>CM062925.1:56075000-58475000 GCA_031878705.1 Tapirus indicus
GATCAGTGTTTCATAGTAGCCAGCAATAAGTAGTGCAAGTCAACAAAAACACAGCAAACTTAGGCAAAGTGTCCTTTCTTTGAGATGCGAGTTCTTTCACGAGGTTTTCTTTAGGGTCAGGTACCTAAAGTGAAGCCTTTCTTACCTATAGACTTCAGATTCTGCTTAGAATCCTACCGGATCAAGAAGCACATGTATTGTGCAGTTGTCTTTACACTATAACAGTTAAACACAATCTTACTAAGATTTTGAAACCAGTGTCTAATTTATGGTCAGTGGGTTTGAAAAGAAATCCACATGCAAATCTTTTAAGACTTAAGAGGTGATCGTAGAAAAGACTAAGTGACTGTAAAGATGCTCTTTTTTGCATCTCACTTTACCTCCCCAAGCACCCTCCCAACCTTCCCTTCCCTCTCCTGTTTCATCCTTTCCCCACCCTTCCCCCCAGGTGCTCGGTACTTTATCAAGGTTCTGTATCTCAGTGTTTTATGTTGGAGTTTTTCCTCATTTTTATTTTACTAGTTGGTAAACCCTGTTTGTGCTGAAACAGAAAAGGAAATGGTGTATTTGACCATATGTGTTATTCATAGACGACAGTATGATCAAATGTGCCAAAAACAAGCAAACAAAACTTAATTCCTGACAAGTATGCCTTATTTTTAATGAACTGCTTTGTCTTACAGTTAAGGTCCAAGAGCTTGGTTAAGCTATATTATTTGCCTAAGTATAAAAGAAAACTTGAAATGCATTGCAATATTGACGTTCTTTAAAATGAGAGACACTGTCAAGTAATTTAATCCAGAGATCAGCCACCAGATTTGAAATGCCCATATATGTGTGTGTGTTTGGTATTGTTCGTTTTTTTTCTTTTAAATCACCAAATCTTTTTTTAAGCTACTTTTTATTTGTGCCTCCTATTTATCATGCTGATGTTAGAAGCAGCAGTCATCCAGCCACAGAGGGAGCTAAAGTTAACTAACCAGAACTGTAGAAATCATTATACATGCCTTTGACAACAAAGGAAGTTCGTAAGAAAAGCCATGTTGGCTTTTCCTCCAGTAGATAAAGATTGGAGGTAGATGAATATTTGCCAAATGGGAAAAAAAGACAATGCGAGTCAGGAAAGACAAACTTTTCCAGCTTCTCAAAAGCCATGGAGAGTAGAAACCAAAACCAACAGGGAAGTAAAAAAACCTTGAAAGTCTCACTTTCTAGTTGTCCCATGCAGGGGTTGAAATTTGACTCAAAGTGGAAAATATATCAATGTGTTTTTTAGGTCTTCATATCTAGAGATGGATAACTTCCAATTTGATTTTTCAGGTAATGGAGAAAGCTGCTAGTAATTTTAACCCCTGCCTAAAGAAGACTGATAATTTCATTTGGGAGCAAATACTTATTGCCTTGAAAAATAGCACTGTAATAGCCTATGATAATTAGTTGTAGAGTAACCTTTATCCCTTTTAAACTATGCAAATTATTAAGTGTAAATTAGGACTCAATTAAAGATAGTTGATTATATTGCAATCAGATGGCATTCACAAACTTAACTGGAGCATATACAAATAAAATCTATTAGTCTAAGAGTTTTGTATGCTAACAGAAAAATATAATTTAGCTACCTATTCTAAAAATGGTGAATATTATTAATATTGTATAATAGGACTGGGAAGACTGCCTCCTTTTTTGAAGAGAGAGAGATTAAGGATTTTTATAATTGTTTTTCATCAAATTTTAATATTTTTGTCAAATTTTTAGGTATTTAATTTGTAAAACAGTTTGCTTTGTACTGGCATACAGAAAATAGGGTATTGATTTTAAACTTTTTGAAGCCAAGTGATCAAGTACATTTGTAATAAAAGTCAATGGATCTATATCAGTTGTACTCACTGTTTTCATTTCTTATTCTTGTTAATATAGGAATGCTGTACATTTTCTGCAGGAAAACTGAACTAAATTTGGGTGGAAGGGAGGGGAAAAGATAAGTATGTTGATAATAAGAATCTGGGTGGGTACCATGGCCCAAGTGCTTTACATAATCTTTAAGTCAGTTAAGATTTGGTATGTTAAAAAAGATGCACATATCAATTTTTTTCTTCCTGTTTTCTTATGGAAAACAGGAAGATGTTTGATGTTTGATGTTTGTGGGGGTTATCTCATTCATTGTTTCTGCATTTTGTATTTGGCACTGTGGAAACTTTCTAAACTAACACATTTTTCTTTTTTGACATTATGGGTTATCTGCCAGCCGTGGTGACCCCACCATGGGCATGATATTTTTATCTCCCACACATGGCTCACCCTCTTTTCCTCAATATTCCCACTCATTTTTTTGTATTACTTACATGCACACACATTTCCAGATGATTTTAGAATGGGGATTTCTGAAATTGTTGCTCTGGTGGCTTTCATAGCTCCACAATTCATTTTATTTTACATGTGAACATAATTTTAAGAGTTTTTCCCCCCAAAAAAGTGAGATACCAAATCTAATGACTTTCCTCGCTGTTCAGAGTCTTTTCAATATCAGAATGAGATTCTGCTTCCTATGTAAAAGGATGCTAAAACAAGGGAATCTTTAGCAACTTAGGTTTGGAACAATTGGTGATAACTCTGAGTATAACATTTATAGTTGACTATCCCTAAATTTGAATGTCTAATAATTTGGAAGATGTATACTTCCCCATGAGAGTGGAATGAATAGGAAAGAAAATTTATCAGAATTGCTTAAGTGAATAAATTCACTGAAGTTATTCGTGCAAAGTTGTCTGTTAAAGTTTATCTGTTTTTAAATCATACATTATTATATTTCTGGTTTTTTTCGTTGCAAGCTAACTGAATTTAGGCCATTCATATGAAGTACACTATAAAACTGAAGTGATCACTGCAATTACTGTTTTCACCTAGCAGCATTGGTTACTCTAGAGAATTTGCAATATCTTTTTAAAAACAGCTGATTTTAATATTTGAGGAGTTATTTGACCTAAATTAAGGCCTACGCCATTTAACAGGCTCTTTTTGAACAGAAATTTCATTATTACGAGCTAAGTGAAGATCATTTAAACTAGGATTAGCATGAGTCAAGGTAGAATTTCATGATCCAAGAACAACTAGGTGAAAAGTTAAAGATATGATTGGTTTCAAGCCAACAGTTGTCATCTTTCAGCTGCTAAACTGACTACCAAGTTTTGATGTTGCATGATCTAGGCAATTTATGTCTTTAAGAAAGTTGAGTATGGCAAAGGTCACTTGTTAAACATTTTTCTTATGAAGAATTTTATAGCTATTCATTTATTTTTATTTTGTCCCCATATTACGTTTGGTATTTCTTTTCTTTTTTTTAAATTTTTCCTGATGTGCTTTGCTTTTGTGGAAAATTGTCTTGTTTGATAGGTAGAAACATGGTGGTGATCCTCTATGTAAAATAAAATTACTTCTTACAGGCCAGAAATATTTCACTCATTTTGAAATTGCAAGATTTTTGCATTTTCATGAAAACATACTTTATTTTGATGATTATCAGTAATTTACTTAATAAATTTTTGTAGCATTTCATGGGAAAAATTTAAGCTGAAGGGTTTAATTTTCTTGATTTAGGGTGCACTTTAATAATTCAAGAGGCCTACAAGTTCAAGGACCAAACCTTTATATTCTAGAATTTTGAGAAACGTGGAAATACTTTTGTTAGCGTGTGTTCTGGTCTAAACTGAATTAACAGAGAAGGATCCTAGGAGGACTTACAAGATCCTTATTGTGAAGTGGCAGTCAAACTTATGGAACAGGTGACTTACGTATTCACCTTCACAGGCTCAAACTGTGATGGCCATCAGCTAATGAATTATTAGACTCATGTTGGGATTGGGTCAAATTCCCATTCAGCTAGAGTGGATTGGCAATTTCCGGTGCAGGTAGTTGTTGGTGGCATTTGACCTAACCTCCCTACCATATATGTCTGGTATTTCTTTCTCCCATTCTCCTTTTTCCTTGTTTCTCTCTCCTTTATCTTTCTCTTTGCCACTGGCCTGCCAGTGGTGCTCAAACTTAACCCCCTTAAGAGCAAAGTAAAGAAATTGCTGACTCCTGCCTTAGAACATAGCTAACTGATCCCAGAAAGATTTCTGTATTATGAGGTAATTGGGCAGTTTTTTCTGACTGCTGTTTTCCCCATAGTCAAGTTGGCAGTTTGAAGGACATCAAAATTGTTAAGAAATTTGTGAATTGAAGAGAGTAAGAAGTATGTGTATTTTAGGTAAGTTACTGGGGGCTGAGACTTAACTGGTTTGGAAATTTGAGAGCAGAAAGGGGAGAGCTGTTTGATGTGTTTGTGAATGGGAGTGTGGGAGGTATATAAGGGAATGGTTTGGAGGTAAAGTGGGAGAAATTTTTATTGGAGGTGGGAAAAGATACTAAGGTGGAAACTTAAAGGAGAGTTGTTTGCTAAAGGCAATGAAGTTGATCTTCACTAAGGAAGTTTCAATAAAGCCAGAGAAAATGGGTCCCTTGTTGGTTATGAGAAAGCTGTTGGTCTGTAGCTAGATGTTATAATGATGATCCATTATACAAATCTGTTTTCAGATGTAGGATGTTTGCTTTTCTGAACAAATTAAGTAGCACAATTGTGGAATGGCAACTTTTCTGGTCAAGGCAAGTTGGTGCTGGGGACTTATGATTAGGAAAAAAGATAAGAAAATTTCAAACTTTTTCACAGTTACCATTTTTAAACTATCAAATATTTATCATACAGACTATTCTCCTGGGCTCATGTTACAATGTAGTTTACCTTTACTTTTCATAATGGTCCTTAGATCAAATAATTTGATTTTTGCAGTCCACAAAGATCCGTATTATGCTTTGCTTTTATAGAACCTTGAGCCTTTGGTCCACGTAAGTTTTTTAGAAGAGAACTATAAACCAGGTGAAAACACTAAATTGCAATTTTAGATATCTTTTCTATTTCTTTTACATTTACAATCCTAGCAACCATTTAACATTGTGGAACTTATGAGACCCTCGATAATACTATATTTCTGAAATTAGACAACATACCCCCCATTCAAGTTTCTGTTTGTTTTCTTCACTTTCTCTGTTCCCTTAAAATTGTAGAATTCCCAGGAATTCAGTGGTGGCAGATGTTCATAATATAATTTAGTGCATCTTGGAAGTTCTTGTGTCCTTTGTAGGGTGAACTGATAGTGTTTAGATTTCTGTTTTTAGTATCCCAGGAGCGTTTTAAACTATTTAAGATAAAGAATTGCTATAATGTTTGTTTTTAAAGTTACATAATTCAAGTATATTTGGATTAACTCTCTTTTCTAGTTTAGTATGGACCTGTTCTCAGTGACTTTGACAGATCACTTTCATATTTCATTTTACCCAAAACTGTATACATTAGTGATAAAATCTCCTTAAAGGTAGCTAAAAGAAGTTCTAATTTTGTATTTGGAAGGTTTTTTTTCAAATGTCGAGTTCATTAACAATAGCAGAATTCTTTTTATTTTAACTTATTTTGTAGAGTTGGCACTTAGTATGATTTTCACATTTTATTGTGTGTCGGATTTTAAATTATAATACGTTATGTCCTATAACTTGTTTATGTCAGTGCAGAACCTTCTTAAATAACCCCCTCTCCTCTTAGGAGTTGTTTAAGAAAAAGTGAATTCCCAAACCTGTGTCAAGAACCAGTGATTTAAATGACTATGAGACAAGTCTTTGAAAGGCTTCCTTAAGTCTAGTCAATGGAGATAAATGATAGCCCATTTCCATGCTGCATACAGTTGTTAGGGTTTATAAAGTTGTCAATATGTAAAGTGCAAAAGCAGGATAGACTATATAAAATTGCCTATAAAATTTCCAGTTTTCATTATTTGCACTATTTATCTTTGCACTTGATTTTTTGAAAGTTAAGACTAGTCACTTTCACTTTTGTTTCTAGTCTTTTCTAATTTCTTACAGAATTATGTTTTCAATATCCCACCCAAAGCAAAACTTATATGCAATTAAATATGCTTTATAAGTCCAAGAAAATATTTCTTAGTGTTAGCTATGTAGAACAAAAGTTTGTTTTGATAAAATGTTTAATATGGGCCTTTATTTGCCAATAAAATCCTTTGTAAATGTGAGCTTTATTAAACTATTTGAATAAACAAAGTGAAAGCTTAGGATAGGGAAAAAAAATATACACACACACACACACACACACACTATATATATATATATATATATATATATATAATGATGTCTTTGAGATCCAACTTCCAGCCTGACATGGCCTGTTTTTGGAGTGTTGATTTGTTTTCACTGAAGTCAATGAGATTTGCGTCTAGCTGGGTATTGGCTTAAAAAGCTGGAAGAGAAGTGGGTGGCAAGTGGCAGCTCCCTCTTTCATGTAGTTTTCCATAGTGCTCATAGAGTTTCCTCATGGTCTATGTGATATCACTAGTATTGAAATAATTATATTAAATGAATATTCCTTTTTGGAATTTAAGGTTGACTCACTTTTTGAGGTGGGGAGGGTGGCAAGGGATAAGAGACTTTATTTTAACTAGAGGCATTCTTATAACCTCAGGATGTGCTCTAGAAAGAATAGGAGAACAAAAAGTGTACCTGTGAACATATTTTTTATCTTAGTGAGATTGTACAACACAGTTAGTGTTCAGAACTGCAAAAAAAAAAAAAAAAAGTTGACAGTTTTGTCAATAGAACAGAGATGTGTTTTGGCTAAAATTATTTTTTGTAAGTTATTTAATTATTTCATTTTATATTCCCTTTCCCATAGCCTTTTCATACTTAAAACCAACAAGTGAGAGGCCTCTCTTCAGGTCTGGTTTATTTTTAGAATGCCTGAGTGTGTTTCTGGATGGGGGGGTAGGGGGTGGTGTTTTAATTCTTGACATGCTCTTCTCAGCATGTTTTGCTAGTCATTCTGGCTCTTATGTTTGCGTATTCTGTTGAAAATTCAGTGATGTATTTGAAATGAGAAAGTCTTCTATGACATCACGTGAATGTTTGTGGCCGGACTCTATTGTGGAACATTGTGGTTTTGTTTTTAATTTGGGTAGAAAGTTAAACTTTCATTGTTCGGGTTTTAGGTTTATCTAGTGGAATTGCGCCCAGTAGTTGTCTAAATATGGACCAATTTTGGGAAATGAAGGTTGACAGATTTATATCTGGCTCTAGATAATCCTTTACTCAAAATGGTAAATTAAAGGCTTACATCATCAGAGTTGTCTTAAGTTTTATGTTGTCAAGTCTTTAAATGTGGATGATGATCAGCATTATATCTATGAATTTCCTTTGGGAAAAGAGAAAAATTCAGTCTCTAAACCTTTTCTTGGAGACTAAATTTACCATATATGGAAAATGAAAAATTTTTAGAAAGTGGCTTTGATTATTTTTAATGGAGTTTAATCAGCTTAATTAATTATTTTTCCTAGTTTGAAGCACTTATTTCCCAAATGTGAATGAAGGGAAAAGATCAGCAATTTGGCCCTTTTTTTGTGAGGCCTTTTTTAGTTTTCTGCCCCCATTTCCCAATCCTGGTATAAAATGAGAATTACGGGTATCCCTCTATGTCCCTGTAACCCCTTTTTGGGGTCTCAGATACCTTTGATAATCTGATGAAAGTGATGGACCCTCTCCCCAGAAAAAAATGCACATATGCAGATAATTTTACATACAACCTCAGGGGCATCACACATCTTCTGAAAACCAAGTTAAGGATCTCTGCTCTGAGTAAAATCTATAGAGAAAATTTTAATGCAATTAATTGATAAAATTAGGAACTAACTATTGGCTTAAAACATTTCAGATTGGAATTATTGTTAGATGGTGGCCCCTACTAGCAAAATATGACATTGCAACCAGCTTCGTTAGACATTATAACATCCAGACAGAAGGAAAAAAGAAGCGAAGTTCTGAGAGCTATTTATAAGGAGTCAGGGCATCTCTAGACATGGGAGCCATTCCTGGTTCAAGGCAGGGGTCAGGGTGCCTGACAGCTTCTAGCAGGGTAGAGTTTGATAAACCACAATGCTCAGGATGCCAAGGGGTTAGCCATTATCTTAACCCCTTCCTCACCAAAAGATTTCAGTTTTGTCTATTGGGAAACAAGATGTCACTAGAAAAAAAAAGATTTGCCTTACAACTTTGCTGGAACACATCAGTTTGGTGATGTATGGGACACCAGTATTATGTCTGAGAAGGTACATAAAACCAAAGTAAATTATTCTCTATGTAGAACATTATTTACTAGTAACATTTGTTTGGATGTATTAGCTTTGACAATTTTTACCAGTAAATATTGATTTTATTTAAAACTGGGAATCCAGTTTATAAATAGGATAGTTGATATTATCTGTCCTTTCCCCCATGTAAAGAATAGTTTAAAGATTTATGCATACTTTTTACTTTTCTTTCTTGATGCCATGGAGTCGGGGGGGTGGGAGGGGATATCTCTTGAGTCAACAACTGACAAAATGTCTTCTCCAAATTTAAAAATTGAGAAGCAGCACTTTAAGTCTAACGCTACACCATTTTACTGCATGTATTAGTTTTAATAATGATTTTTGGTGCATGCCTTTGGGCTTATTCAAAAGTGTACAATAGGAAAGTATTTTTCCTTTCTTAAAAGGAGATGTTTTTCTACTTTGCAACATGTGATTACAAAAATCTTCCTCTGTGGGAAGATTGACCATGTATTGAACTACTGAAAAGTATATATTTTTAGATATACAGAAGGAATCTACATGGAGCAGCATTCAGACCTATATAGAAATCATAGCATTCTGTATAGGACCAAAAGGAAATAACATTAAACACTTAAACAGACTTTGTTGGGTAGAAATACCTTTAGATCTTGCATTGACTTCCAAAAAGAAAATGCCACAGAAGTTTGCTGAAAACTTTTGTTGTTTGAATTTTCTCTGTCAGTGTATTTAGCCCAAATACAACAGCTTTGGGTTAACACATACGTAAGAATCAAAAAAAACAAAGCTAACTAAATAGATCATTCTGATTTGCCAATCCAGCTTGACTGAAATAAGTAAACTAATCACTTACAACGTGAAAAACTGTCTAACTCCTCTAAGGTTTTGACCTAATAACCTTGGCTAATGTGGGAAGACTCCCACTTTGATTTCTGACCTGACAGTGAAGATTCATGCTTCACGTGATTTCAAACCTGACAGTGTCTGTTTAAGGAGCTATGATACAGTTTGCTAATTCAATCCCAGATACCTGTTGATTACCTGTGAGATCTAGAGTCCAAAGTAGCCAGCAGCTGTATCCCTGAGTGCTCTGTGCCCATCAGATCTCTTAAAGTAAGCAGGGTTGGGACAGGTCACAGCTCATGTGAGTGACCTCAGGTGCTGTGGACAGCCCCAGATTCAAGAATCGTGTCTGCTTTCTTGGGAGTCATCACTGAACTAATGTCCCACATGGTGTTACTTACTGTAGTTGCTCTCTCTTGGAGGAGGCCCAAGAGCACACATCCTAATCGCTTGTGGTACTCAGAGAGGGGGTGCTAACTCTGATGCCCTGGCCAAATTCCAGTTTAGGGATGTGGGTCTTCTTCTTGCCATTCTAATTGGAAATGTGCATTGCTTCCCATTTTCCCTGTTGATCTCAGTGCAAACTGCACTAGTCTTTCTTTGCCCCAGTCCTAAGTCTCTAAGATGCTGGTGTGTATTATATGGGCCAAGTTCATGCCTTGTCCTAATGCACAAGAGTTGGGGAATGAGTGAACTCTATCTCAAAGTGCCCTGTAGCTGGAGAGTAAACTCTTGTGATGCTTTGGGGATGAAACTGGCCCTCTTTTAGCATAAGTTGGGGAATGTGCCCTGGCCAGAGGCTTCCAGCCATGAGGTGTGAGCTGAAACCTATTTTCCCTCTTTTCTTATAGCATGTTGAGAAAATCTGTTGGGTTTTCAGCAGTCAGGGAAGGCCGGAGTTCTGCAGCTTTAATTTGGGTAACTGAGGCTGGTTTGAGCAAGACTTTGGTTAATTAACTGGGTTCTCAGATGCTACAGACTCCGTGAAAAGTCACCATTATTTTCAATGGTTGTGATAGAATTTCCCTCAGTAGCCATTATTTTAAGATTATATTGCAGAGTTGCTTTATTTGAGCTTTTTATGTATACACAATCCCAAACTGGAAGAAATAATAATTTTAAAAAAAAGGAATCCTGCTGTGAAAGGTATATATTACTCTAGATTTTTCTTACTGTAAATATTGTAAGATTGTAATACTGTCGATATTTTATTAACCAACAAATGTTAATCTATGTGAATTCAGACTTATTTTAAATGTGCTTCTTATTTACTGTGTGTGGTCCCTGTTGCTGACAGTATTAAGTTATATTCTGATGTAAGATTAACTTTATTAAAGAATGTAAACATTAATGTTTCCTTATGGGAAAACAAATAAAGTATAAAGAAGACAATTCTTTTCATTAAAATATACTGTGTATTTACACTTGCTAGACCCAGCACCACTTATGAATTTAGTACACTGTTCAGAATTTTAGTTAACACAGCTGACATGGTTGTGCTCTGTTTGAAAGTCTAAGAGTAGGTATTGTTGGAATATAAACAGTTTGTATTTGTCTGCTGTGAATCATAATCTTGAAATTTCTAATCAAGTTTGTAAAATTTTTATAGTAAAGCATTTTAATGAGAATTAAAAAATTTATCTTCTCTAAAGAATGGTCAAAACAATATCCTTTCAGAAATAGAATTGTTCTTTAATATCTTTCCAAAATAACTTTGGTTAAATGGACCAGATGGATATTAGTTAAAATTTAGGACAAAGTTGTGATATTCTTTGAGTTTACAAGTTAATCCTTATTGGAGATGTGCCAATTATACAGTAGAATATCATTAATTTGCACTGTTTGGGGACCCCATTAAGAATGCTGAATTTTGCCAACTAAGAAGTAAGCAAATGCAATTTAAAAAGTAAATTTGAGCATTCTGTATTAAATATGTGCAGTTATTATCACATGAAGAAGCGCAGTGTGTCGGGCTGTAATATAACCATACTTGCTGTCATGTTCTCCCATCTCAGTGCTGGGAACTCACCATGTGGAAACCAAGCAAATGTGTTGTGCATCAGCCAGCTTGAGTTTGTTCAATATCAAAGCTGAAACTAGCAAGGTCTGCTGTACTGCTTATTGAAGTATTGTGATTCTTTTAGGCATTGATTCTTACAAAATATATACTGTAACAGTATACTTTGTACAGATTTAAATTTTATTTGAAAAAAATGAAATAAAGTAGGCAAAAAATAAAGATGTTTATTTTTCATGTGACTATATAAACAGATCAGTCTTGTTTCAGTGCCTTTGTTGGGGGGGGGCGGGTTTGGTTGCTCTTGGATTTTGGTTTTATTGATAGATGGAAACCATTGTTAGGACTCAGACACAGGTATACTTGCCTGATCATTAATTGCCTGCAAGTATTCACTGTGCTCTTTCACACCGGAAAACTCTATTTTCTATTTTATTTCAAAGCAAATTTGATCATTTTTAAAGATTTTATGTGAATGGCTTCCCTATCTTGCTTCTTGAGTCAGTTTTTAAAATTCTCTGATGCTGTGATGGTTAACCTACCCATCACAATTGGAGAGAAAGAGAAACTTTTCCTATAGATCATTCCCCCTTCCCATGGAAGGTTTTTTTGTTTTCTGTTGTTTTAAATTTGAAGTTGGTTTAGGGTAGTGGAAGGGTTACAAAAGAGTACATGACAAAAGATGAAGAGAATCCTTTGCAGAAAATAGAGGTGGTGCTTGAAAATAAGATCCTTTCAAAACTGCTTTTCTAGTGAGTGGAGTGGTAGACAGTGAATGAGGTTACCAATTAAAATGTGGCACAGGAGTGATCCTTCAGAATAGTGTTAATAGGACCTTCTCATAGAAGATTAGATTATCTGACCAAAGAGAACCATCCCAGTTTTGGCCTCTAACTCAAAAACCAGCAGAGGCCTCAGGTGTAGGATATTTTCCTCAACTTTTAAAAGTGGAGTTGCAAGTTTTATTTGTGACTTTCTCCTCATTTTATCTTTTCTGATGCTTTCACTTACCTTCAGGCTGGATATGAGAAGGCTTGGAGCAAGTAGTTGTAGGAAACTTGTTCCTGCAAAAATCACACTATGGAAAAATTTTCAGTATTATTTAAATGTGTATGGCAGTGGTTATATTCTAAAAACTGATGCATGGACATAGAAATATCTTAAGTTCACAGTATCATAGTTCCAGGCTTCCCCAGGTGAATCCCAAGAAAGTTTTGCTGCTGTTTTATTTTTTTTTCTTGCTAAAATGGCCTTCCTTTGTAGAGAATAGCAGATTAGCTGTTGTATTACAGCTAGCCACAGCTAGCTGTTGGACTGGCTTCCACATCTGACAACCATCAGCTCCAGTAAAAATAATGCAGAAACTTTGCTGTACAAAAACTTAAAGCTGAGAGGGCCACTGTTTGGGGGAGGTAGGTGGGGTGCTAAGAAACTCTAGTTTTCCCTAGAGTGCCTCTTTCTGCAGTGCCTCTAATTTTGGGGGCCACTGCAGGACAGGCCACTTTCTGAAGAGGAGACCAGATTCCCCTCTCTCCCCAAGGTGGGATCAGACAAATCCCTGAGTCCCTGAAAGGGACTGAAAAAAAGTCTGAAAGGAGGGCTCTCTAGGGCAGGAATTTGCGATGGAAACTCTAGCTATGATTTTCGGTGAGTATAAGGGAATGAAAAGCCAGAAGCCAAGCCCCTTCCTAACTGTCCTGTGGCCTTAATCTTTTAAAGACACCAAATGGGACAATGATTAATTATGCTCTGTGTTCATTTTGGAGAGCAAGAGGTGAAGTCCTACTGCAGGGCTCCAGGGAGAACATCCCAGACTTGGGATAGGTCTGAACTACAGGGCAAGACTTATAGAGCCATGGGAGCCCCTCAAGAAAGGGGCCCAGCATGTTCAACAGAACTGTGTGTCATTTTTATTTAGCTCTTTTTTTTTCTAAAGTGATGTAATTGGCAATCTCTTCCCACCTCCACCTCCAATGGATGTTAACTTTTATTTAACCGTGTGGTATGTCATTTACTTTGGCTCCTTGCATGGTTTTTAGAAATCTCTTTGTTCCTAGTTCAGTAACAGTTTCTTTCTAAGCAGACAGGACTCTTTTATTTGGGATACTGGGTTTTAGAAGAGGTTCTACTCATTCAGGCTCAGAGGAAAGAGAGAGCTTTTTTTTTCAGTGTTTGACTGCTAGCTAACCTCTCAGGGCCAGCACACATCATCGCTGCTTTCACTTCAGCACCATCCCCCACACTTCTGGAACTTGAGGAGGAGGAGGCACTTTTTTTTCCCCCCTGGAAATGGGGACTCTACCTTAATATTGCAGATCTGCAGAGTGTTTCCAATAATGTCATACCAATTTTCCTACCAACATTGATTTTCATTCATTTTGATTTGTTCAAATCAGGCCATTTGGCACTTACTTAGATTAGCAGTGAGAAAGTGTCACAAAACAGACTCACTGAATGTTGCAATGTTTAAAAGAACAGGATATCCCCACCTTACAGCCAGTGGGGTTGTCTAGTTAACCCCAGCATCCTAGGAATCTTGACTCTCCCTGCATGCCCAGCCCACACCTCAGACCTTCCTCAGGGAGCAGGTTTCTCTGTAAGCCTCCTGGGGAGATTGGCAGCATCTCCGACCTAGCTCTGCTCTCTCTTTCTGTCTCTGACAGTGAAATGAAGGGTGGGTCTGTAGTGCCACCATCGTAAGTTTTTCCAAGCCCACCACTTTTTTTTTTTAAACTAACGCTGAGTACCTAAAATATGCAAGGCACCAAGCCAAGTGTTTTATCAACGTTATTTCATTTAACTCTTACTACAGCTCTATGAGATAGGCACTATTATTACCCCCATTTTACAGAAGAGGAAACTAAGGCATAGAGAGAGTAAGTAACATGCCCAGGGTCACGCAGTCAGAATTCAAGTCACGAGTCCTGTCAGGCTGATGCCAAAGCACACCCTTGGTCTCAGTCACTCTAGTGAATTGCCTTCCTCGTGAGGTTCTGCGTCCTCTTCCCCCAGCTTGTAGGATATCCCTGACTTTGACGTTGCCTCACCTCAGGATGTTTTTAACTGGATGGCAAAGCCAGTGTTCCCTGTAGTGAAGGAGGATTTCTCTGTATAGCTCAGAAGCCACACTTCCTGTTCTGAAGGTTGATTCATGAATGAATCCACATTTTCATTTCCCCCTCCCCTTTCTTGGGGGAATGACTTACTCAGAGCAGGTCTGAGGAAAGCTGGCAAATGGCCCTTCCAGGCCTCTCTCCACTGCTCTTGTTTAAAGTAAGCACAGCCCTGAGTACTATTCCTGCCTCTTCCTGCCCTTGCCACAATGACCTGATCAAAGGGCTCTGTGAATGAAGCTCTTGAATTCTGTTCTAGTGGAGTTGTCGATTTCTTTCTTTTTTCTAGATTATACCCCCCAGCAGACACCCTATCTTTCTTATAGCAGACCTCCTATCTGGGCCCATTTGGCTTCAGTTATAGGCTCAAAAAGGATCAGGAGGCAGTCTCTAGGAGAGGATCTGAGTTTGCCCACATTCTCAAAACCTCACTATTCACCAATAATTGGCCCAGTAATTGGATCAGCTAGGGCCAGTCCTGTAGTTTCCACCTCAGAGTTTTGCATGGGCTTTTTCATTTCTGAAGGCACTTTCCTGCGTCCTCCAAAATGCTATTTCCCAGAAGCTTCCTAACCTCCTAGGGGAGGTCCAGAGTCTGTCACTCTCCAGGAGCTTCTTCCAAAAATAAAATATGAATTCTTTGGGACTTAGGGGTGGTTTAGAGGGCTGTGGCATCTATTAGAACTCTTGTCTGAAAAGGGAAGATCATAATTTGAACTGGAACCCTTCATGGTTTTTGTATCCTATAAAGCAGTGATTCTCAAAGTGTGGCCCCTGAACCAAGAGCATTAGCATCCCCTTGGAAATTGATAGAAATGCAAATTCTTGAGCCTCACTCCAGACTAAACTGAATCAGAACCTGCTGGAGCCCTGCAATCCCTGTTGTAATAAGCTCTCCAGGTGATTCTGATGCACATTGAAGTGTAAAGTTCACCGCTCTCCAAAGCAAAGGTTATCTCTTTTGGAGTCCTAGGTTTGAGAGTCTGATGAAAGCTTGGGGCCCTCTCACCTGCCTCACAGACCCCCTGAGGTCCAAGTTAAGAATCCCTGCTCTGGGGGGCCGCCCGGTGGCGCAGCGGTTTAGTCCGCGCTTGGCAGCCCGGGGTTCACGAGTTCGGATCCCTGGCGCCCGCCGACGCACTGCCTGTCAGCCATGCTGTGGCGGCGTCCCATATAAAGTAGAGGAAGATAAGCACGGATGTTAGCCCAGGGGCCAGTCTTCCTCAGCAAAAAGGGGAGGATTGGCAACAGATGTTAGCTCAGGGCTGGTCTTCCCCGCAAAAAAAAAGAATCCCTGCTCTGGAACTTAGAGTTTATCCATCCCTCTCTGGCTTCCACTCTTTTAACACCACCTTGAGAAGAAGGGGTGGCCGCATACTCCGTTTGTTCTTTCATCTGTGTACTGTCAGTTGTCGCTGAGAGTGGGCCCTAGATCTCAGGGAAAGGGGCTTGCTGCTCCCTGTATGTGCTGCAACTGTAGCCCAGGACTTCTAGATAAAAACCAAATGCTCAGGCATGGGGCATCAGGCCAGGAGCCTGAGACCAAATAGAAAAGTGATTCCCTCTCTGGAGCTGGGAGCTCCATGTCAGAGCAGAACTGCTAAAAACTGCTGAACTTCCTGTGACAGTCCTGGCTGCGGCATGTTGACGGCAGCTAGAGCTTTGTCAATGGCAAGTCCTGGTTATGCCTGTTGTCCTTGATTAATTGTTTGTAGCAACCCTGTTCACTTGCACCAGCTATCCTAGTTTGAATGACAAATTATATGGTCACTCATTTTCTCACCTAACAACCTCCTCAGTGGTCTCTATATTGCCATTCTTGCCCCCTGCAATCCATTCTCCACGCAGCAGCTAGCTTGTAAATATGGTTACAAGGCCTTTATGATCTGGCCCTGCCTTACTCTCTGGTTTTCTCTCCTTCCTTTCACCTCCATGTTCATTTCTCTTAAGCCATACTGGTCATCTTTCTGTATCTTGAATGCATGGAGCCCATTGCCACCTAAGGGTCTTTGGCTTTGCTCTTCCCTCTGCCTGGAACGTACTTTCCTCCAGATCCTCGCATGGCTGGCTCTTTTTCATAATCAGGCCTCAGCTTTCATGTTCTCACTTCAATGAGGCCTCCTCTGACCACCCAAACTGAAGTACCCCCTCCAATCTCTCTCTCTCTCACTGCTCTGTTTGATTTGTTTTCTTCCTAGTGCTTATCACTGTCCAAAATTGTCTTTTCTATCTTTTTCTCTCAATGGGCTAACACTGTGAGGGCAGGACTCATTAAGGCATCCCTGGTGCCCAGACGAGTCTGGCACACAGCACTCAACAAACATCTCTTAGCTAAGTGACTGGACTCCAGCAAGTCCAGGCCATTTCTGGGAGTCAGCTGTGCCTCTAGGGCTGACTTCCTCATCCACTTTGAATGCAAGTACTGTTGTTCTGTTTTATCTCACCTCTGGCCCACAGGTGGCATAGGACAGGGACCCTGAATGTGAAATGATTTTCTCTGCCTGCTGCCAACCTTCCTTAGCTTCCTGCGCCTCCTACCTCTCTATGGGCCTCAGCATCTCCTTTCCCTAGCTATTTCATCTCCAGATGAGGCTCTGGGAAAAGGACAGTAACTCTGTGCTCAACAGAGAGCTTAATGCCCACTCTGCCCTCAACTGCCAAAGCACCATTGGTTGGGGCTCTAGCCATTTAGCATGCACTTGGGGGCCCCTTGGCCACTAAACATATAATGGACAGCGTTCCTTTGGGCTTTTCCCTTGATGATCCAGGCACTCACTTTCCTTGGAATCCACTAGTTGAGAGAAGGGAGGAGGCTAGCTATCTGAAGGGTGATATGCCCTATTTCCAAATGCTGAGGGGTAGGAAGTGTCTAGAGAAGAATGGCCTGCATTGAGCAGCAATATCATTGGTGACATTTCACCAAATCCTGGCTCTTCTACTCTCTGTTGCTTGGCCCTCCCCCAGTCTTTAACATGGGAATGGTGACAACTAAACTCCCTCCCCCCAATAACTTTCCAGGGAAGACATGAAAAAGAGCCTTCCTCCTCGATTCTAAACCTGAGGAGGAAATGAGGCTCCTGAGTTTAAAATAAATTTAGGCTCCAGGATAAATTTAGGGCTATGGAGTATGAGTATGAACTCAAGCAGCAAAGTCACACAGAGATAGGAGATAGAGTTTGAGAGTTCCTGACCAACTCTCCATAAAGTGAGTCCCTGATGAGAACCAGGCTGCTGCATGGTGGACAGAGGATGAAAAGGATGAAGCAAGGACTTGGAGACCAGTCCATCACCCTAGAGGATTTCCAAGGCCTTTGTCTGAGTCCTGGTCTTTGGGGAAGGCTCATGAAGGTGGAAGTTAAAAGTATTAGGTTTGAAATCAGGCCTAGATGCAAATCCAGGCTCTGTCACTCACCAGCTCTGTGACCTTAAGTAACTCTACCTAACCTCTCCTACTCTCAATTTCCTCATCTGTAAATGGGATGAGTGCCTTCCTCATTTGATTCTTGGGAAGATTAAATGAAATAATTTATGTCAAGAGCTTATAGCATGTTCTTGGCACAGAGTAATGTTCAATAAATGCTATCATCATCATTATCCTTGTTGTTGTTGTTATTATTATTGGAAAAAAGGGAGACAAATGTGGAACTTGAGTAGTCAATAAGAGCACTGCCTCCAGCAGCTTCTGCATTCCATGTAGAGGAACCATGAAAAAAGCAGATGCCTCTCTAGAATGATCAGCTAGTCTGCATTTAGCTGAAGTGAGTGGGGACCCATTCTCACCCCTTCATTTCAGCTTTGGGCCTACCCTCAAACCTTTCTCTTGCCAGCCCAAGGAGGATTCAGTCGGTGGCTCTCTCTTCACAGGCCTAGTTGTATACTGGACCAGATTTATTTTTGGTTTGTCATTTAGTGTCTCTGTTCCAGGCCTGGGGTGTCTGAGGTTTTCTGGTGGTGGTGGAAGAGAGTACCCTTTTGAAAAACAAAATGTGGTCTCAATCTAGGGGCTCTGCTTCCTTCTGGCTACAGGCAACAGCAGAGATTCTGCCATCTGCCAAGGGTGTGGGATGACTAGAGGTCAGTGCTGAATATTAATTCACCTGTTGGACATCTAAGATAGCAGTTAATCAGCCCCGGGAAACAGCTCTTGCGTAAGAAAAGGAGTGATTTGCCTTTGGCAGAAACTCTTAAGCTGGGGCTTTTGAGGGTCTGTAAAGCTCCTGAAATTTTATGCAAGATTATACCTGTATGTGCAATGTATATTTTTCTGAGAAGAGGAGCCATAGTTTTCTTCAAAACTCTTAAGGGAAGTCACACCCTAAATAGGTTCAGAATCACTTGTCCTGATCTGAGAGTAGAAATAGAACCCTCCTCTCTGGGGTCTCTTAAGAGGCTGCATCCTTCAGCCTGGCTGTCAGCAGGACAGTTAGTGAAAAGAGATTGGAAGCAGGGTTACTTAGGCTTTGAGGAAAGAGAGCTACTCTTTTCGTTGGACCTGTATTGGCTGATTGGACCCTGCCATATCCATTTGGGAAGTTGAGGGTTTTGAGCTGGCTAAATATGCCCTATTTTCCCTGAAATTTGGTTGCAATATTATAAGGCACTCTGTAAGCTACCATATTTTGTGCCAGATGGGGGGACTGGTCTGGTGTCATCTCAGAGGTGGGAGGCAGGGCTGAGTGACTTCACCAGGTGTGTGTTGGTGGTGATAATGGTGGGAGGTGTAGGGGTCACTCTATGTTGCCCTCATTTGAATGCTTGGTACATAGTTGGTACTCAGCCAGTTTGTGCATGGATAGGGAGTTGTTTCCTTTCCTTTTGGTGACATTAAATCTAAGCTCCATAGTCCATTTTTTAATATCCCAGGGGCTGGTGGCTTCTCCTTACCCCTGTGGCATCCTTTCATGAGGAGTTAGGTGCCTTAGTCTTACCCCCAGCTATGCTTATTTACTCCTTGCTCCTCAGCCTGCATATCCTGAAAGATATGTCTAAAAGCCAACTTAGGGCCTGTGAGATTGTTTGATGCTTCTTGGAATATGATTCCATCATTGGGGCTCTGCCCCAATTTGGCCAGTCCTGGTATTGTCTCCTGTTTTTCTCCATACCTATCATTCCCTGTTGCAGCTTCTTGTTCATTTTAGAAAATGGCATCTACCTCCTTGCTGAGAATTTCCCCCCTCTTCTCAAACCCCAGGTCCATGTGCTCAACCCAGCTTACTGAATGGCATCAGAATGCCAAAGAGATTTCCTAAGACTTCGCTGTCCTCCTACCTGAGTCAGGCAAACACACTCTGAGCTCCGAGTCAGCTCACAAGTGGCAAGTATGGGCTGAGAGTAGCTGAGCACAGTGGTTCCCTGGGCTCCCCCAAGAGCAGAGCCTGATCGATCCCCTTAGGGTGAATTGGCTGACGAAGGCTCCATGAGACAAGAGTTTCACTTTGCTTTGGGGCCTTTGAGTCAGAGTGTTCTCCAGACATGAACAGAGTCAAATCTCCAGGACATAGGCCTCTGACTTGGAGCCATCAGACCATGCAAGGCCACCCAGCCTTGGTACCTATGTGCCAAGAACATAGGCACATCCATCATCACTGCCACTTGGGGTCTGGGCAGGGGCTATCATCCCAGGACTGCCCTCATCCCCACAGAGCTGAGGGGTCTCGTGGAGGTGATTAAACCCACACAGAGTAACATTTTCTCTGCATGCTCTTCCAAAAGCTCTCTATGCAGGGAAAATGAGGCCTTGGGATGAGCTGCCTGAGCCACATCCACTCCGTGAAAAATGGGCCTAAGGACTGGAGACTGTGATGTTTGACAGAGAGGCAACCCTTCTTCCCACTCCTCACCCAGAGCCAGCAAAACTGTTTCTACTCCTTCCATCTTGCTTCACCATCTCCTCTCCTACGTTCTACTCCACTAACCCACTCATTTTGCGCTGGCTCTTAATAACTATGACTTGAGTTATCTCTAGATTGTAGGGCTCTGGGCATGATGGACAATGGGGCAAGCCACCCTCTGGTGTTTATTTGCTTGCTCCTGAACCTTGACTTCTGAGAAGGAATTTTGAGGGAAGAGATAGGCCTCCAAGGCCATCTGGTGTCACAGTGTTCTCCCAGGCAGAACAAGCCACCCCTCAGTCCAGGCCAACTGGTCCTTTTAACCTTATTAATGCTTCCTTGGGTTTTTATCTTGATCAAGATATTGGTCCTCTCCTTTATCGCTTTGTATTTTATGGCTTTTAAAGGTTTCCCTACCCCCAGATAATAAACATATTCTCCCATATTTTTTTGTATTTCTTTTATAGTTGTGTTTCTATGTTAGCTCTTTAATCCATCTGGAATTTATTTTCATATATGGTGTGAGTTAGGGATCTAACTTTTTTTTTTCTTGCAGGGTCACATGCTACCCAGAATTATTTATTCTATAGGCCATCCTCTCCCCAGTGACTTGAAGTACTACTCTTCTCATATTCAAAATTCCCATAAATACATATGAGTGTTTCTGGATTCTCTATTCTTTTGCATTGAAATTTTTTATATTCCTTGTACCAGTACCACACCATTTTAATTATTTAGCTTTGAGTTTTGTTTTGATTCAATGTATTTTCTCCTTTGTTTTTCCCCCCAAAATTGTTTTGTTATTTTACATATTTTTTCCTTCCAGATCTACTTTCCAATCAGCTTCTCAAGTTTCATTTAACAAGTCCTATTAGGATTTTGGTTGGGATTTTACTGATTATATAAATTAAGTTGGGAGAGAGTTGATATTTTTACAATATTGAATCTTCTTATCCAGAAACAGAATGTCTCAGCTATGTTCTTAAAGGCGTCCAAGGGAGACATTCTCTCTTCTGACTCCTGCAGTCCCTCAGCATCCCTTGGCTAGTGCCCTGAGCCACCAGATCCTTGTATTGCCATGCCCTGTGATTCTAGCTTACTCATTCCCTCTTCTCACTCAGAGATGGATGCAACAGTTGAGCATTTGCTTTTGCTCGGGAATTTTGAGCTTTATCTTTCCAAGACCCAAAAGAACTCCAGGGGGATTGTCCCATCTCTTTTATCCCCTGCCTTTACATCCCATTCCCAGAATCTCCCTTCTCATCTTGCTCCCTCAGGAATTCCAATACTTCTAATCTAGAGTAGGACAGCTTAATGTTTTCTTTAGTCATGACTTCCCTGAGAATCTGGTTGGCCTGAAACACAACCCCTCATTCTGACCCTCTCTGTTTTTACATTTTTCCATGTCATTTCTAAGCTTCATCCAGACAAGACGATATCTTGGAAGGAGAGGAGAGCTCACAGGATATTCGAGGGAATAGCAATGTTAGTGATTCTATGCCAGCTGCCCTCACTAAAGGCAAGAGCTTATTACCCCAGATTTGCCAACAGGTACCAACCTATAACTCTGCTCACCAGTCTGAACTCCACAGAGCATCTAGGCCTTCCTAGCCATTTTGATCCCTGATTTCTGTTATGCGCACCAGCCTCAAGAGGCAGGCTCCTAGGTCAGGCTGACTGCCAAAGGCCTAGGAGTGAAGCAAGAAGGCCCTAGCCCTTCTGCTTGAATCTCTTTCAGGGACAACAGCATCCAGCTGTTTTATTGCCAGTATGAAAGCCAAAAGGGCCAGAACTCAAGTTGTGTGGCTTCTCAGACAAAGGGTGGCAGCCAGGAAGTAGGAAAACAGGAGCCCGACCCAGGGTCCAGGTCCCCACCTCACCCCTAGAATAGCTGAATGTGCTTTAAGGCCAGGTACAATAGCAATGCAAAAACATAGGCAGTTTGCCCAAAGCATTTGCATGTACACCTGGGTACCCAGAAAGGCCACAGAGTCCTAACACCCAGACACGCTTTGCCCAGCCATGTTCCTCTCCTGTTTCTGCATCCACTTGACTCTCTCTGCATCACCTCCTCCTGTTTCCAGTTTCCTCTGGGGCCAGGTCACCACTAAAATATCCCTTGTGGCCTTGACAAATCTTCACCTGCTGCTTATCCGAGGGATAAGATTTCAGGGTAAGGACTGCAGAATTTGTTACAGTGATTGGAAAGTTACTCTAACATGAGACTATTACAGAAAATGATTCCTAGACATTTGTGTTTCAAAAGACAGAATGAGCCACTCCAGCATAGTGAACCAATTTCAGGGACAGGAAATCTGCCACAGTGGCTGAAAAGTTCTGGTAACACAAACAGAGTTACAGCGTCTGATTCCTCGAGATCTCGCTTCCAAACACAATATGCTGCAAAGGATTTTCCCCGGCCATCCCCCACCTCACCCCTCAAGTTGCTCAAGGCCCAGCCAGCCACCCAGTTTTACATGTCTAAATCTGAAATCAAAGTCCCAGGCAGGGAGAGGGATTGTCACAAGTAATTGAAACATCCCACAAGAATTTGTTTAGGAGTTAAAAGGAGCCAAACCTGGGCCTTCTCCAAAGCTTGCAAGTCTGAGCTTTTTGAGAACCACATTTGATCTTTTCCAATGTGTTGAATGTAAATGTTTGTCTTGTGCCTGCTTGGCAGCTCTAGGGGACTCTGCAGGGCTCCTATGGCCCACCATGGTGACAGGTGCAGCTTCCCCTAAGAGAGGACAGAGTGGGAAGATGCCTGCTGTGAGCCACAGGCCCCAGAATTGGCCTCAAACTTCCGAGCCATGTTTGGAACACTAGCCCAGGGGAGAAGGAGGGATGAGGGCTCTGAGGGGCAAGGGCTCTCAGGTGGCTGCAGGGAGGGACTTGGATGGGAGGGAAGGAGCACAGGCATCCTGCCACACTGTTAACATCCTTTCTCAGCAACTCACACACTCGCTCTGCCCTTGCCCTCGCCCTTACCTCATCTCATTTTATTCTTACATGTTAACTTCATGACATTTTGAGATGATGTTGTTTCTTTTTCCATATAGAGTATAGTCACCTTCAAAGTGACAGCTTAGGAGTCAAACACAGTAGCTACTCTGACTATGTCTCAAGACAGCCTGGCATTATTGGGGAATATAGTTGGTTGTTATGAACCAGATACAATCCTCCTCATCATCATCATAGAATAGTTACCACTTACTGAGCCCTTAATTTGTGCATAACCCCCTTGTGAGGCTGACATTGCTAATTCCCTATTTGACAGAGTAGGGGCCAGACCTGGTGAGGTTTAGTGGCCTGACCTGGGTCTCCCAGTTGGTCAGAGGGGGAGTTGGGCCTCCCAAGGGCTTGGGACATTGCCATGGCTCATTTTCTTCAAGAAGGAGGAGAAGGAAGCATAGCCCAGTGATGCACCTGCCAGCTCCAGCAGTCCGAAACTGCCAGGCACAGTTGGAAGGGGCTTCCGCAGCATGTCTTTCTTGGGCCGCAGGTCTCCCACAGCAGACCTAGGACCATTGGGACATGACACCTCAGGGATGGGGATGAAGTGGGGTGGAGGGTAAGTCCTGTCTTGGTTCCTTAGGGAACTCTCATGTCATTGTGGGCATGTGGGACCCAGTGGGCATGTGAGCCCTGCCTCCCTCCTCCCAGTTATCTAGGACTTCGGGAGTGAGGCTTTCTCTGAGAGGTAGGTTATTACTCATCCCCACCCCTCTGGCCCTAGCTTCAAAGAACACAAAGAGAGCCAGAGCAGGCCAAGGCAGATTTCTACTTGAAGGTCAACAGTCCTACTGTCTCTCAGCCCAATTTCTTTTTAGCACAGCCTAATGTCTTTCTGTCCCCTCTGCTGATTTACATGGCAGGTTTATTTAATTAGCCAGAGGTGAGTCAAAGTGCAGCTTGTCCTCAGAGTTAATTAATATTTACTGAGCCACCACACAGTGAGTGACGCCAAGACTGGACTGTGTCCTCTATATCAGCTTAGGGAACAAACTTCAACCCCTTGTGCCTGGCCGAGATGAGGAACCAAAACCAGTCAAAGAGTAGGGATGATGGGTCTCCAAGCTACTGTGAGAAGCAAATGAGGTCATGTACCTAACATGCTTAGCACAGTGCCTGGCTCACAGGAGGGACTTAGAAATTGATAGCTTTGTTTGTAAATTTTAAAAAGGAGTGGCAGGGAAAGGTGACTGGAAGACCATGTTCCCCTCTGGGGCATGTTCCGAGGGAGAGAGGGGTAATGGTAGCTGATGCTGCAGGGGACCCAAACCCTCAGGCATACTCGCATGGGCATCATCCATGAAGAAATGAGGCATGCTTCTCCCCATTTTCACCAAGCCCCTTGTAGAAGAGGGAGAAAGTGGGAGTGGCTGACCCTGAAGGAATTCAAGCAGAGCATGAGTAAATGGAAGCTCTCCTTTAGCTGTGATTTGATTGCAAAGGGAAGGAAACCTGGCCTGGGCAAAGGAGCAGTGGCCTATATGCTTCCTGCTAGGCCAGGACCCTTCCTGTCCTTCCCTCACTCCTGTCCCTGCACACACCAGAACCCCACCCTACTCTTACCCTAGAAGACTTTTGACCCTAGTCCTTCTTCCAAGTGGTGCTTCCTTGGGCCCTCTCCTGTGGAGTGCCCTGACAAAGCCATCATTGTGGCAGAATTTGATGACAGTGCTTGCCCTCTCCTTCTGCCACCTCCGGGGCTGTCATGCCTGACAAGCATCTTACAGCTTGCCCTGTCTGACTCCTGGGCTTCAGAGGAGCCCCATTGCCCAAAGCCCTCTTTTCAGTTACTGGCCTCTGGACAGCTGGCCCCTGACTCTCCTGGCTTATCATCTGGGAAGCCTCAGTCCTCCCTGTGGAAGTGCCAGCATGGTCAGTGCCTGGGTGTCTGGGCTCTTCAGTCTCCCTCTGCCAGGCTTGACCCCATGGCCCTATCAGAGCCTGCCCAGTGTCAGGTTGGGAGGTGACCATTAAGCAGCCCTCTGGAAGCCAAGGCCAAGTGGGAAGACATGCTACTAAGACAGGACCTGATGATCTGTCTGTCTCCAGCTGCCAGCAAGATGGCTTTTCTAAGTCAAAGACAGAGGCAAGATACCAGCAGCCCTAAGACCTGGACTGATTTGGGTAGGAGGCTACAATGAGGCCTAAAAGTTTCATTCTAGGTTTGCCATATCTTCTGTACGAAGCCAGAGGCTGGGTGGGAAGGGGTCTCCCCAATTACCCGAATTGACTTCGGTAAAGAAAATGGAATGGGAAACGGGGCAGAAACTGACACAGCCAGACTGTCAACTACAGCCAGCTCTGGTAGGCCTGAAGTTCTGAGGGGCCCTGCGCCCCCTGCTGGCCCCTCAGACAGGCTCCCACCCTTCTGCTTCCTCCTTGCCAGACAGCAGCTTGGGCCTTCCCTCTTGTGCTGGTGCTACTTCAGCCACCGCCTCCCCACCTCACTCTTTTTAATCTTTTCACCTTTGGGCTTAGCCCGCAGCTGCTTCCTCTCTCCCTTCCATAACCTGGACTTCCTCCTTCCTGACAAAAACCTTTGAGTCTGACCAAGCCTTTTTTTTTGGTAGTGTATGACCAAATGTCTTGAAGAAGCCCAGGTTTCCCACATGCACACATGCCCCTGAGAACTGTGCAAGTGGCAGCCTGCCTCAGCCAGCGCTTCAGAGCAGACTCTGCTGCTGCTTCCCAGGCTCCCATTCTTCCTTCTCCCTCTGTCTGTCCCACTGCAGAAGCCAAACTTTACAGAGCCCCTGGGGTTGCCCCCCCCCCCCGAGGTCTCCCCCACCAGCCCTCCACTCCACTCCAGATTGGACCAGGAATACCTACACTCTCTCTCTCTCTCTCTCTCCCCCCCTCCCCCCTCTCCGTTCTCCTCTCCTCTGTCCTCTCTCCGTGTCTCCCCCTCTCCCTCTCTCTACTTCCAAATTCAGTCCACTTGGCAAGTTCTAATGGCTCCAGTGTTCACCCCACCATGCCCTCCCCTGAGGCTCCTGCTGCCAGACCACTTGCTGTGCCAACATTCTAATCTTGAGAGCATTTGTCTTCTGAGATTGGAAGCACCTAGAGGGCAAGGATTTTTACCGCCTACAAATCCTAGGGCAGTGCTAGGCTCCCATTGGGCAATCGGGACCGTGATGAATGCTGATCCTCTCCTAGTAACCTCCTAGCACTGCCTCAGAGCTCTCTGCCTGACGCAAGGTCCGGGGAGTGGCAGGTCCGGGTGTGGCTGGGCCAAGGCTACCATTGTCAGTTCACGGCAGAAAAGAGGGAAGATAAGGGGACATTTCCCAGAATAGGTGAGAGCGAGAGGGAGGCTTTTATTTCCAGGGAGATTAGGTGACCCTGGGATGAGGTCCCTGGGATCAGTCATCACGCTGGTGGAGAAGCCCAGCGGGTTATGGAGGACATGAATCCAGGGGAAACCCCCAAACCTCATAGTTGCCTTGTTCCACGCTCCCTCCATTCCTCCCAAGGGCGGCCTGCCTCCGGGTTCTCAGCCGCGGGACAGATTCTTGCATGACCTCGGGCGGCGCCCAGTGCTGCTGTGGACAGCTCATTCCGCGGCGGTGGCGGCAGCGGCGCTCGGCGTGTCACCGGCGCCACCATGGGGCGAATAAGGTGCCCGCCGGCTCTTGGGACGCGCGTCGCGCCGGCGCTGCGCTCCGGAGAGGCCGGCCAGGGAAGACGCGCCTCCCAGAACCGCCTCGGCTTCCCTCCGCTGCCGCCGCCGCCGCAGTCCGGGGCCGCTACTTCCAGCCCCGCCCTCAGGCCGGCTCGGTAGCTCCGGGTGTCCCAGGCCTGGGCGGGAGCGCCGCCGCCGCGCTCCTGCACGGGTGGCCGGGCTCCCGCACGCCCCGCTCAGCGCGCACAGGCACTGCCCGACGGACTTGCGGCGCTCTCTTCCCGCCCCGCCGTCGCCCTCTTGACAGCCCGGCTCTGCTCTCGTGGCCGCCCCGATTTCGGGGCCGGTGCTTGAGTAGGCCGCACCCGGGCGCAGCAAATGGAGGACGCTGGAATTTAAGGAGGGGGTGAGGGAGGACCCAGCTCGGTTCCCCGCCTTCTGCCTACTCCTCCGAAGCGGCTGCGGGCGGTGCGCAGGCCGGTCTCTGCGCCCGGGCGCTCCAGTCGGTCTGGGGCGGTGGGAGAGAGCCCGCGCGAGGCCAGCCGGGCGCACACGCTCCGCCTCTGCACCTGTTGGAGCGGGCCTCTACCTGCTCGGACCGGAGCCGGCCTCCGCGATACACGCCACCAGGGCTGCGGTCACCTACTGAAGGGGCCACATATGGCTTTAGGAAAACAAAACGGAAGAAAGTTTGTTTACAGTTGTGTACGTCGGCTCATTTCTGGGTTAGTTCGTGGTGGGGACCATATTTTGTAAAGTCCCTGAGATTACAGCCTGAGACCCCAATGGCTCAGGACAGAGACCGGCCCCCCGGCTTTGGCACTGCTGGGGATCTTTCAACTTGAGATGCTGTTTCCATAGAAAAATAGTCCGTTCTTTGGAACTTGTCAGCCTTTATCAAAACATGTCGGGCCTGCCAGAGTTGATGATAAACATTTTGTGTGTGTGTGTTTTAATCCTCTTTGTGCCCACACACTAGCCTGCATCCATTCTAGGTAAATATTTCTACCATTGAATAAAAGGAAGTCAAGTTTATGTTTCATTTCAAAGGGAGTCTTTGAAATAGTAGCTCTCTATTTGCCTGCTAGTCAATTACCCCCATTTTGGTTTGGTTTGGTTAGCTTTGGGGGTTTTTGCAATCCTCAAAGCCAAGAGTTAAAGGTTAAATTATGTTTCAAGCTGCACATAAGCTCTGGTTTCAAATCCTAACACTTAGCACAGGCTTCTACAGTGCAAGTGCCAGGGCTGACATTTGTGTCAGTCTTTATTCTGATTCATACTGGTCAGAGAGATGCTCAGATAAACCCTTGGAGGAGAGAGTCCCGAATGACTGCACTCTTCTGCCCACCGGGAGTAGACAAGACAAGACCTGTTTGTCAGCTAAGAGGGGCCATCACTATAAGGCCTAAGTCACTTTCAAGATCAGATGTGGGGTTGAGCTGCAAACTCCAGACTTCAAATCTGTTTAGCATCTGGGACCTGGGTCCCAGGAGACTCTCTACCTCTTCCTCAGTTCATCTGGACATCAAAGGTGGGCCCAGAAATCAATCCCATGGTCAGAGAGCTTGGGCAACTCTGCAGCCCTGAGGGAGCCTCATCTCCCAGGACACAGCGCTAACGCTCTGCTCCAAGCCCAGCGCAACATCCCGCCCCTGCTCCCTCTGTCCTTCAGTTCCTGGTGTGTGTCTGACACTTCCTGATTCTGTGAAGGCAAGGAGTGGCCAGAAGTCCAGAGACTCACATGACCACAAGACCCTCAGATCTAAAGAGTGGCACTTCTGGGAGCCCTGGCTCCAGTCCCCAACTCAGGAGGCTCTGGGGATGGGGTCAGGTGAACAGCTTGCATGACCGTGGCCTCTCCCCCTGACCCAGACGCCTACCCTGCTGCTACTCTGGGCCTTTTTTGAGCTTTCCCAGAGATGAGCGCTTACCAGGCGTGGCTCCAACTGAGCTTTCCCGTTCACCCGAAAGCAGCAACCTGCCTGGAAGAGCATACCCAGTTCAGCCCACCCGAGGCCTCTTCTCCTATCCTCTTCTAGAGTCAGCCCTACCCATCCCCCTTCTCAGCCCTGCTGGGGAGCCCTTTGTCCCCTAAAGGAGAAGGCCATGTCCTCACTGCCTCCCTGGTGGGAAGGGGTAGAGACATGAGTCTCATTAACACATCTGCAAATCCTCCTCTTGGCCCACCTTTACTCCCAGTGAGTCTTCCATCCCACACAATTTCATGGGTACCTACTTTGTGTCAGGCACCGTGCCTGGGGTTGTGATACAGAAATAAACAAGAAGCAGTCCCTGCCCTCAGAGAACTCATGGTGTCTGATGGGGGAATTTATTAACTCATTCATTCACCAAATGTGTATTAAGCGCCTACTATGTGCCAGGCCCTGTGCCAAGTGCTAGGGAGACAGCATAGAAGACAAGCATAGCCTCAGCCATCCTAATAGTACCACCCCATAGACTCATTATCTGTAGGGGAGACAGACACTATCAAACCATCTGGAAAATAGGGAATTACAAGCCATGATAAAGAGAATCACGGGATGTTTGAGCACATGTAAAGAGGGAGGCGGGAGAAGACAGCCAGTCTTCTGGGAGTGGGAGGGGCAGTAGGAGGGGACGGACACATACCTGGCAGAACTTTGTTAGCTTATCTTTCTCCTGAAACATGACCCCAGAGCTTCGAGAAGGCCCCTCCCTATACCCTAACCCTTACTCCCACACCCAGGAAATCTGCCAGCCCCTCTGCATGGCTTTTTCTCAGAGAAAGCCAGGTGCCTCTCCTTGTTGCCTGTTGATTAGTGGCAGGAGTCTGCGGTGCCCCGCATGGCCACTGACTGAAGTTTCCAGGCCAGTGGAGGGATGGGGTTTCAGGCTGTGGAGCCACTGTATCCCAGCCTCTTGAGCTCCATCGGAGGAGCTGGGATTGGGGCGTTAATCAAAGAACCCCTAGGAGAGGAGTGATGAGGTTTGGTACATTGACATTCACATTCCCTCCCCCGCCACTCCACTAGTTCTCTGGCCTTTTCATTATACAAGTCCTGGCCAGGGTAAGTCCCCCACCCCTACCCCTCAGGAGGGGGGCAGCAAACTGCCTGGCCTGGGACTCAGCCAACAAAACAGCAACTCCAGACGCCTGGATCTGCCTGGCTCTGGCTCCTCTTCCACTCCACATTCTGGCCTGGGTCTGGGGGGAACAGGTGACCCTGCTCCCAGGTAAGGACGGCTCAGAAAGCCAGGGGCCTCCCCTGGGAACACTAGCACCAAAGCAAGAGGCAGCCCTTCCATGGCCCGCCCTACCCACAGACTGGCTCAGAGGAGGCCAAGGATCCCTCTGCTCCTTCTGAACGGGGGTGTCGGTCTAACACCTGAGGAGGAGCGTGCTGTCCGTTGTGGGGAGCTTGACTCAGATCTCAGCCTTAAGGAGCAGCAGTGTGGCCAGGGCCACCAACTGGCCTCAGTCCTTGGCCACAGCCTCTCTCTCATGCCACTTGGTCTCACCAGGAGAGAACTCCAGGGTGGCCTACCTGGGAATGCCAGAGTCCCTTAGCCGACACACAACTGTCTAGGTCACTGCCACAGGTTAGCCAGCAGCAGACTATAGTAGAGGTGGCGTAAGCCCCCCAGCAACTGTAGTCCCTACATTTGCTTCTTTTTGTCTATGTGGGTAAGACTGATGTGTATTGGGAGAATGTTACCCCTGCGTGACTTCACATAGTGAGGCCAGAGACTGGGACATGGGGGAGCGCTTTACGTACCTGCTTTCCTCCGTTGCCCAGGTCTTTGGGAATGTGGGTCTCTCAGCCTCCCCCGTCCCCTCTGCCAGCTACTCCATTCATGGTGGTGACAAAGCTTTGTAGCTGGATTTGGTTGCCCCTGAGACCCCTCAGCACAGAGAGAGGGGCCACTTCTGCTGACAGTGTCATTGCCCATGAGCCCTCTCTGTGGAGAGAAAAGTTTGAGAATCCTCATTGGAAAGCCAGAAGGATGGCACTGAGCAAAGTTGTGATCCTTTTTATCACTTTTCTGGCCAGGCATGCATCCCTCCCCACTCTTGAGCAGTGGAGTGGCCCATGGCCTCCAGGCCAGGGCACCTGGGTGGCAGGGCTGCCCACCTGGCTGTTTCCCATATGGGGAGGATGCAGCAAGACCTCCCTGAGCTTTTGGACATAGACGAGGTAAGGACAGCAGCAGGGCCATGTGGGGCTCCAGCAGAGGGTGGGGGCCAGAAAAGGATAGCAGCCCCTGCCTTAGAACCTGGTGGGCCCCTCTCTTCTCTCATTTCAGTTAATTGAGCTCCTCTTTAAGGTATTATAAATGTTCAACAGGTTCAGGCTCTGTTCGGTTAGACAGTGTTAAAGTATCCTGGGTAGGTGCTGGGAACGCAGTAAGGGACAGGTAATAATAATGGTAATATTACCATTTATTGTTCACTTAATATGTGCACTCTGACCTCAGTGAATTACATGAATTTTATTATTTAATCCTTACAACTTTCTAAGACAGACCTGCTGTTATTGTCCCCATTTTATATCTTAGGAAACTGATGCTTGGAGAAATGAAGTCACCTGCCCAAGGTCACACACAGCTAGTTAGGATTAAAACTGTGGCCTGTCTGCCTCCAGGGTTCATACCTTCCATCCTTCCCACATACCATCCCCTAGGTGCTTGAGCTGGGGGAGGGAAGGGCTCTGGAGAGAAGGGGTGGGTACCATGCTGGCCTCGGCCCTTGGCCAAGTTCGTCCTGCCTCCGCACAGATTGTCTCCCTGGCCTTGGGGACAGTGGTCTTAGGATGGGCAGTGAGGCCTTCAGATGTCAGGGCAGGAGAGGCAGCTGGCCTGCTGTCAGATTCCATGTTTCTGATGGTTGAGGTCCCCAGATGCCTGGACTATCTGACTCTGCTCCCCACTTTGGGCCTCAGTAGTGATTTCCAGACCCTGACACCTGACAAGCAGTCAGTCCTAAGATCAATGTCGTGCCAATAAAGCCAGACATGCCCTCTTAGCCCAAAGCCAAACACAAACACATGGACAGAGAACCTGCCACTGAAGCCACTTGTTTGTCCCACATGCTCAGGAGCTTCCCTTGGACACCACTGCCACGTGTCCCAGAGCTGCCCTGGCTCGCACATTGTAGAAAAGTGTGGCCCTAGAGAGGGAATGGGGTGGAGGTGAGGAGTGCAGAACTGCTGCAAATAGGGTGCCAAGCCAGAGCTCAGAGCTGCCACCCCCTTCAGAGGAAATCACAGAACTTTGGGAAGGAGAGTTGCTCCTTGTCCAGAGTAGCCAGGTGGAAGAAAGGAGCTCTTTATGGGAATTATGACATTTAGTCCTTAAAGCCACCCTAAGAAGGTACCGTAATTATCCATTTTACAGAAGAGGGAACTTGGGTCAAGGTCCCTCAGCTGGCAGGTGGCCCCATGTTAACTCCTGTGCCACGCACCTCCACAGCTCTTATCAGGTTGTGATGAGAGAGATAAGGGTGAGCGGAAGAGAAAGGGGGCCTAAAATCCAGGACTTAGAGAGGGGAGAGGCAGCCTCAGGTGTGGGCAAAGCATTTGAGGACAGGAGTCGCCCCTACTCCCACTGCCACATCTACAGTAAACTGTGGACTCCAAAAGCTGTGAGGTTGACCACCGCTCATTGATCAATTCCAGTTGAGCACCTTCCACATGCAGGTGCTGTGTGTGCACCAGGGCCCAGCGATAGCACTGTCCTTGGGCAGGTTGCAGTGGTGAGAGAGGATGGATGCTTAACAAGGCAAGTCTTCTGGAGACAGCACCGAGTGCCAGATGACATGTAGGGACAGCTAGCCCAGCCTGAGACAGGGAGGAGTCAGCAAGGCTTCCTGGAGGGGAGTCCAAAAGAAAGAGTAGAAATTAAATTAGTGAGACAAAGTGATGACAGGTGGGAGAGGCAGAGCAGACCATATGAGCCAGGCCCAGGGAAGCCTAAGACCCTTGAGGGCTGCTGACAAATGGGGGGCTGAGGTGGGCAGAGGCAAGAGGAGAAGGCGTGGGTGGGCAGGCAGAAATCATAGGCCCTAGGGGCAGGGCTGTGGGTTTCCAAGCCTAAGGAACCTGGGACAGCCAGACATGCTCCCACAATCCCCCTGCGGACATCGCTGCGAACTGGACTGAGAACATTCCAGCCTAATCAAAGCTCAGATCGGGGAGCTCCAGAGGCTCCCCACACACTGGGGCCAATCTCCACCCTGGAGTTTGTCTGCTCCCTCGCTGGGCTAGGCTGGAATGGGGACTTCCATGTTCTCAGGGATTCCTCCAGCCCCTCAGAAGGCTGGAGGCCCAGAGATTCCCTCTCCAGATTCTGGGGGAGCTGGGTAGGGATAGAAGGGAGGGGAATGGAAATGGCCAGAGGCCCCACCTGTGGGAGGAGCTGACAGATCATGCCTGGGGAACAGGATTTTGGAGTGATCCTGGTTCTCAAGGGGCCCCTGCTCAGCCGATATTTCTGGAAAGGGCTGAAGGGCAAGATTTCAGCACCAACCTGAGCCCAAGGCTGCACTGCCCTCCACTAGGCACAGCCCAGCCTGCCAGGCGAGGATATGGGAGCAACAGCCTCCCAGCTCTGGAAATGGGGTGTTGGGTGGCTAACTGGACTGCAGACTCTGTTGTGGGTTAATCATTTTAATTTCTTTGTTAAAGCTTCCATTCTTTTATTATGCAAACAGCGTCATGCTTTTGAGGACAGCTCTCTTCCTAAGGGGGCAGCAGGGGGTAGGGACAGATGTCTTAAATACACTACCTAATGTCACCAATTTTGGCCTGAGATTAAAAAGACAGAGAGAGATGGCCCCTCTTCTCTTTATACGTTGGAGAACCTCCTCCATCTCCTAACCCCACCCCCAGCTCCCTCCTTCTCCCCCTCTCCCCTGTGCAGGGAAGCATGTCTCTCACAGTAGCAAAAGTTAAAGACAGAAAAGCAGTAAGAGGAAACGAAGAGAAATCAGGCTGCCTCAGGCTAAGGGGTCCCCATCCCACCTCACGGGCTGGCCGGGACACCCACATTCTGATAAGCTGGAATTAGGTGGAGGAGGGTGACTCTCCCTTCCAGGACCTCTGAGCTTCCTGTATCAGGCCCAAGGACTTGGTATCATTATCAGTAGGATCAGGCAGGGAGGAAACTGGCCAAACTCTGTGCGTGGCCTGTCTCCCAGCTGTCATCAATAACAGTACAGCGGCTGCAGCAGCAGCAGCGAAGGATATCATTTGTTGAGGGCTTGCTAGGTGTCGGCATTGTGCTTCCACATTTTTCATTCATTATCTTTTTAAGTCCCCACAAACCTCATGAGAGTTTAATTAACCCCCTTTTACAGATGAGGCAACTGAGGCTCAGAGAAATTAAGTGACTTCCCAAAGCTACACAGTTTATGGGTGACATCGTCAGGATTCAAACTTGGCCTGCTTGATTGCAGAGCCTGCAGAAGGTGGACAAAGCTGGGTGACACGGCCCTTCCCCCATCACGCCCACTCACCCCCAAACCCAGGGCCTTACAGGGGCAGCATCTTCTACACTCTGCAGCCCATCTGACATTTTCCTCCTGGAGCCCAGTTCTGCCCCAGCTCCTGGCCCACCCTTCCAGAGCTGGGGAGGGGCAGGATGGGCTCAGGAAGGTTCGACTGCTCCTCCACCCTCACTCCACCCCACCCCATGGTTGTTTGGAAACCTCAAAATGGCCTCAGGAGATAGGTACCTTTTTTTTTTTTTTTGGTGAGGAAGATTTGCCCTGAGCTAACATCTGTGCCCATCTTCCTCAGTTTTATATGTGGGATACCTGCCACAGCATGGCTTGATAAGTCGTGCATCCGTCTGTGCCCAGGATCCGCACCCACAGACCCCAAGCTGCAGAAGCGGAGCACACAAACTTAACCACTATGCCACCCAGCCGACCCCCTAGGTACCTTTTTAATCCCCATTTTACAGAGGAGGAAACTGAAACTCAAAAAGGTTAAGTGATGTGTGCAAAGTTGCCCAGCATCTGGAGGTGAGATTGTGAAGGCGGGTGGCCAGAACCCAGAACCTGAAGTCTTAACCCCAGAGCTCTGCCTCCAGGGCATGCCTCTCTAATTTGACAGCCTGGGGCAGGTGCAGCCTCTCGTTGGCCCCAGACACTCTCTGTATTCACACACGCTGAAGCCCTGTTCCTACGCCCACTACTCAATAGGGCACTCGTTCATTTATTATGCTGACAAATAATATTTATTAAACACCTACCATGTGCCAGATCCTGTATCAGGCACTAAGGATGAACAAAGACAGACCCAGTCCCTGCTCTCAAGGAGCATATATTCTAGTGCAAAAGAATCAAACAAATATGTGTCCGTTTACAAATTGTGATACACGCCAAGGAGGAAAACTACGGCCGACTCCGAGGGAGAACAAGGACATAATTTAGACGGGAGGGAGGAGGAGGTCTTTCAGAGATGACATTCATACACTAACATAACCAATCAATTAGTCAATTGATTAATCCAGACCGGAGAGGCGGTCAGGTTCCACCTGCTGTAACTTGCGGAGTAAAGAGATTTCCCTCAATTTTCCTCTCCGTCGGGAAAAAGTGCTGTAGTCCACAGCCATTTTGCCGTTTGTTGAGGGAAGAGCCCCTGAGATTCCAGATCCCGGGGAGCTCAGAGTAAAGAGTGAGGCAAAGTATAACGTGACTTGTTTTTTGGGATGAAACAAGAAGGGCAGGGTACCCTACTGCGCCCTGATCAATGATTGAGCGGCCGGCGCCTTGCCTCCCTCCCAGCCCTCAGAAGTGTGGTGCTCTGTCGCCACCTGGTGGAAATAACAGACCATTCACGGGGCGGCTCAGCCTCCACGATCTAGGGTAGGATCCGGAATGCGACTTCCTTCAGGCGGAGACTGAAAAGGAGGCAGTAGGTTTGGGTGACTTCCTGACACGGGGCGGGGATGGGGAGAAGGATCGAGGGGTGGATGGGGAACTGCTGCTTGAAAGTCAACTGACTGGAGACAGACAATGGCCCCATTGTGTCCGGGGCCTTGACCTTCGTTTCCTGCCACTCTCATCTCCCAGCATGGCATCACCCGGGTCTGATTGGCCCGGAGTCCGCTCCGTGACAGTGGGCGGGCCCCGGGGCTGGACACCGGGCAATGAGCTCCCCGAGGGCCGAGACGCGCGACTGGCCAGTCCTCCCAAGGAAACCCAGGGAAGGCGGGTGGGGCAAGGGGCCGATGTCTCTCAGAAGTCCTTTTCTCCTTCCTCTGCGCCATCAGGAGTGTGGGGAGGAGAACCGGGGGCTGTCTTTGAAAGGCAGTGTAGCCTAATGGTTAAGGACTGGGATCTGCAGTCTGAGAGATCCAGCTCCAAATTAGCCATGGGACCCTTGGTCACAGTCTTTAGCACCACCTTTTTTTTTTTTTTTAAACACACTCACAGATACATATTCCCATTATAAAAAATATTATACAATACAATAAAAAGCTAAAGTTCCCCCACTTTGGTCACACCCCCACACTCCCCTACCTCAGGTAACTACTGTTGTTAATTTCAGGGGTGTCCTTCCTGACCTCATTCAATGTATTTTTATACAGTCTGTATATATGAAAATATATTATTTGGTGTATGTCCTCTCTGGGCCTCAGTTTCCTAATCTGAAAATGGGAATGAAAATAGTAGTAGTTCAGTCTGCAGAGTTACTGAGAAAGTTTGCTGAGATAATTCCCGGGGAGCACTTAGCTCAGCACCTGGCATACAGGGTCTGTGACTATTGCTGTCATCATCGCTATCTTTTTGTCATGATCATTGGGCCCCAGACCCAATTCTGAGGTCAGAATAGAAGCCCTTTCTTCCTCCACAGCCTGTCTTTCCCCTCCTTCTCCCTCCTAACAGACTGTGATAAAAATCTGTGTTCCCTAATGCCTGTGTTTTGTAAAGCTAGAAAGAGCATCTGGTGTTTTCTGCATGTTCTCCCCTACCCTTTCCTTCCTTCACCCCCACCCGTCCCCTTCCGTTTCATGTTTGACCTAGATGGGACCACTCACCCCACTGCAGAGAGAACATCCCATTTTGTGCCAGAGGAAGAGACTTCTGTGGCCCACACAGTGCTGCTGGACCCACAGTGACTCTACACAAAGGCAGTCCCCCGGGTAGGGGTAGTAGCTGAAAGGGGGCGAGGGGGCTTGTGAAAGGCCACGTGGTAGAGCAGGTAAATGCAGAGTCGGCTGTCAGAGCACCCGAGGACCCCAGGACTTGGCCAAGGGCAAGTCGCTTCACGTCTCTGAGCCTCAGCTTCCTCTGCCATGCAGTGGGGCTACTGACCGGAGCCACCACATTCAAGGCAGTGAGGATAACACAGTACCTGTAAAGGGACCTGGCACTGAGGAAGCCAAATAGTAGTTACTATTATGCTGGACAACAAAGCGTCATGTTGATTTAGCACTCTACATTTGCAAAGGGAATTTCTAACTTCTTCCTTCTTTTTTAAAATGAGCTAGTCTTTGAAGCATGGAGAAGGAAGTTTGGTTTTGGTTGACAAGTCTCAGGAGAATGTAAATGCCTTTACCTGGGCCTCTGTTGGAGCAGCCAGGTGCCACTTCCTGGAGCTGTTGCTGTTCCCTAAGATGGCCCACAGAGCTCCCTCCAGCCAGAGAACAGCAGGATACAGGACACCGAAGGACCTCACTGTTCCAGAGGATGCAGCAGGAAAAATGGCAGACCCATGAGAGTAAGACAAGGCCAAATCCCCCATTCCACAAACAGTCATAGATCAGCTGCTCTGTGCCCAGCCTTTACTGCACACCCTGCACCCCCAGGCTCCCTGCATCGCAGGGGTTTTATTGGGGAAAAAAACTTACTGCACATACTAGCTAATATTTATTCAGTGCTTATTAGGTGCCAAGTGTATTATAAGCACAAAGAACAAGTCAAAGACTGATAACGTCTTTTCCCTCATATGACTTGCTTTTTAATGGTTCTTCTGCATGTAATACTTTCCTCTGCTTTTTTTTTTTAGGTATAATTTACACACATTAAAATTCACCTTTTTTAGTATACAGTTCTATGAGTTTTGACAAACATTTACAGTCAGGTAACCATCATCACAAGCAAAATATAGAATGTGTTCATCACTCCCCAAATTTTTCTTCTTGCTCTTTAGTGATCAACCTCTCCCCCAACCCCAGCCACTGGCAACCTCTGATCTGATTTCTGTCCTTATAATTTCACCTTTTCCAAAATGGAATCTTACAGCCTTTTGAGTCTGGCTTCTTTCACTTACCATAATGCTTTTGAGATTCATCCATATTGTTGTACACATCAGTGGTTCATTTCTTTTTTCTTTCTTTCAACTTTTCATTACAAAAATTTTCAAATATAAAGTTAAAAGAATAATAACATGGACACCTATAAACCTACCACCTAGATCCAATGATTGTTTGCATTTTGCCATATTTTAAAATGATGTATATACATAGGCATATATATGTTGAACCATTTGAAAGTAAGTTGTAGACACTGACACTTCACCTCTGACGCTTCACATATATTCCCTAAGAATGAGGATGTATGATGACCATACATTATCACACCTAAGAAAGTTGACAATAATTCCCAAATGTCATCTACTACCCATCCATTTGCAAATTTCCCCAGTTTCAAAAAAAACCTCTTTTATAGCTTTTTACCCACCTGCTAGAGTTTTATTTCTAAGCTTTTAGTTTTGAAATAATTATAGACTCACAGGAAGTTGCAAAAATAATAGAATCTCATGTACCCTTTAACCAGCTTCCCACAACGGTGACGTCTTATAAGAGAACTGTAGTAAAATATCAAAACCATTGCTACGTTACTGTTAACTAGACTATAGACCTTATTCAGTTTTCACCGTTTTTTAACCTTTGTGTGGGTGTGTGTGTATATAGTCCTGTGCACTTAAACCCCCTGTATAGACTTGTGTAACTACCACCACAATCAAGATAGATAACTGTCACATCGCCACCGAAGAGCTCTCTAGAGCACTTCTTTGTATTCACACTCACTCCCACTTCTTGTCTCTCTTTCCCTCCTTCCTGTCCCCTGGCGACCACTAATCTGTTCTCCATCTCTATAGTTTTGTCATTTGGAGAATGTTATATAAACGAAATCATACAGTATATAATGTTTTGATATTGATTTTTTTCACTAAGCATAATGCCCTTGAGGTCCCTCCAGGTTGTTGTTTGTATTATCAATAATTCATTCCTTTTTATTGCTAAGTAGTATTCTTATATGGATGTACCACACTTTAGCCATTCACCAGCTGAAGGATATTTGAATGGTTTCCAGTTTTTGGTGATGATAAATAAAGTTACTTAAGCATTTGTGTACAGGTTTGTGTGTGAACATAAGCCTCATTTCATTTGGGTAAATACCGAGGAGCGGGATTGCTGGGTTGCATGGTGAGCGTAAATTTATGTGAAACGGCTAATCTCTTTTGCAAACTGGCTGTACCATTTTGCATTCCCACCAGCAGTGTATGAGAGTTGCAGTTGCTGTGCATCCCTGCTAGCACTCAGTATTATCAATTAAAAAAAAATTTTAGCCATTCTGATACATGTGTAATGGTACCCCACATAACTTTTAAACTATAAATAATACCAAGTTATAGCTCTTCTTAAAACCCTCTGGTATTTTCCCATCACACTCAGAATAAAATTCATACTCATTTCTGAGGCCTGCCAGACCCTCTCTGCTGACCTCTTACAACTCTGCCCCTCACTCTGCTCTGGCCACAGTGACCTCCTGTTTCTCTAACACCCTAGACTTGTTCCTCCCTTAAGCCTTTTCACCGTGGTTCCTTCTGCCTAGAATGTCCTTGCCCAGGTATCCACATGGCTCAGTTCTCACTCCATTCACTCGCTGTCTAATGTCAGCTTCCCAGAGGCTTCCTTGATGGTCAAAATGAGCCCCATCCCTCCTCTCATTCTCACAATTCTCTTACCCAGTTTTATTTTTCTTCATAGCACTTATCTCTGCTTGATATAATATTATGTCAATTACTGAGTTGTTTACTCCCCGATAAGGACAGGAATTGGCTTTTGATGACTATTTCCAGTGCCTAACACAGTGCATGGCACACGGGAGACACTCAATAGACATTTGTTGAGTGAATCAGTATTGGAAACCTCTGTGACCCTCCTCTTGTCTTCTGCCCAGGGCTTCTGTCTGGACTCAGGCACTGCCCGCCTTGGGCAACCCCTGACCAATGGGGCTGGAGTTGGTAGATGTATCTCCTGTGTCTGATACCTGGTGGATGGTTCTGAGGTGCACTCCACACTGCTCCCCAGCAGGTCCCCGCCCGATTGAGCTGCAGGTGTCCACAGTGGTGACCAGCTCCATAAAACATCACTGTCCTGGCTTTCCTTCCTTCCCATTTCACTCCCCGCCCCACTCCTGTTCGCTGGGATCACATCTAGAATTAACTTGCAAGTGAGCCCTTTTTCTGCTTTCTCTACCTGCAGGGAGGCAGCAGGGATGGAAAGAGCCCAAATTAAATTAGAACAAAGACTTGAAGCTTACAGTCTAGTGGGAGAGAAAAATAACCATTACATAAAAGGAAACAAAATTTAAATAACTACAGGTGAAGGGATAGATTTTTCAACAAGTGGTGCTGGAATAAATAGATAGCCATATGGAAAATGATGAATATCAATCCCTACTTCACAACATACCTGAAATGGATCAAAGAACTAAATTTAAAAAAAGAAAACTATAAAACTTCTAGAAGAAAGCACAGGAGAGAATCTTCATGACCTTGGGGTAGGCAGAGATTTCTTAAATCACAGAAACAACTAATCATTAAAAGGGAAAAACAGACAGCACTAAGAACATGAAAAGGTAAGTTACAGACTAGAAGAAAGTTTTGCAATACATATTTTTGACAAAGAATTTATATCTACAATATATAAAGAAATATTATAACTCAATAATAAGAAGACAACCAAATTAAAATATGGGCAAAAGATTTTAACAAATACTTCAAAAAGAAGATATATAAATATTAATAAGCACATGAAAAGTTGCTCAACATCATTAGCCATTAGGGAAATATCACTTAAAACCACAATGAGATAATACCATATATCCATTAGAATGGCTAAAATTTAAAAGACAGATAATAAGTGTTGGCACGGATCTGGAACAACAAGAAGTCTCATACATTGCTGGCAGTAGTGTGAAATGGAAAATCACTGGAAAAAAGTTTGGCAGTATCTTATAAAGTTAAACCTACACTTACTATGTGCCCCCAAATCTCCATTATAGGCATTTACCAAAAAGAAATGAAAATGTATGTCCACACAAAGACTTATACATGAATTGTCAAAGCAGCTTTATTCATGATAGCCAAAAACTGGAAATAGCCCAGGTGTCCATCAACAGGCAAATGGATAAATTGTGGTATATTCATGCAACAGCTTACTACTCAGTAATAAAAAGAAACAAATGCTGATAAATGCTACAACATGAATGAACCTCGAAAACATGCTGGGTGAAAGAAGCCAGACAGAAGAGTACTTACTATGTGATTACATTTAAATGGACTTCTAGAACAAGCAAAATGAAGCTCTGGGGAACAGCAGGTAGAGCAGTGACTGACAGGCTGGCCATGGGGAGGGGGGACGTTGACTGGAAAGAGGGATCAGGAAAGTTTTACAGGTTATTGAAATAGTCTACATCGTGAGTAGAGTGGTGGATACGTGAATATTTGTCAAAACTCATCTAACTGTACATCTTAAATGGATGTGTTTTATCGTATGCAAATTATACCTCCATAAAGCTGATTTTAAAAGTGAATTAACTATAGCTTGTGACATGCACTACAAAGGGAAGAAAACATGGTATTAAAAGAGAGAATAATGGGGAAGACTATTTTTGATTGGGTGGTCAGGGAAGGACTCTTGAAGAGGTGACATTTGAGCAGAGATCTGAATGTCAAGAGGGAGCCAGCTGTGGAAAGATCTAGGGGAGGGCATTCCAGGAAAATGTCACTGGAGGAACAAAGACCCAGAATCCAGAAGGAGTTTGGTAATCTTGGAAACAGGCCAAAGGCCAGTGTGACTGGGTGAGGTGGGTGGGTGGAGAGGTGGGTAGGAACCAGATCATGCAGGACCTTATCAGCCCTGATAAAGGTTTGGAATTTGAAATGAATAAAATGCAAATCCTTCATGGTCTAGTGGGTGGGGTAGAAACACATACGCAAATAAAGGCAAATCAGGGTCATGGGTGATATATTTGGGAAATGTACAGGGATAGAGGAGGGAGTAGTTAGCCCTACCTGAGAACGTCTGGGAAGGCTTCCCAGAGAAGGTGACATTTCAGCCGAGATTTGAAGGAAGAGTAACAGAGGAGAAAGAGTATTTCAGCGGAGGGTACTGTGTCTATAGGAGCCCAGAGGCACACAGCCCCATGAAATATTCAAAGACCCGAACATAATGTAAGTCTAATTGGAGTTTTCCCTGTGGGAGGGCGAATGGCAGGAGATCTGAGGCTGGAGAGAGTGGCTTTGAATGCCTCCTCAGACGTGATCCTGCAGAGGATGGGAAACCCCTAAAAAATTCTAAGTCAGGGAGTATTAGGGCCAGGTTCACACTTCAGATCAAGACCTCCAGATTGGGCAGGTGGAGGCAAGACCATTGGTTCTGGTGTGAGATAATGGTGAAGGCTTGAACAGGGGCGGGGGGGGGGGGCAGGGAGAAGGGCCAAACATTGCTAAGAGGTGATTGGGACTATCCCAAACTGGGGGCACTTCCGGGTTTCTGGTTTGGAGGGCTGGCTCCCCTGGGGGATGATGGTCCAGTTAAGCAGGACACTTGAAGAGAAACAGTTTGAGGAAAGGATCTGCAGACTTTGAGGCATAAGAGGGCCATAATTTTTTTTAATTGACTTATAATTGACATGTAACATTATATTAGTTTCAAGTGTACAACACAGTGATTTGATATTTGTATATATTGCAAAATGATCACCACAACAAGTCTAGTTAACATTCATTATCATATGTAGTTACAAAAAAATCTTTTTCTTATGATGAGGACTTTTAAGATCTACTCTCTTAGCAACTTTCAAATATGCAGTACTATATTATTAACTATAGTCACCATGCTGTACATTACATCCCTATGACTTATTTATACCTGGCAATTTGTACCTTTGGACCACCTTCACCTATTTCACCACCACCCACCACCACCTCCCACCTCTGGCCACCACTAATCTGTTCTCTGTATCTATGAGCTTAGTTGTTTTTTTTTTTAATTCCACATATAAGTGAGATCATATGGTATTTGTCTTTTTCTGTCTGACTTATTTCACTTAGCATAATGCCTTCAAGGTCCATCCATCTTCTCGAAAATGACAAGATTTCCTTCTTTTTATGGCCAAATAATATTCCATTGTGTATATATATACCACATTTCTTTACTCATTCATCCATCGATGGACACTTAGGTTGTTTCCATATCTTGGTTATTGTGAATAATGCTGCAGTGAACATGGGGGTGCAGATATCTTTTCAAATTCATGTTTTTGTCTTCTTTGGATAAATACCCAGAAGTAGAATTACTGAATCATATAGTAGTTCTTTTTTAAATTTTTTGAGGAATCTCCATACTATTTTCTATATTGACTGCGCCAGTTTACATTCCCACCAATAGTGCACAGGGTTCCCTTTTCTCCATGTCCTCGCCAACACTTGTTATTACTTGTCTTTTTGATAACAGCCATTCTAACAGGTATGAGGTGATATTTCATTGTGGTTTTGATTTGCATTTCCCTGATAATTAGCTACGTTGAGCACCATTTCATGTACCTGTTGGCCATCTGTATGTCTTCTCTGGAAAAATGTCTATTCAGATCCTCTGCCCAATTTTAAATGAGATTGTTTGTTTGTTTGCTAATTGAGTTGTATGAATTCTTTATATATTTTGGATATTAACCCCTTATGAGATATTATTTGCAAATACCTTCTCCCATTCAGTAGGTTGCCTTTTCATTTTGTTGATGGTTTCCTGTGCTGTGCTAAAGCTTTTTAGTTTGAGGTAGTCCCACTCATTGAATTTTGCTTCTGTTGCCTTGGTCCAGTTAAGCAGGATACATGAGGAGAAACAGATTCAGAAAAAGATCTGCAGAGTTTGAGGCACCAGAGGGCCATAAATGCTAACCTTTCTGTGCATCTCCTCCCTCTGAGGCCTTGTTACACCTGAAGATTCCTAGACCTTGGCCTCATCAGAAGCAGTGGGTCTAGGATGGAGCCCAGGAATCTGCACAGGTACAAAGTACCACTCCCACTATAATGCAGGTGGACTCCATACCGCCCCCCCCAGATGGAACTTGTCCTGTCCAGGGGCCTGGAGTGGGGGGCAGGAAGGACACATTCTCATCCAGACTGTGGCCTAAGCAGCCCAGAAATTCAGGCAAAGATGGCATCTAAAATAAGGCTCTGGATGTGGTGGGAGCAAAAGTAGCTTGTGTTTCCACTGCTGCAGCTGAAAATTGTGATAGAGTGGCCCTGGTCATCATGTGTGACTCCTGATTGCCCGTCCAAGGAGCCACAGAAATAAGCAGTGGGGCCAAGACTGGAGCATATACCCTCTCCTAGGTTGTGGATGAGGGGGTATAATGGGGATGTACAGAGGCTGCGATGAGCTGGAGAACAAGCTCTGTGCAAAGAGAGCAGCTTCTACTGCACACACAGCATCTCACCTATTAACCTTCTCAATAGCGCTATGTGCTCAGTCCTATTATCATTTCCATTTTACAGATGAGGAAACTGAGGCCCAGAAAGATTCAATAAATTGTGCTGGGTCCCAAGGTGAGGACATAGGGGAACCAGAGCTGAGACACAGGTCTCTGGATGCTCCTAATCATAGCATTGCCCTACCTCCTCCTGAGGGGGAGAAGTCACTTCATCTCTCAATCTTCAATGATCTTCCAAGCAAGGGAGTGGGGGGGAGTACAAGTTTTCTTTGTCCCGTCCCTTTTAAAGGCATCTAAGTCCTTACTATGTGTCTTTTCCAAAGACAAGGCTCCCAGCGCCCAGAGGAGCTGGGGTTTAGAGCTTCGTGGTGCAAACCAAGTTGTAGGGTCCCAGCCAGGAGCACTTGCCTGATCTTCTAAGAATCTCGCAGCAGTGCCACACACCTCAGCTTTATCCAGGCAACAGAAGGAGGTGGTGGAGGAGGCGGCAGCAGCCGCAGCAGCAGCAGCAGCAGCAGCAGCAGCAGCAGCAGCAGCAGCAGCAGCAGCAGATCTGTCCTCTGTGCACCACAGTACTGTTTTGCTATGATAAAATACACATGGCATATGGCTGCAAAGTTACTATCTTCAGAGTGGAGAGAAAAGGGATTTTTCATGTGCCAGATTTCACTTCCCTTTCTGGAACAATTCTTGTAGTAAACAGAGGTTTTCTGATCTTGTTAAGATCTGGAAGATGAGACTTCCTTTAGACTTTTAAAGTATAACTATTGTCTTGCAGAGTTGCAATCTATTGATGGTGCAAATGTTTTTTAAATGTGGAAGCTATTCCGTGCTCCCTCCCTCCCTCGAAGGCCAGAACAGGAAGAGGCATTGCCACCACCAGACGACTAACTTTATTCCAGTCATTGACCACCCCAGTGATAAGACCTCCATATGTCCTGTGACTGCCATCCCTTGGCAAATGAGGTGGGGAAGAGGAAAGGCTTGCTGAGCGTGGGAGGCCACGGGATGGAGGAGGCAAGGAAGGGCTAGGAAGCAAGTAGAATGTGATTTTTAGGAGGAGAATTACTTTGAACCACATCTTGTGTGGTGACAGCATAATGATCATTATTAGGACCTCAGATGTAACACGAAGCCCGCCCGGAAGTTAAATTTTCCCTTTCAGACAAGCGTGGTCTGTCAGCCCAGCATAGGATGGTTCTATGCCGACCTCCTCCACGGTAGGGGGGTGTTGGAATGCGCCAGCTGCTCCCTTGCTGTTACCTTTCATTAAGGATTTTGCTTTTTTGGTAAACAAGGGCACCATTTTCTACCTTAGCCTTGTAAAATCAACCTGAGAAATATTCTGTCCAAGGACCACAGCTATTTCTGAAATTTTCTATCCACATTTAGTTTCAGTGTTGCTGTCTGGAATCCTACCTTCCCAGGGACCCTCCTGAACACAGTGTGACCTCTAACAGAGAGTGGCCTGAATTACACCCAGACAGATTATTTTTGGCTTTCACAGTGTTTTAAAAATTGGTTTTCACATCAAAATCCTGTTGCTGGCTTCTCTTGAAAAATCAGAAAGCCTGGCCACGCTGGGCCACATTCCCCTGTAACAAGTGGCTGGAGCTAAATAACAGTGGTTCCCTTTGCATAGAGTTTGTTCTCCAGTTTGCCATAGTCCCCACCACTCCCTGTCATCCTCCATCCATATCCTAAGAGAGGGTACAAGTTGAAAGGCAGATATGGAGATATGAGTTTCAGTCTTGACCCCACCACTTACTTCCTGTGGCTCCTTGAACAGGTGTCTGCATCTCTCTGAAACCTGTTTTTAATCCCTAGGAAGAAGAGAATAATGAGATAATGTATGCAGAGCACCAGCAGAAAGCCTAGCCTAGAGACAGCACTCACTGAGAATTTGCCGTGTATGTTTATTGGTGTATATGACTATTCCTGTCAATGACACAGAGGAGACTGGAAGATGCATACAAACAGACACACCTACTAGAATGTAAGCTTCATATAAGCCAGGATTTTTAAAATCAGTTTTGCTTATTTCTACATCCCCAGAACTTAGTACAGTCCCTGGCACATGGTAGGCACTTAGTAAATGTGTTGAATGAATATGTGGATTTAATGTTTCTCTGAGTTCCTATGTCATGTGCTAAATTGTTATTGGCCCATTTTATAAATATAAATGCAAATAGACTTATAGGCTGAGTATTTCTAATTTATATGTGTTGATGTTTTTTCTTATTCCTTCAAAATATCAGAAAGCAGGAATATTCTTCAGAGCAGAAGGAGTCATAGCCTAGGAGAAAAATATGTTTCCTCTAGGGCTGGGTTTCTAAGATCATTATGTGAATGCCAGGCCACTTCAGGAATCAGTGCTTCAAAAAGTCACAATTAAAAATGCACGTATTTACGTGGCACCTCTTGAGAACTCAAGGTACTGTACAAACACATTTAAGGCATTAAGTGCTCCCTGAAGCACTTTCCTCCAAAGTAATACTTCCAGAGAGGAGAGTGCACTTAGTTAAAACCAATGGCAGGTTCTATGCCACGATCTCAACAAGGCTCAACCTCTGAGTGCTGGAGCTTGCTCCCCATTGGATGCAACTTTCTTGGAAATACAGGAGAAGATGAGTTGACTCCCTGGTAGATTCACGGTTAACCTATTGGAATATTGTATTACATGTGCCTATAGGAGACTATAGGCTTGTGGTTTTGGTATTGGTGGCTTGTAGGGGTCAGCTGTGTTTTTTGTTTGCTCAGCATCCACTCCTCCTAGTTCTGGTAACTAAACTTCAATTTTCCTGGGGAAGCCCTGTTTCTTCTACACTTTCAGCTGTGAGATTTCGGGAGGCTAACCTCACCCCCGGCTCTAGAGGAGAGTATGAAACCAGCCAAGGTGTCACATCCCTTGGCCATAGCCACACCTTCGGAGAAAAGCAAGTGGAAAGCCAATGCAAACACTGAGACTCCAGTCTGGAGCTTTTCTTAGAACTGTTGGGAAAGAGAAAGGCTTTTGTTTGCTGAGACTTTTTGCTGTGAGAATGTAATTCTGACACTCTCAGAGGGACTGCCTGAGAATGCTGAGAAAAGATTGCTGAGAGAGAGAGCAAGAGAGGAGATTCCTGGTGACGGTGTGTGAGTGCCTGGATCTAACTATGCCTGAAACTCAGAGTCACCTCTGGATTTTGGTTTCATGAGCCAATAAATTCTCTCTCCCTCATTCTTAAACTGATTTGAATAGCATTTTAGTCACTTGCAACGGAGACACTCCTTACTAACAAATGGGAATTTGAAAATATAGATCAGAAAGAGAGGCACAGAAATGTGAGACCCATTGCTCAGGTAAAAACCAAAATCTTGAACCATGGCCAGAAGCAAACTGATGACTTTGCCTCTTTCTCCTTGAAATGAACTCAAATTCCATTAGAATCAGGCAGAGCAGTGAGCTAGGAAAGAGTAGAAGCAGCATGCTTTTTTTCTCATTTCTTTAGTACCTTGACACAAAAAAAGAATCTGGCCATTCTTTTCTGGGTTTTGTGCGTGTGCTGGCCAAATTCACTGGCTTTCCTTTCACATGTGTTCATTTGTCTGCTTCCATCATGGGAAGACATTGAAATAAGCCAGAGGCCAGGTCTTAGTGGATTTCTCCAGTGCTTTCACACTCTCTGCACTTGACTTGCGGGAATTTCACAAGTGCTTGCCACTGAGCCCATGAGCTCCAAAAAGAGGTTGTTCAACTTGTGCAGCATCTAGAGATGTTCACTCAGCAGGGTTACTGAGCGCCTCTGCATGCCAGGTTCCAACTTCCACACATGATGAGCAAGTGGGGCAGGCTTTCTCTCTTTTAGGAGGGGTTGTTTCTGGTCCTTGGTCAGCCCTTCTTTACCCTTTGGGGCTGCACCTTTGCTGTGGTCCTACTTTCCCTTCTGACCAGCCTGAATTCTGCTGCCAAATGATTCTTTACGAAATACTGCTTCCCATTCCCATTTCCCACTGCAAGGAGCTTCAGTGGTTCCCTAGTTTTCATATTGAATCTATACTCTTCTTCTCAGCCCTTAATAAAACTAATTCTACTAATAAAATCTAACAGTTTGGAATACCATGTGCCAGGCACCATGTTTAGGTTTCATATACGTTATCTCAGTTAATCCTCAAAATGACACTATAAAGTAGATATCAATGTTATCCCTATTTTTTTTCCAGATAAGGAAACTAATGCACAGAGAGGTTAAGTAACTTGCTCAGGGTCACACGGCCAATAAGAGATGGAGTCTGAATACAACCCTGTCACTCTAGCTCCAGACCCCATGTTCCTACCAGAAGATTCTGCTGTCTTAAAAGCTTTTCCACAATCTGTTCTGTTTCTACCTTATTTCTCACAACTCTCCAATTTCCACAGTCCACTTAGGCTGGTCTTATGGCTATGCCCACCATTCTCTAATTTTATTGTCTTTGCTTATTTGTTTAAATCATTCATTCATTCATTCAGCAAATATTAACTGAGCCTCTGCCCCAGGTGTGCATGTTATCTGGATGACATGACCAAGAATGCTCTCTTCTTTCACCACTTCTCCAAATCCTGCCTTTCAGGGCTCTACTCCAGACCTTTCATGCATCCTACCTGAGCCAATGCAGCTGGCATGGCCTCCCTTTCCATGAATGCTGAGGGCATAGGAGGGCATGACATAGTTTAGCATTCAATTTCACAAGAGCCTTGCGAGGTCTCATGCTGTCTTGGTTTCCTATCAGGTGTCAGATGCCTGGAGGACCAAGACAGGGAACATGCTCCTTTCGTATCTCTCACAGCATAGAGTGCACATTAGGCATCCAAAAACCATTCTTTCACCCAATTGTTGAGTGAACAAATGGGGTCTGATGAAAATACCATGGTTTTTAAAATGGCCTTTTGAAAAATTATGAATCTGTAGTCTTCCTTTGACCTAGAATTCATCTAAAAGTTTATGATAGTCTTGTGAGGTAGGTATTATCCCCATTTTACACATAAGACTGAGGCTCAAAGAAGGTGGGTAACTTGCCCAAGTTCACAAAGTGGATAAATATCAGAGCACAGGCTCCCAATCACTGCATCGTGCTGCCTCTACATCCCTGGATGGTTCTCCTGAATTCACAAATGTTGAAAATCCATTGCAGCTTCTGTGGCTAATGGACTTTAACAGAGAATATGCTTTGTCAGGGCCTTCTATGCAGACATTTTTCTTTATTTCCAGGACTGGAAACTCACTGCTATTGTGAAAAAACTTAGTGAAACTGCAACAACTCTACATCTGCTGCTTAGTTCTGGGACTTGAGGTCAAATCCTAGAAAAGAGCATGTGGGATGCATCCCCAGCCAGGTCTCTGGTTCCTGGATACTGCCAGTAACATTCCCAGAGTTTGTACTCACGTGATAGCACTCCTTCCACACAGTGGAGGTGGGGGTAGGGTTGGGAGAATGTTCTGTTTTTCCTTTGATGGTTACTCCCTCTCAAGTCCAACCAATTCAGTAAAAGAAGAGTGGCAAGGGACCTTACTGAAAACGTCTGTCATCTCTTCTCCCCCAGCACTGCCTCCACATGTCCCAGCTGCCATATCCAGCTGCCATGAGAAGCTTCCCTCCCGTCCAAAGCAGTTATCCCTGCCTTGCACCCCCAACCTCATCTTGCCGTGCCCAGATTAGAGCCTCAGAGGACTGTCCTTACCCCTAAGGGCCTGGAAAACCTTCTAGTCAAAAAGCCTTACAGTCAAGAGTGTAATTATGGATGTACCGTCTCTGCTCTGCCCTCTTCATCAGTGTTCTGCAAAGGGTGGCTCTCACCCCCTGATGGTCCAAAGATGGTTTTGGGGTGTGCATGAATGACCTCCACTCCTCGGAGGCTAACAGGCAATGCTGTGCTCCCCTGCCAACCTCTGAAGGACACCACCTACTGCCTGGTCCTGACGAGAGGGAGACATCAGCCTGCACCAGATTCTCCCCACCTGCTCCTCTTTCCCCGCAGTCCTGACTTTTGTAACCCTTCCCTTAATGCTGTTAGCACCCCTTCCTGGGTCTCTCTTTACCTCACCCTCCCTTTCAGCAACCCCTCCCCAAACACTGCTGCTTCTCCTTTCTCTCTGAAGCCTTCTCCCTTCTCTCTGCTCCCAGCACTTTTCCCCTCCACTGCATCCCATAAACCTTATTCTGGCCCAACTCTTCCCTGGCCCCTCCCTTGCCTCCCATTGGAGTTCCCCTCCTCAGATCTGCCAAACACCCCAGGTCTGGCTGCCCCTTCCCTGCTCTCACCATCTTCCTGCCCACTAATTTCTGCCCCTGGGGACCTGAGCTCATGTTGTCAACCTCTTCTCTATGGTTCCACTCTTTCTGTCTGGAGCCAAGATTCTTCTCTACCTTTCACAACTGTCTTTTTTCTCATTTATATGCTAGTTTCTTTAAAAAAATTAATGTATAAAAGTAAAAAAGTGTCACTTAAATAAAACTATGAAGTAAAGAATAAACAGTTCAGGTGGTACTTGGATATGAGACAAACTACCCATTAACTCCTGATTTTCAAGGATCTTTGCCAGGCACCAAAAGGTGCTCAGTAGAAGTTGATTATAAAATAACTTTTTGGTCTAAAATCCCATAGTCTGAGAGGGAAGGACAACATATATGCAACCTCCATAGCAGTAAAACTTAATGAGGAGAGTAAAACTTAAATGAAACTCAGTCAGCAAGAAGTGAAGGGATGAGAGAAGCAACGGCTCTCAAACTGGGACCTCCATAGGGTGTTATATTTTCATTTTGAAACTGATGGTCTGTGTCCAGAGACCAGAAAGTCACAGAGGTGTAGGCATATGAATATAGCAAGCAAGGGGAGGAATTTGAAGAGAAAATCAATTTCCAAAATGAAAAACAAAAAAACTTTGCAAGTAGGACTTGCAGGTGTGAACGAAACTGGGACCCCTCTTCCTGGTCTAACAGGCGAATCTAGCAAGCAAGGTGCATAGGCTTAAAGTCAGCACAATAAAAATCCATGCTGTACTGTGAAGCAGCCATGCAGGCCATCCTAAGCCTGTGTTAGAATGACCTTGCAACCCCTTGTCTCATGACTAAAGACGCCAGCAGGATGAATCAGCAACAGGAAGCGATAATGGGTACCTTGCTCTCACATTTCCCAGCTACATTTCTTAGAGATGGAGGGAAAAAGTGACAACCCTGGTCCTTGCCTCCCTCTACACATAGATAACGCCAACATTCCAAGCCTTGTTTCATGAATAACCAAAAAATTCTTATCTTTGAAGCATCTGACTATTAGATGTGTAAACCCTTTCCTGCACGTACACTGCTTTAGTAAACGTATGTAAACTGCATTAGACCTGCAGACCTGGGAGCAATTCCCCAGAATACTCTGTTGGACTGTTTCCCTGGATTTGAATTCCTCACTTTGATTATTGAATAAACGTCTTTGTCAACGCAAAATAACAACTAACGATTCTATAGATAAGAGAGATAGGTGAGTTTTACCTGAGCCAGAGTGAGGATTATAAGGCCAGGAAGGCCTTTTCCAGAAAGGAAGGAAGCGTTCTGGAGAATTGTTTTCAGTACAGTCTTATACCTTTTTAGAACAAAGAATATACCTTAAACATAGCCAGGATACATAGTCATCAAAGTTTCAAAGAGGTATTCATTTGCAAATTAGGTTGACATGACCCTGATGTCAGGAAAGGGACTAATATGTGCATTACCAATAGGGCGTAGGAGGCAAAGTACTCATTCTTATCTCAAGAGAGTACAATGTTGTTTGGTAGGCCATAAGTCAGGCTCCTTTAGTTCAAGTCAAATCAGTTTTTGAACCTGAATAATTACCCGATATACCTCAACATGTGAAAATCTCGTTACCTTTGATTAACCTTTACCCAGACTCTTTATTGCAGTCGACATAGGCTAGTCCTAGGCTTTGCTCTGGGGGTGTTTCAATGATTTCTTTCTGTTGGAATAGGAAAAGGAGGAGGCCTTCAGAACAGGTCTGGGCCTAGGTTCCAGTCCCTCTTCTCCTCTCTCCTGAATGAATGAAGTCTTACTACATTCTCCAGCAAAAGCTGCACTACTTGCTGTGAGGTTTATGGGGAAAAGTTGCCAGAGAGCAATCCAGTTATCAGCCTCAGCCCCAGTGTTCTCAGGAACAGCTCGGGGAACCCCCCAACCTAGCTGGGTCTAGACGGAGAAGACACGTGGAGCAGGCCACAGCGAACCGGGCGCCCTGCGCCGGGTCCCACGGAGGCACAGGCCCTGCCTTCCAGGCACTTGCACTAGCAGCGAAGAGGTGTCTTTTGGAGTCTCGGAGAACTGATCCAACCTAAGCGGAGTGCGTGTTGTAGCGATCTCAGTTATCCATTCCAGACTCGGAGGCCGGAGGACTGAGGCCAGACAGGGACCTCCCTTCCCGCGGCGCTCCAGGCGGCGCCTCGCGGCCGCGGCTGGGGCGGGGCTCGTGCTATGACACCGCCCCTCGTCTCGCTCCGCCCCGTGCGCGTTGCCAGGGTGATCAGGTGACTCGAAGCTCGCGGCGCTCCCGGTGGCGGTGACATTAGGCGCGCCGCGGCTCCTCACTTGCTCCGAGACCGGTGCGGCGGCTTGTCTTGTGCGGTCTCGTCTGGTCCCATCAGTTCCTGACCGAACCAGTGCGTGACCCGTTCGCGGAGAGGCGAGGTGAGGCACGGGGACCCGGGCCTGGCCAACCTGGCACCAGGGAGGTAGTGAGGCGCCGGCAGGGCCCTTCGGTGCTGGTGCGCGCCCTCGAGCTCCCCAAAGGGCGCCCCGGAGAGCTGCGGGCACCGGGGCGGGATGGGCCGGCTCCGGCGGGGGCGCGCGCAGTCCCGGGGGAGGGGCCGGGAGCCGGGGGAGCGGCTGCAGGTGGCCGGATGCCCACCCTGGCGCCCCGCGGCTGCTCCGCCGGCTCCCGGCCGCCGCGCCGCTGGAGGAGGCTAGGGAAGATCCGCGCCGCCCCGGCCTCTGGGCCGTAGACTAACGGACTCCGCGTGTGAGCGGCTCTCGCCTTGCGAGGAGTCGGCGGGCTCGGAGCGGGGCTTGCCACACCCGGTCTCGGGAGACGTCTGCGCGAGGCTTCTGCATCTCTTCGCCTTGGGCTGCGATTTCTGGGTCGCTGCCGGGGACCTACTCCGTGCTCTGAGTCGGGCCTGCTGGGGGCAGGAGGCCCCTCGGGAGCCCCGCGGGTGGGAACAGGAGCCGGGGGTATCCAGAGAAGGTGTGGCGGGGGGAAGGAATCCTAACTGAGTAGGACCCGAGTAGACCTGTTGGGGGAGGTGAAATCTGAGCGGAGTCCTGAGGGGTGGGGACTAATCTCCCGGCGGCGGTGGGGGTTGGAAGAGTAGAGGGAGGGAGAGGGGACCTCCGGGGAAGGAGACGACGAGCCTTGCGCTGGAGGTAAAGACGATTGGGTAACTGACTCTACCGAGTGCTAGGGCTGCTTTGGGGGAAAAAAATGTTTGGAGAATTAGGTTAGGACCGGTTAAGGAAAAACTCGAGTTCCCAGCTGAGGGTTTGTGTGCTTTGCGGAGCTAATGAAGTGTCGGCTGGACTGGGGTAGGGGGAACGCTGGGACGGGAAGACACTGAGGAGGCTGTTGTGATAGCTTGGGAAAGAGGTGACAACGCCCAGAACTCTGGTCTGATGGGATTCTGCGAACCGTGCTTATGAAATATTTATAACAGACAAGGGTGGGGGACGCAGGCAGCCAGGTGGTACACCCCAGCCATTGTTAGCAAATTAAAAAAATTTTTTTCCTTCTTATGAGAGACAGGAAGCACCTAACTGCAGCTCATTGTCTTGTTGTCTCATTTGGCCGGATTTAATGACTACCTGAGAGCTTTGCCCCCGTCACTATGCACGGAGGTTGTATTGTCCACAGCACTTGCCCTTCAGAGGTTTCAGAGTGTAAAACACCTCTTATCCCCAGGGTGAAACCCAAACCCCCAGTGACTGGTAGGACATTCTAATGGGGGGAAGTTATTAAAGGATAATCAGTGCCCAAAACGTGAATATGGGGCGTTGGGGAAGCCAAAAAGAGTCCCATGCTGTTTGTTACTCTTAGAACAAAGAGTTCATTCCCCTTCCTACCTGCTTCTCTCAGCTGAGGGCTTCTCATCTTAAGGCCATTGAGGTTTAATTGGCCATTTTGTCTTACTGTCCTGAGAAATACAGGTAGAATATATTTTAATTATTGAAGAGGAATGATTTGGTAATTTACAGTTTTTCCCAGCTCTGAAATTTACTGATTCTGTGACCAAAAAAACCCCACAGTTGTCCATTTTAGTTTTCTGTTTTCTTGGAGGAAGTGAAATGGCTGAACCTTCCCACCAATTTGTTTTGTGTTTGTTTGACTCCAGAAAACAGAACTGACCTCCAGGGATCCTGTACAGTAAAAGGCAGTTTAGGGAATTGCTGAGAACTTGGAAAGGTGGCTGCGGCTGGTGTGTGCATAAATGGAGAAACCAGCACAGCGCTCAAGGGAGGGCAACTCAGAGTGGTGGCACCTGGGGAGAGCCAACTTCCAGTCAGATCAGTGACATCATTCTCTGTGCAAGAAATCTTAAGAAAGGTCACTTGAGCAATGTGTGTTTACCACACACTACTTACCCGAAGAGGTTTTCCCCCGTACCTGTTCAGTAGGTCTTGTTATGATAGTGATTTTTAAGGGACTTTGCAGGAGCCCCATAATATTAAGAATCGCTGGAAATTAGATTTCTTGGCCGTGTTTAAAAAAAAGTTGTTAACCATTTACTAAATCTCTTTGGAAATATTTGAACCAGCCAAACAAATCATGCTTCCTTTGGAAAGAAACAATCCCCCTCTCCCCCGCACATTATAACTATGTGCTGTCTGGGTGGTTAAGTAGGCCAAGAGTTTTGGGAAATTTTCCGCATTCATTCACCCCTGTCACCCCCACGTGTTTTCCCATTGGTTAAGAATTTAAGACTTCATTATCAGGAAAAAATGTTAGTGTGTTTCCCTAAACACAAGCTATGATAAACACCAGGGCTGGCTGTTCAGAATGCCCTCAAAGGGAACTGGGCCCAGGTCAGAGGCAGGGCTGGGGTAAGGGCCAGAGACTGGCCACTGAGCATTCTAGGCCTGCGCCGTTGTCACCCAAGGCCCTGGGCAGGGCCTTCTTTTCTTGGCACAGAAACATTCTTCGACCTTGAAATGGGATAATGGTTAGTACCCCCTTTACAGAGAATTAATGAGAGAATTAATTTTCACAAGGAGAATTGATGACGACAGGCTTATATGAAATTTGAGCTCCTCCAAAGAATATTTTAATTCTTGGATGAATGGTATGTTTTGAGATATAGTGAAATAAAAAAGAGATAGACATTCTAAATTTTTGTAAAAGCCTCATTCAAACTCTAAGGTGTTCTTGTTTTTTTTTTAATGGAGTATTTGGGCTTGGTTACCAATAAGCCTGTAATCAAGATCTGGAGGCCTGAGGGTGAGTTCATGTTTGTATTTCATATGTAAATCAGTTAAGATTGTTCCTCACTCTTTTTCCGGCTCTTTTAAAGTGCCTGGAGTAAACCAGTAACCTGGCAGGCTGTGGGGCTTTGACCCAACATTCTTTCAACCCTAAAGGAGATAGTTATTAAGCTCATCAGAGACAGAAGTGGGTAATAATGCTCAGTAAATTGAATGAGGAGTGGAAAAGTCATCTTTTAAAATTCCCCTCTCCTATGTCAGTCTGCCAGTCTTGCTACTCAGTCAAATAGAGATTCAAGAGGGACTCTACAGAGCGACATCCATCTCTTAGACTTCTGACATTTGTTGGCTAGGCTTAATTTCACAGGAAGGAAATTCTGCAGGAGAGGCTTCCTGTTTTTTTCAGGGTGAGCTGAGCACTGTGTTCCAGGCCTCCAGGCTTCGCCAAGGCTGTTAATTGGCTTGGCTATAAAATGGGAGTCAGCAATTAAAAAACAGCAGTGTAGAAGCGAGGGGCTTGGACATGAGTTGACTCTCCAGCCCAAAGGTTCACACCACTTTGGGCACTATATGCAAAGGGCTCTTCAAAAGGAAGTGAGCTTGGAATGACTTCTTTTGTAGTTCTTAGGAGATGTGTGGGGAGTATTAGTACTGATGTAGGCCTCAAAGCCAGAGCTGGGAAATTGGATGGGCCCTCACTTCTAAAGCAGGGGAGACAAATGGTTTGAATCCAGTCTCCGTGGGCAGCAAGCCCGTGGTATGACTTTGCCAAAAACAAGGGATGATTTATATTTTTTCTCAACCCTTTCAATTAAATAGTCTAAGGGAGTGTTGGTAGTCATGGTGGGAGGAGGGTTTGATCTACCTGAATTCCCTCACTGGAGAGTAAGGCCTATCATTAGTCCTCTGATGATTTATGCTAAAGAATCATTAGTCCCAAGAGAATTGGCCCAGAAACTACATCATAACTGAAAACCATTTGACCCTCGTGTCAGTGATCAAAGAAAGGTAGGGATGGGGAACAATTGAACTACAAAGATTTTGGGGGAGAAGAAAACCTGGAAAGTGGTGCTAGACTTCTGCTACATTAAATTTCTAATGCAGCCCTCAGTACTTTACCAGTCAGCTTTCCGTATCAGGACCACAGGCAGGATCATTTGGGGAGAATATGTGTAAAGAGGGGGACTTTTGTAGGAACGTGCCTATCTCATGAGTCCTTATCATTAAGCCTAATACTTAATGCTTTCCTGCTGCCACTAGCTTCCAGGAGACCCCAGGCTCTCCCCTTCCCCCCTTTTCCTCCTCCCCCGGCATTTCCTCCTTGGCAACACCTCCCTAAGGCCAGTATGATTCTTCTATGTTTGATCCAGTTTCTGTACCCTCCTGGCTCTGCTGACTGCTCAACTAAATCTTGGTGATCTTTGATGTCTGGTGGTTGCATAGAAACTCCTGCGAGGGGTAATTGCATTCCAAAGCAAGGGGCTTGGAAGTGGATGCTTTACCTGTGTTTCTCACACTTCATTTGTGTTTCACCTGCATGATTTTTGTGTGATCTCTGTGCCATATGTACTATTATTTAACGTTTTTCTTTAAATTGATCCATTTTTTAACTCTAAAATTTATTTAAAAGGGAAACAATATCATTGCCTTAAGTTGAAAACTACTGTTACCTTCCATAAGTAGTAGGTAAATATAAAAAGGCATAACTATTAAAATTAAGTTGTTTGTGTTCCCCAAATCATGCCATGTACTCTACTTGGGAAAATACTGCCTTCAACTGAAGATATGACTCATTAATAGTGAATTTTTTCAGGTGGTAGGGATGGTTTGGGATTGGCAGGCCTACGGAGAGGGCCTCTTAAATCCTATCTTCTGAATCTCCATGTGGCTCTGTGATACCAGGAAAAGAGCAGAATGAAGAATCTAGGAACTAAAAAGAAATAAGTGCAGTCAGTGTGAAACCACTGGTGTTTTGGTATGAAGTTTGCCAAAAGGAGGCCTGAGTGGTGGTGAGCCTGTATACTATATTAAATTCTAGGCCCTTTGCCAGGGGCGTGACTTCATTGATGCTGTCTTATATTGTTCTTTCTGTGCAAATGTGCTCTTGGAAAACTCAGGTTTTTGTTCAGAGTGGATGCAATTTTTTTTTAACTCTCAATACCCCATATGCTTTGAGCCCACTGTCTTCCACATATATGTGTAGTAGCTCTTTGTGGATGTTACTAATGACAAAAATCTGAAGTTATCCTGTAGCATTTGTTTTTTCTAACATTTGTTGTCCATAATGCCTGTTGTTTAAAAATCCCATGAAAATGAAGAGAAGAAAGGAGGGGAGAGCGAGCTGCTCTGGGGTTGTATGGTCTCTTAGGGTGCCGCACCTGGTAGGCGTGAGTGGTACTTGCCAGTGTGAAGTGAAATTCACTCTTGTCCATTAAGAGCCGCCCCGCAGTGCTGACTTGAGCTACTGCTCCCTCAGAGGGTCAAGAGAGCATGCTTTAATGGTGGCGTGAAGCGGAGGCCGGTTTGGTATCTGTCAGGAACCCGGAGTGCTTAGTTAGATTGCCAGCACATTAAGCTGTTAGGGGCCTCTTTCTAAGCCATCAAGATTTCAGCTTTCCCACAAAGCCTAATCTAATGCTCTAGGTGGGACAGGCAGAGCCAGTCTTTCAGGGGCTGTGCTGGTGGGGAACCTGGCCTGGGAAGTGGCCTTGTCAGGCTTGTTGGGAGGGATGGATCTGTCCCTTTCTAGTGTGTCCTCTCAACTTGGCAGGGGGCAGAGTTCGTCCCTTTTCTCTGTCTCCATGCTCTAATCTATCTTTCATTTCTCCAACTCACCTTCTGTGTTAACAGCTTTCTTCCCTTTTCCTTTCTTTTCTGTGCACTGCTGCTTTCTCTTTCTACCCTCTCTTCTTGCTGGGCCTCATTTTCTGTCCATTGTCACTTTAAGGGCTGCCTCTTTGAAGTTCTAGAGTTACAATGCTGTCCTGTATGTCCCAGTGACTAGATGTAATTCAGAGGTCCCCAGCCTTTTTTTCTGAGGGGGAGCCAACCTTCACTTCCCCACTGGCTTTCAGATAGCAGCATTGTGGGGTTACTGACCAGAGTTCCTGAGCTAAGTGGTTGGATGAGGCTGGAGGTGTCCCAGCAGTGTGGGGAGGGGTTGTGGTCAGGATTTGCTGGCATCTTCGGGAGCTGTGTCCACCCTTGGGGAGTCCTCCCAGAAGCTGAAGGCAGAAGGGAGTCCTGCATCCAGGCACTCCTCTGGTTTCTGCAGAGGACTGAACATGACTAATAAAGGCTGAAGAAGGGGACCTTGGTGAGGTTGGCCTGGAACCCGTCAGACTGTTTGCAACTGTGGATCCTGCCCTTGAGCTGGGTTTTTCCAGACGGCAACTGGAACAAAAAGTGTTCTCAGTGGTAGTTGGATGGCTGTTGGAAGCATCTAGAAGCATGGCTTTCCTGCTCTATGAATTAAGAAATGGATTATTTAATCCTAAGAGCCATGTGGCAGGTTTTATGCAAAGACGACCAGCAGGAGTTTTCACTTTCATTGTTAAATATGTGTAGAAATGTATATGTAACAAAAAAGTACAGTTTAATGAATAATTATATTCATTAATATAACTGTAATGTATTGAGGTCTAGAAATGGAACTTTATTTTTAAACCCAAATGGGATAATAGAATGCACTGTGTTGCAGTTTTCTTTTTTCGGTGTTTTGGTGCTTTTCCATATCAGCACATGTAATTCTACCCAATTCTTAAGGGTCGAATAGTAGTCCCATGGTTTGGAAATTCTGTGGTTTATTTAACCACTCCCATACTGATGGGCCCTTGGGGTGTTATATATCATATATATGTGTGTGTGTATATATATATTTTATACGTATGTATAATATATATATTATATAGCTATTATAAACAAATAGTACAGTAAGCATCCGTGTGTGAGATAAAATTGTTTTTTGGCATACTGGCACTGGTATACATCTGTAGGATAAATCCTAAAGGTGGAATTGCTGGTTCAAAGAATAGGGTATTTATTTGAGGTTTCACTTAAAAATGTTTCTTTTTGAAGATTTTGTGAGAAAAAAAGGATGGACCCTCTGTAAAAAGAAAGGATGTTTCCTCCAAACATTCAGAGGAATGGGATACTAATGCCTGGGCAGCTAAGGATAGGCTATTTTAGTTGATGATAGATATTTTCAGGTAGCTGATTTTTTTAAGGGCTGTTTAATAAATGTTATAGATCTTATATCTTATAGAGCAACAGGTGGATCCAGCCAGAGTTTCTTTATAGAAAGCTTTCTGCAAAAAAGATTTTAGTAGATGATATGTTATTCTCTGTTGAAGGGAACTTCTCTGAATTCCCTCAAAGTTTCCAAGGCTGGAAGAATGCAAAAATGTACACACCAAGTTTAATATTGGAGGAAGGCAAGATTGGCTATAGCCATATTTTCAAATAATGTTGAACTACTGTGGATAATTAATGTGAGTATGACTTTTCAGACTTTACTACTCCTAATCTAATGTATTAGTATGACAAGTTGAGAATGCTTACATCTTTGTGTTATCTGAATGTTGGGGATAGTGGCTTAAAGCAATTACCAGAATGGCATTAGCAAGCTATATTACTAAATAGTTTGTAGCTTTTTTTAGTTTCATGTGTATCTCAGTTATGAAAGCAATGTATAGTTTTTATATCAAATATTCTTTGTGAGAAAGAAAAGTAAAATAAGATGGTCTCTGAACCTCTTCATTACTCTAGGACAGGGCCTCCAGAGATAGATGATCTACTATTATTTGGTGCATTTTGATGCCTTTATTCAGTGAAGGGTCCCATTTCTGAGCTGTGTGTCACTGTGTACTCCACAGAGAAGCTATTCTAAAGCTGCAAGCAAAAATATCGATAGAAAAGACGTCCTCTAATATATATTCATTCATTGAATATATGAGGACAGCTCAAGGCCTGATAGAACTCTGGCAAACAAAAGACTGTGAATGAGGTAGGGGATGGCTAATAATATTTGAGAGGTTGACACCAGAATCAGTATTTGGACAATAATGAAGTAACACTACAGGTTGTCTCCTTCCAGCCTGTCCCCAAAAGCAAAGCAACTTAGGAAATGGTAACACAGCAAAATGTGTTAGAAATGATGAACAAGTCATAAAAACAAAGATCTTGTTCAAGTTATGGTAACTATCAAATATCAGAGGTCTCCTGTGTTGCTCTATTTTTGAGAGCACCACCATCATCTTTAAAAAGTAAATCCCTGCTGTTGCCATTGCCTGGGGCTCCCCTGTGAAGTTGTGCATGTCAGGAGTAGGGTCTTCCTGGGTGAAGGTGTGCTGTTCTGGAATACGTGTTCTTGCGGCTTTGGGGTTTGGAGTTGAGGCCATTGTTTCTTATCTCAGCTCACCACACATTCACATGTGTGTTTTTGGCGCAAATGCCCCTATTGGTGGGGTCATTCAGGCTCTTTACTTGTACCTCAGTTTCAGTAAACTTGCATAACTCTTTGAGGTGACTGCTGAAAGTGGATTTTGTCTACTGTGTATAACCAACCTATCCTCACCATACCCTTGAAATTTGGAGAACTTCCAGCATTTTCCGTCTGATGCAATAACAGACCAATGGAAAAGATAATTTTATTTTTATTATTTGCAGTACTGATGGGGAAGAGCAAGCCACTAGAGTTCTTTCTCTAATATCCCCAGTACTGGGCACGTCATGTAGTAGGTACTTAATATTGTTGAACCAACAAATGATTAGGTTTGCCAATAGTATCCAACAAACAAACATAAATAAAATTACATGAATCCTTTTAAAGAGAAAGAATAACTATCGAAAAGGAAGCTGCAATAATCCTGAAAGTCTACTCTTAGCAAGGCTGTTTGTGAGCTGAACTTTTTGCCTCATCCAATACTGTCTGCTTCAGCTGTAATAAACCCATTTAGTTCCTCAGTGGCACTGGGCTCTTTCTGACAGAGTGTTGCCTCTGACCGGAGTGTAAAGGTTGAGTAATCGAATTTCGGTTTATGCTTAACTTTCAGTGTGGTCATCACTTCCTCTCGGAAGCTTTCTCTGACCTCCCTGACCTGCTCACCATTATCAAGCACTTCCTCTTTTCTTAGCTTGATTTTGTAATTGCTGATGTTAATGTCTGTCTCTCTTACTAGCTGAAGTAGAAACTGTCTCTTGCTTACCATTCGTTATCTTGGTAGTGCCTGGAACCACTAGTGCTGGGTCCTAGTGGGTGCTTCTGGAAGTATTTATGGGATGAACAGATGGCTGTATGAATGGAATAAACTAACATGTCAGTGCTAAAATTTAGCGAGAACTGTAAGCCTGAGATGATACAGCAGCACAAAACCAGTAATTCTAAAGCCTTTTTTAGCCCAACAAACCATACCCAAAATTATGGGTATGAGAATAAAGAAAAATTGAGGGACCTAGAATATGAAATAATCTATTTACAAAGATCCTATTAAAAGGCTAGCTAATCAGAGAGTTAAAAAAAAGACACAGAGGAGGTCTTTAAAGTAAGATCTGCTCTCATGTTTTTAAGCTTTAAAGACAATTTTATAAATTCCCAAGAAGGATATATAAGGAAGGAAGGATAAGCATGACTTCTGGCTTTGACTATTAGAACAGTCCAAGGTGGGGGAAGTTTGCATGTAGCTGAGAGAATTGTTTTTTACCCCATGTTTGATGCTTAGCCAAGTGGAAATATCAGAAAGAACTAAGAAAACTTAATTTTTTTCCTGACTACATAGGTTCCCTTATTGAAATTTTCAGAAATACAGAAGAATATAAATAAATAACAATTGCCCATAATTCCAGCACCTAGGGAAAACCACTATAAATATTTCTTTCCTTGTAACCAAATTTTGTCTGTCTGCTGTTCCTGTACTTAAAGTGTGAAAGTCTTAATGTACAACTTAATGAGTTTATAGTGTTCATGTAAGCATGATTCAGCTCAAGATGTAGAATAAGTCCGTCATCTCAGAAGGCTCGCCTTGTGCCTCTTCCAGTCAATATCCATAGATTTGTTTTGTCTGTTCTTGAACCTCATATAAATGGAATCATTCAGTGTGGAGTTTGTTGGAGTCTGACTTCTTTCATGATTGTCTGTGGGATTCATCCATCATTCTTTTTTTTATTGCTGGGCAGTTTTCTTTTGTATAACTATACCATAATTTATCTGTTCTGTTGATGAACATTTGTATAGTTTCCAGTTTGGGGCTGTTGTAAATGAAGCTGCTTTGAACATTCTTACATATGTCTTTGGTGGACATATGCACTCATGTCACTTCAGTATTTATCTAAGAGTAGAGTTGCTGGGTCATATGGCAGATACTGCCGAAGTCATGAATGTATTATATGCTTTCTTCTAAAAGCTTGATTGTTTTAGCTTTTATGTGTAGGTCCATGATATAGTGTGAATTTTTTTTTGTTTATAAGGATGGGAATCAAGGGTTTTTTTTCCCCCCACAAGAATATCCAGCTCTATTTATTGGAAAGACTAATTTTTACTTTCTAAATTGCAGTGTCTTCCTCCTGTTAAATTAGGTGACTACTATATGAGTCTGTTGTAGGACTCGTCGTTCTGTTACATTGATCTATTTATCAATATTTATTGTATTTTAAATAAAATTGAGATCATGCTGAATATATAGCATTTAAATTTTTTGTACACTTAATATTACATCATGTTTCAGAAACAAAAGTGACTGTAAAAGAACTGATTGTTTATATAGATGTACCATAATTTGTTTTTTCTTTTTTTGGACTTTTAGGTTGTTCTTTCTTTTTCTTTTCTTGCTTTTGTTTTTGCCCTGTCTTTTATGTTGCTCGCTTTCCTCAAATATTTGGTAATCTTTGTCCATTCATTTATGTATGAGGCAATAAAAAGATTAGTTCTATGTGCGTGAGCTTTGTTGTGGGGTGACTGGATGAGTCATTTCTTTGGAGTTTCCTCAAGTATTAGTATCAATAGTTTTCTTCCATTGGGGCTGTTCAGTTTTTCCAGAGGAAAATTCTCCACTGTAGTGCTTGCAGGGTCAATGCCATGCTACCAGGTATCTTGTGGTTTAAAAAATAATAACAACTTTGAAAAATATTGTTCTTTCCTGCATCTCTACTTTGATGAGGTCTTTTATAGTGCTCTTATCTCAACGGACCACTTTCGAAAGAATAGTTTCTGCTCTTCTCATTGTATGGTTGAGTGACTGCTAATCCTGTGACTTGGGGCACGTCTTGAGTGGGATCGTCGGATAGCAGTGTTCTGTACAGTCTGCTAATGAATTTTGGCTACTGCTTGATTTAAGCTGTCTCTTTTGGAGCTCTGATTTGTCTTTAATGCTACAGTTTCCACTGTTCATGTTCAATCCTCAGTGTAACATACTCTACTATAGTAGGGCTTGTACCTCACCTGACCAAATTATAAGAGAAAACGTTCATGTTACAAAGTTCAGTATCATACCTTAAATTTAAAGCTCATTGAGTTTTGGTTAAGTGGCTTGTACTAGGCTGTGTCAGTGTGAGGTAATCTTTTTTTACTTTGGCTTGCTTCTGTACAAGCTTGGGAACAATTGATTCCCAGGGTGAAGTCCTGCTTTTCAAATGCCAGCTCTGGGATCTTTGATCCCAGCACAGATGCTGTTTCTGTGACTTTTGCTGTTCTCTTACTGGGATTTTTTCCTGCTTGGAGGAAACTGAAAATAGATCCAGATTTTTATCCCGCTATGACTGTGTCTTTCCCCCTTGTTGTGTCAGGGGCAGAATCAGGGCGAGGAGGAGGGGGAGTCATGGCGACTAGGGCGCCTGTATGGTTTATGTTCTTTATAAGTGCCTCTGTGAGTAGCAGCTGGAATTTTTTCCCCCTAGACATTGATTCCTCAAGGCAGAGGGGAAAAGGTCGGCACCAAAAATGAGGGGGAAACATGATTTGGGGAGAGGAGGGGAGGACACATACATTTGGGAGAGTTTTGAGGGTCCCAAGGAGACAACTGCACAGGAAAATAAGGAATAGATGCAAATAGATTGCTCAAGAAAAGTCATGAAACACCGAGGTCTGAAGTTGTAATAGTTCTATACACTTCCTCCTTTTTCCCTTCTCACTGCTCATTGTTCTAAGAACAATGTCTTCGGAGAAATGTAGGTCCAAACTTTGCTATAGTGAGAATGGACTAATCAAGTTAAAAACTACCGTTTTGGGAGAATTAGGTCAGTCTGGAGGAAATCCCTTCTCCCTGCCCCCCATACACACACTGAATTTCAGGAAAGAGTAGTTATGATGGCTGTGTTCTACTTCTGTGACTTAAAAAACAAATAATGGAATGGCCATAAGGGGGTTAATGATTTCTGTGTTAATCAGGGCTCACTAGATTTTCCACAGCCTTCTCGGTAGGAGAGAGGAAATGCAGAAGTGGTCAGCAATTAATTACCTTTGTCCAAATTTATGTGATGATTGCAGTGTTAGTCACCATGAGCCTTTTGCATTAGGGTAAGGGGAAAGGCCAATCACAGGTCAGAGTGTGATGCCATGTTGGCGTAGACCAGAGAGCAGAGAAGGGAAAGAACTCTAGTTCTTTTCAGGTCAGGGCCCTGGAAAAATGAGTCTCTAACATGGGGGGCAGAATGCAGTTGTGGTCAAAAATAGAGACCCTCAAGGCATTTTGATTCCGTATTGTAAAGTTTCAATTTATAATCACCTCCTTCAAGTGACATTCTCCCCACTCCCACTTCTTCCTGCTGGGTTTAAGCCCCTCCTCCTACCCAGCAGTCTGTTTACTGCCTTTTCTAAAAATCACTGTCCTTATATTTATCTTTTAACCAGTTGCCCAGGGGAAGGGTTTGAGCCATATTCATCTCTGTACTCCACCTCTTAGCACAGTGCCAGGCACAGTCAGCCCTGTGTAAATGTATGCTTGGTTGAATGTCACTCAGAGGGGTTCATTAGCTTACCTTACTATTGGTTCTTAAGACTGGAAGTTCTACACAGGTAGTTTAGGTTAGGTTGGGGTTTCTGTCTGATTTGTGAGGTGTTATAAAGTCACCTGGAATCCCATTTCTTTCGTTCTTTCTGGTCTGCCTTTCTGAAATGCCTACTTCATCTTAAGCCTGGCTCCCTCAGGACTGCAGATTGGCTGTCAGCAATTTCGTTGGCCATGTTCTTGCTAGACTCTATGTGTGCCTGTGTTAAGGGGAAGGAAAGGTTGGGAGTGTGGTAGGAGAGCCCCAGGCTTTTAACTGATCAAAGCACCTCAGAACCAATCCCAGTGGCCAAGGGATGCCATTTGTGATTGGCTTAATCCTGGATTCCTTGAATCAGTCTTGATGAAAAAGGGGAGAGGGTGACCTGGATTGGCTAAGAGTAGCCTGGGCTTACCCTGGATCTGGTACGGGATGAGCTTCCCCTGAAGCACATGAACTGCAGGAAGAATGGTTGGATACCTAATGGGAAATCTGACTGCTATTACAAAGGGGGATATGGCTGTTGTGTGGGCAATCAGTAATGTCCACTATTATTTTAATCCAGATTTTCTAGGCAACCTTACTTTATGGCTATTCTTTTCTTCATATAGAGTCACTTATGAATTTATTGATTGCATGTTATGAAAAAGAATTAATAGTAAAATTATTAAGTTTTGAGTATGAGACTCTTCCCTCTATTAACTTACTATTTAGTTGGGGGTAGAAGGCACTCAGATAGTTATAAAGTTAAATGTCAATACACAACATGGGTAACAGTATAAGGCAGAAAGGTGACAGATACCACATTGTTCATCCAGAGTCTGTATGTACTTTGCATTCCCCAGTCATGCTTTTAATCTGGAATTTATTGTGTCAGGTACTGTGGGGGTTACAGAGATGATGGAAAGGAGATGCTGGCCTTCCAGACCTCAAGCCCAAGAAAATGGTTAACAGGCTTTGGGGACTGGGAAGTAATGTCCTCCCTCATAGAAGCAAACCACTGAGAACAGGAACCTGTAAACACAAGTAGGGCTTCCTGGTGAGCCCTCCAGTGTCCTGGGAGCCTGGATGGTCGGAGGAGGTGCTCAGCATCCTCTATAGACAGGCTGCTCTCTGTCCAGCAATGATTGAGCACACTGCTCAACTGCTCAGAGCTGTTGGTCTGGGGAGAGCAACCAGATCACCCCAGTGCCCAAGGTGGTGGTGGTGGTTACACTCTTTGGTCAGTTGCTGCCAGCAGTGCTGCTTATTAGAAGACCCCAATGTGGCCCAACTCTATTTACTGGAGGATTTCTAATACTGGGTCAGCCTCCACTGATCTGACTCATGATTAGTGCTGTTAGACTTTCTGCCTTCTTCTTAGAGCTATCCAATCACATTTATAGAAAGTTCAGAGAATTAAAAAACAAAATATCCTGGTTTTTTGTTTTTGAGGGAGACTGGCCCTGCACTAACATCTGTTACCAATCTTCCTCTTTCTTTTTTCTCCCCAAAGCACCAGTGCACAGTTGTGTATCATAGTTATAGAGTTGTAGCTCTTCTATATGGGACACAGCCTCAGCGTGGCTTGATGACTGGTGAGTAGGTCCTGGCCCAGGATCCGAACCAGTGAAGCCGGGGCTGCCAAAGCAGAATGTGGGAACTTAACTGCTAAGCCACTGAGCCAGCCCAATATCCTGTTTTTTTATTCAACCCATTTATTGCAGGGCCTGCCTTGTGCCAGGCACTGTGCTAAGCTGTAGGGTCATAGTGATGATTCCAAACTGACTTGATCCCTGCTGTCACAGCCTGCAGTTTGGTGGGGAAGGCAGACAAAAGGCAAATAAACAGATCTATAAGATATTTGCCTGTTGGGGTGATGGTGAAAAGGAAACCAAACGGGCAGAGCTGAAGATCTGCAAGAGGTTTGAGACAACTTTAAGGCATTTTGTAAATGATCTCATAGGTTGAAATTATTTTCCTAATGATTTCCACAGATGAAATGCAAATAATTTTCATTGTTTGTCTCTTAGGTACACTCTGCAGATCCCTGATGAACCAAGGGAACCCTCCACCATATTCGGGCCCCGGTCCAACGGCCCCATACCCACCATATCCACAACAACCAATGGGGCCTGAGGCCTACCCTCCAGGACCTCCTGGGGGACCCTACCCACCTCCTCAGGGGTACCCCTACCAAGGATACCCACAGTACGGCTGGCAGGGTGGACCTCAGGAGCCTCCTAAAACCACAGGTACTGTGAACAGGATGTGTGTGGGTGTATATGTGGGTGTGCATGTGCACAGTCCCACTTCACCAAAGGACATATTTGCATGTTTTCTTTGGCAGAGAGGAAATTCTGGCCTTTGTGTGCTGTGGTTGACATTCCTAAAGCTTGGTAACTACTTAGGGTGCTTTCTAACTCCTGAGGAGGATTTCTTTCTCAGGAGGCCCGAGTCAGTGCTGCCTACTTCCTTCATGTCTCTTGTCCCCTCTGGAGGCTGATGACTTCCTGGCCGACGTGTTTTCTGAGGGCAGCTCCTAGAGCACTGCGGAGGGGACGTACCTGCTGGGTTCTTGCTCTGGCAGCCAGTTGTGTTTTTCAGGTTTACCCTGTTGGGATCATTTTATCTCTCAGCTTGTTGACCCTCAAGTCATCGTCTTTCCCCTGCTATTGGGGTTGGTTTTCTTTACTAATATGTTTTCATAATTCTATTTAACCTGTACGCTGAGTTTTCAGCAGGCTCATGAGTCCTCCTTGTGTGCTAGAACAGTGCTACTCAAAGTTTACTCTGCAGACAAGTGCCAGTCTGTGAACAGCTATCAGGCTACGATGAGATATGAGATATGTACAGAAAGAGAGAGTCAACACTTAAAAACTCTTATAACAGTTTGACGTTCCTGTGACATGCAAGCACGTAATCTTGCATTTTACAAAAAGTATCAGTCTGAAGAATTGGAAAGGAAACATCTTGAGAAGCACTGTGCTAGGTGTCTGGGTGACTGTTGTGACTGTTTTAGAACCTTTTGGTTTGCAGAATAGTTGGTATCTTAACAGCACTTTCAGCTTTTCAAAATAGCCAGTTCTTACTGAGTGCTCGTTATGTGCCTGGTGGTCTCCTAAGAGCTTTATATACATTAACATTTAATCCTCACAACAATCCTATGAGCTTATTCCCATCTTACAGTAACGTAATTGAGGCACAAAGTGGAGTAATGACTTGCCCAAGGTCACCCAGCTAGAAGTGGTAGATCACAGATTTGAATCCTGATAATTTGGCTTAAGAATCTGTACCTACAACTTCTTGTATGTTGTCCCTCTCCTGTCTCTTCTGAGCTGACCCACAGTCATCTGAATTTAGGGCCTTAGGCTGCCTCAGAGATTTTCCTATAGTTTAACCCCTTACTGATCAAAAGGAATAACAAGTGATGGTTCATTTTATTCCTGGATTTGAGGATTCTTTAGATTGGGTGGATGCCATGGGAGAAACATATGTTTAAGAGGAATTTTGCGCTCAATATGGAGAAGATTAATCTTGTTTAGTGTCAAATCAGAGGCTGTGTTAAGATTGAATAGATTTGAATACCTTTAAAAGATTTAGAAGTTTATCTTGAAGGCAAACTTTTACAATCCCAGATTCTGTTTTGTAAGTTTGATAACACGAGCTGGGAAGAGTGCAGGAAGTATAACCGGTGTAATCAGAGTAGTTAGCATCCAGGTCTGTGGCATCAGAGGAAGATTTCCTGAAAATAAATCTCAGTTTCTGGGTTTTCTGCTTCATAACAAGGTAACCTTGTGATGAATGAAAGAAGGCAGGCCAAAAAGACCACATAATGTATGATTCCATGTATGTGCAATTCAAGAACAAGCCAAACTAATCTATGGTGATGGAGATCAAAGTAGTGGTTACTCCTGGCTGTGGAGTGGGGGGCAGAGTGGGGTTGGTTATTGATTGGGAAGGGCACAGGGAACTTTCTGGGGTATTAGGAATATTCTTAATCTAGATGCAAACGTTCTTCAAGCAGTACACTTATTTGTGCACTTGACTGTGTTATATGTCAATGAAAATGTCAGCCTAGCATTTGGGTTATCCAGTAGACTCGCCCAATGCCTGCCTGGTGTTATGTCTTTCACCGGTAGCCCTCATGGTGTGTGGTGTAGACCATTTCCAGGCCTGTATTGTTTATACTGACTGCAAGGAACTAGCATTCGATGGCTTTGGAACTTTATAGAGCTTGTCTAGAATAAGTGCTTCCTGGGCTCAGTGGATTTTGTCCTCTCATGCGAAAAATACTCAAAGATTTGGTTCTCTTTCTTACCTTTGGTGTAATTTAAGTATTACATCAGCTTTTTTGAGGAAAAAAAATTCTTAATTCTTCTTAGAATTAAAAGGCCCTGTCTTTTAGTTCAGTGTTATCAGTTTATCATGATTTCATAAATGCAGTTGAAAGCTGTTTAACGTCCTTTCCTATGGGATTTTTCTCTCTGTGAATTGTTAACTGCCCGGACCCATTCTCCACCCAGACATGGCAGGTGATGCCAGGTGGTCAAGTTTGTGCCTCGCCTGGGGTCCAGGTTCCATGAATGGGAACCTTTGGTCTCCTCACTAAAAGATGCACACTTTAGGGACCTATTTAATTGGTTGTTCTCTGTATTGCTTCTGGGATCCCCAATCAGAATCGTCCTCGGGGCCTGTATTCTGTGCACGTATACAGAATAGTAATTATATATATGGAAATAATAATACAGAAATTTGAGGGTTTTTTTCTCCAACTGGATGATTTTAGATTTATTTACTACTGCAGATACATCCCAGCTGAAGGTCAAGTGTGTAGTCCATTCTGTTAACAGCTAGCTAGGTGGAAACTGTTTCTTTTTCAAAGGAGGGAGGGTCTTAGCTATTCCTAATTGGTGTCTGGTAATTAGTAAGGACTTAATAAAGGTGTGTTGATTAGATGGGTAGGTGGCTAATCTAAGCAGAAACTTCTTTGGTAGTCTGTTTATGGTTCAAAGTTCATTTTTCAGAAACTGTAGTAATAAAAACCTTTTTTTCCCTCAGGAAACCAGCTTTTTGGAAACCATGTGATTGGAAGCAGCAAGTGCTTGTGGGAATGAGGCTTCCCAGAGAGCACACCTGCAGTATGTCAAGTGTCTCCTGGGGTGATTTTTTATTTTAAGTTTTTTTTTAATTGATGTCTTAATAGTTTATAACATTGTGAAATTTTAGTTGTACCTTGTTGTTTGTCCGTCACCACATTAATGCATCCCTTCACCCCTTGTGCTCACTCCCCCTCCCCCTTGCCCTTGGTAACCACCAAACAGTTCTCTCTGTCCGTGTGTTAGTTTATATTCCACATATGAGTGAAATCATGCAGTGTTTGTCTTTCTCTCTCTGGCTCATTTCACTTAACATAATTCTCTCCAGGTCCATCCATGTTGTTGCAAATGGGACGATTTTGTCTTTTTTATGGCTGAGTAGTATTCCATTGTGTGTGTTTGTGTATATATTTATATATATACCACATCTTCTTTGTCCAATCATCAGTTGAGGGATACTTGGGTTGCTTCTACTTCTTGGCTATAGTGAATAATGCTGCCATGAACAGAGGGGTTCATAAGCCTCTGTGGATTGTTGATTTCGGGTTCATTGGGTAGATACCCAGTAGTGGGATAGCTGGGTCATAAGGTATTTCTATTTTTAAATTTTTGAGGAATCTCCATACTGTTTTCCATAGAGGCTGCACCAGTTTGCATTCCCACCAGCAGTGAATTAAGGTTCCTGTTTCTCCACAACCTCTCCAACATCTGTTGTTCTTGTCTTGATGATTATAGCTATTCTAACAGGTGTAAGGTGATATCTTAGTGTAGTTTTGATTTGCATTTCCCTGATGATTAGTGATGTTGAACATCTTTTCATGTGCCTATTGGCCGTCTGTTTATCTTCCTTGAAAAGGTATCTGTTCATATCCTCTGCCCATTTTTTTGATAGGGTTGTCTGTTTTTTTGTTGTTCCTTTGTGTGAGTTCTTTATATATTATGGAGATTAACCCCTTGTCGGATATATGATTTGCAAGTATTTTCTCCCAGCTGGTGAGTTGTCTATTCATTTTGATCCTGGTTTCATTTGCCTTGTAGAATCTCTTTAATCTGATGAAGTCCCACTTGTTTATTTTTTCTTTTGTTTCCCTTATCCAAGTAGACATGGAATTTGAAAAGATCCCTTTATGACCAATGTCAAATAGTGTACTGCCTATATTTTCTTCCAGGAGTTTTATAGTTTCAGGTCTCACTTTCAGATCTTTGATCCGTTTTGAGTTAATTTTTGTGTATGGTAAAAGAAGATGGTCTACTTTCATTCTTTTGCATGTTGCTGTCCAGTTTTCCCAGCACCATTTATTGAAGAGACTTTCCTTTCTCCATAGTATGTTCTTAGCTCCTTTGTCAAAGTTTAGTTGTTCGTAGATGTGTGGTTTTATTTCTGGGCTTTCCGTTCTGTTCCATTTATCTGTGTCTGTTTTTGTACCAGTACCATGCTGTTTTGATTACTATAGCTTTGTAATATATTTTATTATATCTTTTTTTTGTGGGGGGGGGGTGAGGAAGATTAGCCCTGAGCTAACATCTGTTGTCAATCCTCCTCTTTTTGCTGAGGGAGATTGGCCCTGGGCTAACGTCTGTGTCCATCTTCCTTTAATTTATATGTGGGATGCCTGCCACAGCATGGCTTGATAAGCGGTGCATAGGTCCTTGCCTGGGATCTGAACCTGTGAACCCCAGGATGCCGAAGCGGAGTGCATGAACTTAACTACTACGCCACTGGGCCAGCCCCTGTAATATATTTTGAAGTCAGGGATTGTGATGCCTCCAGCTTTGTTCTTTTTTCTCAGGATTGCGTTAGCTATTCAGAGTCTTTTGTTGCCCCATATGAATTTTAGTATTCTTTGTTCTATTTCTGTGAAGAATGTCATTGAGATTCTGGTTGGGATTGCATTGAATCTGTAGATTGCTTTAGGTAGTATGGACATTGTAACTATGTTTATTCTTTGAATCCATGTGCATGGTATATTTTTCCATTTCTTTATGTCATCATCGATTTCTTTCAAAAATGTCTTATAGTTTTCATTGTATAGGTCTTCCATCTCCTTGGTTAAATTTATTCCTAGATATTTTATTCTTTTTGTTTCGATTGTAAATGGGATTATCTTTTTGCGTTCTCTTTCTGTTGTTTGTTATTAGCATATCGAAATGCAACTGATTTTTGTAAGTTGATTTTGTACCCTGCAACTTTGCTGTAGTTGTTGATTACTTCTAACAGTTTTCCTATGAATTCTTTAGGGTTTTCTATATATGAAATCATGTCGTCTGCAAATAGTGAGAGTTTCACTTCTTCGTTGCCTATTTGGAGTCCTTTTATTCCTTTTTCTTGCCTAATTGCTCTGGCAGAAACCTCCAGTACTATGTTGAATAAGAGTGGTGAAAGTGGGCACCCTTGTCTTGTGCCTGTTCTCAGAGGGATGGCTTTCAGTTTTCCCCCCATTGAGTATGATGTTGGCTGTGGATTTGTCAAATATGGCCTTTATTATGTTGAGGTACTTTCCTTCTATACCCATTTTGTTGAGAGATTTTATCATTAAGTGGATGTTGGATCTTGTCAAATGCCTTCTCTGTGTCAATTGAGATGATCATGTGGTTTTTATTCTTTGTTTTGTTAATCTGGTGTATCATGTTGATTGATTTATGAATGTTGAACCATCCCTGTGTCCCTGGTGTCCCCACTTGGTCATGGTGTATGATCTTTTTAACGTATTGCTGTATTTGATTTGCCAATATTTTGTTGAGGATTTTTACATCTTTGTTCATCAGCAATATTGGCCTGTAGTTTTCCTTCTTTGTATTGCCCTTGTCTGGCTTTGGTATCAGGGTGATGTTGGCCTCATAGATTGTGTTAGGAAGTGTTCCATCTTCCTCTATTTTTTGGAAAAGTTTGAGAAGGATGGATAATAAATCTTCTTTGAATGTTTGGTAAAATTCTCCAGAGAAGCCATCTGACCTGGACTTTTACTTTTTGGGAGTTTTTTTTATCACTGTTTCAATCTCTTTACTTGTGATTGGTCTATTCAGATTCTCTATTTCTTCTTGATTCAGTTTTGGGAGGTTGTATGAGTCTAAGAATTTAGCCATTTCTTCTAGATTTTCCAATTTGTTGGTGTATAGTTTTTTATAGTATTCTCTTATAATCCACTGTATTTCTGTGGTATGTGTTGTAATTGCTCCTCTTTCATTTATTTTATTTGTTTGAGCCTTCTCTCTTTTTTTCTTAGTGAGTCTGGCTAAGGGTTTGTCAATTTTGTTTATCTTCTCAAAGAACCAACTCTTTGTTTCATTGATCCTTTCTACTGTTTGTTTTGTTTTGTTTTGGTTACAATTTCATTTATTTCTGCTCTAATTTTTATTAATTCTTTCCTTCTGCTGACTTTGGGCTTTGTTCTTCTTTTTCTAGTTCTGTTAGATGTAGTTTAAGGTTGCTTATTTGGGATTTTTCTTATTTGTTAAGGTGGGCCTGTATTGCTATGAGTTTCCCTCTTAGGACTGCTTTTGCTGCATCCCTTATGAGTTGGTATGGTGTATTTTCATTTTTGTTTGTCTCCAGATATTTTTTTGATTTCTCCTTTACTTTCATCAAGGATCCATTGGTTGTTCAGTACCAGGTTATTTAGTCTCCACATCTTTGTCACTTTCCCAGTTTTTTTCTCATAGTTGATTTCTGATTTCATAGCATTATGGTCAGAAAAGATGCTTGTTATGATTTCAATCTTCTTAAATTTATAGAGGCTTGCCTTGTTTCCTAACATATGGTCTATCCTTGAGAATGTTCCATGTGCACTTGAGAAGAATGTGTAATCTGCTGTTTTTGGGTGGAGTGCTCTCTATATATCTATTAAGTCCATCTCATCTAGTTTTTTGTTTAAGTCTGCTATTTCCTTATTGACTTTCTGTCTGGATGATCTATCCATTGATGTAAGGGGGGTGTTAAGATCCCTTACTATTATTGTGTTGTTGTTGATATCTCCTTTTAGGTTTGTTAATAGTTGCTTTATGTACTTTGGTGCTCCTGTGTTGGGTGCATATATATTTATAAGTGATAGGTCTTCTTGGTGGAGTGTCCCTTTTATTGTTTTATATTGCCCCCTTTGTCTCTCATTACCCTTATTATCTTGAAGTCTACTTTGTCTGATATAAGTATGACAATACCTGGTTTCTCTTGTTTGCCATTAGCTTGGAGTATTGTCTTCCATCCTTTCACTCTGAGCCTGTGTTTGTCTTTAGAGCTGAGATGTATTTCCTGGAGGCAGCATATTGTTGGGTCTTGTTTTTTAATCCATCCTGCCACTCTATGTCTTTTGATTGGAGAATTCACTCCATTTACATTTAGAGTGATTATTGATATATGAGGGCTTAATGTTGCTATTTTATGGCTCGTTTTCCAGTTCTTTTGCATTTCCTTTGTTTCTCGTCCCATGTGTTTCAGACTTCCAATTCAGTTTGGTTGTTCTGTGTGATGATTCTCTTAGTTTTCTCCTTGTTTTTCGTATGTGTCTTTGTTCTGATTATTTGTTTAGTGGTTACCATGAGGTTTGTATAAAAAAATGTCATGGATGAGATAGTCCATTTTCTGGTCGTCTCTTATTTCCTTAGACTACGTTGATTCAATCCCTTACCTCTTCCCCTTCTAAGTTATTATTGTCACAACTTATTCCATCTTGTGTTGTGAGTTTGTGTTTAAAGTGATGAGGTTATATTTATTTTTGGTGTTTTCCTTCCCTTAATCTTGATGTTTATAATTAAGTGTTTGCTAACCTATTCTGATAGAGAGCTGCGATTTTGCTGGTTTTGTCTACTTATTTTTCTCCTTGCTCGAAGCCTTGTATCTCCTGGGGTGATTTTTAATAATAATAATAATAGTAATAGTAATGATAATAACTGTAGCAACGAGTATTTCTTGAGCATGGTGCTTGGTATTAGCCTCATGTAATCTTCTCAGCGACCCTGTAGCATTAGTCCCATGTTACAGGGGTGGAATCTGAGGCTCAGAGAGGTTGTGTTTCAGTTATCTATTGTATAACATATCATCCAAAGTTCAGTGGCTTAAAATAACAATGATTTATCACAATTCTGTGACTTGGCTCCATGTGATTTCTCCTGGGGTCACTTGTGTGAGTGACTTAATTCAGCTGTCAGCTTGGCTGGAGCTGGAATGTCGAAGATGGCCTCACTTACATGACTAGGATCTTGGTTTGCCTCCATGGGGCTTCTCTCTATACATAGTCTCTCACTAACCTGAGCTTCTTTACCTGGCAGCTAGCTTCCAAGAGGGTGGAAGTGGAAGCTGCCAGGTTTTTAATGGCTAGGCCCAGAACTGGCACAGCATCACTTACCCCGCATTCTATTGTTGAAAGCAAGTCACAAGGCTGGCCAGATTCAACAGGAGGGGGAAATGGATGTCATCTCCCCCACCCCCTTCCCTTTTTGGTAACTGTTTTATTGAGATATAATTCACATACCATACAATTCACCCATTTAAAAGTGTACGATCCAGGGGGCCGCCTGGTGGCGCAGCGGTTTACTCTGCGCTTGGCAGCCCGGGGTTTGCGAGTTCAGATCCCAGGCGCCCGCGGACGCACTGCCTGTTAGCCATGCCGTGGCGGCGTCCCATATAAAGTGGAGGAAGATGGGCACGGATGTTAGCCCAGGGCCAGTCTTCCTCAGCAAAAAGGGGAGGATTGGCAACAGATGTTAGCTCAGGGCTGGTCTGCCCCACAAAAAAAATAAATAAATAAATAAATAAATAAAAGTGTACGATCCAGTGTTTTTTTTTTTTTTCTGTATATTCAGAGTTATGCTACCATCACCACTGTCTAATTTCAGAACATTTTCATCACCCTAAAAAGAAACCCCATACCCTTTAGCAATCACTCCCTGTTTCCTTAACCTTCCCCCTCCATTAATCTACTTTCTGTCTCTATAGATTTGCCTGTACTGGACGTTTCTTATAAATGGAATCATATAACATGTGGTCTTGTGTGAGTGGCTTCTTTCACTTAGTATAATGTTTTCAAGGTTCATCCATGTTGCAGCAGAATCAGTACTCCATTCCTTTGTATTGCCAAATAATATTTCATTGTATGGATATCCAGTCACGCATCGCTTAATGATGGGGATACATTCTGAGAAATGCGTCATTAGGCGATTTCATTGTGTGAACATACCAGAGTGTACTTACTCAAACTTAGATGGTATAGCCTACTTTACACCTAGGTGATATGGTACTAATCTTATGGGATCACCATCATATATACATTGCGTTGTTGACTGAAATGTTGCTATACGGTGCTTGACTGGACCACATTTTATTTATACATTCATTAGTTGATGGATGTTTGGGTTTCCACTTTTTGGCTATTATGAGTAATAAATAATGGCTCCTATAAACATTTATGTAAAATAAACTCTGTCTCACTAGGAATAACGGCATTGTGAATACAGGGTGAGAGGAATTATTGGTGACCATCTTGGCAGACAGTCCACCACATTCCACTCTTTGCTCTCAATAGTTCTCGTCCCCCTCATGTACAAACTATATCACCCCCTTCCAAGACCCCTAGATGTCTCATCTAGTAACTATATCGGCTTGAAATCCAGGATGTCATCATCTAAGTAGTCTATATGTAGATAAGTCCTCTAACCTGCCATGCTGCTCCTTTCTCTCCCCACCCCTCATTCCTGCTCTGCTCCAAGCTACATGTCTCTGGAGAGTAAAGAGAATATCAACTCCATGAAGTTTTCCTTTCAGTATCCCACACCTCCGGTAGAATTTACCACTCCCGTGTGCTTCAACTGTACCCTATACAGACTTGTTTCAAAGTATCTCCTCTCTCCAAATTCAGTTAGTTTTCATGTTCTGTCTAGTTGACCTCCTTAATGTCTGAATTCAGTCAACCTTGTTCTTACTGTCTTAGTTTAGGCGTTCACCATTTGTGTTAGTCGAAACTCTTAAGGCTGCAGGTGACAGAATCTCAGCCTTAAATACTAACCAACCACGGAGGATCACCAGAGACCTGAGTAAAGCCTCCAAAATGATAGATGCTGACCAAAACAGACAGGAAACGGGGACTCTGAGGGAACAGGGACAATGCAAGCAGCAAAAATCCTGTTACAAAAAAGGGGAAAGCCCTCTGATATTCTTAGATATTAAGATATATCTTATTGCAATAAAAGTAGGGATGCTGTATAAAAAAGAACTCAGGAAACAAAGCACTTAACCAAGAAGAATGTGGAACTGACCTCAGCCCAATGATTAGGTTCAAAAGACCCATTATAGCCAGATCTTGCCAAACCAGAATTTAAGGCTTCTTGCCACAGGTGGAAGTTTGATGTATGTTTTGGTTATCTATTGCTACATAAGAAACCACCCCAAATCTTAGAGTTAAACATTCTGTAATTTGGGCAGGGCTTGGCAGGAAAGATTCGTCTCTGCTCCCCATGGCTCTACTGGGGCTGGAACATAGATGGTAACCAGTGTGTTCGGTTGAGTGTGTGTACTTTCTACCTTCGAGTGAGATTTATTAACTTGCCTCTTGGCTTTATAGTATTTCCAAATGGGTACTGTTGGGTTGGCTCACACTTGCAATACAGAGGAAGAAGCCATTTGGTTTGGCAAATGCTTCAGAAGGGAGAGAGGGAGACAGCATGATGGCTGTCTGACTGCTGGGAGGGGTCAGACCATAGCCATGCTGAGATGCTATTATCTTTATGTGTGTTCCAAACCAGTCTTGGCTTGTCCGCTATTTTATGGGCTCTTTTTGACCCTCTTATTTCCCTTGAAGGTTTAATTTAAGTTCAGCCATATTCTGTCCACTATTTCAGTTTTAGGTAAAATCTTGTGCTTCTAGTTCATTATAACAAGAAATTGTTCTTGCAAATTGAAAGAAAAAAAATCACATGTCGGTCATCTGTCTTTCCCTCTTCCCCTCCTTCCACGTGGCCTCTCAATGTGGCTAGCTGGGGCATCCTTACAGCATGACAGCCTCAGGTGGTTGGGCTCCTTCCATGCCAGAGTGTGTAAGTGGAAGCTGCCAGGCCTTCCTTAAAAACAAAACAAAAAAAGAAACAAAAAACTTTTTATTTAACTTCTAATTTTGAAACAATTTCAGGCTTACAAAAGCATTGCAGAAATAGTACAAACGATTCTGTATACCTTTCACCCGATTAACCCAAACCTTACGTAACCACAGTGCGGCTTTTTTACTGCCCAAGCTCAGAAGTCTCAGAACATCACTTCCATCACACTCTGTTGGTCAAATCAGCCACAGGTCTATCCAGCGTAGATTCAAGGGGAGAGGAGGTAGCCTTCACTCCTTGGTGGGGGAGTGGCAAAGCCACATTGCAAAATGGCATTTGGGTTGGGAGATCTTTGGAAACACTACCACAAGTCCCAGTGGTGATAGGTGAACTCCTGTTCAGTGAAACATTCTAAATAATAAAACTATTTCTAGTTCTTGTGAATATGCCATAATAACAGCATTGTTTAAAGTGAAAAATTAAAATATCTCCAGTCTTATATCAGAAAATGTGTGATCTGTCTTTTTCAAGAACGTTCTGTGAATTGGTTAGAAAGTCATGAAATAAGAGGATTTTTAGTTCTGTCACCAAAATTAAAATAACTTCCACTCAGATACCTAAAATCATCAGAAGTGGAAGAGTCCTCAGATGATCACCCAGGTTAATCACTCTTCTAAGCTCATGGCAGACATCACTAATCAACTGTGGCTCTTTCTGCTCAGCCCACATATGGTTCCAGAATCCTCCTTACCAAAGTGTCCTGGGCAGCCACTATGAATAGGCTTGAATTGTTAGGTAAGATGAAGCCATTTTCCATTCCTTGCTAGGCTAACCTCCTCTCTTTGGAAATACTCAAACTGAAGCCCAGAGAGGTTTAGTTATTTGCCCAGGGTCATTGAGTTTTGACTATGATGTAAGTCCTGATTCCAAGCTAAGTGCATTTCCGCATCATGCCTTGCTGCTGTGATCCAGCACAGATTCCACAGCAATTCTCAAACACCCACCAAAGGAAAATACCTTTTCAGCACATTCCTTCCCTTGTCTCCCCACTTAACGCCCCCCCCCCCCAAAAAAACCAACCAAACATATGCAAAAACCTCGTAGTTATAGCAGGGCACCAGTTTCCTAGTAGACAGAGGTGAAGTGGAGTGTGATGAAGCTGGACTCAATCCCCTTATTAACACCGGGACCTGGGGAGGTTCCTTAACCTCCTTGATCTTCGAGTGTGCCCACCTCCCCTTGAAAGCTTCACGAAGGCAGTTTTTTCTTTCCTTCATCTCTGCTTCCACAGCACCTGGCACAGTGCTGACACATGGTGTATGCTCAGTAAATATGTGTTGGATGAATGGAAAGATCACCATTTCGAAAGGTGGTTGTGATTTCATGTTAGGTGTCTGGCCCCTTTCCCCTTGGGACTCCTCCCTTGCTATTTTAACTCTTGTGAGTCCAGATATTGGGGTTTGAAGGTTAGCCCTGAGCTAACACCTGTGCCAGTCTTCCTCTGCTTTATTTGTGGGTCACTACCACAGCATGGCTGACAAGTGGTGTAGGTCTGCACTCAGGATCCGAACCCTTGAACTTGGGCCACCAAAGTGGAGTGCACTGAACTTAACCACTATGCCACAGGGCTGGCCCCCAGATATTGGGGTTTTATACATGTTATTCTGGGTTAGGACTGTGCTATCTGGCATCATGTTCATTTAAAACAAAATAATTTTTACTTCAGAGTCCTTGGGATGCCCCATGGAGTTCAGAAGCCCACTTGGCCTTTGAATCGGGTTTCTAAGCCTGTAATTTGGGAACTAAAAGTGACCCCGTTATGGTTCTTTGTAATTTGAAGAGGCAAAAGGGGAGTGCCTGTTCCAGAATGCCCTGCTGGGTCATTGGCCAACCGGCAAGAAGTTAGGAGTGGCCTCTCCTTTAGCCCACAGTCAGAGATTGGAGGGGGGGACGGTTATGGCGTATTTTTCCTCCTGCATACTCTTCTGGGTGTCTGACACTGTTCTCATCAGTCAGCGTGAGGATAGAAGAGGAAGGAATTTAATGGTCTGGCATCTTTGGCTAATTGGCTTGAAGTATGGAATTACAGCTTGGCTTCTTGAGCCCCTTATGTCTTTTTTCATCAGAAACTCCGATCAGGCATTTTCATTGCCCTGGGAAGCCTTTCCAGCATAGATAAAGTCCAGCTCCAGTACCTTCTTTCTTTGCCAGATATCAGATGACAGAATGTCCCAGCAAGGACGCTGCATGGTGCCACCAAAAGCCGCAGTGGCTTAGGAATCTGGGTAGAGTTTCTCCAGTTCCCTGGGCTTCTGTTTCCTTATCTGTAAAAATCGGGATTATGAGACTGTGGTGAAGAATTAACAAAGTAATATACCTTGTACAGTTTATGGCACCTTAATGGGCAATGAGGAAACCCTCCCCTTGGCCCACACAAATTTTCTGAATTTTTGCTTGTGGATGGATGGGGGGTGGTGAAGACAGGAAGCTCTTGGGGGAATGTGGGGAAGCCAGTTGCTGAGGATCATTCCTGATCTACCCTCAGAATCCCCACTGGCCTGAGGTATCTGTGGGACAGCTCCAGAGTTATCTCATCTGCAGTCATAGCTACATAAGTGGTCCTCCTTCTCTCTTGCTCTTGCCCTCTGCTGTCTGTTTTCTCTGCAGAGCCCCTAATAGCTTCCCACATCACTCAGAGTAGAAGCCAGAGTCCTTACAGTGGCCAGCAAGGCCGTCTGTGTGCGGGCTGCCCCTGCATGCTCTGCTCCACCTTCAGAGATGCCCTATGCACTTACCAGGCCCCCCCACTCCAGGGCCTTTGTATTGGCCATTCCCTTGCCCTCTGCCTCCCCTCTCCTCAGAAATCCATGGAGCTTGTGTCCTCTCTTTTGGTTCTTGCTCAGCTGTCACCTAGTCAGACAGACCTTCCAACCATATCCCCTCTCCCTCCACCCCAGTTAATGTAGCACCCCAACTTGGCACTTTCTATCCCTGTTCTTCTCCTCTTTTTTCTACCTAACATATTGTTTCCATGTTCCTTGGCTGCCTTTCTCCTCTCATGGGAATATAAGCTCCTTGAAGGCAGGGACTTTTGTATGTCGTGTTCACTACTCAATACCAAGTGTTTGTTGAATGGTTGAGTGTCCCTCTCCCCCAGTATCCTCTGCCTGCACAGTATCTTGTGAGGCATTCTCCTTCAGGCCTTACCTTGGGTTCCTTTCCTCCTCATCTCCTATGCACAGAATCCTGAGAGTGGCTCTAAGGAGCTTCTACCAACTGAGTTTTTGCTCAGGCCTGTCAGGCCTGGTGCTGAACACTGTATATCCTTCATCTTTAATTGGCATCCTATTAAAGAAGAGAGTTTGCCGAAGGTCAGAGCTAGTAAGTGGCAGAGCAAGCATTCTAGTACTGTGTCTGACTTGAGAGCCTGTTCTCTGGGACGATACTGCCTGAGTGCCTCCGCCTCTGGGATAGGTGGCCAGCACCGGTGGGCTCTTGTCCACTACTGCCTTCAGGTCTGGCTGAGGTCTGCGCTTGGCATACTTTGCACCTCTTAGGTGCTTCTTCCTTCTTGGCCTCCTAGTTTATCCTGGTCTCTGCCTTCTTCGTGGCAAGAGTTGACTGTCTTGCCAAACACTCCTTTATATCTTATCCTCATTGTATCTTTGTTCAATCCATTTAACCTTCGTCTTTCTCTCTCATCTCTTAGCATATATCCTGGGACATTCATTTGAATCTTCTAATGCCCAAATGGCATTTTCATGGCATTCCTTGGAAAAGTGCCATCATGTCTCACATGGGCCTGGGCCAGCACCTTTAAGACTTTAGCAAGGCCTGTCAGAATTGAGAAATGTGTGGTTTCCGACCCAGCAAATGGGTCTGGTCACATATATTTTTTTACTATGAGCAGATAGAGATCTGGTGGCCACAAGGAGGGAAGTGTCTAGAGAAGGAGCAGGGAGAAGATGAACAAGGAAAAGGGGTATGAGATGGAGACAGTATGGTTCCCAAACCTAGCATAGTAGCTGGTGGTTAGTAGGGCTTCTAGAAAGATCTGCTGAAAGAGTGTGAATCCCCAGGGCCTCTGCAGATGAAAGCACAGAACCTGGGGACCAATGGGACAGTTGGCTATGGTTTGATCCAACCTGAATTTGGCCCCTCAACTAGGAGAAGACAGGCTGCTTATGGAGGCATCCTGGGGCTTGTGGCTCTTGACAAGTGCTGTGACATCAGCTATTTCTCTCAGCCATCTCAAGGGCTCCCACTTCCCTACTCCAGGAAGGGCATAGACTTTCATGGTCCATTGGGCTTAGAACCTACTGCTCTTTGCTTTGGAGGGGAAACTGCTTCTTCTTCCTTATTGCAGTGTTCTCTTGGCTTCTGTTTAGTTTATAGGCTTTGCAACTGGCCTGGGTTCTGTGAGATAGGCCAGAGGTTTGGATTTACCTGCGGAAGAAGAGGTTTTGGTGGGTACAGTCTCCTCACCTAACCCTTGGGCATGCCAGAGTAGGAAGTATACAAGTTTAGAGATTAAACATTTCGTCTGCCCTCCTTAATGGTTTTCTATTATTCTTAGAATAAAGACCAACATTCCAAAAGGCCCTCCATGGTCTGGCCCCAGATTCTGTTTCACTTCGTCAGCCTCACCAGGCCTCTCCTCCCACATGGCTTTTGTAAATGGTATTTCCTCTAATATAGCTTGGAAAATTCTTCACACCTCTCTTGGCTCAGTACAAGCAACCCCAATTAATCTTTCCCACCTCACTCGTGTGTCACTTCAATGACACTGAGTGGTACCCCCCAGTCTAGGTGTGGTTTCTGCCCTTCATAGGTTTTTAATTTTACAGTCTTGGCTCTAGTTTGAGAATTAAGGTCTTCCCTACTATCTGAAAGCTCCAGGATAGCAGAGACCTTGTCTAATTTGACCCCCTGATTCCCCAGTAACTCTGTTCAGTGATAAAGATGGAGAAGAGTTTAGAGATATGCAGGAGAGAGGACCGGGTGAGCTTCTGGAATAAGCTTTTTCAAGTTGTTGGGCTTGAATTTGCAGAAAAGACCTTTTGCACTACTTTTCCCTTCCTCGGGTTGTTCACTTTTTTGGTCTGAGGTCTGAGCAGAATATTTACTGTGTAGCAGGGGTTGGAGCACTGTTCCAGTACTGGCAGTCACAGATACATGAGTGATCAGAACTGAGAGATGTAGCTTTTTGTCATTCTTGCCTCCACTGGGCACTGGCCCTCACTCTTTCTCTGGTCCTTAAACAACTCATAGGAATTTTGTTTTTAATTCCACTCATAATCCAGGTACCACATCATCTCAAACCATTTTTGTGTTCTTCTTTCCTAGGTTGTTCTTGCTTGCATGCACATGTCATTTGTACCTGGCTGCTGCTGTAGTGTAGACACCATTGTGTATTCTGTTCTTTCCCCCACTTACTTTGTTAGAAGCAGCTTTCCTGTAGAGCAGGGTATCTCAGCCTCAGCACTGTTGACATTTGGGCTGGATAATTTTTTTTATTGTGGGTGTGGTGGCTGTCCTGAGCATTGTAGGATGTATAGAAGCATCCCTGGCCTCTACCCACTAAATGCTAGTAGTATCTGCTCAGTTATGACAACGAAAAATGTCTCTAGACATTACCCAGATGTTCCCTAGGGGCCCAAATACCTTCCTTTGAGAACCACTGCTATAGTCTTCATAATGAAAAATTTAAGTTGGCCATTGCTTTTGAGCCCAGTGGAGGAAAAGCTTCCTAATCAGCTTCATCAGCAGCTGAAAAATACATGACTTTGTCTGGTGGCCTGCGCAGGAAGAAGGCTCCGGGAGCTTAGAACCATAAAAAAACTCCCTTCTGACCTCTGATTGGAAAGGCTTTGTTTCTGAGCCTTTCTGCCTTCTGGGACTGGAGAATCTGGGAGTTTGATACCAATTCCTAGATTAAAACCAGCAGAACAAGAAGAATTTGAAGCCAGTCATCCAAGTTTTTTAACGTTTAATACTAACTGCTAACTATGAAATAATTAATAAATACTAACTAAATAATTGAGCTAATACTTATCAAGTGGTTACTGTGGGTCAGACACTTTTGTATATTTACCTATTTAGTCCTGAGAACAACCTTCTGAGGTAGGTCTTTTATTATCCCCATCGTACAGTTGAAGAAGCTGAAGGATAGAAAGGCTGACTTGTTCAAGGTCACACAGCCGGGAAGTGGTGGGGCTGAGATTCAGACCCACAGTCCAACCCCAAAGCCCGTGCTCCTCAGCGATTGCCATTCACTGAGCACCTACTGAGGGGCCTGACGCGGGGCTGAGGGCTTCATGGACATGGCTTTGATTCTTGCAGTAGTCCTTCGGGGTAAGTGTATTATCCCAGATTTTACAGATGTGGAACCAGAGTCTTAGGGAAGCTATAATGTCTTCCTGTGGTCCCCCAGGCATCTGACCCAGAGTGTCACATGCTTCCATGTGTCATGTGGCCTCCCATGAATGAGTAAAAATTTTTTATAACTTAGTCTTCTTTTTTCCCTTTGAAATACCGCTCACTCGTTCAACAGTTGTTAAATGCCAGTTAAATGCCTTCTGTATTTTAGTTACTGGCACTAAAAAAAGTTACTGTTTCTAATTAGATCTTATTCAGATGCTTTATACATTCTTATTCCATACAGTGGTCCTGGTGGCTTCCCATTTTAGAGATGAGGAGACTGAGATTCAGAGAGATGAATTAACTTACCTCAAGTCAAACAGTAACTCGCTGAGCCATGAATCGCATCCCAGTCTGCCTGATTTCACATTGTATTCTTTTATGCTCTTTTGCATTCTATTAGGGAATATCCTTAAAATACTTCAAAACTAGCAATAATGCACATTGTTAGCAGCAGTAAAGAAGGTGGGCTCTATGAGTAAGACATGTTCTCTCTGGGGACGCTCAATTGCAGCTTTCTTTTCAGCAGAACAGATGAGATTGGCCTCTAGTGAGTGTACTGGGCTCTTGGCACCAACTTTGACTCTCGTTCCACATTCTTGTGACTTCAGGCTTTAACTCAACAGATCTGCTCAGCTCAGCCTAGCGCTTTAGTGAAATTCCACTAGTGACTGCACTAGGTCACCTGGGCGTCCTGTGAAGACAGTCTGGTTTTGAGGACACTGGGGGACTGTAGGCTCCTAAAGAGGGCCTCAGGTTTTTCCATCTTCTTGGATATATAGACACAATCTGTTTTGGTCAGATACTTTATGCAAAACACTCTCTTTTGCCTTTCAAAAGCCTTGGCCTGCCCGGCACTCAGGGTAATGGAGTATGAAAAGGCAACCACCCTGTACAGATCCAGTTTACTCAGCTGGCCAGTGGGATGTGCCCAGTGCCTGCTGACTGGGAGCAGGTGGGGTTGGTCAGACCTGGCTGGCCTGGGGAGGCAGAAGGTGTTTGAAGTCTTAGCCTGTGCCCAGGCCGGTTTGCTTCATTGTTGTTCTTAGCCCCCTTCCACCCAGTGCAGCCTGGGTTTTCTGCTCTCATACTACTTTTTACCCAGTCTTGAAGCATAACCTACACGTTCCCTTCAGCTCTCGCATAAGCTTTTTGAAGTTAGGTTGATAAAAAACAGTTAGGAAATTGGTTTGGTGGGTGAGAAAAGAAGATGGTGTGGGTGAAAGGCATCTAGGGAAACTGGAGGGGGCAGGTGGGATGGAGTAGGTCAGTCTCTAGGATTGGAGCCAAGAGAGTGGTATTGGGACCTCCCTGTGAGTGGGGTCGCCTAGCGTGGCTGGGATCTTTCCCTAGGACATTCCCTTCCAAATAGTAATGAGGCATTAGCTGTGTCTGAGGGGCCAGCTCCAGGGCTTGGGCCCACGCGGTGCAGCTCTACCCACACTCCCTGCCAGTGTGGCACAGGGCCCACGGGCACCTAGCGCCTGCTTCCCGGTGGTCAGAGTGGTTAGCCACAGGGGAAAAGTCTAGATTCTGCTTATATCGTGGCTCCCCGGAGTTGAGATACTCTAAAAAGCGGGACACGACACAGGATGATTGTAACTAAAGTGCAGACAGTGAAGATGGCAAGGATTGGTGTCCTCATCACTGGATGAGGGCTTAGCCTAGCAGACACTGACACAAGTGTGGTGACCAAGCCCAGTGTGATTGGGGCCAGAGGAGTGGCCTTCTCCAAACTCCACTTAGTGCAGCTCTGCTCCACTCCAGGCTGCTGCTCCTGGGTCACACCCAGTTCTCACATAGAAAAACAGTCTCGTTTTTAAAATAACTTTTTAAATTACAGAATAATCTCTTCCTTACAGAAAGTAAATAATACCCATAATTTTGCTATCCAGAGATAGTAGGTGACATTTGGGTATAAATCTTTTGGTCTCTCTTTAGTTTCTTATGATGCAGCTCTTTTTGAAATTCAACTAGTATGGGCATATATTTACAGCTAATATAATGCTACATAAAAGTGTTGTTGTACTTTGGTTTTCTTTTCTTCGTTTTAAATTCACCAAGTCTGTGTATCCTCAGCTGCATCTTGGCCCCGTAGAGTATGCAGGTCTTAAGCAGTGGTGGTCAGTTTTCATTGAGGTCTCCATTTCAGATGTTGCTCTCTCACTGCTGGCTTCATGCTGGGGTTTTTCCCCCCACTCTAAATTATTCTTGCTTTTAAAAATCTCAGTACAGTGTGAAGCTCTACAACACAGAATGCTTTTCCTTTTAGCCCTTTATTTAGCTTGTAGAATAACAGCAACAATAATAGCTGTAATTTATTGTCTGTTTACTTTGTGCCTGGCACTGCGCTAACTGCTTTTCGAGGAGTTAATCATATAATCTTTATAACAATCTCAAGAGGTTGATGCTGCTATTATTTCCATTTTTAGGTGAGGAAATCCAGCCACAGAGAGGTTAAGGGAATTGCATTTTACTTAAATGGACTATACCAGGTATGGCAAGGATAGCCCCTGAATCCAGTGAATCTGTGTTGGCGGGAGCTGGACCCTAGGGGATACAGAGATGCAGAGGACCTGACCCTGCCCTGTGAGCTCACCCGGCGGGGGGCTGAGAGACCCATGGAGACAGACCGGCAAGTGGATCGTGGCAGCATTTGTGGCCTGCCCTGGTCTTCTGCCATTCCAGATTTGCCTTGGCTCCCTCCTCTGGGAAATATTGACTTTCCTATCAACTCTTACGGAAAGCCTTATCAGCTTTCAACCAGGAGGCTTGCTGCTGTGTGCTTTCAGGGCTACAGCCCTTTTGGTTTTGAGAGGCCAGTACTGCTCCCCTCCTTTTCCCACTGCTGGGCTCAGTGGCTTTTTCCTCATTTGATCAAAGGTGTCTTGCATGTCCTGGCTGGGATCCTGATTGGAAAAGGTGGCACACTCCCGATGGATCCCCTTACACGTCCTCAGCCTTTTACACTTTGGAGGCTTTGTGAAGCTGGAGAAGGGAGTAGAGCCCCCCCCCCCCCCCCGCCCGCCCCAGAGCACACATTCTTCTAGGGGTTGTACCTGGGGTGTGTGTGGTGATATGAAAATGCCATTGAAAGGCGTCAAAATCTTTCCTAGGCTATTCCCAATTATGGTCTTTAAGCAGTGTCCCTGGGAGAGGGGTCTGATGCCTGGGACCCCAAGGAGAAAGCTCTTCTTTAGGGGAAAAATCTCCATTAGACTATTTTTTTTTAAAGTAAGTCTCTTGGTTCCCTCTGAACTTTTCCATTTACCCTTGAAATGAGTCCATTTGGTAGCCTGGGATACCCTGTCAGCCTGGAGGATTTTAGAGAGAGAGTGCAAGATTGTATTTGAGTTGTTCTTAATGGGTAAAAATGGATTTTTGCTTTTGGGGGTATGTGTATCATGGGTAGTTTATGAAGGATCAATATTCCTCTGCCCCCCTTCGCCCCATAAGTCCTGTCCAGGTACCCTTGGCAGCCGTGGGTAACCATGAACGTCTCAAGGCTGTGGGCAGGATGCTCAAGGCCTGCAGATCTGAAGGAAAGGCTTCCAAGAGGCCCCTGTGCAGAAGGTGTCTTCTGCGGCTGGGGGGCCCACGCTCCCCGGCCTAGCCTGGCTCGGACCCTGAGCTCTCTTTGCTCACTTGACTCTCTCACAAGATCTCCTTCTGGTTAGGTTGATCCCTTCTGGGATAAAGTGGTGGCCTCAATACCAGGGCCTGCCCCTCAGCCATTTCAGGAAAGTTCAACATGAGCCAAGGTCTCTTGAAGGGTTTGAACTGACAGAAGTGGGAGTGACTCTCTCCCTTCAGAACTTAAGACTGATAAGGTCTTCATATTTTTTCTTAGTAATACTTTTGCCATTGCTTCAGAGAATAATCAGCTAACCCCATATCTGCAACTTAATTACAAGGCAGGCCGGAAACAGCTTTTCCAACTGAGATAAAAGGTGCAAGACAGATTGTTCGTTCATTCGTTCACTCACTCATTCATTCAACATCTCCTATATGCCAGGCCTATTGAGTGCCCTGTGCCAGGCTACGGGCATAGAATGGTAAGTGACATTGGAATCTTCAGTATTTTTTACCTAGGTAGAATCAAGAGTTAAGGGTCACTAGGACCATTCCCCTGTTCGGGCATGGGAGAAGGGTAGTGCATGTGGGGGGTTGGTAGAAGGATTCTTGGTGGTCACCCACCCAGCCTGCTGATATGGTAGGTGTAGGTAATTAAGATGGCTGTGTGGTTGTGAACATTGTTAGGAGGCAGTGCCCCTGGCCTTCCTGGGGTATCGCCCAGCAGCCTGGTGTCCACAAGGAGTTGGGCTCAGTACCTAAGGGAGATAGATACCTCTTAGATACCATTTCCGTGTCTTTTGTTTGTTCATCAAAAAGACCTCAGTTCATTATGTAAAATGAAAAACTGTCTAGAGTCTCCTGCCGACTTTAGTAATGCCCATGTTGCTTCCAGGTGTCTCAGCAATTAGGGAGCCCTGCTTTTGTCCTTCAGGTCTCTGTCTTGGGAATAATAACAGCAGCTAACATATACTGAGTACCTGCTGTATACTAGGCATGGGTCTATGTGGATTAACATAGACCTGAAGAACCCAATGAGGGAATAGGTCCTATTATTATCCCCATTTTACAGGGGAGGAAAGTGAGGCTGGGAGAGGTTATCACACCCTTAAGTTGGCACTGAGAGTGGACCCCAGGGTATCCAACTCTAGAGCCACCTCTCCTCATCTCTGCAGTGTTCCTTGGTGAGCTGCTAGGCCCAAGATATTGGGGTCTGCTTGTGCTGTGATCTAGGGAGGGGCGCGCCTGCTGCTGATGACAGCAGGGCTGCAAGAGTGTGCCCTAGGTTGAGTGTGCTGGGCTTTCAGACTTTGCTGAGAGGGTTTCTGTTCTCCAAACTGTTATAAATAAACCCACCACTTTGGGCAGCTGAACCCTGCTCAGTGGATTAGGAGCAGTCTGTCATTCCTGATGTTTTGGAGGCTCCCTGCATACCCACTCCACCTCCAAGACCAACCCCACTTAGTTTCCCACCTTAGGGCTTTCATAGCAAGGATTAGCCTGTCTCTTCCTGTTTCGGTGGAATGGTGGTTGGTCGTGATGTTGGAGACTTGTTTTGATCGGGCTTCAATGACATGCTGGCTAGAACTGGTAGAGTTGATCATGGAAGGAAGTTGTTTCCCTAAACTCCAGCCCTGTCTCCAAGGCTAGTAGAGTTCTAGTCACAGTCCTATAGGCCAGGCCATCCCTCTGTCTCCCTTTCTCCGCTGGGGAGGTCTCTGGCCTCACATTTGCCAAATGGCACGCCTCGGTGGGTGAGGTGGTGGTTTTCAGGACTCTTTGTCTTTGACTTTTGGGTGGATGTTGTCTCGTAGCAGTGTTAGAAAACAGCAGAAATTCTTGTGGATAACTTGGCAGAGCCCAGGCATCCCACACAGTTCTTTCCAAATCTGCAAAGGTGACCTTTGTTGCTCTGAAATTGTGGGCAGTGTGCCACAAGGTAGGGGTGGGAGACAGTCCTTACAAGTGAGGTCTGCCTTGAATCACCTTCTCACCATATTCTTTGAGAGTGTCACCCTGTCCCACCCCTGACCTCAGAACTCACCATGTACCAGGGCTCTAAACCAAGGTGCATTCAGGTGACAACACAACTATTTTTACTGTCACAAAATTAAGCCTGACCGTGGAGGAAGAAAACAACCTGGGGTGTTTTGCATAAATATATCTGCCAGAGCTATGTTAATCAGTAACACAGGAATCGGGTACGTGTAGAAGCCAGTTGTGGTCTGTATACCTAAGATAAAAACACGCGTTGTGTTCAGTAAAAACGATATAGCAATGTTTGTTTTGTTAGAAAATGCAGTGAGTACTATTTGAATGAGACTCCTGAGGCCGGCGCTATTTGTGAGTCAGGCTAACATTGCCGATAACAGAGCAGACTGTGCCTGTCTGTGCCTGGACACTAATTGGTAGAACCCAACAGCTACCTCCTTGGTGATCTCTGTCCATATGGACCAGTTCTAAAGAGTCAGCTCCCCTCAAAGTAACCTCTCCATTTTTTTCCTGTAACCCAGTGCCTGAAACCAGGAAAATAATAATTTTCCTGATTTTTATTTAGCTTCCAAAGTCACGACAGTCATCTTATATTCAGGTGCCACTGACATTGGGAGTTTGTGATTTCTGAGTCTATTTCTGTTCTGCTCTTCTCTCTTCTTTTCTTGCTTTGTTTCCCTGAGTCCCTAGTTCCAGGCATCTTTCCTGCTGCTCAGAACAGGGTATTGAAATAACAGATCCTGCATTAATCACCCATCACCACCACCCCCTCCTTGGGGCAAGGGAAGTCAGGCCATGATGACTCTGTCAGTCAGGAGAAGCCAGGGCTGCAGGGGCTGGCTGTGGTGCTAGGGCCAGTCTAAAATGATGCCCACTTCCGGGTGAGCCACTCAGTAGCCATCGTGTTTTTAAATTTTCTTGTATTAGCATAGGGGAAGAGAAACAAGGATTCCTCTCTCCTCAGCTCATTGAAAGGATCTGTCCTGTTTACTGGTCTCACCCAGTGTGGCATGTCACTGTGTGCTTCTGAACAAGTCTTTGGCTCTTCTTTCCAAGTGGTCTGTGAGCTGCCTGAGTCAGGGGTGATGTCTTCTATTCCTGGACTCCCCTGCAGGGTTGGCTGTGTCAGGAGAACGAGAAGTGAGCACATAAGCTGGGAGGGAGACTGAGCAGTGTCAGCTACGGCAGCTTCTTCCTCCTTCAGCACATCCTCTGTTTGTGAGAGATGGTTGGAGCAGTCTGGAAGACTCTTTGGGTAGGAGGGCAGGTGGGCACATGGAGAGGCAGAACAGACTGACTTTTTTGGATGACCACAATGCACCTCTAGCTGCCTGGAGCCAGACTGGCCCCAGGGGACTGCAGGATTGATTCACACCACCAACCTGGAGGGGGCTGAAACCGCTGCTGGGGCGGGACATCCCGGAGCCATCGGCATACAGAGCTTTGCCTGCTGCAAAGCTCAGCTCTGGTGTTTGTCCTCCCCAGGGTGTTGAGGTGCCTGGAATCCTCTTGAATAAGCAGACAATTAAAGAATGTGGGGTTTTTGTGTGTGTGATAAAATATTCATAACATATAATTTATCATTTTAACCATTTTTAAGTGTACAGTTCATTGGCATTAAGTATATTCACACTGTTGTGCCACCATCACTACTATCCGTCTCCAAAACTTTTTTCATCTTCCCAAACTAAAACTCCTTAACCATTAAGCAATACTGCCCCCCTAACCTCTGGCAACCGCCATTCTACTTTCTGTCTCTGAATTTGACTGCTCTAGGGACCTCATGTAAATGGAATCATACTGTATTTGCCCTTCTGCGACTGGCTCCTTTCACTGGTTATAATGTAAGGTTCACCCATGTTGTAGCATGTGTTGGAATTTCTTTCCTTTTTAAGATTAAATAGTATTCCATCATATGTATAGATCACATTTTGTTTATCCATTCATCTGTTGATGGACACTCGGGTTGCTTCCACCTTTTGGATATTATGAATCTGCTGCTGCGAACATGTTCAAGTCCCTGCTTTCAATTCTTTTGGGTAAGAGTTTTAAAGCATTAGGAGCAGGATGTCTTTGAAGGCCAATTTCTGATGAATCACCTTCTCCTGTAGGGCTAGACTTCAGACCAAAAGTCAGCTTTACTCACCGTCTAATTTTAGATACAGCAGAACCACCTCTGGTCACTCATAACTTCACACTCCATTTGGATATTTGATCAGCTTTCACAGCATGTTAGAATTCCAGTTTTACGTATTACCTGTCATTGACTACACTTAGTTGACCACTTCCTTGTGATTGTGGGGGCACCTTTGTCACTCAGTTGTGGGCACTGGTGCTAGGCAGTACTGGCTTGTTCTAGGGTGTAGGCTCTTGCTGACTTTGCCCCTGCCGACCCAAGTTGGCTAGTCTTTTGGCCTTGTCTCCAGACCTGGCTCCATCTTGGGACCTGAAACCCTGAGCCCACTGACCACTGAGGCTGTTGAGGCCGCTTGTCTTTCACTCGTGGCAGCTTTGTGCAGGCATGGTATTATCCCCCATGCCTGCTGGTTCTTATGCTCTGTTTTCATCATTCAGTTCTTACACGATATTTAGCATTATGATAATTATATGGAAATTTTTTCCTAGGAAAGTAAAATATTTTTCTGAAATACCTTGGCATTTGGAGTTGCCACAAGGACTGGTTTTCCCTGCAGTGGCTTAGAACCAGTCCTAGGGCCTTTGGTAATTGGTGAGGTGTACACACCTGGGGGATAATGGGCTTTTGATGGATTCACTTGTCCTGTCGTGGGTCTCTCTACCTCTAGATGAGACTTCTTTAGGCCATTGCCTCTCTGTATTTGCCAGACCAGTTTGGAAGTGGAGAAGGCTGGTCGTGAAATTCTTGTCTTGATGGGCATATAGTTATTCACTGTGTTAATTTCTTATTAGAAATTCTCCAAACCCACAAATAAGCCAACTCAAACCTCTTCTGCATAGCCAAGGATGCTAAGAACTATGACCAGTGCCCTGGTACACTTAGAGCCCGTGACATGGTGAGGACCTAAACTATGGGCCATGTGGCCCTTGTGAGTGGGGCAGGGACCCTGTCTGCGCACTGTAGCCACCTGTCCCTGGCTGGAAAGCTTTTGGTGCTGTGTGTTGACTAACACTGCATGCTCCTGGTTCCCGTCCACCCATGCCGCCTTCCCTGTGTCTTAGGCCCCATGGGGGCAACACATGGAGAAGACCTGCACCCTGCGCTTGAGGAACTCAGTCTGATTAGGGCGTTTAGCAACCCTGATGATAAACCAGCTGTTTCTGAGACAGTCTTATTTTCTTGTTCTGATGCAATAAAAGTGAAAACATTGCTGGCGTACAAAGGGAAAGTCCTCCTGTTCTTACCCGCCAAGCTCTGTTCTGGGCACTCTACAACATGTACTGTTCTGTAGCCTACCCTTTTCATCTAAAGATTTCCCTCGGGCCCATCCCTGTCTCGGTGGTGCAGTCTTCTTAGGGACTGCCTGATATTTCTAAGGCTGTTTTTGAATGACTGTAATGATAGTGTGGTAGCAGCAATTCAGAGTCAGAAAGATCCTTGATGGGCTGGGCTAGGTCAGGAAGGCCTCTGGGAAGAGATGCCTGGAGCCCCCAGGTGGTGGGTAGGATCCAGCATGGCTGTGCAGAAGAGGAGCACATCCTCGGCTACTTTTCTCTTCTGCTCTTTTCAGGGCTGACTGTTGCCTTCTCTTGCTCTGGCACATGGCTGTAGGGGCTGGGAGGGAAGAGGATCAAGGGATATCTTGTTGCCAATGCATTTGCATCTCTTTGGGGCCTCACTACAGAAACCACTATCAACCCCGCCTTTTACAGGTGAAGACACTGAGCTTCAGAGAGGTGAAAGGGAGAGCCAAGTCAGGAGCAAGCTGAACCAGAGCCTAAACCTAGAAGGAAGGAAGGAGTGCAGACGAGTCTGAGCTGGGATGAACCGAGAGAAGGCATCAGTACACGTTCAGTGCTGTGACTGCCGTCTTGGGCCCCTGATGGTTGCCTTGTTTGGGTTTGTTGTAGATGCTGGAGGATGAAGGGAGGAGTCTGCCAGACAGCAGATCAGATGCTTCTCAGAGGATCAGAAAGATCTGTGTGGGGTGTGGGAGAAGAGCCTTTCACACAGTAACCCAACCTCAGGCTAGGTCTCTGGCCTAAACCCTGGGAGGGGCCTGCTAATGAATCAGGCAGCTATTCCTGGAGCTGACACGGAGGAGAGGGGGCACTTTTCTGCCCTGGGGCAAGTGAGCCATTCCTCTGGCAGGGTGAGAAGGAAGAAGTTGTTCAAGGGGGGTGCACAGCCAGATCCTGGAGCCGGGCTGGTGTGTCTGCTCACATGTGTCACTGTCTGTACAGGGAGGCTGAGGACTGGCAGATGATCTAGGCAGGTGCCTGTAAAGCCCACTGTGGGGTTTCCTGTTGGATTGGGTGGCCGCAGAGCCTGGGGTGCCAGGGCCTTCAGTGGGTGGGGTGGGTTGTCACTAGGCATGGGCCTGGCAGTCAAGATACAGGCTTGTCTGTGGCCCTTGGGTTATAGCCCCTGTGCTCCTGTCCTGTTTGTTCCTGTGCTAGCCAGGTCCCTCTTCTGTCCCAGGCTTAGTATACCAGCTCCCCATTCCCTGCCCCCAGAAGCTGCTCTGCCTGAGCTTCCCAGAGTCATACTTCCCAAAGATGTGACCATGTCTCTGTGATCCTGAACCTGGGCTCTGAAGTCATGTGGTTGGTTGAGGCCAAAGGAAAAGTGATGGGGACTGTGTATGTGTGTGCATGAGTTGGGTGAGGGCAGGGCTTTGAGTTCCTGGCAGTTCCTCCTCCAGCATTCTGATGTTCTCCCGCCTTGGGTCTACTGGAGATGGGGGCCTGGCTCTGTTACCTTCTCCATACAGTGAAGGGCTAGCTGATCTTGCAGGCCCTTTGCTCCCAGAACAGCCTATGACTCTGCTGCCCCGCCTCTTGTTTATTTCTGAGGCTTCTCCCCAGAGTCTTGGTGAGTCCCCCCCTCCCTCCGCCCTGTCTGGGTCTGTCTACAAGAGGCTCGCTCTTTATGCAGTCAGGGGAGAGGTCTGCCTGAAGTGTCAGTCATTTGAATAACAGCAATAACATCAATGAACATTAATCGAATGCTTTACAGTGTGCTAGGCACTGTGCTAAACATTTTATTGTTTGTTTGTTTGTTTTTTGTGGGGAAGACCAGCCCTGAGCTAACATCTGTTGCCAATCTTCCCCTTTTTTTGCTGAGGAAGACTGGCCCTGAGCTAACATCCATGCCCATCTTCCTCCACTTTATATGGGACGCCGCCACGGCATGGCTGACAGGCAGTGCGCGTCCGCGGGCGCCTGGGATCCGAACTCGCGAACCCCGGGCTGCCAAGCGCAGACTAAACCGCTGCGCCACCGGGCGGCCCCTGTGCTAAACATTTTACATGCCTGATCCCTTAATTTTCCCAGCAACCCTGTGGGGTATAGATTACTAATGTTACCCCTATTTTATAGCAGAGGAAACTGAGGCTAAGAGAGGTTCTCCCCTACCCAAGGTTATGTGGCCAATGAGTAGATGAGCCTATATTTAAATCCAATTTGTTATATCTTATTAAAATCTCTGTTCTGAAATCATAATTGTGGTACCTCCCTCAAAATTGGAACAGAGTATCTTTGGGAATTGTGACCTGGATTGGGGTGACAGTATCAGGTAGTCAGGTAGGGAGGGTTCCTTCCTGCTTCTCTCTGAACTTCCCATCTCCAGAATCTGATGAGAACCCACTACCTACCCATCTACCCCCGCCCCCCCGCCCAGCTGAACCTCGGATTCCTGGAAGAGATGTTGAAAGAGCTGGGACCTGCTTTGGTAAGGAGGAGGGCTAGGGAGATGGGGACAGAGCTTTTCTGAGACACAGCTAGTGCCCCCTGCGGGTTGTCTTTTTGTGTGTTGCAGGGTGGGGTATAGAGTTCATTGTCTCAGACAACCGTGACCTCCTGCACGAGCACGGGCTGGTCTGTGCTAGGCTCTCTCTGCCCACCGGAGAGATGTGCTGATGCACACTGTGCCCGCTGGAGCCGTCAGCGTTGCTGGGGTTTCTGGGCAGCTTTGTCTCTCTGCTCTGTGAATACAGTCCTTAGTGGGCTCCTGCCTCCTCAGAGAAACACCCAGCTTTCCACAGAGACCAGAGTTCTGCAACCACCAAATACAGGCCTTGGTGCTCGAAGCCTAGAGGAATTTCACTACATAGAATTAACACTTTTCTTTGGATTGTCAGCCAATACTAGCCTTTGAACTGTGCATGTGCCTAGAACTGGGTTCCCTGACTCATGAAGAGGAGGCATTGGCCCCACCTCTCAGAGAGCCCTCGACGGGCTCCTGAAAGGAGCTGTGCGGTAGGAGGCCGACTGAGTCAGGGCTGTGCTGTGCTGTGCTGAGAAGCAGCTTCCTTGTGGAGGCAGGCAGGCCTGATCTGGGTCTTGCAAAAGGAAGGAAATTTGACTGAGAGGTACGTGAGGTAACTTATGGGTAGGGCTAGGTAGCGGGGTTGCTGAACATGGCTGGATACAGACTCATGGGATCCATGCAGTCTGTGAACAGTCTAGGTGGCCAAGGAGAAAGTGCTGTAGGAAGGAGAAGCCTGCATGTTTTTGACAAAGGAGTGACATGATGGGCAGTTAAGTGTAGAACAGTGGGAGTGTGCTGGATGAGGAGTCAGGAAACTGACATGTGAATGCTACCTTCTGGTTGATTCTGGACAGACCATGTAGCCTTCTTCATGCAGTTCCCTCCTCTGTAGCATGGGACTACAGTGTGTTCTCTGCCTGTGAATGTGCAGGGCTCTAGACTTTAGTCTAATGATGATGAAGAAAAGGATGATGAAGACTGAGTCTAGGAACAGCGGCAGGTGCCTTGGCTGAGGAGGCATTGGTCACATGTTCCAGCAATCTAGGTGATGGCAGAGGGCCCCAGAGGCAGAGCAAATGTGGAGGGGATATTTCCAGAATGAAGAAAAGGATGAGCCCAGTGACAGTGTTGCTGGTGTCAAGAGAAAGCCAAGGGTTGGGGCAGGCACTACTTTCAGGGTCACATGAGTAGGCGCTGACGTTCCTGACAAGGGTACTGCTGAGATAACAGCTGGCAGGGTGGACAGCAGCATCATGGGGTGTCATGAATGGAGGGGCTCTGCTGAGGAAGCGAGAGGAGAAAGAAGAGCATGATGTTTGCCCTCATGGGGGTGAGCAGAGAGAGGAGCCAGGGGGCGGGTGAGGGACCTGAAGGTGGCCCCTGGAAGGCCATGGAATTCTCAGGAGTGTGTCTAGGCAGAGACTAACTGAACCTGCTCCCTTGGTGCCCTCTTTCTCCAGGACCAGGCTCAGGTAGGCTTCTGACTACCTACCCAAACCCAAAGGGGAGGAAGAGAAGAGGCTGGGGTTGGTTTGGTAAATTCTGAAGTGCCACCAGCTGGTGTTGCTGGGGAGGGAGGAAGTGCAGAAGGAACCTTGGCAGTGGGCATGGGGTGGCGGGTATATGTTTCTGACTCCTGGGGTTCAGCCTTGGGAACTGCATCAGTGCTCCCTGGTCTCCTTGGAAGGAGGAGTGGTGATTTGATACATCCACTGCGCGCCAGGTTTGCCCAGTAGGATCCCCAGTGTTGGCCCAGAGCTGAAAGAGTCAGCAAGGCCTGAGGGGAGTCAGAATTGCACTGAAGGCATATCTGATGGGTGAGACTCTGGGTCACAGGGGCCAGCTCAGGCTCTGAGAGGAGCAAGAATAACTGGGAGAACAGGTTAGGTGGAATTGGGGCCAAGGGGGGTGTCTAGGTAACAGTGACATAGGGAAGGCAGTCCAGGACTGAGGCCAGTGCCACCAGGGAGCCCAGGTCAGTCAGTGCTAGCTGCTCCTAAAGCCCCTGGAGCTAGCACTTGTGGCAGAGGCTAGAAGAGGTCCAAGGTGTGTTAAAACTGGACAGGCTCTCCCTCCTGTGAACAGGACTCCGGCAGTAACAGTAGAGGAGCAGCCTTGCGTGTGGCTTTGGAATCACACGAGCCTGGATTTGGGAAAAATGTAAAGTAAAAACCTCCACACCACCCCACACAGTGACCTTTTAAGTTTCTTATATTCTTTCAGAAAGGTACTTGGGGGTGTGTATATCCTTTTCATTGTACAAATAAAACAACGCACTGCTATATACCTTGCTTTTATCCCTTGCTGAATTTATTGGCAACATGGAAGAACCACCTAGTTCTTTTCAATGGCTCTTTAGCATTCTATTATATGGTATGCGTTAATTTAGCTAATCATAATCAGTCTCCAGATGATAGACATTGAGGTTGTTGCTGGTTCGGGGTTACTTTGATACAGCAGCAATCACACTGTACACATATCTTTGAACACTGGGACAATTATTTCTGTAGAAAAATCCTAGATGTGGATTTTCTGGGTCAAAGTTGTGTGCACCCCCCATTCTCTTTCAAAGGGGTTCTACCAGTTCACACTCCTGCTAACAGTGTTCGAGAGTCATAAATGATAATAGTAACACAGAGCTGTTGTGAGGATTAAATGAGATAATGTGTAAAGCTTTCAGCCAGTGCCTGCCACATCAGGCTGCAGGGTGGGGCTCACTGCAAACTGGATCAGTTTGGAGGAGCATCAAGTAAGGTGCTGGGTTGGGCTTCATAGTCAGCTTGAGGAAGGGGAGGTGGCAGGAAATAGTGGTCTGGCAGCTGCTGAGCAGATGTCACCTGCATTCACACATTCAGGAAACGTTGAGTACCTGACCTGTGCCAGACACTGGAGTGGGGGTGGAGCAATGAACCAGTTAGCAAGGCTCCTGCCCTCCTGGAGCTGCCTGTCTGGAGAGGGAGGGAAACATCAAACAAGTATCCACAGATTGTGCTAAGTGCTACCATCAGAGGATGCTGCTGCTCATAGTCCCCTCTGACTGGGTCTCTCTCTCCCCTGCCCCCACCCCCACCCCCCATCCCCCAGTGTACGTGTTGGAACGTGAAAGGAAGACGGACAACACCGGCTGTCAGGCAGCCCTGGCCGCGTGCTGGGCTGCTCTCTGCTGCTGCTGCCTTCTGGACAACTTGGACTGAGCAGCCAAGACCCAAGTGCTCCCTCCAGGCCCGCTACGTCCTGTTACTGGAATAAACAACCAGTGCTGCACAATTTCCATTTTTTTCTTTCTTTGAAAAATACCTAATCTACAGACTTTTAGCACCTATGATAGGTGAGAAATGGTATCTCACTATTTTAATTTACCTTCCCTGATTACTAGTGACCTTGAACATAAATATAGAACTTTTTGGTGATTTGCTTTTACAATTTTGTGAATTGCTTGTACATATTCTTAGCCCATTTTTTCTGTTGGTTTGTCTTTCCTTATTGATTTGTAGGGAATCTTTAAATATTCCACACACTAATATTTGTCACTTTATAGGCTTGCAAATATCTTCTCCCTATCTGTCTCAACCTTTTTTATAGCGTATTTTCTAGTATGAAAGTTTTAAAATGTCACGTTTATCAGTCTTTCCCTCATACTTCATGTGTTTTAGTCTTTGAAAAATCATTTTCTATTCCAAGATCATAAAGATAACCCTATATTTTCTTCTAAAAATTTTTCACACAGTCTTTAGTCCACCTAAATTTATTTTCTGTTATGGTATAGGATAGGGTTCTAGTTTTCTTCCTCCATTTTGATAGTTCCGACACCATTTATTGATTAAGTCATCCTTTCTCCATTGATTTGAAGTGAGATTTGTCGTATACCAAGTTCCCATAAACAAATGGGCTAGAATCCAGAGTCTAGTATGGTAAGCATCTTCCCTACCCCCAGCATATGCGCACACACATGGTGCAGAGAACCAGCAGGAGCATGAAGGCTCAAAACTCTGCTAAACTGGAGAGAAGCATGCAACAAAACATGAAGTTCCAGAAAGGCCAGATACCAAATAAGGGAGTCAGGTAATGTCACTCAGCTTTGAGCCTGGACAAAGGAGATAGTGCTCCTCAAGCAGACTGTGTCCTCTGGGGTGGCTGTTGGAGGGTCCAGCACATAGATAACCAAGCATATGACCATCCATGCTCTGGGGAGGCCCTTCTGAACAGCAGCAACAGTATAGATCCTTCATGACCACCATTTCAGACTTTGATAGTTTTCAGATCTTTCTAATATAAATCTTTTTTAAAAAAAACTTTACATGCAACTCTAGTGTGGAAAATAGATACTGTGGAATTGCGGCTGAAGCAAGGAGGGACCACCCCCTACCTTTTTATGGAGCCCTGGGGAACTGAGGAATACACTTGAAAGCCTTTGGTCTTTCTGGATTTTCTAGTACATTTGGCCAAGGGAGATTTGGGGTAGATGGGTTTTGCCCTGGAATGTCCTTCTGGGATACTGCCTTGCAAGCAGAATCATCAGTGTGAAACTGCTGGTGTATCCTGTGAAGATCTAGTGGGTTCTTTATTGCTGAGTAGTATTCCATTATATGGAGGTACCAGTTTATTCATTTACCTGTTGAAGGACATTTGGGTTGTTTCCACTTTTTGGTGATTATAAATTTATGTACAGTTTTTTTGTGCACCCAGGAGTGCAATTTCTGGATCATATGATTGTGTTTAAGAAACTGCTACTGTTTTTCAGGGTGGCTGTACCATTGTGCATTCCTATAAGCAATGAATGAGAGTTCCTGTTGCTCTGTATCCTCGTAGTAATTGTCAGTAGTTTTTGTTTTAGCCATTCTGATAGGTGTGTAGTTGCATCTTATTGTGGTTTTAATTTGCATTTTTTAAATGGCTAATGATGTTGTCATATACTTACTTGCCTTCCTTATATCCTCTTTGGTGAAGTGTCTGTTCAAGTCTTTTGCTGACTTTTCACTGAGTTGTTTTCTTAGTGTGGAGTTTTGAGGGTCCTGATATATTCTAGAGACAGGTTCTCTGTTGGATGTTATTTGCAAATATTTTCTCTCAGTTCATAGCTTGTCTTTTCATCTCCTTAACAGTGTCTTCCACAGAACAAAAGTTTTTAATGTCAATTAAGTCTAATTTATCATTTTTTTTCTTTTCTAGAGCATGCTTTTGGTGTCAGGTCTGAGAAGTCTTTGCCTAACCCCAGGTCATGAAGTTTTTCTCCTGTTTTCTTCTAAAAGTTTTATAGTTTTATGTTTTACATTTAGATCTATGATCCACTTGGGGGTTTTATATAAAATGTGAGGTTTAAAATGGTTGAGATTTTTAGGTGTTGTGCATGCCAATTTTTTCAACATTTGTTTGGAAAGACTATCCTTTCTCCATTGAACTGCTTTTGCATATTTGTCAAACATCAGTTGGCCCTGTTTATGTGGGTCCTACTGTTCTCTCTGTTCTGTGCCTTGGATTTGTGTGTTGGGCCCTTTGCCAATATCATAACTGTCTTGACCACTGTAGCTTTATAGTAAATCTTTTTTTTTTTTTTTTGGTGAGGAAGATTGGCCTTGAGCCAACATCCCTGCCCATCTTCCTCTATTTTGTACGTGGGAAACTACCACAGCATGGCTTGATGAGTGGTGCGTAGGTCCATGCCTGGGGTTCAAACCCATGAACCCCAGGCCACCAAAGTGGAGCGCATGAACTTAACCACTATGCAACCAGGCTGGCCCTATATTAAATCTTAAAATAAGGTCGTGTGATTCCTCCAACTTTATTTTTTCAAAATTATTTTAGTTAGTTCTCTTGCATTTCCATAAATTTTAGAAATAGTTTATCTACAAAAAATGGGGGTTTTGATTAGAATTGCATTAAATCTATGGATCATTATGGGGCCTGATGGGTATTTAAATAGGATTGCTTGCTCACTCTTATGTGCCATAACCTTTAATGACACAAGGCAGCCTGCTCCTTCATCTGCTGTGTTGTGATTATTCCAAAGTTAAGCTCCAGCTTATGATTGATCACATTGGTGTCTTTTGGAGTTTGGCAGTAAATGAGGTGTGGTTTACATCAAATTGGATAGGAACAGCCATGAAAAGATGACCCATATGTTGAGGAGCTCATGGGCCAGGTTATGGTATGGGGCAGGTCAGCCACCATCATTCACAATCTTGGTCTCTGTCTGGCTCACTTCTGAACAGGTCGTGTGCAAGATTGTTTGCTGTTTGCCAGGCATTAAAGGATTCTCCCTGCCTCGGGGTCTTTACAACCCTGCCACAGGGTCATAGAACTGTTGTGTACTGGGCATGATCAGATTTTTCTCTAGATTTTCCTTAATTTCTTCTGCTTGGCACAGCAGGCCCACTCATATTTATTTCCCGAAAAACTGCATTAGAAATACATTCATGATATAATGAATTGCTTCCTTGCTTCTGCTGTAGCAGTGTCATTCATGACATTGGGGCTTCTCATACTTGTTGGTCCCTCTCTCCCCTTTGATCTTGACAGTGACATCTTCCCCAGCTCACACCTATGGTTCCTCTGGTCTGTCTGTCTCTCTGAGGCTGTGGTACAGACAGACTTCCACTGGAACAGTGGGGTGCAGAGGAATCAATCGCCTGTTGCCTCTGTTCTCATCCTGTGTACTCCTTCGCATTATTGCCCTCCAGTCCCGTCCCTCATCTCTTGGCCAACTTCAGGATAAAAGAAAAACTGTAGTTCGCGCTTTGGCAGCCCAGGGTTCGCGGGTTCACATCCCCGGCACCTGCCGATGCACGGCTTGTCAGCCATACCGTGGCGGCGTCCCATGTAAAGTAGCGGAAGATGGGCACGGATGTTAGCCCAGGGCCAGTCTTCCTCACCAAAAAAAAAAAAGAATAAATGAAAAGTTATAGATAAAAAGAAATAAAGACTGGTATCTACTCTCCAAACTAAGCGAGAAAACATGGGCTATTCTACAGTATCTCTTTTCCTGCTAGCATGAGAAGCTCTTGGTTATCTCCTCAGATTTACAAAAAACTTAAATTGTCTTTCATTTTATAAATTCATCTGGATACAGCTCCCCACCCCCAAGCTGTTCAGCCCTCCTGTCAGCTTGTGGCATTTCTGTGGATGTGCAGGTCCCCGCACTCTTCTGGGCTTGGGGTGCTTGCTGCAGCTGTGTTTTGCAAGACCAAGCTTTGTGCGTGCTGCTGGGCCAGCAAACACGAACGTGGATGCTGCACTGAAATGGCTGGCCCCTCAGTTCTTTAAAGGAACACAAATGGTAGAATGGCTATCAAATTATGAAAGATAATGTTTGAAATGTACTATATGATCTCACTATTTAAGAAACCTGTGATGAAACTTTCCTGTTTGTAAACTGAGTTCTTTCTTCTTTTGATCTGTCTTAATGATACTCACCTTTGTCCTCATCACATTTTCCCATGTTTTCTAAGGCAGTAATTTCCACAACTGTCTTTCCTTCCTACAGAGGAGGAAGCAGAGGCTCCAAGAGGTCAAGTGACTTACCTGAAGTCACTCAGCTATGGAAGAGCAGAGCCAGGACCTCAGCTTGGGTCTGCCTGACTCCCAAGTTGATAGCAGAGATGTGGGCCCTGGTTTTGACCTCTTATTTTGTTGGTAATAGTAGGGGGCGGGGGAAGCCCTTGTTTTCTCTGTTATTTAAGTGGGGTGAGTTCCACTCTCCCACTTGTAGAATAGCATGGTCTTCACTGGAAACTACCAGGCACTTCTGGATCTCCAGCCACTTGCACCCGAATTGTCAGCTTCCTGCACTGCATTGAGTTCCACATGAGGAAAGTGAAGTGCACTCGTCCCTTCTCTCACACACGCCCTGTTCAGGCTCCTCAGCAACCTCCTTGCCTTCTGCAGCATCTCCATTTGGGAGGTGGGAGAAGGAAGGTCCTTTCACTTTTAATATTCTGTGACCACGGACAGAAAATGCTCTCGGCTTCTACCCCATTTCTGTACTTTTCCTAGACTGAAAAACAGACTGAGGGGACCTGCCTCTCTAAAGACACTCCCTTGTCCCCAGAGAATTCAGTACCTTTCCTGAGATTCAGTGAACAAGGCCACTAGTTCTGCTGGAATTTTTGAGATTCAGTTGTGAGCTGATCACATTTGATTGGCTTTTTTTTTAAGGCATAAGGAGATATCCCTTACTCTTCAGTTCTTAGGCTTTTAAATGTGTACATCCCTTCTAACTTGACCTTTCACTTTCATATCATGTTTCACATCATGTTCTTCTGCAGGCCTTAGTGTCTGCATTGTCTTAACGACAGCCATAGACTAATCACGTCTAGGCAAATATGCATATATATATATATATATATATGTATGTATGTATGTATGTATGAGGGTTTCCTTACTCCCTTTAAGGAAATGGGTTATTTGTAAATATTTCACCATCTCTAGACTCTGAGGGTTCTCAACAGCTTAAGTTGTTGGTATTCTGCCTCCCTCACCCCCAGTGCACACCCACAGACCCCTGCCTCTTCCCTGGGTTGTTTCTTCTTTCCCTTTTCTCTGTGAGCCGCTGTGCTTCACATGGACTCCGCTTTTGTCATCCTGTGATGATTTGGGGCCACATGTACAAATACCAATCCGAACATGGATTGGTTGGAGCAGCCCCTCCCCACACACAGACCCAGAATAAGAAAACAGGTTTTTGGTGATTTCTTCTGTAGAATGTCATCACATTGTGGCTCCTATTTATTAAGCCCTCCCACCTTCACTTTATGCCGGGCCCAGAGCCAAGCACTTTACACTATCATGTTTTTGTTACAAAACATAGGCTCTTAGGCACTGCCATTCCCGCCATTTTGCAAGTGAGAAGACTGATGCACAGGGAAGCTGTGACTTGTTCAGGGTCATACAGCCTGTCTAGCAGCGTCAGGATGGGAACTTGGGCAGTGCCCCTCTGGAGCCCACGTACAAAGTACTGTCCTTAGAGAACAAAGCGACCCAAGGGGTGGGGAAGCCAAGGAAAGTCTGAAGTAGATCCCTTGAGAGGGAGGGTCCAGCCACCCCTCCTTCCCCCACTCCCAGAAGGTGCCTTGTTCTGGGCCAACACACCCATTCACCTACCTGGCGACTGCCGAGTGAATGGCTGCCAGGAGGGACCACTGTCTTCCAGTTGGCCAGTGGACCAGGTTGTTCTGAGGTAATGGGCCCTGACTCTCTTGGGGACACACTGGAGCAGGGTGAAGACTAGATCTTGCCGTCCCAAACAGACCTTGGATTTCGAGGGAGAACAGTGCACAGAGAGGAGAGAGGCCCTTCACCCCTCCATACATATCCACACTTCAAGTCACTTGCAGCCACGCTGTGTAATTTGAAGTGAGCCTAATCTTGATGTGCAGAGAGCACTGGGCCAGGAGGCAGGAGGGTTGGGTGACAGGCCAGGACCTGCCTTTAATTCACTATGTGACCTCAAATCAAGTTATTTCCCTTCTTTGAGCTCAGCATCCTCTTCCTACCAAAAAATGACTGGCCAGTGTGATCCCCAAGGCAGTTTCATCTGCAGTTTTAGCATCTAAGATGTTCTCGATTGTCCCTATGTCTACAACCAACCCTGTCCTAGTGGCCCCAGCAGGTCTAGCCCAAAAATAGGGCCACAGGAGGTGGTGGCAGTGCAGTCCTACCTGTCAGACTGGCATGTGTCCAAATGTACTTGCTTTTGTTTATGAAAAAATTTTGCTATCAGGTCTGCTGTTCATAGGACTGATTGGGGTGGACAGGGTGAAAGTGCAAGCTGGCCTTGTGACTGAGCCTGGGGGTGGGGCCATCCCCCCTCTGGATGCTCTCGGTGAGATGGGCCTGGGGTTCCCTAGACCCTCGTCCACCTCAGAAGACTTGGTCTTGGCTGAGATAGCTCCTTGGTTTTGTCTAGCAGCTGCCTCCCTGATAGGATGGTGGCAGCTGCACTTCTGGAGATCTCAGAACAGGGACCCGCACAGAGGTCAGCAAGCTCTCGCTCTTTCCAGACCAGTCCACATAAACAGTGGGCACTCAGAGAGTGATGGCAGTCTGAATGATTAGTTGGGTGGCAGTCAGATGCATGGGTGGGCAGGTGAATTGGCTGGCCAGCTCCTGGACTGTTCTACCTTGGAGTGGGTATCTTCAGACACTGAAACAGAGAGAGGGACAGAGACTTGGGAGACAGAGCTGAAGCTGCAGGAGGAGGCATGAGGAGCAGGGCGGGCAAAGAGGCCCAGGAGGCCTGGGGAAGGTCCCAAGCTGAGCAGGCAAAGGCAGCTGCTGTTGCAGAGCCCGGGCCAAGGCTGTGCCAGTGCTGCCAGCCCCATATCCTGCCTCCTTGTGGAGGAGGAGGAAAGTGGAAGATACTCCTAAACTCTCCTGCTCTTAACCTTCAGACACCAGTGAAAACTACACACCCTTGATTACTTACCTCTACTATTCCTAACCACCCTTCACCCCATCACTCTCCCCCCTCAGCACTTACCTGGTGCTCATGAGCTTGAGAGCAGGTGGCACAGTGGTACTGTCTTTAGAACATCTTTTCTCACAGCGCAGCCCCCTTGTGCTGAATAATAAATGATCCTACTACACATGCTCATCCAAGGAAAGCTGAGGTGAATCCTCAGCAAGTTGTGTGCTCTCCTCTCTGCCCCTGCATGGAAGGGACAGGATCCATCCTATGGCTATTTTGAGATTTTACTTATTCCTAAAATGCTTCAAGATTTTTCCCTCCCTTCCTGCCTCTTGGTCTGAGCAGTAGGAGGGCTGTTCCAGCATCCTCTGATAACTTCTGGAAGGCTGGGCTTCTGTTGGTATACGTATTCAAGGTGGGGTGAGGGCAGCTGAGCACAGACTACAGGCCTCCTGCTTCTGGCAAAGCTGTCATCTCCACTGGGGGTGCTTCTTGGGAGGGGCTGTGGCTGTGGTGGTCTTCACAACTGAGGAGCAGCTCTGGATGCTCATCACTGGTCTGGGCCACAAGAGGCCAAGGTGCGGCTTCCTAGCTTCTGGAGCAGGAAGGTCCTGGATGCCAGAACTCTGGGAGGCCCCAGTCTGTTTGCTTCTCCTTCTTAGCTCTCCTGGGTGGGGACTGTGTACAGATGCATACACAAATTGGAAGGACCTACTGAGGCTCTATTACCACTTCAGGGCACTTGATTAATCATTTAAAATATCTGAGCTAAGCAAGCAAAGGTTTCATATTCCAGGATGAGACTGACTGAAGAACTGGAGCCTTCAGCTGAGAAGGCCGCTGCTCACATTTCTCACAGGCCATCTCTGCCCTGGCCCCTGTGTGGCCTGGAGCCCCACTTGCCCGTTGCCTGCCTACCATGTTTCTGAGTAGCCCATGTGAATGGCACCCCTGGGGTTGTGCAATAGGGTAGTCCCAGAACTTGAGACTGCTGGGTAGTGTGTCTGGTGGCCCTGGAGGGCAGGCTGGTGACCCAGAAGAAGACCCCAGGGCTTGGTGGGCAGGCATTTGGGCACAGGGGGCTGCATGCCTCCAAGCATCTTTCATCTATCTTCTCTGCTTCCAGCACAGAGGCAAGAAGGTCGGTGGGAGCCTCTACCAGAAGCTGCCTTCCTCCCAAGACCCAAGACTTACCTGGGCCTTAGTCTGGCCTGTGGGTCACACCAGTATGCTCATACACCCCTCCCTGCACACTCCCCCAACCCCCTTCACTGCCACACACATACTCTCTCTTGCACTTGCATTCATGTGGCAAAGGTCTGCCCCTCTGCAGGCCCCACCCTGGGCTGGGGCTGCGAACATTGAGGGTTGGTGCCAAAGGGCTGCCTGGGGGCTAGAGAGACAAGTCGGTGAAGGTACCCCTGGACCTGATCTCCAACTCAACTGTAGTTTTCTGGGACTAGAGTCCCTTCAGTCCCTTCTTGCCTGAGGCCAGGGCACAGGCTCCTGGCACTGAATAGGGTGGTCTTGGCTACTGAGACACTAGACAGCGAATGGGAGGGTTAGCCTTTTGGCTGATATATATGGAAGCCAATCCATAAGGCCCTGCCTGTATCCACCAGAAGGAGCTAGAGCCCAGCCCCTGTCCCCTGGCTAGCCACAGGGGGACACTTGATCTCCAAGAAGGAGCTTAATCAGAGCAGCCCCTGCAGGCACAAGAACCTCTCCCTCAACCTGAGCACTCTCTGTAAAGGTATTGCCTGCTCCCACCCACACTTAGTGCTCTTTTGACCCCTCCCCCTATTTTCTTTCTCTTTTTTTAAACCTTTTATTTTGAAATAACTTTAGACTTACAGAAGAGTTGCACAGATAGTACCAGTTTTGTATACTGTTCACCCAGCTTCCCCTTAATGTTTAACATCTCACATAACCATGGTTCTGCCCCCTTTATGCCCTGCTTGCCAGTAGAGGCCTGTTGCCATAAGGCCCTGGGTGTGGAATACCTGTGTTGGAATCATCTCTGCCCCAACTCCTGCTGGGTAACCAGGACTGCCAGTGAAGCTTTAAGTACCCAGGGAGGGTGTCATCGCCCAGGACTCAGGCTGCACACTGGCTGGCCAGCCAGGGCAGTGTTGGAGCTCTTAGGCAGATTCACCCATTGGGTGGCAGAGTAGAAGGTGAGGAGCAGTGAGGCCCCCAGGGAGGAGGGGTGTCCTGGGGCAGATGAGGCCATGCAGCTCAGTGTGCAGCAGGCACCCTCTGGAGGTGCAGTAGCTCGGACCCTACAGGTAGGTAGGGCATCTAGGAAGAGACACTTGTAAAATATGCTATTTGGGGGCCCCACAGCAGGTGCTATGAGGAACTGTGAGACCTTCCTTAGAGCTTTCTCCGGGGCCAGTCACCCCTGGTTTGGGTGACTGAAAAGCAAGGAAAACACAAGTCACTCCTACCTCCAGACCTACCCTCCCCCCATGCACACTCTTCCACCCCCGCATCTTCTCAACAGTTTGGGGGCAGAGGTTCTGTCCTCAGCTAACGGGAAGGAAAAAGTCATAAGGGCTTTGGAAGAGTTGGTGCTCCGGGAAATAACTGACTCAGGTTTCTAAGGTATGTACATAAGGCACTAACCACCCAATAGGATGACGCAGCCCTCTGGTTTGAAGTCCTCTACCCTGTAGGTGGACTGATTATTTCTAACCTCTGTAAGCACTGTCTGGGAGTAATGAGCTTGAAGTCCCTATTGCCCCAGGTTTCAGAGTATGTCATGTGAAATGAGCCCTGGCTATACGAAAGGAGAAAGGTGATAAAGGTAGCAAGACTGGGACATTTTTGTTTCCCTGACTAAGCTGCCCAAGGTTTGGAGGTTCTGACGGGAGGGAAGGGCTGGGAGAAGGAGAAGCAGTGAGGAGACCGTATCCCCACACCTGTATCACAGGGTTGTGAAGCCTGAGTGGCACTGTGTATGGAAGGCCCGTAGCACAGGTCCCAGCACGTGTGTGAACACCTCAATAAATGGTAGCTTAAGAGAGACTGCAGGACCTCTCACACTGCAACCCAACCTCGGCCTCTCAGGCCTCCATCAAGCAGACTATTTCTAGAGCTGGCAGGAGAGGCGGGCCTTCTGTCCCAGGGGCAGCAGAGCCAGTCCTCTGGTAGGAAGAATAGAGGAAGGGATTATTCAAGGGGGTCCACGGCCAATCGTGTTCTTGGTTTCCCTGTCCAAAGCTGCCTATGCAGGATCAAGGGAGGCTGGGACCTTGGGCAAGTCATCTGGGCAGATGGCAGGTGACACCCTGCCTGGGGCTTTCCTGCTGCAGTGACCCCAGGGTCTGGAGTGCCCAGGCCTTCAATGTGTGGGGTAAGCTCTGGCTGGTTGTGAGAGAGGACTGTCCTGGAGCCCATTCACTCCTGTGTTCCTCCTGGTCCCTTTTCTACCCAAGTAGGGCCTGGGCAAGACTGGCTTGGCAGAGGCCTGGGTTCAGATCCTACCCCTGCCTCTGGCTGGTCATGTATGCTTGAACAAGAGACTTAAACTTCACTAAGCCTCAAGTTCCTTACCTGTGAAATGGGAATGATGGTAATATCTATCTCAAAGTTATTGTTAGGACTAAATCAGGTAATGTACCTTTATCGGGCCTCAGAATAAATGGGCTGTCTGCTCTTTGACTAGGCATCCCTCATGGTAGGTCTTCTCTCTCAGACCCAGAATTTTGCCTGTGTTGCTGAGTGGGGCCAAAGGAAAGCGGGCTGAGATTAAATCTGTGCCATGAGAAAAGGGCAAAAGAGATGTCTCTGTGGAGGGCGGCTGATACAATGGGAGAACTTGGAAAAGCTCACTACTAACCCGGCGTATTCTAGCTACTACGCCAGGCTCCAGAGAGAGGAGTTGCCAAGAGACGAGGTATAAAAATAGATACCAAAAATAGAACTGAAAGAAGATTGCCAAAGGACTGGTTTAATATATAAAATTCATGTATTCATGAACTTCCAAAAAGTTTAAATCCTTACTGCTTACAACTGAGTTTGACGATGATGGTTGTTCTGAGATTTTCTTAAAAGTGGCCACAGATCCTCTGAAGCCGAGGTTGACCGTCAGCCATTTTATGTCCTTAGGGGAAGAGGCGCTGATGTCGGCCACAAGCCAGCTTACAAGTAAAGGGTGGTTGGGGTCTTCCTGACCTGAGGATTTGTTTAGCACTCAAATCTCTTAATAGAGCACTTAGCTCTGCCAGGGCTCAGATATCCAACTCCATTCTGAGAAAAAGCAAGAGTGCCAAGCTCCAGGCATCCCTCCCACTTGACCAGGTTTTCATCCCTGCCTTCTATTGCTTTGTGTGAAAGTTGAGAGACTGGGGCACATTTTGATCCTATGCGTTGCCCAGGTATAAAAAACCAAGATTCTTGGTTATTCTTTGGGGGCTTGAAGCCCCTTTTGAGGAGATTTTAGTTACTCTTCTTGCTCTTGGGAGATGGCTTAGCTATAGGGTATGGGACAGGGACATGGTGAACCAAGTAGGGGTAACCAACTCTGGCCAGACAGCAATGGACATTTCTTACTCCTCTGAACTCTGGCTGCCTTGGTGTGAGGCTATTGTATAGATTCCCTAGCGCTTGTCCCTGCAGGAATGAGTGTCCTGAGAAGCTGAGCCACCCTTTCATTCATTGTCCACCAGGCAGAAGAAAGGCTGCACCCCGTCTGCTCAGTGTCTTTCAGCTGCCGTAGCCCTCCCTTGGGAGGCGCTGGCTCTGTATGGCCTGGGGTTTGTGCCAGTTCATTCTTCTCACCCTCTCTTCCCTTCCCCCTCCAGTGTATGTGGTGGAAGACCAAAGAAGGGATGATCTGAGCTCATCCACCTGCCTCACAGCCTGCTGGACTGCTCTCTGTTGCTGCTGTCTCTGGGACATGCTCACCTGACCAGCCCAGCCCTCCTGTCCTGCCAGCTCTGCTGCCACCTCCGACAGGTGTGCCTGTCCCCATCTCTTCTGATCGCCGAAATAAATGACTAGCTCTGCACAGACACCTCTACCTTCAACACAGGGGAATTCTAGATTAGCAGGGGTTGCTACTGTTTAATTAATTCAGTGACTTGATCTTTTTAATATTCAAAATCCATTTCTTATTGGCCTTTCACAAATGTGCTAAATGACTTTCCTTTTATTTTTTTGGCCAAAAGCTTAGTTATGAAATATATCTTTATAATTTTAAAATTTTACATTCAAGGTAGTGGCATGATGTAACACACCACTGAATGATTTCTTTGCTAACACTCTGTATGTTTCAATAAATTTGTCTAAACCTCAACTGTCTGAATTATTCCAGGTAGATTCTAAGCCCTGGGCATCTCAGCTAGTGGTCACTCAACTGTCCAGTATATAATGATGGCCTATTTACCTTTCAGTTCTGGCTGCTACACAAGCAGTGTGGGTGCTATTAGGACGGCAGGTTCCAAGGCGGGATGTCTTTCAGCCAGGTCATGAGGCACTCGCTGAGCCAGCATTCTCTCCCTCACCCTATGCAGATATGGCCTCATGAAGGAGCTGTACCCACTTTTACCCAGAGCCTAGGAAAGGGTCTCTAGGTCTGTGAGCTGCCCTAGGGCCTGCTCTGGAAGGAGAGCAGGAGCATACAGAGACCTCAGGGCTTTCTTTTCCTGCTGTCCCCTCCCACCACACACCCCCTCCTTGACACCACACACAAGAGAGAAGAGCTGTTGTAATACCAGCTAGTCAGCCAGGCCACCCCATCTCAGCTTTGGCCGCAGGGTGGCGCTGAGCCGCCATAGCAGTCAGATTTTCCTTCAGCTGGCCTGCCCTGCCAGCCCTGAGAGGCTACAATTGACAGCTCCCTGCTTACCTCTGCCTGCCCTCCTTCCCTCCAAAGCAGTGAGGTACTGATAAATATTTAACTACCAGCTCTCTAAAAATAAACAAGCCTTGATTTTGTAGCATCACCTGATTTCTGTGGAGTAAATGGTTCCAACATAGCTGATTTCAAGCTACCAATGTGATGTCCTGAATGTGGAATTGGGAAGAGAAGTGCAAGAGTACATTGTTATACAGTGTTTCCACCATCTAGATCCAATAGACTATTAACCTCAAAAACATGGGTAGATAATGGCCAGATTTAGTAAAGTATTTAGGAAGGTAGAAGTTTTGAATATTTATTATCCTCACTTTAAGTATAATTTAACTATAAATTTACATAACAATTTTTAATAATGGCTGTGTAACAACTGGCTTGCAACAAAATTCCTGAAAATTGAATAACTGGCTCTCCTGAGTCAGTACAAGCCAGCTCCAGCACACCAGTGCCCCTAAGCCTCTAGGGGGCACCAGGATTGTAGTGTTCACCTTATGACACTGGTCAAAGGGAGACAGTCTTGGAGGTGCTGCTGGTTTATTACTGAGTTTTCTTCTGGAATGTTTGGGAGGAAGCGGGAAAGGAATGTTTAGGCAGACTGCCACCGAGGAACCATTGTTCTGGTGACTTAAATTCAGCTATGCCCTGGTCTCCTTTCTTCCTACCTGCATGCTACATGGAGGCTCAGAGATTGAGGGGTTTACTCAGGAACAGAAAGGGAAAAAAAGAGAGGAAGGCTTTAATGCAGAAGGAGCAGGGCCACAGCCCTGGGGAGGCACAGGGAGGAGCTGAGGTGGAGACAGCCTCTGCTTCTCTGTTCTCAATCATCAGTCCAAGAAAAGCAGACTTAGCAGAGTGGGACAGGTGCATTTTATTGGTCTGACCAGCATTTGACTAGTAGTAGGCTCGGGCAGAGCCCCCGTATCTGTCCTGGCTCCCATCTTCCCTCTCCTGGGAGTTCATGACTCACCTTCAGGGGGAGAGGAGTGTCCTAGGCAGGGGTGGCAGGCAGAGCCAGGATAAAAAATACAGGGTTAGGATCCAGGGTTGGGATCTGAAGGGCTCAGGCTGATGTACAAAACGTAGGGTTACCAGACCATCCAGATAAAATGTCCATCAGGGCAGAGCAGAGGCTGTTTCCCCACACAGGCCCCTCCACCCTTGCCAGGAATGGGAGAGGTCAGGAGGAAGAGCTTCTCCTGAGGCTTCCTACTGGGCCCTTCGTGCCATCAGCATCTCCCGGATGTTGTCCTCAGCTTCCTTCACGCTCCGCTCCAGGTAGGATTTTTTCTGCTACAATGTGAGAAAGAAACAAGGGTTAGGGTGAACAGACCAGGTTAGCAGATGCAGCTTTTATGTCCAATGGTTATGGCTTCTCCTGTGTGACCAGTGACTTCTAGGAGCATATTGTATATTGGGAGCCAGGTATACACACCTGCCCAGAGTGCTCCCCTCCCAGACCCACAGGCACGAGGAAGGAGGCCGCTTGGTACAGGAAGCAGAAGTGCTCTGTGGAAGGCAACAGCACTCTTCCCCCAGAAGGAAGTAGCCTCTAAAAACAGGCGTCTCAGTACATGAAGTTATACCAGACAGACAAAGGCCAGGAAATTCCAGGACAAAGCTCCGGCTTCATAACAAACTGTCTCTCAAGGTTTTCCATGGCCCCGGCCAGGCGCGTGTAGCTGCCACTGCTGCAGAATGGGCAGTGTACCCTCTGCTCTGTCCAGCGAGACGACAGGCTATGCAAGTCCTGAGAAGTTCTATCACAGGTCTCACGGAGGCAGATGAGTCAGGATGAAATCTGCTTTTCTAATGAAACTGCTGCCTGCCAGGAATCCAGGACAGTGACACACTGAATAAAACAGACCTTTTGGACGTTTACCTCCTGCTCCATCTGGGTCTTCAATTAAAAATCTGAACTTAGACAAAGAACTTTAACCACTCTTAGGAGTCACATCTGGACCAGGATTACAAAAGATCAGTCAAAGGAAATGATGTCTGTACATTTGCCCTGTGGTCACCCTATAAGTATGGTGGCTTCACCACTGGTCCCTGCCCTGAGGACATAGTTGTGGCTGCATCCCTTTTTGAGGAATACTCAAAACAGTGCCCTTCTCTCACCCCTACCTCCTTTACCCAAAGCAACTGTGGATTCATTTTGACCACTAAAGTGCCTAGATGACCTGGGGAAGCCAGGGAAAGGCTGTGGCAAAGGACAGGTGAACAACCTGGTCTGATAAGCCTGGCTTGGGAACTGATCCCCAACCACTGAAACAGGAAAATCAAAATGCTTCTATTGCTCGAGGCCTTCACACCATTAAACCTCTCTGGTACCCCCCTACATATAAGCCTGCCTCTAACTTCTCCCACTCTCTGTCCAGATATTTACTAAAAGATACATTTAGAGACTTTTCCCTAAAGGTGCCAAATGCTGTGGCATCCACAAATCTTTATCAGTTCTTGTGTGAACCTCTGATTCCTGTTTGTCTTCTCCTAACTTCAAATTTCCTGAATGCTAGAAAGAGCCATATCTCTCTACTCATCTCCCATCTGTCCAACTTGCATACAATTCCTTATAAAACAACAGGAGCTCCATAAAAACTCAGTGATCATGAAAATTCAATGTCCCCAAGTGTATACTGTTGCTAAGAAATTCTGTTTAATTACATTGCTAAACCTGATATAGTCCTATCATTGTGATATCAGAGTGGGAACTCAGACTTCCTTTGATAAACAACCCTTAGACTTGACTTGTGGTGAGGTAAAAAGAGGGAAATACTAATAAATCCTGACACACCATTGAAGAATGTAGATGTACTGGGTGTTGCACAGAAGGGGAGCAGCAGCTAGATAGTGAGTGCCATGTACCATCTGGGCACCTTCCCAGCCCTGTGGAAATCTAAGGGAAAGGCTAGAAGAGCGAGCAGGGTTCTACTCCTGCAGTAGTCAACCAGTGCTCAGGGACTCACGCATTCCATCTCTGCCAACTTGCTGCCCCAGCTGGCAAAACCATAAACTTGGAACATCAGCAAGAGCTTTTCTACCTACTACCCAGGCCTCTGGACAATCAAATTCAGGTTGTAATTCTTTATTCTATAATGTATTTTCCTTCTATCTTCCACTTCCAGTTTCATGATTTTTAGCACTGAATATCCTAAAGTTCAAGTTTCAAAAAATAGTGCAAAATGAACCTATCTTTAAATCTTTAATTAGTTTAAATAAACTAAACATTAAAAAAATGTTTTTCTCATCCCAATAGATGGGGCATCCCTAGCATAGAGGGACCTGTTTTCTAACTGTATTTCGATAGTTCCCGTTTCATCCTCAAACACATCTAAGCCCAGCAGACCTTCATAATCATACCCAGACCAAAGCATCTGTTGTGGGTTGGACTGTCTCACCAAAAGATATGTTGCAGTCCTACCTCTGGTACCTGTGAATGTGACCTTTATTTGGAAATAGGGTCACTGTAGATGTAACCAAGTTAAGATGAGGTCATACTGGATTGGGGTGGGCCCTAAATTCAATGATTAGTGTCCTTATAAGAAGTCCACATGAAGACAAAGGGTCACACAGGGAAAATGCCATGCGTGAATGAAGGCAGAGAGTGGAGGGAGGCATCTATAAGCCAAGGAAGGCTAAGGATGGTTGGCAACCCCCAGAAGTTAGGAAGAGGAAAGGAAGGATTATTCCCTGGATGCTTCAGAGGGAGCAAGGCCCTGCAACAGCTTGATTTTGGAATTCTATCTCCAGAACTGTGAGAGAATAAGTTTCTGTTGTTTTAAACCACCCAATTTGTGGTAATTTGTTATGCAGTCCTAGGAAACCAATATAGCACCTGAATGAGGAATGTCCCCAGAGACAAAACCTATCCCAAAGTTCTTCTGGACCCACAGCTTCTGACCACACTGAATTGCAGAGGCCTACGTAAGGATCCCTAAAAGTTAGTATGCTGGGACTGTACTTCTCCCCCCAAAAACTGTGGTAGAATTGACCCAAATACAAATGAGACTGTCAGAGAGGATGGAGAAAGTTAAGGAACCAACGATTAAGTCACTTTTTCTTCCTTGGATCTCCACAGCTTCTTCCTAAAACTCCTAGTCAAACCAGAATTTCTGTGGATCCCAGTCTTCCCCATTTCTGTAAATGACAACTCCATTCTTGTGATTGCTCAAGGCAAAATCTTTGGTGCCATCCTTGAATCTTCTTTCTTTCACATCTGACATCTAATCAACCAACAAATCCTGTTAGCACTATCTCAAAAGGTATACAGAATCTGATCTTAATGAACAGCCTCCTAAGTGGTCTCCTTTCTTTTGCCCTTGACTTCCTTCAGTTTCTTCTCCACACAGTGGCCAGTGTCATCTTTTAACACTTAAAACCCTCCAATGCTTCCCATCTCACTCAAAGTAAAAGGCAAAGTCTTTTCAAAAAGCCATGTATAGTCTTGCTTTCAGCTGACTTTCTGACCTACCGTCCCACAACTCCCTCTCACTCATTCAGCTCCAGCCACAATGGCTTCTGAGCTGTTCCTCCAATCCACAAACTATGCTCCTGCCTGGCCTTTGCCCTTTGGCTCTCTCTGCATAGGAACTCTCTTCCTCAGATATCCATAATACTTATTCCCTCACTTCCTTTGGGTCTTTCTCAAATGTCACCTTGTGGGAAAGGCCTTCTTGATTACATGCAGCTCCACACTGCCTATTCTCCTCACCCTGATTTTCCTCCATAGCACCTATCATCACTGGAAGCAATATCTTCTGTCTGTCTTCCCTTACAAGAAGAAAACGTCCATGAGGGCAGGACTTGGTTTTGTTTGCTGATGAAGGGCAGAAAGAGCTGTCTCTACCCGCTCTGGGTCCTTTCTGGCTGGGCTACAAATTAAATTGGCATGAGGCTGAAGAGCAGGAGAGAATCAAACAAAGCTTTATAACATGTATACATGGGAGAGACTCAGGGAAACTGAGTATCTCTCGACAAAATGGCAGAGGTTCTCCTCTTAAATAGACAAATGAGGATATTGGGGGTTGGGTCAGCTATGGGAGATTACCAGAAAGGCACAGTAAGGTTATCATGCAGATTTAAGGCCTCAACTTCCACACTGACAAATTTCTAGAGATGAGGTCATCCACCCCTCTTCCTAGTACAGAAACGGAGGTTACAAATGGAGATTTCCCTTACAAATGTAAATGTTTCGTAAAGAAAACTTTGACAAAAATGGGTATAGCAAAGACCCTCCCAGTCTATCGATACCCAGAGTTATCCATGGTGACGGCCTGTCCCGGGGAAGGCCTTCCATCCCAAATCCCTTCAGACAGTTAGTGAGGGTGGGAAAGGTCAAAGCCTCCTTCAGTGCTTGATGTGGCCAATTCTGGTCCCCATGCTGATATAGTCCTAGTGTCTAGAAGAATGGCTGGTACACAATAGGAACTCAATACCTATTGAATAAAAGTAAATTTATTATGTAAAATGATTCCTTACTGATTTACTTGTACATGCACTGCTCCTTTTTAGTTCTCCCTCCCAAAATGAATTAATGAGGAACACCCACCAGAGGAAGCAAAGGCAGAAAGTGACATTCTCTTTCAAGGTGGTTTTCAGTTTTTGGCATTGCCCTCCAACCTTTGCCCCTGGATAGACACAGGTTTAAAACTCAAACCTCACTAATCCCAATGGGGACATCAAAGCCTTGCTCCCACAAACAAAACAGGCCCTAAGAGTCAAGCCCTTACACTTTATCAGGTCAACTTGTAAAACTATAAAACCACCCCAGTTTTCCATATCCTGGAGTAGGAAATCCTTCAGAAACTGCTCCATCCCAAGTCAGCCTCAGGGCTGCTGTGAGCTACAAGGGGACGATGATTGCTGTGTAAACTCCAGGAGGCATTTTAAACTCACACCTTCCACCAGGAGTCCCAGGAAGGCATTTGCTGGCCTCAGTGCAGCATTTTTCTGTCTTGCTGAGCAATCTCCCTCAGAACCCTTTCTCTAGGAAATTCTCTAGTGCATCAAACCACAGAGCTCTGCGTGCAGTGTAATTCTTGTGGGGCCTTGTCCTGATGTGAAATTCTGAGATTTTCTGTGGGGCTCAAGACGGCCAAGGAAATGACATTGTTGGAGTTATTGCTCATCAGCCTGACGTTCTTCTTTCTGGGAGTCAGGCTGAGGGGCTGGTGTGTCATTCTCCTCCTCTTATGAAGAAAGAGGCTCAAGTCCCTAAGCACTATTCTGACATGACACAATCTCTCAAATAGACTCCTGAGGTAACTCATCTTGTGACGCTATCTCTACTGACTTTTTTTCTTCTATTTAGGAACATTATCTCCCTCTCCTTCTCTAAATTAGTATTTTTCCTGTTCGTCATTTGTTGGGGTATAGAAAGGAGTTCTCCCGTCTCAACTTCTACTTCCCAATTTGTAAAATGAGGATTTGGACAACACCAGTGCCACCACTCCCCCATTTCTCTTTAGTCACAGAACTCTTTCTTCAGTGAACTCTTGTCTGAAAGACAAAACAGGTAAAATGGAGCTTGGGGGAGCGAGGAGAAATGGCAGATAAAAGCAGACGTTCTGGCTTGTCCCCTGCCTCCAATCCAGGCTACAGGGGCAGTAGACACAGTAGTCTTGATTCTCTTCTGCCTCCTGATATTCTGTCAGATCTGTGACCTCAAAGACCCTCTGCTCTGAGTCCCATATTTCTGACCCTGAGTTTGACCTACCCTGGCCACACACTTCTTCCTTGTACTGAATGCCACAGCTTCCAGCTTTTGCCACCATTGCCAACTTCAAGCTCTACTATTAATCAGAAACTTGAAGCAAAGGCCACCTGCTCACTGTCTCTCCCATGACTTCCAAATTAAAAGCCCAAAAGCCTCACTGATTCTCATGTTCTCTCAGTTTGCAGAACTGTAAAATGGCCAGAGGGTGCCAGCTGCCCAAATAGGGGAAGTTTAGCAAGAGGTCAAGAATTCACCAACGGCTGAGGAGGCATGTCTTGGCAGACAGGGGGTAAAATGTGAAGAAGGCAGGGAAACAAGAGGAGGAAGACAAAAAAAGAAAGGCAACCAAGGGGTACAATCAGAGAAGTCAGAAAGGGAAATGAGACAGAGATGGGCAGAGCTGCAGGAGCAGGAGCAGGGCAGAACTCTGACAGGGCAAGTGCTGTGATGGCCTGACTAGGGGAGGGGCACTCGCCAGAGGCAGGAAAGGCAGGCCAAACCCGACCAGGAATTTATTTATTTATTTATTTATTGGTGAGGAAGATTAGCCCTGAGCTAACATCCGTTGCCAATCCTCCTCTTTTTGCTAAGCAAGATTGGCCCTGGGCTAACATCTGTGCCCATCTTCCTCTACTTTATATAGGATGCGCCACAGAATGGCTTAACAAGCAGTGTGTCTCCGCACCCAGGATCTGAACCTGCGAACCCCGGGCCACTGAAGCAGAGCATGTGAACTTAACCCGCTCTGCCACTGGGCTGCCCCGACCAGGAATTTAAAGCTAAGACAACTGATCCAAGGACACACGTCCACTTGTGAACTCATCCAGGTACATCCACTTTACCATGAAGGACACAAGTAGGCCATAAGGTAACTGCTGAACTACATACAGCTGGGAGACCACCTCAAAGAATGAGAAAGCAATTTTAGGCAGGGAGGAGGAGAACAAAGAGAAATCTAAGAAGGGGTTACTGTCTCTGCATCTTTTAGAAACTGCTTTCGAAACATCTTTCAGAGGTTTCTCTGCTGAAAGACAGGGACAAAAGACTTGGTTCAGCTGAACACTGACCTTGTTTTTCTCCCAGGTGTTCTTTCACCTGCTGAGACACTTTGACACTGCTACTGTGTGGCTCACACTTCCAAATCCCACCTATGATCACATGCTCAATCTGCACAAGACAAACCTCTACTCAAACACCTTACAGCAGAGATAACCTGGAGAGAAAATTCTTGTTTTCTCAAAACAATAGTGTTTAGTCCCTTAGTCTCCCTAGGGTTTAGGTAATCTCTACCTACTGTTGCCCTCCCTAACACATCAGCTTCAGTAAGTCCCAGAGAAAGCCCAGTCCATCAGACAACTCAGGAAAAAAAGTAGAAAGCTCATAGGTAAGCACAGAGCTAGGAGGGGCAATTATTCCAATGCATAAGGCACTGATCAGGCTTCATCCAAAGAATCATTACATTTGTGGGCACCAGGCTTAAAAAGAGATGAGACAAGCCAGTAAATAATGTCAAGTGATAAGCAGCTGAAGTAGGTAGGGACTTTTGGCTCAGAGAAGATTAAGGTGAGAAGGAACTGGATCACTACCTTAAATATTTAAAGCAATAGCTCTTAAAATGTGGTCCCTGGACCAGCAGCATCAGCAACACCTGGGAACTTGCTGAAAATGCACATTCTCAGGCTCCAACCCAGACTCACTGAATCAGAAACTCCAGGGGTAGAGCCTGGCAATCTGTGTTTTCACAGGCCCTGCAGGCGACTCTGAGGCACACTAAAGTTTGAGAACCGCGTTCAAAAGTGGGAGTCAGCAAATTTTTTCTACAAGGGGCCATTCCTATGCTGTCTCCTAAGAGTAAACATCTTAGGTTTTATGGGACTGTCTCTTTCACAACTACTCAACTTTGCCACTGTAGTGAAAAGCAGCCACAGACAACGTGTAAACAAATGTGTGCAGTATAAAGGAATGGCGATAGCTGTGTTCTAAAAACACAAAAACAGGCAGTAAGCTGGATCTAGCCAGCAGGTTAGCAGTTTGCCAATGCTGGCTATGTTTGCCAACCTCTGTTCTTAAAAAGGGGGGAGCCTTAAAAGGTACTACTGAGTCCAGCAGGTAGAGATTTTAGAAATTTTTACCTTTCAATGAAAGCTGCCTAATAAAAGCATAAATTTCTATCCATCCTTCCATTCATTCATTCCGCCTACTGCCAAATCATTTCTCCTCCTTTCCCTCCAAAAACCCTGGTTCTTGAAGTTTATGGCATCATGCTTTATCATCTTCTTCCCCCCTCCTTTTTGCTACAATCTGTCAATACCCTGGATACTGTTCCTCATTCATCGATGGCTCACTTTCTTCCTCTGCACCACTCAAGGTGACTTTGACAAAAATGTAGATGATTCATCCAATACCATGACCTCCTCTCCTCTCACAATTTTTACTTTACCACTTCAGCCACTTGCCCCACTATCATACCCTAGAGATCTTGTCAACACCAATAACTGCACCACCTCTGAAATTTCAATTTCACCACCACTACACTTCATATTCTTCCAGGTCACTTTTATTTGATAATTCTCACTCCAACATTTCTTCGACCTCATCACTCAACGACAAGTTTTTCAATATCCATTATGCTTCCATGGCCTTTTTCCCCTCCTACCCAGTTTAGCTTCCACAGAACGTCATTTATATTTATTCCCCCTGTAAAGGCCCTTTTCTCCTTTGCTCCTCTCTCCCTCTGTTGCACTTGCCTGGCAAAATGCCAATCCAAGTTGAACTGAACCATCTACCTATTTCATGCTTGTACCTGAACCCTGAATGTTGCTGGAGAAAAACACTTAACTGTGCTGAATGGTTTCACTTTAAATTCAGGACCATGAATCTCAAATGGGCACTCAACACTGTCCAGAAATTCATTAAACTTCCTCAATATGTTCACTTGTCTGTTCAAAATAACTATTTCATACTTTATCTTGTCTCCTCAAATATTCCTACGCTGTCTCCTCTCCTCTCATTCCCAGCTCACTGAGAAAAATACAAGTAATCTGATGAGAATTCCCTCTTCTTCCCACTACCAAATCTACTACCCGACCTATACCTGTACATGTACTCTCTTCTCTTCCTATTGTTAACAAATGGATGGAGAGTCCCTGCTTCTATCAAAACTCAACGCTTCCACTTGGGTGTTGATTCCATCTCCACTTGCCTTCTCAAAAATTTCACTCCTTCAGTGATCCTTTTTCCTTCTTCTTAATCTACAATTTCTCTTTCTCTGCAAGATCCTTCTTGGTGAAGCAAATCATTAAAAAAACAGAAAAAGAAAACCCTTTCTTGACCTCACATTCCCCTGTAGGCACTGCCCCCTTTCTCTCCTCCCCTTCTTAGCAAAACTTCTTGAACCAATTGTTTTTAGTAACTGCCTCAACCTCCTTTCCTCCCATATGCTCCTCAGACCTCTCCAATCATGCTTCCATCTACTCTACTGAACTGACTGTGGTTGAGGTCACCAGTGATCTCTATGTCGCCCAAAGCAGTGGTTACTTCTCTATTCTCTTCTTACTCAACCCATTCTTACTCATCAACAACATTTAACACAATTCTTGAAACAGTTTCTTCTCTTAGCTTTCACGATACCACACTCCTATTTTCCTCCTACATCACTGGCTACTCCTTCTAAGTTCTCTTTTGCTGACTACCTCTCCTCTGCTCAACTTCAAAATGTTGGCATTTTCTGGGACGCTGTCCTGGAATTTTCTCTTCTCCCCATCCACACTCTCTCTTAGAAACTCTCATCTAGTCTTTTAGCTTTAAACATTATTATGACTCCCAAATTTATACCTCTGCTTTCTTGACCTCCCCTTAATTCCAGATTTATACATCCAATTGCTTACAAAACATATCCTCTCGGATATCAAACCCAAACTTGACATGTCTAAAACAAACACAACTGATTTATAGTCATCCTCCTCCCAGTCTTCTCATCTCAGTGAATGGCGGTTATCCAATTGCTCAACTTAAAAACCACAGAAACAAAAAAAGTACAGAAGCCATCGCTGCTTCTTTTCTTCTCCTTAAACTCCATATCCCCCATCCAATCCATCAGCACGTCTTAACTTACTTCCAAATATATCCCTAAACCATACTCTTCTTTCTATCCAGCTCCACTGCTACCATCCTAGTCCAAGCCTCCATCATCCTCACCTGGATGTTTGTCATAGATATTTTAATATGTAAATCAAGTTACTTTCTGCTCAAACCCCTCTAATGTCTTCCCATGACACTTAAAATAAATCCAAACTCCTCAACCTGGGCAATAAGGCCCTGCATGATCTGATCCCTGCCAACTACTTTAACCTTATTACCACTCTTTACCCCTTTCACTTGCTTAAACAACTCCACCAAACTTATTCCAACCTTAAGACATTTATACCATCTGTGCCCTTCATCTGGCATGTTCTTCCTCTAGATACTTTTAAGCAGTTGGTTGCTTCTTTTCATTCAGATCTTAGCTGAAATGTCACTTTTTCAGAGAGGCCTTCTCTGATTACTCACCCAACGGAGGTCCCCAGTAACACTCTAAAACATCACCTTTCCTACATGATATTTTGTTGCTTATTTCTTTATTGTCTGTTTCTGAATGTAAACTCATTAAGAATAGAGCTCTTGTGTGACTTGATTAATGTTTCATCTCCAACACCAAGAACTGACATATAATTCATTCAACCAACAATTAATGAGCACTCAATATATGTTAGGCCCAAAGAGCACTGGGATTAGAACAGTGAACAAATCACACTCTTATTCATAGAGATTACACTATTGCAGGACACATGGACATTTAACTACCATTATAATAAGGGCTCTGAGAGAAAAGTACAGTGTCTAATGGAGGAAATACCTTGCATAATCAAGGAAATCACAGAACTAGCTCTGAAGGATGAGTTGGAATTAACTAAGTGGAGAGGTTAGAGTGAGGGAGAGAGCAATTTCAGGCAAATAGAGCAGCATGTGCAAAGGTCAAATGGAGCACGGGATGTTTGGGAACTGAATAACAACCAGTGAAGCTGAAGTACACAGAGAGAGAGAAGGATAAGGCTGGTAAGGTTGAGTCAGATCATGCAGAGTCCTAAGCCATATTAAAGATTTGATATTCATCTTGAAGACAATGGAAAGCCACTGGGATTTAAGCAGGAGTAACAAAAGTCAAATTTCCATTGAAAACAAAATATCACTCTGGCTTCAACACAGAGAGTGAGTTAGAGCAAAGCCTCCCACAGAATTGCCAGTGAGTCAGGAATGAGTAACAGACATGCCCAAGGTATTGATCCTTTTAGTCCTAGAGTGTCTGGGTGGGTTCAGGGCAGCCAAAGCCCCCCTGGGCAGTTGCCTCCAACCTTGAATACCCATTGTCCATTTATCCCAGTGAATCATGTAAATGGTATTTTCTGGGTGCTGTGATGTAAAAAAGGTTGGGAAGCAACTGGATTAAAGAATACAAGAATGAATGTTGAGAAACCTATTAGGAAGCCATTGCAATAGTCTTGGAAAGAGATAACAGTATCTTAGTAGATGGCAATGGAGATGGAAAAAAACAGACAGATATAAGAAATATTCAGGAGAAAAATCAGCATGAGGACTTCACAAAGTCCTTCACCATAACCTTCATTAGATATCAGAAGTTGGGAGACTGGGGTCAAGAATAACTCCTGAGAGGAACAGGTTTGGAAGGGAAGACTATGAGTTTAGTTTTAGACATGTTGAGTTTCATGTACCTATGAGACATCCAAGTGAGATGTGGGAAGAAAACTAAGTTGGGTCTGAAGGTCATAGAAGAAGTCTGGGCTAGAGATAAAATTTTGCAGACAGGTAGTACTTGAAGCTATGAGAATGGCTGAAATTCCTAGAGAAAGAACACAGCATAAGAGGACTTAGCCTTGTAGAAAGTCAACATTTAGTAAGATTGGAAGGAAGAGGAGGAACCAGCAAATAACACTAAAAAAGAGGGAAACTGTGTCAAAGAAAGCAAGAGAAGAGTAGTTCAGGAAAAAGGATGAGATCACTAGAAATCACTGATGTGTTCAAATAGGAACAGTGACAACAACATGTCAGAAACAGCTGAGGGCAGAGGAGGGGAGTGCTACATCAAGTGGCCTCTAGGATATCTTCCAACTTAAAAAAGTCTATGGCTCTTGCACACCTGATCCTAAAACTCCATTAAGGAAAATTACCTGATATTTTAATTGTCACAGATGAGCCCTAAGAGCACACGTACTGCAGTGTTGGGACAAATGATATTCCTATCTTCAACAGAGACACTGGGCTTTGTGTAGGTCCAACACAAGGGCTGCAGAAGCAACCATGTAATTATGCCCAAGGAAATGATTAGAAGGGCTGAAATGCTATATTCAGGAAATAAAGGAGCAAAGAGAATATCCTTCAGAGACCACACAGTGCCACAGCTGAGAATTACGTGCAGTGTAAATGTACTAAGGGTATACTAAACATGAGAAGTATTTGTCTATTTCAGGAACTGAGTAAAGGAGATCAGGAAAAGGATGCACAGAGACCAATATCACAACCTGGGGTCTTTGATTTCTTTCTAAAATAAACAAACAAAAAACCTAAAAATTATAGCCCACATAGAATATTTTTCTAAGTTCCATCATATGTGAAAAATAAATGTACACAATACATAATAAAGAAATCTCATGAAAACAAATTTTACAAAAGCAAGAAGTTTCCCAATATACATTATTTTTCATCTGCTTCTCCAGGATCATAAAGCTAAGCATTCATCAATAAGGACCTCTGAAACTCTACAAGTCTTCTAAATAAAATAAAACAAGTTTATTTCAGTTTGTCTTTAGTTTGCCCTAGTCTTACAAGAAGAGCAAGGGATCAAATCAACAGTGTTTACTGTGGAGTTTGGCCTGTAGGCATGGTAAAGGGGTAGGTGAATAAGGGTGTGCCTTCTGAGAGAGGAAGTAAGGGCAACACCTTGCATTCTTGGAAGTGGAGGTGTAATTGACTCAACTGTGGGGGCCAGACTAACATGCAGGTATGTGTGGCAAAAGCCTGAAGTCAGTCCAATCCTACTCTCTGCTCCAAGCAAGTCAAGAATTTCTATTTCTTACAACTCAACAACAAAAAGATAAACAATCCAATTTAAAAAATGAGCAAAGGACTTGAACAGACATTTCTCCAGAGAAGATATATTAATGGCCAATAAGCACATGAAAAGATGTTCAACCTCATTAGTCATTAAGGAAATGCAAATAAAAACCACAATGAGGGCCCAGCCCAGTGGCACAGCTGTTTAGTTCACGCTTTGGCAGTCCAGGGTTCGCGGGTTCGGATCCCGGGTGCCTGACGACACACTGCTTGTCAGCCATGCCTTGGCGACGTCCCATATAAAGTAGAAGAAGATGGGCATGGATGTTAGCCCAGGGCCAGTCTTTCTCAGCAAAAAGAGGAGGACTGGCAACGGATGTTAGCTCAGAGCTTGGTCTTCCTCACACACACACAAAAAAACCACAATGAGATACTACTTTACACCCACTAGGATGGTGATAATCATTTATTTGTAAGTATTGGCAAAGATGTAGAGAAATTAGAACCCTCATATATTGCTGGTAGGAATGTAAAATGATGCAGCTGCTGTGGAAAAGTTTGCCAGTTACTCAAGAAGTTAAAAGGTAAAATTACCATATGAGCCAGCAATTCCACTCCTAGGTATATACCCAAGAGAAACGAAAACAGGTGTTTAAAAACTTGCGACTGTCCATCACATCATTTTTCATAATAGCCAAAAAGTAGAAACAACCCAAATGTCCATCAACTGATGAGTAGATAAACAAAATGTGGTATATCCATACAATGGAATATTATTCAGCCATAAAAAGGAATGAAGTACTGATACATGCTACAATGTGGATGAACTTTGAAAACATTAAGCTAAGTGAAAGAAGCCAGACAAAAAAAGCCACATACTGTATGATCCATTTATATGAACATCCAGAATAGGCAACTCTATAGAGACAGAAAACAGATTAATGGTTGCCAGGTGCTGGGGGCAGGAGGGGAAATGGCAGTGACTGCTTAATGGGTAAGGGGTTTCTTTTAGGGGGTGATAAAAATGTTCTAGAATCAGACAATGGTGATGGTTACAAAACATTGTGATTTCTATGTTATATGAACTTTACCTCAATTAAAAATAAAAAAGAATTCCTAGTCTTCTCAAAACGCTGCATCACAAGGAGAAAAGATAGGACATGAAAGCCCTGTGTTTAAAAACAGGCATGGCAAGGCAAGTTCCTAATGAATTATTTTCACAGCAAATCAGTTTCTACTCCACCCAAAGCCTTAGAGTAATACACACACAAACTGACCGGGGTAAAATAAACTGACGTATTAATTTCTGAAAATTAACTTTAATGTTATCAGCAGATACACTAAACATTTTGATTAATGAGTTAATAAGGTACCCTGGGAGAGCCAATGGACAAACAAGGGTAAGGAAACTTCTATGTGATCATATTATTACTTTCCAATCGAGCAACATATTTATACAACTAAAAAAATAGAGATATGGCAACCGGAAACCCATAAAAGGACCTGTAGACAGTGAAAACAAGCAAGAGCTCAAAGCCACCGAGAACACAGATGCATGACTCATCGGCACCTCCTCTGCTGATTTGTACAGGTCAGCAGAGGGCAGAACTGGAGAACTACAAATACACTCCACTATCAAAGGGCTATTTATAACCTTTCAAAAAACCTCAGCTTTCTTTTCATTAAGAAAGTGAAAAGGAAAACAAAGCTATACCTGTCAGTATCACCAAGAAATCGCTCTTTTCTAACTCTAAGCTAAACCTCTAGGTCAGACGAGCAACCCAGGGTCTTTGCTCTGAGTGTTCTGAGAGGCACTGAGAGGTTGGGTCACATCACCAGTGACACTTCTCCATCCAGAGTGATGCAGGGGCTCATACCATGATGAAATCACTCTACAGACCAGACGTCACAGCTGCCACTTGTCCCGACTCCACACCCACTCAAGTTACCATGGAACTGGTACAAACAGAATTGAGTTTAATATGCTATTAGCTCTGATCTAAGTAGCTGACATAACACCAATTAAGTTTATAACGACACTAGAGTAATAAAAGAGTACTTGGCACACTTCTCTTGCAAACATGATTCAAGGGGTGGTTTACATTTTGCCCTTTCTTCAATTTCCAGATGCTAGGCCACTTAGAAGCCACTTATAATCTCTTTACTCAAAGAGTTAGTGTTTAGGGGATTTATCATTTTATAAGAATGTTAATTCTTATAAAATCACTAATATTAGAAGAACCAATAATATTAGAAGGCCCAGCTACTGGGAGTATCCGACCACAGCACAGGAATCCCTACTTCTTTCAGAGTAAAAGTGAATGATACAGTGGTTAGAATCTAGAATCTGTAACCCTGGGTTCCCACTCTGTTCTCCCTCTTTCCCTGACTGACTCTAGTTCTGGCTCTGTGAAGAACATGTGATCTCCATTTCTAAAACACAGGCAGAGGCCACCAAGTTTATGAGATGGCTTCACCACAGAATCCTTGGCTTTTGGAAAATAAGAGCAGCAGATATCACTAACCTGCTGGCACTTGCATCCTTGAGCCCATCGACTAGCCCTACCAATGGCCAAATTTACAGGGTGTATACTGAAGCTGTCGACAATGGGTACTTTAAATAAAATATAGAAAGTTACATGTTCTTATGGAATACCCTACAGCAGTTAAAATGAGTGAACTACACATATTTATTAGTGTGAGTAGAGTTCAAAAGAAAAAAAAAAAGCAAGCTATTGAAAGATATGACAATATGATATCATTTGTTGAATATAAAACGCTAGGAAACATGGAATGGAAAGATACATACCAAATATCTGATAGTAGTTGCTTCTGGTGAATGGGAATGAGATTGAGGTGGGGTTGGCAGGGAAGTTTACAAAGAAGACTCTAATTTCATTAATATTGTTTCATTTTTGTAAAAAACAAACAAAAAAGTAAATATTACAAAATGCTAACATTTGTTAATTCTGGGTGGTGAGTACACAGGGTGTTTGTTAAATTAGCTTTGTACATTTGTGTATCTTTATTTTTTTCTAAGTTAAAAAAAAAAACAAACCTTTATCTTATAAGCATTTAGTAGCAATATGCTCAATTGGTAAATGGCTATTGAGCATCCAGCATATGCAAATAACAAAATCCTGCAGTTACTGAGTATTTACTGTGTGCCAGGCATCAAGTGACTTACATGTATTATTTTACAAGGTAGGTAACTTTTGTAAGGGAAAAATGCTTATCCTCCTCTCCTCCAGTTTTCATTAGCTTTAGTCCTGGCCTCCTCTTCAATCTACTCTTAGGAAGACTAGTGGCTTCTCTGATTGGTGTGTTTGGGAAAGGGAACTGTGGCTCAGCCCCTCCATTCTGCCAAGATCTGCCTGCTTGCAGAAAGTACACATTCCCTTGTAAGTCTGACACATAGGCTCTGCCTGCCTCTGCAAAGAGACCTGTGGTTGTCCCACACTTCCAGAGCTCTGCTGGGTAAGTTCATCTAATTTGTATGCCTCATTCTGAATCAGCGTTACGAACCATTATTACTGCTGCACACCTATGCCACATCCTTCAACCTAATATTTATCAGTAATAAAGGTAAAATACATATAAATTTTTATATCAATTTGCCTTTCAGTTGGTTCCATACTTAGGCAGGAGATAAAGGGGTTATTTATCGTCCCTCTCCATCAACACTGTTGTTGCCATTTTACAGAAGAGCATACTTAGGCTTAGAGAAACTAAGTAATTTATCCAAGGTGGTAGTAAGTGGCAGAGTTCAAATTCATATTCATCTGATTCTAGAGTTCATATTCTTTATTATGCCAAGGCATTATGCTATGCATATCAGAGTAAAGAAAAGAAGTACTTACTACTTGCTAAGAATCTTCAAGATGAACTCAAAAAATATTCTGAAGGTTGAAGTTTTCTTAGTATATACTGAAAGAGGGTAGGAAAGTATACATATATGTGTGCATATGTGTGAGTGTGTATACAGAATAGTGAAGGTACTAGTTATAAAATCCCTTTAGGGAACTTTTTTTTTTTTTTTTTTTTTTGAGGAAGACCAGCCCTGAGCTAACATCTGTTGCCAAAGCTCCTCTTTTTGCTGAGGAAGACTGGCCCTGGGCTAACATCCATGCCCATCTTCCTCTACTTTATATGGGACGCCGCCACGGCGTGGCTGACAAGCAGTGGGTCGGCGGCCGCCCGGGATCTGAAACCCGCGAACCCCAGGCTGCCAAGCGCAAACTAAACCGCTGCGCCACCGGGCGGCCCCGCTTTAGGGAACTTGTAACCTTCAAAACTAGTAGGCATGTTTGCTTTCGCCCATGAAAGTACCCACCTCCCTCAAACTTTACTCAAGATACCACAGATACATGGCAGGGTTTCTTCTTCCTGTGCTCTAAATGAACTGTGTTCAACTAATCCCTGCAGTATGGTCCCACAGACAGAGGTTTCAGCTTTGAGCTTAACTTGATGTCAGCCTTTACCTTTTACAATCCCTCCCTGAGGGAACAAATCTGCTTCCCTTAGCAGACCAGGCCTGCCCAACTCCAGGGTCCATGCTAGTAAGGGAAGGCCACAAAGCACTTGCAACTCAGGTCTAATTAAGCTGACAGCCTCTGCTGCCACCATACAACCAAGGGCCCGGACAGCCCCCTAAACTTGAAGGGAGTTGGTCCTATCCCTTCTGCTTGGCCCCTTCTCAGCAGAGGCTTGCCCATGTGGATATTCACTCAGTTCTCTGGACTCACACTACAGTGTCCACACCTCTCTAAAGAGCTTTACATCCTGCTGCAGGGCCCTTGGATGCAGTCCACGAACCTCATTTGTCTCTTCTCTAGCTTCTCTTTAGTTGACCTAATCCAGTTCTATGACTTTAAATGCCAACTATAAATTGACAATTTATAGACAATTCTCAAATTTTATTTCACTAGCCTGGAGTTCCAGATTCATATATCCAACTGTCTATTCAATATCTCTACTTGGATCTAATAATATCTCAAAGGTTAACATAGCCCAAACCAAACTTTCAATTTGCTTTCAAAATTACTTTTGAAACTTGAAAATTGACTAGGAAACACTGATCAATGAATTATCAATAGCATATCTGTTCCCATAAACATGGACTCTCTGTGGAGCCCAGTACACGTGGAATGTTGTGTGGAAACCACATTGAATAAATAGCATTGGCACTGAGAGTAAACTATTTGCCCAGAACAAGTAGTACTTACACAAAGTGAGCAGAAACAATGGTGATTTCATTCATTTCAGCCTTTCCCTTAGACCTTTCCAGACTCATTTCTCACTCCAACCCTGCATTCAACGATTCCACTTCCAGATTCACTATTCCTTTGATTTGAAATGCTCTCTCCTCTGCCCCAGCCCTATCTAGCAAAATTCTAACAGACCTTCAAGGCCCAGGTGAAATGCCCCCTCTCCCATGAATCCATTCCAGATCTCTCCAACAGGAGAATGAGTGATATATGTGGGAGGAAGGAGGCATGATTCCTTAATCACAGGTCTAAAACTCTGAGCCCTCTCTTTCATCCCTACACCCAATCGTCTTGGCTCTACCTTAAAATATATCCAGAGTCTGACCATCTCCACTGTCACTATCCTTGTCTAAGCCACCATCAATCCCTTACCTGGATAATGCAACAGATTCCTAACAGGTCTCCGTGCTTCCACCCTTGCCCCCTATAATCTATTCTCAACATAGCAGCCAGACTGGTCCTTTTAATGTAAATCAAATCATGCCATTTCTCTGTTCAAAACCCTCCTCAAACTCCCAATTTCAGAGCATTATCCAAAATCCTTAATATGGCCTATAAGGCCCTATATAATCTATTCCCTGATACCTCTCTGATTTCATCTTCTACTATTCTCTACCTTGCTCACTCAGCTCCAGGTGAACTGGCCTCCTTGCTCTTCTCCCAATTTGTCAATTACGCTCTCACCTCTGGGTTTTTATACTTGCTGTCCCCTCTGCTTGGAACCCTCTTCTCCCAGATGTACACATAGCTTGCTCCCTTACTCCCTTCAGGCCTCTGCTCAAATATCACCTTATCAAAGAAACCTTCCCCATAACACTATATAAAACAGCTTATACACTCCCACCATTCTGGGTCTCCTTACACTGTGCTGTTTTTCTCTTTAGTATTTATCAATTATATTATTTGCTTATTATCTGCCTCCCCCTTCCACTCTCCATGCCATCAGGGCCTTTGCTAATTTTGTCTTCATCGCCTATAACAGTGCATGGCACATAGTAAGTACAACAGACTGTAGGTTGCTTAATGTATAAGATTAAAAGTAAGAACAAAAATCCTCCACAGTTAGACATAACCCCAAAGTACTCTGTATAATCAAGATACTCAGCAAACATTTAATAATACTTTTTATATATGCATACACTTCTTCTGGCTTATCTAACAATTATTATTGGCTAAAGTCTTATGTCATGAATCTTGGAATTGTGTAGTCCTCCCAAAGGAAGGAAAAATCAGATGTATATAAAAAAGTTCAGCCTCTGAAAGCATCAAAGCTTAAAAATTTAGGCAATCGATATTTTACAATTATGTTCAAAACTTGATCCAGCTTAAGGCTTCAACTATAGCACCAGAATCTCCTTCTTCCTCTAGTGTTTTCCACCACCACCTATCTTTCGTTTCCCTTTCATGCCTTTTCTAAAGAGAGAAGACAGACACAGACTGCATTAATGAAGCCTTTGAATTTGAACACCAAAGTCCAGGTTCTGATCAGAAACTGATGTTTTTGTTGACAAATTTCTAAATCTGATTAAACTTGACCACAAACGACATCTGTCTTGTGCTACCTGTAAAGATTTAAAGTGCTGTCATTTATGTCATTCCACATGAATCACAAGACTTTATAACCTATAGTCTTGAAGACTGTATTCTAAATTATACATTTGCAAACCCCTTAGTTCAGTTAAAATAATACGTATTTCACTAAACTAGGGAGTAAGGCAGGTTGGTGACTTAAGAAATGTCTAAAAGTAAGCATTCTCAAAGCCTATAGTGTCCAAGTGCTTAGATCCCAAAGCTTTAGGTAAATAAATAAATATCAGGATCTTCACTAACATAGTCTTTCCCAAGACATTCCCCCCGCCTCAAGAATCTCTAATAAAAGCAATCCACTTTTTTCTTTGGTGCTAAAGTGGTCAGGTTCCGACCAAAAAAAAAAAAGAATTGCACAAAGGAAAGGATTTTGGATAGGACTTCAGATACAAAAATCAATAAGCAACTTCAGAATACAAAAATCAATAAGCCCTCACATAAGTCAACACAGAATGTAGAACACCAGAAATATAACTGAAAATTTGCTCCTAGTTTTCACACACTCCACCACTGGTAAACACATAGCAGGGGATAGGAAAGGCATTTAAATCATTCCTTCAGTGATCTTCAACAGCTTGACAAACAAGTACTAGATTGCTATCTCCACTTTACAGAAAGTTGTTTCTATTATTGGAAGAAGTTAGGGCACAGAGAGGTCAAGAGCAAGATCCAAGAAGAGCTTTATGCTGGCAACGTGGGTTAAAACTACATGCAGGTGTATTGGAGTCACATGTGTGGTTAATTTTATCAAAGAACCTGACTCTCTCTGAACACTGAGTTAAGGGAGAGTATTAAATAGAAAGATTTCTTTATTCTCACACCAACTCCCCCATTTCTAACCACCATCCTCTCCCTCTCACCCTCTCTCACAGGCTAACTGCACATTTCCACTGTCAAAAGCCACATGAAAAGATGAGCAAAAGACCACAACCAACTGGTTAATCTCTGGCACAATCACTGATCGGAGCATGCTCTTTGAGCCCCCTGGCTCTGACTCCACACTGTAAGTCAGTGTGGGTACATGAGCCCTATGGGGTTTGGGAAAAGGGAAAGCTCAAACAATGTTCTTGTCAGCACTTTAAACAAAAAATCCATTCAATGAGAATGGCACCATGTTCCTTTTGCCCTTTCTCCCTATGAACTAAATTAAACAGATTACAGACAGTGGCAAGAGCTGGCCTTAGAACAGCCTCCCCCTTATTTGTTATTTTTAGCAATTTAGTTCGACAACGCCTGACAACTAAACATGCCTAGAATAGCTAAAGGGAGGGGGGATTATCAGATACTACCAGCAAAAAAACACTAGTCATCACTTCCTCCAACCCTAAGAAAGAATCAGTTTCCATGTCTTTATAGCATCACACAGAGTTTAAGCTTTTAGTGTCTCATATAAAAACAGAGTGTGTATAAAACGTCAGTGGAAACCGATAATGCTTCCTGACCTGGAGTATTGTTCCACCCTCACATGTGTTTTCTTAAAAACAAAAGCAGAAGAAAATGAACTAAACTGTTTTACACAAAAGTTAGGAGTACAATGCATCTCTGACCATTTTGGAAAAATTCCCTCAAAAGATAATTATGTGCCCAAAAGGATAGCTTCATGAATAGTGCTGGAATTCAAATATTTTTATTATGCTGGTGGCAGGTGAGAGATTTGTTTGAAAGCAAGACAAAATGAGGTGGGAGAAACTCCTCTAATTAATCATAATTAGCAAGACAGCATCACCTTATACATCCTATTTATAAATGAAATAATGCAGTGAAAATTCCACGAAAAATGAATAAAAGGGTAAAATAAAAATGGTAAAGTCCTAAGTAGTATAATATCTGCATCAGCAGATTGATTAAAATTCATAAAAATACACTTTATAAAATTTAATAAGATACACTTATAAAAATGTCCACGTAGAGGTTGGCCCAGTGGTGTAGCAGTTAAGTTCACACACTCCGCTTCAGAGGCCCAGGATTCGCGGGTTCAGATTCTGAGTGCGGACCTACACACCACTCATCAAGCCATGCTGTGGCAGCGTCCCACATACAAAATAGAGGAAGACTGGCACAGATGTTAGCTCAGGGACAATCTTCCTCAAGCAAAAAGAAGAGGATTGGCAACGGATGCTACCTCAGGGCCAATCTCCCTCACCAAAAAAAGAAAAGGTCCATGTACACCCAAGGAATTTAATAAATAATTTATCAACATTTTTTGCCACTATTCTAAGTATCGTGTATTTTATAAGACAGTATAGGATAAATGACTACAAAGGAATAAAATGAGGTCTTCCTGGTTATGTTATTTAATTTATGTATGTGGAGTTAATAAGCTATTACACAGCTCTATCCAAAAGTACAGTCATGCATCACTTAAAGACAGGGATACATTCTCAGACATGCATCATTAGGCGATCATCATAGAGTGCACTTACACAAACCTAGATGGTATAGCCTACTACATTAGGCTATATGGTACTAATCTTATGGGACAACTGTCGTATATGTGGTCTGTCACTGACTGAAACATCGTTATGCAGCACACGACAGTATCTCTAAAACAGGTAATGCCTACTATAAACTACCTTTAAGCCATCACACAAATCTCTATGATTTCACCAATTTAACCAACTACTACAAAGATATCAAAGGAGATGCTGTCACCTTGTATTACATTTTAGCTGGCAAAACTGTAGGCAGACAACTAGTCTTATTTTAGCTTCAAAATAGGATTCCAATTAACTTCTTTTGTTTTATTTTTAGTGAGGAAGATTAGCCCTGAGCTAACATCTGTTGCCAATCCTCCTCTTTTTGCTGAGGAAGATTGGCCCTGGGCTAACATCCATGCCCATCTTCCTCTACTTTGTTTGTGGGATGCCTGGTACAGCATGGCTTGATAAGTGGTGCATAGCTTCCCGCCCGGCATCCAAACCTGGCCACAGGGAACCCCAGGCCACAGAAGGAGAGCACGCAAACTTACCCACTATGCCACCAGGTCAGCCCCTCCAATTAACCTTTCGAATTAAGGTAATGATCTGAATTTGAAAGGAAAATGGTGTTTTGTTTTGCCTCCTTCCATCTTTTCATTTTAAGGGGGTATTTTTGCTCCTAAAGTGGCAAGTCAGAAAAAGACCAAGGTTATAACAATAAACTTAATAGAAGTGACCCTAGATATCTACTAATCCAACCCTCTCATTTTACAGATGAGGACACCAAGGCTTAAAGTACAGCAGGGCTAGAGTCCAGAACTCCTAACTTAACAGAAAGTATTTAAATTAGGAATTTAGGGTAATAAATGCTCTGCTGTAAATCTGATAGACTTAGAGATCTCTATTTATGGTTCAAATACCAGTTTGGATCTTGTTCTTGTGAGCTGACATGCACAGTGTGGTCATTAATACAGGTGTGGCTTTGCCCACATTGAGTATTGAACAACTCACTTCTTCTGGCCAGTATCTATTACTTCAGGTTAGAGGAGACCTGTGATGTAGGGACTGATCAGAGTAAAAATCTGGGGAAAAGAAAAGTATACTGATTAACTTCGCCTTACCATCTAGTTACAAGAGCAGGGAAGCATGCAATAACATGAAAGAAAATTCAAAGTTTAACTCATCAAAAGAAATCATTCTCTAGGCAGCCTAAAAATGACTGGAGGAATTCTCAGGCATGGGAGGGAGAATGCTAAGGACAAATTTTTACGTTAGACACAGAGAAAAGTACAGACTATATAAAGCATATAGCAGTGAAGGCTGAGGTCAACAACCCTCTGAAGCATTCAAACAGGTAATCTGGTGTGGGCAGAGACAAGTATTCCAAGAAGGGGAATCAAGGGCCCCTGGGAATGTATCATAGAAGTAAAGAATAACTGGATCAAGTTGCAAAAAGCCGAACTCTGGCTAAATAGAATGCAAATCCTTCTTTTATCTTAATCATAAAATGAAGATGCACATCAGTGAACAGATCAAACAAAAGGGGCATGTGTGTAAAATATCTGTAATACATGTTTTACAGATAGTATAAGAAAGGCTGTCTAGTTAAAAGAGCAAATCTATTTGAACTGTTTAAGTTTTCACTAGATCTGAAATATTTCTACTGAGGAAATAGTTGGACAAATATTAGCACTTGGATCATAATACTGACCAATGTATTGATAATACTAATAATAACCAATAAAGAATACTCAACCAGAAAAAGAGCATATACGGGCTTTTTTGGACTCACATCTATTCTCCCCTGAAAGCCACAAAGGAGGATCACGCAGCTACATTAGGCCCTAAGACACCAGAACATAGAGAATATATATAGTTCACTATAAACTCTAGAGTTTCCAACTGTCAGGCTCTTTTAGACTTCAGTCTTAAATAACTAAAAACTATTTTAAAACAAACATCCATTTTTATAAATGTTGAGAATGCAAATGAACTTTATAAAGAGATAAGTATTTATATCTGAAATCCCAATGTATGGGACAATAAGAGAAACTTCATCCAAGACTCCCCAAGTCAAAACAACATGGAAAGGAGATTAATTTACTAACTTGCAATTATTTATTTTTTTTGTGAGGAAGACCAGTCCTGAGCTAACATCTGTTGCCAATCCTCCTCTTTTTTTGCTGAGGAAGATTGGCCCTGAGCTAACATCTGTGCCCATCTTCCTCTACTTTATATGGGACGCCGCCACGGCATGGCTGACAAGCAGTGTGTCGGTGGGCACCCAGGATCCGAACCCAGGAACCCTGGGCTGCCAAACTGCCAACTAAACCGCTGCGCCACCAGGCCGGCCCCGGCAATTTTTTTTTTTAATTAAAAAAAAAAGACACTCAGAGGTGCCTAGCTACCTAGCTACTACTGAAAGCGGGAAATCATCAAGCTAATTTTTAGAGCAAAGATATTTTATATTTCTCTCCAGGACTCAAAACTCTCCTGGGTTGGGGTGGGAGGATGTCTCTGAAAAACAGCTCCCCTCAGCAAGAGGCTAAGAGATAAACTGTGCAAACACTCTATGAGAACATCTTGACTTGTTAAGAGCAAAAATGGACTGTCTGGAAAGATAAATTATAGTAGATCTATATAATGAAATACCATATAGCAATGAAAACAAACAAATCACAATCTCGAGGAACAACATGGATGTACTTCACAATGTTGAGCAAAAGAAGCAAGGCAAAAAAATATAGTGTTGTTCATATAAAGTTCCAAAACAGGCAAGATTAAATTACACTGTTTTGGGGATACATACATAGGTAGTAAAATTGCATTTTAAAAAAAGAAAATAATTATCACAGAAGTTATAGTAGTAATTATCTTGAGGAGGAAAGGGGGCAGGGATGGCACTGTGATCAGGGAGGGATAAACGGGGCAGGGAGGGGGCCTCTGGTGTCCTGCCAACTTTTGATTTCTTGGCCTGGATGATTGTTACAGGTATTTGCTTTATAATTACTGATTAAGATATATGTATTTTAATATATATTTCTGTAAATTCTCTATTTCACTACAAAATAAATAAATGACTAATTTTTTAAAATAAATTCTAAACTTTGAGCTATTCAAGCAGAACCGTTGGGTGTAATTCTTGTTTCATGTATAAAAAACATTCTATCACTGGCTCTGCTCTCACCTGCCCTTCTCTCTTCATTAAAAATACAGATAAGAATCAGTACCTATCATACAGTAGTGTCCACTTAACATCACCTCCAAAGAGGGGCTCCCATCATACACACAATGGTACCAGCTGAAAAATGAAGTACTTAGGGCAAGCTGGACATCCATCCAAGTGCCTACCAGTCACCACCCATGCTATGGAAAAAATGATCCTCAATAGGCAGAGTAAAATCTCCTCAATCATGGGAACTTCTCCAAAACATTTTCTCATTACAGTCTCAGAACTCAGCCAACTGCAGTGTCACAGGCACCTCCTATCCAGTTCTCTTGCCACTATTCTTCCTACTTGTTTCAGGAACCACTGCCTGACCAAAACTGTCATTTTCGTGGAAGAGTCGGGACTTTTACACAGTTTTCTTAGATTTTACTTACAGTGTGGGCTGCCGAGCTATTTCACAACCCTGGGATTGTAACATTCTGCGTCAGAAGTGGCATTATACAGGCCAGAATGTCCAGGGTTTCCTTATTCTTATTTTTATTCTGTCATTGCTGAGCTAACCACAGTGGTGGAAGGGGTGGTAATCATGTCAGAGACAGAGAGGAAGGAAAGTGTTCAGCCTGTGTATACACGTACCTAAAATATAATGCAGACTTTAGACTGAAGGCAGAAGAGCCTGAAGCAGTAACTGTTTGGCCCTCACCTCGAACAAGGGAGAGAATATAAAACAATGGTGGTCAAAATGTGTTCAGATACATCACTGAAAGCTTACAGTTATCTCAAGGATTCCAAATAGTTGAGATTCATAAGGCAAGGGTCAGAAATTGAGCTCTAGCTCATCTGAATGCTCAATGAGATCTAGCTCATCTGAATGCTCAATCTAAATTTTCCCAACTGCAAAAGAAGTGCACAAGTAATTATTTCCTTCTTACCTCCAAAAAAGTGAGCAAAAATAAAGACTGTATTTTTCACTCTTTAGAAGATATATATCTCCTCAATCTATCAGTAAGGTTTGACTCAACTTTAACTAAAACTGGATTTTCTCAAAAAAATCTACTTTTTCTTTATAGCAATGTTATATATTTCAAAGAGAAAATTATTTTTACAGACAGATGAGACTCATAAAGTCATAATTCCAAATCCCAATTATATTCATGTCATTGAAAAAAATTACGCTCTTGTACTTTTCTAATAACATATACTGTATTATGTATTATACATTCAGTCATCTTCTTTAAAAAATTGTTATCAGTATTTTAAGAAAATAGAGAATTCCCTCAAGGACATAAATAACATGGTTAGTCTATCATACGAAAGCTACCATTTTATATTTTCTCTTGAATAGGATCAGCATCCTTGGTTTACTAATTACCGTTAGGATGAAGTGGTGATAGTCCCTTCCAGAACCTGACCTATCATCTTTATAAAGGAAAGATAAAAATTTACATAAAACTATTATCATATTGTGAGTCTGTCATGAAAATATTTCCTAATAAATCCCAGTAAAGGGATTATAGTCTGAAGAATAACCCAACATAGGGCTATTAAAATGTAAATATGGAGCCAGCCCTGATGGCCTAGAGGTTAAAGTTCAGCTCACTCCACTTCAGCGGCCCGGGTTTAGTTCCCAGGCTCACAACCATACTACTCGTCTGTCAGTAGCCATGCTGTGGCGGCAGCTCACATAGAAGAACTAGAAGAGCTTACAACTAGAATATACAACTATGTACTGGGGCTTTGGGGAGGGAAAAAAAAAAAGAGGAAGATTGGCAACAGATGTTAGCTCAGGGTGAATCTTTCCTGGGGAAAAAAAAATGTAAATATGGAGTTTTAAGAAGAAAAAGACCGTAAGACTATCTTCCCAAGGTTAAGAAGGTACTTGTCTTTACCATTCTAGTAAGTAATATAACCCCCTATCAAAGGGACATGAGGGCAGGGTTATAGTACCCCCACCTCTGCTCCATAAGAGGAAAGGGCTAGCAGGTGAGGCCAACAGGTTGGTTGACAATGTAGACACAGCATAACAGAATTACTAAAAGCTACACAAATTCTAGGTAAGTTTTGCACTTGTAAATAAATATTGGGGGACAAAATCTGGAGAGAGCAAACATAAAGAAACAGAAAGGACAGAGGTAAATAAAAGGGAATCTAGGGAATACTAATGGAGATTGGCTCTGACATCAGAGAACCTGAATCAGATCAGCATCTATGTCATGGAAAAGGTTCCTCCATAATGTCACTTATACAGACTGTTGGTAGGGGATGGGGAGGCAAACACAGTGGGCCAAGTTAACAGCTTTGATCAGAAACTGGACCTACGGACCCAGACCAAAAACCATCTCACTCCTTCAGAGATGAAAACATCTCTATTTCATGGAAAGCATGAAACATTGCATAGACGGCATGAAAAGCATTAAATGGAAGCAGCCTGGCTTTCACCTGCAGAGTTATGTATAAATTGTGCCTCTCCAACTTAATTGTAAGGTATCTGAGGGTAGAAATTAATGATAATGATGATAATTAAATAGGATTAAGATGAAACAAGTTAGACTGGCAAGAACTACTAGGGCCCAGAAGAGACTGCAGATTTGAAAGAAGGAGCAACAACTGGGAGGCCTTGGGATAAACTATTTAGAGCTCTGAATCTGTATTAAGCTACCCAAGAAATAGGAAATCATATTTGCATTACTTCAACTGGCGATAGTTTATATACCCAAATTCCCACATTGTGCTATGAAACTAATAGAATAATTAGGGCGAACAAGGAAAAAGCACCTAATTTAAGACTTAGCAATCAGAAAATGCTTCTCAGGAGAAGGAGCTCTAAACTAAGATCGTAAGGATTAACAGATGGAGCTAGTAAGGGCAGGAGGAGGAAGTTCCCAGGAGAGGGAACTACTTTTGCAAAGACCTAGTAGAAATAAACACAGCACAGCAAATTCTAAAAATAGAATATTTCTACATGACTGGAGCACACAGTGTAAGAGAAGGTAGAGGAAATGAGGAAGATGAGAGAAATAAACAGGAGTCATTTCATAAAGAGCCTTGAAGGTATGTTAATGAGTTTGAACTTTACCCTAAGAACAATGATGGGTTTTACACAGAGGAATTATGTGACCAGGTTTAATACCTTACCAAGGTCATTCTAGCTGAAATATGTTAAAAGGATTGGAAGGGGGAAAGCTGGAGATGGAAAAACCAATTAAGAGGCTACTGCAGACGGTAGGGACAGCTGGTTTAAAGGTGGGAAAAAAATTCCAGAAGGAAATACTATTTAATAGAGAAAACAGGGAAACAGTAACATTCAGAGATAATAAGAATTTTCCAGAATTGATGAAAGACACTAATCCTCAGATCCAGGAAATGCAACTTAATTCAAGTAGGATTAAGAAAAAAATAAAAAGACTAAATCCACACCTGAACATATCCCAGAGAAATTACAAAGCATAAGAATATTAAAAGTAGCCAGAGAGAAAAGACAAAGAAACAACAATTAGACTGATAGATGACTTCTCAACAGTAACAATGGAAGCCAGAAGTCAGTGGAACACTATCTTTGAAAGAACTGAGAAATTCCTATATAACAGCAAAATGAAACACATCCTCTGAACTATGCTATACAGTAATAATGAGCACGTAAAGTACCCAGACAGTACTCTCTAAATAGCACTGCCCACTAAACTAAAAAACTAAGGAGAAATCAATAAACATTGTCATAGAGGGAGATTTGACACACTTCTCCCAATAACTAAGCAGAAAATAATCAACAAGAAACACAGAAAATCTGAACATTAAAATTAACAATGTATGTGTGCGTAAGTGCACATATGGGTATGTGCACATGCAGACATTTCAGGCTGAAGTAACAACATTAAAAAGGTACAGCAGTGGAAAAGTACAGGATTGCTTCAGGGAAGAGAAGAGAGTGTGTTAAAAATACAGATTAAAGCAGTATTGGAGACTATACTAAATAATGCAGAGGTAGGGATGATACAATAATTGAATGTCAAGGTAATAAGGAGCCTACACTGGTTGGAGAAATGGAAAACAAGAAATTGAATATAAACTAGATTTACATTACTAAAATAGAAAGATAAATTGTCAAATTATGAAAAAACAGTATATACAGCATAATTCCTCTTTATTTAAAAAAAAGTATGTATATGAATCTGTTTATAAAATAAAGGAAAGTTTGGAATGATACACACCAAACTGTAGAGGTGACCTTTGGGGGTGTGCAAAGAAGAGGAGAAAGTCATATTTTCGTTTTATCATTTGTTTTATTTTTTGCTCGACTGTTTTTTTTTCATGCACTTATACTGCTTTCATAATACAAATAACATATAAAATGAAAGATTAAAAAGAAAAAAGGCAAAATAACTTCCTAAGGCAGAGTCTCAGAGTTTAACTCTGCCAGTTTTCTCTAGCTATAATTAGCATTTCAAATGGGTACCAACAAGCCAGCTAACCTACTTCTATTATCTGACACATATCAAGATATTCTACCAGTATTTGAGAGACTTCACGAAAGGAAACTTTTGAAAAATAAATTTCCTAATACTCATCAGAACTGAATGGTATGCTAAAATCATCATCTGTAGCAATTTTACCTTGATAGTTTTTTTAATTATAAAAGTTAACAAATACTAGTTATAATTTATCCAACACAGAGATTATAAGAAAAATTTAATTTCATCCCCATGTCCCATCTCATTTCCTTAGGGTAACCAGTGTTAATTTAATATATATGCTTACATATCATTTTCAATGTTCATATACAGATCTTGCTTTTTGTCTGCTTTCATAAAAAGACAATTATATACACATTACTTGGCACCTTCCTACTTATTCATCAGGACAATTTTTAGATATATTTACCTACAGTTGCAAAACACACTTTGTTATCTACACGAAATAGTTTTGTTTGGAGTTTTTTAAGATAGTTTTCTTTGAAAAGAGTGGAGGATATAAAATTCAATCTAGAACACTTGGGCTGACATAACTGATAAAATAGGACATAATAATAACCTGGTTACTACAGGATAACAGTTTTTTCTTTTCTTTGTTTGATTATTCATTTTTACAATACGTCTTTCTAGCTATAAATCTATTATCAAGTTTGTTTAAATTATCATCAGTAGTCCAACAAAAATAAGCCTAAGTAACCTAAGACACTACATGCTTACCCAGGCCAAGCCAAGCCGGTGTCCCTGAGAAATCCCCAGGAGGCTACAGGGGGTGTCTCACCAATTCAGCAGAGGCTGAGTCAGATTCTGAACCACTGCCTCAAATAGTACAGAAATTAGATAAAGTGACCTATGAAGTCATTGTATCCACCCCCATCTCAGGAAATCTTGGTCCCAAAGAAATAAAAACCAGTTTTTTGTCCTGTCTAACTTTTACTGTATACAGGATGGACCTTTCACCAAAGCCCAAGAATATCTCATCAAAGGTTTTAATGTATAAGGAAACTGTAATAATAAACTCCAATTTTTCCAAAGACATACAAAGTTATTCTTACCCATCATCTTTTTCCCTAGCTAAAAGGAAATTTGTTTTCCTCACTGGAACACCATCCTTCAGATAGGTAGTTATAGCTTGCTACACTTGTCTAGAACCTAATCTATGTTAAAGGAATTACAATGTGTAAAAGAGACATATATCAAGATTCTTTAACCACTATTATCATTACTCACTCTCATGCCCATTCACCACAATATGTGGTGTTTAAATATACAATGTGTTTTTATTTATTTATTTTTTTAAGAACAGACATGTTCAATCAAAGGCAATGGAGAAAACATTTGGGTTAACAGCATCATATTTTCTTCAAAATTCCCTACATTTCCAAGAGACTTTGAGTGTGTGTGTGTCTTATACACTGCCATGAATGTGACCGCTTCATAGCTCTGACACAATTAGAAAAAATGAAAACAATGCGACATGACCTTGGCAGACATACATTTCATTTAATATGACACAGTGAGATAATTACTTTTTTCCTAAGAGTTGACTATTACTGTCAATATTCACTCAAAACTTACTTCCAATTCTTTAATTTTTTCTTCTGCTATTTTCTGTTTCTCTAACAGCTGATTGTGAATTACCTCTTTGGACTGAAGAATAAACCTACAAAACACAAAAAAGTTGAAGATTAAGCCACATGACCACTATATTAATCAAAATCAACAGCGATATACCACAAATACTAAACTAAGAAAACTAAACGGATGATCTCCCAATTCAGGACAAATAAAATACACTGTTATGTTAATGTGACAAACTCAGGAAACCACCACAGTTTTAAGCCTTCTTAGCTGAGAAGAAATAAGAGCTTAAAAGTCAATTCTGCCTTCTTGTCTACGAAGGGAATCAGGCTTCAATTAGATTCATGATAAAAGAAAAAAAAAACATAAATGGACAAAAATCTATTACAGGCTAAGAGAAAAGTTAAACAATAAAATCCTCCATAATTTTTATTTTTTCAGTTATCTATATCAACCTTTATCTAGATATTTTTTAAACAATATTTGTAAATTAGAGCTCCCCCTCCAATCTTTTTTTATTTTTTGTAACAGCAGTAACTCATGACCTTTTAAAGTCACAATCAAGTACTGTGTTAGGATCAATGCATTAGTGTTTATGAGTTCCTCACACAAAAAGCACTGTATAAGGCCTAGTATCTTTTATTATTATTTCCAGAGTGTATAATACCTCTGAAAAACTCAAAATGCACAAGTGGAAAATTTCAACTTTTTTTCCATTTTACAGTCAGGCACATTATTTACAGCTGATGAGGGTGGAAATATGGGAAAGCTTTAAAAATTAACACTAAATCTGTTCTGTGACTTTATGTTCATGATTCTTGCTATGGGGAAAGGAAGAATAAACTATTTTATAAACTCAAGGAAGTGAACTGAAATATATCCCTTCTACTGGAACCAAGGGAAAAACTTCAATTACTCACATTTCCTTCAGGATTGCCCAACTAGGCTATAACAGATTTCAGTTAAAGATTACAATTAATTAAGCAGACTGTTTCTTCTCTTTGCACGTAACTTAGAGTGTACAACAAAGAACTAAACATCTCTTAACAAAAAGCCAAACAAGAAAACACATCAAGGTAGCAATACGCAGTTTCCTCTACCAACTGTACAAAAACAACCTTGTGTCTAGGTGGGTTCTTACCAAAAGGGTCTGTTTTTATTGACATAAGACAAGTAAAAACAGACCAAAAAGGGCAACTCTAGCTTTGTCCAGACACCAAGGAGGAAACTGCTTCCCCCCACCCCTTCTTCATGAATATACCTTGGCACACATATTAATACAGTTTGGTGAACTTCTCTTTCACTTGACCAATTATTATGCTCATGTCCTGAGGTGGAGAGTCCAGATAATTTAACTGATGATCCTAGACCTCAGTAGTAACGTGATCCTTTGTAAAAATCTTACTCATATATTTACTGCAACGATAGCCCATATTCTTGCAAAACAAGGATTACTATATAACTTTCTGCATCCAAAATATTCTTATTATTAGTCCAAGAGACAGGTGTTATTTCTGATAAGACTATGGTTTATAGAATATTTTTCTCAGAACTAATTATTTAGTAGAGTATTTGAGGAGAATAGCTGTTCTGAACTGTACTGTCTCAGTGACACCATGTGAAAAGTATTATAAATCTAGACCCAAGAGTCACCAAATTGTGTCATTACATGCACAATTTTACTAAGAACGTGTTTTACCCAAGGAAATAATTTTCAGAGTAAAATATACATTTTTAAATAGCACTGATTGCTGGCCAGTGAGTAGTATTCTCAAATAATAGGTCATCAGACATTATCTTTATTAGTGTCTGGGAAATTTTCAAAGCTAAGATTAGAGGTCAAGTCATTACTTATGTGGCCTTTAAAAATAAAGTATCTAAACAGATACTAAATCCCTTGAGCAGAAAATAAAATTACTAGAAAGCAAGAACACTCAACAACAAAAACATGTTTTTCCATGGCCACACCCCCCTGAGGTAACTATATTAGACTGTGCCAACTTCAAAGGCCAGAAAGATGTCACCAAAGCTGGCCAATTTACTATAAGCCTAAGGACATCTCAGCCACAAAAGTTTTAAACAAGGATGAGTATTGAGTAAACTCAAATGTCTACCTCAAAGAGTAGTTATATAGTCAAAATTCAACAAAATACTTATGGAAAATTTGGTTTAGTTCTCAATTTTAAAAATGCCAAACATATACTGCATGAAGATTAGAAATGGCCCCAAGAAGCATTTGGATTTCTGGGAAAAGTCTTTAGAAAACACCTTATCTATTGTTAAAAACTCACTAAATTATCAGATGCTATTTTGAAGATAAAGGATATATCATGATAATGTAATTATGAGTCGTATGTCATAAATATATATTAAGTACATATTTTCTCAAAGTAGAGAATCTCACCGAGATCCTGCCTGAGAGTTTATGAAAGTCAAATGGTAGATAAAGGATTCTGGAGTTCAGAATGTGCTACAAAGGAAAAATAAACCATGAAGAGAGAAATTATTTTCATATGACAAATGATATGCAGAAAATGTGCTTACAATACTCAGGATTATATTATCTAGACTAGAGTCACTGCTTTGTAAAAGGCCTCTATGTTGGAAATCAATGCCATGTAGCCCTGCACTGTCAAATCTCAAGGACTTATAGCCTGCTGTTTCATTTCCTCATTTATGTGTAATTATGCCATCTGAAAAACATAATTTTATGACGGCTTTTGGCTTATTGGAGAAACACCAGAGGCTATGTTCTAAATTGTCCTGCAAGTTGGTACATGACTTCCACTTTCTTATGACTCAGCATGAACCAAAAGTGTTGTTAACCTGCCCAAAACACAATCCAGGATCAGAGGCAATGTTGTCTTTTGGGTACACTTCCAAAGTATGGTCACCTGGATGTACACTATTCAGAAACAATATGCTTACAATAATGCCTTTTGTTTGGGTGAGAAATTTTTAGATGTCGGAAAACATATTCTAATGGCATTTAGGGCACCCACAAAATAAGTGGCACAGAAAAGTCTGAATGAGAATGAGCCTACCTTTCTTCTTTGCCTCATTCCATTGTCGATGAAAACTACTTGCACATGTGCACAAAGAACTATTTTTGTGCTTTTACTTCATAATTTTGTGCTTTTAGGTGGGTGGCAAAGTTCAAGTAAACTTGAAGATGGGTTAATAAAAATTAATCAAACTGAAACACAAAAAGGAAAAAAGGTATAAAAAACAGTAAAATAAAACAAAAAATAGGATACAGCACACAAGACATAAGACACAATATTGAGCAGTCTAACATGTAATTAGAGACCCAGAAGGAGGAGAAAGAGAATGAAGAAACATCTGAAGAGACAATGGACAATTTTCTAAAACAAATGAAAAAAACACCAAATCAGAGTTCTAAGACATTCAGAGACACCCAAGCAGAATAAATACAAACAAAACAAAACCAGGCATAGCATAATCAAACTGCTGAAAACCAAAGATAAAGAGAAAATCTTGAAGGCAGACAGAGAAATGACACATTACCTTCAGAGAAACAAAGATAAGAGGTACAGCAAACTTCTTGTCACAAACTAAGCAAAAGCAGAAGACAATGGAAGGACATTTTCAAAATACTGAAAGAAAAAAGCTATTAACCCAGCATTACATCCACAGTAAAAATATCTTTCAAAAATGAAGGGGATCGGGGCCGCCTGGTGGCGCAGCGGTTTAGTCCGCGCTTGGCAGCCCGGGGTTCGCGAGTTCGGATCCCAGGCGCCCGCGGACGCGCACTGCCTGTCAGCCATGCCGTGGCGGCATCCCATATAAAGTGGAGGAAGATGGGCACGGATGTTAGCTCAGGGCCAGTCTTCCTCAGCAAAAAAGGGGAAGATTGGCAACAGATGTTAGCTCAGGGCTGGTCTTCCCCACAAAAAAAAAAAAAAAAAATGAAGGGGAAATTCAAACAAACAAAAGCTGAGAGAGTTTATTCTGGCAAATATACACCATAAGAAATATTAAAGGTAGTTCTTCCAGCACAAGGAGTATGACAACATATGTCAACTCACAAAGATATGAAAAGCACTGGAAATAGTATAAATTAAGATGAACATAATAGACATACTTTTCTTATATTTAATCATTTTAAAAGATGGTTGACTGTCTAAAGCACAGGTTTGCTTTATGGCTTGCAGGACAATCCAGGCACACTCATTTATTTATATAATGTCTATGGCTGCTTTCTCGCAACAATAACAGAGTTAACACACAGTTGTGACAGATGTCATATGGTCAACGAAGCCAAAAATATTTACTACCTGGCCCATTACAAAACAAGCTTGTCAACTCCTGATCTTAAGCAAAATAATAACAATATATTATGGGCTTCGTAACATGTCAAATGTATAACAATTAAAAAACAAAAAGAACGGCAGGAGGGATTTGACATATAACATTATCAGATGAAGTGGTATATTATATAGTAGACTGCAATAAATTAAAGACATATATTGTAAAAAATAGGACAATCACTACATAAAAATTTTTTTACTAAAGACTAAGCCAAAAGTGAAGAAAAAATAGAATCATAAAAGAGACCCAATTAATCTAAAAGAAAGCAGAAAAGAGGGAAAAAGGAATAAAAAACAAATGAGACAAGAGTGACATCAGCTACATGGAGAAGCGAGCTGTTCTCTTTATCTCTCCTGTCAAACTACAACTAAACGGACATTCATTGATCAACGGAGGATACCCACACACCACAACAAGATGCCTGAGAGACCCGTGCAGCTATACATCTTAAGATGGATGGACTACCCTGGGGAGGTGGTGAAGATAGGTAAGCACTCTCTGGCCCCCCAGCAGCCCTGTGCATGTGCAACTACTCTTCTGGCTGGAGCACCCTTAGCACTGCTGCAGCCCCGAGGGTGGGAGCACACCTCAGCATGACAGCAGGAACAGGTGACAGCAGCCCTAAGCCCCCGCATTATCGCTTTCCCATCTGGTGGGAGAGCCCATAGTGCCACCATGGTCCTCAGGGAGTGGCCCAGGCTTGGACCCAGTGGGGAGGCTCCGCCCAGCAAGCACAATGGCTGGTGCAACCTAGGAGGAGATGGCAGTGAATCTGCATGCCCAGGCGAATGAGCTCCCAGCTGCCACTAACGCCCATAGTACCACTGTGGCCCCGAAACGGGGAGCACATCTCAGACAGACTGTGGGCCCAGGCGGCAGCAGCCCTAAGCCCCCACGTGATCGTTTTCCTGTCTGGTGGGAGAGCCCACAGTGCTGCCGCAGCCCCCAGGGAGTGGCCAAGGCTTGGACCCAGTGGGGAGGCCCACCCACCAAGCACAATGGCTGGCGTGATCTAGGAGGAGACAGCGGCAGATCTGCATACCCAGGAAAATGAGTTCCTGGCTGCCGCTAATGCCCACAGTACTGCTGCAGCCCTGAAGGTGGGAACACATCTCAGTAGGACTGTGGGAGCAGGAGGCAGCAGTCCTGAGCCTCTGTGTGATCGCTTTCCCATTAGGCAGAAGAGCCCACAAGGCTGCTGCAGTCCCAAGGAGTGGCCCAGCCTTGGACAGGCACAGCTGACAAGGATCACAGTGGGCTTGGAATACACAGCTCCCCTCCCCAGCAGTGGCAGCAGGTGGAATCTGCAACCACATACCATCACTATGCGAAAGAACAAATTCACCCCATCAAATAGTATGAAGAGGTATATTAATACTCCAGACCAGAAGGAAAAAGACAAATACCCAGAAATCAATCCTGAAGACACAGAAACTTACAATCTAAATGACTGAGAATTCAAAATAGCTATCGTAAAAAAAACTCAGTGAGTTATAAGAGAACTCAGAAAGAGAGTTCAGTGAAATCAGGAATAAAATTAATGCACAGAGGGAATTCTTCACAAAAGAGATTAAAACCATAAAGAAAACCCAATCAGAAATGTTGGACATGAAAAACACAATGAATGAGTAAAGAAAAATCTGGAGTCCGTAAGTAACAGAGCTGATATTATGGAGGACAGAATTAGCAATTTAGAGACTAGAAATATAGAAATACTTCGATGGAGGAGAGAGAACTAAGACTAAAAAGAAATGCAGAAATTCTCTGAGAAATATCCGACTCAATTAGGAAATGCAACATAAGGATTATAGGTATCCCAGAGGGAGAAAGGAGCAGAGAACTTGTTCAAAGAAATAATAGCTGAGAACTTCCCAAACCTGGGAAAGGAGCTGGAATTACAAGTAAAAAGAAACTAATAGAACTCCTAATTACATCAATATAAAAAGACCTTCCCCAAGGCATATATTAGTAAAACTGGAGAAAGTAAATGACAAAGAAAAAATATTAAGGGCAGTAAGGTGGAAGAAAATAATCTACACAGGAACTCCTATGAGGCTTTCAGTGGACTTCTCAGCAGAAACCTTACAGGCTAGGAGAGAGTGGAATGATATATTCAAAACTCTGAAACTCAAAAACCTTTAGCCACGAATACTCTATTCAGCAAAAATATCCTTCAGATATGATGGAGAAATAAAAACTTTCCCAGATAAACAAAAGCTGAGGGAGTTCAGCGCCACAAAACCACCCCCCCACACACAAGAAATAATCAAGAAGGCCCTCATACCTAAAAAAAAAAAAAAAAAGAAAGAAAGGGTTTACAAAGCCTTCAGCAAGGAGATAAATAGGCAGAAAAAATCAGAAAATTGCAACTCTCTATCAGAACGGATTAGCAAACAATTATAACATTAACAATAAAGGGAAGGAAAACATCAAGAATAAATAAAATCACTTCATTTTAACTACAAACTCACAACACAAAACAGAATAAGTTGTGACAACCACAACTTAGATGGGGAAGAAGAAAGGGATGGAAGCTGCTTAGACTAAGGAAATAAGAGGCTATCAGAAAATGGGCTATCTCATCTACAAGATCTTTTATACAAACCTCACGGTAACCACTAAACAAAAAAATCAGAAAAGAGACACAAATGATAAATAAAGAGAAAAGTGAGAAAACCATCATAGACAGCCACCAAGCTGAAGTGGCAGTCTGAAATACATTGGACAAGAAACAAGGCAAATACAGAACAACTGGAAAACAAGTGATAAAATGGCAGCATTTAGCCCTCATATATCAATAATCACTCTAAATGTAAATGGATTGAATTCTGTAATCAAAAGATACAGAGTGGCTGGATGAATTAAAAAACAAGACCCAACAACATACTGCCTCCACAAAACACATCTCAGCCCTAAAGACAAACACAGGCTTAAAGTGAAGGGATGGAAAATGATACTCCAAGCTAATGGCAAACAAAAGAAAGCAGGTGCTGCCATACTTATATCAGACAAAGTAGACATCAAGATAAAAAAGGCAGTGAGAGACAAAGAGGGGCACTATATAATAATAACAGGAACACTCCACCAAGAGGACATAACACTTATAAATATATATGCACTTAACACAAGAGCACCAAAGTACATAAAGCAACTATTAACTGACCTAAAAAGAGATATTAACAGCAACAGAATAATAGTAGTGGACTTTAACACCCCACTTACATCAATGGATAGGTCACCCAGACAGGAAGTCAACATGGAAATAGTGGAACTAAACAAAAAACTAGACCAGATGGACTTAATACATATATACAGAACACTCCATCCAAAATCAGCAGGATACACATTCTTCTCAAGTGCACATGGAACATTCTCAAAGATAGACCATATGTTGGAAAACAAGGTAAACCTCTCTAAATTTAAGAAGATTAAATTCATTATCAAGCATCTTTTCTGACCATAATGATATGAAGCTAGAAATCAACTACAAGAAAAAAGCTGGGAACATGACAAACGTGGAGACTAAACAACATGCAACTGAACAACCAATGGATCATTGAAGAAATTAAAGGAGAAATCAAAAAATATCTAGAGACAAATGAAAGTGAAAATACACCATACCAATTCATATGGGATGCAGCAAAAGTGGTCCCAAGAGGGAAATTCATAGCAATACAGGCCCACCTTAACAAACAAGAAAAATCTAAAATAAGCAATCTTAAACTACACCTAACAGTACCAGAAAAAGAACAAACAAAGTCCAAGGTCAGCAGAAAGAGGGAAACAATAAACATTAGAGCAGAAATAAGTGAAATTGAAACAAACAAACAAAACAGTAAAGGATCAATGAAACTAAGAGTTGATTCTTTGAGAAGATAAACAAAATAGACAAACTCTTAGGCAGAGTCACTAAGAAAAAAGAGAGAAGGCTCAAATAAATTCAGAAATGAAAGAGGAGAAATTACAACAGATATCACAGAAATACAAAGGATTATAAGAGAATACTATGAAAAACTATATGCCAACAAATTGGACAATCTAGAAGAAATGGATAAATTCTTAGACTCATACAATTTCCCAAAACTGAACCAAGAAGAAACAGAGGATCTGAATAGACCAATCACAAGTAAAGAGATTGAAACAGTAATCAAAAACCTTCCAAAAAATAAAAGTCCAGGACCAGTAGGCTTCTCTGAAGAATTCTACCAAACATTCAAAGAAGATTTAGTACCTATCCTTCTCAAACTACTCCAAAAAATAGAAGAAGACAGAACACTGCCTAACACATTTTACGAGGCCAACATCACCCTGAGCACAAAGCCAGACAAGGACAAGAAGAAGGAAAACTACAGGCCAATATCGCTGATGAACATAGATCCAAAAATTCTCAACAAAATATTGGCAAACCAAATACAGCAATACATTAAAAGGATCATACACCACAACCAAGTGGGATTTACACCAGGGTCGCAAGGATGGTTCAACATCCACAAAATGATCAACTTGATACACCACATTAACAAAATGAGGAATAAAAACCACATGATCATCTCAATAGACAGAGAAAGCATTTGACAATGTGCAACATCCATTTATGATAAAAACTCTCAATAAAATCGGTATAGAAGGAAAGCACCTCAACATACCCAGAGCCAATATCATACTCAATGGGGAAAAACTGACAGCCATCCCTTTGGGAACAGGAACAAGACAAGGGTGAGCACTCTTGCCATTCTTATTCAACATAGTACTGAAGGTTTTGGCCAGAGCAATTAGGCAAGAAAAAGAAATAAAAGGTATCCAAATTGGCAAGGAGGAAGTGAAACTCTCACTGTTTGCAGACAACATCATTTTATATATAGAAAACCTTAAAGAATCCATTGGAAAACTATTAGAAATAATCAACAACTACAGCAAAGTTGCAGGGTACAAAATCAACTTACAAAAATCTGATGCATTTCTGGGGCTGGCCCAGGGGCTTAGCAGTTAAGTTCGTGTGCTCCACATCAGCAGCCCAGGGTCCACAGGTTCAGATCCCAGGCATGGACTGATGCACTGCTTGTCAAGCCATGCTGTGGTGGTGCCCCATTTAAAGTAGCAGAAGATGGGCATGGATATTAGCCCAGGACCAATCTTCATCAGCAAAAAGGGGAGGATTGGCAATGGATGTTAGCTCAGGGCTAATCTTCCTCACACACACACACATAAATCAGTTGCATTTCTATTCTCTAATAACAAACGAACAGAAAGAGAACGAGAATACAATCCCATTTACAATCACAACAAAAAGGATAAAATATGTAGGAATAAATTTAACCAAGGAGGTGAAAGACCTATACAGTGAAAACTGTAAGACATTACTGAAAGAAATCAATGATGACATAAAGAAATGGAAAGAGACTCCATGCACATGGATTGGAAGAATAAACATAGTTAAAATGTCCATACTACCTAAAGTAATCTACAGATTCAATGCAATCCCAATCAGAATCCCAATGACATTCTTCACAGAAATAGAACAAAGAATCCTAAAATTCATACGGGGCAACAAAAGACCCCAAATAGTTAAAGCAATCCTGAGAAAAAAGAAAAAAGCTGGAGGCATCACAATGCCTGACTTCAAAATATACTACAAAGCTATAGTAATCAAAACAGCATGGTACTGGTACAAAAACAGACACACAGATAAATGGAACAGAACTGAAAGCCCAGAAATAAAACTGCACATCCACAGACAGCTAATCTTTGACAAAGGAGCTAAGAAGATACACTGGAGAAAGGAAAGTCTCTTCAATAAACAGTGTTGGGAAAACCGGACAGCCACATGCAAAAGAATGAAAGTAGACCATTATCTTTTGCCATACACAAAAATTAACTCAAAATGGATTAAAGACTTGGAGGTAAGAGGTGAAACCATAAAACTCCTAGAAGAAAATATAGGCAGTACACTCTTTGACATCAGTCTTAGAAGGATCTTTCTGAATACCATGTCCACTCGGACAAGGGAAACAAAAGAAAAAGTAAACCAATGAGACTTCATCAGACAACAGAGCTTCTGGAAGGCAAAGGAAACCATGAACAAAATGAAAAGACAACCCACCAACTGGGAGAAAATATTTGCAAATCATACATCCAACAAGGGCTTAATCTCCAAAATATACAAAGAACTCATACAACTCAACAACAAAAAAAACAACCCAGTCAAAGAATGGGCAGAGGATATGAACAGACATTTTTCCAAAGAAGATATACAGATGGCCAACAGGCATATGAAAAGATGTTCAACATCACTAATCATCAGGGAAATGCAAATGAAAACTACAATGAGATATCACCTTATATCCGTTAGAATGGCTATAACTACCAAGAAAAAAAAACCAACAAATATTGGAGAGGATGTGGAGAAAAGGGAACTCTCATACACTGCTGGTGGGAATGCAAACTGGTGCAGCCAATATGGAAAACAGTATGGAGATTTCTCAAAAAATTAAAAATAGAAATACCTTATGACCCAGCTATCCCACTACTGAGTATTTATCCAAAGAACTTGAAATCAACAACTCAGAGAGACTTATGCACCCCTATGTTCACTGCAGCATTATTCACAATAGCCAAGATGTGGAAGCAACCCAAGTGCCCACTGACATGAATGGATAAAGATGATGTGGTATATATACACAATGGAGTGCTACCCAGCCATAAAAGAAGTCAAAATTGTCCCATTTGTAACAGCATGGATGGAACCTGAGGGTATTGTTAAATGAAATAAGCCAGACGGAGAAAGTCAAACACCACATGATTTCACTCATATGTGGAAAATAAACAAGTACATGGACAAAGAGAACAGATTAGTGGCCACCAGAGGGGAAGGGGGTTGGGGGTGGGCATATGGGGCAAAGGGGCACATATATATGGTGACTGACAAATAATAACATACAACTGAAATTTCACAATTTTATAAACTATTATGACCTCAATAAAATAAAAATAAATAAATGAGACAAACAGAAAACAAGTAGCAAGGTGGTAGATTTAAATCCAGTCATAGCAATAATTACTTGAAATGTAAATGATCTAAACACCCCAATTAAAAGGCAAAGATTGTCAGACTGGATTAAAAAGCATGACCCAACTATATGCTATCACCAAGCAATCCATTTTAAGTTAAAAGACAGATAGGTTCAAAGTAAAAGCATGATCACACCCATTAGGATGGCAATAATCAAAAAGACAGATAATAACAAGTGTTAGAGAGGATATGGATAAACTGGAATCCTCATACATTGCTAGTGGATATGTAAAATGTTGCAGCTGCCGTAGAAAACATTCTGGTGGTTCCTCGAAAGGTTAAACATAGAGTTACCACATGACCCAGCTATTCTATTCCTAGGAATAGAGCCAAGAGAAATGAACACATATATATATCTGCACAAAAACCTGTACGTAAATGTTGAAAGCATAGTATTCCTGATAGCCAAAAAGTGGAAATAATTCAAATGTCCATCAACTGATGAATGGATAAATAAAATGTGGTATATCCATACAATAAAATATTACTCGGCAATAAAAAGGAATGAAGTACTGATACATGCTACAACATCGATTAATCTTTAAAACATAACGCTGAGGGCCAGCCCCAGAGACCTAGTGGTTAAGTTTGGCACACTCCGCTTTGGTGGCCCGGGTTCAGTTCCTGGGCATGGACCTATACCACTTGTCTATCAGTAGCCATGCTGTGATAGAGAAAGATTGGCAACAGATGTTAGCTCAGGGTGAATTTTCCTCAGCAAAAAAAACCCAAAATCCCGAGAGGACAGATACAATCACATACTGTATGACTGTATGAGTCCACTGACATGAAATATCCAGAATAGGCAAATCTATACAGACAGAATGATTAGTCGTTGTCTGGGGCTGGGAAAGGGGAGGAATATGGAATATCTGCTAATGGGTTCAGGGACCTTTTTGCAGTCATGAATATGCTCTGGAATCAGATGGGGGTGATGATTGCACAATTTCATGAATATTCTGAAAACCACTGAACTGTACACTTTAAAATGGTTAAGAGTGAATTTTATCTTAAAAAAATAGCCAAAAGATTTAAACAGACCCTTCATCAAAGAAGAGATAAGGATGACAACTAAAGCTCAACATCATTACATATTAAGAAAATGCAAATTAAACCCATAAGGAGATACCATTATACACCCATTAAAATGGCTAGAATTAACAATAAAAAATGGCAATACCAAGTGTTGGTGAAGATGCAAAACAACTGGAACTCTCAAACATAGCTGGTTGGCATGCAAAATGGTACAGCCAATTTGACAGAGAGTTTGGCAGTTTGTCATAAACTTAAGCAATCACCCACCATTCAACCCAGCAATCCCACTCCCAGATTTCTACCCAAGAGAAATGAAAACATATATCTATGCAAAGAACTATACACAAATATTTATGGCTGTTTAATCACCAAAAACTGGAAACAACTCAATGTCCATCCACTGCTGAATGGACAAATTGTGGTGCAGCTATACAATGAAATGTTATTTAGCAATAAAAATGAACAAACTACTGATACACCTGACAACATGGAAAAATCTCAAAGCATTATGCTAAGTCAAAGAAGACAGATACAAAAGGTTACATACGGTACAATTCTAGTTACCTAACATTCTAAAAAAGGCGAAACTACAAAGACCAAAAACAGATCAACAGCTGCCAGGGGGTGACAGTAAAGGGAGAGGACTGATTACAAATGGACATGAAGGAATGTTTTGAGGAAATGTAAATATTCTATAACTTGATTGTGGTGGCAATTACACAACAGTATATGTTTGTCAAAAAGTACACAACTGGGGCCAGCTTGGTGGCATAATGGTTGAGTTTGTGTGCTCTGCTTTGGCAGCCTGGGGTTTGCAGGTTTGGATCCCGGGTGCGGACCTACACACTGCTCATCAAGCCATGCTGTGGCAGTGTCCCACATATAAAATAGAGGAAGACTAGCATAGATGTTAGCTGAAGGACAATCTTTCTCAAGCAAAAAGAGGAAGACCAGCAGTGGATGTTAGCTCAGGGCCAGTCTTCCTCACTGAAAAAAAAAAGTATACAACGGTACAACTAAAAAGGATAAACTTTACTCTATGTAAATTATACCTGAAAAACAAACATTCAGTAAATGACTTTACTTCCAACAAAATGGAAAAAATAGATTAATCCTAAAATGACATTAACATATTTAAGTCTCGTTGTGACTACAGAAAGGAACAAATTCATTTTTTAAAGTAATTAAATAAAATTGGGCAAATACAAATCAAGAATGATTGATAACAAAAAGAATCAAATTCTGGAAATTAAAAATAGTAAAAATAACTATGATTACAATAATTAGTTAAGGGATCCACAAGATAAAAAGATGTAAAAGGTGACATCAAAACATAAGATGTGGGTAGCAGACAGCAATAATGTTGAGGTTTACAATGGGATCAAACTTACCAACTTAAAGTAGACTGTTATAAGTTGTTATATATAAGCCTCATGGTAACCACAAAGCAAAAACCTACAGTAAATACACAATAGATAGAGAGAAAGGAATATAAGCATACCACTAAAGAAAGTCATCCAACCACAAAGGAAGAGAGCAAGAGAAGTAGGAAGTAACAGAGAGGAACCACAAAAACAGCCAGAATACAATAACAAAATGGCAATAAGCACACAGCTATCAATAATTACTTTAAATGTAAAAGGACTAAATTCTCCAATCAAAAGACAGAGAGCAGCTGAATAGGTAAAAAACAACCCACCTATATGCTACCTACAAGAGACTTTAGATGTAAGGACACACACAGACTGAAAGTGAAACTATGGAAAAAGATACTCTACACAAATGGAAACAAAAAGAAAGCTGAGACTGGTATACTTAAATAACACAAAATAGACCTTAAGACAAAGATTGTAATAAAAGACAAAACAGGGCGTTACATAATGATAAAGGGGTCAATCCAACAAGAAAATATAACATTTATAAATATTTATGCACCCAACATAGGAGCACCTAAATATATACAGCAAATATTAACAGACCTAAAGGGAGAAATAGACAGCAATATAATAATAGTAGGGGACTTTAATACCCAACTTACATCAATGAATAGATCATCCAGATAGAAAATCAATATGGAAACACCAGCTTTATATGACACGTTAGACCAGATGGATGTAACAGATATTTACAGAATATTTGATTCAAAAGCAACAGAATACACATTCTTCTTAAGTGCAGATGGAACATTTTCCAAGATAGGTCATATGTTAGGCCACAAAACAAGTTTTAATATTTTAAGAGGATTGAAATCATATCAAGACTACTATGAACAATTATATGCCAACAAATTGGACAACCTAGAAGAAATAGAGAAATTCCTAGAAACATACAACCTACCTAGACTGAATCATGAAGAAACAGAAAATCTGAACAGGCTATACTAGTAAGGAGACTGAATCAGTAATCAAAAACCTCCCAAGAAACAAAAGTCCAGCACCAGATGGCTTCACTGGTGAATTCTACCAAACATTTAAAGAATTAACACCAATCCTTATCAACTCTTCCAAAAAAAGAAAAAAAAAGGAGGGAAAATTTCCAAACTCATTTTATGAGGCCAGCATTACCCTGATACCAAAACCAGACAAGGATGCCACAAGAAAAGAAAATTACAGGCCAATATCCCTGATGAACATAGAAGCAAAAATCCTCAACAAAATATTAGCAAACCGAATTCAACAATACATTAAAAGGATCATACACCATCAAGTGGGATTTATTCCAGGGACGCAAGGATGGTTCAACATCCACAAATCAGTCAGTGTTACACACCACATTAACAAAATGAAGAATAATCATAGGCTCATCTCAACAGATGCAGAAAAGCCATGACAAAATTCAACATCGATTTATGATAAAAACTCTCAATAAAGTGAGTACAAAGGGAACATACCTCAACATAATAATGGCCATGTATGACAAGCCCACAGCTAACATCACACTCAATGGTAAAAAGCAGAAACTTTTCCTATAAGATCAGAAACAAGACAAAGATGCCCACTCTTGCCACTTTTATTCAACACAGTTTGGCAGTCCTAGCCAGAACAATTAGTCAAGAAAAAGAAATAAAGGGCATCCAAATTGGAAAGGATAAAGTAAAATTGTCATTCTTTGCAGAAGACATATTATATGCATAAAACCCTAAAGACGCCACCAAAAAACCATTAGAATAAACTAATTCAGTAAAGTTGCAGGATACAAAATCAATATACAAAAATCTGTTGCATTTCTATACACTCATAACGATCTATGAGGAAGAGAAATTAAGAAAACAATCTCATTCACAACTGCATCAAAAAGAATAAAATACCTAGGAATAAATTTAACCAAAGAGGTGAAAGACTTGTACACTGAAAACTATAAGACACTGATGAAAGAAATTGGAGAAGACAAATAAATTGGAAAAATATTCCGTGCTCATGGATTGGAAGAATATGGTTGAAATATTCATACTACTCAAAGCAATCTACAGATTCAATGCAATCTCTATCAAAATTCCAATGGTGTTTTTCACAGAAATAGAACCAACAATCTAAAATTTGTATGGAACTATAAATGACTCCAAATAGCCAAAGCAATCTTGACAAAGAACAAAGCCAGGGGCATTATTATGCTTCCTGATTTCTAACTATGCTTCCTGATTTCTAACTATATTACAAAGCTATAGTAATCAAAACAGTATGGTGTTGGCCTAAAAACAGACACACAGATCAATGGAACAGAATAGAAAGCCCCAAAATAAGCCTACACATATATGATCAATTAACTTATGATGAAGGAACCAAAAATATACAATGGAGAAAGAACAGAATCTTCAATAAACAGTGTTGGGAAAACTGGATAGCCACATGCAAAAGAGTGAAACTGGACCACTATCTGGTACCACACAAAAAAGCAACTCAAAATTCATTAAAGACTTGAATGTAAGACCTGAACCATTAAACTCCTAGAAGAAAACATAAGGAAAATGTTCCTTGACATAGGTCTTAGTGATGATTTCTTGGATTTGACACCAAAGGCAAAGGCAACAAAAGCAAAACTACATCAAACTAAAAAGCTTCTGCACAGAAAAGGAAACCACCAACAAAAGGAAAAGACAACCCAACAACTGGGAGAAAATATTTGTAAATCATATATCCAAGAAGGGATTAACTTCCAAAATACATAAACAACTCATACAACTTAATAGTAAAAAAAAAAAAATAAACAATCCCATTTAAAATGGGCAGAGGATATGAACATTTTTCCAAAGAAGACATACAGATGGCCAACAGGTACATGAAAAGCTGCTCAACATCACTAATCATCAGGGAAATGTAAATCAAAACCACAATGAGGGGGCCAGCCCAGTGGCGCAGCAGTTAAGTTCATGCTTGGCAGCCCGGGGTTCACAGGTTCGGATCCCGGTCGCCAGCCAACACACTGCTTATCAGCCATGCCGTGGCGGCGTCCCATATAAAGTGGAGGGAGATAGGCACAGATGTTAGCCCTGGGCCAGTCTTCCTCAGCAAAAAGAGGAGGATTGGCAACGGATGTTAGCTCAGGGTTGGTCTTCCTCACAAATCCTCACACACACACACAAAAAAAAGTAAAAAAAAAAAGAATGGCTATTATCAAAAAGACAAGAAATAAGTGCTGGCAAGGATGTGAAGAAAAGGGAAACCCTTGCATACTGTTGGTGGGAATGTAAATGGGAATGTAAATACTATGGAAACAGTATGGAGGGTCCTCAAAAAATTAAAAAGAGAACTACAATATGATCCAGCAATTCCACCTCTGGGTATTTATCCAAAGAAAATGAAAACACTAACTGGAAAAGATACATGCACCCCCATGTTCACTGCAGCATTATTTACAATAGCCAAGACATGGAAGCAACCTAAATGTCCATCAATGGATGAATGAGTAAAGGTGTACGTACACACACACACACAAACACACACACACACACACACCCTGGAACATTATTCAGCCATAAAAAAGAAGGAAATCTTGTCTTTTGTGACAACATGGATGGACCTTGAGGACTTTATGCTAAATGAAATAAGTCAAACAGAGAAAGACAAATACTATATGATCTCACTTATGTGTGGAAACTAAAAAAAAAAAAAACTCATAGAAACAGAGAACAGATTGGCGGTTGCCACAGGCCAGGGTTGGTGAAATGGGTGAAGGTGATCAAAAGGTACAAACCTCCAGTTATAAAATAAATAAGTCACAGGGATGTAATGCACAGCATGGTGACTATAGTTAATATACTGTATTATATATTTGAAAATTGCTAAGAGAGTAAATTTCAAAAGTTCTCATCACAAGAAAAAATATTTTAACTATGGTGGTGATGGATCTTAACTAGACTCATTTGTGGTGATCATTTCACAATATATATAAATATCAAATCATTATGCTGTACACCTGAAACTAATGTAATGCTATATGTCAATTATATGGTAAATAAGTACCAGCCTGGGCATTTACAAAATATATATGTATGTATCACCAGACACATAAACAAGAAAATGTGACCCATAGCCAGAAGAAAATTCAGTCAATAGAAATAGACTCAGAAAGGAGAGAAATAAAGCAGTTAGCATATAAATGCTTTAAAAATGTTCTAATAAACATGATTAAGAATTAAAAGAAGACATGAACTTAAGCAGAGAAATTAAAGATATAAAAAAGGGGAAAGCACTACTTCTGGTGATCAAAAATATAGTATTTAAAGTAAAAATATTCACTGGGGGGCTGCCCACTGGCGCAGCGGTTTGGTTCGTGCTTGGCAGCCCAGGGTTTGCGGGTTCGGATCCGGGGCGCCCACCGACGCACTGCTTGTCAGCCATGCGGTGGCGGCGTCCCATATAAAGTAGAGGAAGATGGGCACGGATGTTAGCCCTGGGCCAGTCTTCCTCAGCAAAAAGAGGAGGATTGGCAACGGATGTTAGCTCAGGGCTGGTCTTCCTCACAAAAAAAAAAAGAAAGAAAGAAAAATTCACTGGATAGGCTTTATAGCAAATTAGTGTAGAAGAAAACATCAATAAACTCAAAGATACAGCAACAGAGCTACCAAAATGAAGCAGTGTGAGAAAAAAAATAGAAAAAAAAAAAAAAAAAAAGAGCTACCAAGCCATGAAAAGACATGGAGGAAACAAATGCATATTGCTAAGTGAAAGAAGCCAGTATGAAAAGGCTATATACTGTATGATTCCAACTATTTGACATTCTGGAAGAGGTAGAACTATAGAGACAATAAAAAGATGGGTTTGAGGAGGGAACGAAGGATGAATAGATAGAGCAGAGGAGCTGATACAAGACACAATACATTTGTCAAAAGTCACAGAATTGTACAAAACAAAGAGTGAATCCTAATGTAAACTATGGACCTTAGTTCATCATAATGTATCAAAATTCTTTCATCAATTGTAACAAATATATCACACAAATGCAAGATTTTAATAGAGAAAACTGGGAGGGTGGGGGCTATCTGAGAGTTCTCTGTACTTTCTGCTCAATTTTCCCGTAAACCTAAAACTGCTCTAAAAAATAAAGTCTATTAATTTTAAAAAACAAACAAAAAAGGTTGGAGACATGTTAAAAGGACACAGGAGACAACGTGAAAGAGCCAGGGGCCAAAGTGGAACTATTTGAGCAACAAAATAATGTAGTATTAGATTGTAACCCAGAAATACAGCACCTAGACCTGCCATACCTCAGGCAAAAGAAGTCTATAGAATACAGTATGCTCAAATCTAACTGAGAGATGCTGCTGCATCTTAGTCCTATGCTAGCCATGTTCCCCTCATCAACTACTATATTAATAAACCTCTCCTCCTTCCTTTTCTCTTCCAGTGCCCATACCGCGAGCACTATGCAAGGCTCTCGGATAAGCTATCTCTACCCAAAGTCCCTCCAAGATTTCATTTATTTTCAAGGTTTCAACTTGGTTAATGACACTCAAAATAATATCAACCCCTATCACCTGCACAATGTCCGCATCATCTAATGGTCATTTCTACTTATATATTCCACATCTCCTCAAATTCAACACATCCCAAACTAAACTCATTTTATCTACCCATACCAGCATTCCCTATATGCAGTTTCCCCATCTCAACTTCAGCTTCTATCAATGATATTACCACTTGCTCACTCACCTAAATTCCAAACCTGCAGGTATCCTCCTTGTCCCCTATAGTCCCAATGTATCAGTAAGACTCATCAGTTTCTTTCATACTGACCCTCTTTCTCTCCATTCCACTTCTGCCACCTAAATTTATGCCCTTATTACTACACTCCTGAATTACTTCAAGAGCTTCCTTCTTGTACTCCTTGATTAAACTCTTTCCTAATTTATCCTAAATATATTACAGTTTTCACGTAGCTAGCCCTCAATTGTTGGTCACTGTAATGATTGTTGTTGATGATTTTAGTGGATACTATTGGTTGGTGGCCCAGTATCTGTTCCCCTTTCTTTGTTGATGGAGCCCCAACTTTGTTTGGTTACCCTCAACTTTCCCAGGTGACTCAGGGAAATGAATCCTGGCATGAATCTTGATTGGTCTTACGCAATCATGGCAGTGCTATCCCCCAAGATTTAACTCCAAGCATGTCATGAAATGTGAGAGGTGGCCCTTTTGAAGACTTCTGGGAAAGATTTCTTTGCTTCTACAAAGGTGACACAGAAAACATGGTACTTTCTTACTTTGGATGCTGTCACGTCTAAATGAAATCCTTGAAACTCCTGCAGCCAACCTGAAGATGAAGCTGACAAGCACAGGGAGGAGTGCAGAGGCAAGAGAACTGAAATAAGTGGAATTGAAGCCCAACATACAGTCCCTGAGGAGGCGCGATATACGTAATGTGGATAAATCTCAGAAGCATTATGCTTAATGAAAAAAGCCACACAAAGGAGTACATATTATAATGATTCTATTTACATATTTCATATGAAGTTCTAAAATAGGCAAAATTAATCTACAGTGATAGAAATCAGATTATCAGTTGTCTAGAGCAGGATTTTGGGGGGGATTGACTTGGAAGAAGCAAAAAGGAACTTTTTAGGGTGATGAAAATGTTCTATATCGTGACTGGAATGGTGGTTACATTTGTGAAAATTCATCCAACTGAACTCTTAAAACGAGTGCATTCTACTGTATATAAATTATACCTCAATAAAGTTGATTTAAGAAAAATATATAATTATTACTATAGTATGCCAGATGTTTCTAAGTGCCATGGAGCAAAATAAAGCGAAAAAAGGAGAGAGACTACAAGAGGCAACTAAGTGGGGGTAGACGTGTGTGTATAATTTTAAATATGGTGGTCATGAAAGGCCTCATTGCCTTTTCAGTAAAGACCTGAAGGAAGAGAAGGTGTAAGCCATGTAGACATCTGGAAGAAGAAGGCTTCAAGGCACAGAGACCAGCAACTGCAAAAGCCCTTGTCTTTTTCACTGATAAAATGGAAAGCCATCTGAAGATTTTAGCTAGAGTGATCTGACTTATGTTTTAAAAGGATCACTCTGGCCGTTCAGTTGAGAACAGCTATAAAGTGGTAAGGATGGAAGCAGGGAGCCCAGTTAGGAGGCAACTGCAAAAATCCAATAGTAGCTCAGACCAGGGTGGTGGTAAGGAGAAATGTTCAGATTCAGGACAAAATTTAAAGATAGAGCCTTTGCTAACAGACTGAATGTAAGACTGAAAGAGAGGGATCAAGGATGACTTCAAGATATGCAAGAACTGCAAGGACAGAAAACTCATTTATTGAAGAAAGGAAGACGGAGGAACTGGCTTATTTGTAAACAGTCAGAATTTTATTTTGGTCAAGTTAATCTTGAGATGCCTATTAGACCATTAAATGGAAATGTAAAGTAGGCAGGTGGATACACAAGAGTGGAGTTCAGGAAGGGGTCTAGGCTAAAGACAAAAAATCTGGGAGTTGTCAGTATATAAAAAGGTATGTGAAGAGATAAGCCTTAATGAGATCACTAAGAGACTGAGTATAGAGAAGAGGAAAAAAATCCAAAGGCTAAGCCCAAGGTCAATCTAATTTCGGAAATGGGAAAGAAAAGGAAACAATAAAGGAGACAGAAGGAATGGTCAGTGAAATAGGAGAAAAACCAAGAGGTGGTATCCTGGAAGCCAAAGGACAAAAGTGCTTCAAGAAAGAAAGAAAGATCAACTGGATTAAATGCTACTGACAGGTTAAATAAGATGAGGACTAAGAATCCAAAGGAATAATTAGAGAATCATGGTCTCTTCAGGAACCCAATCCCATGTAAACATTCCTTGTTCTAGATAAGTAACTCACACACTGCTAGATTCAATTTGTACAAATTAAAAATCACTGTGTATTTTTAAATCAAACTATTACTCCTGAAATGGAAGCAGTAGTATGTTAATCTATTTTAAACATGATGCTTATTTTTGGTCACTATTTGTTATTCTAAGTATTCTGGTAAATAATCACCTCTGATGTTTACCACTTTTACTCTGGCCTCATCAAGCTCCAAACATTTCCACATATGAGAATCAAGCTATGCTAGACCTTTTTCCAAGATGTGACCTTTATTTTACTAGTAAGTTAAAATATAACATTGGATAAAATATAACCACTAGATCGTAAAAAATTACTATCCAATGAGTACTGAAAGACACAAACAGAACAGAAGACTCCTGGTACCAAAGCAGAAAGTCACAGAGAAATATAAATATACTTTGGCACAAACGCAAAAGACTCAGTCAGACACACACATACAGGATGCATATTGTGGTCCAAATCTTTTTAACCTGAGCCAAACAATGTAAAAGGCTCAGCTTAGGGCAGTCATGCTCTTATCTATTTAAAGATACATTTTTAATACCAGGCTCCTGCTGCCCTGCAAATTTTGATACAAGAACATTTCAAGTCCTCTTCAAAGCCAAAGGAATAGGTCTTCCCAGTAATCTGGTCCATTTCAAGGTAACTGATCTTTCTCAGAACAAAATTAGATAATGAGAGCTCCTGACCAAGACAATGAGATAACATTCTCCCAGACATGTCCATTCAAACTTAAATTCTAAAAATAAATTGAGCATACATTCTTTGCAAAACCACAGGCACTCATGGTGCATACAACACACTGCAATCCTAATTATTCCATCTGGGCAAAGGATATTTGCAGTTCACAGCAATTCCTGATATAACTAATAAGAAAGAAAAGAACACTAATAAGTCATTACCAAGTGTGTGTTCATAGATATGGACTGACTCTCACCTTCTAGGTCAATATTTTTTCTGAGCTCCTTTTTGGATGTTTCATTTAGCAGATTATGTTCCCCGACATGAACATTTCAGTCCTCTCTCAAACAGATTAGATAGCAAGTTGTTCCTAAATTTGCCACTATGAGATAAGTGGCAGCTAAAATCAGAAAATTCTTGGTACAGCTTAAAATTGATTGTTTTTCATTTCAGAGAAATTCAGCTAGAGTTGTCAGTTACAGCACACAATTCCCCAATGACAAAGTAACAAAGTTTAAAATTACTGCTACCTTTATTTTTATTTATATAGGAACAACAAGGTAATGGTACTTTTCATCCCTTCCCTCAGTTAACTACATTGATTCTTGCTTATCAAAAATTGGAATACACTGCTGTATCCTCTGGTGTTGTTGAATAATTTCTACTTTCATGCAACAAAAGCAGATTTTGTTTAATCCTTTGTCAGTGGGAAAAAAAAGTCAGGCCTTTTGATGTCAGGAAATACAGAAGCAAAGTCCTCCAAGTAATGAAATGAATCAATTACATTTACATTTTTTTAAACAAGTTCGAGCCTAAAATAAGTAACCCTACCACAAGGACACATTAAATAAAAATTTTATTTTAGCATGTTAGTACATCCAAAGATAAGTATAACAGACTTCATTTCCCCTTTTTACAACAGACTTCTAATTAGCACATTTTCGAAATTAATTTCCTGTGTTTCAGTGAGATTGATTGGATTCTGGAGGACATGGGAGGGCAAGAAGGGAAAGAATTATTAAAAGTACTCTTCTGCAGAAGAAACATAGCTATGTAATTCCTACTCAAATGTTTGTTAACTTCCCCTAGCATAAAAACAGTGATGTCATTCTACATAGCAGTACAGCAGAGTTATAATGAACACCAAGCTTTTAAATCACTGACAACTTAAGGAAATTAAGAATATTACTCAAAAATCTCCTCTCCCTAAAGTACCACATCTGTGGAAGAGGACAGTGTGCCCAACTGGGGTTATAGACATACTCAACATCAACAAACTGAAGTCATTTTTCCCTGCACAACAGGAAAAGTTGTTTTTTTTCCCTTAGAACTCTGAGCAATGAAAGCCATGACTTTAAATGGCTCTGTATAAAAACACAAGAAGGGTGTGTCAGATTCTATTAGTAAAAGCAGCTCAATATGAAGAATTCCTCTCCTTTAAAATAAAATCTAAAAAATTCCTTCTTACCTTTGAAAATTATTTTATCTTTGCTTCATTTTCTCTACTCTAAGAGATTAATACCTTTAAAGAGAGTATAAAAAGAGCAAATTTGAATTTGCAATGTGGCTCTCACACTAAAAGTAATTTGCCCATTATTTTTTTTCTCCTATAGTAAGCACTAAATAAAATATCAAAACTTGATTCCAGTGAGAACAATATAAAGTATTTTTAGTATAATATCAACAATATTTACTACATCAGGATTTGTGGTTTATTTCCTAATTTCTTAGGAATAAAATACAACTATTTCTTCAGCTTTAAAATTACCTCAAATTGACTGGAATACCAACTCTACAGCTACATGAAATTGTAAAATGGTTGCAAAACTTGAGGCAGCATCACTATATCCCTTTCTATTAATATTAAACATAACTAAATTTAGGAAAACTGCAAATATTTCATCCTGGCTTTACTAAATGTCACAATTCAAATTATAGGTCAACATCCAAACTAACAATTAAAATCACAACAAAAGCAACATAACATTTTAAACAAAGGACAGTTCAACCAAGCTGTCATGAAGAGTTCAGATTTCTACATCCTAATTAGTTGAAAAATTGCTCAACTATTCAGATTTTTAAAAAATTTTTTTTAATTTGTTATCTAACAGGAATATATCTACTGTTTTCACTTTCTACCTTTCTTACGTTTTACACTTCTGGATCTTTCAACCATTAGAGATCAACCATCAAATTACTTCAACAAGTAGAAATAGCAACACCGCTCCCGAACAGCAATTTCTGCATTGCTAGACACTTATCTAGTTGGTAGATTTATACCATTGTTCATTCTTAGTTTCTTAAATGTAAAAAATACCCACAGAAGGTGGCATACCTCTAAATTAGTTTAAATATGGTACAAGGTTATTTTTAGTTAAGTTCAAGTTTTAAAAAGGCACTAATCATTCTACTCAAAGGCTAATCTACTTAAGTTCCTTCCACGTTAAAAAAACAAAAAGCTTAATTTGTCTCTTTTGGAAAGAAGAAATGCTATTTATGTAATGCTCAAGCAAAAGGATATTACAATAACAGAATAATAGACCTGACATCAAATCAGCGTTAGGATCATACCTATTGTTAATAAAAATAAGTTTGACATTTATTATAATGATGGTCCTTTCAAATACCAGCATGGGTAAATGTCACGTGCACTTTCAAATGTAATTCTTATTTTTAAAAAATACTCTTATCTTCTACCATGCAAAGTAAAAAGGAAGAATATTCCTATAAACCATTATAAACTGGTTCTTATTCATGAAAAAAGATACAAGAAACATTCACGTAATATTTATTTGAGAGCTGTGTCTATTCCCTCCTTGCATGCTAGAAAGATGCAAAGACAAACACTTCCAACTATTCAGACAGATCATTCCACAGTTGTAACTTTCATCATAGTCCTCAAAGCAGGATGGTGAGGTCAGCTCACAAACAGCTTAAGTAGCAAAACTAGAAATTGGTGGTAGTAGTATCAGGCTACATAACAGCCTCTCCAAAGAATATGAAGTAAGAGAACTAAAATGTGCTGGCAACACGCCAAGAGACAGGACGGAATACAGCTTTGAGCAATGAATACACAGAGCTTACAGTATATAGCAATTCATCATCTTTTGCCCTGTAGCTTAATTTTCCTTGTTTAAAAAAATAGCCATATATAAGAGGTATTTAACACTACCAAGTTTCTCCATACTTATGACTTGAAAAGCATCTGGGCAATGATTTGGTAAACTAAAAGCATACCCTAAAAAGGAAAATCTGACTTCCATCCTATGTGAAGATGAAGAAGGTAAAATACATAAAGTTATATTGATATTATTCTGCATAGAATAGCCTTTATTCTCCAAGGATTATACTGACCTCAGCATAATTCTAAAGACTTAGGTTTTCTTATATTGTCAGCTCTGACTGGAATATCTCTGCAACTGGTTGGCATTTAGAATTAGTCAACTTTCTCAACAGATTTAATAAAGAATTAACCCTGTCAGATCAAAAGACATGATTTTGGTCAGAAACAACTCTTTGGACTTTAGTCACAACATATGTTACTTTTATAATTTCATCTTTATTGAATTGTATATTAAAACAGACTAATAAAGTCTAATTCTTAAGTTTCTGACATGTTCTAAACGTATTTTCTTTCTAAAGAACCAAAAGAAAATGCAGTTATTTTAGCCAAGAGAAAGAATCATATTCAATTCAAATCAACACACATTTAACACCTATTTTGTGCCAGACATTATGCTGAGAACTAAGGAAACAAAGATAAATATATATATGGTCTTACAGAGCTGACAATCTAGCTGGGGAGACTGACCCATTTAAAAATCAATCTCTCTGCTCTAGTAGCTATAGGAACAAAAGCCCTGGTATCACCCAGGAAAGTGTGAATAAGTCTGCCAGAGAGGATGGAAAAATCTTCAGAGATGAGCTATGTCCTGAAGGATGAGAATTTCTCAAGGGAAAGTGGGATATTGCAGACCAAAAAGACCGAATGAGCAAAAGCAAGAAAGCACAAAAATATGGCATGTGTGAGGAAGGGGAGGGGCAAGGGTAGGGATAACTATTTCTGGTACACGTGCTACTACTCTTCTACCCTCATGCCACAACAGACATCGCTAATCAATTAAAGCATATTTAAAGCCCACATGAGACAAACCCCTCAACAGATAACCCAAAACCAATGGAAGGAGGTAAATCCATGAGATGAAATTCACATGTATCCTGAGCCTGGGAATAGAAAGTGGTGGGACTTGAGGCTAGAAGGGTAAATTAAGGACAGATTATGAATGACCATGAATACCAGATTAACAAGTTTAGATCTTATCCTGTAGGCAACAGAGGACAAACAAAGGATTTTATGAAAAATATATTGACATGATCAATTCTGTCAGATGTTTGAAGAATGCATTTGGACAAACAGAATAAAGGCAGAAAGAACAGTTACGATGCTACTGCAACAGTCTAGGCAAGATACAATGAGGCCCAAATTATAGTGGTGGCAAAAACTCTGCTGAAGGTTCTAAAACAAAAATGGAATGTTTAATGGGATTTTTATAATTCATGGTTTTAAAACAACAGTTTGAGAAAAATTAATATTCTAATTAGAATTCCCAAATAATACTCAAAAAGGAAAAGAAGGGGCCGGCCCAGTGGCGCAGCGGTTTAGTTCGCGCTTGGCAGCCCGGGGTTCACCGGTTCAGATCCCGGGCGCCTGCCGACGCACTGCCTATCAGCCACGCCGTGGCGGTGTCCCACATAAAGTAGAGGAAGATGGGCACGGATGTTAGCCCAGGGCCAGTCTTCCTCAGCAAAAAGAGGAAGATTAGCAACGGATGTTAGCTCAGGGCTGGTCTTCCTCCCCCCCCCCAAAAAAAAGGAAAAGAAAAGACAAATTAAGGTAAAGACTAGAATTAAAGAAGTGAATCACAATGATACTCAAGATTACTCAAGACTATAAATTCAGAAATAGATATTTCAGGTTTAGCATCAAGAAAGAGAACGTCCTCATGACCAGACTAATACTCAGCAAGTGTTTTCTTCCTGAGGGCACTAATACTCTAGCCAAACAACAAACACTATTCACCTTACATGCCCCTACAATGCAGGGTCAAATTCACACTCCCAGTGAGATGCAGAAAGCACAAAAGTCAAATTTAAAACCAAAGTCTGAAATCATATAGCAGTCCCACTTTTTCCATTTAAAACTACACATTTGTTTTAAGAAACATAATTTATATGAAATAAATCTTGTGAAAATACTATTATTCTACCATTAACTAATTCATATCCCAGGCATTAAACTCTAAAATTCTTTGTGTGGAACAGAACCTATCAGTAGCACTTTGGGCAGTATGCAAAAAAGCTAACTCTCCAATCACTTCCGCAGAATGTTTAATAAATGAAATTATTCTAATTAAAAATAAAAACTTCATTGTAGCTCAAAAGGCCAAAGATGTTCAAAGAGTTTTTCTATTTTGGAAAAAGAGATTCTTTAGCCATTGCAAACAAAGGCTAAAGTAGTGATGTGAAATCCAAGTGCAACATGTTAACAAGCATGCTAGAAAAGTTAGCATTACTGTTTTAAGACCTAAGGATATTCACATTGAGGATAAAATTATCCTGTAGTGAATGCCAACAATGCACTTCATACTACATAGACACATACTCAAGGATTCTACTTTGTCCTCATCCCAATTCTTTTGTGTCTCGGTAATAAACTCTCAAATTGGGATTCTCTTTCTCTTAAAACAAGCTAAAATGAAAAATATGAACTCCAGAGATAAAATGTATTTGTGGTAAATTGTTTATTCTGAGAAAGCAAATCAGATCATCATCTCTCTCTTTTGGAGAAAGACATGGATTAGCTAGTCATGAGCAGGGTCTACTTCTCATGATGTCATCCCAAAGTCATTACTAAATGTTACACGTGTTATGCTTCCTTCAAATCAATCACAAAACAAGTCATCCAAAGACTGAGGTCAAATTCCAATCTAACTAAAAGACCTCCAAACTTGAAGTAATGGTTCACTTACTAAGTAATATTCAAAGACCAAATTCCAGAAAAATCCTCCTCCTGTACCTCCTCCATTTAAAAACAAAAAATCAGTCTTCTCCTTTTAGCTCATTGTAATGGAATGTGACCTGTAGTTAAGAGCTTTGCCATTCTTTATTTACTCCTTAAAGAACATGAAGCAGATCTATTCTCCCTCATAAGGACAATAATATATTTTTAAAAGAAAAAAAGTGAAGTGTAGGTGGTTAATCATTAACAATTAGAACAAACAAAAGGTAAATTGGTTTACTAGATTTCTCATGTATGACAGAATGAGCATATTTAAATAAGAATTGAATCTTTATTTTTCTTTTACAACACTAGTCAGACATCCAAAAGATTTATAATTTGTATGATTCATAATAAATTAGGTAGGGAAGGGAGGTTAAAACTACAACTACTTAAATAAATCTTCACACACGAAATTACTATAAACATCTTTTCGTGACAAATCATATTTTTATCATTGAAGTTACACACTTAACTACCTAATCATAAAGAGAACAGGGAAATATTTAAGAAATGTACTTCAAAGTCTAAAATTAAACACATCCAATCTGGGGTTCAGTTTCTCATTTAAAAAAAAAAGGTATTTGACTAGATGATCTTTAAAGCTACTATGATACTTCACCTCAAGTTTAAAATGAACAAATTCTTTGATTTAATTCAGCCAATACCTCTCCCAAGATAACCCCCTTAAGGATATTTTACTTACATTCTTCCTACACCTTCATACATGTTAGTCTCATCTACCAAAGTCATAATCTCTGTATCTGTAAGATGAGCATGCTTTTTCGTTCTGTTTAGCTGTTCAATCTGTATGTCTGCAAGCTTCACCTTCTGTTGAGTGTCAATAACTTTGGCTTGAAGCTCTGTGAAAGCCTAATAAAAACAAGTCCTTGATTTAGTATGTGAAACATTTTACAGGAAACATTTAAGTCAAATTCAAATATACTAAAATAAAGCATGCTAACCAGAGACAGAGCTGTGAAATTTACCAAAGCAAACACCAACAAAAGTCAATATAACTGTAAACGATCAAGCCACTATGCATTCACTAAATACTGAATGTACCCTGTCCTCAGAAGAAGCAATCTATTTGAAGAAGCAGAACAAACGCACATGAAATAATAACCATATCAAGCAGCAGGTACCCAAGGAATAATAAAAGCAATAAACGCAACAGTCAGAGGATGAAACCCAGAGACCCAAAACAAGAACCATAAGCGTTACCACTTGCTACATTTGTATTACACGACTATGTTTCAAAGCACTTTCCCACATTTGTTTGAAATACTAACATGGGAATATTAATGAGAACATTGAAGGATATAATAAAAAATCCCATTTACTCTTCTCAATAATCTTATGAGTTAGGGATGGCAGTTTTATCACCATAGTTTACTAATTAAGTAACTAAATGTGTTAAAGAGATATAAATAGGGGCCGGCCTGGTGGCCTAGCAGTTAAGTTAGTGCACTCCACTTTGGCTCTGGTTCGGATCCTGGGCACAGACCTACTAACTCCTCATCATAGAGGCTCTAGAAAGACCTACAACTAGGATATGCAACTATGGGGATTTGGGGAGAAAAAAGAAAACGAGGAAGATTGGCAACAGATGTTAGCTCAGGGCCAATCTTCCTCAAAAGAATTTAAAAAATAAAATAAATTTTTAAAAAACACATAAAAAAAGATATAAATGGCTTGCACAGGGTTACCAACTATCAGATGGAAAGGCAGGTACAGTACTTAAATCCATTTCTTCTGACCCCTAGTTCAGAAATCTTTCTATTCAACTGTCTACAGTAATATTCAGAATATGAATATTTTTAAGAGAAAGACAAAAAAAGAGAAAAAAATTTCAAAGCATTGGTAGAATTTATCACGATCTTCATATGTACATACCAAGCCAAATTGACCCTTGTGTACACTTAACTCAAAGATAAACACAGTTCTTGGATATTCTTGTCGAAGTGCCTGGAATGACTTTCAGCCGCCGTCAAATTTATACCTTACTAATAACATTTGTGACTGTAACACCTGGCAAAGGCTACTACTTAACTTTTATTCTGACTTTGTTCTCACCTAATAGTAAAGTTTCAAAAGATTTATTTGAGGAAAGAGGAGGTACCTGAAATTTCCTATTAGTCTCCACAACCCCAAATAAGACCTTATAAAGATATCAGAAGATAAAACCTTTAAACAACCAAGTTTCTTTTTCTTTTTTTTGGTGAGGACAATTGGCCCTGAGCTAACATCTGTTGCCAATCTTACTCTTTTTGCTTGAGGAAGATTGTCCCTGAGCTAACAACTATGCTAATCTTCCTCTATTTTGTATGTGGGACGCTACCACAGCACAGCCTGATGAGTGGTGTATAGGTCTGCACCTGGGATCCGAACTGGCAAACCCGAGGACGTGGGCCACCAAAGCAGAGTGTGCACACTTAACCACTACACCACTGGGCCAGCTCCACAAGTTTCTCTTGAAGTTAATTTAATTGGTTGTCAAAACTATCCAATTTAAGTCTGTAATCATTTTCTTCGTTTGCATTTTGTCCACAGGTTTCTTAGCATCAAATTCAAATAATACGGGGAGGTAAGCCCATTCACAGCTGTACTCTATTGTTAGCTCTTTCACTAAACCCTGACTTAAATTTGAACTTTTAACAGAAAAAAAAAAAGGTAAACTTTTAGAACGCTTCAAGCATTCTTAAAATGAATTTTGTTTTGCATGGAAAATTACATGTATTACCTGATTGTTCTGTACACAGTTTGCTAAGGAAGCTAGTACATTGTTAAAGCTGAGATACTACAGCATTAGAGACCACCACGTAAGAGCTAAATTTACATGTTTCCAAAGAAAAATGACAAAAAGCAAGACACACATAACTACAAACAGCTTCATTTATTAGGAGCAACAGCCATTTCAGCTGTCTTGTCTTTTTTTTCTTTTTTTGGTGAGGAAGATTAGCTGTGAGCCAACATCCGTTGCCAATCCTCCTCTTTTCGCTGAGGAAGATTGGCCCTGGGATAACATCCCTGCCCACCTTCCTCTACTTTATATGGGACGCCACCACAGGATGGCTTGACAAGCAGTGCCTTGGTCTGCGCCCAGGATCCGAACATGCGAAGCCGAGCAGGCGAACTTCACCACTACGACACTGGGCTGGCCCCTCAGCTGTCTTATTTCTTATGTAAAGGCTGACCAGAAGGCAGTTTTTAGTAAAATCTGCTTTTCTGAAAAACCTACACTAATGGTCAAAGGGTGTGGAATAAGGCAGAGAATGCTGGATTCTAGTCCTAACCTGTGACTGAGTTTTCTCTGGTACTCAGCTTCCTTTTCTAGAAAAGTATAGGTTTAAAGTAGACGAAGTCTAGCATCCTTTCCAATCCCTGTGCCCCCACAACGCCAAAAAAAGCATATCGTTTTGGGTCAGCAGTGGTGTTAAAATCCTGACAACTCAGATGGCAAAAATGTTTCTAAGTAACAAAACATTAATAAGCAATTGTTTGAAGAGAGAACCCCAATTCCTTCAAATATCAATTTTATTTGGAAAATTTGACTGGACTTGTTTATTTTGCAAGTCCTTCAAAAAGCGGGGAAGGGGTTGGGAGCCAAAGTCATGAGATGAACACTACTACGAGAATATCTGACTCTGAAATGCACATATATACTGCGACCTTTCAAGATGGAATCAAATAAGTGGACTAAAAAACACAAGGTCGGTGGGAATGCAAACTGGTACAGCCTCTATGGAAAACAGTATGGAGATTCCTCAAAAAATTAAAAAGAGAAATACGTTATGATCCAGCAATCTCACTATTGGGCATCTACTCATCGGACACAAAATCAACTATCACAAGAGGCTTATGCACCCCTATGTTCATTGCAGCATTATTCACTATAGCCAAGAAGTGGAAGCAACCCAAGTGTCCCTCGACTGATGATTGGATAAAGATGTGGTATACATATATATATATATATATACATATATATATATATACACACACACACACACAATGGAATACTAGCCATAAAAAGACAGAATTGTCCCATTTGCAACAACATGGACGGACCTAGAGGGTATTATGTTAAGTGAAATAAGCCAGAGAGAGAAGGACAAACACTGCATGATTTCACTCACATGTGGAATATAAACTAACACACAAAGAGAACTGGTTGGTGGTTACCAGAGGGAAGGGAGGTGGGGGGTGAGCACAAGGGGTGAAAGGATGCATCCATATGGTGACTGACAAATAATAATGTACAGCTAAAACCCCACAATGTTATAATCTATTCAGAAATCAATAAAAATTAAAAAAAAACCCCACAAGGTTGGACCTGGGAGTTTTTCAAAGCAGATGAGGACGCAAAATTACAGATGCCTCGGCTTGGGCAAGTCTTCCGAAAGGGCTACAGTTTGAAACGCTCACTTCAGGCCTTACTATGGAACTGATGGCTCCGAGCTCAACGAGACGGCTCTGGAGCTCGGAACGAACGAACATGCCAGCTATCGGCCCTCCAGACAACCAGACCCAGCCCAACCGGCTCTTATCCAGCTAGAGACGCTCGCCCCTCACTCCACCCCAAGGAGACCCGGTCCCGCTTTAGGACTCTGGGAAATCATTCCCCAATTCCCTGGGGCCTCTTTCCTTCCGCAGGACTCGAGCCTCGATATTCTTGTCCACAATCCCCTTAGCTTCCAAAGAGACGCCACTGCCTCCTCAAGACCCTCTTTTTTACCTTCTTCAACTCCAGATCCACGGGGGCCGCCATCTTGGTTCACTCTCTGCGCCTGCGCAGTGAGGGAAGGCCGGAAAGAGGGAGGGGGAAGGGCGCGCCTTGGCGGTTTGAGCGTCCTCTTTCCTTGTGCGCCTGCGCATGAGTCGGGCTAGTTGCGTTTCCCGCTGGCTCTGGGGCTAGTAACCCTTGAAACTTTGGGTTTCGGGTTCAGAGTCTGTTTTCCCCACGTGAGCTATCAGACTTGGCCTGCTTCTCCACATCCTTCCAGACAGTACAATGCGCAGATTTCCTGTATGGTTTTAAGTATTTTGACAAGTAGTTTAGTTTGTGCTGCTAAATTGAGATGTATGTGGATCAGGCCAAAACCTCTTCAGTCATTGAGTCCTTCAAGCTAGTCCCTGTGTTGTCAGGAAGAGAAAGAATCAGCCTGAGCCTCAGACATGCCAATATGAAGACCAGAAGGCTTAGTTGAAGTGTTCTTCCAAAGAACTTATTTCTACTGAATGCTCCTGGAAGACTTTCTAGACACAGTGATTCTCAAGAGAGGCCAAATAAGTTTGTTAAAAAAATACAAATTCCCTGGTCTTCATCCCAAACTTAATTATTTAGAATCTTTGAGACTGGGGCCCCGAAATTTGCAATTTTGCAAACTCCACTTATGACCTGATGCAAGTTGTCTGTAGACCACATTTTTGAGAATCTTCTGTAAAAGTCCTGGCATTTGAACCAAAAGGATGGACAGTAATTGGACTTTTGGAAATGAAAGAAATGGATGTTTTACCTACTCTAAAAACTTGTGAGGGAGGAGAAAGGGCAGGGAATTTGGAACCACTAAGATCTGAATTTAAGGTTTGGTCTACCTTGAACCTAGGTCTGTCTGGTTCCATTTACTGTTGTGTGGCAATACAGTTTGGCTCCTTATTTGATTTGAGAATAACAATACTGACACCTAACAGTATTGTTAGGAATTGTGAGGAATAAATAAGATCAAGATGAAAATCTCCAAGCATAGCACCATGTACACAGTAGGTACTCAATAAATAGTTGTAGTTGAGTTAATGTAGTTAGCACTGTCGTGTTTGTCTTTCAAGGTCCAGCCCAATGGAGGAGGGCCTCCATTATGTCTTTTTTGATTTGTTACATCACTCATCACACAGACCAAAAATAATCTCTCCTCTGAACTCTCCTCAAGACTATATCTGTTCCTTTCTCAAAGCACATGACACTTTCTACCTTAAAAAAAAAATCTTATTAGACTATAAGCTCCTTAAAGTCAAGATCTATAGAATAATGGTTCCCCCACCATTTATACCCAGAACACTTGTCGCAGTGCCTCACAGGGAAGGAATACAAAATAAACACTTGTTGAGAATGAATTCTTCAGGAGAAGAAAATTTGTCATCACTCTCTAATTTGGGAAAGAAAAAAGGGCCTAATTCTACTCTGGGACTGTCTTAGAACTTCATTATAGATGATCAATAAATAATGACTGAATATTAAAATTCAAAGAAAGTCTCAGACACTTTCCTGTACATTACCTCATGAGATTTTGAAACACTCCTCATAGAGATGTGTGCAATGTAAAAATTAAGAGCCTGGGCTAGGGTGTCACACAACTTGGGTTCAAGTACTGCCTGCACTACTTAAGAGCAATATGACCTTAGGCAAGGGTCTTCTCTCAATTTTTTTGATCATTGTTCCTTTTTGCATACTACTCCTTCCTCCTAAGTTTAATTTCCTTCTTTTTTTTTTTTTTTTTGTGGGGAAGACCAGCCCTGAGCTAGCATCTGTTGCCAATCCTCCCCTTTTTGCTGAGGAAGACTGGCCCTGGGCTAACATCCGTGCCCATCTTCCTCCACTTTATATGGGACGCCGCCACGGCATGGCTGACAGGCAGTGCGTCGGCGGGCGCCCGGGATCCGAACTCGCGAACCCCGGGCTGCCAAGCGCGGACTAAACCGCTGCACCACCGGGCGGCCCCTTAATTTCCTTCTTGATAAAGTAAATCCTTCAGTAGATTTTTTCAGAAAGTCTTTGAGAAGGAAACTCTCTAAGTCTTTGTGCTATGGGTTGAGTTGTGTCCCCCCCAAAAAGATGTGAAGACCTACCCCAGTACTTCCAAATGTCACGTATTTGGAAATTGAGTCTTTACAAGAGGTAATGAGTTAAAATGAAGTCATTAGGGTGGGCCCTAATCCAATTTGTCTTAGTCCTCTAGACTACTATAACAAAATATAGACAGTCCTCAATTTATGACAGTTCAACTTATGCTTCGAATTTTGAATTGTGATCTTTTCTGGGCTAGCAATATGCAGTACAATACTCTCTGATGATGCTGGGCAGCAGCAGTGAGCCACAGCTCCCAGTCAGCAACGCGATCATGAAGGTAAACAACTGATACACTTACGACCATTCTGTTTTTCACTTTTTGTATGATATTCAATAAAATACATGAGATATTCAATGCTTTGTGTTAGATGATTTTGCCCAACTGTAAGTTAATGTAAGTGTTCTGAAGACATTTAAGGTAGGCTAGGATAAGCTATGATGTTTACTACATAAGGTGTATTAAATGCATTTTTGACTTAACAATATTTTCAGTTTATGATGGGTTTATCAGGACACTACCTCATCACAAGTCGAGGAAGATCTGTACCACAGTCTGGATGGCTTATAAGCAACAAACATTTCTCACAGTTCTGAAGAATGGAAGTCCGAGATCAGGGTGCCAGCATGCTCGGGTGAGGGCCCTCTTCTAGGTTGCAGACTGCTGACCTCTCACTGTGTCCTCCCTTGGTGGAAAGGGCAAGGGATCTCTGCGGGGTCTCTTTTATGAGGACACTAATCCCATTTGTGAGGGCTTTGTTCTCATGACTTAAGCGTCTCCCAAAGGCCCTACCTCCTAATGCCATCATCTTTGTGCATAAGGATTTCAACATATGAATGGGGGGGGCACAAACATTCAGACCATAGCACAATATGACTGGTGTCCTTATAAAAAGGAGACATTTAGACACAGAGATAGATATGCACAGAGAGAGGACTATGTGAAGAGACATAGGAGAATGCCATGTGAAGATTGTAGTTATGCTTCAGGCTATCAGAAGCTGGAAGAGGCAAGAAAAGGGTCCTTCCCCTGTAGGTTTCAGAGATAGCACTGCCAACACCTTGATTTTGGTCTTCTAGCCTCCAAAACTGTGAGAAATAAATTTCTGTTGTTCTAAGCCACCCGGTTTGTGATCCTCTGTTATGGCAGCCCTATGAAACTAATACTTTGTATATATAAAATTGTCTTAATTTCACTCTTAATTTTGAATGACAGATTAGCTATGCATAGAATTATAGGTTGACAATTATTAAAGACATTTTTCCATAGTCTTCTGGCTTTTATATACTGATAAAAAGTCCTGTCAAGCTGCTTTTCACGATTTTGTTAGAAATCATCTGTCTTTCTCTGGTGTCTTTTAAGACATTCACTTTGTTTTGGGTTCTACCCTTCCACTTTGAGATGTGTGTGTGTGTGTGTGTGTGTGTGTGTGTGTGTTCTTTATTTTTTCTGCTTGAGACATAGTATGCTTCTTTAATCTGAGGATTCATGTTAATTCTGAAAAATATTCAACCAGTATCTCACAGAATGTTGACTCTCCACCATTTCCTCTCATTACTCCCACTAGAACTCCCATTAGAAATGTGAAGCATCCTTGGGGGCCGCCTGGTGGCGCAGCGGTTTAGTTCGCGCTTGGCAGCCCGGGGTCGCGAGTTCGGATCCCGGGCGCCCGCCGACGCACTGCTTGTCAGCCACCCCGTGGCGGCGTCCCATATAAAGTGGAGGAAGATGGGCACGGATGTTAGCCCAGGGCCAGTCTTCCTCAGCAAAAAGGGGAGGATTGGCAACAGATGTTAGCTCAGGGCTGGTCTTCCCCACAAAAAAAAAAGAAATGTGAAGCATCCATGTCTCTTAGCCTCTATTTTACACTTACTATCTATTTCCTGAATCCTGGGTAATTTATTCAATTCTTTCCACCAATTTACTAATTCTTTCTTCAACTGTGTCTAGTTTACTGTTTAAACCATCCCTTGGGTTTTTATTTCAATAACTATTGTCTTTAATTCCTAAAATTCTATTTGACACTTTCATGATAACAACACTCAACGAACTAGGAATAGAAGGAAACTACTTTAACATAATAAAAGCCATATATGAAAAACCCATAGTGAACATCATATTCAATGGTGAAAGACTGAAAGTTTTTCACTAAGATCAGGAAAAAGGCAAAGATGCCCACTTTTGTCACTTCTACTCAACGTAGTACTAGAAGATCTAGCCAGAACAACTGGGCAAGAAAAGAAATAAAAGGCATTCAAATTGGAAATAAAGAAGTAAAATTATTTCTGTTTGCAGGTGATATGATCTTATATGTAGAAAACCTTAAAGATTTCACAAAAAAGTTGTTAGAACTAATAAATGTACTTAATAAAGTATCAGGATACAAAGTCAACACACAAAAAATCAGTTGCATTTCTATATGCTATCAATGAATAATCCAAAAAGGAAATTAAGAAAACAATTCCATTTACAATAGCATCAAAAGGATAAAATACTTAGGAATAACATAACCAAGGAGGTAAAAGACTTGTACAATAAAAAATATAAAATGTTGCAGAAGGAAATTAAAGACACAAATAAATGAAAAGGCATCCCGTATTCACGGATTGGAAGACTTAATATTGTTAAGAAGTCAGTACTACCCAAAATGATCTACAGATTCAATGCAATCCCTATTAAAATTCCAAAGACTTTTTTTTTGCAAAAATAGAAAAGCCCATCCTAAAATTCATATGGAATCTTAAGGGACCCTGAATAGCCAAAACAATCTTGAAAAAGAGGAGCAAAGATGGAGAACTAAAGCTTCTTGATTTCAAAACTTATTACAAAGCTACAGTAATCAAAATAGTGTGATACTAGAATGAAATCTTGCCATTTGTGGCAACGTGGATGGACCTAGAGGGTAGAATGCTAAGTGAAATAAGTCGGACAGAGAAAGACAAGTATCATGTGATTTCGCTTACATGTGGAATCTAAAAAACAACACAAAACAGAAACAGACTCATAGACACAGAGAACAAACTGGTGGTTGCCATAGGGGAGGAGTGTGGGGGTTTGGGTGAAATAGGTGAAGAGGAATAAGAGGTACAAACTTCCAGTTGTAAAATAAATAAGCCATGGGGATGTAATATACAGCATAGAGAATATAGTCAATAATATTTTAACAACTTTATAGGGGAACAGATATAGACTTATCTTGATGATCATTTTGTAATGTTTATAAATATTGAATCACTATGTTGTACATCTGAAACTGACATAATGTTGTATCTCGATAATACTTCAATTTAAAAAAAAAAACCAGTGTGATACTGGCATAAAGACAGACACATAGGGGCTGCCCTGGTGGTGTAGCGGTTAAGTTCATACGCTCCGCTTCAGTGGCCCAGGGTTCGCAGGTTCGGATCCCAGGCACAGACCAACACACCACTTGTCAAGCCATGCTGTGGCCGTGCCCCATATAAAGTAGAGGAAGATGGGCACAGATGTTAGCCCAGGGCCAATCTTCCTCAGCACCAAAGAGGTGGGTTGGCAATGGATGTTAGCTCAGTGCTAGTCTTCCTCACAAAAAAGAGAAAAAAAAAAAAGACAGACAGACACATAGACCAATGGAATAGAATACAGAGCCCAGAGATAAACCCTCAATATACGGTCAAATGATTTTTTTTTGACAAGTGTGCCAAGACTATTCAATGGGGGAAATGAGAGTCTTGTCAAGAAATGGTACTAGAAAAACTGGATATCCACTTGCAAAAGAATGAAGTTGAATCCTTACCTAACACTATATACAAAAATGAACTCAAAATGGATCAAAGATCTAAATGTAAGAACTAAACGATAAAATTCTTAGGAGGAAACATTGGAGAAAATCTTAATGACATTGGATTTGGTAATGACTTCATGCATATGACACCAAAAACATAGACAACAAAAGAAAAATATAGATAAATTGGACTTCATCAAAATTAAAACTTTTAAGCCTAAAAGGACACTATCAACACAGCGAAAAGGCAACCCATGGAATGGGAGAAAATATGTGTAAATTATATATATGATAAGGGTTTAGTATCCAGAATATACAAAGAACCCCTACAATTAAACAATGAAGAAACAAACAACTCAATTAAAAATGGGCAAAAGATTTGAATAGACGGTTCTCCAAGGAAGATATACAAATGGCCGATAAGCGCATGAAAAGATCTTCAACATCACTAAGCATTAGAGAAATGCAAATCAAAACAATTAGATACCACTGCATGCCCATTAGGATGGCTGTTATCAAAAACCAAAAACAAAACAGAAAATAAGTATTGTCTAGATGTGGAGAAATTGGAACCCTGTGCATTGCTGGTGTGAATGTAAAATGGTGTAGCTGCTATGGAAAATAGTATGGTGGTTCCTCAAAAATTAAAAATAGAATTACCATATGATTCAGCAATCTCACTTCTGAGTGTATACCCAAAGGAATCGAAAGCAGATGCTTGAACAGATATTTGTACACCCACTTTCATAGCATCATATTCACAACAGCCAAAATGTGGAAGCAATCCAAGTATCCATCAATGGATGAATGGGTAAACAAAATGTGGTATATACATACAATGGAATAGTATTCTGCCTTTAAAGGAATGAAATTCCAACACATGCTACAACATGGATGAACCTTGAGGACCTTATGCTAAGTGAAATAAGCCAGCACAAAAAGACAAAAACTGTATGATTCCACTTATATGACCATAATCAAAATCAGCAGTCAAAATCATAAAGACAGAAAGTAGAATGGTGGTTGCCAGCAGCTGGGGCAAAGGGGAGGAATGGAGAGTTATTGTTTAGTAGATAAAGAGTTTCAGTTTTACAAGATGAAGAGACTTCTGGAGATGAATAGTGGTGATCAGTAGCACAACATTATGAATACATTTAATACTACTAAACTGTACACTTAAAAATGTTTAAGATGGGTCAGCCCCAATGGCCTAGTGTTTAAGGTTCAGTGTGCTCCGCTTCGGCTGCCTGGGTTTTGGGCGTGGAACCACACCACTCATCTGTCACCAGCCATGCTGCACTGCAGCTCACATTAAAAAAAAAAGGAGGAAGGGGCCGCTCGGTGGCGCAGCGGTTTAGTCCGCGCTTGGCAGCCCGGGGTTCGCGAGTTGGGATCCCGGGCGCCCGCCGACGCACTGCCTGTCAGCCATGCCGTGGCTGCGTCCCATATAAAGTGGAGGAAGATGGGCACGGATGTTAGCCCAGGGCCAGTCTTCCTCAGCAAAAAGGGGAAGATTGGCAACAGATGTTAGCTCAGGGCTGGTCTTCCCCACAAAAAAACAAACAAACAAACAAAAAAAAAAAAAAGGAGGAAGATTGGCAACAGATGTTAGCTCAGGGCAAATCTTCCCCGGGGGGGGGGGGGGGCGGAGAACAATGGTTAAGATGGTAAATTTTATACTATGTGTATTTTACCACATTAAAAAAAATGCAAAATTTTTATTTGTTCCTTTTTCAAATCAACCTGTTCTTTTCTTTTTCATAAGGATATGTAATGATATATTCTTGCCTAATAGTGAACATAATTAGAACATAACAAACATAATTATTTTAAAATTTCTTCACAATGTCTTATCACTTAAAGTTTTTTGGGTGTGAATTCTTCCATTGGGGGCATCTGCTGGTCTTTCTTATGACAGTTGATTTTCTCACGTGACTCATAAGTTTTTGACTAAGAACCTATCTTCAGTGTCTAGCATGTCTGGGCTACGGAAACATCCTTAAGGATGGCTTCACATTCACTTCCACCAGAGCCCTATGAGATTCATCCGTTCCAGATCAGTTTTTATGTTAATTCTCAGCACCACATGAGTGAAGCAAATCTGGGGAAAAATAAAACTTGCCTTGGGCATAAAGCTGACAGAATGTGATACACATTTACGGACTGGAAGCCACTGTAATATATTTCTATATCTACCTTTCATTTGGGTCTTCAAAATAAACAAGATATTTCCTTTCTCTGGAGCTTCTAAAATAGCAAGAAGAGACTGTCTATGAAAGCCATGAAGAGTTTGCAGTCCTTAGACACTTGCCTAGAGAATAACTGCGACGTGCTTGCTTTCATTATTTTCATGGAAAAAATAAGACTTCACACTGAAGGCTTCACTAGTACAGGGATGTATTCCCTGTGAGATTCAATCAGTCCACAGTTATGGAACTTAAAAAGGTGATTGCCTATTATCCCTCAGCTCTGCTTACCCATGCTCAATACACTTATTTATTCATTCAACAAACATTTATTGAACACCTGTTAGGCACTTATCTAGGCTCTTGGAATATAGCAATAACAAGACAAACTCCCTGACTTCATGGAACACACATTCCAGTGGGAAAGACAAACAATAAGCATGCAAACAAATAATTTTAGCTATTAATAAGTGTTATTAAGGAAGAAGACAGCAGTGCCGTTAGAGATTGACTACATGGAGGCCACTTAGGTATGGGAAGCTCTCCAGAAGGATATAACATTTGAGATGAGGCCTGAAAAATGAGAATGAGCCAGCTATGCAAACAGCTGGCAACAAAGCATTCCAAATAGAAGGAATAGCAAGAGCAAAGGGTTTAGGATGGGGACAGGCTTGGCATGTTCAAAAAACAAAAGAAAGAAGCCAGTGTGGCTAGATAGAGAGAATGGTAGAAGGTGACATCAGAGAGCTGAACAGGGGGCCAGACCATGAAAGCCCTTGTGGTCAGGGGTTAGGATGTTATTCTGAGTGTGATCAAAAGCCATTGAATGATCTCAAGCAGGGGATTGATATGATCTAAAGAGATTCATATGAAACCATTTTAAAGAGATCACGTGGGTTCTAGGTGGAGAATGGATTGAAGGGAGCAAGAGTGGAAGCAGAGAGACCAGTTAGGAGAGTATTGCAGTAGTATGAGAGAGATGACAGTGACCTGAGCAAGGATGATAGGAATGGATACAGAGAGAAGTAGACGGATTCAGGTAGAGGTTACTGAACTTGAGGAAGGAATGGATTGGGGGCAAAGGGGTGGCAATGAAAGAAAGAGAGGAATCAAAGACGATTCCTAATCTCCAAATAAGTATGCTGAGTGAAAGAAGCCAGATAAAAAATAGTAACATACTATATGATCCCATATAAAATTCTAGAAAATGCAAAAAAATCTAAAGTGACAGAAAGAACATCAGTGGTTACCAGACAGGATTGGGGATGGGAGACTGGGGAGGAGGCAGAAGGAAGGGATTACAAAGGAGCACTATATAACTTTTGTGGTGATGGATATATTTATTACCCTGATTGTGGAGATGGTTTCCTGAGTGGGAACTTACCAAATTGTACATTTTAATATATTCAGTTTGCTGTATGTCAATTATACCTCAATAAAGCTGTTTTAAAAGGAAAATAACAACTCCTAGGTTTTTGACCTGAGAAAACTAGTTGAATGGTAATGTCTTTTACTGAGAACAGAAAATTAATTATTATGATATAGCCTGTAAGCAGTCTCAAATTCACTCTATAGGAATAATAAGTATAATCCTTCCCCTTGTGAATAGAGTATATTAGTTAGAGCGTAGGTTCACCTGCTGTAACAGAGGTCCAAAATAGCAATGGCTGAAACAAGACAGAAGCTTATTTCTCTCCATCACAATTATCCAGGCATAAGCAGTGTAGGGTACGTACATGAGTTCCACGATGCCAGAGTTCCCAGGCTCCTTCTCTCTTATCCATATGATCCAAGATGACTCATCACCACCATGTCCATAGCCTAGATAGAAGGAAGGGGAAAAGGAAGCGGGAGGCTCACTCCTTTCCTTTAAAGGCATGTCCTAGAAGTTGTAGGTGTGGTTCTGTTCATATCACATTGGGCCAGACAGAATCACATGGCCATTCCTAGCCGCAAGAGAAGCTGGGAAATGTAGTTATCATTATGGGCACCTATGTGACTAGTTAAACACCAGGAATTCTATTATTATGACAGGGAAATAGAAGACAGATATTGGGGGGAAATTAGCCATTTCTGACATCAGAGCTTTTCAACTCACAAAGCCATTTCCTATTCATCAAGTCACTTGATCTTCATAACTTTGTGAGATAGATAGACCCTGAAGGGTTTATTCAGTGTAAGAGAAGTTTAACAGAGTGGTTAAGAGTATAGGCTTCGGAGTCTGACCTCCTAGTTTCAAATCCTGTCTCCAAAATTTACTAGCTGTGAGATCCAAGGAAAATTACTTGACCTCTCAGAACTTCCATCTCTTCAACTATAAAATAGAGATAATAATAGTACCTATTTCATAGGTTATTACGAGGATTAAATGAGATAAGGCATGCAATGTTCCTGGTATATAGTTGCACCTAATCAACATAAGCTATCATTTTGCTGAGTATTGCAAACCTGCAGATAAATAAATGAGCAGTTCACAGTACAATGGGGGTCACAGATAAACAAAGAGTTATAGAATTCTGCTGTAGAGGAAGTGATCCCAGGAGCTGAAGACCACAGAGGAGGGGCTCTTAACCCAGGAGTCTTGTAGGGAGTTCATGGCAAAGAAGGGAGAAAGGATATTACCGGAAGAGACAAAGACACCAAGGTGAATACAAATTGTTCAGTATGGCTGAAGCATGGAAGCATGTTAACCACTAAGGTGTAATGGTTAACCATGTACAGAGAGATAGATGAGGGCCAATGGTGGAGGGCCTTCCAAGTCAAGCTCAAGAGCTTTGGTTCTATCTTGTGGTCATTGAGTGCAATGGAGTGTTGTGATTAGGGGAGTGACTGGTCACATTTACACTCCAGAAGATTACCACGGCTGCTTCACGGAGTGATTCCCAGAAGGCAGAAGATGAGAAACCAGAACAGAACTGGAGCAGCCATCCGGACACCAAGTGTCCAGAACTAAGGTAGTGAAAGAAGAGGGGAGCCCCAGAGTTCCTCTGCTCTTCAAAATTCCAGTTCTCTCTTGAGCAAGTTTTCTCTTAACTCTGGCCTATCTCAGCTGCTTTGGCATCACTTAAATTACTAGAGAAACATTTTTCTTTGATAATGTTTCTATATACGGGTGACCAACCATCATGGTTTGCCCAAGACTGTACCAGATTTTGCACTGAAAGTCCTGTGTTCTGGGAAACCCCTCAGTCCTGGGCAGGCAAGGATAGTTGGTCACCTAACCTTTAGAGCTGTATGGAGAGGCCGTGTGGTATAATGTTTAAAAGGAAATTCTGGAACCAGATTACCTGGATTCAGATCCTAGGCCCATCATGTATCAGGTATAGGATCTTGAGCAAGTTACTTTACCTCTCTGTAGCTCAGTTTCCCCATATGAAAAATGGGGATGATGCAGTGTCATTGTCACAGGGTCATTGTGAGTATTAAATGAATTAATATATACTGAGTATATATTATGCCTGGAACATTGTATTTCCTATGAGCATTTTGAAATTATAGCTGTTATAAACCTACTGCCTTCTGCTTTATTTCATTTCTGTCCCACACATCCCCTTGCTCTGTCATCCTTTCTTGGATGCCTCCAGACCCTTCACTTCAAGCTCTCAGTCACTCCAACCAAGAATGATAAGAAAAAGTAGCTCTGTGACACTGGAGACTCTCTGGCTGTTGGGTTGCTTTTGAGAGTATTAAATTGAATTGAACAGAATTAAAGGCTTTTTTAAGACTCTCCCAAGAGGGCTCCTGACATCCTCAAGAACAGGGAAGTCTGCACCTATTTCCTTTGAAAATAAATTCTGCACAATGGTCTGCCTCGGAGTAGGATGGGAGAGGGTGGGGCATTTGTAAGTCTTATATGGTAGTTCTGTGGGGCCTTACAGAACAAGGAGGGAGACTGATTCTTCCCAAGTGACACATTTGCCAAGAAACTCTGAGGTAGCTCTTCTAGCTGACAAAGTAAGGTTTGGGGCTGGGAACCTCCTAGGAGGGAAAGGGGCCTTAGCTGTGCCTACCAAATGAAATAGTCATTGGAAACTCTGCAAGGAGAGGAAGTGAGTTGTCATAAGCAGGAACTGGTGGTGGCTTTTCCCAGGCACCTTACCACATCTGATTCAATCTGTTTATGAAAAGTCCAGAGAAAGTGAAAATTTTCAATCAATCTGATGATTTAAAACTGTGTAAGAGATGAAGCTGGGTAACAGAGCATACAAAGGCTAGGTTATTCATCCCACTGCTCCGCAGAGATAGTGAGAGTGTGGGGCCTGCCAGAGGTCAGAGCCAAGAACAGGAGATGCTGCCAAAGAACAGGAAAGGAATAAAATCAGGGAGATCAAAGCCTAGTGGAGAATCCATGTCTCTATCACCCCAGCTCACCCCAAGTGGAAAAGTTCCTTTAGAACAGGAAAAGGAGTACAATGGGGTTGTGTTAAAATCTGGACAAAACTTCACATTCATTTTGTAAATAGGCACCAAAAAGTACCAGTACAGAGGAATGTTTTTCCACCCTCAGAGCTGTACCTAGGACAAGGTGACTGAAGCTTTTCCCCAGAGCACCCACATTTAGCAGCTCCAAAGTTTTTAAAGATTTTTTAAATTGTGAGAAGCTAGAAATTTTAATATTTTTCCTTTTATAAATTAGAAGAACATGAGCGAGTGTAGCATCTAGTAAGTAGGAAACTTAGTTAAAATAGGAAGCCCCACATCGTCCACCGTGTTACTAACTCTCATATGTAGCCACAAGCAACTCCAGGCTTATGTTTGACCAGTTTAGCCACCACAGTGGAAAGAGACAATGCCTCTTTCCTTTATGGTTCTAGAAAGAGTCCCAGGATTGGATTTCCCTAGTCTAGCTTGGGTCATATGCCCATCTTTGAAACAATCACAATAGCCAGAGGCATGGAATGCTCTGATTGGCTAGGTACAGGCATACAGCCATTCCTGGAAAGTTAGGGGTGTTAGTCCCACAAAGCACGTGGACCGAGGGTGAGGAAAAACTGTCTTTTTTACAAAAAAGTAAATTATGACTATCTCTTTTTCACAAAGAGAAAAAAAAATAGATGTCCACTATACCTCAGTGGACACATACCACTGCCAAAATTTCAACTTTTTCAATCCTCTTTTCTAATGAATAGGTCAACTCCATGTCAATTGGTACATGAATTTCATGATGGTGAACCCCTATTATTCCCCAGAGAGTGGTGGTCAGGGACCTCAAGGAAACAGCCATGCTTTGTAATGGAGTCCTTGGATCATTGGACGTAGAGAATCCCATCTAAGGGGACTGAATCTAAGACTTAATGTTGTTTGGCTCTTCTAGCTCAGAGACACTAAGTACTGCCTCTCTGTTTCACTAAAGGCAAATTATAGTAGCCACTGTTGATAGGGATGTGGAAGTTACCACTTCCTTTTGTCCCCTCTGCTAAGGTCAAATGCCTCAGCCTGGGTTTGGGAAGGTGGCATAGTGTGGCTGGCTGTGGGTAAGTAGACTCAATGATCTCACAGGTCTTTGTCTTCCTAACCACAGTGATGAGTAGAATATATAAGAGGTCACCAGCAAGAATACTCATCCTACAACATTAGAATCTGAGGGTAGAAGGCCCTATAGAATCAGGAGGCAAACTCTCCAAGGGACCCTATTAGTCCATCTATTTGTCACATATCTCCATTGTGTTCTGCCATCTGAAGCATAGGGTCCTGTATAAAATTTACAGAAAAGAATGCTAAACTCAAAGAGTTGGAAAGGATCTTTGAGCTCTTCTAGTCTACCCCCTCACTTTATAGTTGAGGAAAATGAGGCTCACAAAGGAGCAGGGATTTGCCAAGGACATAGCAAATTGGTGTCCAAGCTAAGACTAGAGCCCAGGAGTCTTGGATTCCCTTCCAGAGTTCCTTCCATTCCACCCTGAGGCCTCTCTTGGGTGGATTCCAGCAAGACTACCGAGTCTCAAACAGAAGAATTTGGAGTCAGAAATCTCTGTTTGTCTTGGGAAAATGGGACTCCTTTTTTAGCCACTTACCCTTGACTGCACTTAAACATGCAGATCTTGAAAAAGGCTTTAGTCCCAGAGCACAAAGAGAATATGAAATAGAAAAAGCTCCAGGGCTCTGCTCCCTAGAATGAACCTGGTGTTCTTTCAGTCTTGGACTATGCATTGGGAACTCTGGGTACTCCATGAATACACTAGGATGTGTAGGATATCCTTAGCAGTGTATGCTAAGTGTTGTGCCTGAAAGGTGTTTCTTCTCAATCAGGATAAGCATAATCTCCTCAGCATCTCAAAGGGGCTGATAACCCTCAAAAGGTTTAGAACCACCACTCTAAATTGATCTTCCAGATGTGGCTTGTCATCAGAATTAACAGGGAAGCTTTAGAAACATTGATACCTGGGTTCCTCCTCTGGAGAGGTGAATTCAGTGGATCTGTGCTGGGCCCAAAGACTCTGCATCTTCTAGAACTTCACCAGGCTTAGAAGCTGCAGCTCTAGAAGAAAATATTAACAGAGATGCTTTCCTCAAAGAGAGAAGGAAAAATCACCTCAGGACTTGGCACTTTAAATCCTTCAGGTGTTTATGACAAGGAGCAAATTAGAATTCCTGGAAAGGAGAGGGAGCTGAAACCCAAGAAGCCATTGGGAAAACAGTGGAATTCAGAAGAAGGCCAAGGTTCTGTTATATTGCATTGTAACTACAGCTTACTCCTGGGCAAATCAGCTCTTAGCCCATACTTTATTTCCCTGACTCTACCCTCCAGTGACTGTGAATCCTCAATCCTTAGGGCAATAGAGCATTAGTGCAAATCCACCACTTCTTGGTATTGTTATAATTTATAAACAAAAACTATTCATACATTGACTTTGTTCATTTATGCATGAGACAAATATTTAAGTGCCTGCAGGATGCTAGGTACTGCTCCAGCAGCGAAGAAAATAGACACTTTCCCAGTGTTCACAGTCCTTCCAGTCTGGCGTAGGTGCTGGATTCATTTCATAGACTGAGAATTGGGGTTATAAAGAGATCTTTCCCTTTATTTTAGTGCCTTCATCACACTAGTTTCTCTTCTATTTCTAGAACACACCAAGCATTTTCTTTCTTCCAGGCTTTGTGTGTGCTGGTTTTCCTCTAGAACACTCTTACCTGCACTCTGCCCAGTCACCTACAGTTAAGTCAGCTTCAATGGCCTTTTCATGAAAAGGCCTTTTACTGACTCGTCAGTTTAAAGTAGTTCCCCCTGTTATCCTCTCTCAGAGCACCTTACACTTTTTCTTCACAGCATTTATGAGTTTTTAATAGTATGTTTATTTGTGTGATTATTTTTAAATTTCACTTTAAAAAAGTAATTCATATTAAATGAAAACCGTATAATCGTTTATATATATAATCGTTCCTGGTATAAATCGTATACCAGGAAAAGAAAATTAGCTTCCTGCTCCTGACCCACTGATTCTCAGTTCTTCTTCCCAGAGGCAAATGCTGTTATCACTTGTATTCCATAGATATCCTATGTAGTTTTGTGGGTCCATGTAGTTATTTATTAAGTGGTTATCTCCTCTACTAGACTGAGGGTGGGGACTGTGTCTATTTGTTCCTTGCCTTATCCCTAGTACTCAGCACATAATCAGCATTTTATAGGTGTTGGTGGGATGAATGAAAGGATGATAAAAGAACAGAGAGATTGGGTCAATATCTAAATATTACCGAACCCTAAGGGGCCAGTTACTCGGGTCCTTTTGCCTAGAGTCACTGGTGACAATAGAACGAGGCCGGGTTTGGAATAGCAGAGCAGAAACTTTATTCATTGGTCAAGGAATGGAGAAGTAAGAGTTCCTGCTCTAAAACACCTTCTCCCCGGAAGACAGGGATATGGGGAACTTTCAAAGGACAAGGGGTCACGGCATCATCAGAGTTCTGGGAAAGGGGCCGAGATTTCCAGGAACAGTGGGTGCACACGCAGTCCTAACTCCTTTGCCCATGGCACCAAATGTGCCTTGCAGTGGGGGAGGTTTTTGTATGGTAATGAAGCAGAGGCAACTCAGGTCCCTTCCACAGGCGCTTGTCCCATGGTGGTCGTGTTAGAGCTGGTTTAGAGCAGTTTGCAATTGTGATTTCTCTGAGGCGGAAGCCCAGCTCAACTGAAAAACATCTCAAAGGAAGATGTTAGATGTGGACCAAAGCTAAGTTTTTCGTTTAGGAATACATGTTGGTGCACCAGGGATAAGTATGGGTGACATAGACTGCCAGCTCCTGTACATCTTCATGCCCCCATTCAGCACTGAGCACACAGTAAACTTTATTGATGCTCCTGTGCTCCCTTAACTCTTAGTTTATACCTCTAGGAGAACAACTTCTCATACGGTGCTGAAATTTTAGTTCTGTGGTCTGTCTGTCTCTCCGTGAGCTCCTTGAGGGCAGGGACTGTGGTTTACTCTTCTGGAATGGTATGCTAGGCATCCCAGAAGTCAATGAACACTTTCTGACTGGCTGCTTGTCTAATGTGACTCATCAGACTGTTGGCTCCTTTGCAATTCTGTTCTCAAATTCTGCCAGTTTGCAGCCTGTCAGAGCAGATCAGAAATGTTATTTTTCCAATAAAGACCAGCGTTTTCTTCAAGATCTCTAGTTTGGAGAAATGCACTTCACTTAAGCCTTACTGCAGATTCTCATTTCTTCTAGGACTCAGTTTCCTCATCTATATAATGGGGATAATCATGCCAACCTGCCAGAGTTGTTGAGATAATTAAATGAGGTCTTATGTAAAAGCGCTGAGCACATCCAGGCAGTTCATTTCCTCATCCCCTTTCAGCAAGAAGAGCCTGGGTGCCTGTTTTGCTAAAAAGGAGAAGAGGTCTCTGCGTGGGAAGTAGGGTCAGGCAGACAGGAACTTTAATTCTGAGCTCAGTTCAAACATTATTGAGACAATGAGATAAGAATCACCAATAAAGTAAAAAATTGCCCTCTTTGAACAATGACATGAAATATAATGATTGCATGTCAAAGAGGCTGCTGAGTGATGCATCCTCAGGGCAGAATATAGGAAGTCCCTCAAGGTCATATGCAATCTGGTCCCTGGCTACACGTTCTGTCTCATCTTGCAGCACTGCCTCCTTCCCCTCTAGGCTCTAGCCACACTGAACTTCCTTTGTTCCTCCATGCACCCTTTTGATGCCATCTCTTTGTATATGACCTTCCATCTGCCTGTCACTCACTTATCCTATAACTTATCCTAAGCTTAAAAACCTCTTCACCAAGAAGACCTCTCTTGACCTCCTGAACCAGAGTGCCACAATGTGCCACAGGCCACCCTACAGAACCCTGTTCTTCCCCTTTCATAGCACTCATTACAGACATGAATTCCCAAAGGGCCTTCTTTCAACCGTATTTATTCAACAATTATTTCCAGAGTTTCTACTATGTGCTAGGTGTTGTTCTGGAGGCTGGGGATACGGTGATAGGCAAGATAAGCCACAGACACTACTCATGACAGATTTTAGTGAGAGAGACAGACAATAAACAAACAAATTAATATAGAGACCTCTGTCTAATTCATTGCTGCCTGTGACTGCACTGAATGTTGTACCCAACACATAGCAGATATTCAGTAAATGCTTGTTGAGGTGAAGGAAAGTGAAATGAGGATGAATGGCAGCCAGCCCCAGAGACCAGGCGGGGGTGGCCAGTGTCAGAGCCAACATGACTAACTACTGCTGGAGCATTTCACCCTGAAGATCAGCCCAACTTACAGGAGGGACCAAAATGTGTTGGCCCCTACCCTCTCCTGTTGGTCTCCAAGAACATGAGTCTGGAAAGGGGAAGAAGTGGCTTGCCTTCACTTCTGTCTGCCCTGCACCTGTGTAAGCAAGTAAAAATGGGGATAAATGAATGGGTGCCAGCCCCAGACTTGCCAAGTGATCTTAGTCACTCCTGTGCCAGAGACTGGCTACCTGGTTGCCAAACTCCTTTCCTCTTTCTCATGGACACCCACCTAGACTACATTTTCCCACCTCTCTTGTAGTTAGGTGTGACCTCTTGATGAGCTTTTGTCAGTGGAATGTGGATGGAAGTGATAGAATCTCCCAAGCATGATCCTTCATGCTCTTTTGCCATCACAGTGACCTTGGAAGTATAAAAGATGGCAGACAAGATGGAAAGACCTAGGTCCTTGAACTACTAGTTGGAGAAGAACCTCTTATTTATTAGGAGTGCCCGTTTTAGACTTAAACTAAGTGAGAAATAAACTACTGTGATAGGCCACTAAGGCTGAGAGTTTACTTTTTAGAGCAGCTAGGATCATCTTAACTATACAATTCTTTACTCTTTCCAGGCCAATGACACCTCTCCAGCCCAGAGCCCTCCCCTGGGTTCCAGACTCGGCTCTATAACTGTGCGCTGGACATCCTTACTGACATGGTGGTCACCACTTCAGATTTAATGTGACCAAAACTGGGTTTGCTATCATACTCCTTCTCCAGTGGATAGAGATAGAGGTCTCTATCATACTGCCATCTTAGTGGATGGCACCACTTTCAACCCAGGCGTATAAGCCTAAAACTCAGAGTTGTCCCTGACCGCTTTTCCTTTTCTTTTCCTTTTCTCTCATCCTCCACATATCTCTTGAATTCACATACTTTTCTTCTCCACTGCTACTACCATCAGATACTACTGGATACTGTAACAGCACCAACTAACCCGTTTCCCTACTCTGCTGTAGCTACCCTTCTAGTCCCTTCCCCATGCTACAGCCTGAGTCATCATGCCACCCCCTACCCACACTCACTTTAAAACCCTAAGCTGGTTCCCCATCACCCTGAGGACCAGTCCAAACTCCTTGGCACAGTCTTGAAGGCCCTGCATGATCTGGCCTGGCCTCCCTCTGCAGCCTCTTCTGCTGACCCCAACCCAGATGTCTACACTCCTGTCATACCAAACTCATTTCAGTTCCTCATTCACATCATCCTCCCTCTCTGCTTTGACTGTTCCCTCTGCCTGGAATACTCTTAACTCCCCTTTTCCCTTGGACCACAGCTGCTCGTTCTCTAGGCCTTAGCTTGAATTTCACTTCCTCAAGGAAGTGGCCTCCCTGACCCCTGGAGCAGGCTCGACTGAGCCTGCCACCTCCTACTGCCCAGCACAACTCTCTTGACACTTATTGTTGTGACTTGTTTAATTGTGCATCTTTCCTGTTAGAGTGCAAGCTTCTAGAGGGCAGGACTTGGGTCCTGTTCACCTTTGTGTTCTTAGCTTCTAGAACAAAGTACAGATCACTATATATCTGTTAAATGAATACACGTGAGCAGTGAACTAGTTCAATAATTGCCAACTTAAAGTTGCAATATGGCATCTCTCAGCAACCTCTTAGGAATATCAGAACTCTTTTATGATAGCAAACAGTTAATTCTCAGAGTTTCTCTGCAATCTGACTCAGGGTGATTTGCCCCCACTTATTAATGAGGAAACAGAGTGAGCAGGTGATCTGCCTCAGGGAGTCAGCAAGGTGAGGCAGTCACAGGGCTCTAGCTGTGACCACACTACCTCCCCCCTCCTACTTTTCTTGTTTCTGAGCACCAAGCGGAAATGTAATGTCATGACACATTGGGGGATTTCTTTCTTCCACAGCATTTTTCTGATGTGACTCCAGCCTGGGAGGTTGGGGGAGCACAGGCCACTGGAGGAGGGAGGCGAGTGGTGGGGAGGTTAGCTGCCGCATTCCTCAGCAGCCTCCGTTTGCATAGCTCTGAGAAAGAAGAAAGAAATTAGCAAGCTTTGGCAGATGCACTGGGCATTCAGCTTCTGTTCTGGCAGCTGCAGAGGCTGGGACCAAACATACACTCTGCCAAGGCCAGGGAGGCAGGCTCTTTCTCTCGGCCCAGGCTGCCAAGATGAAGTGGAGGAGGTCAGGGCCTCTGCCTAAGATGGGGGAATCAGAAAGAATCCCCATCTCTCTACCCAGCCTGGAAGCCAGTTGGCCATGAGCCATTAAGTGTGTGTGTCTGGCATGAGGATGGGGGGATAGTGTCAGGGCCTCAGAGCAAATCCTTCCATGTTGGAGAGCTGGTGTGAGCATCAGATAGCCCCGGGGGCTATCTCAGACTCTCACTCACCCTGGAGATATTAGAGGGGCAGCCCCTAGGCAGATGTCCCCACCCAGCTGCTGGGGCCACTGCCATCACATTCCAGAGCAGGCCAAGAGCCACAGAGGGTGGCTTGAGAAAGAGCATGAGGCCCCGCTCACCATGGAAACCAGGCTTCCTAGGAAAAGGTCACATATTTGATGTGGCTGTCATTCGGGTACCTTAAATGCAGCACTGTTCCTGTTTTCCTGAGGACACTGGCCAGCAGAGAAGGCCTGTGACAACGAGGATGGCAGCTGACCTGTTTGCGCAGACTTAGGCAGGACCCTGTCACAAGTTTCCCCTTCTCAGCAAATCCTGGTGCTGTACCTACTTACACAGCCTGACTCCAACTTGTACCCACTGGGACAGCCCTGCAGGTCAAGCCATGAGTCTGGCAAGGACCTGGCTGTGCCAGGAATCTGGAAAAGGAGGTGCCAACAAGACCCACGGAGGTGAAAGCTAGCACAGCACTAGCAGTCAGAACTTGTTAATAGGTATCACGTATTGAGTACTCCACACCAGGCACTGTGATAAATGCTTTACACGCACTATAATCCTCACAAAAACCCTAATAAGAAAATCGAAGCTTTGAGAGGTTAATAACTTGTCCAAGATTATTATACAATCAGAAAATAGCATGATCAGGATTTGAACCCAGGTTTGTCTGGTCCAGAGCCTGAACTCAACCTCCACTCTATTTTCACTCATTCATTTATTCATGCATTCATTCACTTATTAAATTGTCCATTCCTTCACGCACACATCAAACGTTTAGTGAAAGCCTCTGATGTTCTTGGGACTGTACTGTGTGCAGACATACAGAGCTGCGAAAGGACACACTCCATGAACTCCAAGAGTTCACAGTGGGAGAAACAGATGAGCAAACAAGGACAATACACAGTGTGATAAAAGCCATGGTAGAGAAACACCAAAGCTGCTATGGGAAGAGGACCAATTTTCCTTGCAGTGTCCAAGGCCCAGCGGTGTGGAAGCACAGAAGAGGAGTGACTAACCCAACTGGAACTGGAGGTAGGTGGCAGACTTTCTCCATAAGGTGTCTAAACACACACCTGGGAAAAGATGTTTGTACCTGCAGGGTTGAACTTGGGTCAGACTTCTTAGGCCTGGAGTCTCAGGGTCTGGAGTTGTATCCACCGAGCAGGACAGAACACTTACCCCCAAATGGACCTGATCAGGCCCTCTTTACCAAGCACAGGGTTCCCCAGGGCCACCCAACCCACTCAGAACCACCAAAGAAATAGAAAAATCAAGCCTTCCTAGAGAGCCTTGGGGAGGGCATGGTTTACATAGCCAGCCTTAACCCAGACACTAGAGGCATGAAGGAAGAACGAGCTGGTAGCTTCTTCCTTCTTTTATGCTCCCATTGAAGCCTGCCTGCTATCAAAAGCTGGGGGACAGCAGAAATAAAACTAGCCCCTCATTAAGTCATCAACCCAGTGACTTCTAGGTTAGGCAAGGAAATAAGGGTTGGGGAAAAGGGTGACTTAATTCCTCCTGTCTGTCTGGTTCCTACACCCACATCATATGTCTTTGGGGAAGCCTCCCACACAGGCTATGATCCCCTAACTACAGCACTCCAGCCCTGAAAGGAGCCCTTTTCCTTAGATGCCCTGTTGGTTAGTAATGCCCAAGATGCTGGGAGGGAGGAAGGGAGGGAGGGATGTTCTGAAGAGCAAGAGGGCAGCTGGCTTCCTCCACAGCTGTGTGGGTGTCAGTGAGCTAAGAGGTCCCTGTTCTCTTCTCCATCAATCAAGGGGGCAATCAAGAAAAAATGTGCAATTTTAAAAGCTCAAAAAGAAAATCCAAACCACAACGACCTCCAAATTATATTAATTTGGTGGTGGCCTGACAGTCCGGAAACCAATCATGGAAGCGACGATTCTAACTTCCTCCTCCTGCTCTTGGATGAGGTTAGCCTTTTTCTCTTTTTCTGGGGTTGGTCTTCATGGAGAGACACTGCCTAGTGCCCTGTTCCCTGGAGGCTTGGCCTGGCCTGGGCACCTCACCATAGCAGGGAGGAAAACACAGAGCTTTCTCCTCTCCTCTCTCTTCAGAGAGTGGTGGCCAAGATAGGAGCTCATGGTCAGTGAGGAGCCTGGGCCCTCCTGGGCAAGGGCAGAATCAAGCAAAGTTTCATTAGCTAGTAGTAGCCTTGTGCAAGGTACTTCACTCCTCTGAACTCAGGGCCCTCGTCCATTAAACTAGGACTAATAGTGCTACCCACCTCCCTGTGGCACTGTGAGGATTAAATAAGATTCTGTAAGAGAAGTACACTTTACAGCTGTAAAACACCATATAAATATCAGGTGTCCTTACTTTTTTCTGTCTTCAGGTCCTTCTTATTCACCTTTTTGCCTCTTTTTTTCTCCTCCTTGCATCCCCCTTCCTCTCCTCGCCCTCTCTGTAGTGCCCTCCTTCACCCCATATGGACTTAATATGTCCACAAAAGAATTTGTGATTTCCATGGCCCCTGTGAACTCCTCCCCTCATTTCTTCCCAAGTTGATGAACAGAACCATCTTTTACCCAGTTTCTCAGGCTAAAATCCAAGAAGTCATCCTTGATTCCTCCCTTTCCTATAACACCCACATTCGATCTATCAGCATGTCTTATGAGTAATTCCTCCAAAACATATTCTGAATCTGACCATTTCTTACCACCTCCTTTGCTACCATAATCTTGGCCACCATCATGTCTTGTGTGGATGACTGCACAGGTCTCCTAACTGGCCTTGCTTCTTCCACTTTTGCCCCTTAGAATTCCTTCTCTGCATAGCAGAGTCACATTTTTAAAACATAAATGAAATCATATCCCTCCCCTGCTCAAAACACTCCATTGGCTTCCAAATTGTTCACCATGGCCTGCAAGGTCCCACGTGATCTGGTTCTTGCCTCCCTCTTTAACCTCCAATGACTATGCTGTGGTTCAGGGGTCCCTTTCTGTCCCTTATGCATACTAAGCTTATTTTTGTCTCAGGGTCTTTGCATGCCTGATCCTGTCTTGTCCCAGTTCAGATGTTACCTCCTCAGAGTGACCTTCTTTGAGCTGCCTATATAAATTAATTCTGTCCCCACTGACTCTTTAGCACATCACTCTTTTGTGTGTGTTACTTATTTCTGAAATTATCCTATGTCTTTATTTACACATATATTGCTGGTCCATGTGTCAGTCTTGTTCACTGTTCTCCAGTGACAAGAATAGTACTTGGCATGTTATAATTGCCCAGTCAATTTTTTTGAAGGAATAAATGAATGCTCTTGCTCCAAAATTGCTTCCTTTTTTCTTCCCCCACCCTCACTCCATCAAAATGCCCTCTCTGTCAAAGCATGGATCTCATTTGGAAGGTGATAGGAGGCCTCCACAAATATTTGCTAAATGAATGAAGCTAAAATGAATTATACCAACAAAGAATGCCAGCCTCTTAATGCATAGCTATTCCCAGGAGTATTAGCATTCTCAAACAGGAAGCTGGAATTTTAGGCATTGTTGACAAAGGGAAGAATTTCAGGCCAGCCGAGTTGAAATGGTATATTTGGACAGAGTTGCTGTTCCATGGCTTCTTAAATCCACAAATATTTATTAAGACCCTTTAGGGCTCCTTTGAAACCAAAGTTGACATTAAAATGTAAAACAGTGATTGAAAAGCATTGTTTGTTTCTAAGGAAAAAATTGCAGACTGGGAATCAGAGACCTGTATTTCAATCCTGGATGTGCCACTAATTAGCTCCTTGGACAGGTTGCTGAAGATAATCAACATTTACCGAGCATCTAGCATGTGCCTGGCCTGGAGTTAGGTGCTTTACTCACACATATCATTTTTGCAACTCTTCCAGGTGGATGTTTTTAGTATCTCTATTTTATAGATAGGAAGACATGTTCAGAGAGTTAAGGCATCATGCATGAGGGCACTCTCTAATAAACAGTTGAGCCTGGGCTCAGATCCAAGTTTGTGTCAGCCTGAGCTCCTCTTCCTTCCCCTGCCCCCTGATAAGGCACCTCCGGCCTCCTTCTGTGAATCTGTAAACTGGGGGCAGGAGAAGAAACTCTTGGGCTCTCAGGAGTTGCTAAGATCCCTTTCATACAATTTCTTCAACATATTATTTCTAGATATGGGAAGAAAAGAAGACGAGTCTGGCACTGAGAACTCATTTGGGAATGCAGCTTAGTGGTTTAAGTGAAAGTTTAGGAGTTAGGTTTCCTGAGTTCACACCCCACCTTTACTGCTCACCTTAGACATCTACAACACGGGTCCAGTCAGAGCACCTACCCCCTAGACTGTGGTGAGACGTAACTGAGATGATGCCTGTAATGTGTGTGGCCCAGTGGGCTGTGTGTAGTGAGCTCTCCATGAATGTTAAATATTTATTAACCTAATTGTGATTGTTATGAACATTATAAAAGAAAGTATCTCAAAGGCAGCTGAAAGGGAAGCCCACAGAGAAGAGGTAAACGCTTCTCAGTGCTCAGGAGGGCCCGATTTCTTCTGCTGGCCAATCTTGAGAAGTGGCTGCAGGACCCACCCAGTGGCGTAGTGGTTAAGTTCACGTGCTCCACTTCTGTGGCCTGGGGTTCACAGGTTTGGATCCTGGTCGCAGACCTACACACTGCTTGTCAAGCCATGCTGTGGCGGCATCCCACATACAAGGTGGAGGAAGGTTGGCACGGATGTTAGTTCAGGAATAATCCTCCTTACCAAAAAAAAAAAATAAATAAATGGCTGCAGGTTCAGAGGCTCCCAGGCCTACCCTATCAGTCAACAAGGAGCCCAGGGGAGTTCAGGGATGCAAATGAGAACTCCTATAAGCATCAGGGGTAGGAGGAGAGAGTAGCTGAAAGGCACGAAGCCCAGAGCCCTCAGGAAACATTAGCTGGAGAAACAAAGTGTGCTGGGAAAAGCCCAGCCCCAAATGAAGGCTGGAGGCTCGATGCTTGGAAGCAGGAAAGGGAGCCCCACAAAGAATTCAAAGTAACTCACTGCTCCACAGTTATTTCTGACATCTGTACTATTTTCTCCGATTACCAAAGTAATACATTGGTACTTTACAGAGTTTTATATAATGTAAACAGCAAAAGAGTCCCCTATCCAAGTTTTTAAAAATCTTTTTATTGAAGTTTAATACTTACAGAAAAATGCACAAGTCATATCCAATGAATTTTCTCAAAGTGAATATACCCGGGTAGCCAGCACCCAGATGGTGGAATAAAATGCTGTCAGAACACCAGAAGTCCCCTTATCTGCTCCCAATCCCAGTAGGAATCCCTTTCCTGATTTCTTTCCCCATAGATTAATTTTGCCTGTTTTAAAATTTTAAGTAAATGGAATCACACAGAATGTACCCTTTTGTGTCTGGCTTCTTCCACTCAGCATTATGTTGTGAGATCCATTCATATTGTTATTTCATTATATAGATAAACCACAATTTATTTATTCATTTCATCATCAAATACTGATGGGTATTTGGGTAGTTTCCAGATTTTAGTTATTGGAAATCATGTTAAGATCAGTCTTGTACATATCTTTCGGTGAACACGTGCTCATTTCTCTTGTTTATCCCTACAAGTGGAATTGCTGACTTGTAGGGTACGCATATGTTTAGCTTTGGTAGTTACTGCTGCCCAAAGTTTTAAAAGGATATTCAAAGTACATACAAGATCTCTGTGTGGGCTCCCAGAGAAACTTCAGAGTGTCACTCGGAAAGGAGTGGGCAGTCCAGTGGCACTTGTCAATAGCCTGGCAATGGATCTCTCTGCTCACAATCCACCCAGGATACCATGGCTACATGACCTGCCCCAAATTCCACTTTCATCCTGTCATCCCCATTCACCATTCCCAACAGAGGCCTTTCTTTAAACCCAACCACACTTCCAGGGCAGCACTGGATCACATACCTGTCCACTTGATGGCCGTAGACTGGATTTTAGTCACTTCTTACATTCATTCATCCATGTAACAAATATTTAGTGCCTACAACTCAATTGCATTGTTTTAGAAGCTGGGATTGGAGCAATGTACACACTTCTACCCTCATGGAGCTAGCATTCTAGCAGGAAGAGACAGACAATAAACAAATAAAAATGTTATTGGTGATGAGGGCTATGGAGAAAAATAAAGCAATGTAAGGAGAATAGGAAGAGTGGGGTTGGGGAGGAATGTGCTTTTGTATAATAGAATGGTCAGGGAAGGCCCACAAGGCAGGCAAGATCTGGAGTTTCAAATGATCACTCTGGCTATTATGTTGGAAATGGGCTATATGGGAGCAAGTGGAAGAAAGGAAACAGGAGACCATCACAAGAGTCCAGGCAAGAGATAATGGTGAATTGGACTGGGGTGATAGTAGTGGCAGTGATAAGTGGCTGCATTCAGCATATATTCTAAAGGTAGGGCTGTCAAGATTTGCTGGTGGATTGGCTGTGGAGCATGAGAGGGGAATCAAAGGTGCCTTGTTTCCACCAGGAGCAATGCCTACTTGCATATACAGCACAGGATCAGGCCCTGAGTCCAGGGTCTGTTGATTGAGGGTGGATGTCTTTTCTGGTTACAGCCAGCCAAACTTCCTGTGTGAAAGGTTTATTTTCTCTTGTCTCAGAGGTAGTATAAGTATTAAGACAAATAATTGGAGTCAGATTACCAGCCCCAACTCTGTCACTTACCAACTGTGTATCCTCAGGCAAGTTATATAATCTCTTCAAGCCTCAGTTTCCTCTTTTGGAAAAATGGGACAACAATAGTACCTTCATCACAGGATTGTTGGGGATACTGAGATAGTGTACATAAATAGGCATGGCATAGAGCCTAATACCGAGTCAGGGCTTAGAAAATACCGATGTTAAACCAGTTCCCAGTTAAAACAAGCAGACAGAAGGCTATGGAGTAAGGGTTATCTTTATTTGCAAAGTATAAATATGAACCAGGTTTGGAAAAACAGGTTGTAACAGTTCAGAAATGGCACCAGAAACTTCCAGAAGGGACCATGACAGCATACTTCTGTAGTTTTGGTGAGGTGGGTGGGTTTAAATAAAAGCCCTCCTCACCTCCAACCTTCTCTGTAGCAGTTGGTAAGTTATCAGTTACCAAGAACAGTCAGTTCCAATGTCTCCTGTTCCTCCACAGCCTTCTTCTTTGCTAACACCTTTTCTAGATTACCCTCTCCTGCACTGACCCCTGCATGGAGTAGCACCAGAAGAATGGCAGGAGTAAGAGAAATGTCTTGACATAAGGGAGAGTGAGTTCCCACTCTGTGGGCCTGGGGCCATGGTGGGTAAGGAGCCAGGACAGCTGCAGGCATGGAAGCCCAACCTCTTCTGAGATTTGGCAGGGAGAGGACACAGGGAAACACTGATATCTCTTACACTTTGACATCAGCACCTTGGGCTTTCAAAACACAAATGGTAGACAAAATCGCCTAGGCAAGACCACAGTCCAACTCACAGAGTGGATCTGACAAAGTTAACTCCTACATCCTGACCGCACAGACCTCCCCCTGTGGCGCTCTGATCAAGGAAGATCTTCGGAAATGTGGACAGACAATAGATTACTACAGATGGGTCACAGAGCCATCCCAGATTTGCGGCAGAGGAGTGTGATGCTGAGCCAGATGGTGGGGGATGTGGGGTGGAGGGCCAGGAAATTGCCAAAGTAACAGTCTAGGCACTTGAAATATTATTGTTAGATTGTTAAAAACTAAATAAATTAACATACATAGAATAAAATAAATATATAATTTAAGAGGCATTTTACAAACAAACAAACAAACAAACAAAAAATAGTTGTTATTCTTCCCTCTGGGTAGAAGTCCCAAAATTCAGAGTTCTCAGGCTTGTGGTATTTCACAGTTAGCTCATCAAATCCAGCGCTGGAGGGTCCAAATGGCAGATCCCTTGGTGGCTACTTGAGCAAATGGCTTCTCAATCTTTGTTACATTCTTCCAGTCCACAAATCTTTCCTTCTTCCTCTCCTTCTTCTTTTTTTTTTTGCAAAGATCCTGGAGCATATGGAATTTAACTGGCATCTTAATCCAGAAGATACATGTTTAAACAAACTTACAGGGGTAAGTAGGGTTTGGTGGAGGGGAATCAGAAGGGCATGAAGGTCCCTCACTTTTGCTTTCTTCTGACCCAGATCCCATTGGACATATTCTTTTTGGCACTTGAAGGCTCTGGTATTTTGGCAAAGCAATTATGGGAGGCCCAGTCTAGATGGCAACTGGGGATGAAGGAGTCTTTGCGGCTAGTTGTGAAGTCCTTCCCCTCTGCAGAGTCTGCGATCAGCTTGTGTCTTCTCAGAGGTAGCAGTCCCCAGCTGATTCCTGAAGCACAAGAAGAAGGCATTTAAGCCGAATACAGTCTTAAGAAGCAGAAAGATCATCTGGGAAGGGGTGGAAGGAGAGGGGATGAGGAAGGGAGAAGCTGTCCTCTCAAGCATCTCTCTTGGGCATCCCTCTAGCAACTTTCACCCTAAGTGGAGATGAAGCACCGACAGCCTTTTTGAAAACAATTCTGCAATGGGACCCTGACTCCACATAGCCTACCTCCCAACCCCTAGGTCAAGAGAATTCAGCATGCCTTGAAACATATCCAGGAAAGGGGGTGACGGTGCCTTGGGGCAAAGGATGGACCATTACCTTTAGCACAAGTCTCTCTTAGTGGGAAGTAGTCATGCCCAACTTCACTTTCTCTTCATTTTCCACATCATAACCTCCTCTCCTATGGTACCTAAGGAAGATAAGTTTTGTGAGCAAGCTCTGCCTGCTACAACAGGATGCAGGTCCCAGAGCAAGTCTTTCCAAAGGACTCTGCCATTGTGGTTCCCTCCACTACTTGGAAAAGCACAGAGTATGGCAGCCCAACAGACCTCTGGTCAAAGGCCCAACTGCCCTGAGGGATGCCTGTCTCTAAGAGCAGGCTACAATTTGCTAAGAACTTTCACCTCATTTATATAATCCTCACAACATCTTTATGAGGTAGGTGGACAGAAATTACAATCGCTAAAAGAATATAGCCCTCAGAAAGACAGGTAACTTGGTCCAGGTCTCACAACAGATGAGTTGAAAATGGGCACAGAGTGTCCCCCAATGTAGAACATAACCTAGATTGGAAGCATGGCCTGAGATCCAGACGCCTCAGAATTGGAAGGATATACCAATAGCACTGCCCATGCCTTGACTACCAAACCACACACTAATGCCATCAAAGAACAGAGCCAGGAGAAAGAGCTGTGTGAAGAAGCGGCTCCAAGGGTGGGTTACTGGGCTTGATGTGAGAAGCAAAACCTACCATGGCCTGGCAAGTTTTGCCCTGGGATCTAGACAATGGACTCGTGTCACACCAGAGAAGCCAGGTTCTTGGAGAACCTGTACTCAGGAATGTCAGTCAGACTCCTAGCCCAGGATTTGTGCGGGTTGGAGGGCTCATGTGATCACCAAGCAAAAGATCCAGGAGGAGGAGAAATGGAAGTGATTTGCAGAAACAGCCTGTAGGGACCCCCAACACTCACCTAAACATGAGAAGCCCCACGATGACGAGCAGACAGACAGATGACAGCACCACAGCCACCACAGCCAGGATGGTTGTGTGGTCATAAGTATACAAGCGATTTTCCACCGGAAGGCTCAACCCATGGCACCTCTCTCCGTGGTAACCTGGGTGGCAGCTGGTCCAAGACAGAACAAAGCAGAAATGAGGTTAGTGGTTCAGCCTCTCTCTCTTGGCAATGGCCCACCTACATAAGCTAAACCCCACTCCTCACACCCTCAGCCTATCAGTCCCTGACCATGATCCCTACCTTACTTTATCCTTCTCTAGTAGGAGACTCTTTAAAAGCCCCTCTGGGGGGCTGGCCCGGTGGCGCAGCGGTTTAGTTCGCGCTTGGCAGCCCGGGGTTCGTGGGTTCGGATCCCGGGCGCCGGCGGACGCACTGTTTGTCAGCCATGCTGTGGCGGCGTCCCATATAAAGTAGAGGAAGATGGGCACGGATGTTAGCCCAGGGCCAGTCTTCCTCAGCAAAAAAGAGGAGGATTGGCAGTGGATGTTAGCTCAGGGCTGGTCTTCCTCACAAAAAAAATAAAATAAAATAAAAGCCCCTCTGAAGGCTCTATGGCCTTCCTCCCTCACTCCACGCCCAACCTTCTCCATTCCCTCTGCTCCTCTGGCCTGTGATTCCTGCTCCAGGCAGGGAAAAAGCAAGGGAGGACTTTAAGTTCTCAGCTAGACCTGTGCCACGTGTGGATGATGTATTACATGTGTATTAAGATGTTCTGTTTAAATCAGTCAAAAGGACAGGCACAAGAGCTGGTGGGTTGAGGGGATTCAGTATCACTCCCTTTAGTGAGGCCCCTTAACACTCTGACCCAGAAATAAACCCAGCCTTCTCCACCAATGCTTCCTGCGACTAGTCCCTCTCTGCCACTGCCCAGGCTATTAATAGGTCCTGTGCCTTTGCCAGGAGTCATTTTTCTCAAGTTTCCTTCATCTAACTCCCAGCTCCCTCTGGATGCAGGACCCAACTTGAGACCTTAACTTCAGCCTTTGGCCTCTGAATGCTGGGCTATCAGGCCTCCTGCATGACAGCACAAAGCAAACAAACCAAGATAACATCTTGCCCAGCTGTCCTGCCAGAGCATGGAAGAATGTCAGAAACAACCCTTTGGCTCTTCTCACTCAAGAAGTAAATCAGATGGCAACTGCCTCTTCTAACACAAAGCATTTCCTGGAAGCTCTTAGGAAGACTCAGAAACGCCTGCAGTTGAAACAAGTACATTCACATCCCTTCCTTTATCTGAGCACCCCAGAGATCTTTTGATGTAGGTAGGAGCCCCATGTTACAGAAAGGCAGAACTGCTTTCCCCATGGTCACACAGCAGGACAGAGATGTGGACATGGATTATCTGACTCTGAGCTCAGTGTGCTCAGCTCATTCACACCCAAGAATGCCCATACCCCAGCTAGGGGGGCAGTGGCACTGTCTGCCTGGAGACTTGAGGCCACTAGCTGCTGCAGGAAACATTTAGAACCTGGTGGCCCTCTATTTCAAGCTGTGCCTCCTCTGGGAAGGAGGTTGTACACCTGCTGTCTCAGAGCAAGGAATCCCTTCTTCCCGCCAAGAGGCATCAGGGAAATGAACCTGGTTAGACTCAGTAGCAGAGGGGACAGGCTGGGGGTGCTGCACACCTGCCCCTGCCTTCCTGCCCAGCACCTCTCTCTGTCCCAGATCCTCCTGGGTGCTTGGGGGAACCACTTCACTGCAGGTAATGTAGGTCGGGCCCACTACACACACAGCAGAGCACACAGTTCCTTGCCCAACCTCTCCACACACCTGTCCCATCAGCCCAGGTGGGCAAAACACTGACCCCCACTCTGCCAGGATGTGGAGGAAGCTCTCAGGAGCACCCCTGGAAAATCCCTTATGCACAGAAGTTTACAGTTTACAAGACACTTCTTATCTACTAGCTTAACTGAGCCTCATAACACCCTGACAGGCAGGTACAGCCCCATTTTACAGACTGAAAGACTAAGATGAAGGGTCAGAGAAATTAAGTGATTTGCCCAAAGTTTCACAACTAGGAAGCATCAGGGCCAAGACTAGAAACCAGTCTTGGTAGATTCCAAGTTCATGATTCTTTCTACTCTGAATAGTGCAGGTTACCCAAAGGAAACACATATCTGATGGGTTGATGGGTTCCTGGGGCTGTCTGACCTCCTCTCTGACTGTATTATTATTATTATTATTATTAACTTGAATAATTAATAATAATAAATAGCAAACATGAAAGGCTTACTATGAGCCAAGTATTCTGTGCTAACTGCTTTATAAGGATCATTTCATTTAATCTTAAAAATATCTTTATGAAGTAAGAGCTACTATCTCCATTTTAAAGAAGACGAGATTGAGGCTTAACTTCTGTGAGATAACCTGCCCAAGGTTACACAACTAGTGAGTGACAGAGCCAGGACTCAACTCAGCACGCTGGAGGACTTCAGAGACTATGCTCTCCTGGGGGGAGGGATGCTGAAGCTCAGTCTGTTTTTCACTTCCAGCCCATCATTCAAACCCCACAGGTAGTTACTCAGATGATAGAAATAAAGCTTGGCCTCAGAGTCCTGCAATTCAGTTACATAATCCCTCCACCCCCACCCTGAGTCAAAAGGGTAATAATGTAAACATCCTAATATTACCCACTTCCCCCTCCCTTTGCAGAGGGCTCCTGGCTTCCTCAGGGAAGGAGAGGGGACGAGTACATTCCAAGCATCCCTGGGTGGGGGCAAGATCGTGTGTCTTGCCCAGAGCCAGCGACCCATCAAACGGGGACATGATCCTCCTACCCATGTCTGTGACCCATTTCAGAATTTGTATTATGACAGACTCAAGAACCCTCTAGGGTCCAGAGACATCTGCCAAACTGGGTTTCTCTGCCCCTACCCCAGGAGGTGGAGGTGGACTCAGAAGACATGAGTTCCAGACTAGTTCTGCTGCTATTTCTACCCAGTGATCTTGAGCAGGTTATTTTACCTTCCAAGCTCTGGTTTTCTTATGTAAAACCAGATAAATGTCTACCTCACTAGAGTATCGTGAAGACCAAATGAGATAATATAGATAAAAGCACTTAGGGGCCGGCCCAGTGGTGTAGCGGTTAGGTTCACACGCTCTGCTTCAGAGGCCTGGGGTTTGCAGGTTCGGATCCCGGGGGTGGACAGATGCACCGTTTGTCAAGCCATATTGTGGCGGCGTCCCATACAAAGTAGAGGAAGATGGGCACAGATGTTAGCCCAGGGTCAGTTTTCCTCAGCAAAAAAGGAGGATTGGCAACAGATGTTAGCTCAGGGCTAGTCTTCCTCACATAAAAAAAAAAAAAAGCACTTAATAAAAGGCCAAGTTTCACATATGTGTGAGTTATTATATAATCAGACTCCAGAGGGTACTGCCCATATCCTGAGGAACAGGGTACTAAAGTCAGATGGAGCCGAAGAGAAGGGGCCTCACCATTCCTTCTCAGCATCTGGGCAGGGAGGCCAACTGGAGTCCCCAGGCCTGTCTCTCTTCCAGCTCTGAGTCCTCCTTAGCCCAAATGCCCCCAGGTTTCCTCCAGCCACAGGAAACTTTACAGCCAATTTCTGGGTCAGCAGCCAGTCAGGAGCCCCAGGAAACTGCTCTTTGAGGGAAACATTTGGCTGGTGACACAAAAGGGTTTTCCTGTGGATGGTGGCTGCAGAGGGCTGGCTTAGGAAGCCAGCTAGCCTCAAGCTCACCATGGCAGCCTGGACACACCCTGGCTGGTGGTTTTTGGGTCTGGAAGCAAGGAGCCACAAAGGGCCCTAGATGTTGGTGCCCAGATGTCACATTCCCCCAAACCAGGAGCTCTGTGTCTTCTTGCTGCTTTCTGCTCTGAATACTAAGGGCCGGAGACAGCCAAACTAGACATAGAATCCAGCCCCTTGAAAATCCATCTAGGAAGAAGACACAAAGTCTTCAAATCAGGTTGCCACACTCTTAGGCTAGTAAAAGCCTTAAGAGACCTCTAGGATAACAGCTGTCCTCTATAAAATCCTGCTCAAACTCTGACAGGGAAGAAGGACACAAGCCAACACCCAGTGCAGCCTGGAGGCATGAAAAGCATGTTGGACTGGAAGTCAGGCACCTGAGTCCCTGTCCCGTTTCCATCTACTTATTTAGCTGTTGATCTCAGGCAAATCACTTCCTACTTCCTGGCTCCAGTTTCCGCATCTTTCAAGTAGAGACAGCAAGCCCTGCCTATCCAGCAGAGGGCTTTTGAGAATCCCAGGACAGGACTACATCTCCCCATTCCCTAGAAGAGTTGGCACCAAGTAGGTGCTCAACACATACCTGTTGGGCCCAACTTATAATAAATGTACACTGTGAAGCTCCAGGGCAAAGGAGAGAAGGCATCATCATGGTTATCATCACCATGCCTAGGGCTACCTTGGCCCTGGGCACCCTTATCTAGGTTCTCTGGGCTTAGGTGGTGGCAATACCCAGCTCTCCAGGACAGCAGCCTTACAAGGGTTCTCAGCTGAGCAGGGAAGTCCATCCACCAACACCATCCACCGACCAGTTTGGCCCAGACAGATTCCTGGCCTTAATCCATCTTGACTACCCTCAGAGTCACTGCCTCCACCCTGTACTAATGATGCCATTTTACAAATTTAAGACAAACATTTCCTGTCCTGTCCCAAGACCATGGGAGATAATATGGGGACTGTCTATGTCAATCTTAAGCAACCCCCTCCAATACTAAGATCCTGACAATGATGTTATAGGAGAGGGCACACAAGTGACTGTGGACATGGTGGGGAGTGATGGGTGTCTGCTAATTGCCAAATACAGGGCAGGTCTGCCATGTGAGATCAGATATAACAAGGAAGCTTTAAAAGCCAAGGGATCTGCACCAATCAGAGTAGAAGAGATGCCAGGCAGCCTGCCTTCTTGACAAGTTAGGAGATGGTGTGCACCCAACAGTCTCCTGGCCCTGTCCAGAGTCTCTTAGGTCACAGAGCCTGCCTCCCCATAGAGACCTCGTGCCCAGCAGAAGACAGTGGATGTTTGCAGCCTGATGTGGGTGTTGGCCTCAGGCACAGTGGCGACATGATGCCTGCCAGAGAGCATGGCAGTGCCGTCATCCTGGAGGGGTTGCCAAGGCAACCGTTTGCTGGGCTTGGCCTAACAGAGTGGCTGGGGAACCCACAGCCCCTCCACACACACCCCTGCCCAGGGAAGGGGTGGTACTGCCTGACCAGGGGCTGATGCCTACTGGGTCGGGTTCCATTTCCCATTAATCTTGCACAAAGGAAGTGTTCTCTCACCCCTACAGCCAAAGGCCAATGCCTACCATGTCCTCTACTTCCTGGCCCTTGCTGGGGTGAGGAAGAAGGAAGGAGAGGCTTCTCCCTGCTTCCATGATGTTCACTTTCTATACAGTTCCTCCATGCTTTAGAATCAACCCACATTTGCTCACTCATGTGCACATATGTCCGAGTATACACACACCTGCTCAGCATGTGTCCAAATGCACCTCATATCTGTCTGCAGGGCTTGAGAAAGGAGGCCACAGAAGCTCAACTCCACCCAGCAAGCTCACTCTGCCATGTTCCCTACTGGCTTCTCCCATGTGGAGTAGGGCATGAGGTAGGAATGAAGGACCTGCCTTCAGGTGTCAACTTTCCTAGCCACATGCATATTTCTGAGCAAGCAGGAAATGTCCCCAAGGATGAAAGAACGTCACAAATCCACGTCACAGGAAATTGCATCCTATGTGGGGGGAGCCCCTTCCGCTGACTAAAAATATTTCCCCTCCTCCCAACTTCCGCCCAGAAGTTGAGAAGAAACTGGGTGGAATTATGAATTCAAGGAACAATGACAACGAGGAACAGCCACATGGCTGACAAAGAGTATGCTGATGATAGTCAGTCCTGGGGCAGGGACACTTACATGCAGGATGGAGCCCGGAGCTCCTTCACATATTTGCATTCTCCGTGGATGCAGAAGTCCTTGTATTTCCGAAGACATGGGTCTCTCTTCTTCCCCAACCCCTTGCCTTTCTTCTTTCTTTTCCCATGCTCCTCCTTGCTTGGTGTGACCAGAGCTTGTGGCTTGGAGGGGAAAGCAGCTGCAGGAGAGAAGCATTCTATTAAGTCTCTGACTCTCCTGGGGGAAAGAATCAGAACAGTGTCTGGAAGGAGTATGTACTCTTTGACCCCACCTAAAGTCAGAGGCCTTGGGAAGGCCCCTTGGCTCACTGTCTCCCACAGGCTGAAGGAAGACGGGGCAGAACTGCCAGAAAGCGGTGGAGGAAGTAGAGGCTAGTGGGGTCCCAGAGAAGCCATTTCACAAACTCAGTTTAAGAACCTCATTCCAAGAATGCTAGGTTCTGTTGAGTAACTGCAGCTGATTGGGCAATTCTACCAGCCTCACCCCCACCCCACTGTCCATCGCCATCTCCTACTCCCCCACGCCCACTTGGTTCTATTTTGGCCTTAAATCAGCCTCATTTCCTGATGCTGCACTCAATGACCCACTTGCAGGAAGAGTGTCAGAGATAAAAATTGCTTCTGGAGAAGGCATTTGGAGGGTTTTTTGCGGGGGGAGGCTCCTAAATAGGAACAGTGCCCATGTCCAGGTGGCCCCCTCTGGGGTACCTATTAGCACCAGGGTACCATGAGCCCAGGGCAGAGCCAGGCTTGGGGACAGCAAGCAGGCCAGCCCCTGTCAGGGCCTTGTTTTTTCAACTTTAAGTAAAATATTTACCCTGCTCTGTGCCTTTTCCAGCTCACTACTTCTCTCAAAGGTCCATTTACATTTATCCCCAAAGGTCTTGTTTATAGCCCTCTAGGATGGGGAGTACAGTGTATACAAGGGGTAGAAAGATGGAAAGTAAGGAACTATCCACAAGGAACTGGAACAATGACTCCCTCTAGTCTTTCCACGCTTCAAAAGGGGAAAAACAACCTCACACAGACATCCAGCTGGGACTGACCATGGGCTACGCCCATCAGCCCGGGGGTCTGACACCAGTCCCCCTCTACCCTGCCCCCAGCAGAAAAAAAGGTGCCCGTTGTCCATGGTTGTAGCCACACATCTGGCAGAAGGGTGAGCATCATATATTAGACTGGAGACCTAGGATCTTCAAGCTGGAAGTGACTTCAAAGAATATCATGGTTTTCAATTTTCAGATGAAAAACTTGAGGTCCCAAAAGGCAGTGAATTGTCCAAGATCATGCAAGGTTGGAAACAGAAATGTGGTTTCTGAACTCCATATCCAGTGCTCTTTCTCAACGCATCAAGCTGCCTCACACACCCCCATCCTCTCCCCCAAACAAGTCTGGGATGTTGAGCCAGGAATGAGACAATGAATGGGTCTGAAGTCAGCAGACCTGTGCTCTGATTTCAGCCATGTGATCCTGGGCAAGTCGCTTATTCTCTCTGAACCTTGGGGTTCTCAGTAAAAAGTGGATAGCAGGACTTCCTATCTCAGAGTTTTGCTACAAGGATTAATTAACCCACAATAACATGTTGAGTGCCCAGAACACAGCAGGCACTTAATAAATGGTAACAGTTATTGATTTTAGGTGATAGGATCCCCAGACCTGAAAAACAGTCTTCTCCCAGCAAAGCCAAGAGAAGCGAGGAAAGGCAGATGCCAGTAGTTGCACAGTCCCTAGTTTTCTCTGGTGCAGACCCAGGCCCCTTCAGAGCTCAGAAGGTGAGGCAGATGCTCAGAGAAACCCAGTGACCAGAGCCCTGGTGAAATTGAGACAGGAGGGCCAAGTCAATCAGAGAAGGGAGGGAGAGAGCGACAGGGTGACAGCCTGGCTCCTGCCAGGGAGAGGGAGCAGTGAGTCAGGTCTGCAGAGGTATGAGGAGCAGCTGTGTGGGTGGAGGGTGAGTCACAGCCCAGCTCTGCCCAGCCTAGGAGGAGAGGGCCAGGAGAATCCAGGTTGTTCAGGCCAAGGGTGACCCCAGAGGGCCCCTGTGAAAGGATGAAGGGTGGGAGCCCAGGCTCAGCTTGGGAACAGACTGTTGATTACACAAAGCAGAGAGCACCTAAGGGTAACTCTGGGTAAGGAGGGAGAATGGTGGCTGAGAAGCAGGCGGGGCTAGAACAGGTGGGTATCTTTCCAACCAAATATAGTCATTCCGGGGCTCCAGGGATCAGTCCCTGCTCCACCCTCAAGAATTGCTGCAGGTGGCTGGGGGCAGGGAAGCAGGCAATGCTGGAGGCTCTGGACTCTGCCCTGTGCCTGTACTCGGCCACAGCCACATCTGCTGGCTGAAGGATCCCACCAGGCCCTTCCTCCCTTGGAGTCTCTCTCGGGGACTCGAGGTGGTCAGGAAGTCTCCAGGCTTTGGGTAGGATTTGTAGACACCCAGCATTTCGATACAGCTCCCTAGGGACCCAATGCTTACCATTCATGCTGGCCTCACCTGGAGAGACCAAGAGTTCCTCATTCCCCTCTGTTCCCCCAACCTGGAGTCAGGTGGATAGAGGAGACTAACACTGCACACCTATCATGTGCACTTAGCATCTCAACGTCTGTTACCTTATTTTATACCTAATAGTCATTTGATGTAAGAATTAGGACTTGCTCCATCCTTACATTTTACATAGAACTCAGGGAAAGCTTGTTCCTATCACCCGGCTTACCTCAGAGGAATGCACCAACTCCAGACACTTTGCCTGTCTCAGTACGCCCCAAAGTACCCAGAAGGGCAGCAACTCAGCATGTGAGACCCAAGGACAAGAAAGACATCAGGACCCATATTCCAGGATCCCCCAGTATGCTTGTCAGGCAGAGCAGCTTTTCTTGAAATCCTTCATGAATACCCCCAACCCACAGGTGTGCCCAAACAGCATCAATCTGGGATCCGCTTATTCTGCAACGCCTACCAGGGTCTGAGGATGGACAGCCCCCACACCCACCTCTGAAAAGGTCCAGGTCTGCTCCTTCCAAGTCCAGGGCTTCCCCGCCCCGGCCGCCTCCCGGGGGCAGCAGCTGGTCCGAAGGTTCAGTGGGAGAGTCCAGGTTGCTGGTTCCAGCCGCCAGCCCTCTCCGAAGCCGCTCCAGGCTCTCTCCAGTCACCAACGCCGAGAGCACTGTGGGTGAGGGGCGAGGCCACATCAGACCCCCCGCCCAGACCCCCAGTCGCCACCCACCGATGCCGGAGCCCTCCTGCCAGAGAGCACTGGCCCCACCAAGTGGCCTGCGCCAGGGGCGCTGCAGCGACCTTCCCCCATGCCCCCAGCAGAGCGTCCCCATCCCCCGACCTCCGGGGACGTCTGCAGCCCTCTTACCTGCAGCCAGAAAGAGCTTCAGTACCACCGGCAGCAGCTTCATGGTCCCGGACCCGGCGGAGGCGGCGAGGCAGCTACCACTTTGGAGGCGGCGGCCAATGGGCGCTGGCACGGGAGCTGGGGCGGGCGGAGCGCAGGGGATTCCGCCGGGCACAATCTGATGCCGGCCTCTGAATGCAAGCCTGGCTAGGACCTAACGCAGAGCTCTCGGCCGCTGGGCGTCTGTCTGTTCAGTCCGTCAGTCCGTCCGTTCGCCCGCCCGCCCGAACCCCGGCGCCTGTGTCAGGCAGACCAGCCGCGTGCCGCGCACAGCTCCCTCAGTCGACTGAGCGCTCCCCGGCGCGCGGCTGGGAATAAGGCTCCCGGAGGCGCCCAAGCTCCGCCCCGCCCCGCGCCGCCCCCTCTCCCCTCCCGCGCCGGGAAGCTCGCCCTGCTCCCGGCGCCGGCCGCGCAGCCCCCAACCCCGCGGGCGCGGCGGGGGAAGTGGGCGGGAGTAGGGGGCGGCGCTCACATATTTTGGGACCAGGCCAGCGCAGCAGTGGCCTGACTGTGGGTAGGGCTGCTGACAGGCAGGTGGCGGGGACCAGTTCCTACCTTTCCCTAAACGCTTGTCGCGCTGCAGCCTTGTGACTGCTGAGCTGAGCTCTGTCCTTGGACACCCCCCCATCCCCTCCCCTCTTCTAGACCTGATTCCTCGGGCCATCCCTGCTCCAAACCAGGATCTCCATCCGTGTCACCTTCTGAGCAGAAGCCTACTTCTTTGCCTACCAACACAGCAAGTAGTAAATAATAATTAATTCATTTATCATTTAAAAAATTAGACACATGAATGCTAGCAGGTCTCGTGAGCCCGAATTAACCAGAGTTGCAGTTGCCGGCACTTGGTATCACTCCAGCAAAAGCAAAGGAAGTTAGTATTCTTCCAGCCGCTGTGGCTTCCCTTCTTCCTTCCCCCAGGGGAGATAGTCTCCATTAGGATTTTTGAACTATGAATTATAATTTCCAGGCTTCTGGGATTGGAGACACATAGGTTGTGAAACAAGCCTCACACTATTCCTTGCCTTTGAACACCATCTTCTTCTCCAACATAAAAACTGAGCCCCTGTCCCACAGGACCCAGCTGGCTAGCCTAGGTTGCTATGTTCAACAGAGGCCAGGAGATTGAAGTGTTTCTCTTCCAACCTACGTAATTTTACAGGGGTCTTCTGGAGTCAATGTCCTGACCCAAAGAAATGACTCTCTCAGTGGGTATTTCAGCTCCCAGGGATGTGCTGGGGAGGGAGTTGTATGACACAGGGCTGGGTTGGCATTCAGATCCCTCAAATTGTGCCAGATAGAGCCACTTGCCTGATTCAGCCCATGTGTAGGGATAAAAACAGGCCTGCTATTTATACACAGTCTATCCCACTGTCCCTCCTCATCCCCACTTTTGCAGAGGCCAGTCGGGCTCTGCCCTCTTAACTTGCCCCCCAGCAGCGCTCCCCAGGCCTAGGTTTCCAGAGTGCATTGGAATCACTACATGCCTAAGTTAGAATCCTGCTTTGCTACTTACTGTGTGGCTTTGGACAAGATATATAATCTCACTAACAAGACATTTAATCTCACTGAACCTCAGTTTCCACATCCCTCAAATGGGAATGACAATAATAATAACGCCTACTTTGTAGAGAGTTTTCTGAAGACTGAACGAGGGAACACATACAAAGCAGTTAGTACAGTGCCAGGCATATTATAAGCTCTCAGTGAATGTGCCCTATTGTTATTATTATTGCTAAGCATTCTCCCTTGACCACTCCATTCCCTTAAGAGGCCTCTTTTCTCTCCCTTCCCCACAGGTCTGAGGCTCCATGTTGTGGTTGGGCTGGTTTCAGGCGGAAGCTCACCTGTCACCTATTTGGCCAAGAGCCACTGTGGGATTATTCCTCTGGGTGATCAGTATTGGGCCTAAGACCTCAGCGGATGGTCACCACCCAGGCCACACCTTTGTTCTCCCTCAGCAGCTGCCTGACCACCTGCTTCCCCAAAACAAAGCCACCTTGGGGTCAGGGCTCTCCCCAGGGGAGGGTGGAGGGAGACACTTCCTGACACACAGCCAAGTCACCCCCTTCCCCCCACCCACCACCAAGTTCACACCCTGCTCTCCTGTCCTAGCCTGCCTCTCCCTTCGCATGCTCTGTCCTTCCGCCTTCTCACCCCTACATCAGCCTTAGCCCCATTCATGGGGCAACTCCAAGCTTTCATCACACCTGGGAGCCTCACCCCAGCTAGGTTTGTGTGTCAGCCAGGTTTTATGGGAATGGCCTGGAAAATGAAGACAAAAGGCCTGGAATGGTTTGGGGACAGTCACTTGCCCTCTCAGAACCTTGAGTGTATGTCCTCTGACAAAAAAAAAGAATCACAGTTCATGCTGGGGCAACCTCATTAACTCATTTATTCCATAAACATTCACTGAACACTTTTCAGGCACTAGAGACACAGCAATAAACAAGACAGCTAAGGACGTGCTTTCACGGAGCTTACATTCCACAGTAGGGGAGATGGGCATACTTTATTTACATTAAATAAATAAAGAAGGAAAAATAGATCCTATGATGACAAGTGCGAAGATGAAAGTTAAAATACAATGATATACTATAGGATAATGTGTCTCAGTGCTTGGGATGACTCTCTAGACTTGGTGAATGATTAGCAAAGGCCTCTCTGAGCAGGTGACATGTAAGCTGAGGCCTGAATAAGAAGGAACCAGGCTTGTGATCATCCATTGCGAAAGCATTCCAAGCCATGCAAATAATGAAAAAACTCTGAGGTGGGAACAAGCTTAGAGCATTCAGGGAACAGCAAGAAGACCAGAAAGGAAGGAGGGATATAAGATAACATTGAAGCAAAGGCTAGAGCCAGATAGCAGAGGATGTTACAGGTCCAGGTAGGCACTTGATTTTATTCCCTATCACTGTGAGCATCAAATAAGATGTCACTGGGAAAGCACAGTTATGCAGGATTCTATCATGTCCTCCCCTCCTCCCACCCAGGCCTCCCCCACCTGCTCTCTGGCTGCCAAGTGCCAAGAACATACTCCTAAGGAAGCAGAGTCCAAACAGGCCACTCTGCTTTCCCTGACTGTCTATTGACCATGAGCAAACTGAGGCTTGGAAACTTACTGGCCCTGGGCCACCAGTGAATCACAAGGGGGCAAGTCCAGAGCAGAAACCCCGGCATCCTGCTTCCCAGCCCTGTGCTCTGTTCCAGGCTCCATGCGACACTGAGTGCCACTGACTCACTGTTAAGCCATACAGCCCTTGACTGGGGGAGAGCACTCACAAGCCAGTGGGGAGGAGCTAGGAGAAAGGGGTGCTGGTGGTGACAAGAAAGGGGAGAAGGGGACTTGGAGAGGGGACCAACCTGAGTCCCTTCCCCACTGTGGGTGAGCTGTCTACACGAGTAGATTTGTTCCCCTAAACCTGGCTGTGCATCAGAATTACCTGGGAATTTATTAAAGATAAAATCGTCCAAGCCCCACCCCAGTGCTCCTAATTCAAAACCTCCTGGGGTGGGGCCCAAGCATTTATACTTTTGGCAGGTAATTCTGACATCAGCCAGGTTCAGAAGCACTGTTCTACATAATTAACCGGGATAATGTGTCAAGCATCTGAACAAAATCTGAACCTCTGAGGCAGAGGTGGAGTAGCTTTAAGGAATGACACTTCCCATGTGCTCAACAATCCACATGCATTATCTTGTGTGATCCCCACAACAGCCCTAAGACTAGACACTCCTCCCCATTTTAAAGGGTTGAAGCTAAAAGAGGTCAGAAACAGCCCCAGGTCACCCGGCTAGTGAGACTCTCAGCCTCAATTTGAGCTCCTCTCTTTTTCCTCGGCCTGTGCTCTTAAGCTTAACATTCCCCTGAACAAATGGATGAAATGACATGATGGACGCCCTCTCTCTGCTTCCTACGGACAATAACATCATCAGCTTCACTGAGGCTCAGTGCTCCATATGTCCCAGGGGGTGATCATTAGAATCTCTGCCTCACAGGCTGCAAGGAGGATTAGATAAGGGCAGCAGGGCAGCTAGTGAAATGGGTACACTCTCAGGAGCCAGACAGCCGTGGGCTCAAATTTTGGTTCTGCTCTTTTTCTAGCTTTCTATCTTTGGACATGTTAGTCAGTTTCTCTGACCTACAGTTTGCTTATCTGCAAAATGGGGACAATAATAGTAGCTATTATTATAGGGCTCTTGTGATGATTAAATCAGATCATGTATATAAAGCATAATGTAATGCCTGACCCATAGGAGGTGCTTACTTGGTGACAGCTGCTATTAAGAACATATGCTTCCTTTCTTTCCTTCTTCCTTCCTCCCTTCCTACCTTCCTTCTTTCCTTCCTTCCTTCCTTCAAGTGGGAACTTAAATAAGGTGCTGCTTTATCCTGGGCCAGGCATCCTCAGAGTTGAAGTGGTCCCTTTCTACTAGGAGATGGCTGTGCTTATTGATGAGATGGTGGCTCTGCAAGGCCACTTGGAGCTTGGGAAACCTCCACCCAAGAAAGCAAATCCAGCTCAGAGCTCAGAGAGAAGCATGTGCTCCCTGGGGGAGGGGATTCAACTGCCTTCTCCTTCCACTTTGACCAGGAGAAGTGAGTCCTAAGCAGACCCAGAGCTCTGCTGGCTGGGGAGAGGGATGAAGGAGAGGAGCCTCCATTTAGGGGACTTCTATCACCAGGTGGCCATGAGCCAAGAGTTACCCAAACTTGGAAGTTCAGGGTAAGTTGTCATTGCTCCTTGCCCCAGGCTGGCTTCTCTCAACCTTGCTCTCTATCCCCATCTGAAGAGCTGATCAGGCCATTTGGGGGATGCAGCTGGACTTAAACTCAGGCCTGCCCTTTGGAGTCCCCTTGCACCTCCATGCTGACTGGAGGTAGTGCCAGATAACGCTTCATGCACACCCAGTGAAGGACAGGCTCCCATGTCTGATTGCCTGGGGTCAGGATCCATTTGAATAGGATGAAGAATAGGAATGGATGAGGTGGGGAAAGGTTTAGGGGGGTCATGAATCCCTGTCATTCCCAGAAGATGTTGAGGAAGGGACATTTATAATGCACTTGGCTCAGGCCTGGATTCCAAGCCATCCTACTCTATTTCTGGGCTCATTTCTGTGACTTTGAGAGATTAACATCTCCAGTCCCAAGACTTTGCCACTTCGACCATCCCCTAGCTCAGATGGCTCTCTGTCAGCAGGAAGGGGGCAAGTGATTCTTTACTCATCCATCATCCAACCCACCTCCGTCTTCCAGCCTCATCCATCATGTATTGTTTGCAGTCGCGCTGCTGTCAAAAGGCTTACTGAGACAATTCTATGGCAATCAACAGTGCCTGATCTACAAGGCATGATAACTTTTGTCTCTTTGCCTCAGCTTCTTCATCTATAAATGGGGAGAATAACAATCTACTTAGGGGGTTCTTGTGACAATTGAAAGAGATGGCATCTCTGAAAGTGTTTGGCAAAATGGAAAGCTCTATATAAATAGGTCAGTACTATTATTAACTTCTCCAAGGCTCAACCTTGGAATGAGGTCACAGCACATCCTGTACCAGGAATGTATAAGTTCGGTCACAGAGCTGGAATTTAACAATTTAACGTTATCCATTCACTCTTTTATAACTAAGGGTTGATCTAAGACAATGCTTCACAAAGGAAGAGATACTGCCCCCTAGGGGACTTTCTAGGAATCTATGGGGGAGTTTTCAGTTGTCACTGACTGGGGAGTCCTCAGGCATTTGGGGAAAAAGCTGTCAGGCCCACACAATTAAGAGTGGCTCCACACTCCACACTGCTTTTGAGTGTCCTGCCAGACATTCATATGGGTAAAAAACTTGATTATAATTACTTGAGCCTAGAATCATCTCTAATTTACAGAAAAATATAAAAAGAGTTTTTGCACTGACTTTTCCAGGAATGAAATTAGTGTGACTTGTTCATTTTGGTGGTATTTGAGTCGCCAAACAACACACCTGTATCAGTCAGTATTTGTAGCTGTCACATTCAAGGTAATTCTGGGTAGGTGCAAGCGATGTGCTACTTCACTGAGATTTCTAGAGTAGTTGTGACCAAGCATTTGCATATTCAAATAAATTTTATTTTTAATCACTTTCTCTTTTATATTAATCAGGGTATTGACTTTCTTTACAGAGTAAATGTGCAGATAGGATATTAATCTGTGAACTTCATTTCAGGATAGTAAAGGGGTGTTAACAACATATTTGTTATAAAAAGGAAATATTGATTGTGAAAGGGTTGAGAACCACTAATTCAAGAGATATTCACATGAAAAGCCTTTCTTTATCCTTTGTAAAAGTGCTCTTCTAGATACTATTACATGTAAGGTCCCTGGCCAGTGCCTGAATAAGGTGTAATAAATTCCTTTGGTAGTTCAGGGTTAGGAAATTTGGCTCACGACTATCTGGTATAAGTATTCCTTTTATCAGATAATGACAGGTGTGGAATTTTTATGTTCCCTCTTTGCATCCCCTACCAGGAAGCTCACAGTTAAGTTACAGTACTCAGTTTCACTGATTCTCCCTAGCCCAGCATTTTGAGGACAATTATTTATTTCTTCTCCAATTTGATTTCATTATGGGGCTCTTTAATCATTCTTTAAATATTTACATGTTTCTATGTCTCTTGTTGTTTTAAAATCTTTTCTGGAAATAAGGGGAGCATAAATAATTAGTGTGAAACTCAAAAATCACGGACATGCAGTTGCCTTCCCAACACTTCCTGAGTCTGGAAGTCTAGGTCAGAGATGCCTGGAAAGCCTGAGGCAGAGCAGTTTGTGGCAGGCTCAGGTGGTTTTGCTCTGCAGACTCCATCCTTCCGATACCTCTGCCTCTTCCTCTTCAAAGGCCCTCACCCCTCCACTCCAGATGGGGTGTGGGCACTGTGAGGAGAGGAAGCAGGCTCCAGTTGTCAGGCCCTACTCCAAGTCTCGGCTGGATCTCGGTGGTCTGGGGTCAGAGAAGGGCACCCAGCTCCAGGATCAGAGAAGCCCAAAGCTCCACCTGCAGAGACTCTCCCTCCCCACACACTCCCCTAACATCTTGTCGGAAGCCGTCAGAGCAGAGGCTTCGAAGCTCAGGCTGAGGCATGCAACTGACCCCTTTCTGAACCCTGGGTCCACCAGCCCCTAACTCTGACCTTGGGCAGGATACCTCTCTGAGCCTCAGTTTCCTCATCCAGAAATGGGAACAAGATCCACCTCAAAGGGCTATCATGAAGACTCCCTGAGATAACCTGCGAGGTGCTAAGGCAGTGCTTAGAACATAGCAAGCGTTCAAAGCCAGCAGTTGCTGCCCATCCCAGCCCATCCCATACTGGATTGGTATCACCCATAGGCCTGTCTGCTGCCCTCAGCTGGGGGCTCCTGGAGACAAGAGCGTGCATTCAGTCTCAGCTCCTCACTTATAAGCTCAGTGACTACAGCAAATTGCCTAACCTCTCTGAGCCTGTTTCCTTACTGTGAAGTGGGAATAAAGAAATGGACCTCAAATTTGTGGTATCAGTAAAATTATTAAAAATAAGGTTATTTTTAGGCAACAGCATTATGAAAAAGTTATGTTATTTTTACTTTTATGGGCATTTTCTATGTTTTTCTATAATAAATATGAATTATTTATATATTTTAACTCACTTTTCAAAGCATGCTTTTTGTAAAATAAACACTTAAATTTATTAAGTGCCCACTACATTTTAGGCATTGCTGTAAGCACTTTACATATATTATCTCATTTAATTCTCACAGCAGTCCTCTGAGGAAGATAGTATTTTCACCCCCATTTTGTAGATGAGAAAACCAAGCCTTAAGGGAGGGTGAGCAATTGCCCAGCTTGTTGTAAGTGAATCTATACACATGATAAAATGTCATAAAACTCAACACACACACACACACACGCACACACAAATGAATACATGTAGGAACTGGTGAAATCTGAATAAGGCCTGTGGTCTAGTTAACAGTATTGTACATATGTCATTTTCCTGGTTTTGATATTGATTTGACTATCCTCATGTAAGATGTTACCACTGGGAGAAGCTGGATGAAAAGGACCAGCCGGAGACCTCTCTGTACTTTTCCTGCAACTTCTTTCATATTTCTTCTTCAATAATTAGACTCACATAAATAAATAGCTTAAAAAATAAGTTAAATAAAAAGTTCAAAAACATTAAAAGTTTAAAAAATCTCGTTACAAGGATTACATGCAATAATGTGCCCAGTGCAGTGCTCGGATACAATTGGCATTTCGGTACATGATATTTTCTTTCTTCCCCACTCTGGGAGTGACTATTTTCATAGTTATGTAATAATAACAGCCTCCCGTTATTGTGTTTACTATGTGCCAGGCCTATTCTACATGCATTATTTCATTTAATAAAGCCTACGAAGTGGGCACTTTTATTATTCCCCTTTTGCTGATAAGAAAACTCAGGTTCTGCAAAGATAAATCTCTTCTCCACTTGCTGGAAAGTGACCAAGTTGGGGTTTACACCCAGGCAGCCTGTGCATGACACCACTCCCTCCCCCTCAGGGTGCAGCTCAGCGTACTGCATAAGGGAATGCTTTGAACCTTGGAAATCATCTACTCCAACTGTCTCAGTTTACATGTAAGAAAACAGGCTCAGAGAGGGGAAGGACACCCAATAAGTCTGCAGCTCAGCCAGGAAGAGAACCCAGTCTTTGAACTCCTGGGCCAGGGTATTTTCCAGTGCCCACAGCACACCTCCACTGAGCCCTTTTGGGAAGACTGCTGGTACCCACAGGAGACCTGTGGTTTCTACTCACATCCCTCACCAACCTGTCCAGCTCAGGGCCCAAATGGTGGAAGCAGGGCCTGGGGAGAGTGGAGGCATGGTGACTCTACTGCAGGCAGCCTTGGGAGTCAGGGCAGTTGGGACCACAGAAAGGGCAAGGGCAGAACCTCTGACCTTTCACAGGAGTGGGGGTAGGAAGGAGGATGTGTGCGCTAGGGGTTATTCATACCAAATCCATGCTCCTGTCCCCCTCAGGCTTCCTTGAGTCACTTGCCCCCGACGTTTGGGCACATTCTTGAAGTAGGTGGTCACAGGGATTCCCAGCCCTCGGAGGCCCTAGGCCAGTTTCTATTCCTCCTGGGACTGAAACCAACTACCCCCTCAGACTCAGCATCTGGTCCCCAACTGGTAATAATATAGTGATTCTCTCCTCTAATTCCTGTCCTGGGACCTCCCTGGACTTGGGCGAATCTCTCCAAGTCCAGACCTGGGGTTGGTGGGGAGGGCCAGTCTGAGTCCCGTTTCTCAGGGAGGAGATGGGTCCCAGGTATCTAGTGGGGGGTTTGACCCACATTCAGATAGCCTGATTGGCCCTCTCTCCCCATTCCTGTTGCGCTCCCCCAACACCCCATCCCGCCAGGCCAGTGCACGATGGGCCAGGGCAAGGCAGAGGATCAAGGACCCCTCCTTGTCATCTTGGCACCCTGGCGGGTCAGCTGGGGAAATGAACCCGGCCGCTCGGCCCCCGGGAGCGGCGGAGCGATCCGGTCCACTGGGAGCAGCGCCCTCGTGTGGCCTCAAGGAGAAGCGCAGGTCATTTCCCAGCCCCTCCCTTTCTATGCGCTCATTGAACAAGTCTTTATTGAGTGCCACTAGGTGCTCTAGGGGCAGCGGTGAAGAAAACAGATAAAATACCTGCTCCGTGGACGGTACATTCCAGTGTGTGTGTGGAGGGGCAGGCAATAAACGATAAGCAAATAAATGAGGCAGTTACTAGTAGTGATAACAGCTAGGAATAAAATAAAACAGAGAAATGTGATGGAGAGTGACCCAAGTGGACACTTAGGACTGGATGGGAAAGGAAGGTTTCCTTGAGTAGGTAATGTCTGAGAGGAGACCTGGGTGACAGTCATGTGAGGATCTGGGGAAAAAGCTTTCCTTGCAAAGAGAACAACTATAGCTAAGACCCTCAGGCAGGAATAGGCTTTGCATAACAGACCAAGGAAAGGAGTGAGCAAGGAGAGAAGGGTTGAGATGTGGTCAGGGAGGCAGGCTGTGACCAGACTATAGATCTGGTAGGCCATGACAGTTTGATTTTTCTTCTCGGAGTAATGGGAATATATTGGGTGAGTTTTGAGCAAAAGAGTAATGTGGCTCTATTGCCTTTTAAAAGGACCCCTATGGCTGCTGTGTGGAGAAGGGACTTGGGGCAAGGAAGGAAGAGTGGAAGCAGGGAGATTCCTGCAAGAGATTAGAAAGCTACTGACATAATTTAGGTGGGCAATGACGGTGGCTTGGATCAGGGTAGTAGTGTGGAGGTGGGGCGATGTGTGGATGCTGGGTATATTTTGAAGGTAGAGCCAGCAGGACTTGCTAATAGACCACATTCTCCTTTGCTCATTTAACTCCAAAAACTCCTCACACACACACTCTAGATGGCTCCTCCATCCTCACTGAGGGGCTGAATTAGAGGAGCAGACCCAAAGGATACAGCTAAATTGGGGAGTTTCCAGGTGTTGTTGGACAAAGGAATTTAAGACTCAGGCATTGTGTTCTCTCTGAACTGCCTCCACTTTCCATCATTAGCCCATTTAATGGGCAGAACTCTGCCTGCTGTCTCCCTTACCCTGCCTGGTTTCTATAGACCTAGTTATTTATTAGGTCTCTGTTTGTCCAAATGGATGCCCTTAGGGTGTGTTGATGATACCCAAAACAGTCCTGGCTGTTTGGTGTTTGTATTTGATACAGAGTAGGGGGCAGCATAATCTGGGGGTGTCAGTCCTCATACCCAGGCCAGCAGCTTACTCCTGTTTATTTACATAAAACACAGTGAGGTCAGACCTGATCCCACAGGAAATGCACACAACACTATGGCCCCAGGTTGAGCATTTCTGGCGAGCCTGGGAAAGTTCAGGCTAGCTTTACAAACGCTCTCAGGCCAGTGAGGAGTGGGGAAAGCAAGCAGAGGTGGAGGTGAGCTGGTTGGCTCTGGAATCAGCAGGCTTTGCTCTGTTTGTGTTGTGCTGCATGGGGGGTGCATTATAAATGCAGCCTGCCAGAGGGCCCTTGGCCTCAGAACGTAGGACTGCCCTGGTCCCCAAGAGGCTGTGCAAGCCTCACCAAGATGAAGCTGCCAGGCCAGGAGGAGTTTGATGTCTCCAGTGCTTGTGAAAATGTGACCACAGGAGAGCTAGACAGTGGCCCTGCCTCTGGTCCCAGCCCTGATGGCCCCTCAAACACAGACAGCAGGGAACTTGGTGTACCCAAGGACCCTCTGCTCTTCATTCAGCTGAATGAGCTGCTGGGCTCGCCTCAGGAGCTGGAGTGGAGAGAGACCGGCAGGTAAGTGGAACCCAGGCCAGTTTTATGGGGTCCTTCCTATTCCCCAACTGGGGCCTCCTGCGTGACCCCCAGTTCCTCCTGGGGCGGTATTCTCACCTCCAATCAGGAATCCCTCTCTCTATTCCCCATTTCAGGCCCTCACCCTCCATGATGCTCAGCCTTCTCTGCAGCCTAATTTTGAGTTGCCCAAGATCCCTGATGAGGGGTGACTGCCCGGGGAGGGGCACACTCTGCACCACTGGGTCCAGGACTCCCCCATTGCCCTACCTTCCCTGGCTCTCCTGTGTCCCCACTCCTGGACCTGGGAGAGATGCCCTCAATAACACTATCTACCCCTCTCCACTGCAGGTGGGTGCTGTTTGAGGAGAAGCTGGAGGTGGGTGCAGGCCGGTGGAGCGCTCCCCACGTGCCCACCCTGGCACTGCCCAGCCTCCATAAGCTCCGCAGTCTGTTGGCTGAGGGCCTTGTCCTGCTGGACTGTCCAGCTCAGAGCCTCCTGGAGCTCGTGGGTATGCTGGGAGCCTTTGCAGGGAGGGCCTGGGCAGCCATGCCATTTCCCTAAGATTTCCCCCCAAAGTCTTGGAATTTTCCAGAGCCCACCCCACCCCACCCTAGGGATTATCCACCCTTGTCACAGGGGGGAGATGGAGAAGCAAAGTGTCAGAGCAAGTTCACGGTCCCTGTGTTCCCTGAGACTCCCAGAAGGGAAAGGGACCTGGGCGGAGGGGGAAGAGGAGGAGTTTGGGGACAGGAAAGGGTTGGAGCCCCATCTCTGTTCTCCAGAGCAGGTGACCAGAGTGGAGTCACTGAGCCCAGAGCTGAGAGAGCAGCTGCAGGCCTTGTTGCTGCAGAGACCCCAGCACCTCATCCAGACCACAAGAACCAGGCCCTGTTGGGGTGAGAGGCCCCTCCCTGGACCCAGGACCCAAAACCCTGGGGTGGGAGAGTCCCAGATCTCCCCTGCAATTCCTGGACCAGGAGAGGCCTAGCCTCAGTTCAGACCTCAACCCATGACTCATGGGCAAGAGGAAGCATGGGTAATGGTGAGAGGAGAAGAATGAAGGGGCTAGAAGCATAACATCCGGAGCTCGGTAGAGGGACACTCTTGGGAGGCACTGTGCCAGGAACTTTACACACAGTGTCTCATTTAACCTTCACAACCACCCTGTGAAGTGGCATTACAATTATCCCCATTTTAGTGATGAGAAAACTGAGGCTTGGAGTGGGGAAGTGTGTGCTCCAGTTTTCACAGCTTGTCAGTGGCAAAGCTGTGAGCCCTGGTGGATCCACCCCCAAAGTCTGTGATCTTAATCACTGCATAATCCTGTTTTGAAGGGTCTGCCCATCCAAGAGAGGCTTCTCATGATGAGGAAGCCCCCGTGAAGGAACAGGTTTGTGGCCCTTCCTGGGGCAGGGCTGGGACGGGGGTCAGGGATTAACAGAGTCCCACCCTCCACTGGATTCCTCCTCAGTCAATATCCTGCCAACATCCCCCTCCCCAAATGACCCCTCATCCTCTGTGTCTCCTTGAACCCCCATCCAGCGTCAGAACCCCCTGAGACAGAAGCTGCCTCCAGCAACTGAGGCGGCAGCTGTGCTGGCAGGAGAGCTGGGTTTCCTGGCACAGCCACTGGGGGCCTTTGTGCGACTCGTGAATCCAGTAGTGCTGGGGCCCCTTACTGAGATGCCCCTCCCCAGCAGGTGAGGCTGCTGAGTGGGAGTCAGGGATCCTGGAGCCCAGAATAAGAGCCTTTACTCGGGAGGGGATTGGGAAGGCTCTGGTCCATTCCTCTGGGTGTGTGTGAGGGATGGTGCTCAGGAGTCTGGAGAATGGGGTAGTGGTCAGGGCAGCAAAGTAGGTGTGCATGTGAGTGTGTGTGTGGGGGCTGGCAGGGAGGTCAGAGGTCAGGGCTGCCTTATGGGATAGCAGCCTCTGACCCTCTCTGGGGCCTGGGGTTCCTTCCTCAGATTTTTCTGCCTCCTCCTCGGTCCCCCCACACTGGGAAGGGGCTACCACGAGATGGGCCGGGCAGTGGCTGTCCTCCTCAGTGACCCGGTGAGATGGGCAGGCGTGTGTGTGAGTGCACACATAGATGTACATAGGCTCATGTCAGTGAGTGTGTGTGTGGACTTCATATGTGTGACAGTACAGCAGTGAGGCAGAGTGTGGCTTTGTCTCTGTGAGCATGAGGACTGAAGTTTCCTTGCTACCACCGTAGCCCCCTTACTCAGTACATACTCACTGAATGCGTAAGTTGATGAATGAATACTTGAATGACTTGTCTGCCTATGTGACTTGGTGTGTGTCTAGTTTTGAGACTGTGAAAATGCATTAAGGGTCCAGATCTGCATTTACTGCTCCTCTGCGCCCCTATCCCCAGCAATTCCAGTGGTCAGTTCGTCGGGCCAGCAACCTTCATGACCTTCTGGCAGCCCTGGATGCCTTCTTAGAGGAGGTGACAGTGCTCCCTCCGGGTCGGTGGGACCCGACAGCCCGGATTCCCCCGCCTAAATGTCTACCCTCTCAGCACAAAAGGTATCTGGGCGTCATCATCCCATATAGATCCTTCCCCACCGACCTTGGGTCCAGTTCCACTGTTGAGGGGGGCCGGGCGGGGCGGTGGGGAGCCTCCCTGGAAAGGGATAGGGACTTGTCTTTGGATTTGGAGTTCGCCGGCAGAGACACGAGCAGCCGCCAGGGGGCAGGGCGCCATGAACTCCAGCGCCGAGTCGCGGACTGATGGGAGATCCTCAGCCAACCTGGGTTCCCCTTCTCAGGCTCCCCTCGCACCTGCGGGAGGTCAAAGGCTCCTCTGTCCGGCGTAGGACCCAGGCTGAGGACAGGCACAGCCACCGGCCGCACGCGCCTAGCCCGGAGTTGCAGCGGACTGGCAGGTGAGGCGACCTGGGGTGGGAGCCGGGTAGGGGTCCTGGGAGGGGGAGGAGTCACAGGGGCACCGAGGTGTGTGCTCACTGTGGGAGGGGCTCACCTGGCCACAGAGAAGGTAGTGGGAATAGAGGCGTGGGGTGTGGGAACCTGGATCACTGACGACCCACGGGCGGGAGGCTGTTTGGGGGTCTTGTCCAGGACGTGCGCCGGAAGGCCTCATGGTACCCCAGCGACTTCTTGGACGCCCTGCACCCCCAGTGCTTCTCGGCTGTGCTGTACATTTACCTGGCCACTGTTACTAATGCTATCACTTTCGGAGGTCTGCTGGGAGAAGCCACCAACGGTGCTCAGGTGGGTGGGAGGAGGCGTGAGGGGGGCAGGCACAAGCTTTGGTATTCCACCAGCCATGCCCTTTGTCCTTCCCTGGGACTACGGGTGGGCTGAGGAGGCTCCCTGGAAGTTTGGGTTCCTCTGCTGAGGACACCAGTGTCCTGTGCTGACTGGGTCCCTTGTCGGCTGCTAGGGGGTGCTGGAAAGTTTCCTGGGTACGGCAGTGGCTGGAGCTGCCTTCTGTCTGATGGCCGGCCAGCCCCTCACCATCCTCAGCAGCACAGGGCCAGTGCTGGTCTTCGAACGCCTGCTCTTCTCTTTCAGCAAGTAGGAGAACTTCCCCGTCTCACCAGACCCTCAGAGCCTCACCCTCAGCCTGGTCCTGGCTGGGTCAATAGGGGAGGGTGGGAACTGTCTGTTTGGCTCCACGGGCACCTGACCTGGGTTAAGTGGGGAGCAGAACAGCCTTGCCAAGTCCTGCCTGTCTCTCACCCCGCAGAGATTACAGCCTGGACTACCTGCCCTTCCGCCTGTGGGTGGGCATCTGGGTGGCCACCTTTTGCCTGGTGCTGGTGGCCACGGAGGCCAGCGTGTTGGTGCGCTACTTTACCCGCTTCACGGAGGAAGGCTTCTGTGCTCTCATCAGCCTCATCTTCATCTATGATGCTGTGGGCAAAATGCTGAGCTTGACCCGTGCCTATCCCATCCAGAGGCCTGGCTCTCCCTCCTATGGCTGCCTCTGCCAGTTCCCAGACCTGGGAGGTGGGTGAGAGAAATAGGGAGTTTGGTAAGATGAGGGAGGATGCAGAAGAGGCAGAGATCGTCCCCTTGCTGTCTCCTGCTGGTTAAGTTCAGCAAAATGCTGAGTACTTACTCACCTGATAACCAGCAGTACTCTTCCCCACTCTGGTTCTGAATTAATTGAGACGTCAACAGAGCAGACGCAATATCATCCTTATTTCTGACAATGCTGATAGAAGAACATGGTTACATCTATGGGTGAATGAGCTTCCTAACGATGAAACAAGAATTAGATAGACTTACCTACCCAGTCATGGCCGCACTGGACAGGGACTGTCTTGCTCCAGAGGAGCAGAACTAAATGCACTCACGGTGCAGGCAGCTTTCTCCCGAGAGAGGGAAGAGGAAGGGGCAGGGCCAGTAGTGCCCAGCTTCTTCTCCCAAATTCACGAATCAAATAAGTCACTGCTCTTCACCCGGGTCTGAGTGACTGATCGGGTGGAGAGAAGCTCGGAGTATTGTATGTATCCCTCCACATGGAAGGAAACACCAGGATTGGGGAAGAAGTGTCCTCTCAAGGGTGCCAGACTCTATGCTAGGCATGAACAAGACCAGTTCTGGCTCTAGTGGAAACCCACAGGTTTGTGTGCTTATCCATTGAGCAAACATTTGCTGGGCACCTGCTCTGGCCAGTCCTGTGCTGTGCACCACGATACAGATAGGTAGGGAATTTGAAGGGACAAGGGCACAAGGCAATGTCCTGAGAAGCACAGACTTGGTAGTGATTGGAGTCGGCAGAGAGATGAGTCAGAACTAAGAACTCTCTGGTTCAGCTGGACTTGTGAGATTAGGCTCCTGTGGGGCTGGAGAAGGTTCCCAGGAGAGGAGTATACACCCAAATTGTTCTTTGCTTCCCAGGAAATGAGTCTCAATGGACAAGGATAAAGCCAAAAGACAGAGATGACATCTTAAGCGTGGTGAGGGCCTATTCCTGGGAGGGCCTGGGAAAGAAAGGGTGGAGGCCAAAGAAGTCAGTGGTTCCTGGCTCTTCCCACCCCACAGGCTAGGGAAACCCTCAAACATCACTGAGACCCAGCCATTTGCTGTGGCTGGAGACCTCCTGTCCTGGGCCCTTGGTATCTCAGTGGGCGTCGTATTCTGCCGCCCATAACCCCATCCCTGACCACCCCTCTGTACAGGACCTAGGCCTGGTCAATGCATCCTTGCTGCCCCCACTTGAGTGTGCCCAGCGGGGAGGCCACTCTCGTGGCCCTGGCTGTCATACAGTCCCAAACATCGCCTTCTTCTCCTTCCTCCTCTTCCTTACCTCCTTCCTCTCTGCCACGGCCCTCAAGCATGTAAAGACCAGCCGCTTCTTCCCCTCCATGGTGAGTGCCACCTCTTTTTCTGTGGGAGAGGACTGGCTCTTGGCCTTGGGCCCTGTCTGTGAATGGGGAAGGGTGCAGAAGGAGGGGGATGGCGGGCCTGAACCTGACTGAGTGTCTACTGTGTGACCAGGTGCGCAAGGTGCTTGGTGACTTCTCCTCAGTCCTGGCCATCCTGCTGGGCTGTGGCCTCGATGCCTTCCTGGGCCTAGCCACACCAAAGCTCATGGTGCCTAGAGAGTTCAAGGTGAGAGCTGGGAGTGTAGGGCAGAGGGGAAAATAGGGCCAGCAGACAGGACCCTGGAGGAGAAAGATGACAGATCCCACACTTCTCCTCCTCTAAACTTCAGTCTCCTTGCTCATAAAATAGAAATAGTAATAATAATGGCCTCCCAAAGTTGTTGTGAGGATTAATGGTTGCTGCGCCAGATGCATAGTGAGCACAGAATAGTCGGTAGCTATTATTAGAGGTAAGGGGTGAAGAGGATGGGTTCTGGTCAGCCAGCTCTGGGTTTGAGTTCCAGTTCTGCCACTTCCTAGCTGTGTGACCTTAGGCAAGTTAACCCATATTTCTGAGCCTCAATTTATTCATCTATAAAATGGAAATAATAAATAACAATAGTTCCTACCTCATAGGTTGTTTTGAGGTTCACAGAAGATAATAGTGTAAAGCATTTACCACAGTGCCAGGACTGGCACATCCTGAGACGTCAATAAATGTTAACTATTGTTGTCATACATTCCCCCTACCCTTGGCATGGCCCCACCCACTCCACGACTCCCCAGTCTCTTCTCTGTACCCCTGGTTGCCTGCTCTGATCCGGTAAAGCTGGAGCCCCCTCTCCAGGGCATGACAGTGCACAGGACGAGGCTTAGCGCTGATTTAGCACCTAGACTTGTCCTGTGCATTTGGAGACCTCCCCTCCAGTTTCCCCCCAGGACAGTAGAGCAGGGGGACTCCAACTGGGGCAGCCTCAGAGGCTCAGAACCCAGACAGCAACTGGGGTCCCCTCCCCTACACAGACGCTTGTAATCAGAGCAGACGCAGACACACCCAGCCATTCTCCTGCCCCAGATCAAGGCAGGTCTGAGCCTGAGTTGCCCCACCCTGAATGGTGGTGGTGGGGTTCCTTGGAAGGAGGGCTCTGTGCACCAAGAAGTGTGGGCAGGCCTCATCCACCACTTCCTCCTCTTATAGGGAGGGAGGGACCCTGAGAACTGAAGTCCAGAGCCCCTGGCTCCATCCCAACCCCCAGGGTGGTGCCCCTCCTTCTGCTGTCTTTTAAAGCCCTGGGATGCTTTGAACCAGCTGTGCACACGCACACACACTGCTCCCACGTAGCTCCCACTTCACCTCCAGGGTCTTAGAGTAGCAGGTGGGAGCAGTGGGGGGCTGGGTAGGGCGGGTTGTGGAAGAATGCCAAGGCTGGGGTGTACAGGTAAGGTGCTCTTGGAGACCCTTTCCAACCTGTTCATGGAACACCCTCCCCCAGCCCACACTCCCTGGGCGAGGCTGGCTGGTGTCACCTGTTGGAGCCAACCCCTGGTGGCTGAGTGTGGCAGCCGCCCTGCCTGCCCTGCTGCTATCAATCCTCATCTTCATGGACCAGCAGATCACAGCGGTCATCCTCAACCGTGCTGAATATAGTCTGCGGGTAAGGCCTGCCGTGTAAGACCCCAGAGGACAGTGGGCCCAGGCCTGGGCTAGCTTCATCCTCACTGCCCCACTACTACCTGCAGAAAGGAGCTGGCTTCCACCTGGACCTCTTCTGTGTAGCTGTGCTGATGCTGCTCACATCAGCGCTTGGGCTGCCCTGGTATGTCTCAGCCACTGTCATCTCCCTGGCCCACATGGACAGTCTTCGGAGAGAGAGCAGAGCTTGTGCCCCAGGGGAGCCCCCCAGCTTCCTGGGCATCAGGTGAGGCCAATATTCAGGAAGATAGAGTAAGAGGTGGGCAGCAAGGTAGGATAGCGGAGTACGAGGCAGAGTTATTTGGGCAGCTTAAATTCTAAGCTAGTAACTCCAGTGGGCTCTGTGAGTGCCCCACGAATACTGCAGTGGGGTGAATGGGTGGGTTCTGGGCTCTGAGATGGGTGTGTCAGATCTTCTCCTCTTCTCCCTCAGCCATGGGACTGGGAGGGCCCTCAAAAGGAGCATCATCAATGTAAGGGCAGAGGCAGCCAGGGCTGAGCGAGGGTGAGGTGCCACCTAATAATCCCTGCTCAGTGTAGAAGCGCCTCATTGATGTCACAAAGTAACCATCACAAAAACAATTTTGTAACTGTTGGAAACATAATCTGACTCTCAAAAGTTTGTGAAATCAACTTTGTATATTGTGAAATGAAAGTCTTTATGGCAGTGTAAAAAATCGCTAATTTTCCATCAAAATAAAAAGTTAAAAAAACGGCAGCTATGAGCTTGAGCTGATGGAGAGTCCTGGGACTCCCATAGTGAAGTGCCCAACCCTCTTCTTTCCCCCTATTTTTCACACCATGCTAAGGGCCCCTACCTTCCCGTGACTACTGGGGGATCCCTCCACTTCCCTCCTGCCAAGGTCAGTAGTGGGATCAGGCCACTGTCTCCGGCCTGGGCCCCCAGGGGCTCTCCTAGCCCCTGGCTAACTCCTCCCTCTCCCCACAGGGAGCAGAGGCTGACAGGCCTGGTGGTGTTCATCCTCACAGGAATCTCCATCTTCCTGGCACCTGTACTCAAGGTACCTTTGTTAGACAGGCCAGCGTCAGGGGTAGGGCAGTAATAGTAATAAACATGGCAAGAACTGACACTGACTGAACACTTACTGAGTGCCAGGCACCATGTTAAGTTTTCTCCATGCTCAGTCTCATTTAATCCTCACATTAACCCTGAGAGGCATATGTACTTTACAAATGAGGAAGCTCAAGGCTAAAGAGGTTAAGTAGCTTATAAGAGACTGCCAAGAGAGCTAGCTTCTCAGATCTGAGAACCCAAACTCTTACCCATTGGGTTTTCTACCCAATTTCTAGAGGAGCAGGGTGTGGGCCTGCCACCATCCCCTGGGGGCCAAGTGTCAGAAAAACTCTTGCCCTGGCCTCCCAAAAAGCCTTAGACTAAGAGTGTGATCATCACACTCCAGAAAAACTTTGAGGCAAAACTCTTCACTTCTCCCTCACCAGATGTTCAGAGAACACCTGCTGTGTGCAGGGCTCTGGTGGGCACCTGGGAGAAGGGGGGAGCAGGAGTATTGAAAAGGAGTCTGGAACCAAGCCCCTGTCAACAACACACACACATGAACAAAAATTAACAAGTTGTAGCAGAAAGGTTCAACAAGCCAAGATAGTCGAGCAGTCAAGGAGGGTGTGGAGAATGGCACACAAGAGTCACTGGCAGGATGACAAGAGGTTAGGGGAGGGAAAGGTCATGGCTGATGAGAGTGGAGTAGTTGAAAGAGCCAGATGGACCAGATCAGCCACTTACTAACTAGGTGACTCTCATTCAGCAGATATTTACTGAGCATAAACCATGTGCCGAGCACTGTTCCAGGGACTGAGGACATAGTGGTGATCAAAAGAGATCATCCACTCCTTGCAGTCTGATGAGAGGAGACAGACAAAAATAGTTGAAACAATAAAATAGGATAATTTCAGATGGTGATAATTTCATGAAAAATAAAAGAGGATAGGATAGGGCCTGGCCACAGTGGCCTAGTGGTTAAGTTGGGCACACTCCGCTTTGGCGGCCCAGGTTGGGTTCCTGGGCACAGACCTATACCACTCATGCTGTGGCGGCGACACACATACAAAACAGAGGAAGATTGGCAACAGATGTTAGCTCAGGGTGAATCTTTCTCAGCAAAAAACAAAACAAAAATGAGAGTAAGGTGATTAAGAGCACCAGGGGTCTACTTTAGATTGGATGGTCAGGGAAGACCTTTCTGGGTGTCATGGGATGAATAGTGAGAATCATGAGTAGTAAGAAGGAAATCAGGGAGGAGTATTTTAGGTGGAGGGAACAGCAAAACAAAAGGCCTTGCAAGGAGTAGAAATACACTTGGGCATGTTGAGGGAAGGAAAAGAGGCCAGTATAGCAGGAACAGAGAGAGCAGAGAGGAATGTGATAGATAAGATTGGAGAGGTAGGCCAGGTAACGGGCAAGTTACTTAGTTTTTCTGAAATCCAATTTCCCCAGCTGTAAAATGGAGACAATTATAGAATCTACCTCATTTGATTGATGTGGAGATTCAATGAGATCAGACATGCAAAGTGGGAAAGGGATGGAAAGATCTGGGTAGGCTTAGATGCTGGATGCTGGAGACTGGGGTTGGAGCCTAAGGGGGGCATCTGGGCAGCTGGCAGAGGTGAACTCCTTTTCCAGCTCTCCACTTCTCTCTGCCAGTTCATCCCGATGCCCGTGCTCTATGGCATCTTCCTGTACATGGGGGTGGCAGCAATTAGCAGCATACAGGTGAGCCCATTAAAATCACCAAGCAACCCCATTTCTCCTCCTTTTCTTTCCTGCTGGTACCTCCTGCCTGCACTTGCCAATTCCCCTCTGTCCTCTTTTCCTGCCTCTCCTGGGCACAGGGACTCTGCTGCCATGCTCTGGATGCAGAGAAGGGCAAGGGAGTCTTCTGACCATACCCCCTGCTGGGTTTGGATAGCTAACAGTGACACCCTCCAGGCTGCCTGAGTATCCTGCCATCCTCCTCTTGTTCCCCCAGTTCATGAAGAGGGTTCAGCTACTATTGATGCCAGCAAAATACCAGCCAGACCTCCTGCTCTTGCGGCATGTGCCTCTGAACAGGGTCCACCTCTTCACAGCCATCCAGCTTGCCTGTCTGGGTCTGCTCTGGATAATCAAGTCTACCCCTGCAGCTATCATCTTCCCCCTCATGGTGATTCAGGGTTGGGTGGTGTCCTGGGAGACTCTGAGCCAGGGAGAGTGGCCAAGGCCTCCACAAGAGGAAGACTCTCCCCTCTCTCCCTTGCCCTGGCCCTGCCTGGTTGGGAATCCTAGGACAAAGAAAGATGGACAAAGAAGGATGCTTACAGATGGGCTAGTCCTGGGATACCTGATTCAATTCTTTCCCAACCTCTTTGGGCTGATCAGCCTAGGGTAGTGACATAAAGCCCAAAAACTGAGGCCCTGGGAGAGGCAATGCTGGCACTTTTGTTACTCAGTAAGGTAATAACATAGGTGGTTTCTGGCCTTGTTCTTATTCACTGAGGAAGTTAAGAGCCATGGGCTTTGCAGTAGGACAAATATGGTTACCACATCCTAGCTGTGTGACCTCTGAGAAGTTACTAAACTCTCAGGGCCACAGTTTCCTTCTCTGTACAATGGGGATAATTATTATATCTACCTCATAGGAATGTGTTAGATTCAGTGAAACGAGACACAATGCTTCGCACATAGGAAGTGCTCAATAAATGTTACTGTTGTTAATGTTCCTGCTGCTGTTGCTGACAGTCCTGGGCTTTGTTTCTGTCCTCACAGTTGCTGGGCCTCGTGGGGGTCCGAAAGGCAATGGAGTGGGTCTTCTCACCACAGGAAATCCTCTGGCTGGATGAGCTGATGCCCGAAAAGGAGAGGAACATCGCTGAGAAGGGGCTGGAGCCAGAGTACTCATTCAGTGGAAGTGACAGTGAAGATGTGAGCTCCAGGAGGGGCCCTTTCAGTAGAAGAGGGCAGGGGTGGGAGTGCGCTTGTCCAGGAGTTGACCCTAAAGTCTAATATCTCCATTAAGCCTGAAGATCTGATCAATACAGTCACTCCCCTCAGCCCCGTACTGACATAGGCACACCGCAGGAGTGAGGGAAATCTTTCTTCAGAGGGCGGGGGCCCTCGGTTATGAGCCCATGGGGGTGGAAAGGGCTGGAGACACAGCTCTAATGGGCTGTCTTTCTCAACCTTGATCTTTGTCTCAATGTGGGTTTATATCCTTTCACTCTCTGGGTCCCTTTCTCCTGTCTCTCTCTGTCTCTGTCTTTCTGTCTATTCCCAAATCATCTTGGAATCTCTGTTCACAGTCGGAGCTGATGTATCAGCCAAAGGCTCCAGAAATCAACATCTCTGTGAATTAACTGGAGTAGAAGGAGTCTGGGAGTGGAGACTCCAGGAAACACAGAATGAGGTGAGGGTGTGAGGGAAGTGCCCCAGGTGTCGAGGATGGAGAGGTAGGGGCTCAGATCTTGGAAACCTCTAGTGTGTTGACCAGCCCTGTTTTCTGTTTATGCTCCTGTCCCTCAGGAATCCCAGAGTGAGGGAGGGGGTAGAAAGGTGTCTCCAGAGGGAAGAAGGAAACAAGCAAGGGTACCTGGGCTTGACTCCCTGCGGCACTGAAGTCTGGCCAGTAGAGGGAGCTCAAGCTCACACCAAACTGGATGTGGAAATAGGAGGTGGGGAAGGGAGGGGTGGGATTACAAAAGAACGGGAAGAAGGAGGGAGGAGAGGAAGGGAGGGTAAAGCTCCCTGCTGCTTTCCTTTGCTTTGGAGGCTCCTCCCCTAGGCTGCTGAGAACCACACTCCAGACTAGTGGAGGGATTCTCTGTCACTTGCCCTCTGCCATTCCTTCATTGTACTCATCCATTTATCAAAATATTTTCTGAGTACTTACGGAGTATCTAGGTAGTAGAGATACAGTGGTAAGACAATCACAGTCCCTGACCTCAGGAAGTTAAAATTCCAGTGGGAAAGACAAACAGGCCACTGTTAGAGTGGGATAGTGCTGGCTAAGGGAAGCATAGGCTATGGGAGCAGAGAGGCCTCTAAGCCCGTCTTGAAAGGTGGTAAAGGTGGGGTGGTGGGAGTTCAGAAGGGCTTCCAAGGGGAGGTGATTCATAATTTGAAATCTGAAGAACGAAAAGAAGCTAGCCAGGACAATATGGAAGGAAAATGTTCCAGGCAGAGGGTGCAGCATGTGCAAAACCCTAGGATTTTTCCCCCTTGATAAGATGAACTCTCTTTGGGCCACAGAACACCCTCCTCTCTATGCCTCTCCAAGCCTAAGAGCCCAAGAGCCACCACCACTTGCAATGGAAAATTCTAGGGGCTAGAGGGAGAAAGAGCAATTCAGAACAAGATCTTATCCCCTATCACTGCTTTGCTCTGTTCTTTGCCCTACTGTGTCCCTGACCACTTGCTCTGACCCTACCCTGTCTTCTCTCAGTTCACAGGTGTTTACTCAGGAAGTCAGGACATTGTTGGCCTTTGGCTTAACTGTCAGATGCTCAGTCGGCTGGGAACCTGGAACAATGGGGCAGGACTGGAAGGCAGCTGGCCAAGACCTCGGTTACCCTTCTGAGCTGGGGGTGGAGAGTGGCAGGGAACAAGCAGGTCTGCTTTGTAGTTAGGAAAGGCTGGTAAGTCAAAGGAATTGACCAGGCCCCATTCACTCTCTACCCCATTAAAGGGACCTGAGACCAGAAGCCCTCCCCATTTTGAACTTTCTGTCCTCACAAATTCTCTTTTACAGAATTGGTGGGGGGGGGGGGAGGGTATGGTGGGGGGGGGGTTGTCGTCAGGGAACTCTTTTTGGCTTGCAAAAGGGACAAAAAGTCTCTCTTTCCAAAATAAGTATTCCTCTATTTGAAACAGTTTTTTACACATATAAAAATAATCTTTATTTTCTTTTTGACCACAAAAGTAAATGAGATTACTGCAAAATATTGAAACACTACAGAAATGTATAATTTTGAAATGAAAACCATCCCAGAGATAGTGTTCACATTTTAGAATATATTGTTCAGATTTATTTCAATGGACACATTAATACTTTTATTAAAATGGGATTACACTGTTGAGTTCCACATGTTTGTCACTTACTATACATTGAATATTTTCCTCATGTCAGTGTATACATATTTACCTCATTCTTTTTGTCATCTGCATATAATAAATAACCTTATAAATTGAAAAAGATATCATATATACAAAAGAGTATATAAAATGTCTTCTGCAAGTGCAAGAATTTCTCCAGAGCATATACACCTAGGAGTGGAATTAAAGAGTAACAGTGAAAAGAACACCTGTGTATCCAACACTCAGGTTAAAAAATAGGTTAGCTCTAGTACCTTAGAAGCCCCTCTGTATATTCCTTCCAGATTGCATCCCCAATTGCAGGCAAACACAATCTAAATTTTATGGTAATTATTTTCTTGCTTTGCTTTATGGTGTTAACATCTATTTATGTATCCTTATGTATTTACTATTTTCGAGCATTATATAAATGGAATCATAGTGTATGAATTCTGTGACTGCTTCTTCCACTCAACATTCTTTTGAGAATCAGTCATGTGGGTGCATGCAGCTGGAGTTTGTTCATTTTCATGGCTGTGTCGCACTCCATTGTATGACTCTATTACAGTTCAATTACCCATTTTTCTGTTGACTCAAAGAATTCACTAGTGAAGCCACCTGGACCTGGTGCTTGCTTTGTGGGAAGTTTAAGTTGATTCAAATTCTTTACTGGTTATAGGAATTTTTTGTTTAAATTAAAGACTATTTTTTTAAGAGCAGTTTTAGGTTCAAGTTATAGGATTTTCAGGTTCTTTATTTCTTCTTTATCCAGTTTTGGTGAATTGTATTTTTCTAGGAATCTATTCATTTTAACTCAGTTTTCATATTTATTGGCATAAAGTTATTATAACTTTTATCTGTTTAATCTATGTAGCACATTTAGCTATAGTTCCCTTATCATTTTTAATATTATTGTGTATTCTCTTTTCTGTTCTTGGTTACTCTTGCCAGAGGTTAGTCTTTTTTTTTTTTTTGTGGGGAAGACCAGCCCTGAGCTAACATCTGTTGCCAATCCTCCCCTTTTTGCTGAGGGAGACTGGCCCTGGGCTAACATCGTGCCCATCTTCCTCTACTTTATATGGGACACCGCCACAGCATGGCTGACAAGCAGTGAGTCGGCAGGCGCCCGGGATCCGAACCAGCGAACCCCGGGCTGCCAAGCGCGGACTAAACCGCTGCGCCACCGGGCGGCCCCCAGAGGTTAGTCTTTTTTATTAGTCTTTTCAAATAACTAACTTCTGGCTTTGTTGATCTTCTCTCTTGAAGTTTTTCTACTTTATTAATTTCTACTCTTTATTATTTCCTTCCATTTTCTTTAGGTTTATCCTGTTATCTTTCTAACTTCTTAGCTCATTATTTTGAGCCTTAATTATTTCCTGATGTCAGCACTACTGCTATAGATTTCCTTCAAAGTACTACTTTAGCTGCATTCTGCAAGTTTTGATATAGTATTCTCATTACCACTTATTTCTAAGTATTTTCTAATTTCTATGATTTCCTCTTTGACCACAGTTGTTGAGAAGTGCATCTTAAAATTTTCCAAACATATATTTTTTCCCCTTAATTATCTTTTTGTAACTGATTTCTAACTTAATTGCATTTAGACATTTGTGAGGCTAACTTTATGGCCTGGCATGTGGTCAATTTTTGTAAATGTTCCATATGTGCTTGAAAAGAATGTCTATTTGGGGAGTAATTTTCGTTCTGTTTCTATTAGGCCAGTCTACTAATTGTGCTGTTCAAAATGTTCTATATATTTCATGACTTTTTGGGGGGTCTGTTTGACCCCCCCAGTATCAAATACTGGAGGAGGTATGTAATGTATGTACTATGATAATGAATTTGTCAATATCTCCTTGTAGATATGTCAATTTTTGCTTTTATGTATTTTTAAAAGCTGTGTTATTGGTGCTTTCTACTTTAGAATAGTTATGTCTTCCTGGTCAATTGATCCTTTTACTATTTTCTAATGGTCTTATTTTGTAGTGATCAGTAATGCTTTCTGCCTAAAAGTTATTTTGTCTGCTAGAAATATAGTTAATCAGCCTTCTTTTGGTTAGAACTTACCTATATTATATATTTACAGTCTTTGAATTTTATTCTTTCTGTGTTTTTATACTATAGGTGTATCTATTATGTCTAGCACAAAGCCAGATTTAGTTTTTGTTTTTTTTAAATCCAAGTTGACAATTTCTCTTTTAGCTAGAGGACTCAGTACATTTACATTTAGAGTAACTGCTAATATATTTGGTTTTGTTTTATTTGGTTTTCTATTCTCTTTTTCTGTTTCTTTTCCCTTTTCTCACCTTATTTTGTATTGATTGAACTATTTTTGTCTTTTGTTTTTCTTTTCCATTTCCCTCCCTCTACTCATTTGCGATAAGAGAAAAAGAGAAGGCAAGGATGACTCCAGTGTTTTTGGCCTAAGCAACAGGAAGAATAGAATTGCCATTGACTGAGGTATTTTTTTTTTCGGTGAGGAATATTAGCCCTGAGCTAATATCTGTGCCAATCTTTCTCTATTTTGTATGTGGGATGCCACCACATGGTTTGATGAGCAGTGTATAGGTCCATGCCTGGGAACCCCGGGCCGCTGAAGTGGAGCACACAAAATTAACCACTATGCCACCGGGCCAGCCCTGACTGAGTTTATATTTAGGCATTTTAAGTATAATGCCTTTTTTTTTTTGCTGAGGAAGATTCACCTTGAGCTAACATCCACTGCCAATGTTCCTCTTTTTTGTATGTGAGCTGCCACCACAGCATGGCCACTGACAAGCGAGTGGTGTAGGTCTGTCTCCAGGAACCAAACTTGGGCCGCTGAAGTGGAGCATGCTGAACTTAACCACTAGGTCACTGGATCTGGCCTAGGATGATGCCTTTTAGATAATCAAGTAGAGATGAGAAATAGGCAGCTGGACATGCGAATCTGAAGTTCAGTAGGGAGGTCTGAGATAAAAATTTGTAAGTTTATTAATGTATAAATTATACTAAAAACAGACTAGATAAAATTGCCAAGGGAGTGGATATAGTTAAAGAGATCCAAGGACCAAATCTTGGAACACTCCACTGTTAAGAGGTAGGAGGTTGAGGATCATCCAGGAAAGGTGGAGCCTGAGGAGTGGCCAGTGACATGGATGCAAAACCAGGAGAGCATGGTGTCATTCTTGAAGTAAAGAAAATGTTTCAAGAAGTGTTTCTGGTTACAATTTGTTTTGGGGTCATTCTAACTCATTACTTTTGTGCCAGTTCACCTGTGAATTTTAAAGTTAAGAATTATATTTAACCTAGGATTTTAGTTGTTTTAGTTAGGAAGGCTGTTTAGAAATTTTAATCCATATAATGCCAGAAATGGAAATTCTGATGACTCTTTTTAATGTGGTAAAGAAGGATCCTAACATTACAGTCTAAGTATCTACTGATTGAGAGAAATATATACCAAAAGTATCATTTAAGTTTAGATAAAATTGTATATTTTACTCATTTCAACAGCATCTATATATTGTTGAAAACATTTTCATTTAGACTTACTTATTTAAACATTCAACAGATATTTATTGAACATCAACAATGTCCTATCAGATAAGGTTTCTGACTTCATGGAATTTACATTATAGTGAAGGAGAGAAGTAAGAAACAAAAAATATCATCTCATATAATGGCAAGTACTCTGAAGAAAATCAAACAGGGTAATAATGATAAGGATTGGGAGAAGACATTACTTAAGATGGATGTTTAGAGAAGGCCTCTCTGAGGAGGTGACCTTTAAGCTGAGATCTCAGTGACAAGGAACCATCCAAATTATCATCTGCCTGCAGTCAAGGCGTGGTAAACATACACAAGAATTTAAGTGCTTTACAACCCCCAGACTGGGAACCACTGTCATAAGGGAAAGATTGTGAATTCAGTACTGGCTTCAAACTTACCCCTTAGCTTGCTCCGTCCAGGCCATATGAGACTGAGATATTCCTTTCCTGGCTCTAACCCATAGGCTTCAGTTTTCTGTCAGTAAAATGGGGCCAAGAGCCTGGATTCTAGGGTGCTGCAAGGGTTAATTGATGCCTATAATATTCTTTAAGATCTTTAGATGAAAGACCCAGGGCTGTTTAGAGGGTTATTAGAGTCTCCCAAGCCCCAGGGAAAAATCTCTCCATATCAGTAACTTTGGTCCTCTCCTCTCCAGTCTGTAGCTGTTGAAACTTTTGTGGGCATTAGAATCAGCTTGTTATAATGTGAATTCCTGGGCTCTCTGCCTGAGGTTCTGATTCTCCCTGAGGTTCTGGATTCTTGTCTTCTTAGTTCTGTGTTCTTCTGTCCCCTTGTCCGCTGCCTTATGCTTCCCAGCACTCTAGATTTTTTTCTTTGCAAATGGACCTGAGTGTGCACTTATCCATATATACTATGGTCAGAGATATCTTTGGTCATTTTTCCTAAGAGCAATCCAGAGCAGAGATTGGGGGGGGGGGCAAGAATGTGTCTGTATCTACTTCTCAAATGGAGACAGATGTTAGGGGGAGAATTTGGGGGAAACCTTTGAATAAAAGGAGGCAGGAATTGCTGACTGGTGCAAAATGGGAGAAGGTGGTGAGTACAAGGAAAGTAATCCTGGTTTGAGGGCCAGTTTACTGTTTCTCACTTCTCCTCCTGGTACTGAATCTCACTATAGGGGCTTTCCAGAGCTTGACTGCTTAGTTCCTTCCTTCCTTTTCCCTTTCCTTCCTTCCTTCCTTCAACAAATATGTATTAAATATCTATTATATGTCAGGCAGTGTTCTATGTGTAGGAATTCAGTGTTAAATAAGACAAGATCTCTGCTTTCTTGGAGTTTCCATTCTAGTAGGGGGAGACAGAAAATAAATAAATATAACCATATATATGTAAGACTATTTCAGACAGTGATAAATGTAGGAATACAAGCTAATGTGGTAAAGAGGGAGGGTTTGGTGGGTAACTACTTTAGACTGGGGGTTAGTGAGGGCATCTCTGAGAAGATAACATTAGAGCCAGAGATGTGAATGACAAAAAGAAGTCAGCCTTGGGAATAGGCAGGAGGGAGTGGAGGGGAAGCATTTTTGGCAAAGGGAATATCAGTGCAAAGGCCCTCAGGCAGGAAGGACTTCAGAATGTTTGAGAAACTGAGAGAAGGCCCATATAGCTAGAATGGAGGAGTGAGGGAGAGAACATTGCAAGATGAGGTTGGAGAGGATGAGGATTAGGGTTGTAGACTACCATAATGGATACCTTGGAAAAGGCAGTGTGGGTGATGCCTTGTCCCTTGGGGTAAGAACAGTTTGGGCCAACCCAGAATAGCCAAAACAATCCTGAAAATGAAGAGCCAAGTTGGAGGACTCACACTTTCTGATTTCAAAACTTACTTCCAAGCTACAGTAATCAAGACAATGTGGCACTAGCATAAGGAAAGACAGAGAATGTAACAGAAACAAACCCCCACACTTATGGTCAATTAATTTTTGAGAAGAGTGCCAAGACAATTCAATGGTGAAAGAATAGTCTTTTCAACAAATGGTGCTGGGAAAACTGGATATCTACATGCAAAAGAATGAAGTTGGACCCCTGCCTCACATAATATGCAAAAATTAACACAAAATGGATAAAAAATCTAAATGTTAAGAGCTAAATAAACCAGCTCTTCCTTAGAATAAAGCATAGGTGTAAATCTTCCTGGCCTTGGATTTTGCAATGGTTTCTTAGATATGATACCCAAAAGCACAAACAACAAAATAAAAAAATAAATTGGACATCATCAAAATATAAAACTTCTGATAAGGAACATGTATCTAGAATATATTAAGAACTCTTACAACTCAATAATAAAAAGACAAATAACCCAATTAAAAAATGGACATGAGGGGCCAGCCCCGTGGTGTAGTGGTTAAGTCCAGTGTGCTCTGCTTTGGCGGCCTGGGTTCGTGGGTTCAGATCCCGGGCATGGACCTACACCACTTGTCAAGCCATGCTATGGTGGTGACCCACATACAAAATAGAGGAAGACTGGCACAGATGTTAGCTCAGGGCTAATCTCCCTAAGCAAAAAAAAAAAAAGGAAGGTTGGCAACAGATGTTACCTTAGAGCAAATCTTCCTCACCAAAAAAGAAAAAAAAAAAAAGGACATGGGATCTAAATAGACATTTATCTAAAGAAGATAAGTGGCCAATAAGCACATGAAAAGATGCTCAACATCATTAGCCATCAGGGAAATGGGAATCAAATCCACAGTGAGATACCATTCACACCCACCAGGATGGCTATAAATAAAAAGGACTGGTGAGGATGTGAAGAAACTGGAACCCTCATATATGGCTGGTGGGAATGTAAAATGATGCAGCAGCCCCGGAAAACAGCTTGTGTTCCTCAAGAATTTAAACATAGAATTACCATATGATCCAGCAATTCCACTTCTAGGTATATACCCCAAAGAACTGAAAGTAGGGACTCAAACAGATACTTGTATACCGGTGTTCATAGCAGCATTATTCACAATAGCCAAAAGGTGGAAACAACCTAAAAGACTCAACAACCCAAACTGATGAATAGATAAAATGTGTTATATCCATACAGTGCAATATTATTCAACAATAAAATGGAACGAAGCACTGATACATGCTACAACATTGATGAACCTTGAAAACATCATTCTAAGTGAAAGAAGCTAGTCACAAAGGACCACATGTTGTATGATTCCATTTATATCAACTATCTAGAATAGGCAAATCTGTAAAGACAGAAAGTAGACTAGTGGTTGCCTAGGGTTGGGAACCTAGGGGATTGAGAGAGAATGGATAAGGGGTATAGGATTTCTTTTTAGGGGTGATGAAAATGTTCTAAAATAGATGTGATGGTTGTACAACTCTGTGAATAAAAGCCATTGAATTGTATACTTTGGGTGAATTGTGTGGTATGTGAGTTATATTTCAAGAAAGCTGTTAAAAAAATAAAAAAGAATGGTAGGGGCCAGAGCCTGGTATCTAATTAGCAGGGTCACAACAGGGAGGTTGAAACCTCTAGGGCTTCCAAGACCAAAGGAATTACCACTGCTGGGCAAGAACTGGGGAATTCTCCGATACCAACTCCAAGAACCTACCAGCTAAGTGAACCCAAGGGAAGAATCATGGCCTTGGGAGGTTTCTCCAGGTTGTTTTCAGAGACCTGTGTTTGTTCATCTCCCATGAATATATCCATGTCCAAAGGGGATAATGTGTAGTGATGCAAACTAGAGCTGTGTTCCCTGTCTAGATCCTCTGTTTTTTCAATGAAAATACATTTATTTTAAGGTGCTCAGCTCCAGCCTGGACATATCTCCTGTTTATCAATAACCATAGGGTCACAGAGTTGTAAGATCATCTTATCTGAAAGATGCGGAAACTTGAGTGTCCCAAGGCAGTTTACCTGCTTGACCACACAGCTAGTAAATGGCATAGAGGGGACCCAAGTCATAGTGAAGTGCCTTACCCCTGAATTCCTCATCCTAGTGACTATATCCCTAATGAATCAGCAAGAGCCTAAGGACAGGGTTCAGACCAGGGGAGGGGAAGGATGGTAGGAGAGAAAGGAAGAGGGGTTGGTGGATATGGAGGTAGAGGGGGAGGTATATGGTAAAATGGTAGTTGTTACGGTGTTGGTTTACACTTTTTTCTCTTTAAGCTTGATTTCTTTACATGTTGGCCTATTCTAATTAACCACGTGGTGCTGTGGCCTAGAAGAATTGTTGGTTCTTAAAGGTCATTGGAGGGTTTAGGCCATTTTAAGAAATGGTCCAGAGCAGGAGGAAGGGAATACCAGTATTGCTGCTTCAGGGGATGTTCCTGAATCCTCTTGGTTCCTGCTATTGAGCCCGAGTGGACCAGCTGTGGCCCCTGACAGTTTGTCTTTATCATCTAACTTCAGGGTTTTTAAATAAACTCCTTAATGGTTGGGAAGGTCCCTCACTCTTACCTGCCCTTTCCTAGCCTCTCTCTTTACCCTGTCCACCCCCCAAGTCTTGCCTGGAGATAGAGGAGGAAGAGGAGGGTAAGGAGTGCCTTTTCTCTTTCATAGATTCACTCCAGAGCACAGTTCAGACTCTTGCTCCCAAGCTTTGACTGCTGGGCTAAAGATGAGAGTTGGCTGAGTGGGAAAAGACTGAAAACTCAGCAGGGTCTCCATAGGTCATCTCCTCCATTCTCCTGCCTCCATCGGAACTGCTATATAGTACTGTGGCAGTTCTGACACTTTCTGGTCTCAGAACCCCTTTACACTCTTAAAACTTAATAAAGACCCAAAGAGCTCTTGTTTATATATATGGGTTTTATCTATTGATATTAACTGTATCCAAAATTAAAACTGAGGAATTTTTTAAATGTCTATAGATTCATTTCATAAATGTGAACATAAGTAACATATTTCTATTAAAAATATATTTTTCAAAACAAAAAAATTTAATAAGAGTGGCATCTTTAATGTCAGGCTTAATAAAAGACTTAATAAAAGAATATGGATTCTCATATCTGCTTCTATATTCAGTCAATTGCAACTTTGAAGAATATGAAGAGAATCTGGACTCACACAGATAGGTAGCTGGAAAAGGGAGGCATGTTTTAATGGCTTTTTCAGATGATTGTGGGTATTCCCTTTAATACCACACCAACATTCAACAACTGTTAGTTTTGTAAAGGTTGAAACCATAACTATAAACTTTTCATATTCTGTTACATGAAATCCATTGGTCTATCTTGTACTTTGGATGGATTTTTTACTCACACATGATTTTGTAACATCATGCATTGGTCACTTGGGAAATACTGGTTCACTGAGTTATGCAGCTCTTGCAAATATTGACACATTTTATTATATAATATAAAAAAAACCCCACATTTATTTTTCCTCCCCATAGCCCCAGCACATAGTTGTATATTTTCATTGTGAGTCCTTCTAGTTCTTCTGTGTGAGCCGCCACCACAGCATGGCTACTGCTGACACATGAGTGGTGTGGTTCCATGCCCAGGAACTGGGCCAGGTTGCTGAAGCAGAGCGTGAATAACTTTTAACTGCTAGGTCGTCAGGGCTGGCTTGAAAACTCCACATTTTTAATGTCATCACCTATCATCAGAAAAGTCTTTAAGTTTTGGGAAACTGTCAACCAATGGTAGTGGATACAATTTTCCAATTTTCCAAAGTCCTCATTTTTGCTCTACAGCTTGAATTTTATAATTGGAAACAAATACTGTCAGCTGTTTTCCTTCAAGTGGCAGGTTCAGAAAATGTCTGCCAAATACCCAAGTCTGAATTACCAAAATTTGTCTGTCAGTTATACTTTCAAGTAAAAGTGGTGTTCCATGAAAAAGGGGTTAGTTCAGCTTACAATTGAAATATTTGCACAAGTGCTTTTCCTTGAGACAATGTACTTGAAACAACCAATGTAGAGCAGAAGAGCTCTATGTATACTTCCCATTTCCTCACATAGAATATTTAAAATGGGGGCCGGCCCAGTGGCACAGCGGTTTAGTTTGTGCTTGGCAGCCCAGGGTTCGTTGGTTTGGATCCCGGGCGCCTGCCAATGCACTGCTTGTCAGCCATGCTGTGGCGGAGTCCCATATAAAGTAGAGGAAGATGGGCACGATGTTAGCCCAGGGCAGTCTTCCTCAGCAAAAAGAGGAGGATTAGCAACGGATGTTAGCTCAGGGTCGGTCTTCCTCACACACACAAAAAAGAATATTTAAAATGCATGTACTCAAGGGTTGAGTTTTAATGAAATTAATTTTTACTGCTTCATTAAGGACATTCTCGAAAAACTGGCTTTTTCCCCGCTTTGAGTGCTCAGTGGGGAAGACTACATTAACTACTAGTACAGTATAATACCATTGCCTTGAATTGTGCTAAGGCACCATCAGTTTTCACCCATTATTGCTTGTGGACGCAGTGCAAAAGTCAACACAGTGAAAAGTAATATCTTAGAATTATAATGAAAACAGTTTTGACTTTATGGACTCCCTGAAAAGGCCTTGGGGCCTCTAGGAGCCTACAGACCATACTTTGACCGACTCTGGCAATTATACGTGTGTGTATGTGTGTATATGTTGAAGTATATGTCAAATATATCTCCTCTAAGTTCATATTTCTCTGAGTTAAATGTAATTCCCAAGATTTGACCTAAAAACGTGCATTCTAAACTTTAATTAATTTGCTTTTTCCTCCCAACATTGGGAGGAAATGTTCCTCCAAGCAACGTTATAACAACAATAAAGATTTTAAAAAATCATCTACCAACTCTCTAAAGTGTAGTTTTAAGGTAATAACTGAGGTGCTTTTGGAAATAGTTCTTTTCTTTTTTTCCCCATTTTTATTGATGTCTTAATAGTTTATAACATTGTGGGGTTTTAGTTGTACATTTGTCTGTCACCATATGGATGCATCCTGGAAACTGTTCTTTTATTACAAAACTGTTACATGATCATTGTAAACAAATTCAAACGATAAGTGTACAAATAAAATATTTTTACTCAAAAACAGAAATAACTGCATTTAGTTTTTACTCAGCAGTGTACCATGAACATTCTACTTACAGATTTCATTCATTGTTTTTAACAAGTTTATAGTGATCATTTTATAGCTGTACCACAATTTAACCACTTCCTTATTGACAGACAAGCAAGGTTTCAATGAATGTCTTTATATACATCTTTTTTTTTTTTTTGCTGAGGAAGATTGGCCCTGGCTAATATCTGTTGCCAATCTTCCTCTTTTTGCTTGAGGAAGATTTGCCCTGAGCTAACATCTGTGCCAATCCTCCTCTATTTTGTATGTGGGTCACCGCCACAGCATGGCTCATGAGTGGTGTAGGTCTGTGCCCGGGATCCAAACCCGTGAACCCAGGCCACCAAAGCAGAGCATGCTGAACTTAACCACTAGGCCACAGGGCTGGCCCCTGTACACATCCTTCTGAGCTCATTTGTGAGTGTCTCTGTGCCACTATTCCCCCAGAACTGGAAGTGGATTTGCTAAGTCAAAGGATATGTGTATTTAAAAATTTGAAGGCACCTCCAAACTGATTTCTCTAAAGCTTGTATCAATTTATACTCCTGCTAATGGTATATGAGAAAGCAACAAGGAACTTGTGAGAGTAATTGTTCGGCATGAGATGCTCAGGCTCTGAATAGTGCTCTTGAGGGTTTTAAAATATTTCTGAGTCCTTTAGTCACTCTCCAGGAATCCTAATATTCATCAGAAATCCCTGGTACACAGAACAGTATTGCTGCTTTCTTTGGATTCTCTATTATGACTCAATCTTGGTTAAAAACGCTGCCAGCTTATGGGCAGAGGCACTGGGACAGTCTAGGGCTTTAACCAAACCCCAGAGGCCACTGACAGGCTTGCCCACTTCTCAGACATTTGTCCTACATAACTCTTGTAATGGTGAAGCAATCCTCTTCAACTGACAAACCTTTCGCATCTACTAGATCTCTGTTGCAGAAGTCCAATCCCGGCTGTTTTTTTCTTCCTTGTCACTAATGGTGCCAATGCTAGGGTTTAAGAGGGCTCTCTGAGTGAGAAGTTTCAGGGTAGAGTCCTGACCACAATTATTCTTATAGCTTCTGTGAGCTTGTACCAGACTCTGTCTCAACTAGACTCTCTTTAGGTGTCCTTTTGGGACCACAGCAGACATCATGCCACTTCCTTGGGGAATAACATCTGGGAGGTGGCACTGTTACCTGCCCTGCAGGTGAACGCCATGCTGCGTCTCCTGATTTATAGGCCTGCCTTGATGAGCAAGGCGTGTGGTAAACTGAGTTAAGTTCAAACACTCCACAAGAGTCTCCAAGATCAGCCTTCAGAGTGACTCAGTTCTCACTTACAAGCCAAAATTGTTCCCTGAGTTGGAATCCTGGGCTTGCTCTCTCCTCACGTTGGTAAGCAATGATGTACTTCTGATTCTTTTAAGAAACATCAGAGGGTGATGGAGGGGGTCATGTAGGTTACCTTAGAGATTTTCCTGGGAGATAATGACTCTAATGCCTAGTCCTCTACTTCCTCCTTTATTATTATTATTTTTTTTTGGTGAGGAAAATTGGCCCTGAGCTAACATCTGTTGCCAATCTTCCTCTTTTTGCTTGAGGAAGATTGTTGCTGAGCTAATATCTGTGGTAATCTGCCTCCATTTTGTATGTGGCATGCTGCCACAGCATGACTTGATGAGCAGAGTGTAGGTCCGCACCTGGGATCCGAATCTGCGAACACCAGGCCAAAAAGCAGAGCGCACGAACATAACCACCATGCCACTGGCCCAGCCCCCCAGCTCCTCCTTTATTAAAGAGGGAGGTGTGAAAACTAGAGGACTTCTCAAGGGTTCTTCTGATTCAAAAGTACTGATTTACTCCATGCCAGACCACCATGACCTGGAAGATAAGCTGATTCTTGCTCTGGCAGTTACGATCTAACTGTTTTCTCACCAGGAAAGTACTCAGACCATGAAATTCCAAACTTTTGCCAGTCCTGGAACCTTCTCCAGTCTGTGGCAGAATGCCATGGTAATGGCTAAGGAGAGCTTCTAGAGAAGGTGGGTGTGGCTGCCCAAGTTGCAGGATACAAGAGGACACAAGAAACAGGATGTTTGGAGTGGTCAGCCTCAGGTTCCCCAAGTGTGGGATAGGAGAGGTGGGGATTTCACTGTAATGCACATGGTAAGGTTCTGGTTTTCTCCAAAGGATCTATTGATCGTAGGCTCTCAGAACCCTATTCTTATCAAAGAGCTTGTACAATTGTGGGCCAGGGCATCTGGGCTGAACCCCTAAACACTTGCTGGTCCTTCCCCCCAGCATGATTCTTGGCCTCCCCTTTTAATTAGTACTGAGGAGTGAAGGGGGAAGCTCACAGAATTGCTGCTAGTACTCACATTTTCAATATGCATCTTCCTACAGAGGCAATATGCAAAATATATTCATCAAGGACTCCTCTGGGGGAAAAGTGGCTTAATCTTCATTGCTGACGAAATGACCTTTCTGCAGAGATGTTTCCTTTTGCGAAAAGCAAAGGTACAACTTGACATCTTTTAAAAATTTGTTTCCAGTTACAGTAATGATATTTATCTATGTTTCTGTTCAGTATATTTCTCTTGAGGGTTTCTGGCTGACTTACCATGTAATGTTCTATATAGGCTAAGTTCTTCCCATTGCTGTTGGAAACCAAATACACAGGGTGAACCCATTATCTTCTTCACCTGAAAAAGAATTGTTCCTGCTTAATTTTCCTAACACTGACAATAAATATCCCATTTGATCAGTCCCCTGATTTTACACCTATAGTGATTTTTTAATTAATTTTTTTCTGATCACCAGAGTAATATGTTACTTATAGAAAAATTGAAAACATAAAATAAATATAAATCATCCATTATCCCACCATCCATAGATAATCTATCTCTACTGTATGTCATTTTGATGTTTAGGAATATTCTATTCATTTTAGTGTATTGGGAATGTTATATACCTTTTATTTTATAATTTTATTTTTTCTTTAATATAATGTGAACTTCATTTTTAATGTCTGTAGAATCAAACTGTATACCACAATTGAGTTAACCAATACAACCAAGGTTGTATTGATTTCTTTTACTATATAATATTTTTGTACCCACGTCTGATTAACTTTTTTTTTTTGTGGGGAAGACCAGCCCTGAGCTAACATCTGTTGCCAATCCTCCCCTTTTTGCTGAGGAAGACTGGCCCTGAGCTAACATCTGTGCCCATCTTCCTCCACTTTATATGGGACGCCGCCACGGAATGGCTGACAGGCAGTGCGTCAGCGGGCGCCCGGGATCCGAACTCGCGAACCCTGGGCTGCCAAGCGCGAACTTAACTGCTGTGCCACCGGGCGGCCCCGCATGTCTGATTAACTCTTAAAGATAAACTCCCAGAAGTCCAAAGGAATAAGCTTTTTTTTTTGCTGAGGAAGATTCGCCCTGAGCTAACATCTGTTGCCAATCTTCCTCTTTTTTTGTATGTGAGCCACAGCAACAGCATGGCCACTGACAGATGAGTGGTGTAGGTCCATGCCCAGGAACCAAACCCGGGTCGCCAAGGTAGAACAAGCCAAACTTAACCACTAGGCCACTGGGACTGGCCCAGGAATAAGCATTTTAAAAAATAAACCTTTATAGGAGAGTAGATCTTAAAAGTTCTCATCACAAGCAAAAAAATTAAACTATGTGAAGTGATAGATGTTAACTAAACGTATTGTGGTAATCATCTTGCAATATCTTGCAATATATAGATATATCAAATCATTATGTTGTACACCTTAAACTAATACAATCTTGTATGTCAATTATATCTCAATAAAAATGGAAAAAATAAAAATAAATTTTTAATTTAAGAATAGATCTAGATTTAAAGAAAAGTTGTGAAGATGGTACAAAGAGTTCCCACATAGCCCATATCCAATTTCCTCTATTACTAACATCTTACATTAGTATGGTACATTTGTCACAATTAATGAACCAACATTGATATATTATTATTAGCTAATTGATATATTATTATTAACTAAGATCCATATGTTATTCAGATTTCTTTTGTGTTTACCTCATGTCCTTTTTCTGTTCCATGATCCCATCTAGGACACCACATTACATTTAGGCATCATGTCTCCTTAGGCTCCTCTTGACTGAGTTTCTCAGACTTTTCTTGCACATAATATTAAGGGTACATACTATCAACATGACTTATCACTGTTGATGTTAATCTTGAACACCTGGCTGAGGCACTGTTTGTCAGGTTTCTCCACCATAAAGTTACTCTTCCTACTCCCCTTTCCATACTGTATTGTTTGGAAGGATGTCACTATGCACAGCCCACACTTAAGGAGAGGAGAGTTAATGCTTCATCTCTTTGAGGGCAAAGTATCTACATAAATTTAGAATTCTTCTGCATGGAAGACTTCTTTTATCCTCACTTATTGATTTATTCAATCATTTATTTATACCCATGTGGACATATGGATATTTATTTTATACTTTATGAGTTATAATCTAATACTGTTTATTTATTTGCTCAAACTGTTCCAGCTTTGGCCATTGGGAGCTCTTTCAGTTAGCTCCTGTATCTCTTTGAGATACCCTCACTATTATTTTGTGTGTGTATGTTTAGTACTTTTTAACTTTCTGGCACTATAAGATGTGCCATGCTCACATTGATTATTTCTTGCCCCAGTCCTAGAATCAGCCATTTCTCCAAGGAGCCATGGTTCCTTTTATTGGAGAATGTTATTAAAAAGCAAGATCTGGGTGCAAGGTGTGCATGTTGCCATTAGAGTGTCATTTCTAGGTCCTCTCAGCTGACAGAGCAAGGAAAAATATGTGTGTATACTAACTTGTATATACCCATACCTATACATATTTCTACATGTATCCACTTGTAGCTATATTGAACTAAATATGAGTTCATACTGATGTCTCCAACTCGAATCCATTACCACATGGATCATTCTAGCCTCCTCCCTTGCTTATTTGTAATCTTCCACTCCAACAGTGAGAAACTTGGCTCCCACCATCTGCCATCCATTTACATAATTGTTCGATTTCAGTACACATACATAGCAGCTTCAGAACTATTAATGCATATCCCCACGGGAAACAACTTCATCAACTAGAGTACAGTGCTTATGTGCTATTCCTTTTGCGTTTAATCTTAGAGCCACCACTCATTTCCAAAGTTATGTAGGTCAATACCTTTTTCCTCCACTCCCTTCAGTGAGGTTGTTTCACATATTTGTAATACAATTGGATTCTTCTGTCATAGGCTGCATTCCATTCTGGGATCCCCTGACCTACTAAATGATTAAAAATTTTTTTCATACATTAAAGTTCGCTCTTTCAACTGTAAAGTTCTATGGGTTTTGGCAAATGCATAGTGTCATGTATCCACTATTAGAGTTTCATACAAAATACAGTACAATATACCCTGAAATGTTACCACCCTGAAAAATCTCTGTGCTTCACCTATTCAACCCTTCTCCCACTCTAACCCCTGGCAGTCATTGATCTGTTTACTATCTCCATAGTTTTGCCTTTTCCAGAATGTCATATAAATACAATCATACAGTATGTAGCCTTTTCAGACTGGCTCTTTCACTTAGCAATAAGCATTTAAAATTCATCTATGTCTTTGTAAAGCTGATAGCTCATTCCTTTTTATTACTGAATAGTATTCCATTGTATGGCTTTAACACAGTTTGTTTATCCATTCACTTATTGAAGGACATCTTGGTTGCTTCTAGGTTTTGGTCATTATGAATAAAGCTGCTATAAACATTCACATGCAGGATTTTATGTGGATATAAGTTTTCAAATCACTGGGTAAACACCTAGGAGAGCAACTGTGGATTGTATGGTAAGACTATGTTCAGCTTTGTAAGAAACTTACAAACTCTTTTCCAAAGTGGCTGTACCATTTTGCATTCTCACCAGCAATGAGTGAGAGTTCCTGTTGCTTTGCATCCTCGCCAGCAATTGGTATTGTCAATTATTTGGATTTTAGTCATTCTAATAGGTGGAAATAAAAATTTAAAGAAAGGCTCTTGATACACAATGCCACATTTCTCTTTAGAAAGTTTGTATCTATTTCCTGGAGTACCTTGTGTTCCTATACTCCTTTGTTCCCTACATTTAATCAGGCACCAAGTCATGCTGATTCTTTATGCTTGCTGATATTTCCTTTTTCTCCATTCTGATAGTCACTCCCTTGATCTGGACCTTCATTACTTCACACCTGGACTAAGGGCAACAGCAAGACTGCTTGTTTCCTAGATTCCAGTATCTCCTTGTTCCAACCCAACTTACACAATGCAACCAAAACAACAACAACAATAACAAAAATTATAATCTTCCTTTAACAATTTTTATCTTGATAACTCCGCTTTTCAAGAACTATGGTGGATGGCCTATTGAACCAAGTTTAAAGCCCTCAGTCCAGTATTCAGCATTTCTTTAACCAAATTTCTCTTAATCTCCTTTCTGATTTCCCTGCACTGACCAAGTTAGTCTTTTTACCATCCTGACAGTTTGAAGACTTTCAATACTTAGTCATCATTTCTCTCATTCCTTTCCATTTGGAATGCTTTTCCTCTTCTATTTCCCTCAATCAATGTCCTAGCTCAAAATGATCATAATCAAGGCTTTTTCCTAAATAAACTCACTCCATTTTGATTTCTCTTTTACTTCCTGTCTACTCAGTACCATAAAATAGTTTGTCTGGAATTTATCTTTCAGTTGTTTAAGACTGTTCTCTTTTATTCCACATGCATTTTATCCACCTAATCATCAGTCAATAAGTATATATCAGTGTAATTGAAAGGAAGTACATTAAATCTTCTGCTTTTGTTTTCTCTAAAGCACTTGGCACAGTGCCATGCACACAGCAGGAACTGAATAAATGTTGGTTGAATGAACAGATTAAAAAAATGCAAACCTATTTGAAAAGATATTTTATTTAAATTTTTCTTTTTTGTGTGTGTGAGGAAGTCTGGCTCTGAGCTAACATCCATTGCCAATCCTCTTTTTTTGCTGAGGAAGATTAGCCCTGTGTTAACACCCATGCCCATCTTCCTCCATTTTGTACATGGGACACCACCACAGCATAGCTTAATGAGGGGTGCGTAGGCCTGAGATCTGAACCCCCGAACCCCAGTCCGCTGAAGTTGAGTGTCCAAACTTTACTACACCACCAGGCTGCTCCCTTGATTTAATCTTTTATTACATAAAAAGCATATGTTCATTGTGGAAAAACTAAAAAAAGAAAAGCCTAGAACATACAAATAATCAAAAAAGAGAAAAAGAATTTTTATAAATTTCTATATATTTCCATTACCCAGAGATAATTACTATTAACATCTTGGTTTTACATGTAACCTACCATACTTTTGCCATGCATGTATGGCATTTGATTTGAAGTGATGAGTATGTTTTGTGATTATGAAATGCCTCTGAGGTTATGTATCTTTAAAATGTACCTCTAAAGGTCAAATGGACACATAAACTGTAGGTATAAGAGCACAAGCATCACACAGAAGTATGTCAGTCACCTGAAGTAGATTTGGTATTTCTGATTCCCAGATCACAGACTCGCCCACCAAATCCTACTTCCTCCCAATAACTCTAATGTATATTCTCCTTGATATGCTGTCTTTTATCCAACAATTCAAGGATTAAGGAATCCTGACAGAGTCCCAAGGAAGAAGGTGGATATTAATTGTTCTACCTTCTCTCTTTTGTTGAGAACCTGAGTGATTCCACCACAAGAGGTATTTATATACTCATTAGTTTTAGAAGTTTGAAAAAAAACTATTCCTGGCACTAAAGATATATAATCAAATGGAACAACATTATTTACTGGCCTCATTCTTGTTGGGCAGGCATCAAGGATGAAATTTCTAGCAGGCAAGCAGGCATTTTTTGTGTATATATATTTTTTGCCCCTTTTCAGAAACTGTAGGCTCAGTAGCAGAATAAACTCTAGGAAACTTTCTCAATAATTTGGTATAATTTTCTTAGGCTGCGTGGTGGGGTTATCCAGCTGCAGGTTTAGTTCCTTATTTTTTAAAACATGCCCACTTCCTAGATGTTGCTAGATATTTTGCAGGTATATTCAATTATAGCTCAAATAAGTAGTAGCCTTCAGTCTGGTTGCAATTTTATGACTTTTCAGTTAAACTATGTGTCCAGCACTTCCTGGAGGATAGAGAGTAGGTCAGAAAGTTAGACATCTGTAGCTCTGTTTGTTAAGCAAAAAAATTGGAAACAATCTAAATGTCCAATATTGTAGAACCGGGTAAATCATGGTACACTTGGTCAACAGCATACTGAGAAGTAGTAAACAAGAATGATAGAGCTCTTTATATACTGCCATGGAATATCTCTAGAATAAATTAGGTGAAAAAAGCAAGATACAGAAGTGCATATAGTATGCTGCCATTTGTACTAAAAAGGAAAAAAATTTGACATGTATGAAATTGCTTATATATGTATAAAAATCTCTAGAAAGATATTTAAAAACCTAATAAAATGGTTTGCTTATGAGAGTGGATCTGGGTGGTTAGTGGGCAAAGTAAAAGGACTCCTTTCACTGTACTTTTAAAATTCTTTTTGAAATTTGAACCATGTGAATATATTAACTATTCAGATTTTTTAATGTGTAATTATATGGTCTAAGAAACTAACAATATAGCTGGAGGAACCAGGAGATAAGTTTTAAATTAAATGTTTCCAACTGTTATAAAAGAGGAACATATCAAACTTGGTAGTAGTCAGGGATAATTCCACCTAGAGTGCTAATTAGCGGGTTTATAAGAAGGAAATAACGGTTGGAGTATTATATTAGTTTACCTAATTGATGAAGTTCCTCTGCCTTTGAGGGTACCATGGAATCTGTGTGATATAGTGGGAAGAGCATGGGTTTTGAGATCAGGCAGAAATAAATTCAAATCCTAGCCTTTCCATATATTGGCCTTATGAGCTCGGGTAAGTTATTTAACCTTTTTGGAGTTTCAATTTCCTCATCTATAAAATAGGTGAAATCTTGATAGAGTTATTATAAAGGTTAAATGACATAATATCTAAGTGCAACAAATTTGTTGGTTTATTTAACCTTCGAGCTGAACTGAGATGGAGTGACACGTAGAAATTAAATGTCTTGAGAAAAGGCAGGTTGCATGTGAAAGCTAAAGTCCCTGTATCTACAATTTAGTTTGTCAATCTCACATTTCTTATGAAAAATGAAACATTTATTACCTCAGAAGTTTTAAAAATCCCTGGGCTATACAGTTTCTCCTTTTCCTTCCTTATCTGAAGGATGGTCAAAAGGAAGAGAGGCTTTGAAACACATTACAACTACACCCTAATAAATATTCCCACTGGTTTTCTGGGGGGAAAACATTTATTCTAATGCTCATTTCTAACAAACGTACTTTTAAGAGGGATTTTGTTCTCTACTACTTATTCAGCATTTGAAAAATCAGTGTATTACTTTTCTTTTAGTAGTAAATACCATCTTAAGATACATTTATCAAAACCAAGGATACCCACTAAATCATGTTAATACTTATTAATATTTTATATTGAATATATTGAGTGTGGTTTTATATATTCACCAAATGTTTTACTTGATATGGTAATGATTTCTCAATTAGTTTTCAAATTTGTAAAACCACATGAATGTGGTATATATGGAAATATTGTCATATCTAATACAGACTCTATATAGCAGTCCCCCAGATCGAGGAGATTGAGATTTCCCAACTCCCATATTGACTGTCAAACTACTGACAATAAGTGTCTCAGGTAAAGGTCCAGGTGAAACACAGATTATTGTTCAGTCACATTTTCCATTCTCAGGGTTGGTTGCTAGGAATTGAGTATTTTTAATATACTGAGAAAGTATTTTTCTCTCTCAGATATACTGGGAAAAGTGTATACACCCAGATTTCCTTTCTCTCTGTCCTTGAGATTCATTACATTTGTTTAAAGAATTTAATGAGTTTGTTCAGGGAGTTGCATCAGAAATTATTTTTGTATTAGTAGTAGGAATGACAAGTAGTTCCTTTGTAATGTTGCACCAGTCAATACCTGTTTTTGCCTAAGGATGTATCCATACTAATTCTGGATAATCCAGCTTTGGAGTGGGTTGGGCAGTGCTGGGTTTCTTTTGTTGGTGCTATTAGTTTGTGTTGTGACCTAGTCACATATGCCTTGAAAACTTAAACAGCACTGAGGATATGGGCTAATTAAGTTCCACAAATTCTAACTAAAACCAATGTATGTGGCATTTACATCAAAATAGTTTTCTAGAAAAGGTACAAGACTTTCCCCCCCATTTTCTCCAACTTACTATCTAGCAAGAACACTTACCTAACATGTGCTGCTAATACAAAACTGTCCTTTTTAGCATGTGAAATGCCAACGTGAGCAATTACCAAGCCAAAGAAACGTTCACAATCTTCAAAATGTTCTTTAACTGAATATTTGGCAGAATGAATTTTCTTTTTTGTGTGTGTGAGGAAGACCAGCCCTAAGCTAACATCCATCGCCAATCCTCCTCTTTTTGCTGAGGAAGACTGGCCCTGGGCTAACATCCGTGCCCATCTTCCTCTACTTTATATGGGACGCCGCCACGGCATGGCTGACAGGCAGTGCGTCGGCGGGCGCCAGGGATCCGAACCCTCATACCCCGAGCTGCCAAAGCGCGAACTAAACAGCTGCGCCGCCTGGCCGGCCCCTCAATTTTTTTTAAAGGTCTTTTTTTTTTTTTTTGAGGAAGATTGGCTCTGAGCTAACATCTGTTTCCAATCTTCCTCTTTTCTTTTCTCCCCAAAGTCCCCAGTACATAGTTGTATATCCTAGTTGTAGGCCCTTCTAGTTCTGTGTGGGACACCACCTCAGCATGGCTTGATGAGCCGGGAGTAGGTCTGTGCTCAGGACCCGAACTGGCGAACCCTGGGCTGCCGAAGCACAACGCCGGAACTTAACCGCTGCACCACCAGGCCCGCCCCTGGCAGAATCAATTTTTAAGGACATTTTAAAAATCATTATATTCTTTATAGATTTCTCAGATTCCAGTTCAAGCGAGGTGAAATATTAAATATTGCACAATCAAGATACACAAAGCCCTTTGTTAAAGTTGCAAGAGAGGAGACAATGCCAAATCTTTTGCTTTTAGCCAACCTCTGTTGGCTAAAATTCATATGGGACATTCTCTGGGTCAAAGGACATTTGCCATGCAAACTTCACCAAACGCCCTTTTTGTGATCTTTGATCATAGGATTAGTTAGAGCATGAGCATTTTTTAACCCCTCTTTATTGACAAAGGAGACAGAGAGATATAGAGATAGTAGAGGTAGAGAGAGATCCTTAGAGGAGGGAAGACCCCCTTAGCTAGCCTTGTTTTGCATCCAAGAGATCTGACAAGAATTAGTTTGGTTGGCGGGACCCAGGTGGAGGATTCCTTAAGGAAGAGAAAATAACAAAAATAAGTCTTTACGTTTTGGCACTTTGCTAAGCGTCTTATGTTATCATCTAATTTATTCATAACAATCCAATGAGGGAGCTACTTATATTATCCCCATTTTACAGATGAACGAGCTGAAAGTCAGAGATTAAACAACAAACGCCCGGAGGTCACACAGCAAATAAGTGGCAGCACCAGAATTCGAAAATTGCTCCAGAACGCGCACTCTTAACCGCTGAGTTCAACCCTTTGGTCTGATTGCCGCGCGTTGTTCGCGGCCTTCCCACCTGCCTTCGTGGGACAGTTCCCAGTACTGGGGCATGGCGCTGTCCAGCCCTCAGGCCCGCCACCTTCCACAAGCAAGAGAACGAGGCCCCGCGGGGCGATCCCGCTCGCAGGTTGTAGATCTGCCGCGCCCAGTCTCGTCTGGACACGCGGGCGGGCCGAATCGCCTCCGGGCGGCCATCCCTAGCAGCCCCCTCGGTCCCCTCAGCTCCGCTCGCTGGGCTCTGCTCCGAAAGGCGGGAGACCCGCAGCAGGGACCGCCCTGCCCCCCTCGCCTCTCTCAGCCCCCTACTCCGGCCCAAAGAGCTAGAGGCAGATAGGTTACGCAGCCTCACCTGTCCCAGAGGTGGCGCCCGCTCTAATGACTGACGCGCCACTCCGCCAACCAGGGACTGGCAGGAAGGTGGAGCCTAGCTGAGACTGATTGCTTCTTTTCTCCAATCCCCGTGCAGCAACTCTCTGGCCGTAGTCTCCGCGCCTGGCGGAGAGCGACAGGTGGGAGCTGCCTTATCTCTGCGCCTCTTGCATACTTGACGTATGTGCCTCCCCAAGCACCGGGTGAATTCTACTCCAAATCTCACCAATTCTTGCGGATCGTCAGCTCAGCCATCATTTTAATCAGAAGTGGAAATTCCCCAACCCTTTCCCGTCACCCCAGACGGGGGTGGGATAAATGGTATTCTTACCGGCCAATTGTACCACGCGACGTCCTGTGACAAAGTGACCGACACTTTATGGAGCCAATGAAGTTTCCCATTGTCAGGGGTCGCTATGACTGACCACAAGGCCAACTAATCCACTTTAAGGTCGTGACGCGGTAGTCAGAGAGCTTGCCCAATAGATGTAGAAAAAGACCGGAAGTCGACCGTGGGGAGTAGGAGGCGGGTGTTCACAACCGCCTAGGCCTGCGCTGGTCAACGCATCTTGGAGGCCGCGAGCCAGCGAGCGGCGCGTGACGAAGAGCCTGAGCGACGGGTCACCCTGGCCAATGATCTGCAGCCGCTGCGGAGCTGCAGCCAGTGGCGAGTTTCGGGGGCGGGAGCCAGCAGGTTAGGCAGTGAGAAGTTAGTGGCGCTGCTGGGACGGGGGGAAGGAGACGCTTCTTCCTCCTGCTGCTCCTCTCGTTCTCGGGATCAGCGGCGGCGGTGGCCGCGAGTGACTCGGCAGCGTCTCCGGCTCCGCGTGCGAACCATGCTGACCGACGGCGGAGGCGGCGGCACCTCCTTTGAGGAGGACCTGGACTCGGTGGCTCCGCGATCCGCCCCAGCTGGGGCCTCGGAGCCGCCTCCGCCGGGAGGGGTCGGGCTGGGGATCCGCACCGTGAGACTCTTTGGGGAGGCCGGGCCCGCGCCGGGAGTCGGTGGCGGCGGCAGCGGTGCGGGCGGAGGGGACGCGGCGCTGGATTTCAAGTTGGCGGCTGCTGTTCTGAGGACCGGGGGTGGAGGTGGTGCCTCTGGCAGCGACGAGGACGAGGTGTCCGAGGTACGGCTCCAGGACCCCCGCCTCCCACATAGCCTGAGGCATGCATTCTCTTTGGGCCGGCACAGGGCCTGGGCCACCCTCCCACTGTCCGGGCGGAGTCGTTCTGTGACAGCGATCGGGTTCATGGCGGCAGTGGCAGCGGTGCGGGCCTAGTGCGCCCTCGGCTTGCTCTTCAGCCCGCGCCTTGAGCCGGACCGGTTCCCGTCACCGTCCGTAGACCCACAATGGGGAGTTCTTTGGTCTCTTGAGCTTCGCGCGGGAACAAGGACTCCTCAGGCTACCTCCCGCCCACCCCGCTTTGGAGATGGGGGGGCGGGGTCTTGCCAGCGTCCCTGCCCTTGGTACTGAGAGAGAGCGAGACGGCGAGAGGGAGAGGGAGAGGGAGACGGAGACAGAGACAGAGCTAGTCCTCAAAACAGCATTTCCACTATATGCTTCTCCCCCAAATTGACGGATTGGTCATTTATTTGCCTTATGCCTCACCTGTGTATTTAAGACGGGTTCTTAATTTCCTTCTTTAGTTTGAGACAGGTGAGTATTAAGGAGGTCTCTGCTTTGACCCTAAAAATCACGTGACTCTTGCACCTGGGACCTTTTGTGAAGTTAGACAGGAAAAGGAAGTTCCAGTGCATTTTTGAGCTTCAGAATAGCTGGATAGCTGAACTCTGGAGATTTTTAGGGTTGGAGAAAGTGAGGCACCCTATGGACACTTTTTGTAGTGAGGGAAATTAGTTATCAGGTCCTTCCTTTCTTTTAACTCTTACGTGTGTACTGGGCACTTTTAGGTCTGAGCAACCTAGGATGGTAGGCATCATCTTTTGGGCTCCAGGGGAAAAGGAGATATTTTATGTATGTACTTTTTTCTCTTGACTGTGGCTTGGATATAGTACTGTCCTGTGATGACTATTGTTCTAAGTGCTTAGAGTATTCTATTTTGGTTCTAAGGTGCCTCATTCATCCCCTATAACCAATTATTTTAACCTCTGATCTTGGTGTTAAAGTACAGGGATTTCTCTGTGTACAGCTATCCTGGCTGTTGTATTTGAGAGAAATAAGAATCTGTATTTTTGAGTTGCAGAATACAGTTAGAGTACTGTTTTAACATTCTAGGTCTGAACAGGGGTTCCTTTAGATTTAAAACCTTGGTACATTCTGACCCCAACATTTTGCTTTGGAAAAAACAGTGTGTGGGTTGTAAGGGAGCTAGTCCCTTCAATGTATCTTTGAATTTCACTATAAGAGAAATAACTTCTAAGTCAAGGTGAGACAGGATTTTATTTGAGTAGGCAGTTATGGGGAGAGTCCTGGAGCACCTCCACTCTTGGGCTTGTGGAAAGCTTTCTTTTATCCTTTCAATGAAAATTGATGAGAGATGAACCTAGAACACATGCACTTTTTACCTAGAAAATAAAGTGGGAATATCTTTAGACTCTAAAGATTAGAGTCTGTTTTGTAACTTGTAAGAGAGACTGAAAAGGTTTGTTTTGATCTCAATGTGATGGAAAGATGATGTCCTTGGTTTTCTGGACCATTTTTACTTAATTGTCATAGGTGAGATGAAAGGTCACTCATTTACTTTTACGTAAGTATTACTCTTTAATTTCTTCAGAGGTGGAGTGCTAGTGAGTCTCCAAAGTCATAAATCTTTAACTCTTTGGGCTCATGTGTTATATCTGGGAAATGAGCTTTTGAAGTAACCAGTTCTGTGAGGCTTGTTCTCACACACACACACACTATATTTCACTTGGAGTCTGCATACTACGTGGTTAAAGCAATGAGCAGAATCCACACCTTTTTAAAAAATATTTATTATAGAAGTTATTTGTTCATGATTCCTACACCCATTTAGTTTTCTGTGACTAAAAAGGGTTTAGGTATTAAGTGTTTAAGTAGACCTCATTTTTGGAATGGAAGTTTCCAAGATAACCAGAGACTTTAGCCAAGTCTTAGATGATGTTCAGTATGTATGTAGATTCTTTCTTAACCTGTGGAGAAAGAAAATTTTGTTTTTATGTTCTCTTTCTCCCATATCACATAGAGAAGAAATTCCTGGAGTATCAAGTCTCTGCCATGTAGTATGTGTGGTAGGATGTGGTCTATGCCTTTGTGAGTGAAATGACCTATTTTGCTCAAGCAAATTTCTTGCCTTTTCTCTTTGACAAGATGAGCTGTCTTCTCCCATATTGTTGCCTTTGAATTTCCAGTGCGAGGAGACCATAAATAATCACATACTCAACTGGCATTGGACGAAGAACACAAAAATCTGTATTTTCATCTTTCTTAGATGTTTTAAAATCAAGTGTTTAGCGGCTGGCCCGGTGGCACAGCGGTTTAGTTCGCACTTGGCAGCCCGGGGTTCCCCGGTTCGCATCCCGGGCGCCCGCCGACTCACTGCTTGGCAGCCATGCGGTGGCGGCGTCCCATATAAAGTGGAGGAAGATGGGCAGAGATGTTAGCCCAGGGCCAGTCTTCCTCAGCAAAAAGAGGAGGATTAGTAACGGATGTTAGCTCAGGGCTGGTCTTCCTCACAAAAAAAAAAAAAACCCAAAAAACAACCAAGTATTTAGAATCTGGACATCCAGAGAGATATGGGTTGGTTTGTGGTTTGAGAGTGAAGTTTGTCTTGTTCCCTAAAGGGGGCAGGACTAGGTGAGAAATAAGGAAGAAATGTGGAGGCCTAGGGTATTTGCTTTAGAATTAGTTGAAATCCTATACATTTGGTGTCCAGAGGCATAGATACTCTAAGGACCTCTTTTCTATTCATTATCAGAGCCAGTAACTGAGAAAAAACATGCTGCTTTCCCTTTCTGGCTAAGTCAAAAGACCTTTTAGTTTGAGGAAGGGACTTGGGTTTTTAAAAAATTTTTTGTATTAGAATTGTGGTAGCTTAAGGAATGCTACCATTTGGGATCTTTAGTTTTTGTTGTTTTAAACATTGGGGTAAATGTCTGTTTTGTATTTCTTCAGGCATATTGAGCATGTTCCTTAGCCATCCAAGGCCTTGAATAGAAGTCAGAACTTGCGTTGGATCCTATTGAAATGTACCCATTGTTCAGAATAGAGGTCAGGTTGAAAATTCTCTAAAAATCCATTTTTAAATGTTAATTTTAGATTTGTAGTTTTTTTTAAAGCAAGTTAAAAGAAAAAATAAAATTCCTAAAGAAAGGACTTTAGTAAGGTTTATGACTTAATTTTTCCGTCATAAGAATGTATGTATAGATGTGTGACATCCTCCTTTTAAAATTATAAAAGTAATATAGTCTCATGGTGAAAAATTCAGCAGTGTAGATAGGAGGTATCATGTGAAAAGTAAAAGTTCTCCTTCTCACCCCCACTGACCCTTCAAATCCTGCTCTTCAGAGGTAACCAATATTAAAATTTTTCTTTCATTAAATTTTCCAGGCCTATATAAGCCTACGTATGTGTGCATACATGTTAATATACACACACTTTAAAGACAGATATCCAGTTAGAAACCGTAGCTTTATATAATACTGAGGTTTTTTTTTCTTACCTTGAGGCAGTTGCTATATTTACAATTAGGTAAAAGCACATGGACGTTGTATATAGCAAATTATAACAAAAGCTTTGTGGGGAATTTTTTTTTTCTGAAAATTATTTTTAGAGTCAAAAGCACAGGCCAAACAGAAGTTCCATTCTGATTTTCTCTAGTAGGAGAGGAGATGGATCATTTCCTTTAGAGTTATTTATGATTTATAATCTAGACCAAGGTTTCTCAAGAGCAACATATTGACTTTTTGGGCCAGATAATTCTTTGTTATGAGGGACTCTCCTATGCATTAGCAGCATCCCTGGTTTTCCCACTAGAGGCCCGTAAAACCCACCCAGTTGTGACAGCTGTCTCCAGACATTGCCAAATGTCTCCTGGGGGCAGAATCACCCCTGGTTGAGAACCACTGGTCTAGAGGCTACTCTTATCATCAGGGATGGCAATTTTGTCATGAATACTCTGTATTCAAACTTCAGGTAAACAAGGTGAATCACCGCTTTTAATATCATCTCAGGGCTTACACTCATAACCTGAACAAGAGAGAAACTGAAAGACAGCACTAAAAGGTTTAATGCTGTAAATTTTCTATGGTAAATTTATCATTTTGGGGAACTTTTCACTTAAAATACTGTATTTTTTTGGAAAAATTGATTTATTGTCCATGAAAGTGAATTTCTAAAAAACATTTATGGGGTCTTTATTCAAGGTCGAAAGGGCTTTATCTCATAAATTATCATCAGTAGTGATAATATAGGAAATATAACTTTGTATTCTAGTGAGCAAATTTTGGACACATTGGAAATGTTTATTGAAGAAAAAGTTACATGTTGTTAACTGTAACAATTTGTTATATTGCAGGAGTATCAACTTTGCACAAGTTTCATTCTGTAAAGCCTTAAGACTTGACATATAAAATGATATGTTGTTGAGTATCGTTATAATATGAATGGTGGGTCAAAACAGAGTTGATTAGGTATTAGGTATTGGGTGGAGGAAAACCTTATTGTGAAACTTGAAGTATGTAAGGGTTTTTTCTTTTGGTTATTATTTAGTTCATTTCAGTAGGTGATTACAGTGAAAAGTCTTGACTCACCCCTGCTCCTAAGTATCCTTCCCTCTACACTTTTAATGTCTTATATATTCTTTCAGAATTTCTTTATGGAAATACGAATATGTATTTTTATTTTCCCCATTGTTACACAAAAGATAACATAGTATTCATATGAGATTTTTAAATGGTAAATTTGAGAAGGATTTAGACTTTTATCTAATCGAAGGGATGACACTTGTTAAGAAAGAAAGGCATTGGAGATGAGTTTAAGCACATTCCTTCCTGAGCCTATCAGGTAGTAAAATGATGTACTGGATGACCTCTGAAAATCAATTCTGGCCCTCTGATTCAATGATAGATAAGATAAATATGATATGTTGCTTTAAAGATAGCAAAGCAGTTTGTTTTTTGTGTGTGTGAGGAAGACCAGCCCTGAGCTAACATCCTTTGCCAATCCTCCTCTTTTTTGCTGAGGAAGACTGGCCCTGGGCTAACATCCGTGCTCATCTTCCTCTACTTTATATGGGATGCCGCCACAGCATGGCTTGACAAGCAGTGCGTTGGCTGGTGCGGGATCAGAACCCAGGAACCGCGGGCTGCCAAAGCGCGAACTAAACCGCTGCGCCCCCAGACTGGCCCCTGCAAAGCAGTTTTTAAAAAGTATTAGTCTTGAGTTGGCAAATAAAAAGAAAAGAAAGGAGTCTACCAATTTTTTTTTTTTTTTTTGCCAAATTTACCTTCCTACAGAACCAGAGTTGTAAGAAATAAAATCAGTTCTTTTTTTCTTTTCTCACTATTAATAAACTGTTTCGTTATATCTATCTTCTTGGACCTTATTATTTACAATTTTCCTCTCCTGCTGCTTGTCTATAAAGTCGTAGAATCTTGGTGATAATCCTATCTCATCTCATTTTTAGGTAACTGCTACCATTTATTGAATGCTTATTATATGCCAGTACCGTACTAGATACTTTCGTTATTTTATTTAATCGTTTCAACACCTCTTTGAGGTAGGTATTATCTACATTTTCATAGATGAAGTAAATGTAGGCTCAGAGAAATGATGAATCCAAAACTCGAAAAAATGGTTAAAAATGTTACACAGCTAGTAAGTGGTAAATCTAGGATTTAAATCCAGTACTGAATCTAGAACCCATGCTACTATTTTGCTTCTTCATATTAAGAAATATGCAAAGTTTTTGGTTACCAAATGCTGTTTCTCCAATAAATACTTGCTTAGTCCCTACTGAAGTTTTCATATATCTAAAGTGAAATGAGAAAAGTAAGGAAAAAGTAGTGAATTTCTCATAAAGCTATTTTTTCCACTTTTTTCTATTTTGAGATTATGCCCTTCCTACTGTTATGAGATGAATTTTTAAATTATCCGTATTTGACAAAATATCCAATTGGAAACATCACGTCAGGACCCTGGGTAAAGCCTCAAAAGCCTAGGAACCAATGAGCTAAGTGACTTGCCCGGGATCACACAGCTAACTTGTAGAAGAAAATAGGTCATCTGACTCCCATTCTAGTTATCTTACCTGCTAGATTGTCCTGCTGACTGTGTCTCTTCTGATGCATTGTACCAATGAATTTAATTAGTTGCTTAAGAAGTGCCTATCTCAAACTAGCAAATAATCCATAGTTGCCCTTGTTGGAAAAGTTTTATATTTAATGAAATTGGTGACTACTGTGTGGATCAGTATATTAAAAAGGCATTCAAAGGTGTACCATTAAGTATAGGAGGAGCACTGTTCTAAGGTAATTTTGTAATTGAACTTACTTGAAAACTTTGGGCCTTGTCATTATTCATTTTAAAAGAATTAAGAAATATTAAAACCACTGATATAGAAAGGTATATACCCAACTTTGCACCTTTGCCAAGGTGGGAAACATTGGTTTTGCAATATTGTTCCACTCGAATTAATTTGTGAAAATTAAAATCTGTGTGCTATTCTGTTGGTAGTTATTGACAGTTTATGGTTCCTATGAATGAAAATCATTTGCCTCATGATGATTGACTGGTTTACCTTTCTCCTGGCCAGCTTTACCTAAACCAGGAAGAAAGTAAAGTTGTATATAAGGCTCTTTTTTATTTGCTAGACTGAAATTTAGCAACTGTTTGTCAAAGAGCATATTTTGCTCTTTTTCCACCACACACACTTCCGTTCTCATAAAGTTTTTCCCTTAATGGATGCTGTTTTCAGTAGTAGAAAGGGTGTTTTTATAAAAAGTAGATATCCCACTGTATCCTAGTGGCTTGATTCACCTGCATTAGTGTGCAATTTTGAAAAGTGAAAGGCAAGTTTACCCCCAGGGGATTAGCCCTAAGAACCAGAGTTGAATGGGAGAGCAGTTTAAGTTGCCAAGGTAAGTTTGCTGTGTTTAACAGTTTATAATGAGGAGAGTTAGGTTGAGAACAAGTTTTTTTTTTTTTTTTTATTGTGGTGAAGTATACATAACATAAAATTTACCATTTTAACCAATTTTTTGCTATTTAAAAATTTGTGTTAAAATATATGTAATGTAAAATTTACCATTTTAAAGTGTGCAGTTTAGTGGCATTAAATACATTCATGTTATGCAACCATCACTCCTAGCCATCTCTAGAACTTTTTCTTTTTCTTTCTTTTTTTGGGTGAGGAAGATTGGCCCTGAGCTAACGTCTGTGCCAGTTTTCCTCTATTTTGTATGTGGGATGCTGCCACAGCATGGCTTGACGAGCAGTGTGTAGGTCTGTGCCCGGGATCCCAACCCGTGAAAACCAGGCTGCCAAAGCGAAGTGTGCGAACTTAACCACTGTGCCACCAGGCTGGCCCCTCTAGAACTTTTTCATCTTACCAAACTGAAACTCTGTGCCGATTAAATAGTAATACCCCATCCTCCCTTCCCCAGCCCTAGCAACCACAGTTTTACTTTCTCTCTCTGTGAATATGATGACTCTAGGTACGTCAAAATAGCGGAATCATATATTTCTGTTTTCATGACTGGCTTATTTCACTTAGCATGTCTTCAGGGTTCATCCATGTTGTAGCATGTGTCAGAATTTCATTCTTTTTAAAGGCTGAATACTATTCCATTGTATGTATATTATCACATTTTGTTTATCTGTTCATCTGTTGATGGACACTTGGATTGATCGTTTCTACCTTTTGGATATTGTGAATATGCTGCTATGAACATGGGTATACAAATATCTGTTCAAGCCCCTGCTTTCAATTCTTTTGGGTATATATCCAAAAGTGGGATTGCTAGATTGTATGGTAATTTTATTTTTGATTTTTTGAGGAAACACCATACTTACTGTTTTCCATAGCAGCTATACCATTTTACATTCCCACTGACAATGCCAGTGGTTCCATTTTATCCACATTCTAGCCAGCACTTGTTATTGTCTGTTTTGTTTTTGCTTTTGATAATATCCATCCTAATGGGCGTGAAGTAGTATCTCATTGTGGTTTTGATTTGCATTTCCCTAATGATTAGTGATGTTGAGCATCTTTTCTTGTGCTTATTGGCCATTGTGTATCTTCTTTGGAGAAATGTCTATTCAATCCTTTGCTCATTTTTAATTGGGTAGTTTTTTCATTGTTTAATTCTAGGAGTTCTTTATATATTCTGGATGGTAATCACTTACCAGATAGATAATCTGCACATATTTTCTCCCATTCCATGGATTGCCTTTTCACTCTGTTGATAGTGTCTTTCCATTCTTACAAGTTTTCAATTTTGATGAAGTCCAATTTTTTTGTTGTTGCCTGTGCTTTTGGTGTCTAGCCATGAAGTTGTTACCAAATCCAGTGTAATGAGGATTTTCTCCAGTGTTTTCTAAGAATTTTATAGTTTTAGCTCATACATTTAGGTCTTTGATCCATTTTGAGTTAATTTTTGTGTGTGGTGTTAGGTCAGGGTCCAACTTCATTCATTTGCATGTGGTTATCCAGTTTTTCCAGCACCATTTGTTGAAAAGACTATCATTTTCCATTGAATAATCTTCGCATCCTTGTTGAAAATCAATTGACCCTATATGGGAGGGTTTATTTATGGGCTCTTTCTTCTATTTCATGGTCTGTATGTCTGTCTTTATGCCAGTACCACACTGTTTTGATTACTGTAGCTTTTGTAGTAAATTTTGAAATCAAGAAGTGTTAGTCTTCCAACTTTGTTCTTTTTCAAGATTGTTTTGGCTATTCAGGGTCTCTTGAGATTCCACATGAATTTTAGAATGGATCTTTATATTTCTGGAAAAAATGCTCTTGGGCTTTTGATAGGAATTGCATTGAATCTGTAGATTGCTTTGGGTGAGAACAAGTTTTAATACAAATCTGATGTTAACGTTTCATCAGAGTAGATATTAGCAAATCAAAAGGCTTGAGTTTGACAAAATATTAAAAAGCATCTATAACAGGGAGAGACTATCTGAGCACTCAGTGATGTCCTCTGTGCCCAGTTAACATGGAATACTATGCTCTGAGTAGATATTTCTGTAATATAGTCCTTAATTTTTTCCTGATTTGTCCTCATATTGACTATTTGTGATTGATCACAATGCTTCATATATTGATTAAATGGTAGGAAGAAAACTTTTTTATCCTTTGTGTGATTAGAGATGAGTTCAGTTTTGGAAAAATTATCTCAATATGGTAATAAATCTGAATAAATGAACCTGTAGTATTTTCTTTAATGATGTAGAATTGAAAAAGTTTTCAAACAGGTTTATAAGTCAGAGTCAGTAGGTAAAGATTTGGCCATGTCAGTTGATAGCTTGAGTGGTACACTTTGACTTTCGGCTCTTATTAGCTTCGAATTGATTTTTTTCTCTAAGTGTTTACTTATTCTTTTGTTAAATCTCTACATTTTTATTTTTGCCTTTTAAAAATTGCACAGTTGCTAAATTCAGTAACATACGTGAAACAAACTATTATTATCAAAGAGCAAATCCCAAAAGGGGCAATAATCCAATTATATTGGATACATTCTCTTTTTTTGTTACTTTTTATTTTGATATAATTTCAAACTTACTGGAAAGTTGCAAGAATAGTACAAGGAACTCCTCCCGTATATCCTTTACTCGGATTCACCAGTAATGTTCATTTTGTCCCATTCTCTCTCTCTCTCCATAAACAAACAAATAAACAAAAGATTTATTTTCTGAACCATTTGAAAGTACTTGCATACATCATACCTCTTTACCCTTAACTTCTTCAGTGTGCATTCCCTAACAAAAAAGACTTTCTCTTACATAACCAGTGTGCGTTTATCAAAATAGGAAATTTAACAAATTTCTGAAGTATTTTTCAAATTTAAATTCCCAGAGTTTTAAAAATTGAAATATAATGCGTTTATCACGGAATTCACTCTTTAAAGTGTAGAATTCATTGGTTTTTTAATACATTCCCAAAGTTGTGCAACCATCACCACTATCTATTTTAACACATTTTTGTCACTCCCAAACAAAACCTTGTACCCATTAACAGTCGTTTCCCATTCCTCCCTCCCTGCAGCCTCTGGTAATAACTAATCTACTTTCTGTCTCTCTGGATTTGCCTAGTCTGGGCATTTCATATAAGTGGAACCATACAATATGTGGTCTTTTGTGCCTCCCTTCTTTCACTTAGCATATTGTTTTCAGGGTTTCTACATGTTGTATCTTGTATCAGTACTTCATTGGATTAATACTCCATTTTGTGGATATGCCGCATTTTGTAGATTGTCAGATGATAACATTTGGGTAATTTTCATGTTTTGGCTATTATGAATAATGATGCTATGAACATTTGTGTAGAAGTTCTGCATGAACGTATCTTTTCAGTTCTCTTGAGTATATTCTCTAGGAGTGGAATTGCTAGATCATATAATAACTCTATGTTTAACTTTCAGAGGAACTACCAAGCTGTTTTCTACAGCAGCTGCAGCATTTTACATTCTCACCAGAAATGTATGAGGGTTCCAATTTCTCTACATCCTTGCTAACATTTGTTATTTTTTGTTTTTTTGATTATAGCCATCCTAGTGGGTGTGGAGTGGTATCTCATTGTGGTTTTGATTTGCATTTCTCCAATGAATAATGAAGTTGAGCATCTTTTCAGGTGTTTATCGGCCATTTGTATATCTCTGGAGAAATGTCTATTCAAATCTTTTTCTCATGTCTTGATTATTTGTCTTTTTATTGTTCAATCATAAGTGTTTTTTTAGAAAAAAAGTTATATATGTTGCATACTAGTCCCTTATCAGATATATGATTTGCAAATATTTTCTCCCATTCTATGGGTTGTCTTTTCACTTTCTTGATTGTGTCATTAAAATTTTAAAATTTGGTGAAGCCCAACTTTTATGTTCATTTTTTCTTGCTTTTGCTTTTAGCGTCATGTCTAAGAAACTGTTGTATACTCCAAGGTCATGAAGATTTATGCCTGTTTTCTTCTAAGAGTTTTATAGTTTTAGCTCTTACATTTAGGTCTTTGGTCCATTTTGAGTTAATTTTTATATAGGGTGTGAGGTAGAGGTCCAGCTTCATTCTTTTGAATATGGATGTCCAATTGTCTCAACACCATTTGTTGAAAAGACTATTTCTTTCTCCATTGAATTGTCTTGGCACCCTTGTCAAAAATCAATTGACTGTAACTGTGAGGGTTTATTTCTATTCTAATCCATTGATCTATATGTTTTCTTATGCCAGTTCCATACTGTCTTGATTACTGTAGCTTTTTGTAGTAAGTTCTGAAATTGGGAAGTGTAAGTCCTCCAACTTTGTTCTTTTTCAAGATTGTTATGGCTATTCTGGGTTATTGAATATGTTCTTGTTCTCTTGATCTGGTCTTTAGGAGAGGTTTAATGGGGAGTATTTAATATGCTGCAGAATTTATGGTTACACAAAAAAAATCCCCCCCCCATTAATAATATTTCAGCTCTTGACATTTCTGCTCCTCTTATATATGCTGAAGGTCAATGGGAGAACTCATGTGATTTAAAGCTATGTTTGCCAGGCTACCAGAAGAGCAAGTCGTCATAGTATTATTAGTGTTTGGTTTTTTTCATGCATCCCCTCCCCGAGAAAGCCTGAGTGTATATCTGAGAGGATGTAAAACTGAAGAAGGAGGAGATGGCTGGTTTGAGTAGTTGTAGTCTGAGTGCATCTGATGTGGACTAGTCTGCAAGAAGAATACGGACATAAGTTCTTTTTCTAGGATAAGAAACAAATGGATAAGTGGAATAAAATATAAAATATAGCAATTAGAGTTTTTGCATCAGATATCTTCTAACAACTGCTTAAGATGTGTGAATTCAATATTTATGTAACATACAATTTGCTTGACACCCTTATCACCTGTGTGATTAAATTGCAAAAACAAATCCTGGATGTCACTGCTCAGATGGTCCCAATTGTGTTAAATTACTAGTTATTTTGACTCTAAGAACAGTGAGAGTCTGCGCTATATTTTAGTACCTTTTTTACTTAGGACTTGACTGACAGGTTAACAAAGGAAACCTTATTTTCTTTTAGTTTGAAGAGACCATTATTTAAGGCTATACTTAAGTCAGGTGCATGGATTTGACCTATAATCTTCCCCAACAAAATTTAAAATAATATGATAATACAGTATCAAGCATACTTACTACTGTATATTATCTCCTTGTTGCTAATCTGTTATAATTATTCACTCATTCTCTACAGAAGAAAATCAGAGTTTAGTTTGGGATAGGGCCTCTTCTTCATAAACTCACATCTTGTGTAATAAAATTATGTCTTTCAGAGATTAGAGCCCTTGGCAGTCTGTTTAAGAATTCTGATTGGTATTGTAGAGTAGATTTATTTATTCCACAATAACTTATCTAGAGCCTATTATTTGTTAAGCTTTGTGCTAGGCTTTGGAATTACAAAGAAGAAAAAATGTTGTCTCTGCCATTAAAGACATCAGTCTTTTCAGGACTTGAACATTTCAGGGAGCGTGAAAACAAGGTAAATTATTTATTCAAATTATATTTGCCTTTCTAAACTCCTTTCAGATATTAACAAATTATATTTGAGTGTTGTTCTAGGCATTTTGCACTTTAATTGTATGACCTCACTTAATTTTCTCATGGTCATGTGATAGTTCAAGATCCTAAGCTCAGTGTATGGATCATTGTCCTGTTAGTTAGATGATCACCATAAAGATTGAATTTTGGGTGTCTTACTTCAGGGGTTTATAGGCTTTAAATGGCAGACTTAAAGGGGCAATGGTTTAAAATGAAAGGATATGAAATCTGTCAGCATAAGATTGTCTTGTGCTCACATTTGAGCAAAAACTACAGCTGCTTCATTACTTTCAAAAACTCCAAGCATGTCCTGCTTCAGGGCTTTTGGCATTTGCAGTTCGCTCTCTCAGGAGCATTCTTCTCTTAGATATCCATGTGGCTTCCCTCTCTCACTTCTTTTAGCAGTCTGCCAAGAGGCCTTCCAACTGCCTACTGTATGTGTGTTCCATAAACATTTCAGGCTCACCAATTCTAAAACTGAACTCATCATTTTCCCCTTCGCCCCTATCCTTTTTTCCCCCACCTTTGTAAATTGTGTTGCTCTAAAGTTAGTCACTATAGTCAGAAACCTCAGAGCTCACATCTACTATTTCTTTTCACCACACACATCTCAGCAGGCACTGAATCCTGTAGGTTCTTTCTTAACATCTTGTTTTTTGTCCCTTTCACTTATCCTCACTGCCTCTGCCGTAAATCAAACCATCATCTTTCACTTGCACTTATTGTAGTAATCCTTGGTTCTATCTGCGTCCAAGATTATACCTCTAATTTTTTCTCTACCCTGCTATCAGAGTAAATTCTCTAATGCCAGTTCAATCATGTCACTCCTTGGGCAAAAAGCTTTCCCATTCCTTAGATAAAGGATAAATCCAAATTCCTTCTTTTGGCATACAAGGTTATTTAGGATTTGGCTTCTTTCTATTTTTCCAACCCTATCCTTGATGTACCCTACTTTATTTGCTTTTTATATTCTAGCCATACCAAATTACTGAAGTTCTCTGAACATATTGAGCTATTATATACCCTGGTATATTTGCTTCCACTGCTTTTGCTTCTAGAATCATAATAATAGCTACTATATGCTGAGTGCTTATTGTCTACTGGGCTAAATCCTTATTTATATATCCTCAAATAAACTTTGCAACTATCGTATGAAGAAAGTGATATTATTCCCAATTTACAGATGAGGAAACTGAAGCTTAGAGACATTATGTAACATTCCCAAAGTCATACATCTAGTAATGATGGTGCCAGGATTTGAATCCAGGTATCTTGGACTCTAAAGTGTAACTACTACTCTACACTGCTGTTGTCATTGTTTTCCCTCTTCCCCATCCTGTTGGGTACCTTCTTGTTTCGGAGTGATCTCTAACTAATATGCTTCATTACTACCCCAATTGGAATTGACCATTCCCTTCTCTGTGTTCCTGTGTTGTCTGTATTTAACTGTCTTTTATAGCATCTGTGATATTTTACTGCATTTATTTGGTTATTTGTCTTAATGCGCAGGAATCATGTCTTATTTAATTTTGTGTTCCCAGCATATAGTAGAATGTCTGGCACATAGTAGATGCTTAATAAATGTATGTGTAGTGCTTAATATACTCAGGTTACTCGTTAGCCTAAGACAAGTATAATAGATTCTATATATATATATATATTTGTGTGTGTGTGTGTATGCATGTGTGTGTGTGAGGAGGACCAGCCTTGAGCTAACATCGTTGCCAATCCTCCTCTTTTTTGCTGAGGAAGACTGACCCTGGGCTAACATCCGTGCCCATCTTCCTCTACTTTGTATGGGACGCTGCCACACCATGGCTGACAAGCAGTGCATCGGCGACCCTAACTGGTGAACCCCAAGCTGCCAAAGCGCGAACTAAACTGCTGCACCACCAGGCCGGCCCCGGACTCTATATTATTTTTGTGGAGTAGAGAGTAAGAGTATAGGAAGATTAAAGTCCTTAGGCAAACTGACCTTAATAGTAGTAGTGATAATATTAATAATAGCAACTAATATTTGTTGAGCAATTACCATGTGTTAAGCACTGTTGTGCAATTTTAGATATGTTATCTGGCTTAATCATCAATAACTCTGTGATATAGTTACTACTATCTTTGTTTTATAGCTGAGGAAAACGAGACTAAGAGAGGTAAAACAAGTTAGCTAAGAACACACTGAGTTGTGGGCTGGTATTACAGGAGTCCTTGCTCGTAGTCATTACGCTCTCCTCCTCTCCTTATTGGTATTAATTGGAGGTTTATGGGTGTATGAGGCTCTTTTTAACTTACTAAAATTGAATGTTTCTTTGGAGTATTCACTTTATTTTCTATTTAAAATAATAAGCAGAAGCCAAGACTTCTTTCATACCTCACTCTTACCCATTTATTATGATAAGGAAAACATAGAGTAGAATTTCTTCTTTTAACATTAAGCTTTCTTGGCCTTCATTGCCAGATACTTCACTCCTTGTGACTTTTCTAATGAGTATGTGAGCAGTTTTCTTTTTTAAAAACCTGTTGAGGCACAAATTTTGTTGTATGTGTGCTGGTTAGAAATAATATAGATGTAGCTGCCAGAAATTAGAAAATGAAAGCATAATTTGTCTCTTTAGAACTCTGGCAGAGAGGCGTTAATGGGCTTGATAATCTATTACATTTAATTTAATTTAAAGAATTTTTTTCCTGACATTGTTGAACTGCGACATTACGATACTTGTAGATTCCCTGCTTACTTCATTGCTTAGTATTTGTTTTAGTTATCCTCCATTATTTAGAGATTCAATTAATGCAGTTTAGTGTGGTGAAAAGGGTGTGAGCTTTGGAGTCTGAAATACGTGGCTTCAGATCCCTGTATGGTTCTGTGATCTTAGGCAAGTCATGTGCCTTGTCTGAGTTTTCAGTTACTTAAAATGAAGATCAGTTAATCTACTCCATCGAGTAGTTAAGATGATTGAACAGAATAATATATGGAACATGCTGATACATATGAGGTATTTTATTAATGGTAGCCTATTTTTTAAAGCAGTTAATGGTAGCTGTTATTAAAAAAAGACCTTCCTTTTCTCATTTTTAATTAGAAACCTCAAAAAATAAGTCTATATTAAAACTATAGTTTAGAAATGAAGTTTTTGTAGTTGAGCAAAGTGGAGTTAATTTTCTCCGGTTTTAATTTAGAATTAGGAAAAGGATGATGGTTCTCTCTTGTGTTTGTGAAGCTAATCAACTTCAGAAATCCCAAGATACCATTTATGTTTTTGGAGAAGAGGATTGTGGGTCCAAAATCGGGAATACAGTTTTCCTTGTAGGAAAAAAATTGAAAAGTTTTTATGTTAAGGAATATAGCCTTTTCATTCCAGTATTTCAAGATGTTGCTGCTGATTATATTGGGCCTTACAGTATCAGCAAAACTCGTTCCTAAATTTATCATTATTCGGTTCTGAATTGCAGCTGTGTTTCTTTCTCCCTTTGAGTGGATCTTGGGGCATATCTGTGGTGGATGCTACTGTTGAAACTTTTGGAATACCATGTTTTTTGCAAAAAGGAATTGCTAGGTCCTTCAGTAATTATCTCTTGGAACACTGACCCATCCTTTTTTGCTGCTCCAAGTAGACATCAGTAGTAAGCCATCTGCATTCTAAAACTGATGTGTTAATTCTAACTTCAAGTGGAGGGTTTACTTTGGGTGGGGAAAGGTAAGACATGTTGGTCTATCCAAATATATACTAAATAAGAGAAAAGAGGAGAAATAGCAAGTACATTTTAAAAAATGTATATTTTAGATGTTTAAAATGTTTTATTTAGCTTCCCATTTTTAGTTATCAAATCTGAATTTCTTAAGGGAGCCTTATTTTTGGAGGTTTGTGAAAAGAGGTAGTGTAAAATATTCAGCCTTCTTTTGAGTTTTCTCATAGCTCCAGTTGGAATTCATGAGAGTGATGATTATCTACCAGAAACAAAATTTGTAGCTACTAATATTTTAGTCCTTAACTCACAATACAAATTTATTTAATATGTTCAAAATAAAAAATTTGTAATCCATTTATCTGTTAAAAGTCATTCTATGTAAAATAATGTATTTCTGACTTAGATTTAAGAGGTTGCTGGTGTTCTTTATTTGCATGTTGCATGATATGACCATGTGACTAGAGAATAATAAACAAAAATATGTAATGTACATGTTTTATGATAGAATGTTCTTTTTTACTAACTTGTTTTCTCTGTTAACTAGCAATTGCTATTTCCAGAAATATAGCCTTAGAGAAGGTAACAATTGGTTATTTACAAATGTATAGGTGAGATTTTATTATTTTACTATTATAAGATTTAACCCATTAATAGTATTGAAAGTTTAAATTATTAAAGCACTGCTTACTTACCCTTGATAGAAATTGGTTTTTTTTAGTGGAAGCAAGTTTTAGCCAAATCATAGCTGAGTTGAGAAATGATTTTTCTAACTAGATTTTGGCCAGGGTGACTTAGTTTTTTTAGGTGATAATAGCTGAGTCTGTGGTTAATTTTCCTAGTAACTGTTGCCATCCAGTGGTTCATTTCTGAAATGTCAAATAGGATAAAAAATGGGACAAAATGCTTGTTCTTTTCCTTTTCCCTTTTGCTTAAATTCTAGTTGAAGCTAAAAACCACACTCATTTTTTTTGAAAGAAGGGAAGGAAAAAAAGACTTTTTGAGAAGGAAGACAAGAAGTGTTTTGCCTTTAGCATTTTAGAAGAGATTACGTATAAGAGAAAAATAGATAGTTTTTTGTGGGCCAGATTCCCTTCATCCTTTTACTTTTGTACCTAATCAGATGTAGAAAAAAAGTCTGCAATGTTTGAGACTGGAAATAAACTTTCTTGCCATTGGCAAAAACAGTACCACTATAGGTGGATGTTTTATGTTTGCTCCTGAATGTAGCTACAGGATAGCGATGAACTATGTAACTGTATCATTAGGTAATAAGGAAATTTCTGTGATCCTTTAGCTGTATGTAAGAAACTATGAGGCTTTTATACTCATTTTGCATGATGAAGACTAATTTCATTAGCTATACCATTATCTTAGACTTACCCATTATATGTATAGACTTTTTTATATTATATCACCAAGCCTTTTACATTAAATGTGCAGAATTGGTCTTATTTAATATTTCCATGTAGCTATAAATGGTTTCCATCTTGTCTGGCCAGATATACTTTGAGGTAATGCTATTGCAATCTGAATTGGAAGAGTATGTGTTTCAGCAGGTTTATCAGGTAAGATGTTTATGAACTGCTGAAAGCAATCCCCCAAATATTCCCAAAGTAATAGGTATAACTGGATATTTTGTCCTTTTATTGATTCCACATTGAGACAGGCTTTTAAAATTTTAGAGCAGGTAGGACAAATGAAATATTAGAATTGAGTGCTTTTTGGCACATCTGATTGACACAAATGTATGCAAATCATTTGTCTGTGTAGTTATATATAACTAAAACTCATCCTGGGAACTTAAGATTTTTCCCTCAAGTGTTGTGGATATTTAAAATTTGATATTGTGGGTCAGAACTTAAATATAAAATGCCTAAAACTGCACTTGAAAAATCAAGCGATCATCACAAGAAAAACAGTTTTGTAACTATGTGAGGTGATGGATGTTAACTAAACTTATTGTGGTAATCATTTTGCAATACATACATATATGAAATCATGTTGTACACCTTAAACTTACACAGCATTAGATGTCAATTACATCTCAATAAAACTGGAAATAAATGTAAAAAAAAAAGAAAATTCAAGTGAATGCTAATAAAAATGCATCATGCCGGATTCTCAGTATTGTTCCTCCAGTTTGAAAAAGCATAGAAGATAGACTCTGTGGTGAGGGACAGAACAAAAAGAGTTGTAGATACACAGAATTATATTCTAAAGATTACATTTATATAGCATTTATTATTTTCAAAATGCTATTACTTTATTTCATTAGCACTATAAGGTAGGTGGGGGAGCTGTTGTCTTTGTTTACTGAGGAAGAAATGGAATGTCAGAAAGGTTGAGTGATATGGCTGAACTCACACATAGTGCCTAATGGAACTGGCACTTGAACCTAATTCTCTTGCTCTCTGGTGCAGTATTCTTTCCATTATGCTTTGCTGTCTGATTGAAACTTGAATTTACATGCGCTCTAAGATGTAGGAGAATTAAACTCAGTAAATTGTCTTATGAATTGTAATTTTCAAAGAGAGGTTATAAGCCCTCTGAAGGCAAGGGGCACATCTCTATTTTGTGTTTTCCTTCTGAACTTGCTTCTTCCCAAGCACTTGGGAATGTGCTGTCTTGTGTATGTGAGTCTAACATTACTGACACCCAGGATGACATTACTACTGGTTCTCTTCTTAGTGATGGTGACCAGGTAGGCAGTGAGCAATCTGTCACCTTTTACATGGTCTTACTCAAATCTCTCCCCAGTTGTTTCTAGCCTAAAGCCATAATTGTACTCTAGGTACCTTAATTATGGTTTTTTAAAAATTGAGATATAATTCACATACCGTAAAATTGAACATTTTAAATTGCACAGTTCAGTGGTTTTTAGTACAGTCATCCCTCAGTATCCACGGGGGGATGGGTTCCAGGACCCCCACAGATACCAAAATCCCCAGATGCTCAAGTCCCTTATATAAAATGGCGTAATACTTGTATATAATGTATGCACATCTTCCTGTGTACTTTAAATCGTCTCTAGATTACTTGTAATACCTAATACAATGTAAATGCTGTGTAAATAGTTGTTATACTGTATTGTTTAGGGAATAATGACAAGAAAAAAAAGACTTTACATGTTCAGTACAGATACAGCCATTTCAGTCTGTGGTTGGTTGAATCCGTGGATGGGGGACTGACTGTATGTATAGTCACAGTGTTGTGCAGCATTCACCACTGTCTAGTTCCAGACATTTTCATCATTCCAAAAAGAAACTTCAGAGCCATTAGCAGTCATTCCCATTCCCCCTTCCCTGATTCTTCAGGCAACCACTAATCTACTTTCTGTCTCTCTGGATTTGCTTATGCTAGACCTTTCATAGAAATGGAATCATACAAAATGTGACTTTTTGTGTCTGGTTTCTTTCACTAAGCATAATGTCTTCAAGGTTCATCTATGTTAGTGTCAATACTTATTCTTTTTTATGGCTGAAAATATTCCATTTTATGGATATGCCACATTGTGTTTAACCATTTACCAGTTGATGAACATTTGGGTTGTTTCCACTTTTTGTCTGTTATGCATAATGCAGCTATGAACTTCTACCTACAAGTGTTGGTATGAACATGTATCTTTTCAATCCTCTTGGGTAAATACATAGAAGTGGAATTGCTGGGTCATATGGTAATTCTGTGTTTAATTTTTGAAGAACTGCCAAACTCCTACAGTGGTTGCATCGTTTATACTCCTACCAGCAGTGTATGAAGGACCTTATGTTTTTTTGAGAGTGGACCATTCATCACTTTCCAAATGCATCTTTAAGCCAATTTTTTATTTCATTCCCTTCCACCTCCACCCCCATGTCTAACCACCTATTGAAATTCTATGCATCCTTCAAAGCCTAGCTCAAATGCTACTACTGGTGCAAAGTCTTGGATTACTGGGGCTGGAAGTGACTTCTCTCTAATGCATATACTTGTACCACTTATTTCTCTTTGAGGTCTTTTGTGATAGTTGTTGGAGTCTTTGACTTATTTCTTCTACCACATTTTTATACTCTCATGGTGCTTTGTATAAAACAGGACTTCAGTAAATATTGGAGAAATGAATGGGAGAGAACTGGAAATCCTTAACTTATATTTTTTAAATGTTACATGATACATATAATCTGTATTTGTCTCCATAATGTGTGTAATATCACATCAGACCAATGCTTTTTACAAAATAGAAATGGTAACATCTAAACACGATCTTTAATAAAAATTCCAGAATTTGGCATTATGGTTTTATCTATCCCTACAACTGGCAGGTATATGTATCTGCAAATACCTAATATTTTCTTGGGCTTACAACAAGCTCTTTGTTGTACAAGCAGTTACCTTTCAATATCATTTGACGACTGGTAGTCTACATTTATCTACTGGTATGGATCTAGAATGGCATCTTTGTAATTACATATTAAAGAAGCTGTGTTGCAACATAGTTCGTGGTTCAGTATTACTAGATCTGAAGTTAAAGATTTATTTTGTAAAATTATAATAGGTCACTAGATAATAAAATATATCCAGGGGCCGGCCCCCTGGAGTAGCGGTTAATTCCGCGTGCTCCGCTTCTGGCGCCCTGGGGATTGCAGGTTTAGATCCCGGATGCGGATCGATGCACTGCTTGTCAGCCATGCTGTGACGCCATCCCACATAAAGTAGAGGAAGATGGGCACGGATGTTAGCCCAGGGCCGATCTTCCTCAGCAAAAAGAGGAGTATTGGCAACGGATGTTAGCTCGGGGCTGATCTTCCTCACACACACAAAAAAATAAAAAATAAAATATATCCAAATCATTTTAACTTTACTGTCTTTATTAGGATATCTTTATTTGGTGTTGATTGTGAAAACTGATGACCAACTAGCCAAATATGCCAAATAATGTAGTCCAAATACTGTGGTCTTCTGTTTATAAATTTGTGAGGTGGTATTGCCTAGTGGTTAAGAACGCAGGCTCTGTAGCTATATGGCCTGTGTATGAAACCTGGCTTTGCCATTTATTAGCTGTGTGACCTTGGAAAAGTACTTAACCTTTCTGTTCCTGTTTTTCTATCTGTCTACAAATATATTAACTTTCCTGGTTATACATATTTACATATTATAGACATATATAGGTATATAAATATGTACTAATGATTATATACATGAGTACTCATGTTTACTTACATAAACATTTTTAGCAAAATAAGGATCATACTGTTTTGAATCTTGTGGTTTTCACTTAATTTTAGGAATGCTTTCTCATACCATTAAATATGCTTCAAAAACATTGTGTTTAATGACTACATAGTAGTTCATCCTGTGAGTGTACAAAATGTATTTACCAAATTCCCTATTGTAGGTTTTTTCCCCTTATTTTTGGAATTTTAATTAATGCTGCAATGAACATCCTTGCACATTTTTGTCTGGCTTTCAGACAATTTTTTAAGGATATATTCCTTAAAATGGAATTACCAGGTCAAAGGGCATTAGCTTTTTAAAGCATTTTGATACAAATTTCCAAATTGCTTCTGAGAAAGGTTGTGCATATTTTATTAAGAAAATGTATTTAGAATTAACTTGGTTTTAAATTAGAGGGTTACATGTTTTGTTTTCATAAATTGATTTTGCTTATACCATTCATTTCAACAAATATATATTGAATACCTACTATATATGAGGTATTCTTAGGCCCAGAGGATAGAGCAGCGAGCAAATAGGTATGGTTCCTAATCTCATGGAGCTTTCTTGTCTGTAGAACTCTAGATATTTGGCAGTGGATTAAATCTTATTTTCTTTTGTTTGAGAGTCAGAATTGAATAAATTGATTAGAAGAGAGGGAAAACTGTGCCTTAATGACCTATCTGTGCTGTTTAGTCTTTTTACTATCTAGTGCTGTATACCTCTCTCTAGGGACTGTGTTCATGAACTGTTTCATTAAAAAAAATGCTGCTTTTCAGCCTCTGTGCTAGATACAGAAGATACAGTGCTCTCCAGGAAACTTGAATCTGGTGTGTCTGAGTTATACCTGTAGTCATGTCTGAAGATAAGCAGACATTGGGAGGCTCCCTCCAAGTCCCTTCCCATAGCCCCATGTTTCTACAATAATTTATCTGATTATATACTTAAATTCCAAATCAGAAGTCATATTACCTTAAATTACAGTTATATAACAATACTGAGATCAGTTTCATGGATTTTGCATCTTTAATTCATAAACAGGTTGAATCATTTATTTTGGACCAAGAAGATCTGGATAACCCAGTGCTTAAAACAACATCAGAGATATTCTTATCAAGTACTGCAGAAGGAGCAGACTTACGCACTGTGGATCCAGAGACACAGGCACGACTAGAAGCATTGCTAGAAGCAGCAGGTACTTTACTTTTTGTTTTCTTTTTCATCTCTTTAAAAGTTTAGATCTCTATACAAAGTTGTACAAGATTACCCCAGAATTATATAACATTATATGAAAATTGAAGTTTCTGTAAAATTTATATTTTTTTCTAAAGAAAATGTTCACATTTTATGTTAAAAAAATTCTTGATTGAAAGTTTTTAATGAGCGAATTCTATGCTCAGCATTAACATTTTTAAGGTATTAGATAACCAGCTAGTTATCCAAGAAAATTTATCTATTACCAATTACAGTATAAAATAAAAATGTGGGAGGTAAAGTTAGTTCATCAAATTATGAATCTTTTATCTTACTGACTGAGGGAATTCTGCATATGATTACTTACTTATTCACTTTAGTCTATGTGTAACTTAATTATAGATTGCTATTTTTTACTTAGAAGACAGTTAAATAAAAATTGAACACAGAATTGGGCCCAAATATACCAAGCTATGTCAATTTCTTGTTCTGAAGTAGCAGAAAGGAAAAATCTGTGATAAGCATGCTTTCTCAAAATAATATATACTTATCACTATTTTATATTATATAACCTGCTCACTTTTTGCTATGCAAAGTTTCCATTACACTGTAATGAAAACCTTTTATCTCCTAAAGTTGTTTTAAGAAGTTAACTTTTCTAATCTTTGTATGTTGCTTTTGGGATATGTTCACTTTGTATGACACTTCCTTTATTTACTTATTTAATATAAATATATGTACATATTATGTACACACAAGAATTTAATCTAGGGGCTGACCTGGTGGCGTAGTAGTTAAGTTCACATGCTCCTCTTCAGCGGCCCGGTGTTCACAGATTCAGATCCCAGGCACGGACCTATACTTCGCTCATCAAGCCATGCTGTGGAGGCGTCCTACATACAAAATAGAGAAAGATTGGCACAGATGTTAGCTCAGGGCTAATCTTCCTCACCAAAAAAAAAAAAAAAAAAGAAAAAAGAATTTAATCTAGAAGAATTTACAACCTTTAAAAATAGTGCCTAGAAACATGTTAGAGTGCCATATATATACCTGTGGCATGTTAAAGCTATTAAAATGCAGAAAATTCAAAATTAAAGTTTAAAAAAGTGTAGAAAGTTTTATTCAGTTTCTGAGTACTTTAATGAGCATAATATTAAAGATGGGTATTCAGAAAAGTCAGAGCAGCCTTTTAGCACATTTCATCTTGAAGGAAATAAAACGGTGTTGCATTTGACCAAATAATGACTAGAGTAAAAGTAAAAGCTAAAAGAAATTGAATATTTTTATATTATTCTTGGAAAGACATAGATATTATATTAGGAATGTGTTTACTTGATATCATCCTGTTATTCCTTTAACTTTGTCCTGTTATGGAAAAGTCTAGGTACAATTTGTAGCAAATTGGCTTTTGGTCCATCTAATATATGTTTTTGGAACTGATAGAAACTTAAAATTAGATTGAACAAAATATTTAGGTATCCAGCAGAAGACTGTTTAATTTAGGGCAAGACTAGTAATTAAAAACAAAAAAAGGTATAAAGGTCACAGTAATTACATCGGGTGTCCCTCCCATATAGTCTAATTTCTTGTGAGTCTCCTGGTTGTGATTTAGGGATATACTGTATAAGATTGCTGAAATGGGAGTGCCATGGCCAGCTATAATTTTTTTCTGTGCTTTGGAACCTTACATTTGTTTTGCTTAGAGTGGAGAGAAGTGTAGAGACTAGACATTGCTCTTCTCCAAGTCTTCTCCGGACTAATTTCCTTTCCTTCCCAGACTGAGCTTTTTTACTGGTGGTGCTACATCTTTGCTCTGACACTTCACTCATGTTTTGAGTACTATTCTATGACCCCCCAATTAAGGGTTTTAAACATTTCTCTTTTTTCTGGCCACCTCATGATTCTCTCAGGGCTGGCTCTTTTCTGGTGCGTTAAGCATTTTTCTTTTCCCCTTTTCTCTTCTGGTTCATGGTAAGTCTGGGATAAGCAGCAAGATATCTTAGAATTCCTTGTTCTTCGTACCTGTATTGTTAGAAGGAGAATAAACCTTGAAAATCATGGCTTTTTGTCTTCCAGGAAGTGTCGGAAACTATTGAATTTTAAAATTTTGTGTTTTTTGACAATTTAAACACCAGCCACTGTTGGATATGATATTGTGTCCAAAGAAATTGTCAGATGTATTTTCAAATGCTGTGCTCCTTTCTAAGCCCTCTGCAAGTTGATTGTTTAATGAATACTTTCTTTTTGTGTTTTAGTATTTTCAATTGCTTTTTGGACATTGTGTTGAGCCTATAACATTTAAGAGGAATTTTTAGTCTTATGTTTGTGGTTTTAATTATGAGACTGTGTTAGACATTACTAGGCTTCTTAAGGAAGATAAAATTCTTGACACTATTTTAACTGAAAAAATGAAGTTGAAAATATTTTTTTCTTTAAAATTCTTTGAGATTCTTAGAGAAAATTAAGACCATTTCAAGAAGAATTTTAAAAAAGTATTTTCTAAATTATAACTGTATTGCATATTTTAAAATAGCTAAATTAATGTAAAATGTATTAAGTAGATTATAAAGGCTTCCTATTGTCAAGGTTTACATATACTTCCAGACTTTTTCCCTTGTGGTTATATAAATACATGTATATTTTTGAATATACATAATTTTTAAAAAATGAAGTAGGATCATATTATACAAAATATAGTTTTCTTTTTTTCATTTAATTTATTGTGGGCATCCTTCCATAATACGATATGTTGATCTTTCTTCTTTTAAAGGGTAAGATAATATTCTGTTGCTTGGATGCACCATAATTTATTTTACCAATTTCTTATTGAGGGATATTTAGGTTATTTCCAGTTTTTCAAGGTCACAAATAATGCTATAGTTATATATATATATTTATAACTTTTCTTTCTTGTGCAAGTATCTTTATGAGACAAATTCCTAGAAAGTGGTATCACTGGGTCAGAGGATATTTGCATTTAAAATTTCAGTAACTATTGTTAAATTGGTCCCCCAAATTTATACTAGTATACATTCCTATCAGCAGTTTTATATATATATATATATATATATATATATAAGTATTATATATATACACTTATATATAATACTTATATATACTTATACTTATACTTATATACTTATACTTATATATATATACTTATATATACTTATATATATACTTATATATATATACTTATATATATAATAAATATATAATATACATATATTATATAATATATAAGTATATATATGTATTTATTTTATTTTTTTTGCAGGGAAAGATGCGCCCTGAGCTAACATCTGTTGCCAATCTTCCTCTTTTTTTTTCCTTCCCCAAAGTCCCAGTGCATGGTTGTATATCCTAGTTGTAAGTCCTTCCAGTTCTTCTGTGTGAGCTGCTGCCACAAAATGGCAACTGACAGATGAGTGGTGTGGTTCCATGACTGGGAAACAAACCTGCCAAAGCAGTGAAAGCACTGAACTTTAACCACTAGGCCATCAGGGCTGGCTCCCTATCATCAGTTTTTCTTCTTTCTTTTTTTTTTTTTTTGTGAGGAAGACTAGCTCTGAGCTAACATCCATTGCTAATCCTCCTCTTTTTGCTGAGGAAGACTGGCCCTGGGCTAACATCTGTGCCCATCTTCCTCTACTTTATATGGGACGCCACCACGGCATGGCTGACAAGCAGTGCGTTGGCAGGCGCCCGGGATCCAAACCGGCGAACTCCGGGCTGCCAAGCACGAACTAAACCACTGCGCCACTGGGCCAGCCCCCCATCATCAGTTTTGAGAGGGCCTCACACCTCAGTCAACTGTTTTGTCAGTTTCATAGTTTGCATTCATTTAAAGTTATCAGTAAATTGTGCAGTAACTCTTTATAAAGGATGATTTAAATTCATTGGGTGTTGACTTTTCCAGTTTTTATTTTGCCTTAACTTTATTTATGGTATCTTTAATTATATAGAAGTTTTTCTGAGATTAAAAATGTTTTACATCATATTTATTAATCTTGTATTTTATGGCTTTTGGGATTTGGTCTCATGCTTAGAAAAGCCTCCTCTACATCAGCATTAGAAAAATACTACACAGTATAATAGTACTTTTCAGATTTTATTTTTTACATTCAGATCTTAAGTCTACCTGATGTTTATTTTTGTGAATGGTGTGAATTAGAGACCTTACTTAATTTTCAAATGTAGCCAATTTCTGAACAGTGTTTATGAAATGAGCCCCTCTGTCTCCACTGATTTGAAATGTCACCTTTATCATATATTGAATTCACAAATGATCTAGGGTCTTTTTTTTTGGCTTCTACTATATATCCTTGATATAATCATCTTTTTTCTGTGCAAGTGTCATACTGTCATAATTTGCATAACATCATAATACATTTTATATCTTATTGGGCAAGTTTTCCCTTCCATTTTTTCTTTGTTGTTGTTGTTCTCCAAAATTTTATTGACTATTTTTCTCTCGTTTTCAACAGTAACAGGCAGTGATATTGATATTATAAAAGAAATTTTTCTCTTACAGTAGTCACTGATTCCTCACTGAATCTAGAGAAAAAGATTTATTGGCACCTTAGACATCTGATAGTCCTACCAGACTGTGAGCTCTGTAAGGAGAGGAACTATGCCTTATTCCTTTTTGTCTCCCTAGTGTCTGGTACATCATAAGCACATAATAAATATTAAATATAAGAATGAATTTATTTTAATTTACAATGTTGCCCTAAAAGATGGTTCTAGGTGGCTATTTGGCCAAAAGAAGAAACTGTTGGTTTGTTTGTTATAATATTACAGAATATCCCCTTCATTACTACTGAAAATAGTATAGACAAATACAATCCTATACTAGAGATCTTGTGGTATGACTACGTGTATATATTTTGAAAGAAATATCATTCATTTGCTACAGTAAGCTACATATTAAGTTACATTTGGAGTTAGGTAGAGGACAAATTAATATTATGTGCATTATAAAGATGGAAAAACTAAAACGTAGGTGGTTATGTGATGGCCTTTTGACATTAGTAGAAAAATTGAAGTTATCATCCTTATATTCTGACTGTCAGCCTTGTCTCTGGAGACTATGCCATTTTTGCCCTAGATAATAGTGTTTAGCGATGTAATTACAATTTGCACTTTTATGCTTTTTCTTCCCCTGCACTACCTGATTGATGCACACCTAAGGAATTGGCAAATTGTCAACTGCTGATGGTAAAGCTTTTGCAGATCCTGAGGTACTCCGGAGACTGACATCCTCAGTAAGTTGTGCGCTGGATGAAGCCGCTGCTGCCCTGACACGTATGAGAGCAGAAAACAGCCACAATGCGGGACAAGTAGACACGTATGTGTTTAGCGACTTCTGCTGGGTATTTGATATTTTTTTGAGTGGATTTTGGGAAAGTAGCAAATTTTGGTTAAATATATCTTTTGGAGGGGCTTTAAACTTTAGCTGAATGGATATTATATTTTAAGTGGATATATAAATATATTTTACAGTATATGGATATATTTTTATTCTTGCCTTCTACTCATATTCATTGAGTGTTCTCGTGGGATGTACTTTACTAGAATCTGTGAGAAATCCAAACTGAATAAGACCTGGTTTCCATTTCTAAGGAAGTTACTTACTCTAAAGATTATAAAGTAAACTTTAAACTGACTGCTTGAGTAATAATACATGAAATGGGTTGCTTAATGCAGTAGTAATCTGGGTGCTTGCTACTCAAATATAGCATGGACTAGCAACATCAGCATCACCTCAGAGCTTATTAGAAATACAGAATTTCAGACCCCACCTTGGATCTACTGAATCAGAATCTGCATTTTAACAAGAAACATGGGTGATTTGTATGCACATTAAAGTTTGAGATTCACTGATTTTATTAATCATTCTGCAATAAAATTATTTCTTAGATTTTTACCTTTTACTGCTACCAAATAAAATTTTAAGCGATAGGATTATATCCCAGATGTTTTTGGGAATCATTACATTATTAGAGTTTAAAAACTTGTGCATCTAATGCTTTAAAAATTTTTGTTTAAAATTTACTATGATAACATGTTAGGACATTTTGAACGAGAAAAATGACAGCTATCTTCATATTCATTTTCTGGCTTGGTTGACATACATGAAAAATTAGTATTGCAAACAATGTTCATACAATTTTTTTCTTACTATATCAACATTTTTATATATATCACTGACTTTATTTTTAATGTAATTTATTATTATGGGACCCTGAGTCCTTCTGTCTTGGTTAATTGTTGATGATTTTGTTTTCAGTCGCAGCCTGGCAGAAGCTTGTTCAGATGGGGATGTGAATGCTGTTCGTAAATTGTTAGATGAAGGCAGAAGTGTAAATGAACATACAGAAGAAGGAGAAAGCCTGCTGTGTTTGGCTTGTTCAGCAGGGTATTATGAATTAGCACAAGTAAGCAGGAATAATCTTTAGTGATTAAAATTGTGGAAGGGTTTTGATGTTTTATTTTTTCATTAATAAAAGAAATTATAATTAGAGGCCAAGGTCTTTTGTTTTTGGTAGTAGGTAAAATAGAAACTGATACATAATTAATTTTATTTCCTGTGTATGCAACTGGGGATGGTTCATTTTTCTGCCACTTACTCAAAACTAGTCCTAATGAATAAGAAACACATAGAAATAATAATAATATTTTAAATTTGTCTTTAGAAATAATATACAACTATATCGGAAAGTAGTGATTTATTTTCATTTCAGCCAGGTTACCCCAATTCTTTCCTTCTTTCCTTACCTCCCAATATTGGGAATATAGCCATGTGTTTACCAGTTGGTTTATGTCTTGTGAATATAGTTTTGCTGTTCTCTTGCTAGATAATCCCAAGCATGACACAAATTCTTTGACAAGAGCAGTTACATTTTATAATAGGATGGTTAATGTGATTACCTACTTCACTTAAAGATTAATATGTAATGGTGTTGTAAAATATAGCATCTAGCCTGGTGTTTTGAGCACTGAACACTGGCATATTTTCTCAAAAGGTGATTATTTTTTATTTTTCCTCACCCCCCGAAAAGAATATCTTCTCAGATTCAGTATATTCTCTAGAAATACTATTAGTAGTAAGACTTGGCAATTTCTCTCTGTGTTTATGTGTGTTTTAAAGGTATTGCTTGCTATGCATGCTAATGTTGAAGATCGAGGGAATAAAGGAGATATAACTCCCCTAATGGCAGCATCCAGTGGAGGTTATTTAGATATTGTGAAATTATTACTTCTTCATGATGCAGATGTGAATTCCCAGTCTGCAACAGGTATGTAGAAAATAATGTGTTAATTTGAAGAAAATAAATTGATATAATTAATTATAACCAGAGAGATAAAAATTTGATTCCTAGGGAAACCCAGTTGTAAACCTACAGAAAAATCTTAGCCTTTGTTTAGAATCTCTGAGTAAAATACAGATTAATTTGATATCTTAAGTCTTTAGGGCCAGCCCTGGTGGCCTAGTGGTTAAGTTTGGTACACTCCGCTTTGGCAGCCCAGGTTCAGTTCCCAGCTACAGACCTACACCACTCATCTATCAGTGGCCATGCTGTGACAGTGGCTCACATACAACATAGAGGAAGACTGGCAACAGATGTTAGCCTGGGGAATCTTCCTCAGCAAAAAAAAAAATAGTCTTTAAAACACACTTAGATTCTATTTGGTCAAAGTTGACAGTTTTTCTGCTGGGGACAATCTCTTTTTTGCCACAATGATGTAATTTATAAAGCGGCAAACTTATGAACTGTATCTCTATTAATTCTTTATCTCATTTAAATATAACTCCCTTGGCTTTAGATTATAGATTAACCTGAGAGTATTTACCCTATAGAGTTTTTCATGTCAAGTGTACTGGATACATTTACTAATAAGATATTCTTGTGGCAGCATGAAAGCTACTCTAGTAAGGACTACTCTTTTAGTTATTTATGCTTCCCAAACTCATAGACAGAAAGAGCCTTGGTCATATGTCTTGAGTTCTAGGTATAGTTTTAGTAGTGAGATTCCTTGGATTTAGTGAGGCAACCAAATGGTTTTAAAAAAAAATTTAATGATGAAAGTATATCAGTGTTCCATACTATTAAATAAATGTTAAATGTAGCCTAATTTATTTTTAAAATGAGCAAGACTTCGTAGAAGGGAAAGTAAATGAAAATAGGTCATTTTGCGATCACTTTGTCTTAGTAGTAGTAATATTAATATGCATAATGTCTGAGACAGTTAAACAGCTGAATTCTGAACAAATTGGGTTCTGAAATGATAATTTTCTTGGTGAAACTTTAAAACAATCTTCTTCAGTCTCATACAGTTGGATGGTTAAATCATCTCCCCACCTCCTTTAATAAAAATCCTCAAAACAAAATCAGGGAAGAAATAAGTGTCAAACCAAGGGATAATGACCTTTTAAAGAAATTTTTCTTTTGAAGGAGTTATGCTGAGGAGTTATCTATCTCACTGGGTCACATATATGTAAATTAAAGATATGTTTCAGGAGGAAAATATACTGAAAATAGTGAATTGATTATGAACAAATCTGTAAAGACAAAGGAGAGGTAAAAGAAAGTTAAGAAATGAATATATATAGAAAGAAAATGTGAAGTGATTCTAAGTTGTCCAGTGTTGAAAGAAAAAGGAAGAATTTTGAATGAAACATTAGCATATTTTAAATAAAAATATTCTGCAAGTGGTTTTTCAAGATGGCACTTAATCTTATTTGACAAGCTAAGAAAATATGAAGAGAGGTGAATTGGCCTGTTTATAATAAACCTTTTAATTAGTAAGAAAATTAAGATGATGCTTCTAACCAATACATCAAAAAACTTAAGATGATAGTTGTAGTGGTTTATGTAAGGGAATTAAAGAGGTAGACTAGAACAGTAGCATAATCATAATTGTATTTGTTTTATCATAATTTTGTATTTCTTTTTGTTCTTTGTTAGGAAACACTGCACTAACTTATGCCTGTGCTGGAGGCTTTGTTGACATTGTGAAAGTACTACTTAATGAAGGCGCAAATATAGAAGATCACAATGAAAATGGACATACCCCCTTAATGGAAGCAGCCAGTGCAGGTCATGTGGAAGTTGCAAGAGTTCTTCTAGATCATGGGGCAGGCATCAACACTCATTCTAATGAATTCAAAGAAAGTGCTCTTACACTTGCATGCTACAAAGGTACTCTCTCTATATATGAATATTTATAGTTTTTTTTAATAACAGCTTTGAATATTTGAGTATTGAGTATTGGAATTAATTTTATATTGCTTACATTTTCCCTGTGCTATAAAATTATCTAGCTTGTCAGAAATTGTATAGAAAGTCCATTTTAGCCTGTATTTCCTAAAGTATAGTTTCACAGTGTATGTTTTTTTATTATTTTAATTCAAATTTATTCAATTAGGTATGAAGTCAACCGAAACTCTTAGCAAAGATTTAGAGGGTTTCCATTCTTTAATAACTTTTGTTTTATATGATTTTTTCCAACCTTTATTTAAAAAATAATACACACTCAAATAATAATAACAATCACACTTGATACAGAAAACCTGAAAAATATAGACTAGCATAAAGAAATTTTAAAATGACTTGTAATGCAACTATCCAAAGATTTAAAAAAGCATGTGGACAATATTTTAGTATATTTACTTCCAGTGTGTTTATTAAGTATATTTATAAACGAATATGTATATATATTTAAACTAAACAATCATACTCTAAGCACTATTTTATAGTCTGCTTATTTTATTTAGCAGTACATCATGAACATTTTCCCATCTCAATAAATATTTTTGTAACACAACTTTTGATGGTCACGTAGTATTTCACTATTTCAGTTAGGAGTGAATTTGGCTGCATATGTCACAAAACCTAAATGAATAATGACTTGAACAAAAGAGAAGCTTTTTCGCTTTTACATAAAACAAGTCCAAGGGTAGGTCATCTAGGACTAGTATGGCGGTTCCATTGTTATCAAGATCTCAGCATTCTGTTTTTTGGCCCCACCATCCTAGTATGTGATTTCTATCCTCAAGGTTACCTACAATCCAAGATAGTAGCTAGGGCCCCAGCAATCTATATTCTAGGAAGGAGAAGAGGGTAAGGGCAAAATGGGTAATGCCTTCCAATTTAGTAAGCTACCTTTAAGGAGTCTTCCTAGAAGTTCTGCCTTATAGATCCCACTTACATCTCATTGGCTACACATAGCAGTAAGGGAGGCTGGAGAATGTAGCCTTTTAGTCAGGGATGTTGCCACTCAGATAAAATCAGATTTCTGTTATTAAGGAAGATTGAGAGAATGAATATTGAGTAAGGAACTAGCAGTCTCTGCTAAAGACATCAAATGGATGCACCATAATTGCCTATTGTTGGACACTTGAATTGTTCCCAGTTTTTCACTATTATTAAAAACACTGTGATAACATCCTTGTGCAGACATCTTTGCCTAATCTCTGATTATTTCCTTAGGATAAATTCCTGGAAGTGGAATTGCTGGGTCAAAGGGTATGGACATTTTTAAGGCTTTTGATACATATTGCCAAATTGCCTTCTAGAAAGGTTGAACCAATTTACACTCCCACCAGCAGTGTTTGAGAGTGCCCTTTACCCCACCCTACACCCTCACCAACACTGGGTATTATCGTTCTTTTTAATATTTGCCATTTTGATAGTAAAAAATGGTGTCTCATTTTAATTTGCATTTGTTCAATAGGAAGGTTTAATATTTTTTCTTCTGTTTAATATTCATTTGCATTTCTTTTTTGAATTACCATTTCATGTCCTTCATCCATTTTTCTACTGGAGTGTTTATCTTTTTTTTTATTGACTATTAAGCCTTTTTATATATTAAATTTATCAAGAGGGTTGAAATTATTTTGAATGGAGTTTTCTGTGCCTATTCATTGCCACAGTGAGTTTATGGTTATTATTTTAAAGCTGTTTTTCTGAAAAATATGATCCAAAAATACTTTACCTGTCCTTCTATTTGATTTCAGTTTTGATTTGATAAATAGTTTATATAGATTAAATCAAAGAATAAGTATTATTGCTATACTTAACTTGAATTATGTGCTTTGAACTAATTCAATCTTTGAAACCTAGATACCTTGATGAGAGCCTGCTTATTGTTTTGGATTGGCTTTATAAAACTGTCATTGATTTATTTATTGAAAGCAAAATAAGTTCTCTTATAAATTTTTGTATAGACATCTGAAAGAAAAAGATTCTCCGTTTTAATACTTATGTATTAAATTGATACACAGCTCTTTAGAAATATATTTTTAAAATTTGTGTTCTTTTTTTTTAAGGCCATTTGGATATGGTTCGCTTTCTACTTGATGCTGGTGCAGATCAAGAGCACAAAACGGATGAGATGCACACTGCCTTAATGGAGGCTTGCATGGTAATTTTATGTTTTTTGTTTGTTTTTCTTTATTTCTTGATTGCATTGTAATTTTAAATTGTATTCACTTGAGATTTTCTGGGAAGAAAAGGTCATATCTGTTTAAGACTTTGAGAATTATTATTTTTTCTTTATGGAAAAATTTATTATGAGATCAGTAAAGATTTGAAATTTTTGTATATTATTAGAGAGGGAAAGGGACGTATTCAATGTTTTGTTTAACTTTTGATAATAAATCTGTCAATGCAGAAAACAGTACAAAAGGCAGGCTTGGCTAAGTCATGTCCAATACACTGATATACTTTTATTTTCTTCCCAATTTTTTATTTTTTAATTAATTAATTTATTTATTTGGTGAGGAAGATTAGCTCTGAGCTAACACCCATTGCCAATCCTCCTCTTTTTGCTGAGGAAGATTGGCCCTGGGCTAATATACGTGCCCATCTTCCTCTACTTTATATGGGATGCCGCCACAGCATGGCTGACAAGTGGTACATCGATCTGTGCCCGGGATCCGAACCTGCGAACCCTGGGCCATTGAAGCAGAGCATGCGAACTTAACCACTACACCACCAGGCTGGTCCTTATTTATTTATTTTTTGGAGGAAGATTGGCCCTGAGCTAACGTCTGTTGCCAATCTTCCTCCTTTTTCCTTTTTTTCTCCCCAAAGTCCCAGTATGTCATAGTTATACAGCCTTTTAGTTGCCTAATTTTTTTTGTTGGGTAAAAGACATGTAACAAAATTTACTGTCTTAACCATTTTTAAGTGTACAGTTCAGTGGTATTAAATACATTCATAATGTTGTGCAACCATCACCACCAACCATCTCTATAACTCTTTTCATCCTTTAAAATTGAAACTCTATACCTGTTAAATAACAACGTTCCATTCCCTGCTCCCTCAGCCCCTGGCAATCAACATTCTGCTTTCTCTCTATGATTTTGACTACTCTTAAGAACCTCATATAAGTGGAATCATACAGTATTTGTCTTTTTGTGACTGGCTTACTTCACTTAGCAAAATGTCCTCAAGGTTCATCCATGTTGTAGCATATGTCAGAATTTTTGTCCTTTTTTAAGGCTGCATAATATTTCATGTATGGATATACCACATTTTGCTTATCCATTCATCCATTGGTGGATACTTGGGTCGCTTCCACACTTTATCTATTGTGAATAATGTTGCTGTGAATGTGGGTATACAAATATCTGTTCAAACCTCTGCTTGTAGTTCTCTTGGGTATATACTCAGAAGCAGGATCACTTGATCATATGGTAATTTTATTTTTAATTTTTTGAGGAACCACCACCATACTGTTTTCCACAGTGGTTGTACAATCCCACCAACGGTGCACAAGGGCTCCAATTTCTCCACATCCTCACCAACACTTGTTATTTTTTGTTTTTTTTGATAGTAGCCATCCTAATGGTTGTGAGGTGGTATCTCATTGTAATTTTGATTTGCATTTCCCTAATGATTAATGATATTGAGCATCTTTTCATGTGCTTATTTGCCATTGTATATCTTCTTTGGAGAAACATCTATTCAAATTCTTTGCCTATTCTTGAATCAGGTGGTTTTTTTTGTTGTTGTTGAGTTTTAGGAGTTCTTTATATATTTTGGATATTAATCCCTCATCAAAAATATGATGTGCAAATATTTTCTCCCATTTTGTGGGTTGCCTTTTTATTCTGTTAGTGTCCTTTCATGCAGAAAAGTTTTTCATTTAATGAAGTCCAATTGATCTATTTTTTCTTTTGTTGACTGTACGTTTGGTATCATATCCAAGAAATCATTGCCAAATCTAATGTTGTGAAGCTTTTGTCCTATGTTTTCTTTTAAGAGTTTTATCGTTTTAGGCCTTCGATTTGTTATGAGTTAATTTTTGTGTATAGTGTTAGGTAAGAGTTCAACTTAATTCTTTTGCATGTGGATATCCAATTTCCCAGGCATGATTTGTTAAAAAGACTATCCTTTCCCCATTGTAAATGGTCTTGACACCCTTCTCAAAAATCATTTGACCATACATGCAAGGGTTTATTTCTGGGCTCTTTATTCTATTCCATTTGTTTATATGTCTGTCTTTATGCCAGTACCACATTGTTGTGATTACTGTAGCTTTGTAGAAGTTTTGACATCAGGAATTGTGAATCCTCCAGCTTTATTCTTCTTTTTCAAGATTGTTTTGGCTATTCATGGTCCCTTTAGATTCCTTACGAATTTTAGGATGGTCCTTTCTATTTCTGCAAAAAACACCATTGGGCTTTTGATAGGGATTGCATTGAATCCGTAGATCACTTTAAGTAGTATTGACATCTTAACAATGTTAAATCTTGTAATCCATGAATATGGGATATGTTTCCATTTATTTATGTCTTCTTTAATTTCTTTCAGCAATGTTTTTTAGTTTCCATTGTACACATATTTTACTTCCTTGGTTAATTCCTAAGTATTTTATTCTTTTTGATGCTATTGTAAGTAGAATTGTTTTTGTAATATCCTTTTCAGATTGTTCATTGTAAGTGTATTGAAATGCAACTAATTTTTGTATGTTGACTTTATTTTATCCTGGTACTTTGCTGAATTTATTTATTGGTTTTAACAATTTTTTAGTGTGTAGTCTATAGGGTTTTTGACATATAAGAACATATCGTCTGCAAACAGATAATTTTACTTTCTCCTTTCCAATTTGGATGCCTTTTTTTTCCTGATTGCTCTGGCTAGAACTTCCAGTAATATGTTGAATAGAAGTGGTGAAAGTGGGCATCCTTGCCTTGTTCCTGAATTAGAGGGAAAGTTTTCAGTCTTCCACCATTGTGTAGATGTTCACTATGGGTTTCTCATGTATGGCTTTTATTATGTTGAGGTAGTTTCTTTCTCGTCCTAATTTGTTGAGTGTTTTTATCATGAAAGAGTTTTGAATTTTGTCAAATGCTTTTTCTGTGTCAATGGAGATGACAATGTGGTTTTTCCCTTATTTTGTTAATGTGGTATATTACATTGATCAATTTTTATATGTTGACCACCTTGAATTCCAGGAATAAATTCCACTTGGTCATGGTGCATAATCCTTTTAATATGCTGCGAAATTTGGTTTGCTAGTATTTCTTGAGGATTTTTGCATCAATGTTCATAAAGGATATATCGGTCTGTAGTTTTCTTTTTTTTTTTTCCTTTTTTTTTTTTTATTGATGTCTTAGTTTATAACACTGTGGGGTTTTAGTTGTACATTTTTGTTTGTCCGTCACCTTGTGGATATAACCCTTCACCCCTTGTGACCCCCCACCCCCCTTCCCCTTGGTAACCACCAATCTGTAGTTTTCTTTTCTTGTAGTGTCTTTGTCTGGCTTTGCTATCAGGGTAATGCTGGCTTCATAGAATGAGATAAGAAGTGTTCCCTCCTCTTCAGTTTTTTGGAAAAGTTCGAGAAGTATTGGTGTTAATTCTTCCTTAAATGTTTGGGAGAATTTACTGGTGAAGCCATCAAGTCCAGGAGTTTCCTTTGTTGGGAGATTTTTTTTATTACTGATTCAGTCTCCCTACCAGTTATAGGTCTATTCAGATTTTTCTGTTTTCTTTATGATTTAATCTTGATAGGTTTTGTGTTTCTAGGAATTTGTCCAAGTCATCTAGGTTATACAGTTTGTTGGTGTACAGTTGTTTAGAGTACTCTCTTATAATCCTTTTTATTTCTGTAGAATCACAAGTAATGTCCCCACTTTGATTCTGATTTTAGTAATTTGAGTCTTCTCTCTTTTTTCCTTAGTCCATCTAGCTAAGGGTTTATCAATTTTGTTGATCTTTTCAAGGAACCAACTTTTGGTTTCATTGATTTTCTGTGTTTTCTATTCTCTGTGTCATTTATCTCTGCTCTAATCTTGATTATTTCCTTCCTTCTGCTGTGTTTAGTCTTCTTTTTTCAGTACCTTTAATTGGTTTCTAGTTTGTATAATTTCTTAACCTGATTCTAAATTAAACACAAGTAATGCTTGAGTATGCTTTTGGAAAAGGGCAGTAACATGTAATCCTAAAGTAATATATTTGGCTTTAGAGTTATACTGATAAAACTCTAATTTTGGAGATAGTAGGCAGATTTCTAATGTTTTTGTAGCTTCATATTAGAACCTTATAAAGCAAATTGACCCTCAAAGTAATTGACTGATATACTCTATGGATAACCTATAAAGCATTTATTTGTTTCTTTTCAGGATAACTTAGTATGAGATTTATCATCCAAGTATTTTATATCAAACATAATAATCACTTTTAATGCTGTCAACAAAAAATCTTTAAGCTGGAAGTTTAAGTCACGTTCTTCATTTCATAACTGAAAGAACTGAGAAACAAAGAAGTTGGGGAATCTTGTCCCAAATCATGCAGTTAGATAGCAGATGTTGAAGTTCTAGGCCCACCATAATCATCAGTTGCATAGGTTTTGCAGTGGTATGTGGTAGCCCTGCCTCAGTCTAGGTCTTCTTTTTTCTGCTGAGTGTTTTTGCTACTGACATCACACTGCCTCTTACTGAAGCCAAAATTTTTAAATAGCAATATTTGTTAGAAAAATCATAAAAAATTTTGACAGTAAAAATGAAATCTTTTATATATGCTAAGTTTTTATTTGCATATACTAACAGTTACAGAACATACTTAACATAAATTGTCTATTGACAGCACAAATTTTCAAAATAAAAATATTTCAATGGATATTACTTAGCAAATGTAAGCCTTTGTTGATAAAACAATGCTAGATTCCAAAAATGTTTCCAACATATTTGGTCATAGATCAATCCAGGAACCATTTTTCTTCTACTTCTTCTGTAAACACATAGATATCATGCATATATGCATATCTACAAAGAGTACGTCAAATACAAAGAAATACAGAGCAATCTGAGTTTTAAAGATAGGTTTAATGACAAGAAAGTTGGAAGTACAAATGTTTTTTGAGATGTGATTAAGTAGGCACATCATTACCTATGTCAATTCCTGTTTTGTTGTCTACTACTGCATAACAAATCACTCAAAACATTTTGGCTTAATACAACAGCAATTTATTATTTCTCGTGATTCTTTGGGTTGATTGGTTGGTTGGTCTGTTGTTCTCTTTCAATGAGGAGTTTCATGCATTTTCTCTTTCAATGTCAGATAGTGGCTCGGTGCAGTTTCCAGCATGGTTTAACTCATCTCTGGCACCTTGGTGGTGATGGTTGGAAGTCTGGGATCTCTCTCTCACCCTGGGTGATCTCTCCATGGACTTCTTTAACAGTAGTTGGATCCCAAGGGTTAGCATATCAAGAGAGAGGTTAAGAACTGGCACAGCATCAATCACCATATTTTATGGATTAAAGCAGTCACGGGGTAGCCCAAATGCAGGTGGTGGGGGGGAGATAAAATTTGTCTCTTAATGAGAGGGTGTGACAAAGAATTTCCAGCCATCTTTGCACAACTCCTAAGAAATTTTATCTTTTTTAATATCAAAAGTTCTCAAATCATACCTGTATTGTTTTATTTCTGAACAGGGTATCCTTGTATCCTTGTTCTAACAAGGATATATCAATAATTAAAGGTAGTCAGTAGGGTACATTATAGGGAAAAGTTGAGATAACAATCTGTACAAACAAATTAGCAATTGGAAAACTTCATATGTTTGTTTTAATGACTCTCCTAAATAACTGTTTGCAGAGTAAATCGGGACTTTGTTTTTAAAAGCCTACTTTCTCAAACTCCTAGAAATGCTGGAAAAAATATACTACTTTTAGATTGGGTATAACTTACATACGATGAACTGTCAAATCTTAAGTAAATGGCCTGAAATTTTGTATATGTATACACCCATGTAACAACTAGTTCAGATATTGCACCCCAGAAGGCTCACCTATGCCCCCTCCCAGTCAGTACCCTCCTTCAAGGGTAACCACAATTCTAACCTCCTGTTGCCATAAATTAGTTTTCTTGTTTTTGAGCTTCCTATAAATAGGATAATACAATGATTATTCTTTTGTGTCTGACTTTTTTCACTCAACATTATTTATGTGAGAATTATTTATATTGTTCCATTTTGTAGTAGTTTGCTCTTTTTCATTTTAGTGTGGTACTCCATTATACAAATATGCCACTATTTATTTATCCTGTCCGCTGTGATGGATATTTGTCTTATTTACAGACTTCGGCCATTACAGATAAGGCTGCTGTGAACATTCTTTTATATGTCTTTTGGTGGACATAAGCAATCATTTTGGTTGGGTATATATCTAGGAGTAAGATTGCTGGATGGGAAGATTTTTGATTACATGTTAATTCAGTCTTGTTTTACAGGTCTATTCAGATTTTCTATTTTTTCTTGAGTCAGTTTTGTAGTTTACGTCTTTCTAGGAATTTGCCCATTTCATCTAGGTTTTCTAATTTGTTGGTGTACAATTGTTCATAGTATTCTCTCATAATCCTTTTTATTTCTGTATGGTCAGTATTAATGTCCCTTCTTTCATTCTTGATTTTAGTAATTTGAGTCTTCTATCTTTTTTTCTTGGTAAGTCTGGCTAAAAGTTTGTCAGTTTTGTTGATCTTTTCAAAGAATCAGCTTTTGGTTTTCAAAATTTTCTCTGTTTTTCTATTTTCTATTGCATTTAATCCCACTCTATTCATTATTATTTCCTTTCTTCTGCTTGCTTTGGGTTTATTTTGTTCTTTTTCTAGGCTCTTGGGATATGAGCTTAGATTATTGATTTGAGACATTTCCCCTTTTCTAATTGTATGCATTTAGTGCTAAAAATTTTCCTCTCAGCACTGCTTTAGCTGTGTCCTACAAATTTGTGTGTGTGTGTGTGAGGAAGACCAGCCCTGAGCTAACATCCGTTGCTAATCTTCCTCTTTTTGCGGAGGAAGACTGGCCCTGGGCTAACATCCATGCCCATTGTCCTCTACTTTATATGGGACGCCACCACGGCATGGCTGACAAGCAGTGCGTCGGCAGGTGCCCGGGATCCGAACCGGTGAACCCTGGGCTGCCAAGCACGAACTAAACCACTGCGCCACCGGGCCGGCCCCTGTCCTACAAATTTTGGTATGTTGTATTTCGTTTTCATTCAGTGAAAATACACAGTTCAGTGTATTTTTTTTTGTTTCACTTGAGACTTCCTTTTTGACTCATGAATTATTTTGATGTGCATTGTTTAGTTTCCAAATGTTTCAATGTGTGAAGACTTTCCTGTTATCTTTCTGTCAGTGATTTCTAGTTTGATTCCATTGTGATCAGAGAACATGCTCTGTATGATTTGAGCTCTTTAAAATTTTTGAGTGTTTTATAGTCAGTATGTGGACATATACCGCATGGGCGTTTGAAAAGGATGTATATTCTGCTGTTGGTGGGAGGAGTGTTCTATAAATGTCAGTTAGATCCTGTTGATTGATGGTAGAGTTCTTCCCACATCATTTCTGGTTTTCTGTCTGGTTGTTCTAACAATTTTTGAGAGAGGGGTATTGAAATATGCAAGTATACTTGTGGATTTGTATATTTCTTCTTTTATTTGCTTCACTTTTTTTCAACTTTTGGAGCTCTGTTTGGTGCATACACATTTTTAGAATTGCTGTGTCTTGTTCACGGATTAACCTTTTAATATATCTACTCTTGCTTTCCTCTGATTAATGTTTGCCTGATAAATGTTTTTATTCTTTTCTTTCAAACTCTGATATGTTTGATATGCCTATATTGTTATACTGCAGTGAGTTTCTTGTAGACAGCATATATTTGGGTCATGTTTTATAACCCACTCTGCCAATCTCTGTTTTTTAATTGGTTTGTTTACACCATTTACATTTAAATATAATTATTGATATGGTGTTTTTATATTCTGATTCTATGTTGAAATTTATTTTTTCATCCGTTTTTTTCCCTCTTTTTTCTTTAATATATCATTAATAGTATTTTGAAGTCCCTTTCTGCTAACTCCTATATTTGATTCAGTTCTGGGTCTACTTTTATTGATTATTTTATATCTTGATGATCAGTCACTTTTTCCTGCCTCTTAATATGTCTAGAAATTTTTTATTGTAAGCCATATGCTATGGATGATCCCTTTTTGAGGCTCTGGATTATCCTGTCCTCCTTTTAAGACTGTTAAATTGTCCTAGCAGGCAGTTAAGTTACCAGTGGATCACTCTGATCCTACTGAGGCTTAATTTCAGCTTTACCCTTATTCCTAGGTCCTTAGTTCTTGGTCCTAGAGTAAGGATTCTAGGTCTTCATCATCTCAGCTGAAAGCCTGGGATATTGACCAAGGTTTCTCCATTCTGGCTGAGTCTGAACTCCCAAAGTCTCCAACCTTTCAGCATCCATTCTCTGCTAGGCATCCTGGAGTCTCATCCTTGGTGTGTTCAACTCAGGAGTTGCCCAAGTATCTGAGGGTAATTTTATATATATTGTTGGGACACCTCTAAGCTTTCGTTTTCTCAGGTATCCTGCCCACACTCCCCAAGTCCTAACAATTTTGGCTGCCTCGTATTCTGATCTTTGTTTCCTTTGCCTAAAGAGATAGTCACTCTTTGTTTAGGCTCTATTTCCTTGGGCCATGGTTTGGAAGATGACCAAAGAGAGAAAGAATGTAAGGTTCATCTCATGTCCTCCCTTCTTTTAATGATCATAACCCTAGCCCTGATTGCTGTCCAATACGTCTAGTTGCTTTATACATTTTTCCCAATTTTTCTAGTTGTTTATGACAGAAAAGTAAGTCTAATACCAACTACTGCTCTATGGCTAAAACTAAAGTCTTAGAATTAAAAAAGAAATTCTAATATTGATATTAGACCTTTAAAGATGGGATTATTCCTTTTTTATTTCTTATTCTTTTTTCCTTTGGCAAAATTAATATTCATTAATATCAAAAAGTGCTTAGTACAATTCCTCTCTTAATATATGTACTCAAGACAAGTTAGCAGATTCTATAAAGAATCTTCAAAAATTCACATAAATTCAAGCAAAACTGTTTATTGGGAGCCTGGAGGAGCTAGGCATAACAGTAGTTCCCTAATCTATGAACACTTATAAATCCTTATTTTCTTATAACTCAGTACAGTAGTTTGGTTAAAATATGTTTTATTTTACATATATTTGAAATATTAGTAAAACTAAAATTTTTATGTGAAGTCATTTGTTTTTGGCATTGTGTCAAAAGTGATTAAAGCTAGGCTAGTCATTTATTTAAGTGTAATGAAACTCTTGATGGATACTGAAATCTAACATTTAATTAAGGTTTCTGTAATTAATTCTTTAATAAAAGAATTTTCCAACCTTATTTTTGTACTTAGTCTTTACTTTTCATGAGCAATATTTTGGTCATTTTTGAAACATAGAACACCACAACATCTGACTTGATATGCCATAAGAGTTAAGGCCTACATAAAATTTTGAAGTAAAGAATTTGAAACTAAAGAAGGGTATTTATGGTGATAGAGGGATACAATAGATACCCTCCATGAGGATGCCTTACTATCTATGCAGATGGGTCCATGGTGAAATTATGTACAAGTGAATAGGATATTATTTTTACATCTTTGTAAAATTCTTTGCCTCATTGCAACAGGCTAGTGATGAGAAAAAATATAGGGTGGTATCAGTCCACAGAAGTTTACCTTGGTGACATAATCCCAAGTGTAATGACTTCACAGAATTTGTTGTGTTATTTTTTGCCATGTCTTTGTTTCTTAAATAGATCTAGCACAGTTTCTATGCTTAAACATGACACCTAAATTTGACGTTATAGCTATATTTGACCTGGCAGTAGTAGAAACTAATTATTTTGAGGTACTGTTGATTGTGGATTTAACAGTGTTTTGAACTTGAAAGAATGTGGAAATTCAAATGATTTGGACTTGTAACTATATGTCACAAGTCTGATTCTTTTGGAAATTTTTTAGGCTTGCTCAAAAGGAAGGTAAAATAATTTTAATGGTTTTGATAAGACAAATCTCAAATTGCACAAGTGGGCATGATAATACAAATGCATCTCAGCTGCATTTCTTTTCTTTCTTCCTTTCTGTCTTTCCTCAATCTCTTGCTTCTCTTCTCCCACTTTAAAAATCTCAAAAAAAAAATTTCCTTCTTTCTTGCCTTACTTCTGAAAATCTGCAGGATGGACATGTAGAGGTAGCACGTTTGCTTTTGGATAGTGGTGCTCAAGTGAACATGCCTGCAGATTCCTTTGAGTCTCCGTTAACGCTAGCTGCCTGTGGAGGACATGTTGAATTGGCAGCTCTACTTATTGAAAGGGGAGCAAATCTTGAAGAAGTTAATGATGAAGGATACACTCCCTTGATGGAAGCTGCTCGAGAAGGACACGAAGAGATGGTGGCACTACTTTTAGCACAAGGTAAAGTAGTTTTACTTCTTTAATAAAAAAGTCAATTTCCTATGGATGTTTTGTGTATCAGTGAAGTTTACTGCAACTAAAATATTTTTTTGCATTGATGATAAAATAAATTATCAACACCTTGGAAGGAACCTTAGCAGCAGAGTAGCTAGAGATGATTATCACAATTCAGAACAATTAATATCTTTTTTTTTTTTGTAGTTTTAATTTGCATTACTCTTTTTTTTTTTACCATTTTTTTTATTGATGTCTTAATAGTTTATAACACTGTGGGGTTTTAGTTGTACATTTTTGTTTGTCCGTCACCTTGTGGATGTAACCCTTCAGCCCTTGTGCCCCCCCACCCCCCTTCCCCTTGGTAACCACCAATCAGTTCTCTCTGTCCGTGAGAACAATTAATATCTTTATTGTAAGTCTTTTGCAACTAGTTTTATCTATTTTTATGCTTTCCCCAGGAGCAAATATAAATGCCCAGACAGAAGAAACCCAAGAAACTGCTCTGACCTTGGCTTGCTGTGGAGGATTTTCTGAAGTTGCAGATTTCCTGATTAAGGCAGGGGCTGATATAGAACTTGGCTGCTCCACACCTCTGATGGAGGCTTCTCAGGAGGGACACCTGGAGTTGGTTAAATATTTACTGGCTGCTGGTATGTGGCTTTAAAAATGCCTTTTAGCAAAAGCCTTTTTATATTGCTTTCATAACTTTTAACAATTAACTTTAACTTTTTCATTTCAACAAAAGTTGAAAGACAGCTCCAGAATTTAACTGCTCTTCTTAAGCTCCTGTGTCTCTAAAAATGTCGTTTTTTTAAAAGATTTTTTATTGTTATTAATGTTTACTTAGTGACCATCAGGTTTCTCATTGACCTTCTCTCTCTATTGAATGGTTTATGGCTCCTGGAAGGGAGAAGTTAGTTCCTCCTAGTCTCTGTTAATAAGAGGAGGTGGGATGAGATTACAGAGATTATAATTTGGTACCTTTAAGCCTGTTCATTTCTTGACATTTTTAAGTCTTCTCAAAAAAAAAAAAAGAGCAAGTGGGAATTTAATTTTTTGCAAAAGTGCTTAGTTGTTTTTTTTTTTTTTTTTCTGGTGAGGGAGATTCGCTCTGAGCTAATGTCTGTTGCCGATCTTCCTCTTTTTTTTGCCTTGAGGAAGATTAGCCCTGAGGTAGCATCTGTGCCAGTCTTCCTCTATTTTGTATGTGGGTCACTGCCACAGCATGGCTTGATGAGTGGTGTAGGTCCGTGCCTGGGATCCGAACCTGCAAACCCAGGATCTGGGCCAAAGCAGAGTGCACTGAACTCAACCACTATGCCACAGGGCCTGCCCCAGAAGTGCTTAGTTTTAAAATAATTTGTGCTTTATACATTGTTAAGCAATAATAAGGAATAACTATTTTTACATAGAATATTTGTAGTTTTATAGAGCAAAGTAAGAATATACCAGAAAGAATTGATCCAGATAGATGTCAACCTTTATATATCCTTTAGAAATAATATAAAATTTTCCTTTTTATCCACATCTGATATACTCTTTAAAACTTCATATATAAAGAAATTAATATGTAAAGGAAAATAAAATATTTAGCAGAACTATTTATCCTTTTTTGGGCTTTCACTGTATAATTTGAATGTAGCCCAGCCTCAATTTTTCCTTTGAAATTATTATTGAAATAATTTCTTAATCCCGATTGTTAATGGTTCAGATGATTGTTTAGATTTTGAACTAATGCATAAACCAACCATACAAGCTGACCTCTTCCCTGACTCAAATACTTTTCATCACTGTAGTTAGTGTATGCATTATTCATTGTTCCATCATCCTTTTCAGTAACTGTCTGTGTCCCATTCAAGGCTCTTTCTCATATCGATTATGCCTCAAAAAAAAATCTTTCTTTACCAGTGGTTAACTTTCTACGTTCTCCCCACATCCCTCTCTTTTTTTTTTTTTTTTTTTTGTGGGGAAGACCAGCCCTGAGCTAACATCTGTTGCCAATCCTCCCCTTTTTGCTGAGGAAGACTGGCCCTGGGCTAACATCGTGCCCATCTTCCTCTACTTTATATGGGATGCCGCCACGGCATGGCTGATAGGCAGTGTGTCGGCGGGCGCCCGGGATCCGAACCCGCGAGCCCCGGGCTGCCAAGCGCGGACTAAACCGCTGCGCCACCGGGCGGCCCCCCCCCACATCCCTCTCTTAACTAAAGTCATGCTATTGTAAGAGGCTTTTAAAAGAAGGAGTAAATGTTTGCTAAGAAATTATTGAATACCAGCCATTCTGCTCAGCTCTTGTGTTATCTCTGTTAATTACCATTGGTCTCTATATAATAAGAAATATTAAACACATTATTATAGATATGGAAACAGATGCGTAATCATGTTACTTAACTTCCCTAAGGTAACCAAGCTAATAACTGACAGAGCCAATATTCAAACTTAGAATTCTTGACATTGCATCACCATTGATTCTCATATTTAGCTACTTTTGCTAATTTGAAGTATGTAGTTTCTAGAACTATCTCAGGAGCTGAGAATCACTTTTTCACATGATCACTACCTCAAAAAAATTTTTTCCCAAATTAGTGTGTGATTTATTTACATGAAGTTCTTGTTATACTGTTGCACTAAAGAAAAATGCAATAGGTGTTTTTTTGGGTTTTTTTTTTTGGTGAGGAAGATTGTCCCTGAGCTAACGTCTGTTGCCACTCTTCCTCTTTTTGCTTGAGGAAGATTGTCCCTGAGCCAACATCTGTGCCCATCTTCCTCTATTTTCATATGTGGGATGCCGCCAAAGCATGGCTTGATGAGTGGTGTGTGAGTCCGTGCCCGGGATCTGAACCCACGAACCCTGGCTGGGCCACTGAAGCAGACTGTGCAAACTTAACCACTACGCCACCAGGCTGGCCTCTCCAATAGTTTTTTTAATACATTGCCTATACAATTTAAAAACCTTTTGTTATGGCATTTTTCAAGCATAGAAAATATAGTATAATGAACCCTAAGAACCCATCACCCAGGTTTAATGATTTTTAATTCATGGCCAATCTCATTTTATCTATACTCTCTCCCATTTATTTTTATAAAATTATTTTATTTAAAATAATTAAACATTAAAAATGTTTTTATTGGGGCCGGCCCAGTGGCATGGTGGTTGTTTGCGCGCTCCGCTTCTGGTGGCCTGGGGTTCGCAGGTTCAGATCCCAGGCGCAGACCAATGCACCACTTGTCAAGCCATGTGTGGCAGCGTCCCATATAAAGTAGAGGAAGATGGGCGTGGATGTTAGCCCAGGGCCAGTCTTCCTCAGCAAAAAGAGGAGGATTGGCAACAGATGTTAGCTCAGGGCTAATCTTCCTCACCAAAAAAAAAAAAAAAAAATTATTGAGATATAATTGATATAAGATTATATTAGTTTCAGATGTATAACATAATCATTTGATATTTGTATATACTGTGAAATGATCAACACAATAAATCCAGTTACCATCTGTCACCATGCATAGTTAGAAAAACATTTTTAAATTTAAAATTTTATTCTTTAAATTTGAAAATAAATTATTTTAAAAAGAAATTTATTTTTCTAAATTATCAATAAATATTTCAGTATGTATCTCTAAAAGATAATCTTTTAAAAAAATAACCACATACCATTTTTCTACCTAAAATTTTTAAATAATAATTCCTTAGTATCACTAAATATCCAAGCAGGTTTCATATTTTCCTGATAGTCTTATAAATGTGTATGTGTGTGTTTAATGACTTTTTGAATCAGCATTCAAATAAGACTCATACTAACTATTGATCAATATGTCTCTTAAGTTCCTTTTTAATCTATGGGTTCCGCTTCCATCTTTCTTTTCTTTTTTCTTGCAAGTTTTGGTTGAAGAAATGGAATGTTTATCTTTTAGGCTTTTGGAGTATGGATTTTGCTAGTTGCATCTCCATGAGTTCATTTAACTTGTTTTTCTGTCCCATGGATTTCCCATACAGTAGTAGTTAGATCTAAAGATTTGATTGAATTCAGGTATGATGTGTGTGTGGTTTTTTTTTTTACTAGACTACTTCATAGGTAGTATTTGTGTACTTTCCTCAGGAGGTAATAAATGTCTTATTGTCTCTTTTGTGATATTATTAGACATTGATGATCATTGGTTAGATCCATTAATTCATTAGGGGTTGCAAAATGGTGATATTCTAAATTCTATTATTCCTTCCTTGTTTATGAACTGGAATATGTCTGTAAAGAGAAACGTCCCCTCAACAACTATTTGGTTACCCTTAGGTATAAATCATGTAGGAATGGCAGTGTAAACATTTGAATTTTTCCCCCTTTATTTACTAATTTCCAAAATAATGAGGTAGTCCCCTAGTGTCCTTCAGTGGTGACCAATGAAGTGTTTTTTTGTTTTTGATTTGAATATCATTTTGAACTTTTGGATTTAAACATGTATGATGGGTTTTACTCGATCACAGTCCTCATTCTTTTTGATGCAAAAATTGAAAGATGGGAGAATTTGACCATCTTTGGTCAAACAAGATTAGCTCCTAAATCCTTTTGATGTGACCTCATTATGGTCTCTGATATTTTCCTTGCTTTCTGATATGGAAAGGTGTTTCAAGCTCATCTTATACAGATTCTGCCTCAGTTTTGGAACAAATCATTTCTCTAAGAAGCCCTAATTCCATTTAGTAGGAAATGGTACTTAGACACTACAGTCTAAGCTAGAGATGCTTTTTCTGCTTGGTCTGTCATTGCCTCGAGGCATTTTTAGTTGGTCAGAGTTATGAAATATTTATTTTTCTTACAGGTAAAGTCCGTCATGAGTTCGTGTCAATACTTCCAGTTCAGAACCATAGGATTTTTACTTAACCTCGAAAATCTTTGTCTGTGTTTTCTTTCAACCATGCCAAAATTTCATTTCTCACCAAAGGATTACTCATTGGATTTTTACCACAATATCCATAGAACTGTCTCAGAATACAAACCAATACTACCACCAATATGATTTCTGAAAACCGATATTTTTTGTTGCAGCTCTTTGATTTCTTAGGGTATATCTTACTGGGGATGTATAGGCAAATTACTATGTTTTAAAATCATTTGGTATAATTCCTTTCTGTGTGGCTAAAAGCATTTTTACAAAGCACATTTAAAGGAAAATTAGGATATTTAAAATACATTCTGATATTTTCATATGTTGAGTTTATCAGTTTCAGCAAACTGCAAAATTGAACTAATGTAATTTTACAATTCACAAAGTAAAGGTATGACTTTTTTGTTTGCTAGGTGCTAATGTTCATGCTACAACAGCAACAGGAGACACAGCCTTAACCTATGCTTGTGAAAATGGACATACAGATGTGGCAGATGTTTTACTTCAAGCAGGGGCTGATTTAGTAAGATATTTTTAATTTCAAATACTTTCATATGAATGTTAATGCTCATTCATTTATTTTTAACATTTAGAAAACACTAGATGATCAATAGTTTGCATGCTTTGTATAAAATAACAACTTTGGCTTCTTGTTCTGGCTGTTGCATTTATTAAATGTATTTGAAAATACTTAATTTTTAATAGAGCATACTGTTTCATTTCCTAGGTAAAACTATTAGTTTGTTTCTCCCTCTCACCACAATGCCATAAGTCAGATGGCAGGTTCATATGTGTAATAATCCTTCCAACTATGGGAAATTGTAAATAATATTTCACTTCAGGGTTCATGCTTCTTGCTGAAATGTGTGGTTTGACTAATTTTTATTTTGTGAGGGTACTTTAAACTGCTTTCTAGAGTTTCTCCCAGAATTCCCTTATACATTTCTTAAAAATCTATGTGAGGGCCTTCGCTGGTGGCCTAGTGGCTAAGTTTGGTGTGCTCCGCTTCAGCGGCCCTGGTTCGGTTCCTGGCGTGGACCTACCTACACCACTTGTCAGTGGCCATGCTGTGGCAGCAGCCCACATACAAAATAGAGGAAGATTGGCAACAGATGTTAACTCAGGGCGACTCTTCCTCAGCAAAAAAAGAAAAGAATCTATGGAGACTTGCACAGCTATAAATGTTGTAGAGAATCAACTTTCTTAGTTTCAGTTATTTAGAAAAAACTGTGTAAGTATTGCCTCCAATAACAGACATTCCCAAAAACATACCTGAGAACATTGTTGGAAAATAATTATTGACTAAAATAAATGTATAGTATGATTATGCTATTTATCATCATTTCTACTAATACTAAATATTGTGATGATAACACTGGCATTCGTTCTTTTTAATCAGGATCTGCCCCATCAGTTAGAATTTCTGAGAGGTGTACTTTTTTCTGTTTGAGAATTATCACAGAGAGATGTTAAGTAGATCTTAATCTTCTGCCATCTTTCTACATCTTTTTCCTTTTTTAAAGTTGCTTTGTGTCATCTATAAAAATTAAGAATTGAAGTATTTTATCACTTGAAATAAATAGGACAGAGCATAAAAGCTTAGCTACTATAAGCAAAGTTTAATACTCTTATCCTCTGAATTCCTATCTGAATTCTTTCTTCCTTCTTCCATTTTTCTATAGCAAAGTCACTTTCTTAACCTGTTTGTTGAGAGTTCTGAAAATATTAAATAGGGAAAAGAGGAGCTGTCTGTTAGATGTGCTCGAACGTATAGGAAAACCTTACTGATTTTGACTCAGTTAAAAATCTATTATGAAACATTTTTAAATGTTTTGTTTTTATAGTCTTCTGGAATTAGGTAAATAGAATGTTTGTGATTAGAGTTCCTTAGAAGAATTGCATTAAATGAACAGATAGAAATATTTGAATTTACCATACTATTTTTAACATTTAACATATAAAATTATAAAAGGCAATACTGTTATTCTAAGATAATTTTTCTATTTTGCAATCTATCTTTGCATTCATATTTACATGTAATTATAATTATAGTGTAATACAGTTGTTTTCTATTTTTTCCACTGTGTGTTCTTTCATAATATTTTCCATATTGCTACATAGTCTCTATATTTATAACTCTTGCATAATATTCCATCAAGTCAATGAACCATAATCATTCACTTATTATTGAACTTTTGACTTGCTTTTCATTTTTTACTGTTATAAAGACTGTTAGATTTAATAACTTCATGTATATAACTTTTTTCTCATTTTAAATTATTTCATATATTGATTTTAACTTTAAAAAATATATTGCTTATTCCATGCTTTTGCTCTCTATGGAGGGACTTTTCAATTTTAATATTAGTTCTTTTCCTGATTATATTATTATTATTATTCTTTATAGAACATGTGGAAAGCATGGGAAAGTATAGTTAGTTTGATATTTAAAACCCATGAATAAACTTTGTGATTTCAGGCTTTACTATAAGCCAGAGGGGAGGGGAGACTTAGTCAAAAACAATACATGAGTGAATCAGGCAGATCAGTCACTGAGTCCTAAGAAAAAGTGACTGATAATTCTTGCTAGCTGGGCCTAATAGGGCAGTAGCATCTTACTTGTCCTCCATTCTTTGCTGCCATCTCCTAGTATCTCTTTTGCTCTGTAATAATTTCCTCCAGTGGTGTGCAGATGGAAGACTCCACTCCCATTGCATGGAGTAGAGATGTATTCTATTCCTGGCATTTCATAGGTGTGTTCTTGATATCTCTGTTTGGTAGTTCTTTAAGTCAGATTTTTTTGTGGGCTGGCTGAGAACCTTCATTTTTTGGGAACCATTTTTACTCTCAATTTTACATAAGGATGTGCAAGTCAACCTTTGGAACACAATCTGGACCACCCCCTGTGCTTTGTTAGATTTTAAAGCTTAACTTATGCCATAATTCAAGGTTTTGATATTATATTTTTTTAAAGGGAGCTTAAAAGCTGTTGTTTCCCATTCTTTAAAACATTCTGCATCAGAATCAGATATTAATTATGGTTTAAAAAAACTTAATGCTACAATTTGGTTTTCTTGTATTGTTTCCTGAGATAAAACTGAGAAGTTTTAGGACTTTTCATTCTAAATGTGTAGTAAGTATAATTTCAAACTCAGTTTTAAAGGAAATCTAGAAATTTTCTTATTTATTGCTTTTAAAAAATTCACAGCCAGAACTGATGGCATACTTGAGCATTTTCAGTTAGATCCTTAAAATATGTGCATCTTCTAATTTGAAACTTAGTTATTTGAAACTTCATTTATTCTAGTTTTAAAAGTATTTATAGGTATTTCCAGTTAAAAGCGCACTTAATATCCATCATATTTAGAGATTATGGATTGATACGTAGCTTGTCTAACTTTTTAATAATTGCATAAATTTTAATAATCCATTACTTAAAACCTTTGGACTAGTTTAGTATTCTTAAATAGGCCACTTAAAATGTTCTTTTTGAAAGTCAGTTATTAAATGAAATAAAAAGACGTCCATTAGTTCCAGAGTTTTTTGAAAATTCTCTCTGTTTAACAGTCAGAATCATTTTAACTACTACTGTATAAGCACCGAGCTTACTCTATGAGCAGAGAGCCCTGAACAAATGACCTAATTCATATCTTCCTGCTATTTGCATCTCTTGTTACCACTGTAATGGGAATTATTGTATAGTGAAATAAAGATTATTCCTTTATGTGTTTTCTTTCTCTGCATAGCATTCTTTGTTTATTGGATCCAGGTTTGTTTTTAGTATTTGATGTGATTACAGGTATAATAGGATATAAACCCATTGTAAGAAAGTTTGTATTAGAATTCTGTAGTACTTAAAATCTAAAAGAAATATTTAGAAAAAAACAAACTGCCTTTGAAAACTACTTAATCTTGTTTCTCTGAAAAGGAGTTTTGATATTATCAATGTCCTTACAAATTTGTTATGGAACTGCTTGATCAGAAATCACCAATACTGTAAAAAAAAAAAAAAAAAAAAAAGAAATAACCAATAAATAACATTTAAAAACTGGAGTTGACCAACTCCCATAATCTTTGAGCCACTGCTCTGGTGTCCTGTATTACTCTAGGCCATTCCCCCCAATTACTGGCCTTTAGACCAGAAGGCAGTGTTTTAATATTTTGTACTTGTACTCATCTCTATAGCTTACTTCAGCTAAAGCACTTATGGCTTGATTTCTTTTACCACAGTCGTCCAGCCCTCCTTCACTATTGCTTCTCAAGTTCAGGGTGGAGAATTTGTATAGTTAACTATTCAATAGTATAATTTAGATTATGAAACACTACTCTGCTGCTTTCTTTTTCCTCTTGGTTGCTTTTAATTTTGACCTACTTTGTTGTCTATGTTTTCCTGCCTTCCATGCCCAACCATTTTATTGTTATAGATATGATCCTTATCTATAAAAGGTGACTGCCTCAGGTCAGTTTCAAAGGCCCTAATGATAGTATTGACAGTACGTTTAGATGGCAACAATGTATTGGCTAACATGTCAGAGGTGTTTTGATTTCGTGAGTCTTTGTTTTCAAACCATTTGTGAAGATGTTAGAATCTTTCTCTTTTCATCATGGCATGTTAATTTCAGCATTAAAACTTTGATACATTTGTTAAGATAGAAGAAATACTTGTCATCTGTAGAATTTCCTTCACATATATTTGCCAACAAAGCTAAAGTTGGAATGGGAGAAAGAGTGATATATAAATTAGGTTAAAAGTATTCCTTCCTCGTTTCCAGCTTCTTGGCCTTTCATTTCTAGAAGAGGTATACCATAGTATAACTGATCAGTAGGTTCTGAACTCAAGGAGTATTTTCCATAATAAACAACTAACATAGAGATTAGAGAAGGTAAATACATTGTAGTTAGATTTACATCAAGAGATTTTGTGACCCTATTTAGCATTTTATAGGCCTGTATTGCTATTTGAATGTAGAGCTACTAAAAGGAAGAAGTGCCTGTAGAAGGCGTCTTATAATCCTATATCTGAATGGAGGTCTAATGAGTGACAAAGGCTACACTTAATTGTTTGGAAAGAACTGCTGCCACTGAACATGAGACAAGGCACCTAAATATTTATCATAGCCATCAAATCACTGATCTATAAGCATACAGTTGCCTCAATATTCTCATCTGTAAAGTGAAATCTAGTATTATTTTATGGTCTATATTACTAAGACCATGTATATATTCTTACTTTGGTTCTGCTGGGTGTCCTTGGGCAAATCACCTAAATTCTCTAGGCTTCTTTTGGTATTTTTCCTCCTCCTCTTCCTCCTTTTCCTTTTTTTATGAGGGATTTGAACCAGATGATATTTAATGACCTGACTTAAGAAATCTAATTTTATGATTTCTAAAGAACAAGTTAACCTATTTGGAGGTATTAGATGGACTAGATGATCTTGAGTGTTTTGTTAGCCTAAGGATGTGTAAGGTACTGTGAGATCCTTGAAGAAAATGAATTTTTAAGGTCTAAATCATTACTAATAATGGTGATGTGTTATATAAATTATTCTATCCCTTAAAAATGTTTGTATATACCAGATGTATCTTAAATTACCCCACACATTATTTTGGGGTTATTTCTAATTAGCAGATTTAGCTTATTATAAAGTATTTTATAGATTATTTTAATAGATAAAAGCTATTAATCCCTAAAATACAGTTAATTTAGTAAAGCTACCCCAATAAAGAACAATCTGGCATTGTAATGCTAAATGATTATCTCTTCTACCCTAAGTCTTTTTACTATCAATATTTTATCCTACTTACATACTGTCAAAGAACTGGGAAGATTTTTCCTTGACATAGATTTTTGTTTTAAGTTAATTATTTCCTCTCTCCTTGTGGAATACTAAGGTTAGTCAAGAATATAGTCTCTCCAGTTATTTTTGGAATTATTCAATTATAAATTTATTCTTCTTTTCCTGCAGTTAAAGTTTATTTCAAGAGGCAGAATAAACTTGTGTTACATCCTCCTCTTCTCATCTTATATGTCTTCAAACTTTTCAAAATATCCTTAGTTGAGGATTGTTTTTTTCGGCTTTGGCTTTCAGGGTATAGATAAGAAATGTTCAACGTAAGACAAGGAATTTTGAATGCCATTTTACTTTAAGATGTTTGTCACCTTGAAGATGGGGTGGAAGAGGGAGCGGATACCCAAGGACATGAGATAGAACATGCCTTCTTTCTTTATGCTCATAATGAATCCACTTTAGATGAAATGGATCAGAGAAAATAAATAGAACCAACCTAAAGAAGTATGGTAGGCACATGCTGTTGCTAGTTATGGGGTTGTTGCCATATTGAGTAATAGTTGGTCCTATGACAATCAGTGATTTTCCTCATTATTGTGGCTAAGTTTTTGTTTACGAAATAAAATTCCTTGAAAAAAATATTTTTTCTTATTTTTAAATAGGTAATACCTTTACATGGTTCAAAATACATAAAGTATAAAAATGAGCACCCAGGGGGCCGCCCGGTGGCGCAGCGGTTTAGTCCGCGCTTGGCAGCCCAGGGTTCGCCGGTTCGGATCCTGGGCGCCCGCCGACGCGCTGCCTGTCAGCCATGCCGTGGCGGCGTCCCATATAAAGTGGAGGAAGATGGGCACGGATGTTAGCCCAGGGCCAGTCTTCCTCAGCAAAAAGGGGAGGATTGGCAACAGATGTTAGCTCAGGGCTGGTCTTCCCCACAAAAATAAAAAAAATGAGCACCCAGTTTTTCTCTTCATTGGCAATCAGTGTTGTTCGTTTCTTATATCCTTCCAGAGATATTTTATGTATGTGTAATGAAAAGTCACATATATTGAAAGAGACATTCTTATCAGTATTTAGTTCTTTGTATAATTCCTTATTGAAATAGAGTTTTGGATTTTACTATACTGATTTTCTCTGTAGTGTTGACATAGCTTTTAAGAGTTTATTATTTTCAATGTTTTAATAAAAATGGAAGCACTTTTGCACTGATGAGGAAATTTGGCCCTTTGAATATGTCACAGTGGCCTATCATTGCTTTCCTTGGCGTGTATTCTACCAGCCAAACAAACTTTTTTGGGCATTTTCCTGAAAAAGGTGAGCTGATGGAAACAAGGTGATTTGAACGTTGATACATTAGCACCCTCTGGTTCTTATTCCTGAAATTTATTTCCTTAAAATGAGATTTAATATGGATTTCCCTTAAAAGAAAGAAAACATTTTGAAGAATCTGTTCGTTATCTATATTAAATCTTATGAAATAGCAATGTGGACCATGTCCTCTTTCATAAGATTTTTTTTTTAATTTAAGCAATATGCTGTGTGTCCTTCTAGACATTTCTCTACACCAATGCATATATATATATATATATTTTTTTTTTTATGTATATGAGCTATATATCTTTTTTTATATGAATGGGTTTGTTACCCCACATACTGTTCTGCAACTTTTTTCTTATTAATATAATATTTTTCTTTGTTTTTATAGATTTCTTATTCTTTTTCACAGACACCCAGTGTTCTATATAATTTATTAACCATTTATTTATTTATAAACATCTGGGTTATTGCAGTTTTTAAATATTACAAATGGTGCTGCACTAAATATTGTTAAGCACATTTATGTATTTTTGCTACTTTTGTGAATATACCTATAGGGATAAATTCCTAGAAGTGAAATTGCTAGTTATCAGAGGGTTCAAATTTTGATAGCTGCTGCCAAATTGGTCAAAAATGCTAAACCAGTCTACACTTCTGTTAACAACTGAGACCTCCTGATTCCCCACATTCTCATTAACATGAATTAGATTTCTTTTTTCTTTCTTCTTTTCTTTTTTTGAATGGTTTAATTTTCTAATCTCTGATCATAGTTCCCATGTTTTTTTAATCTGAAAGATCTCCCTGTATTCCAAGTAGCCCTATTAGCTGTTCATTAATTGCTCCCAAAGCTTTGGTGAACTATATAGGTATAGTTCACAGGTATAAAGTCACTTTCTGGAAGAGTATTCAGACATCATTTACAAATGCCAATTTTGAAATATTTTGTTAATTTTTTAAAAAACAAATTGATTTTTTGAAAATATTCAGACAATATCTATTGACTCCATTCTGAAAGAGGAGATTAATGTATCTTCCACCATGGGATTTTAATGTTATTTTATTTATATTGTCATGGTTTTATAACATTTCCATTCTATTTTATGATCCTATTTCTCAGTTATTTCACTGTGTATTTAGGTAGATTTAGTATTTATCTTACTAATCTTTCACATTATGTAGCTTCTTAATTCCTGAGTTCCTGAACTTGAATCACCTTTTGTTTGGTTGGCTGATATTGTATTTTGATTTGAATTTACTTACCTTCCCCCAAAAAAGAGTTCACAGTTACTTGCATTTTTGAAACTACTGTATTTTGTATTTATAAATGAATGTAGCCATATATAAAATTATAGAATCACTGTTTTTCCCCTCAAAATTCTAAGCCCTCTATTCTGTTGTCTTCTGGTACTGAATATTGCCAAAGCCTGCTAGACTATTCCCCATTATATGTATTCCCTATTATATCCCCATTCTGCCTGGATTATCATAAGATTCTTTCATTATACTCAAACCTCTGTGATTTTACCAGATGTGTCTTGGTGTTTATTATTCTATGTTAGTTTTTCCTGGAAAAGCATGAATGCTTTCTAACTGACGATTTCAGGTCTTCCTCCTCCTCTTTGTTCAGCTGTTTAAAGAGTTCGTGTTCTCTTTAGCTTATGTGAAACTGTAGGGGAATATTTGATTAAAACTTTATTGTTTCCATTTTTTAGGAACTTCTTAATAGCTTCTATGTTGGATACTTTGTGCTTATTATTCATATTTGAAATGGGGCTTGCTATTTGTTGAAAATCATATAGGTGATGGGCAGGGAGAGGAAGTGAGCCTTAACAGTCAGCTTCCTCAAATCATGTAGTTGTGTCAGAATACTTTCTTGCCAAATCTTTACTGTAGGAGCATGCATCCACTTAGGGTAAGCACATCACCCAGGTAGGAGGTAGTAGTGACTTAGAGGAAAAGCTCCTCTAGGCTACATTTCTTTTATTTGGAGACTTAGTTGACTCTGGTCAGTGACTGCAAAGCTTATTGTTTCCTCAGCCTTATCGCTGTCTCACCTTCAGGTGCTTTCTCTCTGTCAGGAGTCTAAATCTAGAGAAAATACAGATATTCCATCTCTGAAGTTCTTTGAAGGTTCCTGTTTTTGTTGAAAAGTGTGAGCACTAAGTGCATTTATAATGGGGGGAAACTACATAACTATTCAATCATCTTACAGTATTTTTCTTACTTTTTTCAACTTGTGATATTTCCAAATCTTTTCATTTAATTATTTTCTTTGGTTAGATATGAAAAGATATTGCTCTTGATTCTGTGGCTTGTATTTGGAGACAAAGGCATGAATTCAAATAATTCACCAGAATTATATCTGCATATGTTAAACTTTATATTGAAATTATATTGATAAAGAACCACATTGTCATACCCTTAAAAAAAAAATCATACTCTGCCCATGAGATTATGGTCTCTACAGATGAGAATCTTTTTAGGTGAAGATCCTGAGTTAACAAAGCCCAGCATCTGAAGTACCAGTCACAAGGTCTTCATGGCCAAATGTGATTTTTGTTTTTGGAATAAGATCCGTGAGTTCTTCTTTTTCCTTTCACAGGACAAGCAGGAGGACATGAAGACTATTTTGGAGGGCATAGATCCGGCCAAGCATCAGGTGAGGGTGGCCTTTGATGCTTGTAAGCTACTACATAAAGAATAGATGTTATAGGTAACCAGAACTCTGGATATCTGAATTCCAGCCAAGAAGTTCCAGGACCCTGCTGGGTGACAAAGGAAATCCTCTCCAATTGAAAAAGATTATGAAGTTCCAATAAAAAGAGATTTACATTACAAGTAGCTTGCTTCCTTAGTATTCTTTTTTTATGTGGTATTCCTAAAAAATCTCTTAGGTGAAAACAGATTTTCTTATCCAGATAGTTCTTTTGCATTATCCCTTATTGGGAGAGTTAACATACCCCAGAGAGGAAGTTTTAGTCATAATGTCCTTTGCATTCAACTTTGTTCATCAAAAATCTGAAACTCAGATTTAGGGTGATATATTGCATAGTTTTTATTTAATCCTCAAACAAAAAAAATAGTTTAGTGAAACATTTACTATATTATTCATGCCCTAATTTCTGTAAAGTTAAAATTTTCTTCTTAAATTTGTCTCCTGTTATCTCATTCTGAAATTGGTTTTTAAGAAGGTGAATACTTATTCATAAGCAGACATTTCTTTTGAAAAAAATGTGTGAAATTTGTGCCTGATAGTTTTAAAAGTCATGCAAATTTAATATCCACATTAATCCAGAGAGATTTGTTTAAACTCAGCAGCGGTGCTTAATTTTTTAATTAGGAATAAATTGTGATTGGATCACAATTTACTTAGGCCATCTAAAGTAAATTTTTCAATATCAAGCCACTCTTAATCATAATGCTTATTAAGTATCTTCATTATTGGCTTCTTGGATGAGAAGTTGTATTCTAATTTGAAGAAAGTAAATAAATTTATTTCACAAAATATTCTGTGAAAATGTGAACTTTTACTCAGTTTGCTTAATATCAGGGCTCCTATCAAGATGTAAACTGAGTGTTATTTTGAATAACGTTTATTTCTTTCTCCCCGGATTTGTTAAAGGAAATGTGATTATAAATCTATCTTTCTAGCTGTAAGTCCCAAAACTTGGGATACTTTTTAAAATGAAGTTTGCCTCCCCAGTTTTAGAGGTTCCGATTCAGCAGATCTGAAAGGGGGAGCCTGCATTTTAACTGATATCCCAGGAGATTCTGATGACAAGTCCTCAATATTCCACACTTTGAGACATTGCTAGAATCCATACAGATTATTCTGCATCACTGTTGAGTTCTGTTCTTTTTCCATCTTTGCTGGACCATTCTTCCTCATCCAAACTGAATAAGCTTGGTTTTTCACTTTGTTACTTGTGATTTTTAGAAACTGGGCTAAACTGCCCTAGAACAGTGCCTCTTAATCTTTTTTCCATCTCAGTTCTCCTGAGGGATATGAATTTGATCAGTAACAGTACATCACTAAGGTAATGATTAATATACAGTGGTGGGTTAGAAGAACATACCCCCCAGGGGAGAGTATCAGAATCTTCTAGTACATATATAATATAGAATAGTCTCCCTCCCCTCTCCTGTCATTCTGGTCCTTCCCCAAAGACAATGTCCTCCTCCGACTCCAAGAAACACTGCCTCTGTGATAGTTATAATCTTTAGATACATGCGTTGGGTGCCCATGACTATAATTTTAAAGAAAATCAGCTTAAAGAAAATAAACAATTTAAAATTAAATTTTATCTAAAACCAAATAGAAAAAAACTGCACCTTTTTTCTTATAGTGATTATTCATCAGAACTAGAACTTTGCAGTGTGTTTTCCATGGATGAGCTTTCCAGGGGCTTATGAGCTCTAATTACTCACTTATCAATATATTTAAACTGTTAGTCATTAGCTTACCTTAATAATATACTTTACATATGACCTCCCACATTTTAAATGTTCACTTTTTATTATGGAATAACATATATACGTATTTTTAAATTTTACTACTCAAAACTGGAAAACTTCTATCAAATTTTTTCTTGATCTAAAACTATCTGTGAAATACACAAAAGTCCTAATACTTTTTTTTAAAAAAGGCCAAGTTCTCTCTTTCTAGGTTATTATATGTTGAATGAGTCCTTTTCAGCTTTCTCAAGGTTGTTTAAATATAAGTACAAATGACTTCCAGTCAAGAAGGCAAAGTCAGTGTTAGTAAGTATATCTTGAAACCTCTCTGCTCTCTTATCATTTCAAGTACATAGGCATAATAAATAAAATATGAGAGAGAAGCAAATTAAACTTTAAAATATGTAGCTATACCCAGAAACGAGATTAAAGAACTCTGTGGACTAGAAATGGACCATGGATCCACAGCTGAAACTATAGGCCTAAGGGGAATTTAGGCTAAGAAAAAAGGGCAGTAGGGTCTGGAATTTCAAGTTCTATGAGGGAATGGGAACTGAATACATCTCACGTGGAGTAGGCCAATAGATCGAGTCTACTTGAGTGAAGCAAGGAACTGGAACCTTATTGCCCTACCTGTGAACCAAGATGGAAAAAAAGATCCAATCAACTGCCCAGAGTTGCAGTTAGAAATTAGCTTAATTGTTCTTGGTAGAGGAAAGAAGCAAAGACAACAGTATAACTAAAACTTGGAGAACACCATTCTTTGATTTAGTGAGCAGAGCTGAAATAATTCCATAGGACTGTAAGCTTAAGTTGCCAATGAAAGATCTACTTCTGAAATGGACTTTAAGGGCCAAACTGAGGCAACTTTCAAACCATCTGATGAGAAGGGATAAGTTTGTGGATGAAAATAAAAGAAAAAACAACTCCCATGAAAAAATGAGCTTTTCCAAATAAAAAAACTGTGGAGCTCAAGAGCAAATCTACGTCGAGAGAGAGAGTCAAAATGCAAGCAGACAAACAAAAAGTAGCAAAACAGGAGAAAATACACCCAAGGAAATTGAAAAAAAAGACTTTAATATTGAAAATTTTAAACATGCTTATTTTAAACTGTGACCAATAGCCATAAAACAATGTGAGACAATGAAACAAAAGCTGATAATTATGAATTAAGAACAGGTAAATATGAAATAAAACAAATTTAAACTTTGCAGGAAAAATTGAGGAAATAAAAACTCAGTATATAGGCTATAGTATATAGTGGACACAGTTGAATAAGGAATTAGTGAATCAGATGATAAAACAAGAAACAACACAATATAGCACAAAGATAAAGAGATGGAAAGTATGAAATTGAGAGAAAAGGAATAGATTGAGAAGCTCCATCATACATCTACTTGAAGTTCCTAAAAGAGAGATTAGAAATAGCAAGCAGAGGCAATGTTGGAAGAGATAATGATGGAGAATTTTCTAGAACTGAAGCCAGACATGAATCTTTGAAAAATCAATCACTAAGCAGAACAAATGAAACTGCAGAATTTTAAGGATAAAGAAAAATATCTTAAAAGCTACTGGAGAAAAAAATGCATTACTTACAAAAGAACAACAATCAAATTTTTGACAGCAGATTCGGATCAACAATGGTAATCACAGAAGACAATGGGGGTTAATATCCTCAAAATACCAAGAGAAAATAACACAGTATAGAATTCTGTACTCAACTACCATTCCAGAGAAGGAAAAATAAGCATATTTTCAGCTCTACAAGAATAAAAGAGCTTATCACCGTCAGATCCTTGCCAAAAGAACTACTAAAAGATATGTACATCAGTAAGGAGAAAAATGAAACCTGGAGGAAGGCGTGGGATGCAAGAAGATACGGTAAGCAAAGAAATTGGTAAAAACTATTATAAATATAAATTTTTGAGTATAAAAACCTAAATTTTATGCTTAAAACCAAAGTAGTACTAAAATTCTAGACAGCAATAGCATGATATTCAGAAGAATATGTTAGAAGGTTAAAAAGCCATGTTAGAGTCCTTGTGTTGTTCAGGGAAAGGATCAGGTACTGAATGACTTTAAAGATTTCTTTTAGAAAAATAGATCAGTAATCAGAACAAATATAAACTTACTGAACTCAATTGTTAAAGGGCAGAGACTTTTGAATTAGATTCAAAATCAAAACCTAGCAAATGCTGTTTTTAGGAGACAAACTTAGATCCCAGTGACAGGGAAAGGTTGACAAAGTGATGGAAAAAGTTATGTAAGGCAATCTTAATATCAGACAAAATGGAATTTTAAGTCAGAAGCATTTTTAGAAATAAATAAATGCTCCTCCAACTGATATAGCAATCAGTTACTAATCAGTAACTAACAATCTACCCTGGAAAATTATAAAATTATAAGAAAAATAGATCTACATTTGTAGTGGTAGGATTTTTTTCACACGCTTCTCTATGAAACTGATATGTCAAACAGATAAAACAATTGTTAAGAATAGAAAGACCGTTTGCTCTTATAAATCGAGAGCCAGCATTCTGTTTCCAATAAATATGCTATATATTCTTTTCCAATACATGGAACACATATAAAACTTGTCCATGTTTTAGGCCACAAAATAGTCTTTAAAAACCTGCAAATTCCTTAGTCATATGATCTACGTTCTCTGATTTCTATTGCTTTAAAATTACAAATCAACAGTAAAACTTTTTTTTTAAACCCATACATCTAGAAAATGAAGAAAAATACTTTTACATAATTCATGTGTTAAAAGAGACAATTATAGTAAAAAATTACAAAGTAGAAATTATCACAAAAACTACACATTAAATCTTGGGTGAGAGGATACAGTTAAAGTGGTCCTGAGAAGGAAAATTATATATTTAATATATTATATAAAAGTATATATAAAATAAAAGTAATGAAGCTAATAAAAGAACAACAGCACAAAGAAGAAAGGAAATAAAGGTAAAAGCAAAAGTTAATAGGATAGAAAACAACAACAAAAAATAGGGATAGAAACAAAAAGTAGGGATGAAAAGCAAAATTAAAAGCTGATTTAAAAAACCTGCTGAAATAGATAAAATAAGCCAGACTTGATTTTTTTTTAAAATGGGGAAAGGCACAAGTAAATGATAGAAACTTAAAGGAAGTTCTATAACTATTTGATACAGTAGAGACCTTTAAAATTTGTAAGGTAATTATATGAACAATCAATAAATTTGAATACTTCAATGAAATGAATACTGATTTTTTTCTATAAGAATATAAATTGCCAAAATTGACTCAAGAATAGGAAACCTCAATAGAACAATACCATATTACAAATTGAATCAGTAGTTTAAAATCACCCATTCAATGAAAGTAAAAGGTCCAGATGGACTTATAGGTGAGTTTTACCAAATGTTCAAGGATCCCTCTATTCTAGCTGTTCCCAAGAACAGAAAAAGAAGAAATGTTAAACTGCATAATATCTAAATTTGTAGGCTTGGAAAATAATTTTCTGTGTTCATAGGAAAAAAATCATAAAATTTTAAAATGCTAAAATTTTATTGGTCTTGAACAAATATTGGCTGTACTAATAAACCCAACCTTCATAAGTAAGTAGTGTATACAAATTTGATTCCTATTTTAAAGGAAGGATTTAGTGGTCAGATATTTTGGGACAAATGATACATGTTGTGGGATATACATTATTAATTTAGGAAATAAAATATTGCAAGTACATTATAAACTTGTGGCATTGTTTTACCAACCATTTTCTCAAACATAATTACATTGTTCAAAACCAAAGGAATGAGTGTATATATGTAGGGAGGAAAATTAAATAGGTAGCTTTTCACACCTTTTATTTCAGAAATTTTATTAGTATGTTGAATTTTGAAAGTTGACTTGGGGTGAAGATCTTGGGACTGTACTTTCTGATTTCTTTTAACAGCTATTGTAACATTTTAAATCCACAGAACTAACAGTTCCTTGAAAGTTTATTTGAAAGCAGGGCTTTCAAAATCTTTTGTCTTTGCCACTACTCATGGACCTGGTTATGTTGATGGGTGTCACTACCAGACTTAAGAGATAAGAAAGAAAGAAAAAGGAAAAGTGACTTGAGTATTGCCCACCCATGTTTTAGTAATAATGTGTTATCAAATGCAGATAATGAATGTCTTACTCTAAGTTTAGCTACTACTCTTAATTTCTTGTTAAATTAACTTTTCTTTCTCTTATTTACTTAGTAGAAAATTAAAACTTCAAACCTCAGTCCTATGAGAGGGAAGATTTGAGAGGTCAGTTATACTTAGGTTCCTGCTCGGTAAATAGTATTCAAGCATGTCATTGTTTTAGACATTAGGTATGTAATGGTAAGCAAAAATAGACACGCTTGCTGTTCCCGTGGAGCTTACAGTTTAGCAGAGGAGACATGTTAGCCAAATAGTTACGCAAACTAATATATGATTGAAATTTATGAAGGAGCGGTTCATGGAGCTATAAGTCAATAATAGGAAGAGTGATCTGGTCAGGAAGTTCAGGGAGGTCTTCCTTGAGGAAGTAACACTTGATCTGAGATGTGAAGGAATAAGAGGAGTTAATGAGGAAGTGTTCCAGGGAAGAAAGAACAGCTTGAGCAAAAAGGCCCTGAGGCAGGAGGGGAAATAATATGTTGCTAAAGGAGCAATTTATTTCCAGTGTGTAGTCGATTGTAATGATAATTCAGAAATAAGTCACATGAAAAAACTGGACAACTTTCTAGGTCTTCCTGAGTAAGATCTTCATAGTGTATTTTTTGTTTTGTTTGAAGTAAATTGCCAGAATGTTAAAGTTTACCTGCATTTGAATGTGAATTCAAAATCCATTCTAAAGCCAAATTATTTTGGCATCATGTATAGTTATTCATTCTTCCATACCAATTGTTGTTTAATCAATATGCATAACAATTTAAAAGTCAAAGCATAAACCAATGTTTATAAGGAGGTTGAGAGATTCTACACTGTAAAGATTAAAAAAAAAAAGTGGAATTCCTGTCCTACAGTCCAGTTTAAAGTTTCCATTGGGTTAACAATCTAATTTCTCACTGTTAGTTTGCCTAGGTTGTAGATCAGATCTAATTATGTAAATAGACTAAATTGTATTCTGTTGGCAAAGCACACTATTTTTAAGTTGTCGGTGGTAGCTAAATGATTCTGAGGTAATTAGAAGAATGGAGCTGAAATAAAGCCTGACTTAATCATTGTTCTTTATCAAGTTTTTCTTAGTAACAAAAGAGGACCAGAACAACAGAAATTAATATTTGCATACATGGTGAAAGAGAGGATAGGTGAGAGAACTTTTCATAGAAGCGATATATCAGCTACACTTTAATACATAGATGATTGTAATAAGAGTTTGCAGTTCTCTCAACAGACAGTACTGCTAACCATATAAGCAAGCTCCTTTTCATGGCATTTGATAGTAGGATGGTTGGAAGCTGCTTTATCGTTCATTCTTCTTGCTGGCAAACTTCCTAGAAAGAATAACAATCTTTCTGCTATTATAAGACTGCTTGTTTTGCCTTTGACTATTCAAGTATTTAATTTCTACTCTAAAAAAATCTGCTCATTAGTATATTTTTCTTTTTCCTTTTCCCTTTACTCCTGAAATACCATAGTGTTTTTCTTCAGTGATTGATTTCTGTCCTGCGATAGAGTTCTTATTGGCTTCTGATATGATAAGGTCGAGATCCTTCTAATCACCTCACAAGACTACGTTTCCTTTTTCACAGTTCAGATGAGTAGTTAGGAAAACCTCTTTTTAACCTTAGGATTAGAAAAATACAGTTATTTCTCTTTGGGGATCAAACTAAACATAAGTATATATCATTTTTAATGGTTGTGGTTTGGTATGCAAAACTGAACTTGCCCTTAAAAAGTTACACCATCTAGTGTGGACTGAAATCAATCCTATATTTTGGAGGAATTGAGGTAGGTAGTGTAAGTGGCTACACTGAGTAAGTATTAAATCTTCATTATTTCTTATGTCATTGGTACTAAGTATTTAAAATAGATGGTTAATGAATTGGCACCGATGGATTATTTTTTGTTTCTTTAATAGGAACATGAATCTGAAGGTGGAAGAACCCCTTTGATGAAAGCTGCAAGAGCTGGTCATTTGTGCACTGTGCAGTTTCTTATTAGCAAAGGTAAAGAAAGTATAAGTGATCATTTCCAAGAGACTACCATTTCTGAAAAAAATTCCTAAACTGTTGCAATTTATATTAAAGCTACTTTACATACAGTATCAGTACTGTATTCTAGTCTTTTGTTGCTATATTTTATTTAGTAAGCATAGAGTTAGTGAGGTACCTACTGGGATCTTTCTTTATTAGTTTTGAGTTTGAAGTTTTCATCAACCTAATAGCATACGGTTGCTCCCCAAAATTAGAAAAGCCAAATGTAAAATGTCCATCTATATTTAGTAGATACAGTATTGTTCAGCACTTAATGATAAGGCAGTTCTGCTGGAAGGGATGGAGGGAGAAAGTCTACTACTATTGTTCATGAGACAGTTGAATTAACTGAGTATTTAAGGATGTTTATTATTTTTACATTATTCTAGAGACTCTATTATTGGAGTGTATTTAGGCAAAGAAGTTCAAATGATGAATGACGAGGTAGTTCATGACTGTTTACTATAGAAAAGTGAAATGCTGCTGAAACCATGTTTGAAACCATATAAAATTGTCCTTTTATACATCAAAAATGGTAATACCAGCAATTTCACTTGGTTCAGCCTAACTCTGTGTATAGTGTTAGAGGTACTCTGGCGTCTGATGACAAATCCTAGGATAGGAGGGTAAAATGCAAAGTCCACTCAGGTGATGTCATGTTATTAAAATAAAAATTTTATATCTATATTCCAATAGCATTCTGACATTTTGTGCCATTAAGAATGCAGTGTAAGATTTTATCATTTTAAATATATTTGTTTTCTTCTTTAATTGGATAAAGCTAGGTTTATTTTCTTCATATCACATTTTTGCTACCAAGTAAGGCATATCTTTACATAATGTTATAGTCTGTAAAAGCTATTTATCTCAACCACACAGAAGTAATAAACAGGTGCATAACCTTGGGAGTTCTCTCATGCTCCTTTACTAAAAAGGTTACCTAATCATACCCAACAACTACCCTGCTAAGCATATAATCAGGCTTGTCATTGATTATAGACTTTCTGGGCTGTAGTAACTGATAAACAACACACCATCTAAATTTATTATTAATAATTTTAAAAATAATCTCATGTTGCTAATGTAAGAATGTTTATTGGTGTTCTCTACCTTTCCCAAAAGGTACTTTTTGGCAAGTTAGGATTAGGTTCAACTAGATATTTCTGAAAATTAAATACATTCATAATAGTAGATTTACCCATAGGTTTATTTTTCTCTTCATAAAATGGAATTAAGGAAGAAGGAAGAATGAATATTGCTAAAGTCTTAACTATCTGATTGAGACCTTTTGGGATTGTAAAAGATGTTGAACTAAAAACCAGTTCTTTTTTCTGGGGGTCAAAAATTTATCAAAAAAAAAGCTAAGAAAAGATTGTGCATTTAGACTTTCTTCAGGTCATATTTGTACATTATTGTACATTTAGTAAGTTATTGAACAACTTACTAAATAGCCTTTCAGATAACATATTTGGATAATCTTATGTCTTCTCTTCATATCTAGGTTCTTCTAACTCTTAAAAGACACAATATGAAGAATAGTATTTCTCTTAAATATTGTTTAAAAAAATCTGTTTTCTCTACTTTGAGACCTGGCTATATTGCCACCTTCTAGAAGTAGATCAGAAATGTCTTTGAAACATTTTGAAAGTTACATACAATGGCATTATTTGATTCTTATGTTAACTTGTATATATTTATTAATCTTAGTCTTCTAGATTTTCCATTTTAAAAGTGATATTGAATGAACGAACTACAACTACGCGCAACAATGTGGATGAATCTCACAAATATTATATTGAGCGAAAGAAGCCAGACACAAAAGAGTACACTGTATGATTTCATTCATATAAAATTCAAAAACTAAAACCAGTTTGGAGTCAGGATAGTAGTTACCATTGGATGGGTGGGTAGTGACTGAAAGAGGGCACAAGGTGGGACTTCTGGTATGTGGATAATGTTCTGTTTCTTGATCTGGGTGCTGGTCACACAGGTGTGTTCACTTTGTGAAAAATTTTCAAACTGTACACTTATGATTTGTGCACTGTTTTGTATCTTTGTTGTACTTCAAAAAAAATCTTTAAAATGACATTATCTGTGAACTGGCTTGATTCCAAATTTTGCTAAGATTGCTATTTATTTTTCTTTGAAGGTGCCAATGTGAATAAGGCTACAGCCAATAACGATCATACAGTAGTGTCGCTGGCATGTGCAGGAGGTCACCTGGCAGTTGTTGAGCTACTCTTGGCTCATGGGGCTGACCCTACTCATCGACTCAAGGTATTCTACTTAAAAATAAGTAATTAAATAAATAATTTGTACATTATTATTAAAATATATTAAAAATGTATTTTTAGTGCTTAATATTTATTATTAATATTCATTACTGTTTAAATGCGTTTTGATTTTTATCTAAGCTGCTAAGAAACTAAATGTGTATAGTAATCATATTATATGAAGAAATTTACAAATAACTAATTATAGTGTCAATTTTTCTCAGGATGGCTCAACAATGCTCATTGAAGCTGCAAAAGGTGGCCATACTAATGTTGTTTCTTATCTCTTGGATTATCCAAACAATGTTCTGTCAGTTCCTACCACAGATGTGTCTCAGCTTACCCCACCTTCTCAAGATCAATCTCAGGTAATGTAAAACAGAGCTTATTTGTAAATATAAATCTTCTTCAAATTGGGAGTTTTTGTTTAAAATTAGCTTTAAGCAAAATGGCTTTGTTTCTCTTTTCTATTACATATTGAAATAAACGTGATCCTAAATTCTTTGATTTATTTTCTTCAAAAGTACATGGAAATTTTGTTGTCTTATTTACTGAAAATAGTGTTTTTTAAAAAACTCTTAATATCAAATATAAATATTCCTAGTTGTCATCTTAGTAGAATTAGGCCTTTAAGGTTGGTTGTTTTTTAATGACTACGTTAAACATACTCTTGAACTAAGAGAAAGTTTTTCCCTTCATACCTCCCGAGGCAATATTAATTATCCTAGAGATAGCTACTTTTATTTACTAGGAAAATATGGTTAACTAGGATATATGCACCAAAAATTCATTAAAGTAATTTTTAAACCTAGCTAAAAATATGGAGAGTATACTAAGTATACAAAGTTCAGTGAAATCTTAAGTTCTTCTCTACCAAGTTATCCTGAGACCTGCTAAAATACCCCAATTCAGGAAATATGTTTGTTTGTTTGTTTTTGACCCATATAGAGTTTGAACAAAGGTAAATTGGCCAGTGAATAGATGACCTGTATTCCTAGCTATAATTCTAACCAGCAAGGCTTTCTCCTTAACAAGCGAGTACTGTTCATTCCATTTAGCTTAAATCATTACTTGCAGATTGCCTGAGTTTGCCCAATCAGTATTCTCAGCAATTATTCCTTGGTAAAGGCTTTTTTTTTTTAAGAAACAAAAAAGTTAATTTGGTGGTATATGAAGAAAATCTTAAAATCTTAAAATCTCTGTTTCATTTATAGGCCTTTATTTTATTCTTTGGTCTGAGATTATTTTTTTCTGAGTTGACTTTTTAGGTTCCACGTGTACCAATGCATACACTCGCCATGGTTGTACCTCCCCAGGAACCTGACAGAACTTCTCAGGAGAACTCTCCTGCCCTTTTAGGAGTACAGAAAGGTTAGTTATTGAATTATTTCCTAAAAGTGGGTCTTTTATCACCTAATTAATGAAATAATAAAAGTACTTTAAGTTTAATGATACACAGTTATTGTGTACCCAGGATTAATTGAGGTAGGTGATTCTGACAAATGCTAATCGTCTTACAGACTAATTTCAAATACAAAAGATATAAGTAATAGGAAAAATGACTTAAAATGTTAACATACTGCTAGGTGTAGTTTCCATCTGGCACAGATGAAAATACTTAAGCATACTAAGTTGTTGATTATATTAAAGTAGCAAAAATATATCAGATATTCATTTTCTATTTGACAATTCTTTAGCTAAACAATAGTATTAGGAATGAAAATGTGTTTTTGCTGTCTAGTTAAGTCTTAGTAGCATTGATTCAATTCAGTGAGTGAGAAGGTTAAGAATTACATTGAGTTTCTTTAATGTAGTGCTGAATGTAATGGGTTTACATCTGTCAATATGTGAATCTGGACAAATAACTATCAAAAAGTATATAAATAAAAAAATAAAAAAAAAAAGTATACAAATAATAACCAAGTAAATATTAAGGAGTATACACTATTTAAAGGACTCAAGTTTATGATCTCTGATATTTTTCTGCTTTTTATTTGTAGATGTAAAGTACCTTTACTTGATAATCATGTATAGTTGTCATATTTGTGTTCTCTGAAATAAAGAAAATAGGTAATATTTAAGGTATTAAAAACTACATAAAAACAAATCTATGAGCATATTTCATTCATTATATGATAATCAAGTCCTAGATTTTTGAAATCACAATGAAGTGTATAGGTATATATTAGTATCTTTGAAACGATGATTTAAGAAAAGTTGGTTAGGGGTGACTATTCTAGCAGCAAACAGAAACTTCTTTCAAATTATGTCAGTTTTAGTAATTTAGAGTATTGAGGGCCTTCACTAAGGATTACTTCATTTCCAAATTATTAATTTCAGAGATAATATCTGTAGTCTCTCTGACTTAAGCTAATTATAGCAGTTTTCTATCGGACACCTAGTTCAAACTTTTCAGAAAATGACTGCTGTTTTTAATCTTAACAATTAAAAAGCAAATTAAGCTTGTACTTGTTAAGAAATCTGAGCATCCTAACTGGTTGACAGCCTTTGGTAAGATATTTAAACATAAATGCCTCTGTTTTTGTTGTTTTTTGTTTGGCTATACCCTATAGAGGACTGTAGTAATTTGGGCTAGGGAAATTTGGTACTAAATAAGAAGTCATTAAAAAAATATGTTATTAACCCAGAGCCACAAAATAGCCAAGAAATAAGCTAGGAGGGACATGGAGTTTGTGCAGAGAGCAAGTAAAAGATTTTAAAATTTAGATTTAATATATAAGTCAACTGAAATGTTGGGTAGTGATTTTTTAAATTGATACTCAAGTGAGTAATCATATTTTTGCTTATTGAAATACCTTCTTCTACTGAGTATCCACTTATTTTCTTAACTTTGATGTTTCATTACTTACTGAATAGTATAAAAATGAACTAACCTTTTAAGGAATCTTCATTTTACTAAATTATTAGGAAAGGAAAAAATTAACACTTGTATCTAGACACTTGGGCACTTGCTGTTGCCAGCTGCCAAGTGGCAGTGCCAAACTAATATTTATTTATGCAGGATCAAACTGTGATAATGCATTGTGTTAAGATGTCAGGTTAGTATAAATCATGTGCATCATAGAATGTTATATCACTGTGAATTAGGAAAAATCAGTTGATATAAAAGTATACACTGAATCACCTGGATAGATAGAAAAACCTATCTTAAATTATTAAAGATATATTATTACTTTTTTCTCCTCTCTCCTTAAAACTTCTCTCATTTATGTCTCTAGAGAATTTCCTTTGAGTGATGAAATTGGTGTTTGACCCTTTTGTTTTTGTTTCTTCTAAGTCCATACATTATATGCGTGTTGCGTATGTGATTAGGGATGGGGGAAGTATTCTTACTCTCTAGGACTCTCTTTTCTTCTAGCAATCATCTTTTCAAGTTCTTACAACATTTTACTTCTGTCTGAAGTCTTTTTATTATTCATATCTGCATCCTTTTAAAATATGTTCATGCCCTTAAATCTTAGCCAGGTGTTTTATACATATCCTATTCAGATATTCTTTTCTTTCATGATCCATGTGCACCACTTGTCCAGGCTCCATCCATCTTGACCCATATTCCTAATTTAGGCATCTGATCTCACTTATCCATTGTTGGGTTTTCAGGGATCCAAGATTTTAGATGGCATCTGACAGAGGCCTCAGAATCACCTCTATAAACAAAATGTGAAACTAGGTGAGAATGATATGCTCAGTTTTCTAGCATTATTTAGCTTTATTAACTATAGTTATTAATATTCAGATGGGAAAGGATACATGGGTAATATCAAACCTTTGCCTTTCCAAATTCAATTTTGTAAATAAGTTTGTTGATTGAAGCTACTTGTTGCACCTTACCAGTTATTTGTTGCAACTGGTTCTACAGAGATTCTAAAAGAGAGGACTCGTGATTATCCTCTGCAGGCTGGGCAAGTTAGAACTAATCTGTTGCAAAGCATTAAAATGATGTCAGGATAAACAAAACACATCTTTTATGTGCACCCCAAGCCCTCTTGAGGAGTACTTTCTTTTCTCTGAACTCCTGTAGCACTTTGTTGGATTGTCCTCCTGGCTATGGTCACTCCTGCCCCTTCCCCTCCCCTTTGGACTTCAGGTGTAGAGGGTTGAGTTAATTAGACTCAGTTCCTCGTTCTTTGTCCTCATGGCTCCTCTCTTGTTTTATGTATTCCCTTTTATCCCTCTTTCCATTTCCCTAGTTCCCCTGTAGGCAATCATTCCAATGTGTTTGATGTGCAGATTCTTTTGTTCTTACAAGTTCTTATAAAATGTTTACTCCTTTGTGTGTATTTTTAATTTACATAAATGGTATTATGCTGTAGATCCTGTTTTTTCACTCAACACTGTTTTTAAGATCTATCCATGTGTCTACCTCTAGACTGTTTCTACCTGCAGCACAGTGCTTCACTCTGTATAGCCTCCATTTTTTTATTTGTCCTTTCTACTGGTGTTGGGTACCCAGATTGCCTTTCATTCCTTACCACCACAGACAATTCTGTGATAAAAATCCTGGTGAAGTCCCCTTATTGATCTTTTTTTTTCTTTTTTTTAATATTTTGTTCAGCATTTTTATTTTATTTAATTAGTTATTTTGCTGAGGAAGTTTCACCCTGAGCTAACATCTGTGCCAATCTTCCTCTGCTTTGTATGTGGGTCGCAGCCACAACATGGCCACTGATGAGTGGTGTAGGTCCACGCCCTAGAGCCAAACCCAGGCCGCCGAATGCACCAAACTTAACCACTAAGCCAGTGGCCAGCCACACACCCCCTCTTTGATCTGTGTGAGAATTTCTTTGGGGTAAATGCAGGAACAGAATTGCCTGTCATAGGAGAGAATAATGTTTACCTAACAAACTGCTACAAATTCACTCTCTAGAATGGCTATAAGCAGTTTACACTCCCATCAGCAATGCATAAGGGTTCCTATATTATACACCCCACCTCATTTCCATATCTGCCAACCCTTGGCTTTGTCCTTTTATTTGGATTTGTACATCTTTTTCTTCCCTTTTAGACTGTAAGCTCCTCAAGGGCAGGGGTTTTGTTGTTCATCTTTGTATGGTCCACTATGCCTTGCTTGTACTAGATGTTCAAATATTTGTTCAATAAATTAATGAATGTCAGGCTAAGAATATAGATTATTCTGAAGGCAAAAGAAACGTATCAAGAATTTTTAAGAAGAGTGGCATTGTGGTTAAAAAGGATGTTTTAAAAAATTAATCAAGAAGTAGTATTCTAGAATGGTGGGGAAAAGCTCGAAAACAAATACAAATGTAAAGTAAGAATTAAAGTAACATGCTATTTTATATCCCAGAGTTGTTTATTGGAGTAGGTGATGTGAAAAGTTCTCCTTTTTATATCAAATCATTAAAATTGTTTAGAGAAATTATATGTACAGTGAGTGAAATTGAGCATTCCTCTGGAAATTTTACTGCTAATATTCTCTAGTTTAGTGGATTTCCATTATGTAATCATGCTTACGTGGATTTACATATGCCCAAATTTAATAATATCTTTTAACATATAACTGCTTATAGTAAAAGGTGGAAGGTTGAATTAATCTGTTAGCATGTAACACAGATGCTCTATTTTTGGACACCCTTGGTTAACCTTACCAAGATGTATAGCATGCCCTTGTTACTTTGGGAAATTTGAGACAGTTTACTTGAGTCAATTCTAGGCCAATGACTTTCATTTTTTACTGTGACCACAATAAGAAATATTTTATATTGAAACCCAGGACACAATATACATCTATTTATCCAAACACAAATTCCATTAGATAATATATACTCTACTACATTTGATGAGCTGTATTATTTTCAATTCTACTTCATCAACCTTTTTTTCTATTTAAGGCCCAGTTGAGAATGCTGTTTAAAAATCATTCTAAAGAAAAATCATTCTAGTAAAGTGCTGTGTGGTAATGTAAGAAAGCAACGGAACTGCAGAACAAGGTTTAAATTTGATTAGACAAAACCAAATAAGGAAATATGAAACCAAATCTAGATCATGTATGTCATGTATTTTTTTCCTATGGCCATTATTTTTCTATTGCACAGTGTACTAATTATTTTAGATACAAAAATGGTTGATAGAATTAAACTCATTTAATAGTAAACTAAATATTTGACAAGTATATGTCCACCTCATTCCCTCACTGCCTGTAAAAAAATAAAGGCCATGCTCTAAGCTGTCTCTATATCATGGTTTCCTATTACAAACTTTTTCTAGTTTTATTAATGGAGCAAAAGTGAAAAGTGAGGAAGAGGGATAGGAATCAAACCAAAGAGATGAGATGGTGACTTTACTTGTATTCCTAAATAGTACTTTATGATGCCACTCAGTGCTACCAATGAATAGATTTATTTATTTGTGTCTGGCAGTGGGTGATGTTTGAAGGAGATAGAAGTCTTTTGTTTTTCTGGCATCTTATACTACTACCTTCCTACCTACTGAAAATTTTATTGCTAAAAGGACACTTGTCATATTCTCTACTTTTCCCCAAAATTGAAGGTGTTGCTTCAGCTTCTAGGAATAATTAGGTGACATTATTTGTTTTTCACTAACCTAATTTATTCTTGATATTATCGCTTGTGTTAGTGCTTTGATGTATATCTAGGCAATCCCACTAACTCCATGGTTACAGATACTCAGCCATTGGCTATTTTGGGAAGAACTGCTTTTTGTGCATTACTTTCACCATCCTCTGTTTTTCCTGGTGCATATGTTCTGGGCTTATAGTCTCTATGTTCGGTTAAATAAGTTACCCTTAGTAATCTTGTGCTCTAAGCTTTTTGAGTTTTATTTGTTAACAAGATAGGGCTATTCCTATTTGTTACTGTCTTCAAAATTCTAGTCTTATTTTAGATTATGTTACTATTTATAAGATTTTATATCTGTGAATGTCTAGTGGGGTCATATAATTACAGTCTGGTTAGTGTTGAACTCTTACCTAGTTTTCCTTAATCTTAAATACAAATTACATAGCATACAAGGGTGTTTTGAAATTAATGAATGTTTAAAGGAACATTCAATCTTTGCAGAACTTCTAAATTTACTTTGCTGAGGTCAATGAATTCATTACACAACTGAAAATTTCCTTACTGGGCTAGCAGATTTATACATTTGCTATTTGTTGCAGCTAACCTCCCTTTTCTTATCTGTTGATTGTCATTAGGTACTTGGAACCAATGAACTATGGATTCCTATATGATCTTAGGGAAATAGTTATAAAATTATCTCACATATCTAATGGCTTTTGCTCTGAAAGTATAAAGTCTTTCTCCACCACTTTGCTCAGTTAGAAGTATAGAATTGAATATAGACAATACGTTTTGCTGAAGTTTGCTTTTAAAGAATAATTAAGTCTCTTAAAGTGATTGCAGTAATTTTGGAACTGTGGTCTTCTGACATTGTTAAAGACAGTATCTAGGGGAAAACCTGTTAGACTTTTTTGGTAATAACATGTTGCAGATGTTTGAGTTACCTGCAGTTTTGAGATTTCCTATTTTAGCAAAAAAGCAGTTGAATCTCTGATTTTTTTCTCCAGTGGCTTTGTCAGCCTCTTGCAATTCAAAGCATTTTAAGATCTAATGGGTGACTTTTTTCCTTTGGACTTGAGAACCATTTTGAATGCATTGAATGATCTTATTTTTAAAATTCTTTAGTTACCTATATAATTCATATATGTTGACTGCAATCCAAAAGAGTAGACAACTATTTTTTACCCAGTTCTTTTTTTAAAAACAGCTTTATTGTTTAATTTACATACCATCAAGTTCACTCATTTTAAATGAACAATGCAATGGGTTTTAGTAAATTTAGAGTTGTGTAACCACCATCATCTAATTTTAATTATTTCCATCACTCCAAAAAGATTCCTCATGCCTGTTTGTGCTCAATTCTCATTCTCACCACTATAACCCAGGCAACCACTACCTTCCTTTCTGTCTATAGATTTGCCTTTTCTCTATAGATTTGATATAAGTGGAATTGCACAATATGTTTTTTTTTTTTTTTTTTTTGTATCTGGGCTCTCTCACTTAGCATGTTTTCAAGGTTCATCCATGTTGTAGGATTGTTCGGTAGTTTGTTCCTTTTTATTTCTGAATAGTCCCAGTTTTTCCCAAACAAGAAGATTAAACCTTGAATTTGCCTCAAAGTAGTTATTGTATATTTCCTCTATTTTATGTCCAGATGTTAGGACTGTTAATATTGACAATTATTTTGTCATGAGGGGAATAACTTAAGTGCGAGTCAAAACCTTAAAATAATATACATTTAATTCATTTTTAACATACACTATCAATATGAGTAATCCTATATGGGATTTTTTTCTGCTAGGTAACATTCATTGTTTCTCCCACAGACTTTTACATGAAGAGTTTATTTAAACTCAGAATAATTGTCCTTTGTGATACGTTTAATATAATGTTCAAGTACAGAACTGTTAAAGACTTATTTAATGGAAAATTTTAGAAGGATATGCCTTGAAAAAACTGATTTCGCATTATATTTTAATATAATGAGAGAAACATTTTGGCAACTTGAAAAACACTTTTCCCTACTTTGATCTATAAGTTATAGTTTTTTGTAGAACTCTTTACTTGCACTGTTAATATTGTGAAAAGAACAATTGGGCAGTTAAGCTAACATTAACGGTATCCTCAAAACTATTTTGATACTGCTTTAGACTTGATGTTCTTTAAAAAGTCTAATCTAATAAGCAGAATTTTGAGATTCTTTCCTCTTTGATTTCCTTTTCTCCCTGCCCCTGTCTTAATTTCCAAAATCCTCCTATCCTAAAGATTAGATTTTTTTTTAAAAATCACATTTTTTGAATTGGCAATATCCCAGTTTGTGCTGTGTGAAATAGATGAGTATAGTTTTTATCTACCTACCACTGGTGTGAATCTTTGAACATTCATTCTACAGCGTTAGTTATAAGGGTTTTGGGAGGGAGGTTCATGGGGGGGGGGGCTGTTTTTTTTTTTTTTTTTTTTTTTTTTTTAGCATGGCACTTTTTCAAACATTTTTCATGTGCTTAGGTACATCCAAGCAGAAGTCCAGTTCCCTGCAGGTAGCAGATCAGGACGTACTGCCACCTTTTCACCCATACCAGCCTTTGGAATGCATAGTAGAGGAGACTGAAGGCAAGCTGAATGAACTGGGACAAAGAATTAGTGCTATTGAAAAAGCACAGCTTAAGTCATTGGAGTTAATTCAAGGTGAACCTCTGAACAAAGATAAGATAGAAGAACTTAAAAAGAACAGAGAAGAGCAAGTCCAGAAGAAGAAGAAAATACTGAAAGAACTGCAGAAAGTGGAAAGGCAGTTGCAGATGAAAACACAGCAGCAATTTACCAAAGAATACTTGGAAACCAAAGGTCAGAAAGACACAGTATCTCTACACCAGCAGTGCTCTCCTAGAGAAGTCTTCCCAGAAGGGGAAGGAGATGGTAGTCTCCCAGAGGATCACTTTTCAGAGTTACCTCAGGTTGACACAATCTTATTTAAAGATAATGATGTTGATGATGAGCAACAGTCTCCACCATCGGCAGAACAAATTGATTTTGTCCCAGTCCAGCCTTTATCATCTCCAGAGTGTAACTTTTCCAGTGACTTAGGTTCTAATGCGACAAATTCTCTTGAACTTCAGAAAGTATCAGGTAATCATCAGATTATAGGACAGCCTCAGATTGCTATTACTGGACATGATCAGGGGCTGTTAGTTCAAGAACCAGATGGACTAATGGTTGCAACTCCAGCCCAGACGCTTACCGACACTCTTGATGACCTGATAGCAGGTGGGTTAAGAAATATATCTGTAATAATTTCTCTTTAATCTGTGTGCTCAACTTTACACAACCCTCCAAAAACACCGCTTTGTATTTTTCCATTTTAGAACTGCCTTTGTAAAATTACTCATTTCTTGAGGTGTTTTGGAAGTGAATTTAACTAAGCTCAATAGCACTAATACACAAATGTGTGTTTTCCCCTCCTCTTTTTTGTTATTTGCAAAGGTAAAGAAATAAAGTTGCCATGATCCTTTATTTTAGACCTTTGGTATCAAGACTACCCTGTGTTGTGTCTTGGGTAGGAGATCTCAAAGTAGAATTTCTTTATAGAAAATATTCACATAAGGTTGTACATTGAGTTTTCCTGCTAATGATTTTCATGTTTGGAAATCATAATTTTCAATCACATTGCTTTTTCTTTATTTATGATTTTATTTAACTATTTCTAACTAAGAGGGATGTTCAGAGAAAACTATAAGCATTCCATTTTGTTATAATATTTGTGGTTAGAAGATTTAAAGTACTTTGAAATTATTGTCAACTTGATGATGATTTGGAGATTGGGATTTTTGAAATAACTGTCTTGATGAAAGCACACAGAAACCATGCATACACACATACACACACACGGAAAAAAAAATAAAGGCCTGTAACCTTAAAGTATATGTTTCTGTTTATTGTTGTGTGGAAAATTACAACTAGATATGAAATGAGGTGCACAAGTTTACTTTCCCTTTCATTGTCCTTGCAGCAGTGGGAAAACAGTGCAATTAATCATTTACCTTCCTAAAGATGGCTGGTGAATGTATCACCTCCATGAGAGCCCAGTTCAGAAATGCAGCCAGAATGGCTGTTGACAGTGGATGAAGACCAAGAACTAAGATGTAGCTGGAGTGATATTCAAAGGCAGGCCAGTCCTCTGTCTCTTGATTGCAACATTTATTTTCCTTACTGTTGTCTGTTTCCTCTTGTCATATTCTCCTCCCCTCTTCCCATCCCAATTATGCTATCCCAGTTTCCTTTCTTCTTTTGTGAGCCTTTAGTCTTCCTAATCTTTACTGAATCTTTAGTAATGTGGAATAAGATTACTTAAATCAGGAATTTTATTAGGCATATGTATGACTTCCAGTGGTTATACAATTGTAATACTACTTTTGCAGCTCCTCTAATATGTAATAGGTGTCACTGTGTGGAGGAGGAATGTCTTAGTTCCTATAAAGACAATAAAAATGCTGGGAAATGTTTTAAGGAGTTAGATTCTTTATTCTTTAATTTGGGTTTTTATATCTTCAGCCCACAGCCACTTAAATTTACCTTGTGTGATTAGCATTGAGAGTTGTTATAAATTATGAGTAAACTCTTATAGTTCATTTATAGTTCTAATTTCTAATCTGGATAAAAGCAGATAATTGGAGTGTGAAGTATGATTATGAATAATAATAATAATGAAACTGGTGACCTGGGAGTAACATTTTTAAGACTTAGGGTTCTATAAATAGCATTATAATATTCCTGATTAAATACTCAGTTTGCAGTTATGAAATCCACATTACTGATCAATCTAGTTTTGTTGTAACTTAGGGACCTGTCTTTTTTTTTTTCATGAATGTAGAAACAGCTCTAAGGGGAACTTGTAGGTATTAACTTTATGGTAGTACTTACAGATGGTTCTTGTGAGGAGGGTCAAATTTTGCTTATTTCACTGAAGTATTTGTTAAATTGAAATGGTCTTTTACAAAGTTCACATGAAACTTCAAAAAATTGGTTAGAAAACATCTTTTAATTATATGTAATGTTAATATAAACTAATAAGATTTAATTTTTGTGTTAGACATTAATGTCTACTGATAGTTGGCCTACCATATTGTACAATATTCTTTTATTAATGACCTTTAACTTGTAAATAAGCCAATAAATACAAAATTTTCATATAAAAACTTCCATTTTTATGAAGGTTATCTGTTTTAAAACATATAGCAATAATTAGATTTTCTTTGTACAAGATGATCTATCTCACTTAAAGTTAAAAAATGTTATTTTATTTAGTCTGTGTCTCTCTTAGTTGAAGATGAAAGAAATTAGACAAGGATGAATTAGGTAAATACCTAATTCCATAATTTTATGATTATATTAATATATTGGTAGGATTATAGATCAGGCCAAAAATGTAATTAATTTTATCTAAATTAAATCTAGTTCTCATCTCTCATTTAATAAAGGAGAGAATACATCTTAGAATTTTTACTTTAGAGAATATATATAATAGCATTAAATATCACTCTTTAAATATAGGAGTATTTTGGGGGGCCAGCCCGGTGGCATAGCGGTTAAGTTCGCGCTTTGGCAGCCCGGGGTTCTCTAGTTCGGATTCCGGGTGCTGGCCGAGGCACTGCTTGTCAGCCATGCTGTGGCGGCATCCCATATAAAGTAGAGGAAGACGGGCATGGATGTTAGCCCAGGGCCAGTCTTCCTCAGCAAAAAAAGAGGAGGATTGGCAACGGATTAGCTCAGAGCTGGTCTTCCTCACAAAAAACAAATAAATAAATATAGAAGTATTTTTTCTTTATTGCTGTTCTACTTGCAAAATATTTGTCATCATAATGAGTTGGTTAGATACATAATTTATTAATGTCGTGACTTGATTAGCTAACTAATTAGCCTTTTAGGATGTAGTCTTATATGTGTCATACTTGAAATAGTGCCAGACAGAATGTATGTAAACTGGATTGGGAGCATGGTTCTTCAGGTCTTTTTCTTCTGAAAGCAAGTGTTGAACTTTTAGAAGTTATCATAGTAGCAAGTGATTCTCAGTTCAAATGTCTAGAATTAAGGTCTGGAAATTTAAAGCAATTTAAAGAAGTCCAAAATTGGGGGTCGCCTGGTGGCGCAGCGGTTTAGTCCGCACTTGGCAGCCTGGGGTTTGCAGGTTTGGATCCCGGCCCCTCCCGGATGCACTGCTTGTCAGCCACGCTGTGGCGGCGTCCCATATAAAGTAGAGGAAGATGGGCATGGATGTTAGCCCAGGGCCAGTCTTCCTCAGCAAAAAGAGGATTGGCGATGGATGTTAGCTCAGGGTTGGCCTTCCTCACAAAAATAAATAAATAAATAAAGAAGTCCAAAATAGCCTTGACCATTGAGCAGTTCTAGAAACATCTAGTAAAAATTTCATTCTTAATATATAAAGAAGATTGGTTAAAAATCAGCTAATATCAGTTTATTTACATTTATTGAGCACTTACCATGCATCAAGCTCTGTGCTAAATGCTTTATATACGTTATCTCATGGGCTTTTAATAATAATCTTATAAAGTAGGTCCATTTCCCATCTCTTTTTCTGTTGAAAAACTGAAGCTTATGGAAATTAAGTTGCTAGTAAGTGTTCAAGATTCAAATTCAGTTCAGCCAGGTTTAAGAACCTCGGATGAATATGCAAGCATCTAATTCAACTTGAAGTTCTGAATTTATATTAAGGACGTTATTTCCGTAGACTTCTAAATTCTACTAAATGACAATTCCCCTTATTATTTTTATATTAAGATTTGATGTGCATGTAAGGTTTAATATAGTTTTGTGACTTTAGCACGTTGTTACTGTTCTTGGCATCTTAATAGGCTCTCTTAAAACAAATTCCAAAAGTATCTTGCTTTAAGTAATCCTGTGGTAGTCAACATAGGCTTAAGAATAAAAAAGGAATTAGGAAATCCTCTTATTTTTGAGGGAATTTGCAATAAAATATCTTTAAATAATTTCTTCTAATAGATGTTAGGATTCTATTTATAGATTTTTATTTATATGGAACTATTTAACAAAGTTACTATTATATAAAAGAGATTAGTGATTTAATTTCTTAAAACCTCACAACATAGTTTATGTACAGCCAGTATCTGAGATTTTTGTATAGTAAGGTTTATTATTATCTTCCATATTGCCTACAAAACTATCCTAAATTTCATAAAAAATTAAGTAGAGGTGGCGTAGCAGTTAAGTTGCACGCACTCCGCTTCAGTGGCCTGGGGTTGGCGGGTTCCGATCCAGGGCATGGACAGACGCACCGCTTGTCAAGCTATGCCGTGGCAGCGTCCCATATAAAGTAGAGGAAGATGGGCACGGATGTTAGCCCAGGGCCAGTCTTCCTCACACACACACAAAAAATTAAGTAGATATTGCACTTAGTTCTTCTATCACCCCATTTTAGGATAGTACATAAATTTAATTTGAATTATATAGTGACTTTTGTGGTAGTGACCTTAGTCATTTTCAGAGACTTTTCCTTCAGAGGTAGGCAATGTTTTAGGATTTATGAAAATATAGTCTTGGTATAATTTTATCTTAATAAAACCTTTATTCCACATGTACCTTTTAACTCTTTGCTACTTTCTAGTTTTCTCTTTATAACTTTTCATATATAATTAATCTTATTAAAGTCACTTCTCTGGAATGTTTCTGATTGTCATCATTATAAGGAGGAAAAATGTTTCTAGGATACTGTTGTACAAAAATGTCCAGTAATAGATATAACAACACATTTTGGGTAAGATAGCTGTTAAATGCACAAAAGTATTTTTTAAAAGCCAACTCTGTAAAGAAGTCTTTTATAACATCACATTCTGGCATAGCACTCTAATCAACTATTTAAAAATTTTTAAATATCTTTTTCATAATAACAAAAAGAACATGAATAAACAAAAGTAATGATAGAAAAGTAGTTCTTTAATAAGGTATATGTTAATGATTATGAGACCACTGTTAAAATCTTATTGTTACAAAGGTGCTGTATATCAATCTTTAGTGTCTTGTTTTCTGGAGCTGCTTTCTAAACATATCTGTTTTGAGGAGGTGTAACAAAATACTATCTGCTTTTAATTCATTGAATGACAAAAAGTTTTAAAGCTTTGTTTCCATTGTGCATGTTCTTATAGGTGAAACAAATATATATAATAATCATTACTATTTGTAACCAGATTGTTAAATTATGTATATTTATGTGGTGACAAAAGCTGCAGAAATTCATATTGCCAAGATGATTTTCTATATATTGGTGAGGAGGAGGGAGGGATAGCTCATGTAGAAACATATCTGAACATCTTAAAATTTGCTAAGTTATTTAAAGAAATAGCATACTAAACTTAGTCATTCACACTTGTTCTGATTAGTATCCTTGATTGGGATCCAGTAATATCAAAATTTTAGAGAGAAAACATTCTCGAACACTTGAAATCCTTACATTTTCATTTGAGACCTATGTGTTTTTGATTGACTTTTAGTCTGGGTGATAGAAGATTATTGCCATCACTGAAGCTTTGTTGTATTTTTCTGTATTATTAATGATTATATATTTTTTCTTTCTTGAGTGAGAAGTTATATTTTTATTTTTCAATACAATGAATAATAGTACTGAAAGTCCTATAAAGTATCTGAAAATTACATTTATTGAGCACTTACCACGTACCAAACGCTGTATTAAATGCTTTTTATATGTTATCTCACAGACATCTCACAGCATCCTTCTGAGATAGGTCCTATTTCCCCCTCTATTGGTCAAACTCCATCTCTTATGAAACATAAGAAATATGCAGAGACATAAAGATGTAATTTCAATTAACTCAGTTTTCAAACACCAGATTTTGAGGTCCCAAATAAAAGTTCCAATATTCATTTTAAAAATAGTTTGCTTTTCAGACATTGATTCATTTTATCAGATTTTCAAAGTAAATATTGAATTTTAAAAATTACTGTTATTTATATGAGAAATATTCTAATTTGTTTTCCTCCCTCCTTTTTTTTTTTTGCATTGTCTTCAGGATATTTTTATCTAATTGCCTTTTACAAACTAAGATAAAAATTCCTTTTTATTTATTTTTGGAAACTATTTTCTCCCTATTGACAATGTAAAAGGCTACCATTTATTGTATATGCACTAAATGTCAGGCACCTCTGCTGAGTATTTGATCTGCATTATCTTAAGTGGTCTTTCCAACAACTTTACAAGGCAGGTACTATTATTATCATCCCCATTTTACATATAAGGAAATTGAGGTTCAGAAAGGTTAAATTACTTGCCCAAGATCAGAAAGTCACTGGTAGAACCGGGATTCAAACATAGGTCCATCTGACTCCACAGCTTATGATTTAACTACTGCATTATATTACTGCTATAGAATTTTCTGTTTTCTGTGTTTTTCTGTATACAAATGACTTTACTCTTTTAAGTAGAATTCAGCAATATGAATATTGTTTTTCAGCTGTGAGTAGCAGAGTGCCCGCTGGTTCAAACAGTTCCTCTCAGACCACAGAATGTCTTACACCCGAACCCTGTTCGCAGTCTCCAAGCAATGTAGCTTCCCATTCTATGCCCCCTGTGTATCCTTCAGTTGACATTGATGCACATGTGAGTAGATTGCTTTATTTAAACTTGTTTTTCACATTCTGATTTTCTTTGTTTGGAAAGGAAAGGAATCATTGTACATTCAATGTGAAAATAAATATTATTTGCTCTTCAGTTGATAACCCTGTTGTAAACAAACAAACAAAAAATCTAACATTTTTTTTCCTTCTCCTAGACTGAGAGCAATCATGACACAGCATTAACACTAGCTTGTGCGGGTGGTCATGAAGAACTTGTATCCGTACTCATTGCACGAGATGCTAAAATTGAGCACAGAGACAAAAAAGGTAAGAAACATCGATCAGAAATAAAGTCCGAGTGTAATTACCTCAGAAAACAATTAGTTTTTTTCACTATCAATAAGTAGTTCCTAAACTATCTCAAAAGATGCATAAGCATATTTCAATTAGGAATATGCAGATCTGTTAATCTACAAAGCCAAATTATCCTCCAGAAATTCAAAAATTAGACTGTAGACCATCAGTGAAGTATAGCAAGTTGTGGTTGCCTTTCTTCTTAATCCAAAAGTAGAGCATGCACAGGCATCAAAGTTCATCATGAGTATAAACTCTAATAGTTTTGTTTGACTTAACATTTCCTTTTTATCAAGTGTGTATGGGTGTTTGCCCTAACAAGTTAGGGTTTAGAGCAGTTTTATGTTAAACGGTTCCAAGTATCTGCCCTAAAGACCTTTTTCTACTAAAACAATAAGAGAATTGAAAACAGTGGCTTAATAAGTAAAAGACACAAATTTGTCAGAAAGTTCTATTTTCTGGCTTAGGTTTCACACCACTGATCTTGGCGGCAACAGCAGGGCACGTTGGAGTTGTTGAAATCCTTTTGGATAAAGGTGGAGATATAGAAGCACAATCTGAACGAACTAAGGATACTCCACTTTCATTGGCATGTTCTGGTGGACGTCAGGAGGTGTGTTAATGTTAATTTTCATTTTGTAAACATTTTGCTTGTATTTTAAATATGTATGTGCTTAGTAATTTAGCTACATGAATAAAACTTGCACGTGTTTTGACATGTCTTTATGCTAAGTTTAATTAGAATAGTAAATGCCCTTTTAAGGAATCTGTTTCTTGCCCTTTGGGCAAAATAAAAATTTTCATTATCCTTACCTGTATTGGGGCTGAATGAACCACATTCCTAACACATATGAAGTGCAAATTCATCACTCAACAATTGAAAGAGTGACATCTTATTATTTCAATATAATTGAGATTTTGAAGCTTTGAATTCCTTGATATGAAATTGAATCCATTTCTCTAGTGCTGATATTGGAGTAGTTAGGGCCTAATTAAAATGTCAGATTTTTTTTTTTGGTGAGGAACATTGGCCCTGAGCTAACATCTGTACCATTCTTCCTCTACTTTGTATATGGGACACTGTCACAGCATGGCTTGATGAGCAGTGTGCAGGTTCGTACCCGGGATCCGAACCTGTGAACTCCAGGCTGCTGAAACAGAGCGTGCGAACTTAACCCCTACGCCACTGGGCCAGCCCCAAATGTCAGATAGTTATACAAGGAAGTTATCGGTCCCATTTCTTTGTGCTTCCTTCGTTATTAGTTGAACCCTTGATGTAAACTGGATTTCTTTTTTCACATTTTACTTTGTAGGTGGTAGACTTGCTGCTGGCTCGAGGTGCAAATAAAGAACATAGGAACGTGTCTGATTATACACCACTGAGTCTAGCTGCATCTGGAGGATATGTTAATGTCATTAAGATTCTGCTTAATGCTGGGGCAGAAATTAATTCAAGGTATCTATCACCTGTTCATTTTATTACTCATGATTAGTAAATTACTACATTGGAGTTAAGTGTCTTCCCCTAAATATTTGGATAGATAACATTTGTAATTAAGATAGTACTGAAGTTGCAAGGCCAACAATTATTCCTATAATGTGCTTATAAGTAATCACAGCTTATTTCAGCTAACATGGCTGTTTTTAAAGAGGTCTCTTGTGTGTGCGTGCGTGTGTGTGTAGGACTGGCCCTGAGCTAACATCGGTTGCCAATCCTCCTCTTTTTGCTAAGGAAGACTGGCCCAGGGCTAACATCCGTGCCCATCGTCTTCTACTTTATATGGGACACTGCCACGGCATGGCTGACAAGCAGTGCGTTGGCGGACGCCCGGGATCCTAACCCGCGAACCCCGGGCTGCCAAAGAGCGAACTAAACCGCTCTGCCACCGGGCTGGCCCAAAGAGGTGTCATTTTAGAAAGTATTTTGTTATGCATAGTTGGAAATTTATAGCCTCTAAATAGGGATTATGTTGTAAAATGAGATTTTCCTATTCCTAATTATTAAACAAACAAAATCTATTCATTGATGTTAGAAACCTTTCTTTTTACTGAAACATTTTCATCTTTTATGTTCTCTGTGCTTTTTAAAAAACAATAGGCAACATATTATTTTAATTTTCTAAGCACATTTTCCCCCTTAGGACTGGGAGTAAACTAGGTATTTCTCCCCTGATGTTGGCTGCGATGAATGGACATGTTCCTGCAGTGAAACTGCTGCTTGATATGGGTTCAGACATTAATGCTCAAATAGAAACCAATCGGAACACAGCTCTCACTTTGGCCTGTTTCCAAGGCCGAGCAGAAGTAGTGAGTTTGCTTCTGGATCGAAAAGCCAATGTTGAACATAGGGCAAAGGTAAGCATTTTATAACTTGTCAACTACTTCAAATATATTTCTAGTAGAAAGATCATGGCATTTCAACTCAAGTGTGCTATTTTAAATTGTCATAAGTTAAAACTGATGTCCCAATGCAGAATTGAGGAATTTTGCTATACAGTGGTCAGTGACTTATTACCATTCATGACTTTTATTAAGGACAGTGAAGAAAATAGAATCAGTACTTTTTCCAACCTCAGCCTTGAGTGGCTCTCTAGTAGTCCTCCATTTTGCAACTTTTGAATGTACTAAGATTATTTTATACTAAGATACTTTTGTAGTAAGATTATTTTGTAGAGTCCAGTAAGATAGATTCTTAAGGAACTTCTTTAGTGAGGCATGTACTTAACATTGGTAAAAACCCCAATCAAAAAAATTTCTGCATGGATTATAAAATTAAGAAAGCTAAAATCTAATCTGTCAGAGATTCTGACAATTTCATGACTATTTGGCATTTAGAAAGTAGGAGTTAGTATGTCAATGCTTTGAATTTCTATGCTTAGAACTGTTCGGTACTTAGAACCCTAGAAAAACGTAGCTTATGTAGAATTCTTTATAATCAGACGATGGCCAATCTGGTCATCATATCAAATTGGAAAGGTTTGAATGAAAATCTTATATTTTCTCCCTGAACCTCATTAGTTATATTTCTTAAAATTTAATGCGACATTTACATTTTTTTAACCTAAAAAATGAGGAAGTGTAGTTTTCCCTCAGACTTTTCATCATACAAAGAGAAATGAGGCTTTCCTGCTATCTAGTTTATCTTTTTTTATTACAAGTATTGAATGTGGCCCATTTATCTATTGGAAGTCCTAGAGAAATCCATATTATTTTGGAAATGATACCGGTAGGAAATGTCTTTTGGCAAAAATGATGGAGACCAATGAGCAAAAGACACATATGCATAAAATTGATGAAGTGATATTTTAATCTGTTTTACCCAAGTTTGACTAGGATTGGAGGAGCTTATTCCTGAGTTATTTAGCAAACTGTATTCTTTTTTTTTTTGTTTTCCATTTTTTTTTTTATTGATGTCTTAGTTTATAACACTACGGGGTTTTAGTTGTACATTTTTGTTTGTCCGTCACCTTGTGGATGTAACCCTTCACCCCTTGTGCCCCCCCCCACCCCCCTTGCCCTTGGTAACCACCAATCAGTTCTCTCTGTCCGTGTGTTCACTTATATTCCATATATGAGTGAGTTCATGCAGTGTCTGTCCTTCTCTCTCTGGCTTATTTCACTTAACATAATACCCTCTAGGTCCTTCCATGTTGTTGCAAATGGGACAATTGTGTCTTTTCTTATGGCTGAGTAGTATTCCATTGTATGTATATACCACATCTTCTTTAACCAATCATCAGTCGAGGGACACTTGGGTTGCTTCCACTTCTTGGCTATAGTGAATAATGCTGCAATGAACATAGGGGTGCATACGCCTCTTGTGATGGTTGATTTCACGTCCATTGGGTAGATGCCCAAGAGTGGTATTGCTGGATCATACGGTATTTCTATTTTTAATTTTTTGAGGACTCTCCATACTGTTTTCCATAGAGGCTGCACCAGTTTGCATTCCCACCAGCAGTGAATGAGGGTCCCCGTTTCTCCACAACCTCTCCAGCATTTGTTGTTATTTGTCTTTGTGATTATAGCCATTCTAACCAGTGTAAGGTGATATCTCAGTGTAGTTTTGATTTGCATTTCCCTGATGATTAGTGATGTTGAACATCTTTTCATGTGTCTGTGGGCCATCTGTATCTCTTCCTTGGAAAAATGTCTGTTCATATCCTCTGCCCATTTTTTGATCGGGTTGTTTGTTTTTTTGTTGCTCAGTTGTATGAGGTCTTTATATATTACTGAGATTAATCCCTTGTCGGACAAACGATTTGCGAATATTTTCTCCCAGCTGGTGGGTTGTTTGTTCATTTTGATCCTGGTTTCATTTGCCTTGTAGAAGCTCTTTAGTCTGATGAGGTCCCACTTGTTTATTTTTTTTGTTTGTTTCCCTTGTCCAAGTAGACATGGAATCTGAAAGGATCCCTTTATGTCCAATCTCAATTAGTGTACTGCCTATATTTTCTTCCAGGAGTTTTATAGTTTCAGGTCTCACTTTCAGGTCTTTGATCCATTTTGAATTGATTTTTGTATATGGCGATAGGAGATGGTCTACTTTCATTCTTTTGCATGTTGCTGTCCAATTTTCCCAGCACCATTTATCGAAGAGACTTCCCTCTCTCCATTGTATGTTCTTTGCTCCTTTGTCGAAGATTAGCTGTCCATAGGTGTGTGGTTTTACTTCTGGGCTTTCAGTTCTGTTCCATTGATCTGTGTGTCTATTTTTGTTCCAGTACCATGCTGTTTTGATTACTGTAGCTTTATAGTATATTTTGAAATCAGGGATTGTGATGCCTCCAGCTTGGTTCTTTTTTTTCAGAATTGCTTTAGCTATTCGGGCTCTTTTGTTGCCCCATATGAATTTCAGTAGTTTTTGTTCTATTACCGTGAAGAATGACATTGGGATTCTGATTGGGATTGCATTGAATCTGTAGATTGCTTTAGGTAGAATGGACATTTTAACTATATTTATCCTTCCAATCCATGTGCATGGAATATTTTTCCATTTCTTTATGTCCTCCTCGATTTCTTTCAATAGTGTCTTATAGTTTTCATTGTATAGGTCTTTTACCTCCTTGGTTAAATTTATTCCCAGATATTTTATTCTCTTTGTTGCAATTGTAAATGGGATTGTCTTTTTGAGTTCTCTTTCTGTTGTTTCATTGTTAGTGTATAGAAATGCAATTGATTTTTGTAAGTTGATTTTATACCCTGCCACTTTACTGTAGTTGTTGATTGTTTCTAGTAGTTTTCCGATGGAATTTTTTGGGTTTTCTATGTATAAGATCATGTCGTCTGCAAATAGTGAGAGTTTCACTTCTTCATTGCCTATTTGGAGTCCTTTTATTCCTTTTTCTTGCCTAATTGCTCTGGCCAGAACTTCCAGTACTATGTTGAATAAGAGCGGTGAGAGTGGGCACCCTTGTCTTGTTCCTGTCCTCAAAGGAATGGTTTTCAGTTTTTCCCCGTTGAGTAGGATGTTTGCTGTAGGTTTGTCATATATGGCCCTTATTATGTTGAGGTACTTTCCTTCTATATCCATTTTGTTGAGAGTTTTTATCATAAATGGATGCTGGATCTTGTCGAATGCCTTCTCTGCATCGATTGAGATGATCATGTGGTTTTTATTCTTCATTTTGTTAATGTGGTGTATCACGTTGATTTGCGGATGTTGAACCATCCCTGTGTGCCTGGTATAAATCCCACTTGATCGTGGTGTATGATCTTTTTGATGTATTGCTGTATTCGGTTTGCCAATATTTTGTTGAGGATTTTTGCGTCTATGTTCATCAGTGATATTGGCCTGTAGTTTTCCTTCTTTGTATTGTCCTTGTCTGGCTTTGGTATCAGCATGATGTCGGCCTCATAGAATGTGTTGGGAAGTATTCCATCTTCCTCTATTTTTTGGAATAGTTTGAGAAGGATAGGTGCTAAATCTTCTTTGAACGTTTGATAAACTTCTCCAGGGAAGCCATCTGGTCCTGGGCTTTTATTTTTTGGGAGGTTTTTGATTACTGTTTCAATCTCTTTACTTGTGATTGGTCTGTTCAGATTCTCTATTTCTTCTTGATTCAGTTTTGGGAGGTTGTATGCGTCCAAGAATTTGTCCATTTCCTCTAGGTTGTCCAATTTGTTGGCGTAAAGTTTTTCATAGTATTCCCTAATAATCCCTTGTATTTCTGTGGTGTCTGTTGTAATTTCTCCTCTTTCATTTCTAATTTTATTTATTTGAGTCTTCTCCCTTTTTTTCTTAGTGAGTCTGGCTAAGGGTTTGTCAATTTTATTTATCTTCTCAAAGAACCAGCTCTTTGTTTCATTGATCCTTTCTACTGTTTTTTTGGTTTCAATTTCATTTATTTATGCTCTGATTTTTATTATTTCCCTCCTTCTGCTGATTCGGGGCTTTGTCTGTTCTTCTTTTTCCAACTCTGTTAGGTGCAATTTAAGGTTATTTATTTGGGATTTTTCTTGTTTGTTAAGGTGAGCTTGTATTGCTATGAATTTCCCTCTCAGGACTGCTTTTGCTGCATCCCATATGAGTTGGTATGGTGTATTTTCCTTTTCATTTGTCTCCAGATAGCTTTTGATTTCTCCTTTAATTTCATCAACGACCCATTGGTTGTTCAGTAGCATGTTGTTTAGTCTCCACATCTTTGACCCTTTCCTAGTTTTTTCCTTGCAGTTGATTTCTAGTTTCACAGCATTATGATCAGAAAAGATGCTTGTAATGATTTCAATCTTCTTAAATTTATAGAGGTTTGCCTTGTTTCCTAATATATGGTCTATCCTTGAGAATGTTCCATGTGCACTTGAGAAGAATGTGTACTCTGCTTTTTTTGGGTGGAGTGCTCTGTATCTATCTATTAAATCCATTGCGTCTAGTTTCTCGTTTAAGTCCATTATTTCCTTATTGACTTTTTGTCTGGATGATCTATCTATTGATGTAAGGGGGGTATTAAGATCCCCTACTATTATTGTGTTATTGTTAATATCTCCTTTAAGGTTTTTTAGCAGTCGTTTTATGTACTTTGGTGCTCCTGTATTGGGTGCATAGATATTTATAAGTGTTATGTCTTCTTGGTGAAGTGTCCCTTTTATCATTATATATTGCCCTTCTTTGTCTCTCATTACCTTTTTTATCTTGAAGTCTACTTTGTCTGATATAAGTATGGCTACTCCTGCTTTCTTTTGTTTGCCATTAGCTTGGAGTATTGTTTTCCATCCTTTTATTTTGAGTCTATGTTTGTCTTTAGAGCTGAGATGTGTTTCCTGGAGGCAGCAGATTGTTGGATCTTGGTTTTTAATCCATCCTGCCACGCTGTGTCTTTTGATTGGAGAATTCAATCCATTTACATTTAGAGTGATTATTGATATATGAGGGTTTAATGTTGCTATTTTATTGTTCATCTTCTGGTTCTTTTGCATTTCCTTCGTTCCTTGTGTTTCGGACTGCAAATTCAATTTGGTATTTCTGCATGCTCATTCTCTTGGTTTTCTCTTTATTTGTCATGTGTGGTTCTCTTCTGGTTGTTTGTTTAGTGGTTACCGTGAGGTTTATATAAGCGATCTCCTGGATAAGAAAGTACATTTTCAGATGCCTCTTTTTTCCTGAGGCTGGGTCGATTCAATCCCTTACCTCTTCCCCTCCTTATTTGTTATCTCTTTATTCCAGATTGTGTCATGAACGTGTGTTTCCAGTGATGAGTTTGAATTAATTTTTGATGTTTTCCAACTGTATTTTGTTCTGGTTTAGTCTCCTTGCTTTTCTCCTTGCTGAAATCTTTGTATCCCCTTTCTCATTTGTTTTTTTTTCAGGCTTAAGGGCCTTCTTGAGCATTTCTTGTAGTGGGGGTCTTGTGGTGATGAACTCTCTTAGCTTTTGTTTATCAGGGAGAGTCATTGTTTCTCCATTGTATTTGAAGGATATTTTTGCTGGATAAAGTATTCTCGGCTGAAGGTTTTTGTCTTTCATGATTTTGAATATATCATTCCAGTCTCTCCTAGCCTGTAGAGTTTCTGTCGAGAAATCAGCTGAGAGCCTGATGGAGTTTCCTTTGTATGTTATTTTGTTTTTTTGTTTAGCTGCCTTCAATATTATTTCCTTGTCACGGCTATTCTTCAAGTTTGCTACTATGTGGCGAGATGATTTTTTATTCCTGTTTATATATTTAGGTGATCTATTGATTTCATTCACTGTTATTTCCCTCTCGTTCCCTAGGTTGGGGAAGTTCTCAGCTATTATTTCTTTGAACAAACTCTCTGCTCCTTTTTCTCTTTCTTCTCCTTCTGGAATACCTATTATCCTTATGTTGCTTTTCCTCATTGAGTCTGATATTTCTCGAAGAATTTCTTCATTTCTTTTTATTCTTAGCTCTCTCTCCTCCTCTATCAGGAGTGTTTCTGCGTGGCTATCCTCAATAGTGCTTATTCGTTCCTCCATATTGTCAGTTCTGCTCTTTAAAGACTCCATTTTTTCCACTATCTCGTTGATTTTGTTTTTCATCTCCGATAATTCTGATTGGTTTTTCTTTAGGGTTTCAATCTCTTTTGTGACATAATCCCTGAATTCGTTGATTTGTTTCTGTGTATTCTCTTGTATTTCGTTGAGTTTGTTTATGATAGCTATTTTGAATTCCCTGTCATTCAGGTTATCAAATTCTGTGCCTTCAGGGTTGATTTCTGGGTCTTTGTCATTTTCCTTTTGCTCTGTAGCCCTGGCACATTGTCGCAAGGATCCGACGGGGACATCCTTATTTTTACCCCTCATGATAATTTGGTCCTGCAGTTTCCCCCTGCTGCCACTAGATGGAGATCGCGAGCTCTTTGCTCTGAGGCGTCTGCAGCCCCCGGAGGCATTATGCTGAAACGCCGGGTGTGTGGGGGGAGGGGTCCTCTCTTTCTCCTGCTTGACCCGGGGGTTTCCTTTCTGGCTTTCTTAGGGTGTTTGCTACACCCCCTAAACAGTCTGTTGTCGCTTCCCAGTGGGGATCTCGCAACAGTCTGTGAGAGCACCTGGATGGCGATAGTTTTCCCCGCTGTGGGCCGCCCCTCCCCCCTCTGTCTGCGAACCACGCTGTCTTTGCCGATCGATTGGGGAGGGGGAGTACAATTTCTTACCTCTCCTCCCATCCTCCTGGGCTTCCTGCGCCTCCACTGTCCGATGTATGGCAGCAGGGGTTTCTCAGAAGTCCTTCGTAGTGTTTGATTGAGCTCTGTTGGAATGTGAATGATGTTTTCGTTGTGTCGTAGGGGGCAGAGATTCAAAGAGGGAATCTCACTCCGCCATGATGCTGACGTCACTCTCGCAAACTGTATTCTTAGAGTTTATTCTAAACAAAAGTTTCCCATGGAATATTTGGCCTTATTTAATTTTCTTTTTATTCATTTTTAATATCTCTATTCATTGTGCAGAGAAGTTATTGTCTCGTGTAAATTTATAACAGTATAGAAGTTATGAAATTTTTTTTTAGCATGAGGGTAGTATAAGTAAATTCAGTCTAGCATATCTAACTGAATAACAATTTTCACTTGCTATTTAGTGAAATTCAAGACTGAATACTCCTTAGCTCTTTTATGAGAGAAAATCAGAAATAGAATCCACTTTAAGTCAATTGTTTTAGTCTTTTAAAGAAATTATATTGACGTACTTGCATAATAATTTTTCGGTTTAAACAGACTGGTCTTACCCCCTTGATGGAAGCGGCTTCTGGAGGATACGCAGAGGTTGGAAGAGTTCTACTAGATAAAGGAGCAGATGTTAATGCCCCTCCTGTGCCTTCCTCAAGAGATACTGCTTTAACAATAGCAGCGGACAAAGGTCACTACAAATTTTGTGAGCTTCTGATTAATAGGTGGGTAAATTTTATATTGATATTAGAACTTTCTATGATCCCTTTCACTTTTCAGAGCCTTTACAGTTAATAAAATTGTTTTACTTTATGGACATTTTAAAAAACAGACTATTTGCATGCTATTTGATAAAAGATAAAAGACAGAGAACAATAAAAAAAGTCAGCCTCCTCTCATAGCAAACTATATTAACATTCTTTGATTTTATAGGGGAGCCCATATTGATGTTCGTAACAAAAAGGGAAACACGCCACTTTGGTTAGCATCCAATGGTGGTCATTTTGATGTGGTGCAGTTGCTAGTGCAAGCAGGTGCTGATGTGGACGCAGCAGATAACCGGAAAATCACACCCCTTATGTCAGCATTTCGCAAGGTAATTTGATGTGGGGGATAAAAAGATAAAATTTAATAATTTTAAGCCAATTCTAAGTTGAAACCATGTGAGAAGGATAAATTGATTTTGAAGAATTGACTGTATTTCCATGCACAAACCACTGCTATCTTTCCACTCTCTTTGTGGCCAAATCTAAGAGCTATATGGTAGTTTGCTATAAGCAACTTTTTTGTTAAATCACTTGGTGTCTTGACTAGCTTTGTTAGGTTGTTGTAAATAAAACATGAGATTTAAGGACAGATATTATATGCAGGTGGATGTCTTCTCTACCTAAGGAGGGACAAAAACAAGTGGACTCTCAAAAACCTATTATACCTTATATGTATATTAAGGCTCACTTTGCTGTATTTTAAAAAACCTTCCCATTGCAATTATGATAAACTATAAACTACTTAACATGGCTTACAAAGCCCTGTATGATATGACTAATGCCAGCCGCTCCAGACCAATCATTTATGCTACCCTTCCCCTTTGCTCACTATACTTTAGCCACTGGCCTAGAATGCACTAAATTTTTAACTGCCTGAGGGCCTTTGCTCACTGGTTGTTTTTTTTTTTTCCTAAAATGTTCTTTCCCTTGCTCTTCACCTGGCTTACTTCTACTCATCCTCTAGCTCCCATTTTAAATGTCACTTCTAAGAGAGTCCTTCCCTAACACCCAATCTGAAAAGGTCCTCTTGTTTTCTTTCATAGTACACTATTTTCCCTATACCAATTTGTAATTATTCAAACATGTTTTTACTTTTTTTTTATTATTTTATTGGGGTCATATTGACTTTCAGCATTGTGTAAATTTCAGGTATATATCACTATATTTCAGTTTCTGTGTAGACTGCATCGTGTTCACCACCAACAGTCCAGTTATTATCCATCCCCATACACATGTGCTCCTTTTCCCCTCCCTCCACCCCCTTCTCCCCTGGTAACCACTAATCTATTCTCCTTATCTATGTGTTTGTTTATCTTCCACATATGAGTGAAATCATATGGTATTTACTTTTTTAATGCCTATTTCCCCAACTAGGCTAGAAGATCCATGAAGACCAAGATTCATGACTGTCTTTTTCACTACTGTTCATACTCAGTTGTTTAGCAGAGTGCCTGACACATACTGGGTGGTCACTAAATAGCTACTGAATGAAAACAGTATAAGTTATGTGTCTTAAAATCTTAAGATATTTTCTAGACTTAATTCTTTTTTCAATTTTTTTTCTTTTAATCGAGATATTTATATATAGTGAAATGCACAAGTCTAAGGTACATAGTTTTATAAGTTTTGATGAATGTGTACACCTATGTAACCCACACCCCTTAAAAATATAAAGTACTTCCATAATTCTAGAAAGTTCCATCCTGCCTGTTCTCAATTAATTGCCTGCCCCAGAGGCAACCACTTTTCTGATTTTTGTCATCATCAGACTAATTCTCAAAGACGTTTTAGAACCTTAGTAGGAAGGGAAACTATGCAAGTTTGGTTATGTTAAAATAGATGTACATGGAATTGATTGTAGATCATTCAGCGCCTGATAATAGCATTTAGAAAGTGTTTTATCTAGATTCAAGTCATAGGACTCAGATCAATGTGACAGTCCACCTTGTTAGTTTAGTAAGATAGAGCCAAAAAAATGCTTTGAAGTCTAGAACATCCTCTTTGTTTTAGGACTAATTTCCCTTTTATACTGAGAGTCATTTCATATCACCAATTTTCATTTTATTAATAGATTTATTCTAAGAGATACTGTTTTTCTACAAAAATTTTTCTACTTTGAGTGGGAAGTGGGCAGATTAAATGCAGGAGAAATGTCTTTTGGTCTACCATATATTCCTGAGCATGTTGTATTTATCTTTTTCTGTTTATAAATTCAACATTGTTCTAATTTTCATAATTTCAATTTTAAATTGGGTAAACTCTGGGTGTATTACTATACCTTTTACTCTTCAGTGTTTAAGCATATGGGCAAATTTTCAAGGGATTCTTTTGTGTATTTTTTGTTGTAATCCTTACAGGGTCATGTAAAAGTTGTTCAATATTTGGTGAAGGAAGTCAATCAATTCCCTTCTGATATAGAATGCATGAGATACATAGCAACAATTACAGATAAGGTAGGTGTAATACACTGTTGAAGCACATTTTTGTTCTTTGTGGAATTATATGCCAAAGTGTGCAGTTAGCAGCCCGTTCTTTTTGTCTTGCATGAGACTGATCACCTGATTGTTCTACGCTGGTTTCCCCATTTGCAAGTGGAGAATGGGTATAATACTTCTGATAAATTATTTTGAGATTTCCTTTCTATTTTTGACCATAATTACAGTGACTGCAGCTAAAATTTATTATGAGACTGTTAGCCTGATTAGAAAGTTTTCCGAGAACACATCAACTTTTTAGGAAATGGTGCCTTATTTTGATGAAAGATTGATACATGACTAGACTCAAAGGATAGCTTAATTTGGTTTAGTGAATTTTCAGCTGATTGAGCTTTAAGCCCTGGACTTTGGTATGCTCATCAGCTCAAGTTTTATTTGGCTTGTTTATGTTATGTGTTATGTAAATATAATTCCATTTTCCACTATAGGAATTGTTGAAAAAATGTCACCAATGTGTTGAGACAATTGTGAAGGCTAAAGACCAGCAGGCTGCAGAAGCAAATAAGAATGCAAGTATTCTTTTAAAGGAACTCGATCTGGAAAAGGTGAGAGGGAAAAATAATTTTCCTTATTAGAAATTGTTGAAAATCTGCTACAGTAAATTTGCCACCTGTATGACCAATAATCTTAACAAAATCTCTTTCAAAAGAAATGATTAATAGATTGTCAAACCACCATCAATTTTTTATTCTGATCTATCATTCATAAGAAATATTTTGAACTATATAGGCGAGGGACTACTTTTTGAGCAGATGACAGCTTACCAAATGTGGTTAAAACCACTGCCTAAGGGGTTTTAACATTAGTCTGAGAAGAAATTTAGTAAAACATTGGAAATCTTTTGTTTGTCATGAGATCTGGGCTATAAGTGGTTTATTAGATCCTTAATTAAAGAGTAAGTGTCTAGTATCCTAGGATGTGTGGTATAATGGAAAAATCTTTTAAAAACAAGATAGCTTTTCTGAGGCTTAGGCTGTTTACCTGGAAAATGAAAATGTTATTGAATCTAGAAGTTATATTAAAAGAACAAACACCCTGATCAAGTAGAATTATTATAGGAATGCGGGAGATAGCTTAACATGAAGATAATTTGTCGGTGATTAAAAAAAGAAAAAAATATGACCATTTTGAGTGATGCTAAAATTTTGACACCAATTCTTAGTTTAAAAAAACCCCAAACTGGGCCCAGCCCAGTGGTGTAGTGTTTGGGTTCACACACTGCTTTGGTGGCCCGGGGTTCACCGGATTGGATCCTGGGCGCGGACCTACTCACCACTCATCAAGCCATGCTTAGGCGGCATCCCACACACAGCAACTAGAAGGATGCAGAACTATGACACACAACTATCTACTGGGGCTTTGAGGAGAAAAAAGCAAAAAAAGAGGAAGATTGGCAACAGATGTTAGCTCAGGGCCAATCCTCTTAAAAAAAACCCAAAACTGGTAAGCTAAGAACAGAAAATTGCTTACAAATCAATGATAAAATGATAGCTTGTTCAGAATAAAAAATGATCTCACGAATGGGCAATTCACAGAAAAAGAAATACAAATGTTCAGTAAATAATGGAGAGTGCAAAACTTCATCAGTAAACAAAGAAATGCACAGTAAAAGAGTGATTTAATTTTTTTTTTTTTTACCAGATTGGCAAAGCTTAAAATTTTAAAGTTTGGTAATCACTATTGAAGGGTACATACCCTTACTCCAGCTATTCCACTTATAGAAATTTAGCCTAAGGTAAATAATCAGACAAATGCTCAAAGATGTGAATGTATAAGGACACTCATTGTTGCATTTCTTATAATAGGGAGAAAAGTATAAACCTTAAAGTCTTATCATTAGGGAATTAAATAAGTTTTAGTACCTCCATGATAAACTTGATTACAGTTAAAATCAGAAGGGGAAAAAAAGTTATGTTTATTTCAAAATAAAGTAAAGTTTGAAGTTAGATGACTACTGAGGTCCCTTCCACATCTATAATTTTTATTTTTGTGTAACTACCCAGGGATATGGTCAGCATTTCCTTAAGTAGCCAATTTACTCTTATGCCAACAAAGTGATAAAAATAATTTTTAGCTTAGTCCTCAGCCCTTTTCCCATTTACATAGGGGCTTGGCAAACTTTTTCTGTAAAATGCCAAATAGTAAATATTTTAGGCTTTGCAGGCCATGTGGTCTCTGTCATAACTCCTCAACTCTGCCATCATAGCATGAAAGCATTCATAGACAATCGCTAAATGAATGAGTGTGGCTGTGTTCCAATAGAACTTTATTTATGGACACTGAAATTTGAATTTTGTATAATTTTTGTGTGTCATGAAATGTTCTTTTTATTTTTTTCAACCATTTAAAATGTAGAGGCCGGCCTGGTGGTGCAGCAGTTTAGTTCACGCTTTGGCAGCCTGGGGTTTGCGGGTTCGGATCCCGGGTGCGGTGGACGCACTGCTTGTCAGCCATGCTGTGGCAGCGTCCCATATAAAGGAGAGGCAGATGGGTATGGATGTTAGCCCAAGACCAGTCTTCCTCAGCAAAAAAGAGGAGTATTGGCAATGGATGTTGGCTTAGGGCTGGTCTTCCTCAAAAAATAAATAAATAAATAAAATGTAAAATGTTCAGGCCATAGTTTGCTGACCCCTGATTTAGATGAATAAAAATTTCAAAGAATAACTAATTTATGCCTCAGAATAGTAAATTATAGTTTTGAGGAAAATGCTTTACTTAATTACCAGGAGAACTAGACTCCATGGACAAATTCTTATAGTGAACCTTTCTGGATAATTTCCATAGAAATATGAGTAATGCAATGTGTTTTCTACTTGTTTCAAACTGTCATTATGATGCTAGGCAACTACTACCATGTTTCCTTTTTTGAAAAAAAAAAAATGATATCTTCTAGTACTAATCAAAGCAAAACCTAAAGGTAATCAGAATTATGAATGTGGCTTAAAATAATTCTATAAAGTAGGGAAAAATAATTTTTATAATAGCTTGTCAATATTTTTATAGTGAAATTTGTTAGTATTTTATAAAGATCATAATAGCTTCATTTTAGTCAAATAAACAGATGCCATATAAATGTATTTTTTAAGAGCTTTACTAAGATTTAATTCACATACCCTACAATTCACCCATTTAAAGTGTACACTTCAGTGGCTTTTAGTATATTCACAGAGTTGTGCATTCATTACCACAATCAATTTTAAAACATTTTCATTATTCCAAGAAGAAACCCCACACCCCTTAGATATCACCTCCTAACCCTTCAATCCCTCCATCCTACGTAACCACTAATCTACTTTTTGTCTCTATGGATTTGCCTATTCTGGACATTTCATATAAATGGAATATTACAGTATTTGGTCCTCTGTGATTGGCTTCTTTTACTTCACAATGTTTTCAAGGTTCATCCATGTTAGAGCATATATCAATTCTTCATTTCTTTTTCTTGCCAAGTAGTATCTCATTATATAGATATACCACTTTTTTTTAATCTGTTCATCAGATGATGGACATTTAGGTTGTTTCCACTTCATAGATGTACGAGTTGTTTTTTTTTTTTTAATATGGAATGCTTCATGAATTTGCATGTCTTCCTTGTGCAGAGGCCATGTTAATCTTCTCTATATCATTCCAATTTTTTTAGTGTATGTGCTGCCAAAGCGAGCACAGTGTACAAATTTTTGTATGAACGTTTTCGTTTCTCTTGGGTATATATGTAGGAATGAAATTCCTAGAGCATATGGTACTTCTGTGTTAACTGTCAGATTGTTTTCCAAAGTAGCTGTACCATTTTATATTCCTACTAGCGGTATATGAAAGTTCCAGAACCATATCCTCACCAACACTTGCTTTATCTGTCTTTTTGATTATAGCCATCCTAGTGGGTCTGAAGTGGGTATCTCATTGTGATTTTGATTTGCTTTTCCCTGATGGCTAGTGATTTTGAGTATCTATCTCTTCATGTGTTTATTTGCCATTTGTATATGTTCTTTGGAGAAGTGTCTATTCAGATCCTTTGTCCATTTTTTAATTGAGTTATTTGTCTTTTCATTATTGAGTTGTAAGAGTTCTTTATAAATTCTTGATACAAGTCCCTTACCAGATGTATGATTTGCAAAATTTTTTTCCCATTTTATGAGCTGTCTTTTCACTTTTTTTGATGGTTCCTTTGAAGGCAAAAAACTTTTAATTTTGATGATGTTCAATTTATCTATTTCTTCTTTTGTTGCTTTTATAAATGTGTGTTGTGACTGACATCCATGGGAAGCCCCATGTATCATAAACAAAAATATCATTTCATTCTTTATTTTAAATTGCTGCATTATTGGTAAAATGATATACCTATTTTATTTGCAGTCAAGAGAGGAAAGCAGAAAGCAGGCTCTGGCAGCTAAAAGAGAGAAAAGAAAAGAAAAGAGGAAAAAGAAAAAAGAAGAGCAGAAAAGGAAGCAGGAAGAAGATGAGGAAAACAAACCTAAGGAGAATTCAGAACTACCAGAAGATGAAGATGAAGACGAGAATGATGAAGATGGTGAGAAATGACCCATCTGAATTAGTGATAAAATTCTCCTGTGTTTATCAACTTCATTTTGAGTGCTTTTTGCTCTAATTAATTCTAGTTAAATACTCAATTACTATTGTAATCTGAAATTGACAATTGACTTTTACAGTAAATATTTCTAAATATTTTATATTGTAAAGTGATAAAGAGAACCAGAAGGGGGAAGGCAAGCACATAATTTGAAGAAGTTCAGTTGTAATTTAAGTTCCCCCCTAAAACATCATGTATGTCCTAAAAGTGATACAGTAAGAGGTTTGCCAGCTTCTCTTCAGGTTCTTCCTTACCCTCTCCTCCCCTAGTTGGAAACAGGGAAGAGGTCCAGTTCCTCAATAAATTTTTAGCCTAAGGTGCAGGCTCAAAGCTATACACGGCTGGGGTTCAGTACTCTCAAAGAGTTGTTTATTGTATAGTCTTGCAGTGCTTGTGGTAGGGAAATAATTTTGCTCTATTTAAATTCTAATTCTAAAATACTATTTGAAAAATTTCCTAAATTCAAACTATATTATGATTTTTAGTTCATGAAACTAGCATTTCAGATCTTAAGAATGTTAATGATATGAATGTTTTATACCAAGTTAGACATCAAAATATGATAAAGTATATTTGTTCTAACAACAGTAAAGATTTCTTTATTTACTAGTGAATACTGGTGAAAGGAAAATATGACCTAAGTGTCTGAATTATTATGAATTGTTGGATATATTCTGTCACAATTTGTTTTGAGATCTCTGCCGCTCAATGTGATTTTAATCCTTTTTGATAATTTCAGTGGAGCAAGAAGTTCCCATAGAACCGCCTAGTGCAACCACCACCACCACAATTGGAATCTCTGCAACATCTACAACATTCACAAACGTGTTTGGGAAAAAAAGGGCCAACGTGGTGACAACCCCCAGCACCAATCGGAAAAATAAGAAGAACAAAACAAAAGAGACCCCTCCCACTGCCCATTTAATATTACCAGAACAACATATATCCTTGGCACAGCAAAAGGCAGATAAAAATAAAATAAATGGAGAACCCAGAGGTGGTGGTACAGGTGGAAATAGTGATTCAGATAACTTGGACAGCACAGATTGCAACAGTGAGAGTAGCAGTGGTGGTAAAAGCCAAGAGTTAAATTTCACCATGGATGTGAATTCCTCTAGTGATAGGAGATACCCCTCGCTGCTACTCCATTCCCAAGAAGAAAAGACGAGTACTGCCACTTCTAAACCTCAAACACGGTAAATTTTTCTGATTTGTTAACTCTACATCCACCTTTCCTTTTTCATGCTTGGTACAAGAATTTGAGGTACATCCTTCAAGCATAAGTTGTGTTAAAAAATTTAGGTCTACCACCTTATCTGTCTTCAATATTTAAAACTGAAATTTACCAGTCTTCTCCTAATCATGTGCTAGTTATGAAATGAGATTATTAGAAATTTTTATGATTCAATTCTAAAGTTGAAAATATTAGCGTACCTTGATTTTATTTTAACTATGTCATTTTTATTGATTACAGTCCAACTTTTGGCTTCTGAATCCATTTTAATACTAAAATAGATGATGGACTCTGCTCTATTTCTGTTTTTCTGAATTCTTGATAATTTGATGTGCCAAATTTTAATTCAAATATTTCAGCATAATTTTGTCTATAAAGAAATATAGTCTTGAATTTCTATCTTAAAATTTATCTTTTATTGGACTTGATATTTCTCTCTTCTCAGACTTGAAGGTGAAGTCAATCCTAATTCCTTATCAGCGAGCTACAAGTCAGTTTCATTGCCATTGAGCTCTCCAAACATAAAGCTAAATCTGACTAGCCCTAAAAGGGGGCAAAAAAGAGAAGATGGGTGGAAAGAAGTTGTACGAAGGTAGGTAGATTTAGTCTCATCTTTTTAACTTTCATAGACCATATAGGTTCTCCTCTTGTAATAATGAATAATTTGAATGTGCTTATTATTTTAAACTGCAATCCCATGCTAAATCCAGAGCAGGCTAAAGCAAAATTAGAAGCAATATGTAAATTTTGCATGCATATTTTATATGACACAACAAATGTTGGCTTTAAAATAACAAAAAATATTTTATTAAAACATAAGATTTACAGAAGTTTACAGACAAACCATACAAAATAAGTCACAAGGGAAGATTCTTAAAGAGAAGATTCTACATTTGACAGCAAAGTCACACTGTTATTAGTGAGAGCTATGATCTTTGTTTAATGGTCCCATTTTGGTTCAGACAATCAAGCTTGTACAAAGACAGCATAGCGTTTAAATAAAGTTAGACTTGGCTAGAGAGCGTATTCTGAAGAATTGATTAGCTGCTTTTAACCAGTGCTATTGGATTACCCAGTTACACCCCTGCAACTACCTTCATTCACACTGCTTGAATTTAAACCATGATAGGAGAAATGAATACAAGCAGAGAGGGGCTACTGCTTTTAAATGTCTCACACAATCCAGATAATATTTCTAGTCTCTGCTCATGTTTTACAACAGGGAATCAGGACTAGATATAGATTTGCTAATGTGCATTTAATCACCAAAGAACTAAGATGTCTAGGCTTTTTTTTTTATGTTTCTAAGACTTTGTGTCCATTAAATGCAAACAAAAAAGGAAGAAGTCTTGGCAGAACAGGAGAAGCGATACATACTTGATGATCAGATCGATTTAAGTATTATTCACGGCATCTAGCCTAGTTCATGCTCTAGCTTTCAGAATATCGAAATATATTCTTCCCAACTTGTCCACATTAAGATGATAAATTTTGATCATGAAATGTACTTTAGGGGCTGCCATTGGTATTCTTCTGGAAGGAATAGTTCCAGTTTAAAGGTCTCTCCCTCAAAGGTGGAATCCTGAGGTCCAGCAATGACCACATGAAAATAATGGGTGTTGCTCTCATCTGGTTCTGCCAGCAAACACTGGGTTTCCTTGATAATCCTGTGGGGCAGCTGGGCCATCTTGACAGATCCCAAGACCAGCCTCTGGTCTTCTCTCTGGCTCTGCTCACCTCACACACAAGTGGAAGTCCCAGGCTCCACTTGTGAGTTGCTTTTTATGTAGTTCAAATTTGAGGCTTATTTTTTTATTGCTAAGTATAAATTATTGATATTGATAAGCTAGCCTCTTTTATTCAGTATAGAGTTTAATAAGACGGTATGCATTATTAATTTAGAAAGAGTCAGTACATATGGTCATTGCAGTTTAGTTGACGTGATGTTTTGGGCAGATTTGAAAAAATTACATTATGAGTGATTTAAATATAGTTTTTGTTTTAAACAGCAATGTAATTTTTACCTTTACTAAATTAAATTCAATATGATAAGAGGTCAGTTCTAAAATAAAAAGTTCTAGTAATTTCCTCTTTAAGGTTTGCGAAATATTATTCTAAAGTGTCCATGAACATACTTACTAGAACTTTTTTTTTTTTTTTTTTTGGTGAGGAAGATTAGCTCTGAGCTAACATCTGTTGCCAATCCTCTTCTTTTTGCTGAGGAAGATTGGCCCTGGGCTAACATCCTTGCCCACCTTCCTCTACTTTATACATGGGATGCTGCCACAGCATGGCTTGATAAGCGGTGTGTGGGTCTGAGCCTGGGATCTGAACCTGCGAATCCCAGGCCACCAAAGTGGAGTGTGCCGAACTTAACCACTACACCACTGGGCTCGCTCCCTAAGACATCTTTTTTTTTTTTTGCATGTGATGTGTACAGCAGCTTTATTCATAATCTCCACTGATTTTTTTTATTACCATTTTTTTATTGATGTCTTAATAGTTTATAAGACTGTGGGGTTTTAGTTGTACATTTTTGTTTGTCCGTCACCTTGTGGATGTAACCCTTCACCCCTTGTGCCCACCCCCTCCTTCCCCTTGGTAACCACCAATCAGTTCTCTCTGTCTGTGTGTTCATTTATATTCCATATATGAGTGAGTTCATGCAGTGTCTGTCCTCTCTCTCTGGCTTATTTCACTTAACATAATACCCTCTAGGTCCATCCATGTTGTTGCAAATGGGACAATTGTGTCTTTTCTTATGGCTGAGTAGTATTCCATTGTATGTATATACCACATCTTCTTTAACCAATCATCAGTCGAGGGACACTTGGGTTGCTTCCACTTCTTGGCTATAGTGAATAATGCTGCAATGAACACAGGGGTGCATACGCCTCTTGTGATGGTTGATTTCACGTCCATTGGGTAGATGCCCAAGAGTGGGATTGCTGGATCATAAGGTATTTCTATTTTTAATTTTTTGAGGACTCTCCATACTGTTTTCCATAGAGGCTGCACCAGTTTGCATTCCCACCAGCAGTGAATGAGGGTCCCCGTTTCTCCACAACCTCTCCAGCATTTGTTGTTATTTGTCTTTGTGATTATAGCCATTCTAACAGGTGTAAGGTGATATCTCAGTGTAGTTTTGATTTGCATTTCCCTGATGATTAGTGATGTTGAACATCTTTTCATGTGTCTATTGACCATCTGTATCTCTTCCTTGGAAAAATGTCTGTTCATATCCTCTGCCCATTTTTTGATCGGGTTGTTTGGTTTTTTTGTTGCTCAGTTGTATGAGATCTTTATATATTACTGAGATTAATCCCTTGTCAGACAAACGATTTGCAAATATTTTCTCCCAGCTGGTGGGTTGTTTATTCATTTTGATCCTGGTTTCATTTGCCTTGTAGAAGCTCTTTAGTCTGATGAGGTCCCACTTGTTTATTTTTTCTTTTGTTTCCCTTGTCCGAGTAGACATGGAATCTGAAAGGATCCCTTTATATCCAATCTCAATTAGTGTACTGCCTATATTTTCTTCCAGGAGTTTTATAGTTTCAGGTCTCACTTTCAGGTCCTTGATCCATTTTGAATTGATTTTTGTATATGGTGATAGGAGATGGTCTACTTTCATTCTTTTGCATGTTGCTGTCCAATTTTCCCAGCACCATTTATTGAAGAGACTTCCCTCTCTCCATTGTATGTTCTTTGCTCCTTTGTCAAAGATTAGCTGTCCATAGGTGTGTGGTTTTATTTCTGGGCTTTCAATTCTATTCCATTGATCTGTGTGTCTATTCTTGTACCAGTACCATGCTGTTTTGATTACTATAGCTTTATAGTATATTTTGAAATCAGGGATTGTGATGCCTCCAGCTTGGTTCTTTTTTTCAGAATTGCTTTAGCTATTCGGGCTCTTTTGTTGCCCCATACAAATTTCAGTAGTTTTTGTTCTATTACCGTGAAGAATGACATTGGGATTCTGATTGGGATTGCATTGAATCTGTAGATTGCTTTAGGTAGAATGGACATTTTAACTATTTTTATTCTTCCAATCCATATGCATGGAATATTTTTCCATTTCTTTATGTCTTCCTCGATTTCTTTCAATAGTGTCTTATAGTTTTCATTGTATAGGTCTTTTACCTCCTTGGTTAAATTTATTCCCAGATATTTTATTCTTTTTGTTGCAATTGTAAATGGGATTGTCTTTTTGAGTTCTCTTTCTGTTGGTTCATCGTTAGTGTATAGAAATGCAATTGATTTTTGTAAGTTGATTTTATACCCTGCCACTTTACTGTAGTTGTTGATTATTTCTAGTAGTTTTCCGATGGAATTTTTTGGGTTTTCTATGTATAAGATCATGTCGTCTGCAAATAGTGAGAGTTTCACTTCTTCATTGCCTATTTGGAGTCCTTTTATTCCTTTTTCTTGCCTAATTGCTCTGGCCAGAACTTCCAGTACTATGTTGAATAAGAGCGGTGAGAGTGGGCACCCTTGTCTTGTTCCTGTCCTCAAAGGAATGGTTTTCAGTTTTTCCCCGTTGAGTAGGATGTTTGCTGTAGGTTTGTCATAAGACATCTTTTTTAATAAGTACATTTACTATACAAAGACATTTGATTTCATAAGCTCATGTGTAGTCTTCATTTTATAGGTCAAAGAAATTGTCTGTTCCAGCCTCAGTGGTTTCCAGGATAATGGGAAGAGGAGGATGCAACATCACTGCAATACAAGATGTTACTGGTGCCCATATTGATGTGGATAAACAAAAAGATAAGAATGGCGAGAGAATGATCACAATAAGGTAATTGTGAAAAGTGTATATTGCTAGTTTTGTTTGGCAATTAAATTTTATTAGAAGCATACATTTGTTAGGTATGATACAATCAAGAATTTTATTTCATGGTAAAGATTACCTGGGGTTTTTTGTGTGTGTGTGTGTGTGAGGAAGATTGGCCCTGTGCTAACATCTCTTACCAATCTTCCTCTTTTTGCTGAAGAAGATTGGCTCTGAGCTAAGATCTTGCCCATCTTCCTCTGTTTTGTATGTGGGACGCCGCCACAGCATGGCTTGATGAGCAGTGTGTCGGTCCGCGCCCAGGATTCAAACCTGCAGGCCCTGGGCTGCTGAAGTGGAGTGCATGAACTTAACTACTACGCCACCAGGTCAGCCCCAAGATTACTTGGTTTTTTATGGGTTTGATCTTGTTTTTGTTTTTTGTTTGTTTTCTCATCAGGGGTGGTACGGAATCAACAAGATATGCAGTTCAACTTATCAATGCACTTATTCAAGATCCTGCTAAGGAACTGGAAGACTTGATTCCTAAAAATCATATCAGAACACCTGCCAGCACCAAATCCATCCATGCAAACTTCTCATCTGGAGTAGGCACCACAGCAGCTTCCAGTAAAAATGCATTTCCCTTGGGTGCTCCAACTCTTGTAACTTCACAGGCGACAACATTATCTACGTTCCAGCCCACTAATAAACTTAATAAGAACGTTCCAACAAATGTACGTTCTTCTTTCCCAGTTTCTCTACCCTTAGCTTATCCCCACCCTCATTTTGCCCTGCTGGCTGCTCAAACTATGCAACAGATTCGGCATCCTCGCTTACCCATGGCCCAGTTTGGAGGAACCTTTTCACCCTCTCCTAACACTTGGGGACCATTCCCAGTGAGACCTGTGAATCCTGGCAACACAAATAGCTCTCCAAAGCATAATAATACAGGCCGTCTACCTAACCAGAACGGGACTGTTTTACCCTCAGAGTCTGCTGGACTAGCTACTGCCAATTGTCCTATCACTGTCTCTTCTGTAGTTGCTTCCAGTCAGCAACTGTGTGTGACTAATACCCGGACTCCTTCATCAGTCAGGAAGCAGTTGTTTGCCTGTGTGCCTAAGACGAGTCCTCCAGCAACAGTGATTTCTTCTGTGACAAGCACTTGTAGTTCCCTGCCTTCTGTCTCCTCTGCACCTATCACTAGTGGGCAAGTTCCCACCACATTTCTGCCCGCAAGTACTCCTCAAGCACAGCTTTCTTCACAAAAGATGGAGTCTTTCTCTGCCATGCCAGCCCCCAAAGAGAAAGTGTCCACACAGGACCAGCCCATGGCAAACCTGTGTACCCCATCTTCAGCTGCAAATAGCTGCAGTAGCTCTGCCAGCAACACCCCAGGAGCTCCAGAAACTCTCCCATCCAGTAGTCCCACTCCTTCCTCCAATAACACACAGGAGGAGGCACAGCCATCCAGTGTGTCTGATTTAAGTCCTATGTCAATGCCTTTTGCATCTAATTCAGAACCTGCTCCATTGACTTTGGCATCGCCCAGATTGGTTGCTGCTGATAATCAGGATACCAATAATTTACCTCAGTTAGCTGTACCAGCACCTCGAGTTTCTCATCGAATGCAGCCCAGAGGTTCTTTTTACTCAGTGGTACCAAATGCAACTGTTCACCAGGATCCCCAGTCTATTTTTGTTACAAATCCAGTTCCTTTAACACCACCTCAAGGCCCACCAGCTGCAGTGCAGCTTTCTTCAGCCATGAACATTATGAATGGTTCTCAGATGCACATTAACCCAGCAAATAAATCTTTGCCACCTACATTTGGCCCAGCCACACTTTTCAATCACTTCAGTAGTCTTTTTGATAGTAGTCAGGTGCCAGCTAACCAGGGTTGGGGAGATGGTCCACTGTCCTCACGAGTTGCTGCAGATGCCTCTTTCACTGTTCAGTCAGCGTTCCTGGGTAACTCTGTACTTGGACACTTGGAAAACATGCACCCTGACAACTCCAAGGCACCTGGCTTCAGACCACCTTCCCAGCGAGTTTCTACTAGTCCAGTTGGTAAGTTATTATAACTATTGCTGCATCTCAATTTGGGGCTCTAACAGCATAATCTAATCTTCCAAGATAAAGTGTTTATTTTGTACATAGTATTGCATGATCTTAAAGAAATGAGAGTGTGTCATAAATAGTAAAGACCTTTTAATGATTGCTAATTGAGTGGACAAAAAAGTAACTGGAGGTAAATCACTCACATGTAATGAGCTGCTTTATATTCTCTGTATGGTCTCTGTCCCTCATAGCAAGGAGGTAATACCTTGTGTCAGTCCATTTTTTTAGAATTGGTATAAGATGATATTAATAAAAAGGACTCATAGGATGGTTCAAGGATTCCAAATTTAGAGACTTTTTAAATTTTATTATTTATTTATTTTTGCTGAGGAAGACTAGCCCTGTGCCCATCTTCCTCTATTTTATGTGTAGAACATCACCACACATGGCTTGATGAGCAGTACATATGTCCACGCCCAGGATTCCAACCCGCGAACCCCGGGCTGCTGAAGTGGAGCACATAAACTTAACCACTATGCCACTGGGCTGGCCCTAGAGACATTTTTTTAAATCATAGTAATTGTTTGCATTTCTCACACTTAAAAAGTTTAAGTTACAAAGGTGTTTAAGCACCAGTCCATAATCTACATTCTTTGTTTTCAGTCTTGGGTGCTCAGACTGGATATTAAACTATATTGTTTAATAGTAGTCTATATTATTTACATTAGATGGAGCTGTTTGAAGAGACCTGGTCATTTGTGGGCTCTTATTTTAAAAAGACCAAGTTAGATTCAGCTATTTGTTCCTCAAAATTAGAAATTAGCTGCTGAGGCATTATTAGAAAGATATGAGGCCAGTGTTGGCTTGGAGATATTTGGAAAACCAGAATCTATTTTCCAGAGTCTATGAGCCAAATTTTAGTCCAGTCTGCAGTATTCTGAAAAACAAATTAGAAATCGTGGCTGATCTAGAATAGGGGTAAGAGGAACTGTTGCCAAGTAGCATTTTTCTTCCAGTTGGAAAACTGTCCCATAGCCCATCCTTCCTTTTCGCTAATTATAAACTGATCTATGTTGTTTAAAATTTGTGAATTTATGGATTTATGTGTAGCCTTAGCTTTCACTTCAGATGTTTCCATTTACTTTTCTTTCCAGGAAAACAGCTGTTATATCATCTTTCAAATAGAAATACAAGCTTATATAAAACCATCTATGGTTCAGAATATTCTCTAGGATTCTTTTTTTTTCTTTTCTATAAAGAGGTATTTATTTTAACTTTTCATTTTGGGGAAACTAATAGAAGTTTTCAAAGGCCCCGGGGTTAAAGAAGGGCTCATTGCCAGCGCTCAGCCTGTGGTAGAAAGCATTAATCCTTGACTTGACTGCCACTAGCCAATATGTGAATTTAGAGTGCCTTTACCAGAATTAGACTAGGTCTCTCATATTCCAGCATGTGAGCTCTTTGCATTCCACATACTGCATTCCAGAAGATCTGCAGATTATGAATGTCTGGACAAAAGTCAAGGAAATCATCCATCTAGTTTGGTAGAAAACAAGGTTTGGGGACCTTAATTATTCAGATCAATAATATCAAAATTATTTATTGCTAGTAAAAAATAATAATAATTTAAAAAGTAAGCATTAATCCTTGACCTTCCCTCTGGAGTCCAGGATTGATTAAGTTTGGTCTCATTTCTTAACTGCCTGTATGGTTTCTTTTGTTGATGCTCTTCTTTCATAGATATAGTTTACTCTCCTGGTTTATAGGTAAAAAATAGTAATACTTAAGAAGATGAGAAAAGATGTGGAGAAATTGGTACTCTCAAATGCGGCTGCTGGTGGAAATTTAAAATGATACAGCCACTTCGGAAAAACAGTTTGACAGTTCCTCAAAAAATTAAGCAGAGTTACCAAATGATCCAGTAATTCTACTCTTAGATATACCCAAGAGAAAACATGTCTACACAAAAACTGGTACACAAATGTTCATACCACATTATTCATAATAGCCAAAAAGTGGAAACGACCCAATGTCCATCAACTGATGAATGGAAAAACAAAATGTGGTGTATCTCTATAATGAGATATTATAATGCTATGTAGTAATATATTAATATATAATATTTATATTCTATATAATGAGATACAGTAAAACAAAATGAAGTACTGATTTACACTATGACACAGATGAACTTTGAAAATATTTTGCTAAGTGAAAGAAGCCAGTCACAAAGACCACATACTGCATGATTCCATTTATATGAAATTTCCAGAATAGGCAAATCTATGGAGACAGAAAGTATATTAGTGGTTGCTTAGAGATGGGGATATGTGGTAAAGGAGGATGGAGAGTGACAGGTAATGTGTACAGAAGACAAAATGTTTAGGGTAGACAAAAATATTCTAAAATTGTGGTGATGGGTGCACAACCCTGTGAATATACTAAAATCCTTTGAATTGTATACTTTAAATAGATGAATAAGACCTGTTTGAGAGAAGTTTTGACAGTTTTTTATGTTGATATTAACTACTTTTTCCTGAAATGAGCACCTATCTTTTTCTAGACCCTTGTCCCCTTTCCCTAATACATTCTGCAGAAAAAGCAATGGAATTTGAGAAGACTGCTAAATTTGGACTTATACAAACTAGACAGAAATTTTGATATAGTTTGCCACTGTTAATTTTTCTTTTATCGGATGGAATACTGAAATTATCTTTAGTTTAATAGTATGCTTTTCCTCCTTGTTAGGAAGGAAACATTGTTGGTTTTGCTGTTCATCTTCCATAGGAAATGACCGTAGTTGTGTAGATAGACAACTGTACTTTGGGATTTTTCCACAAAAGGGAAAGCAGAAGTTATTGATTGGTGCCCACTTAGTCACAACATGCTCTCATTTCATGTCCCCTCCAGTGAAAACTTTGAGATTTATCCAGAACATACTTCAAGTGACTGCCATTCTTAAAGATTGGCCTCACTTTTTTTGTTTTTTGGGTTTTTTTTTTTGTGAGGAAGACCAGCCCTGAGCTAACATCCACTGCCAATCCTCTTTTTTTGCTGAGGAAGATTGGCCCTGAGCTAACATCCATGCCCATCTTCCTCTACTTTATATGGGACACTGCCACAGCATGGCTTGACAAGTGGTGTGTTGGTCCACACCCGGGATCCGAACCTATGAACCCCAGGTCGCTGAAACGGAGCACACGAACTTAACCACTATGCCACTGGGCCAGCCCTGGGCTCACTTTTCTATATCTAGTGCTGTTTGTTGATATTCTTCTGGACTGCAAGAAAAAAATTGATTTGGGCCATACAGTATCACATAAATGGATTCTTTTTGCTGTGATCTACAGAATAAACTGCATGCTTTCTCCTTTTTTAAAAAGGAATTAAGTAAACTTTGGACTTTCAGTTTTAAAGTCTTGGCTAATTGGATGTCTTGGACCTGTTTCATTTCAGGGTTGCCATCCATTGACCCATCAGGCAGCTCCCCATCTTCCTCTTCTGCTCCTCTGACAAGTTTTTCCGGCATACCAGGAACGCGGGTTTTCCTGCAAGGGCCAGCTCCTGTTGGGACTCCTAGTTTCAACAGACAACATTTTTCTCCCCATCCTTGGACAAGCGCCTCAAACTCATGTAGGAATCCTGGAGGAACTCTTCCCAAAGAGTCTTGAATAAGTTATTAAACCATTTGTTTCAGGGAACACTAAATTGTAACTTTAGTAATCTAAATGGTATGCAGATACCTAAGGTTTGTATTGTAGTCATGTCAAAAATTGTCAGTCATTTGTAGGATAGAAAACTTGAGAAGTGTCAAGCTATTCTCCCAAGCCAGAAATGTTTCCTGGGACTTGGGTCAAGAAAAGAGGTACTACAGGTAGTTTTATAAAAGAACCCTTTTGGCGGCAGTACTGTGAAAAAATTTCTCAAGTCTGAAAAGAAGTTGAATTTATGTGTCTGCTCAGTTTGGTATGATTCTTCATTTATTTTTACATTTTAGGAGACTGTATTATTGCCATTTATAAGTAAAACTATTCCTTCGTTCTGACTTATCTCAATATTTAGAACAGATGAAGTTCTAACAGGACTTGAATAGGATTTGATTTGTGTGTGTGTGTGAGGAAGATTAGCCCTGAGCTAACATCTGTTGCCAATCCTCCTCTTTTTGCTGAGGAAGACTGGCTCTGGGCTAACATCCGTGCCCATCTTCCTCTACTTTATATGGGATGCCGCCACAGCATGGCTTGACAAGCACTGCATCAGTCCGTGCCCGGCATCTGAACCTGTAAACTCCAGGCCGCCGCAGTGAAGTGTACAAACTTAACCGTTACGCTGCCAGGCTGGCCCCTGGATTTGATTTTTTTAATGAGCATCATGAGGTAGTCAGTGAGTACTGGCCCTTTTGACAAGGAAAACGATTCATATTACCTGAGTAGAGTCCCATTAAGAAACAAAGCCGTAAATTGAATCCTCCAATGCTTTGCTAACATTTGATGTTTCTTCCTTATGGACAAAAGGGGCTGTAGAAAGAGAAAAAAGGAAGCCACTAATAAGTATAGAGGGCTATCAGCTGTTTTCCAGACAATATGCTAGGTACTGTGCAAACATTGCCACATTTAAGTTAATTTAAAATGTGACAATGTATGTTTTGAGTAGATTATTTAGAACTAGAATAAGAATAAATGCGACCTTCTTCCTTTCTAGCCTTGTTCAATCTGGAAATTTTTTTTAGACTACTTGTTTGTACTTACTATAGGCAGAAGAAGTATAGGATGATGTTTATAGAACTTACATATTTTCATTTGAATGATGTTATAAAATGAAATTTTTCTTTATAGAACCTATGTTATGGAATAGATCTTTCCAACAAGGTTTCTCATATCTTATAATTAGTTTCTATATGTAATAAAACAATAGAGAAATATTTTGCCACCAGGTGACTCTCCTATTCCATCTGTTTCTTCGGGATCATCTTCACCTCTTTCAGCCACTTCTGCCCCACCAACATTGGGCCAACCAAAAGGAGGCAGTGCCAGTCAGGATCGAAAGATACCTCCCCCCATTGGAACAGAGAGACTAGCCCGGATTCGGCAAGGAGGGTCTGTCACACAAGCCCCTGTGGGAACTAGTTTTGTTGCTCCTGTTGGACACAGTGGAATCTGGTCATTTGGTGTCAATGCTATGTCAGGTACAGTTACCTTACCCTCTGTTTGGAGGGATATCTCAAGTAAGTTGCGGGATTTTGCCATTAAAACTTAATTCTTTAAAAAAAAAAGCTTAGTTCCTACACTTAACAATCAGTAGGGGTGTGTATACTTTTGAAGAATTCAATCCAGTCTCAGAGTCTGGAATGTTAGTTTGGGTTATACATAATAATATATGTAATATGTATAATAATAATATATAATATATATAAAATAATATAGAGTTGATAAGTAAAAGATTCAAAGCATACTTCCTTTCCCTCTTAGCTTTTCAGTGTATAATGGGATAGTCATTTGAGTTCTTTCAGGGAGCACTTAATCTTTTGAAGGACAAGGTAGAGTGTCTGGGGGTATTCAGAGAACTTCACCCAGTTTTCCAGGAACTTGGTTTTTTTGGTTTGTAGAGATTGTCATGAACATGCCCTGAGCTCTTCAGAGGAAAGATTTTGATAAAATTTAGTATGAAAAAGATCAAGTGGTAATGTTTTGTTATCTTATCCAAATAAATATCAAACCCTGTTCTCTTCTTTCCAGAAGGCTTATCAGGTTGGTCACAGTCTGTGATAGGGAACCATCCAATGCATCAACAATTATCAGATCCGAGTACATTCTCCCAGCATCAACCAATGGAGAGAGATGATTCTGGAATGGTAGCCCCCTCTAACATTTTTCATCAGCCTATGGCAAGCAGTTTTGTGGATTTTTCTAAAGTGAGTTGACAAACATCATTGTAACTTGTTTAACACTTTGCCAGCCAGTGTAATCACATGTTAAGGAGTAGTTTGTATTAAAATAATTCTCCCTTTTGGTGTAACTAGTTTGTTTCCATGACTCTGCCAGATTTTTTTGCCTAATTTTAAGAGTGGGTTATGTTGTCTACAGTAATTTGTCCTCAAACTATCCTTAGGATGCCTCCATCCTCCCAAAAAACCTGAGATATTTGGGTTTTGCTGCTTTGCGTTTTGCTGCCACAGCTTTGAGGGAGGCCTCTGCCCCTGTAAAAAGCTGGCTGTGAGCACCCCAATGCCCTTTTTTTGTCCTGAGAGCTTCCTGGCTGCCGTAAAGCCACATTATGGCTGCAAGCAATCATGGAAAGTTCCCCTTTTCTTAGCACAAGCTTATTAGTGAAACTAAAATCAGGGAAAGTTGAGGATATTATGTGTTCATCAGATAAGGGGAATGTCCTGATGATTTGATATTGGATTTAGTTTTTTCCTCTTTTCATTGAAAGTGTTATTGATGCAAATAACCACTTTTGGTTTGTCAACACTGTACAGTGCTATACTTACAGGATCCTCAAAGTTGGTATTATGAAATCATCATTTATAATCACTTCATGATTAAACCTTTTTTCTGCTGTTTTAGGGTCTGCCAATTTCCATGTATGGAGGCACCATAATACCCTCTCATCCTCAGCTGGCTGATGTTCCAGGGGGCCCTCTGTTTAATGGACTTCACAACCCAGATCCTGCTTGGAACCCTATGATAAAAGTTATTCAAAATTCAACTGAATGCACTGATGCCCAACAGGTAAAATGGACTTAATGCTCTTTTATTTTTCAGATTTGTCATGTCTTTCTTTTAATTCTTTGGTTAGTACAAATTGTGAATATCAAAAGTCATGACATATGACCACCTTGATCTAAATTAAGTTTTTCAATATCAAGCTGATGCTACTAAACATTTTATTTCATGTATGTGTATTCTTCCTAGGCAGAAACAGTGAATTGCCATTGCATTTATATATTCATTTTGTAAATGTCTAAAGATTCCTAATTAGAAATTCCAATTTTTCCTCCCCCTTTTCAGATTTGGCCTGGCACGTGGGCACCTCATATTGGAAACATGCATCTCAAATATGTCAACTAAGTTAGACGGTCTTACTCTTTAGCCTTGTTTGAGAAACCTATGACCTTGGAAGAACCCTGGGGATTTTTTTTTAATGTGCCTAACTAAGAAATTTTCTCTGAGGCTTTAACAATGGAAATTTGATTGCCCATTGTGTAAGAACAAAGTGATTTCCTATCCACCTGATTATGTTCTCTGGTTAGTTTAGCCATTTTGAACTAGTGCTTTTGGCTAAACGTACTGAATGCTACTTGTATACAGAAGAGAATTAGATGATTACATGTTTCAACCTTTTAGGGTGGTAAATACATGTACAATTGTTTACATACTTAAAAGGAAAAAGTTGAGTAAATTTCTTGTCATATAGTGGCTCTACTTAATGTAGCCTGTATTAATGTGAAATATTTACCAGAATATTCAATAAAAAGATGAACAGTGTTTAGAAGTGGGGTCTGATCCTTTCAGTGGTCATGCAGGTACCACCCAATCTACGATCATATTGAACCAAGTTGTTAATACTATATTTGTAACAGGCTTCTCACACTTTACACTTTTTGTGTGTGTGTGTGTGAGGAAGATTGGCCCTGAGCTAACATCTGTTGCCAGTCTTTCTCTATTTTTTGTATATGAGACGCTGCTTGATGAGTGGTGGGTAGGTCCATGCCTGGGATCCAAACCCACGAACCCTGGGCTGCCGAAGTGGAGCACGTGAACTTAACCACTACACCACCAGGCCGGCCCCTCACATTGTAGACTTTAGAGTCCATTCTTAGACTGCCTTGAAGAAACACTTTTAAGACCAGTGATCTATTTATTCTGTCTTAAACATTCTTTGTTCTCTTGCTCTCTTCCATATCATCTTATAAGTGAGAAAGTAGTTTCAGGCCCCTACAATGTGTCTTATCTGACTTTAGTACATAGGCCACTGATAGGTTTGGCTCTTTATGGATCATGAGTATGTCAATAAGAACAATACGATTTCAATCAGATGATGCTGAATAAACTTAGGGACACCCAAATCATTAACTTCAGGTTCCTTTTGTGCTTCTCGACTTTTTTATCTAAAGATTTATTTGGTTATAGGTGTTTTAAGTTTTATTTGGGTTGGAACTTAGGAGGGGGTGGGAGTGACTCCTGTAATTCTGTTGTATTGTTGAATCAGCTGAGTAATGTTTATAAATATGTGACTAATTCTGGTCTTAGTTCCATGGCCCCAAGTATGAAGAGCCAATATGTTTAATAAGCTAAATGCAAGAACACTGGAATGGATTGCTTTGGCCAAACTATAGGCTATGCCAAGAATCTGATGCAATAGAGAAGGAAAAACTATCCCACTGAAAAGAACAGTCATCAACTCATTCATGTTTTATATAGTTGAATTTCCTGGTCTTATATATAGGCAACCTAAAAAAGAAAACAAGAAAATGTTTGAGGCTCAGAAGCCAAAATACAAATCAAGGCAAAGAAGGATGCACAGAAAAATAGTAACTTGGGATAGAACTGTACAAGTATCACTTTTCTACTCTCACACCAACAGGAGTTCTTAATCTTCTGTGCCTGGCTCCTCGAACCACCACTAGATGAGACACACCCTGTTTTTTCTGTATTAGACATACCTGGTTCTTTTGTCTTTCATATCATCCTACATACATCTTACATGAGAGAGCTTCTTTAAGCTCATTTCTTATTTTTTATTTTGGATGGATTTGGAAAGTATCACTGATGTTGAACCTACTGCCTTTGTAGTGCTTGATAACCACATCAAGTATTCTCAAGAGACCCCCTTACCTTGAGGGGGAGAAAAGCCCCCTTGGATCACCTACATATCTTGCTGTTTCCACTTAACCACTAACAAAAAAAAAAATCACCTAATATTAGTGAAATGAATGAAACTACTCTTGATGAAACATAGACTAGTGAGAAATAATATTAAGTAAATTAATCAGTGGGACAAAAAGGTGAGTTTTGTTCTATCTTAACTATCTACAATACATTTGAATTATCTGGAAGAGCCCTTGACCCTATCTTCTGCACCTTGAGGACAACAGAATAAGAAATTTTATCACAGGTCAGGAACTAGAACCCATGAGAAGAGGAGGAATTATGAGAAACCCTAGGAGGATTAGGAAGAAACAGGAGCTGGGCAGTTGGTAGTAGTTATTTAGGATACCCTCCTCCCTGCCCTCTTACCAGCACTGCCTTCTTTTCTTTCTATTTGGATCCCAGTAGCCTACTCCCACCCCATTTTGCCACTGTAATCTCTTCTTCCTCTGTCTTGCCTCTTCCTGGCATTACTTAACTGCTATTTTACCAACCTGAACCTTGGATTAAACCTAGCTCAGGTAAGAACTTAATTACTTTCAAAATATACAAGGGATTTGGGAGGGAGGCAGCATGGGTACAATGGAACAAGAGTCAGAAGTCTAAATTCTATTTTCATTTCTGCCACTTGGAGCTATATGACCTTAGGCAAGTCATTTCTCATTTCTGGGCCTCACTTTCCTCATCTGAAAATGAAATAGAACGTAAATGAACTCAAGAGTCTCTAGTTCTTACACAGATTTTCTTCTTTTTCTTGTCAATGAGAACATATGGTATGGGAATACTGGAAGCCAATAGAATGTTTACATTGCTGAGGTTTAAGAGCCCCTACCATTGGTTCTCACATGGAATAAAAGCTGCTGTTGTGGGAGCCAGTATTGATTTTGAGATTTTAGTGGAGGCAGAAAAAAACCTTGCACATCCATAGTGAGCCCTCAAGTCATTAAGAAACATCCTGCTTAGGCACAGATCAAACCCCATGAGAATAACAGCTCTTTCAAGGAATAAAACTATATCATCAAGGTTTCTGGACCCACTTATTTTAAGTAGTATTCAATGTAATAAAATTTGACCACCAATAAAATTATTGATGTTTTAAGACCCTTTAAACCTATTGTGGCTACAGTGTGCTGACTTGCCCTTTTATAGGCCAGTCTGCTTCCTTCAGTCTCTGCTCTCAAAGGGGAAATCCCATCACCTCAGCTAACCAGACCGAAGAAGAGAGTTGGACAGCCAATGGTGGCCTCTCCTAACCAGAGGTAAGATTCAGGACTTGGAACTACGGTTTCCATCTATTCTTGTAGATTCTGGCCAAATCCTCCTCCCAACCTCAAAATTAGTGCATGAGAGGACCATCCTCAGTTTGAAGTAGCTTGTAGAAGGGGAAAGGCTGGTCATATTATAGTTTCTAGCCAAACAGATAGGAGTATTTGGTATATGTGGTTCGGTCCCACTGTTAAGACCTTTGGACCACACTGTAAACCCAGGAAGAGGCAAACAGGCCTGTAGGAAAACAGCTTCTGAGCACCTTGTTCTCTAATTAGCCCTAGATCTCTTCTACCAAGAAGTGTGGCTGGTTGTGACGTCTTCCCAGTGGACCCTGTCCCGGGGTGAGGGATTCTAATAATGCTGCATTTTTCTATTTATCCTCAAAGATTTGTCACCATTTGCCAATAGGCAGGTTCCTTCACCTTCACTTTCTCCTGTAGGAAATGAGTGAGAGGTAGTTTTAAGTATCCAAAACTTAAGTGTATTAAGGCTGCCTCTAATAAAGAGCAGAAGCCTGGGCTTTAAGACCTAATTTGGAAAACAAGATCATGAATCTCATGATGATTGCAAACCTATTTCGTGATTACTTTTCACCTCCTGTGATATCTTGATGGTACTGGTGTGAGTCCAAAGGAATTTGCCCAGTAGCAGAGACTTGATATTCCCTATAGGTTTAATCAGATCTCTGGGAGTGAGGCCTACACATAGCTTTTTATTTTTTTTAAAGCTCCCATACTCTAATGGTTAATCAATTTGATCCTCTGATTTAAACTCTTGGTTCTTTATCCAGGTGGCATGGATGATGAATCTGGCTCCCTCTAAAGCCAACTACCTATTCTCTAGTTCCCCAGCCCTTATAGCACACAGTGTCTCAAGAAAAGAAAGCTTCTATCAGTAATCTTACAGTAGTAACTGCTGCTATTGTTCTGTAGTAGAGATTAGTAGAAGGGAGACCTCATTTCCACACTGATCCTTCTTGAAAACCTTTGACACTTCTCTCCTAGTTCTCCTACTCTGACTGGTCCTTCTTAGTCTCTCTTGGTGAATCCTCTTCCTCTAGTACCCCTTAAATAAATGTTAATGTGCCCAGGCCTCTTCTTACACTGTATCTTCTCCCCAGGTGATCGCATCCTACGCTCTTGGATTTCATTCCACCCAAGTCTGAATCATTAGCCCAGAGTTCTCCCTCTAAGTTTCATCCAGCTCCTTACTGGGTGTCTCCATCTGAGCATTCCACACACATTATACATTCCCCAATATAAAATATGACCCTCCTCTTGTTTTCCCTATTTTAGGTGGCACTACTAGCTACCAAGACTCTCAGGTTAGAAGACTGGGAATTATCCTAGCTTATCTCCCCCTCCCTCACCCCACCCTTAATCAGTCACCTTATCCTTTCTCCTCTGTCTGGATCCCCTCCACTTCTCTCCATCCTCACAGTCTGCCCTTTTATCCACCCCATTTCACTAGGCTGGAGTCACCTTCAATCTCACTGTCCTCAATCCATCCCCCACTCTCTCTACCAGAGTACTTACCTTGCTTAAAAGCTGCGTTGTCATAGATGGCTCCCCACAATCTGCTCCCAAGCCTTACCCTCCAGCACTGCTAAGACACTTCATTTAGGCATACACCACTTTGTGCACATTAAAGTTTGAGAAGCACCGACTTATAAAATACAATCTTTTTTCTTAATGAGTGAGGAAATCAGGTAAGGGAAAATCTGATGAAGCCAAAGCTGAAGTAATATTGATAAATGCATGAAGTCAGGTGGTCTATACTTAATGGGGGGCGGGGGGTGGCTTGGTGGGAGTATGCTGAATTTGAAGAAGCCAAACAGAACAGCTGGATCAAGTGGAGATTTTTAATGTATATAGGTACTAGACTTAGTACTTACCTTCTCACCATCTCTCTCCTGCCTTCTTTCATATCACTGTGCCTACATCAAAAAATCTTCTAAGGCCAGACTCTATGACCTTCCTTCCAGAGGGCTAAAGAGCAAGCCCTCCTCACCAGCCCCTGCCCTTCCTTAGTTTCCTGAAGTTAGTTGGCTGTGGCCGAGATCAAAAAGCAGGTCTCCCTGTCCTCCAACCTTTATTCATCCTCCTGTCAGTCCAGGTATCACTTCTTCCAGAAAGCCCACCTCCTCCCTGTCCTTCCCCTTGGTGCTGTGCACCAGGCCATCAAGGCACTTTTCACCCTGTACTGTAATTGAATAATGGGAAGCAGTACACAGCAGTGCTGAAGGGCACAGGCTCTGGAATCACATATACTCAGGTCTGAATCCCCTACTACAAGATATGTGACTTTGAACCTGTGACTTAACCTCTCTGGGTTTTGGTTCCCTCGCCTGTAAAATGTGGCTAATAAGAGTGCTTTACGGTCCAAAACTGTTCAGAGGAATGGGTGAATTAATACATGGCAGTAACATGTGCTGTGCCTCACCTGTCCCCAGCGCCCAGCTGTAAACATTAAATAGTAAATAGCTGAGCAGCTGCAGCACACAAAAGCACGCTGGCTGATGTTTTGCCTGGAGGAACTGGAGGCCGGTGCGGGGCCTGGGACTCCTTCCTTCCAACTTCGCAGAGCCCGTGGCTTGCTTCCTTGCGGGTAGGGCGGGACCGTCGGGTTGAGTGACGGTGGGTGGCCCGCCCCGGGTGTGACGTCGTTCTGGTGGTGTTGCTGCGGCCGCACGTGGTCGACTGAGTCGGCCTCAGACTCAGCTGCGCTCCGTGTTCTCAGCACCAGCCGCTTGCCTATCTGCTCACCCCGCTCACTATGTCCACATCCACTAGCTGCCCGATCCCCGGGGGCAGGGACCGGCTGCCCGACTGCTACGGCACCACTCTGGGGGGCACACTATACGCCACAACCCCGGGAGGTCAGCGGGCTGGGCCGACCAGGGTCCGCAGGCAGCAAGCAGGCCTGCACCTCCGTGCTGTTGTGGGTCGGGGGTGGGGAGGTGCGGGCCCCTCTGCAGGTTGTAGCTTTGGGGGCAGTGGGGGGATGTTTAGAGCCGAAGGCCCAGTTCCCTAAAACCTCAAAGGATTGCAAAACGGCTTTAAGCCTAGTTTCTGGGTGACTCTGGGCTGAAATCCTCACTGTGGCCTGGGTTCCGGGTGCCTTGCTCACCTACCCCCCTGACTTTGCCACCTGGGGATAGGAGCCAAGAGCCCAACTAAGCATGGCCTCAGCAGGGAGCACCAGGTCTTGCAAAGCGGATAAAGCAGGAGGGCAGTTGGGAGCAGTGGCCTCAGGTATCTGCAGCTGGCTGGTGGCTGTTGGGTTGTGCCAGCAGCCTGGGATCATGAGCTGCTGGGCTCCTGATCCAGGGTTCCTGCCACGTGGAGGCAGAGGGGAGGGAGGAAAACAGGGAAGGGCCCTTGACAGAATTCAGGCCAAGTTCCTCTAGGCTGGGCTGAGCCTGATAAGATTTGGGAGGGGTCAGGTTAGGGTTTCACAGGGAAAGGTAGGTGTCTAGAGAAACACATCTCCTCTCTGCAGGGTATCAGAGCCCAGGTGGCAGCAGTGGGTGAAATACCTTCATATCTGCTATTTGGCTTCCTGATCCAGCTGAGGCTGGAGGGCCAGGGCCCCTCCAAAGCAGTGAAGTCCCAGAGCCAGACAGGAGCAGCCTGAAGTACCCAAGCTCCGAGTTTGGTGCTCCTCCAAGAGCCAACACCTGAAGCTCCCCTAAACCAAAAGCCTCTGCCTGGACCAGCTGGGATGACCCTCCCTTGCTTTATGGGGCTTAGCAACAACTTGGATAGGCCCGGAAGTCTTGAACTGCCATGAAGGCTAGTCAGCTGAAAGCCTGGCTGGGCTGCAGAGCAGTAGCCTTTTAAAACACAGGGAAGTGTAACCCCCAGGTCCCTAAAAGGCCTGTGCTTGGGGCCCCAGACAGCTCTATACCCAAGTTCCTGCCTCTTACCTAGCCCCTACTCCTTGACAGGCACCAGGATCATCTACGACCGAAAGTTCCTGCTGGAGTGCAAGAACTCACCCATTGCCCAGACACCCCCCTGCTGCTTCCCTCAGATTCCCGGGGTCACAACTCCTCCAAGAGCCCCACCCTCCAAGCTGGAGGAGCTGAAGGAGCAGGAGACAGAGGAAGAGATACCCGGTAAGGAAAGCAAGACCTAAAATTAGGGAATGCCTCTGAGTCCAAATGCCCTGGTTAAGTAGAGTGGGGGATTCAATTCCACGAGGGGTTTCTGCACTGATGCTGAGCCTGCAGACCCTCCGCCCAGCAACCAGTCCTCCTGCCTTTTCTCTCTCCAGATGACGCACAATTTGAAATGGACATCTAATCCAGTGCAGATGACTGTGTGTGTGGAGTTAGAAGAATCCCTCATGACACTGCTGCCACCACCTCTTCCTGGGGTATCCAAAGGCCAGTTGGCCTCATCTAATCTGAAAGGGAGTGACTTGTTGGTTCTGGGCCTCCTTTAGTTCTGAGGCAGCTAGACCAGGGATAGGAGTGGGCAACTTGCCGAGCCCTTAACTCTACTTTCTCTGTGGTCTGTAGGCACTCCTCCCAACCCCCAGCCCTCCATGCTCAGGGGCTGAGGCTGAGGCTGGGATTGGGGAAATGGAGTATGTCACTTTCTGACTGCTCAGTAAACATTCAAAGAAATGCCTTGGCTCCAGTGTTCTCCTCAATGCTGATCTTCCCATCTCAGCCACAGAGCTCAGGGCCCCAATAGACCTGGTTGGGATCAGAGTTCCCAGGTCCCTTCCCAGCTCCCACTGGGCCTACTTCCAGTAGCAATTAGAGCCTGAGGCAGGCTATGGGGGCAGGCTACAGGAGCCACCAAACCATTAACAGCAATAGCCTGACCCCTGCCAAGGGCTGTCCAGCCCTTCCAGGAAGCAGCCTTCCTGGAATTGGGCCTCTCCAGCAGTCCCTCCCTATCTATTCCAAAGCAGGAAAAGAGAGATGATGCCACAGCCTTTAGCCTTCTCCCATCCCTCCCCATGCTTTTTCTGCCTCCCACCTATAAGTACCAATTCTCTTATGCCAACACTGAAAACCTGTACCCCACCTTCTCACAGCATAACAACTGGCCCCTTTCATCTGGCTCTGTTGTCCTCAAAGGATTAGAAAGAGACCTTAGGGTCCAAATTAAGACCCAAAATGAAGCAGCAGCTTATTTGGTAAGTCAGATAAATAGTCATGATCCTATCTGCCACTGCCCACCCACCTCAAGGAAAAAAAGTCATGATCCCATATCTCAGCAATCTGGTCCTTTTCTTCAATTTATACAGCTGTTCTAATCTCTGAGCACTTGCATACCTCAATGGTGGATGATCCAAATAGGGCAAGTCTCCCTTTCTTGAGGGAAAAATCTCCACATCCTATTTGAGTCTCTGTTCTCACGCTGAAATGAAATCATCCAAAGATAGGGCTACTCAGCCCAGCAAGGGATGTGCATTTCAGTCTAATCTGGGGGGAAGTAGCAGGCAGTAGTCTGGTCATACCTAGCAAGGCCATTCATGATGAATGTGGAGGAAGAATAGGTTTGTAGGGTGCACAGGGAGCAAGGCACTCAGGGACTTCAGAAGGGACCAGTTTGGCATATGAAGGGCTCATTTCTCCTACCCAGGGCCCACCATTGAGATGTTTTTATTAAAATGCATATATTATGGATAACAAGTGACCTCCCTATGGCTCAGGTGGGACCTCTTCCTGCAGAGGTGGGCCAAGCCAAGGACTCCAATGGGGCAGACAGTTTCCCAAGTGGTAAGAGGGAGCCAAATGAGAGAAGGCCTTCCAGGCCTAGGAGAGGAGGCATAGGAAATGGTATGAGGTGAGTCTGGGGAACCCACAGGATTATGGGGCCTGTTGGACGCCTGGTATGGTCTGGTGCTCCTCAGCTGTGGCTGTAGATTTCTCTTCATTGGCCTCCTCTGAAGACAGGCTCCTCTTTTCCGCAATTAATCTTTTAACTCCCACCATCCACTGACTGACCTCAGTCACATGGTCAACCATGAGTGAGCGGTGGATGTCATCTGCTGCATCCCACCGGTGGCTTGAAAGCTCTGAGGAGAAAGGGGCTGAGCAAGCAGCCTGGGGCAAAAGATACAGCTCCCCCTCCTCCCTTCCCAACCAGTCAAAATCTCAGCAGCTATTCCAGCTCAGCCAACCAAGGCAGGATGAGGGACTTAGGCTATACCAAGGGATCCACTCCTACCTTGCACCAGCAGAGCCATCCTCTTCTTTACAGGCGTTGACAGTTTCCCTCTAGCCCACTGTTCCTGCAGCAGAGCCAGGCGTCGGCTGATGTCATCACATACCTGCTTCTGAGAGACAGAATTCCCCTCCAAGTCAGTGCTGCTAGCCCAACAGGAGCAGGGGAAAGGCAGCACCATGTAGAAAGCACCTGCTTTCTCTGGCCCACGAACTTGACACTTAAATCTTAGAGTTCTGGTTTTTTACCCAAAGGTTAGAGGTCCCACTGAGAATCTGATGAAACCTATGGATCTCCTCCCAAGAAAAATGCACGTCGTATGGCTAGAGTTTTTAAATTTCTGGAGTTTCTCAGACCCTCAGAAACTCATTCTATAGTGCTACTTTGCAAATAAGGAAACTAAGCCAAAGAGGTAAAAATTACTATGCTACTTTCCTTGAAGACTCCTCAGATCCTTTGCCTCCAGAGAACTTAGGAAACGCTATAGATAGAAGAAGGGGGTTTCCCTCTCCCTCCTTGAGCACAGAATCAGCAGGGTCTGCTCTGAATGTCCTGGAGGTCCTAGAGGTACAAAAATCAGGCTGTTATCATCACTAATGGGAGTTCAATTCAACTCTTGTTCCTACAAGCCTCTTCTACGGACTGGTCTTCAGAAGTCACACGAACCCTCCTGAAATCCTGTGTTCATATTTCTGGGAAGTCCTTAGCAGATCCCAAAGGGGTCCATACTCAGAAAGAGTAAAGAGCCGTTGCCCACAGGGTCAGAGGGTCTATCTTTGGGAGCCATACCTGCATGTGGCTGTCGATGGGAACCCTCCCCATCACCTGGTATGCCAGGGCTTACCTTTGTGTGGCCACGGCAATCCTCCAATGCCTGTTCCAAAGGTTTCAATACATCTTCTAGCAGAGTCTCACACTCAATGACTGGGAAATTTGTGGGCTCCACAGTGGACGCAGGACAACGCCCCACAGGTGGGGGCCTGGAAGCCTTACTTGAAATAGGTGGAGGCCCCACTGGGGGAGCCCCAGGAGAAGTCTCTGAGATGGGGACTGAAAAGGTAAAGCAGGATCAAGCAAACATGACTTAAATAGGTAAGAAGCTCCACTCTAACTTCATCCTTTCTAAGGAGGGCTACTCTCTGGGACAACTCATTCATTCAAAAATTTATGAAATCCCTACTATGTGCCAGACAGTGTGCAAGCCTCCAGAGATAGAGTAGTAGTTAGATTCCTGACCTCAGAGAGCTTAAATTCTAGAGGAAGGAAAAAAAACACAAGAAAATTACCAAATTATATTGCATGCTATAAAGACATAAAATGGATGATGTAATAAAGAGGAATAGTAGAGGGACCTACATAGTCTAAGTGTTCAAGGAAGGCTTTCTGAGGTGACATCTAAGTTTATCTTAGTTCACCTACTATGTGACATTTGGCAAGTTACTTTTAACCTCTGAGCTTGGGTTCCTCTTTTGTAAAATAGGGATATTATAGTAATAGCACTTATTTCACATGGTTGCAGTGATGATTAAGTAAGAATATAGGTACAGCTGCTAGATTAGTGTGTAGCAAAAAGTGCTAACAAAGTTAAGAACTAATGGATGAGATAGATGCAGCCATGAAGAGTTGAAGGAACTATGTACTACGTAGAAATAAGGGCAGTGCCCAAGAGGCAGGAAAAGTCCTGACTTGTTCAAGGAACAGAAACAAGGCCTATATGGCTGGAAATTATTAACACTGAAGAAAATAGTATGAGCTCCTGGAGAGGTAAGCGGGGGGTCCAGACCCTGCAGGGCTTTGGAGGAGCTTGGTCTTGAGCCTAATGGTAATGGGAAGCCACTACACGTTTATAAAAGCAGGAGGTGATGTGACTAGACTTGTTTTTTAAGACGTTCACTCTATGCTCTGTGAAAAAATTGAGAACAGGTCAAGAATGGAGGCAGGGACAACAGTTGGGAGGTTAACGGGAGTAGTCCAGGAAAAAAGAGAATGCTGGCATGGACTAGAGTGAAAGAGTAGATGAGGAGAAATGGAGTACTCTGAGATTTATTTAGGAGGAGGTAGCAACAAGACTTGGTGGATTAGGGGTGAGGGAGAGAGGAGTCAAGGTGACTCTTGGTTTCTGACTTTAGTAATGGGATAGTGGAACCACTATAGAAAAAGAGAAGACTGGAGGATTAGGCATCATCCACATGGATGATTAATTCATCTGATAATTTGGCCTCTTGGTTTCTTGACCTCCTCACCTCCAATGACCATTTTTTCCACCCTACCTCAGCCTCTCATTCCCCTCTGCCTAGTTCTCAACAACACTGTACCATCTTCAAAATCTGACCACCCCTCCTACCCTTCCAGCTCAGCTAAACACTCTTACTTCACTTATTCTCTCCCATTGTCTCACTCTCCTCATAAATGCAACTTGCCTTACTTGTTGGGAGGAAAAACAGAACCACGCCGATGAGTTACACTTTAACATTCATGGCTACAGATTTTAAAAGGTACCCAACATTGCCTGGAAATCCTACACTTTGCCTCCTTTTTCTATTCTTCAGAACAACTGTTTTCACATCTTATCTGTAAACTTTTCTACCTTCTCCCCCTTCTTTTCCTTTCCCAACGGTCTCTACTTCTGACCCTGCCTCATTTCACTGAGAAAATAGAGGTCATTAAACAGGAAGTCTCCCATCTTCTCACCACCAGTTCTACTAACCCACCTGCATCTGTGGCTGCTTTCCTTCCTCCTCTAATAGAGGAAAGGTTCCTGCTCCTATCAGAAGCCACCTCTCTATCTGTACCCGCGTCCTAGCCTCTCCTGCCTTCTCTAGGCTGCCCACCTGCGGTTATCTCTTTTCTCCTACATGCACCATCAGTTCTTCCTCTCTGCTGAATCATCCCATCAACATACAAACACTGCAGTGTACTATCTTAAAAACAAAAACCCTTCCTTACCTCACATTCCATCCTCAGGCACTGTCCCATTTCTCCTCTGTGCTTCACAGCAGAATTTCTTGAATGAGCTGTCTATAGTCACTCACTCTACTTTTCACATTCTCTCCTCAGCCCATTCCAGCTGGGCTTCTGCTCTCATCACTCCACAGACTGCTTTTGTTAGGGTTGCCAGTGATCACTATGTTTGTATATCTAGTGGTCCCTTTTCTCTACCTTACTTGACCTCTCAGCAGCATGCATCATGGTTAAGTCAAGATTTTACTCTCTCCCACAGTAAATTTTACTTTTCTTCTTATTTCTTTGGCTATTTCTCATTCTCCTTTGCTAATTCCTTCTCTACTCAACCTTGAAATGCTAGAGAGCCTTAGGGCTCTATCTTGGGTCCTCTTTAGGCCTCTATCCACGCTCTCCTTAGGTAACCTTATTCAAGCCCATGACATCAAATACCATCCATATGATGGTGACTCGTTTCTGTAATTCTGGCCTAGACCTCTCCCCAAAATAGCAGCCCAAATTTAACATGGTCAAGACAGAAAGCTTGCTTTTCTCCTTCCCCCAAAACCTCTATCCTCTAGTCTTCCCATATCAATAATAATACCAGCCAGTTCCTCAAGCAAAAAATGTAAGTTACATTGATTCTTCTTACCCTCACCGCCTATATCTACTCATTTCTGCTGACTTTCTCCATAACATATCCCATATCCATCCAATTTCTACCATCTCGAGTACTTCCACCCTTGTACAAATCATCATTAAATCTTGCTTATGTTACTGTAATAGCCTCTTAATTTGTTTTTCCACTGCTACCCTAAAATCTGTTTTCCACACAGCAGACAGAGTGATCTTTTTTAAGATGTAATTCAGTCAGTGTTTCTCAACCTGGGGAGATTTTGCCCCCAGAGCAAATGTCCAGAGACACTTTTGGCTGTCACAACTGGGTGGGTGCTACTGGTGTCTATTAGGTAGAGGCCAGAGATGCTGCAAACATCCTACAACATACAGGACAGTCCCTCACAACAAATAATTATCTGCCCCAAAACGTCAATACTGCCAAGGTTAAAAAACCCTGGCTTGTATCATGCCTCTGCAGTGTTAACAGGTGTGAATAATAGAGAGGTACTTAAAAGAGGTGACTCTGAGCCCCTTTCTCTGGGCCACAGCTCCACCTATTGGCATGAGAAATGCTCAGGGGGAGAGGCGGCCCCCCTCTGCTTTAAACTTTACATCGATTAAAATACAAACTCCTTACCCTGGTTTACAAAACCCACTATAATCTGGTTCCTGCCTACTTCTCAGACCTTAATCACTATCCCTAGCCCACTGTGCTCTAGCCACTAGTTATTCCTTCAGTCTCTGAATTTGCCACACTTGTTCTCAGGGCCTTTGCACTAGCTGTTTCCAAAGCCTGGAATGCCCTTGGGCCTGATCTTTGTGTGGATAGCTTTTAATCATCACTCATATTTCAGCTTAAATGTCAGCCCCTCAGACACTTAACTTAGTCACTCTCACATCACCCTGTTTTATTTCTCTGCAGAGCCCTTACCACTGTTTCATTTGTCTATCTCCAAAGCTAGCGTGTGGACTCCAGGAAAAGAGAAACCTCTTGTTCACTGCTGTCTAGTTCACCCTCAAACAGTACCTGGCTCACAGTAGGTGCTCTGTAGATAATACTGATTGAATGAATGAATAACACGTTAAGGCTGAGATGCTTATTATATAGCCAAGTGAAGATGCAGAACAGACAAATGGATATACCATTATGGAGTTCTGGGAAGAGATCTAGGTTGGAAATAAATTAGAAAATAATTTGAGAATAAAAACTATATTAAAAACCATAGATCTGGATGAGATCACCTAGGATGAAAGCATAGAGAGATTCTTTTGAAACTAACGTACCTGAGCAGTAGAGAAGGGGCTGGAAAAGGGCCTGCCCTGAGCCCCTTTCCGAGGCTCCAAACTCTCTCAGGGAGTCCTCAAAGGAGCAGGAAGGACTCTCGGGACAAGCTTATACGTGGCACCACCCATTCCCGACCGGTCTCCGCGCACAAGGCCCCCACACACCTCTAGGGGATCCATCCTGGGGGGCGGCGACCCTCTTGGTGAGCGGCGCGCGCTTGGGTCCGCCAGCCTGGGTCTGCAGCCCGTAGGAGAACTGCGGCGGGTCGTTCCAGCCGCGCTCCTTGTTGCCTGCGGAGGGGAGGGGACGTGTGAGGCAAGCCCCGGAGACACGGAGGGTCCGCACCCCGCACGGTAACCACCCCCAGCCTGGGCACTGAGAAGGACTCAGCGCCCCTAGCCGCCAGCCGCGCTCACCCGGTTTCACGTACAGCTCCGCCATCTCCACTTCCGCACGGCCAGCGGGGCAGCGCGTCACTTCCGGGGCGGTCGCACACCCGAGCCGGTAGGCGCGCGCCCGGGGCCCGGCAGGTTTCCTGGAGCCTTCTAGGTAAGACGGTCGTTCAGAAACGCCGGGAGCCGCTGTGGGGACCCTGTGCCTACTCCCTGAGGGACTCGAAATCTCCAGCTAATAATGCCTCGGGGCCCTGATCACAAGGCACCAACGCGGCTGTTTTCCAGGAGGCGGCGCTCTAGGAGCCCTAGTCCGGCTCTGGGTCCAATCTCTCCGTGTCTCACAGTTGCTCTCAGGAGCAAGTTTAAACCAGGAGAAGCTCCTGCCCCACATATGCCTCTCTTGTGATCTAGCCACGTCGACTTCTAGAACCTCACTTCTGTCCAATGCCCTGCACATTTATACTCTTTAGGCTCAATAACTAATACCCTTCTCTGAGTACTCTTCATGAAGCCTAGTAATGCCAAAGCCCAGGTTAAGTGTTTCACCTGAGCTCCCATAACCCTCTGAGATCTCCTAGTTGTACTACATATTATTTCCTCTCTTGTTTGACTCTTGTTCATCTCCCCTTCTGACAGTTTCAGAAGGTGGAAACCCTGACTATTTTATTACATCCCCAGTGTCTAGTTTGGTGCCTGGCACAAAGAAGACCTTAGAAAATATATTTGTTGAATGAATGAAGTCATTTCCATCATACCCATTCCTTCATGTGATTACACACAGCCACCAACACCAAGCAGACACAGACACTCACCTCACACAGGTTAATCCCCAACCCTGTCCCAGGCCCAATATACTCAACACCCAGTGAAGTCACTGAGAGATTTTTATTTGTACTGATTTTGCTATAAAGTGTTGCTGAGGTAGAGCCAACTGTCCAGGGTGGGCAGGGGCAAGGAACACAGGGACCCAGGGAAAGGAGAGCCAGGGACCTAGGCTGTGGTGCAGGGCCTTTCAGTCATCCATATAAACAATAAATTGGGCAATAAATAGAGGGTGGGCAAGATTGGAGGGGCAGGCAGAGAAGGCTCCAAGGGGTAAGAGGCTGCAGGCCTCTAGGGAATGAAGGGGTACAGAGTTGGGCATAGACCCAGAGCCTCCTTCCCTAGTCTTCCCGGCTCAATTTAGGGCATATGGAGCAGAGAGGGTTTCAGCCGGAGGGCATCAAAAAAAGAGAAGACACCCCGCTTTCGAGGGGCTGCTCCAGCACCCCCAACCCCTCCTTTCAGTAGAGGGAGAGGCAGGGGACCTCCTGGGGAGTCCACGGAGCTGGTTGGCTTGAGCCGCAGGCGGGCACGGGCCTGGGCACCCCAGGCCTTGCCTCGAGCTGCAGAGGCCACAAGACACTTCTGGTACTGAACCTAGGGAGAAGGGGAATGTAAGGATCCAACTCCTTTCTGCCCCTGGACTCTGTGAAAGCTTCTGCAGGACAGGGAACTGGCCAAGGCCTCAGTCTGATCTGAGACTGGTAGTCTGCCACAACTGGAGCCCCTACAGCATTCCCAGGTAGCTCAATAACAAAAACATAAAACTTGACATTTACTGAGCATTTAAGGAGGGCTGGACACTGAGCTAGGTGCTCTGTGTAATCTAACTTGATCCACATTTATTTATCAGGTATTATATCCCCATTTTGCAAATAAGGATGTTGAGATTCAGAGAGAATAGATGACTTGCCCAAGGTCACCTAGCCAAAAAAATGATAGAATTGAGATTCAAACCTAGGTCTGACTGCAGAGCCTGTGCTCTTAACCACACCTACCACTATGCTGACTCTCCTCCATCTCTCATTGGAGTGGACTGGCTCTGGCAAAGAGGATTCCCTAGTCAAAGGGAGGGTCTACAATTCAAACTCCATTCCCAATGCAACTGCCCCAGTCTTCTCTCATTTGAACTCAGTGGGGTCTTAAACAGTCTTCTGACTTCTGTTGTGTCTTCCAAATCTTTTACCCATACTTAATAGGTCTTCCTAATCTACAGACCTGACTTCACTGTCCTGCTCAAAATGTTTAAATGGCTCAAAGTGCCTCAGGATAAAATAAACTCATCACCCTGACCTATAAGTTCTTCCATGACTCAGTTTCTGCCATTTTTTCTGCCCCCATCTCTCACTCCATCCCCCTTGCACTCCAGATACACTAGATTCTTTCAGATACTCAAGTCCACTAACCTCTCTCTCACCTTCACAGCTGGAGTTCCCTATACTTGGCACACATTCAGTCCTACTCCCCTCCACCTGGCTAACTTCCTCCTTGTATCTTCACCTCTCAGTTTCCTATCACCTCTTTCAGGTAGCCTTCTGGAACCTGAAGGCACCGTCTCCATCATCCTGTGGTGTACAACTTCTTTTTGGTCTGTCTCTGTTCTAACCTAAGTGTTCTGGAGGGCAAAGGCTGTGCCTTCTATACCACTGAATTCCCAAGGTCAAGTATGGTGCCTAGTATCCTGCAGGCACTCATATTTGTTGAATGAGTGAGCTGAACTAACAGAGTGCAAGCGTCCTACACTCAAATGCCCACAGATACCAGGAAATAACCTAAATTGAGACAAACAGGAAAGACAATGCCCACCCTACAGGGCACAGCCGCTACACAATTCCAGCTAAATGTTGAAATTTATATGTGGATCCACTGTCAGAGTTGCTGATATTTTAAGAAAAACAGGAATAGCAATTATTGTGTGAAATGTCCTGGCCTTTAAATATTGGCAACTAATTCAAACTAAATAAAAACAACATTAGGGCCAAATAAAATACCACTGAACAATAGTCGTCCCTGGAATTGCTGGTCTATGATTTCTGGAGAGGTTGCCAATCCTGAGCTCCAGTCACTAGTACAGAGCAGCTGCAGGGCATCCCCACCCACCCACTCCCACTCCTAACTCACCATGCAAGCAGCCTGCACAGCTTCAGAGAGTCCCCCTGCATGGGGCTGGCACCAGAAGGCCGCGCACTGGAAGCTCTGATGGCCCAGGTCAGCAATGAGGCCAAAGGTGTGTGGGTCGCGGCCAACACCAATAAAGGTCACAAGTCGCACAGGGCACTGCCACAGTGGCTCCTCCTCTGCACCAGCCTCTGCCTGCCCACACCAGGCCTAGTCACTAGAGGGCCAGGCACTGGCTGGACCCAATGAGCACTTCCAGTGGCAAGGAATGACCTCTCAGCATCCCTGCCCAACCCTCCACAACCCCCAATTTCACCTTCTGGCTGATACCTGAATGGGATGTGCAGTCATGAGAGAGTCAGACACACTGAGCATGGTGGGGACCCAGGCATCCTGGTCCCCCCGGGTGGTGAGGGTACCAATGGCCTCGTTCAGCACGTCCATGCCTGAGGGGACATGCCCACCATGGTGTCTCCCAGATGTAAAGAAGAAAAGGATCTGCAAGGGGTGTCTAGGCCCTTCTCACTGACTTGGGATTCAGAGAGATGGGAACAGCTAGGGCTGGGCTTCAAATCCTCAGTTGGGAAGGGTGGTACATTCCAGGCTGCACATGGCCATGGGAGCACTCTGAGAAATAGTGGTAGATCCTACCTAACCCACCTTTCCCCTTGCCTTATGCAGCCTACCCACCTCCAGCCCGTTCAGTCCTCACCCATGGCTTTGGTGACTGGCAGGGTCCCCATGTACAGTGCCTCATACTTCTGAGCAGCCTGGCTCACGGCATCCAGCAGCTCCACTGAAATATACACACTAAGTTGGCCTGGGCACTACTCAGTGCCCCCTTTCCCCACCCTTCTGAGAGAATTGGAGGCAATATAAGGAAGGCCATGGATGCTCCTCCAATTTAGGGCTTGGGATCCCTGGGACAAGGACACCTCAGAAGTCCCCTATCTCCAGAGAAGTACTAAATAACCAGGACCCCCTTCCCATCTTTCATCAAAGCAGCCTGTTGCTGCAATGCAGCATCTCCCTCCCCATACCTTGCCGTGGCAGCTCTTCAGGGGAGATGGGGTCTAGGGAGTAGCAAGGGTAATCACCACTGACCCCTACTCGCTCTGACAAGATCTGAAACATAATGCAGGCAGCATGAGGCGCAGAGAGAGGGGAACTGAAGTAAGGGGGCCAATACCACCTGCCCCAACCACCTTGGCAGCTTCAGACCCAGCTTCATACCCATATTCTCTGCCCCAATCCTGGCCCTTACCTGGGCACAGAACCCGTGTAGGGCACTGGCAATGGCCTTGGCAGGGACGTCACAGCGAAACACATGGCACTTGAGCATACAGCTGTCTTTGTCACCCGCCACAAAAGCGAAGTCCCTGGAAAGGTCAGAGATGGGGCTGGGGCAGGGGCAGAAATCAGGCTGGGGTAGAGGCTGGATAGGGGCAAAGGCCTGTAGTACCTACAGGAGGCTGGCAAGTTAGGGAAAGGACAAGGCTGGAATGGAATAGGGAGGTCAGGGCTGGGGTTCCAGGCACCTGGCTGTCACTCACCTGTCACTGTTCCGGAAGCATGTGGGAGCACAGGAGAGAATCAGCCCAGCCTCTCAGGCTCTCCCCCATCCGTCCCTGCTGAGCTGGGCCCACCCTCCCCAACCAAGTCTGGACCAGGCAGGGGAGGCAGAGCTTGGGTCCTTGTCAGAAGATCTGTGTCCAGGAGTTCAAGTACAGGGGATCAGCATCAGTGGGGATCACATCCTGCAGGGTGGGGGGAGGAATAACTCGCACTTGGAGGGATGTAGGGGTTCTCACCGGCCCTTGGAGCTGCCCACACCCCATACACGGATGTGCACTAGAGGCTGGCAGTGGATCAAACTGTGGTCCAGGGGATTCACCAGGCTCATGGCATCCTTCTTCAAGATCATCAGCATGTTCTGACCCTGCCAAGGAGAGGTCAGCCTGGAGCTCAGATAAACGTGATTACCATAGGGAACAGGCAATTCAGGGACAACTACCTCTGCTGTACCCTGGGCTGAACCCCTTGAAAGGCCAACCATCTTACCTCGCCCCAGGCACCATCTGGGGGCTGGCTCCGGCTGCAGGTCTGGGCCAGCTGCTGAATGCAGTTATTGACTGCGATACTGCTCTTCCCTGGTACCAGGTCCTCCTCGGGTACCTCTACCCAGCCCAGCGAGCGGACTGCAAAGCACTGATGGGTTGGGGGAAAGGACAGGAGGGCCTTGAGTGAGCAGAGGTGGAGTAGGGTGGGAGACGCCACAGGCACCTCACATATAAACCCTCTGATACCCCCTCCCTTCACCCTTGATCACCTCTGCCTAGCCCAATCCAACCCCTGATGTTTCCCTTGGGACCCTCCCCAATGCCCTGGGCTGGCCCTCAGGCCCAAGTCACTACCTTAGTCCCTGGCTCCATACTCTGGATGTAGGATTCCTCACCATACCAAGACAGAGAGTTACTGGAACAGAGCAGAGTGGTAAGAGGACCACACTTCCTACAGAAGGGACACTTGTGAGGCCCAAATACTTAATGGGCACAAGATGTGGGACAAGACTCAGAATATAGTGTCCCCAATACAAAACAAGAGCAGGACAGGGCCCAGGACATATTAAATAAATGTAACATAGATGGGGCTTAGAATCTGAGAAAAAATTCAGGACACAATACATAGAATAAAAGTTGCAAACATGGAGCAGAGTCCAAAATGTGGATCAGAGCTCCAAATTGGGACAAAGACCTTGGAATACAAGAAAAGCACCTCCGTGGACAGAGCCTAGGACAGTGGCCAAGGTCTAGAATATGACAGATTAGGACCCAGAATACAGAAAAGAACACGTAGCAAAAAACAAAGCTTGGAAGAAGGGACAAAACTCAAAATATTGAGTCAAGAACATGGGACAGAGCCAAGAACACAGAACAGAGCCCTAAACATGGGACATCGTCCAGAATTCAGGGCTGGAAAACAGACTGTGGGTGCAGCTTCATCTTCTGAGTGCCATGGAACCCCAAGTCTTTCATTTTGCCTGGCCTATCCCTGTTACCTCCGGTCCAGTGAGCTCTCCAGGCTGGAGAAGGATCTCCCCTTGGGGGGCCGAAGTCCCCAAATCCCCTCCGTCCTCTGTAGAGAGGGGGCTAGGTCAGTGTAGCAGCAGGCCTAGGTCCACACGTGGGCTCAGTTCCCCTCCTCACACTCCACCTACCGTGCCTGGGTCCTCTGCATCTCCTCGCTCCCAGGTTGGGCGCTGCCACTGGGTGCTACCGCTGGCGACGTGCCAATAGTAAGTACCTGCAGCATCGTGGATCTTCCTCCAGCCAGCGGGCAGGCCTGGTTCCCCCTCCAGACTCTGGTCCCCCCACAAGTCATCTACAGGAACACAAGATGGGGAGGGGGAACACGGATTTGGAGAAGAAGCGCATATTCGTGGGTTCAGAATAATACCTTGTCATAACCCTTCCTCCATCCCAAAGGGGACAACCCTTAGGCTGGAGGTGCAGTCTGAGAGTCCAGACTTCCAATGTTGGATATTGCAGTGCAAAGATCAGGATTCATTTGTCCCCTGGTCCTCACCCCGAGACGTACCCCCCCGCCCTGTCTTTGAGCCTCGGGGTAGCCTTTTGAGCTCCCTCTTCCCCCCTCAGCTCCCGGTCTTCCCATCGGACCCCTCCGCGCACACCATCGCAGTTGACCAGAATGATGGCCAACATGTAGTCCTTGCCCAGCATAGCCCCGGCTGCGTCCCCGCCGGCCTCTGCCGGCCTGCACTCTCAGCCCAGCTCGACCTCTGGAGCTGCTGCGCCTACAAGCTCAGCCTCTCGGCGCCGGAGTCCGCCAGGCCAGCCGGCGCCGCACAAATACGGGGCGGGCCAGGGGCCGGGTCCCGGGGGCGGGCAAGGACGGGCCTGGGCAGCACCGCTGGCCGCCCGCCGAGGGGTGGCGCGAGTAAACAGGCGTCTGGATCCTCGAGTGAGTGCGCGTTTCCGGGCGTGAGTCTGGGCGAGACGAACCGTCGCCAGCCCATCCGCTGACATCACGCCGCAACTATGAGCGCATCACGCAGCGGACGAGTGGCCAGGCGAACGCGCGCGGCGCGCACACGCGCACGAGTGAGATCATCGCGCCCTGTTCGTATGCGCACGCGCACACAGAGCCTGGGACTCGACGGGACAGGTCATGTGGGAATATCTGCGAGAAGGAGACCTCCCGGGCTTGGCCGACTGGAAAGCACCTCCACCTTTTCCAAAAATGCCCCGGAAGTGCCTCTGCCCTCAGTAAAGATGGCCGTAGCCCTTGATGGGAGGGAGGCGGGGCTGCGCCTGCGCAACAAGTTCGGCGGGGGAAGATGGCGGATGATAAGGTGAGTGATCGTGGGGTTGATCTGCAGTCGGGTGTGGTGTTCACACGTCTTTAGTCCTGAGAAGAGAACACACCGGAGCGGCTCATGGGTAGGGTGCCCCTTGTTTCCCCTGGGGGCGGGCTTTTTCTCTTGTCGACTGCCTCAACAGAGGGGAGTAGAGTGCCTCCGCGAGGCAGGCGGAGCCGGGGATTCTCCAAGCGTCCCCTCCCGGGGGATCGTCACGATCTGTGAGTACGCGCACATACTCAGAAGTTTTCGCTCTGATATACTCCTCACTCTGCTCCATTCTCTAGCCCTCGAAATTTTCCTCCTGGAGACACGATGTTTCCAATTCACACGGACACTCACGCCCTCATTCAAACACTCCCTTGCGCACACAGTGTATTTCGTACTCATATGCAATCAAAACCACTCATTTATCCACAGTCCTACAGACAGCCATTCCCCGTCCCTTTCCTCCCCACTCCGTCCCTCCTCCCCCTCCCCGCGCATACAGTCACACTTTCAGTTTGGCATGACCTTGTGAGGAAAGGGGGAGAAGCCCAGGCGGAAATCAGATTTGCCCCCAATTGTCCAGGGAACTGCCTCAAGCCATTACTCACCACTGGTCTGGAAGTTAAGCACCACTCACACATTTACTAAGTACTTGCTAGTCCCTGTGTTAAGCCTCGGGACACAGTAGACAAAACAGACTGGTCACCACTTTTAGGTAGCTTATAGTTGAGTCATTAGTGCTTTCCTGATAGATCTAATTGAAGGTCCCCTAGTTGTCCTGCCTGCCTTCCCTACACACTGCTTTCTATAAAATTCTTGTAAGGGTTATTGTAAGTTACTGATGCATATCCCATCTGTCACCCCCTGCCTGGCCTCCGTGTGAATTCTGTACTTTTCAATGCCTTTCTTCCTTTACCACTATCACCTCAGGAAGGTATTACAGGAAGAGGTTTCTCAGGCTCACCCCATTACCCCCACCCCCAGCCTCTGATAGACTTGAGTGGGAAATGGGGCTGGGTCTGTCTGCTGGAGCCAGCCTCTCCCTTGTCCTAGGATTCTCTGCCCAAGCTTAAGGACTTGGCCTTTCTCAAGAACCAGCTGGAGAGCCTGCAGCGGCGTGTGGAAGATGAAGTCAACAATGGTGTGGGCCAGGTAAAGCTGCGCCTGTCCCCTGCCCCCCCTTAGGCTTCACTGCCCAATATTTCTTTTAAATAGGTGGTAGAGATTTATTTAGCAAATGGTTATTGAGGGTCTGTTCTCTGTGACCCCAAGGAAAGTTTCCCTGAGAAAATGGCACTTGAGCTAGGATCTTAAATAGGGATTAACTAGAAGAGGGGAGGAGGGGACATCCCAGGCAGATGAAACAGCATGTGCAAAGCCCTTGTGGTGGGAAGTAGCATGATGAACATGAAGGGTGAAAGCAGTTCGCTTTGACTGCAATAGTAGGGGAACGTGCTAGGAAATGAGGCTGGAGAAGTGGATTAGATTCCTCAGGGACATATCTGTGGCCTTGTGACAGTAGAGTTCTGTGGTTGGAGCCTTCTAATTGCAGGGTTCTGAGATTGTGTGATCAGGGCTCCTAGGTTCTTTTTCTGCCTCCAGAACTTTGAGAAAAATCTCTGGAGAGAATTCTACAGCTTTCCAGAGTAAGGATAAGTAGGTGGTGGGATACTCTAAACCCAGCTTGAGTAGCACCTGGTTAGAGAAAAGGACTTGAGCCTAGCTGAGTTTCCTCCTGCATCTTCCTCCACAGGATGGCTCCCTGTTGTCCTCCCCATTTCTCAAGGGCTTCCTGGCTGGCTATGTGGTGGCCAAACTGAGGGCATCAGCAGTATTGGGCTTTGCTGTGGGCACCTGCACTGGCATCTACGCAGCTCAGGCATATGCTGTGCCCAATGTGGAGAAGACGTTGAGGGATTATCTGCGGTCACTGCGCAAGCCGCCCGACTAGCTCTGGATCCCATGGGGGAGGCAGGATGAGCAGCTGGGGCCTGCAGGTGGAGGCCTTTCAAGCACAGACACCACATCTGGCTTCCTCGGCTGTCACCTGTTTGCTGTCTCCAACTTTCCTGCCACCTTCACCCTTGCTTCCCTTCCTGCAGAGGGTGGACAGTGGCTCATCAGCCAGCACCCTGGACTCTTCCCTCCCTAACCTGATGGGACTGGCCTCAAGAATGCAGCTTCTAGGGCCAGCAGCCCCTTTCCAGCCCTGACTGTGGAGTTTGCAGCTTATTCTGATCCTCAGTATTCTCTCTGGTGTTGTACCACGGCTCCTCTCTCCTGGGAGCCAGCTCTGTAACCTGATTTTCCCCAAATGTGTCACAATCTCCACTGCCCCTTGCTAGCTCCACAGGCCACCCAGAGTCTGGTGTGGGCATGAGTGTAGAGGACGGGGGAATGCCAGGCCTGGGCCGTCCCAGGCAGGCCCGCTGGACCCTGATGCTACTCCTGTCCACTGCTATGTATGGTGCCCATGCCCCACTGTTGGCACTGTGCCATGTGGACGGCCGAGTGCCCTTCCGGCCCTCCTCAGCTGTGCTGCTGTCTGAGCTGACCAAGCTGCTGTTGTGCGCCTTCTCCTTCCTGGTGGGCTGGCAATCATGGCCCCGGGGGGCCCCACCCTGGCGCCAGGCTGCCCCCTTCGCTCTATCAGCCCTGCTCTATGGCGCTAACAACAACCTGGTGATCTATCTTCAACGTTACATGGACCCCAGCACCTACCAGGTGCTGAGCAATCTCAAGATTGGAAGCACTGCCCTGTTCTACTGCCTCTGCCTCCGACACCGCCTCTCTGCACGCCAGGGCTTAGCACTGCTGCTGCTGATGGCAGCAGGGGCCTGCTATGCAGCTGGTGGCCTCCAGGACCCTAAGAACTCCCATTCTGGGCCCCCTCCAGCAGCTGCTGGCCGCATGCCCCTGCATATCACTCCGCTAGGACTGCTGCTCCTCATCCTGTATTGCCTGATCTCAGGCTTGTCATCCGTGTACACAGAACTGCTCATGAAGCGACAGCGGCTTCCCCTGGCGCTTCAGAACCTCTTCCTCTACACCTTTGGTGTGCTTCTGAACCTAGGTCTGCATGCAGGTGGCAGCCCCGGCCCAGGCCTCCTGGAGGGTTTCTCAGGATGGGCAGCACTCGTGGTGCTGAGCCAGGCACTAAATGGACTGCTTATGTCAGCTGTCATGAAGCACGGCAGCAGCATCACACGCCTCTTTGTTGTGTCCTGCTCACTAGTGGTCAACGCCATGCTCTCAGCAGCCTTGCTGCGGCTACAGCTCACAGCTGCCTTCTTCCTGGCCACACTGCTCATTGGCCTGGCTGTGCGCCTGTACTATGGCAGCCACTAGCCCCTGACCCTGTAGATTGAGTGTCACCATCAGAGCCACCTGCCAGCCTTCCCTGCCTCTCACCTCAGCAGCCCTGTAACAAGTGCCTTGTGAGAAAAGCTGGAGAAGTGAGAGCAACGGGGTTAGTCTCTGGAGGTAGGTGGGTGAAGGCATACTCCTGGGAGACTTGAAGAGTGGGTTTGGTTAAATAAACACTTAACTCCCCCCACCCCAAGTTCTTCTGGGCTAAGGAATTGGAGGAGCATCAATACTTAGGCCTGAGAAATGACCACATCCCTGATGGAGGAGGTTCCCTGCTTCATCCTGCATGAATGCTGTTGCTTAAAGTGGGGTGTGGCCAACAGTTGGCTTTCCTTGCCTACTGTGGTCACCCTAGGAGACCCACTGCCCCGAGGCTTGGTGCTGGCTGCCATAGCCCAGGTATGATACATGACTCCCCCATAATGGATACTTACCTCCCACTGTTGTGCAGAAAAGCCCAGTTACCACAGATTACATACCCATTACCCAGGCCACTCTGCCTAGCTGCCCTAGCTCCAGGAGCACCTGGAGACAATGCCCCCTGCTCCCTCCACAGTGCTGCTGTCCACACCCAGCCTTTGTTCTGGAAACCCGAGAGAGGGCCTGGGGCTTGACTCATCTCAGGGAATGTTGCCCCTGGGCCCTGACTTATGTCAACACTCCTGACCTCTCTGCTTACCCCAAGGGCCCCCTTGAAGCCCACTGCCCCCTCTACGGCTTCTAGGATGTACCATCCTTCCCCCTCTGGGTCCTGCCCTTGCCTAGCAGTGTCCCAGCTCCCAACAGTCTAGGGGAGTTCTACACAGAGTGACCTGGGACCAGGCACAGGGAAACTTGTATAGTTCAATCAGTGTCTCTAACTGCGTAAGCAATAAGGTCTTAATAAAGTGTTCTGGGGTGTAGGTGGTGCCTACAGTCGGCCATGATTGTCCTTTGTCTTCTGTTTTGCACAGCTCCTCTCAAACATCATTTCGTTCCCCCGGTGCCCTGAGTACCTTAATCCTGGGATAACTTATAGACTAGGAGAAAGGACTGTTTTCTCCCAACTGTTGCCAGCAGCATTATTTCCTTTGAGGGCTCCATGGAGCCAAGACTGTTCTCTGTCACAGAGCTTTTGAAATTTTCCTGAAGCACAAAACTTGGGCCCTGGGGAATTTGGAGGGACTCTTGGGAATATAAGGTGCTGGGCCAGACTCTAGAGAACTCAAGGACTCAATGTGGTATGATTCTAATTTCCTCTGAATCCCTCACTGGTGTTCCTGCCTGTCAACTGCTCTCGTGGCCACAGGAATGTCAGGCCCTGCTCCCTTGGTTGAATACCTGGTAAGCCTGTTAAAAAAAAAAAAAAGAAAAGAAAAAGGAAGTCTTACACCTGTTGAGGCAGAATCTTAGGGAGCGGGGTTTGGGAATCTTTTTTACTATTTTTCCTTTTTTTTTTTTTGGTGAGGGAGATTAGCCCTGAGCTAACATCTGTTGCCAGTCTTCCTCTTTTTGCTGAGAAGAGTGGCCCTGAGCTAACATCTGTGCCCATCTTCCTCTATTTTATATGTGGGACACCTGCCACAACATGGCTTGATGAGTGGTGCACGTAGGTCTGCGCCGGGGACCCCAGGATCTAAACCTGGGAACCCTGGGGTCACCAAAGCAAAGTGTGTGAACTTAACCACTATGCCACCGGGTTAAGTTGGGCCGGTCCCCTCTTTTTCCTTTTTTATTAAAATAAGCTCCTTCGGTGATTTTGATGCACACTGCAGCTTGTGAACCGCTACTAGCTGCAGTGTAGAACTGTAGCCAATCAGACTTGAATTTGAATTCTGGCTCTGTCACTTACTAGCTGACTGTTTGGGGCAGTAACTTAACCTCTCCTAGCTTTAGTTGCCTTATCTCTGAAATGGGAGTCTAATGGTACCTACAATTATATAGAGTAGTGGAAAAGGCTAAATGAAATAATGGCTGTTAGGAGCTTAGCAAGGACTGGCACAAGGAGACACCTGGTTAGTGGTGATATTTATTATCCATAATGAGGGTTAGCTTGGTTATTGGGTCCCAACTTCCTCTCCGTTCTAGGACCCTTAAGAATAAGGAGAGAGGAAACTGCCCCTGAAAGATTCCTGATCACCAGATTTCTTCCCAGGGCAGGGATCCAGCATGACTGTCCCCAGCCTAGTGTGCACCCTGCCGAAGCTGCTGGTTCTGGGCTCGGAGCTCCTGGTTTTGTGCGGCCAGGTTGATGGTGTCTTGCAGGACGCCAGCCAGCAGGCTGCGGTGATGATGCTCTGTTGTCATGGTCTGTTCCTCCCACAGCCGTTGCCAGGCTCGAAATACCTGTGCCCAGATTCAGTGATGCCTGTCAGTCAGCCAGCCGTGGAACCAGCTCTAGGCCTGCCCTCTGTCCCCACTGACCTGCAGCATGTGGCATGTCCGAGCTCTGGTGGCCTGCACTTGCAGGTTATAGAGGGCTACCAGGTCCTGCTCCGCAGCATCTCGCTCTGCCTGAAGGGCTTCCAGCTGGAGTCTCAGCACTGTCTGCTCCCGGGGCCATCTCTGCCTCTCCTTGGAGGCCTTCAATGATAATACTCTTTGTTGAGTGCCACCTGTGTGCCAGCTTGGTTCTAAATACTTCATGGGTATTATCTCATCTTATCCAATGATAACCATATGGGGTAGTTGCCATTTTACTTATTTGGAAACAGTGGATCAGAGAAGTGACCTAATTTGCCCAAATTCACATGGCAAGTGAGGGACAGAGCTGAGATGACACATGCCTTTCAACGGTTCACTGTCATCCTTGGTATAAAGTTCAAATCCAGAGGCATGGCACACACTGGTCTCTTTCGCCTTGCCTCTGACCATGCACCTGCCAGGCTCCAGCCAGATGGACAGTTCGCAATACCCAGAACCCATTTTGCCATTGCTTCCCTCTGGACCTTTGATCATGCGATATTGTCCTCTCTCAGAACATGGGTCTCTCACCACCCCCCACCCCTGCACACACAAGTTTTGTTTCTTAATTTGTTCAAACAAGTTGTATTTTCTGAGTGCCTCTGTGTGATGAACACAAACTGCCCCTGTGGAACTCAGAGTCTAGTGAATCCCCCTGGCTGATTTGTTTGTCCTTTAAATCTCAGCTTAGATGCCATCTTCCCTGATTCACTTCAGCCTGGGCAGGTACACCTCTTCGTTCCCACATGCCTCTAGCCCCCCCTTCACAGTACTTAGCACTGAGGATTGCCTTATCTATTATCCCTGATGAAGCTGTGAGGGCCATGAGAGAGGGAATGGCCCACTCTGTTGTGACTGACACTGGATCCAAGCCCCCAGCACATTGCTCAGCCTGATTAGAAGGAACTTGAGTCCTCTACTTGACCCTCCTCACCTCTTCTCCACCCACCAGGCCTTTGTCCTGGTCATCTGCCACTTCCTCCTCCTCCTGTTCCAAATGCTTCAGTTCCTCTTGGATCCAAATTTGGTGCTGTTCTTGCAGTCTCTGCCTCTGGGCCTGGGCCAGGAAAAACTGCAGGGCGACATCTGGGGCCTGCTGGGCCTAGGTGGCATCAGTCTAGGCTCAGCCAGAAGCCCATGTGTGCACACAGCCTTGGGACACAGGGCCCAACTTTTCCAACAGAACCCCATCACCAAGGGTGCTTCCAGAACTACATCCAGGACTGACCTGGAAGAGCCTGTAGCCTGGATAGAAACTTGGAGGCCATAGAGTGAGATGAAAGTATTGATGTTGCCAATAGATGCCATGGAGGCCCTAAGGATCCTGTACCCCTAATTCAACCCAGAAGGAAAACAGCCCTTTCCCATGCCCCTCCCTTAGGGACCCAATAGTCCTTCAGGTCCTTTATTTGCCGCAAGCTCCACATTTCTCCCTGATGTTGGGGCAAGGTAAGCAGGAGACATATTTGCTGGGCTCTGCAACTTTGCAACTCTTCACTCCCCCAACAGCTTCCAGTTGCTCTGGGGTACATGTATTACCTGTTCCTCAGAGTCCCTGAGAGGATGCTTTAGGTGGAGACCAGGTCCTAGAAATTCTGTTCTTCCTGCCACCGGAGGAAAATGCAACTAAGCACACCAAAGGCGGAGAAGACCCCCAGCTCCACCCCAAGCCTGAGACTCACCTTGGGGCTCCCCCTGGAGGCCCGGATTGTGGCTTGCTGCTGAATTTATCACCTGCTGAGAAGATACTAGGAGTGGGAATTCCATACCCTTCCTCCCAGGAAAGCATGGGTTAAGCTCAGGGCTTTGAAATCAGACAGATCAGGGTCTCAGCACCTCCTTTTCTTAGCCATATGACCTTAAGCGGGTGACTGGTCTTTTGAGTCTCCACTTCCTCATACATAAAATGGAGCTGATAAAAGTTGCAGAAAGCATGAAATGGGGTATAAGGCACCAAAGCACTGGGCAGGGGCAGGCACTGCTCAATAAATGGGAGCTTACATGCCTAATTCCAAGGTCCAGGGCTGTAAAAACAAATGGTAAGTGATTATGAAAGAGGAAAGACCAGGAGAGGCTGGACAGGGGCAGCGTTCCAGTCACCCTGTGGCAAAACAATGCCCCCTTCTGCACAAGAGAGGCCATGCAGTGACCCAGTGACCCTGGGATTCTCACTTCCCTTCTCTGAGCCTCAGTTTGCTCACCTGAAAAGTGGGAGCAATGTTGTCTTTCTGCTTAAAATACTTCTGTGTTTTTCCCTTGACTTTCAAGATAAAGTCCAAACATCTCAATAGATTTACAAAACCCTGAATGATCTGGCCCCTACTTTTCTCTTCAGTCGTTCTTTCCTGACTCTCTTCCTCAAATTCTATTCTCCAGCAAATTGAGCTGCTTGCAGTTCCCCAAAGAGATCAAACACTCGCTTACCTCTGAGACTTTGCCTGTTATTTTCTCCCTGGAATATTCTTCACTCCTTCAGGAATCTACTGCCTCCATGAAGTCTTCCTTCCCTCTCCTGCCAAGACTAACTTAGATGCCCCATAGACCCCTGTGTTGATAAGCCCTTCAGAATACTGAGCATGGTGTTGTAACTGTTTCTTTCCAGCAGACTATAAACTCCATGAGGACAGGGATTTCCCAGGGCCTACATGGCACTGTGCCTGGCACATAGTGAGTGGTCAATAAATGTTTGGGAATCAATAAATTCATGAATGAAGGGCCCCCTCATAGTGCTCTGTAAACAGAGGAGAGGAAGGCAGACATCAATGGGGCTCCCAAGAGGTTGGATGAGAAGACATACCTGTGGTTCTGGGAGTCCCAGGGCCTCAGCTTTGACCCCTTTGAGCATCCGGCTTCCTGGGTGCTGGCTCCAGGCTTTTACCACCTATGGAGAGAGAGTGGAGTGGGATCTGGCCATTGCTGGCCCGGACAACTCCAGGCCTCACCTTGCTTACCTGCAGCTCCCGCAGTGCCCTGCCCAGCTGGCTGAGCCCACCATCTGTCAGGGTGTCCCCAAGGAGTTCTGAACGCAGCCTCTTCAGGCCAGCCCGGCGGGCCCGGGCCTCTTCTATTGCATCCCACAGGGTGGGCCTCACCTGTTTCACCTGCATCCTCCTTCCTGCAGCCCCCAACAGAGCAGCCTGGAGCAAGCTTAGGGAGCTGCCTAGTAAGGGAAGACTCAGAGTGAATCACTCCTCCCTCTGGACTCCAAAGACTCCAATTACTGCCATTAATAATTGTTATTAATGGTACTGTTCATAAAAATAGCTAACACCTATCAGAATTTTACATGTGTTTGATGGCACTGTACTAAGGCCTCTCATGGATTGCTTCTTTTTATCCACACAACACTCCAAGGAGGCAGCAACTAATTTATCCTGCCTCCTCTCACCTTTTCCCAGATGAGGCAACTGAAGCTCAGAGAGGTCAAGCAATTTCCTGGTGAGTGGCACAGCTGAAACTCAAGTCCAATTCTGTCTGACACTAAAGCCTGTGCCCTTAAATATGAAACCAAACTGGCCTATGGATAAACACATGTCTGTCCCTCACAGCTTTATCCTTAAGGGTGTGAACTGCCCCAACTTATCTTCCTCATTCCACAGGGCCTGGCACAGGAGGAGGTCTGGGAATCTATGGGCCAAATGAATGTGTTTGTTGATTTTGGAAATAGTCCAAGGGCCAGATTTTTTTTTTTTTTTTACTCTTTTACTGTGGAAATTTTCAAACATATACAAAGTATAGGAAATTCATCTACTTATCACTCAGCTTCAACAATTATCAACTCACGGCCATTCTTGTTTGATCTATATCCGCCACTTGATCTCCCCAAATCCCTGACATCATAACATTTCACTGAGGCCTGATTTTTAATGGGTGTGTGAAAATAGACCAGTACCTTCCCTTCTCTGATCCTCCCTTTCCTCATCTATAAATTAGATCTGCCTCATGGGGTTGTGGTAAGAATCAAAGGTATTAGTCAGTGTAAAAATGTTTGGTAAACTGTTGTAGGTCTCTGAAGGGTAAGGAGCTGATTTGACTATTGGCTCTGCCTCTCCAGAAATTGGCAGCCTAGCCACAGTGGGACCTTTCTGAATCCTGGCCCTCCCAGAGGGTCAGGCTCTCCCTCAACTAGGGTTAGGGCTGCAGCTGGTTGAGTGAGAGGGTGGAGCAGGCCTAAGGCCAGATCCCAGAGCTTCCCAAAGAACCCCACACCCTCCCCCAGGTCACCTTGAGGGTCCAGGCGAAGAAGAAGGCCACTGTAGTTGTTTCCTTTCAGGAGCCACGAGACAATCCAGGGCAGAGAGCCCTCCACGTCCTCACCAACAACCTTACCAGCCAACACCTGCATCAGGGGACAGTCCCTGCCAGAGGGAGGGAGGAAGAAAGGAGATGTCCCCTGGTGGATGGGGAAAGAAACTGGCTCACACCACACTCTGATAGAAAGGTTGACTATTTCCAATAACTTTTGTGCACCACCAGACACATTTGCAACCTTATATAAATCTTTATTTTATTATGATTTTAAAAGCTAAACAAATAACACACTTATAGTAAAAAATTTTAATCATATATCTGACAGGGGTCTTGTATCTAGAATATACAAAGAGCTCTTACACCTCAATAATAAAAAGACAACCCAATTTAAAAATGGAAAAGCAAGGTGACATCCACAAAAATGACAGAGTAGGGAACTCTAGGAGTTCATCTCTCCCCAGAAACATCTGGCAAAAATGGTCAGAATCAACCTTACTGGAACTCTGGGAGACAGTCAAAGGTTTACAGCAACCGAGTGAATGCTAAACCAGGAGAAAGGCAACTTAAATATGATAAGAGATCTTTGTGGGTTTTAACTTACCTTAGCCCCAACCTCCTCCCCAGCACAGAGGTGGTCGTGAAGACAACAGCCCACATTTCTGGTGTGGGTACCTGGTTCTGGAGGGAGGAGGGTGGATCTCGTTCCCATGGAATTGTGTTTGTCTGTTTTGACTGTCTGGGTTTTCCCCCAAAGGACTGGCAAAGGGGCTTTCCTTTGTTTCACTTATCTTAGAACTCTCTCAGGACAGAGCAGCTATGCCAGAGGATGGTCCCCCAAAACATTGAAAGATGAAAGAACAAGCAAAAACAACAGTTGGGGCAAACAATAGACACATGGAAAGACTGGGGGAAAAGTTAGTAAGTGAGATTTTGGGGGAATAAGGACTTCAAAAAGTTCCCACATGTACTGGGGAAACTAGAAAGCCATGCACATGCCTGGGGCAGGATGCATGCTCAGAAAAGGCATGAGAAGACTATAAGCTTTCACCTCCGGCTGATTTTTAGGCTCAGAAAATGAGGCTCAGGCAGAGCTGTAAATGGTCTGGCTAAGCATAGAAGGAGTGACCCAACACAGAGCCAATCTGCAGAAATCTAAAGAATTGTTTTTCTTTTTTCTTTTCCTTCTTTCTTCCTTTGTGTAAATTTCCTTTCTCCTTCTCCTTATCCCTCCCTTCCTCCCTCCTCTTCTTCTTCTTCTTCTTTCTTTTTCCTTCCTTTTTTTTAAATTTTTTTAGTCCCAGGAGTTTAAAGAATTTTATGTTGGGTCACTGGCTAACCACTGAGATAACAGAATGAAGACTTCAGTGACCACAAAAAATACAGTCTTTGCAAAAATTGTTTGGAAAAGTAACTAAGCAAACAGATGGCTAGAGCCCACAACAAGCAATAATGCAAACCCTGGACAGCAGGAAGAATCTGGTTTTCAGGGTTACCACGTTATCATATCCAAAATGTCAGAGCACTAAGGAAAAGGAACAGAGACTTAAGAGACCAACACAATAAAGAATGCAGTCTTTACAAAAAATATTCAGATTGGCCAGTTTCCAACAAAAAAGTATGAGGCATGCAAATAAACAGGAAACTATAACTCACTCACAGGAAAAAAAGAAAAAGAAATTAACAGAAACGGTCCCTGAAGAAGCACAGACATTGAATTCACCAGACAAAGACTTTGATTCAACTATCTTAAATATGCTTAGAAAGCTAAAGGAAATCAAGAAAATGATGTCTCAATGAATAGAGAATATCACTAGAAGGATAGAAATTATAAAAAGGAACCAAGTAGAAATTCTGGAGCTGAAAAGTACAATAACTGGAATAAAAAAGTCACAGAGGGCAGATCTGAGCAGGCACGAGAAAGAATCTCAGCAAACTTGAAGATAAGTCAAATAAAATTATCCAGTCTGAGGAGCAGAAAGAAAAAAGAATAAAGGAAAATGAGCCTAAGAGATCTGTGGGATGCCGTCAAGTGTACAAGCATATGCATAATGAGAGTCCCAGAGGGAGAAGAAGGAGAGACAGGGGCAGATAGAATATCTGAAGAAATAATGCTCAAAAATTCCCCAAATTTTATGAAAGACATGAATCTACACATCCAAGAAGCTCAACAAATTCCAAGGAGGATAAAGTCAAAGAGAACCACACCAAGACACATTATAATCAAACTATCAAAAGCCAAAGTCCAAGAGAGAATCTTGAAAACAGCAAGAGAGAAGCAACTTGTTATGTATAAGTGATCCTCAATAAGATTAAAAATCAATTTCCCATCAGAAACTGTGGAGGCCAGAAAGCAGTGAGATAACATATTTAAAATGCTGAAAGATCCCATTTGCAACAACATGAATGGACCTAGATGGTGTTATGTTAAGTGAAATAAGCCAGAGAGAGAAGGACAAACATCACGTGATTTCACTCATATGTGGATTATAAATGAACACACAGACAGAACTGGTTGGTGGTTACCAAGGGAAAGCAGGGTGGGGGGTGGGTACAAGGGGTGAAGGGATGCATCCACATGGTGACGGACAAAAAATAACGTACAGCTAAAACCCCACAATGTTATAAACTATTAAGACATCAATAAAAATGAAAATTAAAAAAAGTGCTAAAAGAAAAAACCTGTCAACTAAGAATTCTATATCTGGCAAAACTATCCTTCAAAAATGTAGGAGAGTGGGCCAGCCTGGTGGCACAGCAGTTAAGTTCGCACATTCTGCTTCAGCAGCCTGGGGTTTGCCGGTTTGGATCCTGGGCATGGACCTATTCATGGCTCATCAAGCCATGCGGAGCTGGTGTCCCACATAGAAGAACTAGAAGGACATACAACTAGGATATACAACTATGTACTGGGGCTTTAGGGAGAAAAAAGAAAAAGAGGAAGATTGGCAACAGATGTTAGCTCAGGGCCAATCTTCCTAAAAAGAAAATCTCAGCTGTCTTTAAAAAAAAAATTGTAGCAGAAATTAAGATATTCCCAGACAAACAAAAACTGAGATAATTCTTTGCAAATAGACTTGCCTTACAAGAAATACTAAAAAGAGTCCTCGGCATGTCAGAGGTGAGGTAAGGAGGAGACTCTGGTGCTGCCCTGGGCATCTATATCCGTATTTCAGCCATGCCTTACCCTGCTCCCCAAAGCAGTCAGAAGGCTCCATCAGACTTACAGGGCTTCTGGGAGCTGCAGGATCCGCAAGGCACCTCGCCACATGCCCTGGGTCCCAGACTCAGGAGAGTCAGGCCCTGGGCAGGACATGGTCAAAGTGAGCAGAGAGCATTCCCTGTGGAGGAGAGGGTAGGATCAGGTCAAATGCCTAGGAGGTGGGGGTGGGGTGACAGGTATCCTCCCGTCCTCACCTGCCTTCACCGCCTGCGGCCTGCAAGTACAGCTCTGAGGCAGCTCTTGAATCAGATACCTCCACTTCGCTGGCATCTTCCACCACCCTGGAGGAAGAGGAGGCTGAGCTTAGCTCCTAAACACCAGGGTTCTATCCAGCCCCCCAGAACCTCTGCATGGAGAGCCCATGGGGGTCCCAAGAGCCTGTAAGAATCATCCCCAAAGCTTCAAGTTCAGTATATCCCCTAAATCCTCTCATCTTCATGATCTTATTTTTCCCTCCTTTCATCTGCCCCGTGAGGAAAACAGAGTAGTTGGGCTTGTTCCCATTTTACAGATGGAGAAACTGAAATTCTGCTTAGTGAGATGCTCAGATCACTGGGGATGATAATGACCGAGTTGAAGAGGTATAAGTGGGTGGGGTGAGAAGAGTGAGAGGGATGGGGATATGGGATGAAGGGAAGAGCATGAGAGGGAGTCCTGGGAGCAAAGCCAGGCCCTGTAATCATGACCCCAAGCTCAGAGCTTCCCTTCCCTGGGGTGGCAGTGGGTGGAAACCTTCAAGGGCTTGGTTTGGGGGTGTCAGGCCTGCCTTAAGACAAGCACCCTCAGACCCTGTTGGGCCCTGAACACTCACAAGCCCAGAGGGGCCACATCCAGCACCGACAGGTTCTCTGCCCCTGGAGAAAGCAGGTCCCGAGTCCTCCCACTGGGGCTGAGCTGGGATCACATAAGCACAACACCTATTACAAACTGAGCCTTTCCCCAGCCTTCACCTCACATGATCCTTCCACTGGGGCCCTGTGGGCCAAGCAGGGCACCAAAATTCAGCCATTTCAGGCAGGAAAACAGAGACCCCAGAGAGGCAAGCTCACGCTGGTGAGCAGCAGGGTGGGGCTCAAGCTCTTCTGGCTGCCTGCAAGCCTCTGGCTCTTTCTGCAGAATCACTATGGCCTTGGCTCCTCAGGTCTTCCCTCCCCACAGAGTCTTACCTGCACCAGGCTGAGAGTACTCAGCACAGAATCAGAGCCCCTGAGGGGCAGAGCTTCCTCAAACAGCATCTGCAGCAGCTAAAGTGGAGAAAGAGGGTCAGTGGGGATTGAGAAAGGATTTATTTGTCCTTCAGCATTTCCTGAGGGTGAAGTCTGTAAATGGCCCTGTGCTAGGTGCTGCAAACACAGTATCTAGGACAAAAGTAGCCCCAGCCCTCACAGTTCACAGCAAGCTAGACAAGTGAGCAGACATTTTCAGTGGGACCTGCTGTTTGCTACGTCAGGGTCCCATGACAAGATTCTGAGGCAGCTATTTTGATTTGGGGGCACTTTGATGAAGCCCCAAACACAAAACATTCACGTTTATTATCATTATTAGCATTACCAATAACTGTGAAAATTAGACCTCCCTGGATATCTGATCTTTGCACACCACCTCTCCCTGACCCTCTTGCATGGGCTCCAGGTTCTCTGACATTCCTCTCAATAGCTGCATAGGTTGACCCTGGCAAAACATCCTGTATGGACCACAGGGTGTTATAGAAACCCCAGTGAGGGGCACCTAGTCCAGCTAGAAGGGGAGGGGAAGGTTCCCCAAGGTCTTCTGGAGGAGGCAACACTTGAGCCTCAAGAGACCTGTGCCTGGTGGCTCCTCTGGGACTCACCTGAGGCACAAGCCGGGGTGCCTCTGTTTCCCGACCCCGAAGCAGCAGGGCCACACTGTACCCTCGGCTCACCATGCCCAGTGTGGACTGGACTCGTGCTAGCAGCTCCTGCTCTGCCTCCTGCAGGGATACACAGGCACATGCCCTGTCTCATGTGCCCTAACCCAGCCTGCCCTGAGCAAAGTGCTCGGAAGGCACTCAGCACCCCAGGATCCAGGGGCCTGAGAGCTCCCATCCTCCTCCCATTGCCCTGTCAGACCCCCTACCTGAGCAGCATCAGAGCCCAGGACTCTGTCAAAGGTGATACATTGTTCCTGTGGGCAGGGCTGGGGTCAGCAGTGTCATTCCCGTCTTCCCCTGCTCTCACCCGAACTCAGTCCCATCTCTACCTGAGTCTCTAGAGTCCCAGGCTGAAGCAGGCGGATGCTCTTGGACCCTTCCAGGAGGAGTATGGGATAACAAGTTTCCTCCGGGCCTGAGGAAGGTGAACTTCATGTCAACTCTCACAGGGGAAACTGAGCTCCCAGGACTCCTGAGTCCTGCCCTCAACCTTTGCCTGTTTCCTAACCTGAGATGGCCTCCCCCTCCCCCTCTCCCAAGAGGCTCTCCAGGCTGCACTACCTCTGAGAATGAATGTGGCGGGGGTTGGGGGGGTGCTTCTTACCTGATCTTCTGCCTCGCTCTACTTCCACCACCACGGTCAGCATGGCCTGTGGGTTGTCAGTAGGGGCTGAGGAGGCTGAGCTGCTCTGGCCCCAACCAGCCCCTGCGCTCACCACCTCTCCACACTCCATGGCTTCCATGCCTCTCAGATTCCCCTCAATAATTCAGCTCCCTGATCTGAGGTCTCTGGGCGGGACCTCTTAACAATAACTTATCAAAGGAGGTGACAGTCCCCTCTTTAATGAGTGAGTCAGAACATTGCATGGATTCTTTTTTCCTCTTATGAAAAATGTCGAACATATATAACTGTGGAGAGAATAGTATAATGAGCCCCCAAGCACCCAGCTTCAGCAATTGTCAGCTTATGGCCAGTCTAATTTCTTCTGATCCCTTTCCTACCCCCAATGGATTCTTTTGAAGCAAGTCCTAGACACCGTATATTTCAGTATATATTTATAATAAATAGTCACCCTTTAAAAAATGAGAGATTTTTTATTGAGATATAATTCATATACCATATAACTCACCCATTTAAAGTGTAGATTTCAATGGTTTTTAGTGTGTTTGCAGATATGTGTAACTATCACCACTATTAATTTCAGAACATTTCCATCACTTTGTAAAAGAACTTGGTTTCCTTTACTACCGCCTTTCTAATCCTACCCCACCCTGACCCCTAAGCACCCTCCAATCCACTTTCTGTCTCTATATATTTGTCTATTCTGGACACTTCATATAAACAGAATCACACAATATTTGTTCTTTTTGTGACTGCCTTCTTTCACTTAGCACAATGTTTTCAACGTTCATGCTATAGCATGTGTCAGTACTAATTTCCTTTCTATGGCTGAATAATGTTCCATGTAAGGGTGAAATGACTTCTCTCACCAGCTACCCAGAGTTTGGCCAAACTTCATAGCTAACAGCGCAGTCTCCACACGACTGCCCTTACTCCAGACACTAATCTCAAGCTTAGGGGTCCCCGGTCCTCCCTCACTCTGACAAGCTATCTACACTTTCAGGTGTTCCCACTACTCATGCAGGTTCCATAATTCACTAGATTGACTTACTCAAGAAAGCATTATACTTACTGTGTCTGACACCAATTCTCTGACACCAACTAGGTGCCCTACATTTCAGTCCAATTCTGATATTAACTACCTAGAGTTAGCACCAGATCCCACAAGTTAAAATGCCAAGTCTTCAACAAGGCTGACCTTATTTCAGATGCCAGCCACAAGTGGGTCCCCAGGATACTTGCACTGCTGTCTGACTGGGCTACAGTTCAGGGGTTCCCACGACCACCCCTCAGGTTCAATAATCCACTAGAATGACTCACAGAACTCATGCAAGTCTTCTACTTATTATTTCCTTTTTATTATATAGGATACAAATGAACAATCTGATAAAGTGGTACATAAGGCAAGGTCTGGAAGGGTCCTGAGCACAGGAGTTCCTGTCCCTGTGGAGTTGGGATGTGACACCCTCCTGGCACATCAATGTATTCACCAACCAGGAAGCTCCCTGAGCCTCATTGTCCAGAGCTTTTATTGAGATTTTATTATTTAGGCACGATTGATTAAATCATAGGCTATGTGATTGACTCAACTCCAGCCCTCTAATCACATAGTTGGTTTTTCTGGTGAGCAGCCTGCCAGAAGTCACCTCATTAGCATAACAGAGATTCCTATCACTCAGAAAATTCCAAAGGTTTTTGAAGCTCTGTACCAGTAACTGGAGACAAAGACCAGATATATTCTTTATTATATCACAAGCCACTCCCTGCTTTTTCACCAAGGATCCCTTATAGCAAAAGGATCACACCTGTCTGATCATCTACATTTCGTATAGCATTTATATAACAGATAGAGCAATAGTAACAACATGAATATGCCTAACACTTGGAGAAGTCAGTGTAGGGTAGACATAGGAAGCTTTTAACTCAATTTCCCTATACATTTGACTATCAATATCAGTATTATAATCTTACCAACAATGCCAGTATTATATTATATCTCATTGTGTAGATGTAATGTGAAAAATAAGAGTAATTAGTCCAATCCATCATCATATTTTATGATCAAAATGTCTCTCAGGGCAAGACCACCCAGGTTTGCTGTCTTCCATTCAATCTTGTCAGGTTCCAAAAGCAAGTGGTCTGAGCAATATATGGCTTCACCCTCAAACATCTGGTATAGCTGAGCTAAGAAACGATACCATCTTTTGCTCTGAGCCTCTTTCAAAGTGTTAGTATAGTACTGGATTTCCCTCTTTGCATAACCCATTTATTCATTCCTTTACCCTCAGCTACTATTCCTCCTTCTCTCCATTTACACCCAAACTTTTCCACCTTTGGAAGGGATGTTACGTTTGGCCACTGTGCTGGTACAGATCGCTGGCAACAATACTAGTCTAGCAAGTGCCTCCCCCTCAATCCACTCCCATTCATATAGAGTAGCATTATGTAGATACAGAACTAGTGGGGTATCTAGACAACTAGGCAACAAAGCAGCACTCACCGTCAACTCCAATTTTGCCAGATGGGTTGAAGGCACAATCTACTCTATAATGCCCTTAGGAATTCTGACATCAGGGTTTAAAGGCATAGTTACAGTTTCCTGCTTAGGGATCATCCTTGCTCCCAACACCTGCAGATGCATCATTTGTCCTGGGACCTCTGCATCAGGTGGGGAAAAAGAAAGTTGACATGATATGGGGAAGAATATTATAGTCATACCAGCATGCTCCCTCACTCCCTATTCCCTATATTCCCCAGAGAAGTGGATAAATCTATCCAGTGGGGACTTTCCCTTGGCCACCTCATGCTGAGTGTGAGCATACTCTCGTGAAAGCGTGTAGGTAAGCCCTTCATGACTTCATCTCTCCCCATTTTAGATAACAGACGTTTCATTTGCTCATTCCAATTCCCTATTAAACTATTACTCTGAGAATGATATACAACATGATATGTCCATTTGATGTGGTATTTCTTGGCCCACTGTTGGACATTATGGGCTGTAAAGTGTGGTTCTTGGTCTGATGAAAGGTAACTTGGTGGCCCAAATTGGTACCGTATCTTTTGTTCCAATCATTTAATAGTATCTAAAACATTTGCAACTACCACCAGGTATGAAAAGCCCAGTTCCTGTCAGGCCCCATTTATAGCCCCCAGGGCTACTGGCATTGGTTCAATGTAATCCATTTGCCGGCTATGTGCAGGGCCTTCCCCCTGGAGAATCTGTCCCAGAGCCACCTGCAGTCTCTGTCTCTCTTGTCAGCAGACAGAACGGTTCTTGTTGGCATTTGTATCCACCCTCAGAGGGTGCAAGAGGAATATGTCTAGATTCAGTCCATCTCTGTGTTGCCACAGAACCCCCATGTCCACTCATTTCATGGACCCAGGTGACCACTTCAAGTGAGCACACCAGGAAATTCACTCAGTGGTTCCAACCACCTTCCAATCCTGGAAGGCTCTTCTTCTACTGGGCATTGATATGTCCTACTTTAATGCACCCTTCAAATTCTCGTAATGATTTCCATAGGGTCAAGCTCCACACAGGCATCCCTTTAGAAGGCCAGTTTTCCATTACCCTTCTGCCTGACCATAGGCCATTGTCTATTTGCCATTTTTTACTGACTCATGCCACTATTTGCCATGAGTCTGTAAAAACCCAAACACAGGAGCAAACAGCATGCAATTCAGCCTACCGAGCTGATTTTTTTTAACTTCTTCAGTCAGAGTGGCAGGCTTTCAAATAAGATGCTACACATTCTCCTTGGAACTGCCAATATAAACCAAGCAGCTCTTTGCTGATCAATAAAGAGCTGCTTGTAGGAGACTGTCCAGGTGGCAATAGAATTTGGCAGCTCCTCATGTGGTTCCAAAGTCAGTCCTAGGGAAAAAAGTATACCTGCTAAAGAATATGGTATCTTTTTGCATTCCCCCAGTAGCATGTTCCTGCACAAACAATTTCCATTTTATTATGGAACTCTTCTGGGCACTGCCTTACCCATTAGAAGGTTTCTCTGACATCACCCAAGATATTACAGGTATTTCATGTTTAAGATTATTTTATGTCTTTCAGTTATAGGGGCAGTTTCAATTAATGTGATAGCAAGCTAGTAATATCCCTATGTTTTCTTCTAATAGTTTTATAGTTTTAGTTCTGATATTTAAACCATTGATCCATTTTGAGTTAATTTCTGTATATGGTGTGAGGTAGGGGTCCAATGTTATTCTTTTGCATGTGGTTACCAGTTGTCCCAGCACCATTTGTTGAAGAGACTGTCCTTTTTCCATTGAATGGTCTTGGCATCCTTGTCAAAAAAAATTGGCCATAGATGTTTGGGTTATTATTTGTGGACTCTAATACTATTTGATTGGTCTATATGTTTATCCTTATGCCTGTACCACCCTGTTTTAGTTACTGTAGCTTTGTAATAAATTTTGAAATTGGGAAGTCTGATTCCTCCAACTGTGGTTTTTTTTCAGTATTGGTTTGGCTATTCAGGGTCCCTTGCAATTCCATATGAATTTGTGGGTCAATGTTTCCATTTTTGCAAAAAAGGTCATTGAAATTTTGATATGGATTGCACTGAATTTGTAGATCACTTTGGGGAGTATTGCCATCTTAACAATATTAAGTCTTCCAATCAATGAACCTGGGATGTCTTTCCATTCATTTAGGTCTTCTTTAATTTCTTTCAGCAATGTTTTGTAGTTTTCATCATACAAGCCTTTTACCTCCTTGGTAATTTTATTCCAAGGTATTTTATTTTTTGGATGCCATTGTTTTCTTAATTTCCCTTGCAGGTTGTTCATTGCTGGTGTATAGAAATGCAACTGATTATTGTATGTTAATCTTGTACCCTGAAACCATGCTGAATTTGTTCATTAGACCTAGTAGGTTTTTTTAAATGGATTCTATAGGATATTCTATATATATAGAATCATGTCATCTGCAAATATAGTTTTACTTCTTTCTTTCTAATTTAAATGCCTTTTATTTCTTTTTCTTGCCTAATTGCTCTGGCTAAGACTTCCAGTACAACAGTGAATAGCAGTGGTGAAAGTGGGCATCCTTGCTATGTTCCTGATATTAGGGGAAAAGCACTCAGTCTTTCCCCATTGAATATGATGTTAGCTGTGTGTTTTTCATTAATGCCTTTCATCATATTAAAGGAGTTTCTCTCCACTCTGAGTTTGCTGAGTGCTTTTTTTTTTTTCTTATCATGAAAGGGTGTTGAATTTTGTCAAGTGCATCTACTGAGATGATCATGTGTTTTTTCCCCTTTGTTCTATTAATTGGTGTATTCATTGATTTATTATCTTATGTTCGATTACACTTGCATTTCTAGGATAAATCCCACTTGGTCATGGTGTATAATCCTTTTAATGTGCTTTTTGGATTCTGGTTGTTAGTATTTTGTTGAGAACTTTTATATTTATATTCACAAGGGAGATTGGTCTGTAGTTTTCTTTACTTGTATCTTTGTCTATCTTTGGTATCAAGTTAATGCTGGCCTCATAAAATGTGTTAGAAAGTGTTTCCTCCACTTCTATTTTTTTTGAAAGAGTTTGAGTAGGATTGGTGTTAATTCTTTGTAATATTTGGTGGAATTCACCAGTGAAGCCATGTGGTTCTGAACTTTTCTTTGTTGTGAGATTTTTGGTTACTGATTCAATCTCTTTACTTGTTATAGATCTGTTGAGATTTTCTATTTCTTCTTGAGTCAGTTTGTTCATTTCTAGGAATTTGTCCATTTCATCTAGATTATCTAATTTGTTGGCATGCAATGTTTGTAGTAAATCTTTTTAATTTCTGTAAGGTCAGTAATAATGGCCCACTTTCATTTCTGATTTTAGATATTTGCATTTTCACTTTATTCTTAGGTTTGCCAATTTTGTTGATATATTCAAAGATCCAGCTTTTAGTTTGATTTTCTATTTTTTTTTCTATTCCTTATTTCATTTATCTCTGCTCTAATTTTTATTGTTTCCTAGCTTTCTGGCTTTGGGTTTTGTTTGCTCTTTTTTTCTAGTTTCTTAAGGTGTAAAGTTAGGTTGTTGATTTGAAATCTTTCTTCTTTGTATTCTGGTTAAAAAAATATGTATATACATATTACAAAATTCACCATTTTAACCATTTTTAATTATACAATACAGTAGCATTAATTACATTCACAATGTTGTGCAACCATCACCACTATTTCCAAAATTTTTTCATCATCCCAAACAGAAACTCTGTACCCATTAAGCAACTCTGTACCCATCTCCCCTCCCTCTAGACCTTGGTAACATCTAATCTATTTACTGTCTCTGAATTTGCCTATTCTAGATATTTAATATAAGTGGTATCATACAATATTTGTCCTTTTGTGTCTGGCTTTATTTCTCTCAGCATAATGTTTTCAAGGTTCATCTATGTTGTAGCATGTATCAGTACTTCATTGCTTTTTAAGGCTAAGTAATACTCCATTGTATGTATATACCACATTTTGCTTATTCATTCATCTGTTGGTGGATGCTTTTTGGCTGTTGTGAATAGTGCTGCTATGAAATTTTGGTACAAAAATTGGTTTACACACCCCTTTTCAATTCTTTTGCATATATACCTAGAAGTAATATTGCTGGATCACATGGTAATTATATATTCAACTTTTTGAGGAACCGCCAAACTGTTTTCCACAGTGGCTGCACCATATTACATTTCCACTAGCAATGTATGAAGGTTCTTATTTATCCACATTCTCACCAACAGTTATGTTTTCTTTTTATTACAGCCATACTAGTAAGTGTGAAGTGGTACCCCATTATGTTTTTGATTTGCATTTCCTTAGTGACAAATGATTTTGAGCATCTTTTCACATGTTTGTTGGCCATTTGTATAGCTTCTTTGGAGAAATGTCTATTCAAGTTCTTTGCTCAGTTTTTAATTGTCGTTTGTCTTTTTTGCACTTCACTAATGAATAATGATGTTGAGTATCTTTTCATGTGCTTCTCAGGTATTTGTATATCTTCTTTGGAGAAATGTCTATTCAAGTCTTTTCCCATTTTTCACTTGGGATGTTAGTCTTTTTGTTGCTGAGTTGCAGGAGCTCTATATCTATCCTGGATACTAGACCATTATCAGATATATAATTTGCAAATATTTTCTCCCATTTTGTAGGCTGTCTTTTCATCTTTTTGACAATGTCTTTTGATGGACAAAAGTTTTTAATTTTGATAAAATCCAGTTTATCATTTTGCTGTTGTTTTTGCTTTTGCTTTTGGTGTTATATCTAAGAATTCATTGCCAGATCAGAGGTCATGAGGATGAATATCTGTGTTTTTTTCTAGAGCTTTACAGTTTTAGTTCTTACATTTAGGTAATTAATCCATTTTAAGTTTTAATTTTTGTATATGGTCTGAGGTAAGGGTCCAACTTCATTCATCTGTATCTGGATATCCAGGTGTTCCAGTGCCATTTGTTAAAAAGATTAGTCTTTCCTCATTGAATGTTCTTGATGTCATTGTCAAAATCAGCTGTCCATAGAAACATGGGTTTATTTCTGGGCTCTCACTTCTCTTCTACTGATCTCTATGTTTGTTTTTATGCCATTACACACTGTTGATTACTATTGCTTCACAGTAAGTTTTGAAATCAGGAAATGAATCCTCTAACTTTGTTCTTCTTTTATAGGATTGTTTTGTCTATTCAGCATCTGTTGAAATTCCATGAACTTTAGAATCACCTTTTAGAATCACCAATTTGTACAAAAAATCAGCTAGATTCTTATAAGAATTTAATTTAATCTATGCATCAATTAGAGCAAGAATTGCTTTCTTAACAATATTAAGATCCATGAACATGGGATTTTATTCCATTTATTTATATCTTCTTTAATTTCTTTCAACAATATTTTGTCATTTTAGGAATGTAAGTTTGCTCTTCTTTTGTTATTTTACTTCTAAGTATTTTATTCTTTTGATGCTATTGTAAATGGAATTTTTAAAAATTTTATTTTCAGGATGTTCATTGCAAATGTATAGCTATAGAGTAGATTTTTGTATATTGATCTTGTGCCTTGCAACTTTACTGAACTTGATTAGTTCTAATATACTTTAGTGAATTCACAGGATTTTTTTATACACATAATCATAAAATCTGTGAATTGAAATAGTTTTACTTCTTGCTTGCCAATCTGGATGCCATTTCTTTCTTTCTTTCTTTTTGATTAATTGCCATGGCCAGAACCTCTAGTATAATGTTGAATAAAGGTGGTAAGGGCATACATCCTTGTTTTGTTGCTCACTTTAGGGTAAAAGGATCCAGTCTTTTACTATTACCTATGATATTGACTGATGGTTTTTTGTAGATATCCTTTATCATGTTGAGGAAATTCCCTTCTCTTCCTAGTTTGTTGAGTGTTTTTCTTTTTCCTGACAGGTGTTGGATTTTGTCAAATGCTTCTTCTGTGTGGATTTAGATGATCATGTAGTTTTTTATATTTTATTCTGATATGATATGGTGTATTACACTAATTGATTTTCAGATGTTAAACCAACTGTGCATTCCCAGGATACATCCCAATTGTTCATGGTGTACAATTCCTCTTATACATTGCTGGAGTCAGTTTCTAGTATTTGGTTGAGGGTTTTTGCCTCCATATTCATAAGGGATATTGGACTATAGTTTCCTTTTCTTATGATGTCTTTGTCAAGCACTCTTTCTTAAATATAACCACAATATCATACCTATCATACACAATACCATACCTAAAAAAAAGTAGGAATTTTTTAATATCCTCAAAGAGCTAAGTCAGTATTCAAATTTCTTCCACTGCAGGTAATTCTAAGTGGCTCATTAAAAGCCTCCCATGATCTGGAGAATGAGGGGGCTCTGAGCATTAGAAGAATGGCAGAGGGGTTTGTGTTGGAGAAAAGAAGACTCCATGGGGGAGAACAAAAACTCTTGACTCAGGGTATAAGGCTTCCGGAGGAAAAGAGCCGACGTCTGTGTGGTTCCAGATAACAGGATAGAGACAAAAACAGAAGCCACAGGGAGACTGATTTTGGCTCAGAAAAGGAAGTCCTATGACTCCAATCCTACCCTTGAGGTATGAAATTCATCTCATCACACTGGGTATCTGACCTCATTGTGCCATGTGGAAATGGAGGCCTTGCTTCTTTTAATTCGTCTCCCAGTCCTTGTCTCACTTCCTTGGTGAGAAAATTAAAAATGTTCAGGGCACATTTTTCAGCTTTTCAGCCTTTCTTATCAGCACAACTTTCTCAATCCGTGGACATCTCTTAGGCTGCCCTGTGCACCCACCTCCAATTTTGCTCTGCCAGTTTTTAGGGGTTTTTTTAAAGGAATTTTTTCTTTTTGTGTGTGTGAGGAAGATTAGCCCTGAGCTAACATCCGTTGCCAATCCTCCTCTTTTTACTGAGGAAGACTGGCCCTGGGATAACATCTGTCCCCATCTTCCTTTACTTTATATGGGATGCAGCCACAGCATGGCTTGACAAACGGTGCATCAGTCAGCACCTGGGATCCGAACCTGTGAACCCCGGGCTGCCAGAAGTGGAGCGCGTGAACTCACCGCTACATTATTGGGCTGGCTCCTAGAGGAAATTTTTTAATATATAGCTGTAGATTCGGAGTGTCCATGGGAAGGGGCGAGTTCAGGATCTTTCTGCATTGCCATCTTTAACCAGATCCTCCACCCACCCCTCAATTTTGAATAAATGAATCCTGCTCCTAGGCTGCTTTGCACTATCAGATCAAAAAGTACCACATGCCTTGTGCCTGGAATTGTGACACACACTTTATGGTCTCCAGCCTCAGCCAGGCAAATCTTTTTATCTGACCTTAGTGAAGTAAAATGCTAATCAGTGTTTTCTCACGTAACTCACGGCAGCAATAAAACCCTCAGCCCACTCCTCTCATTCATTCAATCAATTATTTAGTAAAGATTTATGGAGCATCTGCCATGTTCCAGGCACTGTTTTAGGGACTGGAGATTCAGAACTGAACAAGATTGACAAAACTGTTGCTCTCATGGAGCTTCAACACAATACTAAACAAACAAAAAAAGAAAGAAATAAAGATGATTGCCAGGTAAGATCAATGCTGTGAAAAAAATAACATAGGATGTTGCGATCAGGATAATGAAGTAGGAGGGGCTCCTTCTGATGAGGTGACATTTGAATTGAATCCTGAACAGTGAGAAGGTGCCTGCCATATGAAGATCTGTAATATAGAGCTTTAATTTCATAGAAGATCCACAGACTCCTGCTATGACAATTACCCATCAGCATCTTTGCCCAGATACTCTGCCTCCCAGCCTGGGACTATAAATTGACTGTTCCTATGCTTACACTAGGGCTAACCCCTCCAATATGAATTAGGTGTCAGTCCCTTTTACCTACCTAAGGACAGTCCTCCAGCAGGACTCTCTTCTTTTGCCTGAATCATCAAGTTTTCCCGCTCTGTTGGATTATATCCATCTGCATACAACCATGCCATTTCTCTCCTTTTAAAAACCAATGAACATAACATCATACTTAATAGTGAAAGACTGAAAACTTTCCCTCTAAGATCAGGAACAAGACAAGGATGCCCACTTTTGCCACCTCTATTTAACGTAGTACTAGAAGTCCTAACCAAAGAAATTAGGCAGGAAAAAGAAATAAAAGGCATCCAAATTGGAAAGGAAGAAGTAAAATTATCTCTGTTCACAGATGACATGATCTTATACGTAGAAAATCGTAGAGATTCCACACACAGAAAAAAACTATTAGAACTAATAAGCAAATTCAGCAAAGTTGCAGGATACAAAAATCAACACAAAAAAATCCATTGATTTCTATACACTAACAATGAGCAATCTGAAAAGGAAATTAAGAAAAACAATTCCATTTACAATAGCATCAAAAAGAATAAAATACTCAGGAATTAACCAAGGAGATAAAAGACTTGTACAATGAAAACTACAAAACATTGCTGAAAGAATTAAAGAAGACACAAATAAGTGGAAAATCATCCCATGCTCATGGACTGGAAAACTTAATATTAGGATATCAACACTCCCCAAAGCGATCTACTGATTTAATGTAATCCCTATAAAAATCCAAAGACATTTTTTGCAGAAATAGAAGAATCTATCCTAAAATTCATATGAAATCTCAAGAGACCTCAAATAGCCAATACAATCTTTAAAAAGAACAAAGAGATCTCCCACTTCCAGATTTCAAAACTTATTACAAAGCTACAGTAATCATAATAGTGTGGTACTAGCATAAAGACAGGGATATTGTATAGAACAGAATAGAGAGTCCAGAAATAAAACCTCACATATGTGGTTGAATGATTTTTGATAAGGGTACCAAAACCATTTAATGGGGAAAGGACAATCTTTTCAAACAATGGTATTGGGAAAATTTATATCCACATGCAAAAGAATGAGGTTGGACTCTTACCTTACACCATATGCAAAAATTAACTAAAAATGAATCAAATTGCTAAAATTATAAAACTTTTGAAAGAAAACATAAGGGAGAACCTTCATGACATTGGATTGCAATGATTTCTTGGATATGACACCACAGGCAACAAAGGTAAAAATAGATAAAGGGACTACATCAAAATTTTAAAACTCTGTATATCAAAGGACACAATTAACAGAGTGAAAAGGCAATGTATGGAATTGGGGAAAACATTTGCAAATTTTACCTAAGAGGAATATGTGAAGAACTTATACAACTCAACAACAAAAAAACCCAATTAAAAAATGAGCAGAAGACTTAATAAACATTTCTCCAAAGAAGATACGCATGGTCAATAAGCACATGAAAAGAACTCAAAATCACTAATCATTAGGGAAATGCAAATCAAAACCACAATGAAATACCACTTCACACCTATTAGGATGGTTATTAGAGAAAAGAAAATAACAAGTGTTGATGAGGATGTGGAGAAATTGGAACTCTTATTCACCGCTGGTGGGAAAGTAAAATGGAACAGCCACTATGGCAAACAGTATGGCAATTCTTAAAAAACACTAAAGACAGAATCACACTTCCAGATATATGATCTAGCAATTTCACTTCTGGATATGTGCCCAAAAGAATTGAAAGCAAGGTCTTGATGATGTATTTCTACACTCACATTCATAGCAGCATTATTCACAACAGCCAAAAGGTGGAAGTAACCCATGTGTCCATTGATGGATGAATGGATAAGCAAATGTGGTATATATATACAATGGAATATTATTCAGCCTAAAAAGGAAATTATGACACATGCTACAACATAGATGAACTTTGAGGATATTACACTAAGTGAAATAAGCCTGTCACAAAAAGACAAATACTGTATGATTTTACATATAGGAGGTACCCAGAGTAGTCAAATTTATAGAGACCAAAAGTAGAATGGTGATTGTCGAGGGCTGTGTGAGAAGTGGACTAGGGAGTTGTTGTTTTATGGGTACAGAGTTTTAGTTTTGCAAGATGGAAAGAGTTCCGGAGTTGGATGGTGGTAATGGTTGCACAACAGTTTAAATATACTTAATACCACTGAACTGTACACTTAAAAATGGTAAAGATTTAAAATTTTATGTTATATATGTTTTAACACAATTAAAATTTTTTAAAAAACCAATGAAAACTAAAGGCCCTCTCTTGACCCAGCTTACTGCCCCATGTTCTTGCTGTCTTTTAAAGCAAAACTTCTTGAAAGACGTATCCATACTTGCTTTCTACAATTCCTCTCCTCTCAATCTCTTCAGAATAATCCAGTTAGACTTTGTCCTCACCACTTCACCTAAACTATCCTTCCTAAGGACATTCATGGCTTCGACGTTGTTCAATCCACTGGCCTATTCTCAGTGCTATTGTGACTTTTCAGCACCATTTAATCCACTACTTCACTCCCTTTCTTAGAATTAATTTCTTCACTTAGCTTCCAGAACATTTCTCTCTTCTGTTCCACCTACTTCACAGGCCATTCCTTCTTAGTCTCCTTTACTGATTCATCTTCATTTTTGTGAAATTTTAATGTTGCAATGTCCCAGGGCTCAGTCTTCAGACATTTAAAAAAATGCATCTAGAAAATGAAGTAGCCCAGCCTACTGCTGACATTGGTGCCTCTGACTGCTTTCCAAGTGTAGAATAGGCAGTAGCTAAGGTCTTAGGGTCCAGAAGTGGATTGATGTAGCCTAGAAGAGTAATCCTTCATTGGCTGTAGTATTGAGGTTTCAAAGATGCTGCTGCTGCTGCTGCTAAGGGAATCGTCTTCGAAAGGATGGTGTGCAAGAAATGTGAAAAGAGGCTTGGTACTGTTATCATTTCCAGATACATGGAAAGATGGTGCAAGGAATACCACAGAAGCAGTGGAAGAGAGCTGAATGAAAATAAAGCTTTGACTTCAAAAAGCAAAATTTGATCCATATGGAAAGAATAAGTTCTCCACTTGCAGAATTTCTAAAAGTTCTGTACACCAGCCATGTTCTCATTACTTCCATGACTGTGCCTACGAAAAGGACAGCTGTGCTATATGTGGGGAAAAGGTTTCTGATACCAAAAACTACAAGCAATTCTGCTTTGAATTTTCAAGACATAACATAGATGTCCAAGTTACAAAGTAACATATTTTACAACAAATAATTAAGTTTAAATGAGGAACAAAAATGTATACAGTCACACATTTAGTGATCTCAAGTCTCATGACTTGGGCCCTGGATCTAGAGTCATCCTTGAACCCTGTCTTTCTCTTATGTCCCATACCTTATAAGTAAAAAATCCTGTGAGCTCTGCCTTCAAAATATACACAAATTTGTCCACTTTCCCTCACCTCCACTGCTACCACCCTGATCCAACCACCAACATCTGTATTTTTTAAACAGCCTTATATTGAGATATAATTTGCAACACTAAAATTTACCCCTTTAAAGTGAACAATTCAGTGGTCTTTACCATATTCCCACAGTTGTACAACCATCACTGCTATCTAATTTTAGAACATTTTCATCACCCCAGAAAGAAATCCTTAACCTCATTAGAGTCACTGCCCATTTCCAATCCCACCCCCGACCCCAGTGCTAAGAACCACAAAACTTTCTGTCTCCAACCACCATGATTTCTTGACTGGATTATTAATATAGCTTCCTCACTGGTCTTCTAACTTGCTCTCTATAGTCTATTCTGAATATAGCATCCAGAGCGACCCTTTTAAAATGTAAACCAGATTATGTTACCCTCTGCTCAAAATCCTCCAGTGGCTTTCTATTTCACCCAGAGTAAAAACCAAAGCTTTTCAGTGGCCTATAAGCCTTAAAAAATTGTGGCCCCTCATCTCCCCCATGTCATCTCCTATATCTTCCAGAGCCTGCATACTGGATAATTCCTCTTCCTAGAATGTGCTTCCACCAGATAACTGCAAGGCTCACTCTCATCTCTCTCAAATCTTTGCTCAGAAGTTATCTTCTCACTTAGGTCTATTCTACCCACAAATATAAAATTGCAATCTCTAACCCTCAACCCCAACTCTCCTGATCGCTTTGGCCCTGCTTTATTTTGTTTTCCATGCACTTACCATCTTCTAACACACTGTATACTTTACTCTCTCCACTGCAATGCAAGGACTTGAAGAACAGGGACTTTTGCTGCTTTGTTCAATGATGTATCCTCAGCACTTACAATAATGCTCACCATGGAGTGGGAGCTCAGTAAATAATTGTTGAATGAATGAATAAATGAATGACCAGAGTATTCCAGGCAGAGGGAAGAGCAAGTGCGAAAGGAAAGAATGCCAGAGTGGCTAGAATCTGTTGAGGGGAGGGGACTGAGATGAAGGTAGGGAAGGTGGCAAAGGAGACTGCTGACCACTCTGTCCCTGTGTCCCCCACTTGAAGTTCTGAGCTCTTCTCCTATTTCTCTGTCTCCTTTGAGGAAGCTGCTTCCTTCATCCTTAAATTTGACTGATGTTTTCCAAGTTTCCATTTTCAGCCCTCCCCCTTCTTACTCTATCTTCTCCAGGGTGGGGTGAGCTTCCCCATGGCTATGACTCCACACCACTTCTTCACTGATGGCTCCCAACTTCCGTATCCAGCCCAAATCTGTCTTGTCGGATCTAGACCCCTATGGTCAACTGGCTACTGGACTTCTCCACCTGGGGGTCCATGAGGCACTTCAAGCTCTTAACTGCCCTTCCTCCAATCTTCTTTTTCTTTTGCATTTACACCCCCCTGAGTGAAACTCTCTTCACCTAAGCCAGAAGCCTGGGGCATCCCTCTGTCTTCACTCACATTCAGGCATCCTGGGACTGTCAGTTCTGACTTTTTCAGAGTGCTCGGAACCATCCTTCCCCTCATCCTCATGGCTACTGCTGTCCTGGTCAGGTCCTCACCCTTGCTCACCTGGGCTCATTCAATAGCCTCCTTAGTGCTCCCTTAGGGTCCACTAATCCATCCTCCACATGGCCACCTGTGGGCTTTTTCAAACACACACTTGATTCCATTAATTGTCCACTTAAAACCAATTACTAACTCCTCATAGCCTGCAGGATGGCCTCCAAGTCCCTTCATGACATGCTCTTGCTTACCTCTCTTTTCTGCCCAGAGGAGGGAAAGAGCTCCTGAGCTTATTAAGAGCAAAAGCTAAAGTCCTTACCATGCTCCATACTGACTGTGTTTCTCAAACTCTCTTTGGCAAGGGACCAAGTTTCTTTTTGAAAATTCCAATCGATTACAGATAATACTTTTGTAAAATACAATAGAAATATTGCTGCAATGTGAAATTTTATAAAAGTTTCTAAACACTTAATCTTGACTTTTGGACTGTGAAGGGTGGAGCGGTGACATGGCGGCATCAGGAGCTGGTGACCCTGTTGATGCTAAGAGTGGAAAAGCCCCTCCGGCTCAGAGCATGGACCCGACTCGGGAGAAGCTGACTCCGCCCAACTGCAATTCATGCGGCAGGTGCAGCTCACCCAGTGGCAGAAGACACTGCCGTAACAGCAGACCCGGAACATCATCACTGGCCTGGGCTTCGGGGCCCTGGTGTTAGCTATATATGGTTACACCTTCTAATCGGTGTGCCAGGAGCATTTCCTAGATGAGCTGGAGGATGGGGTCAAAGCTACTCTAGCTTGGGCTCTAGAAAGGGCATCAGGACCCTGATCCAGATGGGCACTGCACCTCTCCAACCTGCTGGAGCCCCTTCACATGATGGATGTTGCCCCATGACCCTGTAGAAATTGAAGCCTTCTCACAGCGTTGCTGGCCTTCTTACTAACCTTGGATGATGACTGAGCTGAAGAAGCCAGGGATTTATGCATTTGGCCATCGTCAAGAGAACATTGCCCACCTCACACTCACTGTGTGTGGCAGCTGAGCCCTTCTTGTAGTTCATTTCCTTGTTTGAGAGGTATCTGACCTTAGCTTTTCCTGTTTTCTGACTTTATGGTCTATCCCTTTCACCTCCACAAACTGGGAGGATGGAGGATAAGAGGTGGACTGTTAATGGGGGGTGGGTGTGGCAGCTTTGTGCAGGCTTGGAAACTAAAGTGGGAGGAATGGGATCCGGTTGAGAATAATAAACTGAGTCATCTCTCTTGGAGTAAAAAAAAAAAATCTTGACTTTTTTACTTATCTCCTCATAGTGCAGTAAAAAACATTTGCAGGCTGGCACTTGCCTTGGACCATATATTGAGTAGCATTGCTTTACAGGGTCCTATGTGATCTAGCCCTGCCACCTCTCTAACCTTATCTCCTATCATTCTCCCCCACCACCCCTGCGTACCCTGCTTCAGCCACATTGGCCTCCTTACTGTTTCCTTTAACATCCCAAAGAACTCAGGGTCTTTGTACTTGCTGTTGCATCTGCCCTGAAATGCTCTTCCCCTAGATAGCCTCAAGCTCTCTTTCCCGATTCACTCAGGTGTTTGTTCAAATATTCCCTGTCACAGAGGTCTTCCCTAACAATCCTATAGAATGTATCAATCCTCAACACTGTCTCCTTTCTCTTCACAGCACTTCCCACAGTCTAATATATGTTTATTGTCTTCTCCTCATCCCCACCATCCAACTGGAATCTGAACTCCATATGAACAAGAACTTCTGCTTTTTCCTGCTATATTCACAGGGTTTAGCATAGTGCTGACACATAATAGACACTTGAATGAATGAATGCCTCCAGCTTCCATCACCATGATCTCCAGCCTTACCTAGTCAGTTTTAATTCCCAGATCCAGCCACATACTTTCACGTTTCTGACCCTTTTATCATGCTGCCCATTTTTGCCTTCCTGTCCTTCCTGATATTTACCTCTCAAGACTCAGATTAAATGTCTCCTCTTCTGTACAGCCTTCTAGAGGACCACCCTTCCCTCATAGAGTTGATTCCTCCCACTCATTGAATCACAACTATCTTTTCTGTGTATGTCTCCCTTACTGGATTGAGAATCCCCTGAGGACATGGATGTTGCTGATTCATCTTTGTATACCAGGCTCCTAGCACAGGGCTTGGGGTGGAGCAGGGGCTCTGTAACTATTTGGTGAAGAACGCTCAGAGCTATTCAAATATAAGAAGATGCTTCAGGTGGTTAATTCTCTGATGCTAGAAATGTTCCAACAGGCTGGGTAAAGCCCCCTTGGGGATACTCCAGTGGGGTTTCCTGACTGGGGTTGGCAGTTTATTTAGCTGTCCCCATGATTCTTTGTCTGTGGTCTGGTGACCTGTGTAACTCTCCCATCAATGTTAATTTGCATTCTCCATTCCTATCTGTGTGGCTCTGGACACTGGAGGGAGGCAGGCTGGAGGGCTGTGCTTATATGCCTCCTCCCACCCCTCTACCAGATCTCCTGTGAGACAAGTATCTAGCTTTCTGATGAGTATGATTGCCTCCTCAATGTAAAGAAGAAGGGACTTTTAGAAGGAACAGCACCTCTTGGCTGATGTTCTGGGTCTCTGAGATAATGTGGTTCAGAGGGCACATCCTGTTACTTGCCTGTGAAAGGTCTAAGAAGCTGTGAAGAGTCTAAGATGGTATCCTATTTGCAAATCAAACAGCCAGCCTGAAACAACCACACACACGTATACCGACATTATCTCAACATCTCTGGTTCAGAGACAGACTGTTTAATGACAGCATCTTGTATCAGTTCCCCACGCCCCATTAGATGACACAGTGAAAGCCAGTGTACCTGTGTGTGCGGAGGGGCTTTACACTACAGGAGACGAACGCTGAAATTATGAAACTCAGAGCTTATGTTGGACAGGTGGCATAGCTTTTCCTCCTTCCTGGAGGGTGGGGGAGAGAAAGAGAGAATAAGCAAATGGTCCGGGTTTTATTACCTTTGAAAGGGTGTACTTGGCTCCTGGAAAGTGCACCAGAGGGGAAACATTCTGTATTTTCCTAGGCATGTTAACCATTCAACCATCCTTTAACACAGGCGCCAGTATTCTGCTCAGAAAGCCCCTATAGCACAGAAACCTAATGTTTCTCCCTAACGTTCCCTGCTCCTTCCGCCCCTAAAGTTATTTTCTTAGGTAGGGCAGTTATGATTTCTACAGAGTTAGGATGAAGAAAGTCCACGTATAATGAATTCCCCATCCAGCACGGTGCCCTGCACAAAGCAGACACCCAGTAAACATCTGTTGAGTGAATGACACGGACCTTTGTTTAAGATTTTAATGAAGACGGGGCAGAGGTTTGGTTGGTTAAGACATCCTGATGAGGCTCTCCCAGAGCCAGGGCAATCTGAGCCAATTCATTCTTCTCCCCTGGGCCTTAGGCGAAGCCCCCGGCCCCTCGAAGCAGCGCCAGTGTTCCTGACATCCCCACAGTCAGGGCTGAGCGTGCACAGGCTGCGACCACGCCCGAGTTCTTCATCGAGTCTTCTTGGTGCTTGGAGGCTGCAGGGTCCAGAAAGGGATTCCCGTTCAGTATCAGGTTACTCACCTCGGGCAGCTCTTCTGGTCGCGGCTCCCTGTTCAGCCTGTTGCAGCTGAGATCTAGCACGCTAAGCTTGGCCGGCAGTCCTTTTGGCACCTGCTCCAGCCCAGCGAATGACAAGTTGAGAGAGCTCAGTGCGCTGGGCCAGTCACACCCAGGAGCGCCCGGGGCGGCGGCGCGCAGCGAGTTGTGGCTGAGGTCTAGGCTGTGGGGTTGCACACCCGCCGCCGCCATCGCCGAGCACACGCCGTTGGGCGTCTGCATCCCGGCGTTGCGTAGCGCTAGAGCCCGGAGGACCGGGAACTTGTGCGGACAGAGAGCCGCAGTCAGCCCGTGCTCGCCCAGTCCAGGATTATCCGACAGGTCTAGGGTGTTGAGAGCCGGGAAAGTGCGGAGCTGTGCGCATGAAAAGGCAAGTGAGTGTGCTTGAGCAATGTTCAGTACCTCAAGGCCCGGCTTGAGCCACTGCTGCAGTTCGGTGAGCCAGGCACCTCCTGTCGCCCAGGACACGTTACGGAGACTGAGGGTGGAAAGCGCAGGCCCGGTAGCTTCTGGAGGCGGCGGCGGCGTCGTGCCGGTTACCTCCAGGTCCTCGAGCGTCAGTTCCTTGAGGCGGGAGTACCCGAGCGCACGCAGGAAGGCGACCAGAAGCAGGGTAGGAACCTGTGCGGCGCCTACTGTGAGCCGCCGCAAGCGCAGGGCCTTGACAAGGTCAACATACTGCTTCGGGTCGGCGTTGGCGCTCTTCAGGAACTGTTCCAGGCTGCGGCCGCCGCCACGAATCTCCACCTCGACGGCAGTCATACACTGGAAGGCGCTGGACCAGTCGGGCTGCGGACCCGTGAAGTTACAGACGCAGCGGAAATTGTCATCGTCCAGCTCGCAGGGCTCTGGTGTGGCCGCAGAGGCGCGCAGCAGTGGCAGCAGCAGCAGCAGCAGGCAGGGCGCGCACACCTGGGAGGAGAGTGGAGGTCAGGGCGGCCCCAGCAGGTCCCTGGGGTTCCCCAAGTAGTCCCCGTTCGGCCCCAAGACCATACACTCACCATGGTCGTCGATAGGTCCCCGGCGGACTCTAGAAAGGGCTCGGGTTTCTTTGCTATACAGCGGCACTCGCTGGCTTCCAGGCTCCACACACGTATTTGTCCTAACTCTTTGGCTGCCTGAGAGTTTATACAACCTTGGGATGTCACTGTGTTCCCTCCTTTGTGAACCCTGGTTACTCCTCACCTCTATTTCATCCAACCACCCCATTCACTACCCTTCTGGGAAGTTTTGCAATAAAGGGTGTTGCCGGGAGAGGGGCTGTAACAGGAAGGATCCTGCAGTGCCCGGATGACTCAGGCTCCCCAGGCTTGCCTGGTGGGTAGGGGAAAGGAAGATCTCCAGTGCCTCAGGCCAGGACTCTCCAGCGATTCAACTGGGTACTTTCCTTGACTTTTCCCTAGACTCAGTGGTTACTATTAACGTCCCGTCCGGATTGGACCCAAGCCCAATGCCCTGAATATCCTCAGATATTTAACAGGATATTTTGTAGAAGAGATTGCAGACTTCATCTATGTACTGCAAGGGCTAGAATTAAGTTCAAAAGAAGGAAGTTGGTTTGAAAAACAACTCTCCTACCTTTTTTTTTTTTTCTACTTGTTCTTTGTTTACTAAAAAAGTAATAGCTTTCTTAAAAGTAGAGATGTTTAATTGACCAATTACTAGTAAGGAGATTGAAACAATAATCAAAAACCTCCAAACAAATAAAAGTCCAGGACCAGATGGCTTCACTGGTGAATTCTGCCAACCATTCAAAGACGATTTAATACCTATCTGTCTCAAACTCTTCCAAAAAAATTTAAGTGGAGAGAATGCTTCCAAACTTATTTTATGAGGCCAGTGTTACCCTGACACCAAAACCAGAGAAAAATACCACAAATAAAAAAGAAAATCACAGGCCAATATCCTTAATGAACATACATGCAAAAATTCTCAACAAAATATTAGTAAACCAATTCAACAATACATTAAAAGGATCATACACCATGATCAAGTGGGATTTATTCCAGAGATGTAAGGATGGTTTAACATCCATAAATCAATCAATGTGATACACTACATTAACAAAATGAAGGATAAAAATCATGTGATCATCTCAGTAAATGCAGAAAAAACATTTGACAAAATTCAACATCCATTTATGATAAAAACTCTCAACAAAGTGGGTATAGAGGGAATATACCTCAACATAATAAAGGTCATATATGACAAACCCACCATTAACATCATATTCAACAGTGAAAAGCTGAAAGCTTTTCCTCCAAGATCAGGAACAAGACAAGGATGTCTCCTACCGCCACTTTTATTCAACATAGTATTGGAAGTCCTAGCCACAGCAATTAGGCAAGAAAAAGAAATAAGAGGCATCCATATCAGAAAGGAAGAAGTAAAACTGTCACTATTCGCAGATGACATGATATTAATATATAGAAAACCCTAAAGACTCCACCAAAAACTGTTAGAATTAATAAATGAATTCACTAAAGTTGCAGTATACAAAATCAATATACAGAAGTCTGTGGAATTTCTATACACTAATAATGAGCTATCTGAGAGAGAAATTTAGAAAACAAATTGAAGAAGACACAAATAAATGGAAAGATATTCTGTGCTTGTAGATTGGAAGAATTAATATTGTTCAAATGTCCATACAACCCAAAGCAATCTACAGATTCAACACAATACTTATCAAAATTCCAATGGCATTTTTCACAGAACTAGAATAAATAATTCTAAAATTTATATCAAACCACAAAAGATCCTGAATAGTCAAAGCAATCATGAGAAAGAAGACCAAACCTGGAGGTATCATGCTTCCTGATTTTGAACCATACTACAAAGATATAGTAATCAAAACAGTATGGTATTGGCATAAAAACAGGCACACAGATCACTGGAACAGAATTGAGAGCCCAGAAATAAACCCACACATATATGGACAATTAATTTACAATAAAAGAGCCAAAAACATACAATGGAGGAAGGACAATTTCTTCAATAATTGCTCTTGGGAAAACTAGATAGCCACATGCAAAAGAATGAAACTTGTGTAACTTACATCATCCATCAAAATGGATTAAAGACTTGAATGTAAGACCTGAAATCATAAAATTCCTAGAAGAAAACATTGGTGGTAAGATCCTTGACATTGGTCTTAGCAATGTTTTTGTGGATCTGACTCCAAAGGCAAGGGAAATAAAAGGAAAAGTAAACAAATGGGACTACATCAAACTAAAAAGCTTCTGCACAGTGAAGGAAATCATCATAAAAATGAAAAGGTAACTTACTGAATGGGAGGAGATATTTGCAAATCATATATCAGACAAGGGGTTAATATCCAAAATGTATAAAGAATTCATACAACTCAACAACAACAAAACAAACAACCTGATTAAAAAGTGGGCAGAGGATCTGAATAAACATTTTTCCAAAGAAGACATACTGATGGCCAATAAGCACATAAAAAGATGCTCAATATCACTAATTGTTAGGGAAATGGAAATCAAAACCACAATCAGCTATCATCATCTCACACCTGTTAGAATGGCTATTATCAAAAAGACAAGAAATAACAAGTGGTGGAGAGGTTATGGAGAAGAGTGAACCGTCATACACTGTTGATGGGAATGTAAATCAGTGCAGCTACTATGGAAAACATTATGGATATTCCTTTAAAAATTAAGAATTGAACTATCATATGATCCAGCTATTCCACTTCTGCCTCTCTATCCAAAGAATATGAAAACACTAATTCGATATATACACACTTATGTTCATTGCAGCATTGTTTACAATAGCCAAGATATGGAAACAACCTAAGTGTCTATTGATGGATGAATGGATAAAGATGTGAGGTATATACATATATATATGTATATATATACATATATGTATATACACAGTGGAATACCACTCAGCCATAAAAAGAGTGAAATCTTGCCATTTGCAACAACATGGATGGACCTTGACGGTATTATGCTAAGTGAAATAAGTCAGACGGAGAAAGACAGATACCATATGATTTCACTCATATGTGAAATCTAAAAACAAACAAAACAAACAACCAAACCAAACCAAACAAAAATAAACTTATTGATGCAAAGAACAGATGGCTGGTTACCGGAGGGAAGGGAGTTTGGGGGTGGGCAAAATGAGAGAAGGGGGTCAGCTGTAGGGTGATGGATGGTATCTAGACTTTTGGTGGTGATCACTTTGTAGTGTATACAGATGTCAAATTATAATGATGTATACCTGAAACTTATATAATGTTATATACCAATTTACCTCAATTAAAAAAAAGTAGAAGTGTTTAACAGAGACACATTGACCAAGTTGCCTGACCTCTTATACTTTCAATTTCCCCATCCTGAAACTGAGAAACAAGGTATTTCTAAGACAATTTCCCCACTTGCACCTAGCTCTCCCTGCCCTCCCCTCAGCACAATTCCTGTGTCCTAGGAAGGAAAGGCTAGACCTGTGTTGAATGAGGATTAATTAGTAACTCACCTGTTTTGCCAGGAAAAAAACAAGTGCCCCAGAGGGGTAGGGGTTTTGCTTTTACAACAGCCCTCACAGTTCTGCACCTCTGGATTTCTGGGGAAAGAGCTACATGAAAAATGTCTGAATTCTCACTTCCCCTATTTTCCAGAAGTAGGTTCACATCTGTCCCCACTTCAAACAAGGGGGCCTCATCAAACTACACTGCCCCCTGTGTGTCCTATTGGGAATGCCCTAATACCCTGAGCCATGCCCCAAGGCCAGGCCAGGTCACTGGGACATCCCTGAGGACCAAGATGTGACTATAGCTTAGTGTTAAATACACTGACTCTGCATTCAGACAGTCAAGCTTGGAATCCCAGCTCTACCACTGAGGTTGTGAGACTTAGGCAAGTTTCTGGGCCTCAGATTTCTGGGCTCCTGCTTTGTAAAATGGAAATAATAGTAGTACCTGTCTGTGAATACAGTCTTTGGCACAGAGCCACATCTATTGATAGTGATTGTTATCTTCTTCATCAGAGCCTCTGCATTCAGAAGACTCAGGCCACTGAAGCCTGGCTCCTCAGCAAATCCCATCACTCTACGAGAGGCACTCTGGATGAAGGGTCCAGGCTAAGAGGGGCAATAATGGTTCTGCAAAGATCCCCAATTCACACCTTGATTCAACAAATATCCATCATTTTTCTACCAAGTGCCAGGGCTAGTGCAAAGCCCTGGGATGCAGACATGACCATCACACAGTCCCTCAAGTACTCCAGTAGGTCGGGGAGGCAAACATGGATCCAGAACTACAGTCCATAGTGAAGAGGACTCTTCCAGAGGAGAAACCAAGGACTTATGGGAGCTCTGGAGAAAGGAACAGCTAGCCCTGTAGTAAAGAGGACATGGGGCTGTTTCTTACAGGGTTAACAGTGTTGCCAGGCAGATAAATGCAAAAAAACAGTTTGGGTAGCTATAACTGTCTAAGCAGACACTCGGGGCAGAACACAGATTTTGCCTAAGGACTTGTCTTACCTTTCCTACCAGGAGAAAGATGTAGGTGTTAGAAGCCAGCCTGTCCTATGAGGAAGGGGACAAGACCCAGACCCTATCCCCAGTCAGACCATGGTACACAGCAGGTGCTCAATAAATGGCTGTCCAGGGGCAGGATGGATGCCGGGCCTGGAGAGAAGACGTGGAGGACAGGATGATGGTCTGCAGCTATTTAACCAGATGTTTTGTGGAAGAGATCAAAGACTTAAATTAAATTCAAGGGAAGGAAGTTGGTTTGAAGAACAACTCCCTTTCCTGGATTTGTTCGTACTTGTGAATTTGCCTAAGTAATAGCTTTCTAAAAATTAGAGGACTGCAGTAAAAATTCTTAAGCGCTACCAGGGCTCTACTCTCTTGGAGCTGTGGAGGGGGGTAGTGGGGAGACATCATCAAACAATTACACTATAATGACAGCTGTGACAAGGGTTGTGAAGAAGTATATGGTGCTATATGCTCTTGTAACAGGGACACTGGTCCAGTAGTTCTGAGTAGGGAACACTGGAGTTGAGATCTTGAGATATGTACAGTCAGGTGTTTATTAAGGAAAGGGAGCTGGTTGGGGTTGGGGGATGGACAGAGACAAGGCTGTAGGCACAGTAACTGCCTGTGCAAAAGCCTGGAGGAGGAAAAGAGCAGGGCTTGTTTAGGGAGCAAAGAGAAGATGACAGGAGAGATGAGCAAGGTGAGGCGCCTTTCCAGTTGAGACTGGAGAGGTATGCAGGGATTAGACCATGTAGGGCTTAGTAGGCCACAATTTGGATTTTGAGGGTAACGAACATGGTTTTTAACTCACCAGTGTTTCCTTAGTACCTACTAGATTAGTGGCGCTCAAAGTTTGGTGAAAGAATTAATTTACCCTAAAAATAATGCAACTCACTTTTACGCAGAACAGTGAAATAATTACTGTATTTGTCTCATTTTCCTCACCCATAAAATGGGGATAATTGTCATGGCGAACATTCAATAAGGTAATGCTTTTTAGCCAGTGTTCATTAGCGGGAGCCGTTACTGGTGGAAAGGCGTGCTGTTTCTTCCTAGAGCTCAGGATAGTTGTTTCCGTGAGGAAGATTAGCTCTGAGCTAACATCTATTGCCAATCCTCCTGTTTTTGCTAAGGAAGATTAGCCCTGGGCTAATATCCGTGCCCATCTTCCTCTACGCCATATGGGACGACGCCGCCCCAGCATGGCTTGACAAGCGGCGCATCTGTCCGAACCCGGGATCCGAACCTGTGAACCCTGGGCCGCCGAAGCGGAGCGCGCGAACTTAACCGCTACGCCACCCGGGCCAGCCCCTCGGGATAGTTTTGAATGTTTGTCTAGGAGGTGTTAGAGGTGGGGAGGTTGCGTTTGCTGAGTAGAAGGTGACGCTACCGGCCTGGAGCGGCAGGGATCGAAATCGAGGTACTTTCTTCGAGGGACTTGCGACGGAGAGAAACCAATCAGACGCCGAGCGGGCGTCGCTCTGCCTTCGCTTGGTTCTCCACCCAGGTCTCACTCCGCCTCTAGGCTTCACCCCGCCCCGCTCCACCCTTCCTTCGCCTCTCCTCTTCCTCGGTCCGCCCCACTCTCCTTTCGCCCTGCCCCTGCTCCTCGCCCCGCCCCAGCCCCTACCGGCCCCCCCACCCCGCTCCGCCCCGCCTCCACTTCTCTACGTGCCTCGCCCACTCCCTTCTCCCCTTCCGCCCTGCCCTGCGGCTGCGCGGTTCGTGTCATCTTCCAAGCCCAGGGTTCGCGTTCCTGGTCTCCAGCTCCACCATGTGGAGCCGACGGCGGTCCTGCCTCAGGCCGGTGGGCTGTGGCGTGGAGGAGCTGCGGCGCCGCCGGCGGGAGCGGGAGGCAGGTGCGGGAGGGCGAAGGAGCACGGGAGGATGGGGGTATGGCGTTCAGCGATCGGGTGAGGAGGCCCTGGGATCGGAGTCGGGGTTCTGGGTCCTGGGTCCTGGGTGCCCTTCCCACGCTCAGCCTGCTCCTTTGCCCCCAGCACTGCGGAAGGCTCGGAGGGAGCAGCAGCTGATCAGCAAGAGGCTGCTGAGAGAGGACGCCCCGAAGGAAGCCGAAGGGGGATGTGTGGCCATGATCCTCGGGGAAGCCGAGGTGAGCGGGCAGGGTGCTCCGTGAGGTCCACGCCGGCTGGCGCCAAATTCCTTCCTCAAGTACCCGAGGTCCGCCCCCAAACCTGAATGCGGTCCCTTCAACACCTCCATCCATCCAGTGGGCCAAACCAGAAACGGGGGAATCTTCCTCAACGACTCCGTCCCTCATCCTCATATCAATACATCATCAAGTCCTAGCCGTATTTTACCTCCTAAAGAGCTCCGGAGTCTTTACGTGCCTTACCATCGCAGCTGCCACCACCCTCTTCTCTGGATACTTACAGCAGCCTATCCCAACAGGTTATCTGCATCTGTGCTTGCTACCCTCGAATTCATTCTCCATACATTAGTCAGATGTGTCTTTTAACACACAGAGACCAAAATCCTTCCTGTGACCTATAAAGTCCAGCATGGTTTAACCTCTTTCTACCTCCAACCTTATCAGCTTACTCACCTCAGCCAAACTGTCCCCTTTTCAGTTCTTGGAACAAAATACCAGGCTCTTTCCTGTCTTCAAGGCCTTTGGGTTTGCTGCAGTTAAAGTATTCTGTCTTGACAGCCTGTTTGCAGAATATTAATCATACTGTGTAATTGTTTGCTTGTTTATTATCGTTTCTCCAAGTAGACTTTAAATCCATGGAAACCTAGACCCTGTCTTATTTGTCATCATTGAAAACTCAGATGCCTGTACAGCATCTGGCATATAGTAGACGCTCAGTATTTATTGAATTAGTGAATGAAAGAATTAGTTTTAACTCATTTATTCATTCAGCAAGCATTGGGCATTCCCTGTACTTACATTGTCTATGTTTACATATACCATTTACAAAGGACGCCTAGGTTAGACCGTTTATTTGTGTGTGCTTACTTTATGCCAAAACACTGTGCTGGGTACTGAGGTACACAAAGAGGAGAAAATAGTCCCCTCTTGGAAGTGTTCACAGGCAGGTGAAGGAGACAGATGTGCTACCACCTGTCATGAAGGAAACATGAAGCACAATAGAAAGCCCTAAGTCTGCAGGAGGAAGCCAGAAAGAGCTAACTTGCCAGAGGCAGTGACGAGTAGAAATCTGAAGGAAGTGGAGGACCTGGGGAGGGTATCCCAGGCAGAAGGAATAGATTGTGCAAAAGCTTGGCGGCATTACAAAACATGTTATGCTAGGTGTTGGAGTGCAGGTTGCATGGGGAGAATGGCTGGAGGGGTAGGTTATGCTAGGTTGAGAGGTTATCCTTGAAAACTCTCTAAGAAGGCAGGGTAGATGTTATTTCCATTTTTCAGGCGAGAAACTGAGATTTAGGTCCCTTGTACAGTGAGTGGCAGGTCTGGTATTAAACCCAGTTCTGATTCCCACTTCTGTCCACTCTGCTGTAAGGTTGGTGCTTGCTTATTAGCCATAGTAGTGTGAATGACAAGTTCCAGGGATGGTGTGATATTGGAGGGCTCAGAGGTGAAGTGGGCAGAGCAGGACATAACGACTTGCTTTTTGGCAACTGTGTTGCCATCTCTCCTCTCCCTGCCCTGGGCTGCAGATCCAGCAGTTCCTGCGATTAGCCCAGCGCGGGACTGAGGAAAAGGAGAGAGAGAGGGCTCTGGTCAGCCTTCGTCGAGGCTTGCAGCACCCTGAGACACAGCAGACCTTTATCTGGTCAGTGTGGGTGGTGTGAGTGGGTGGCTGTGCTCTGAGGGATGGACAGGAGTGTGGAAGGGATGGGCTACAGGCTGAGCAGGGCTCTGGTGCTCACTCATGTAGGCTGGAGGGCAGCATGCGGACCTTGGTTGGGCTCCTGACCAGCAACCATGCTCTGCTGCAGCTTGAGGCGGCTCGGTGCCTTCATGAGCTCTCTCATTCTGAGCAGTCTGCGGTGGCTGAAGCCTGCCTGCCAGCCACTTCCTACCTTCTCACCTACCTCTCCGGTCACAGCTCAGACTTTATAGTAAGCCCTGTCCCTTCCTACCTTGTTCTTGGCTTGGATTTAGAAATTGTGCTTTTGGGTCCAGTTTGAGGTGGGGTAGGGAGAAGAACACCTGTTTCCCCTGATGCCCACAGCTGTACATACATCCATCATCTCCCACTCCTTTGTGCCCAGAGCCTCAAGGACAGGGCTACTCCATCCTCCCCACTTCCACCCTGACCCCAAACCCCACCCCTACCACTACCCTGGCCTGAGATGGGCCACGCCCAGTGCTTTTGTTGTCCTGCTCTCAGGAGCTCTGTCTGTATACACTGGGTAACCTGATCGTGGAGAGTGAGGCTGTGAGAAGGCAGCTCCTGCCACAGGGCATTGTTCCAGCCTTGGCTGCCTGCATCCAGGTGAGTGTCCACCTCCTTTCTGGCTCCCTGGGCAACCCTCCCCTCACTTCTTTCCACATGCCCCACCTGCTTTGGCTAGGCAGCTCCAGCCTCTGCCCTGGGCTGAGGGGTTGAAATTCTCAGGAAATTTTATGGCTCAGCTTCCAGAGCCAGATCTCTATCCTGTCTACTTCCAGTCCCCCCATCTGACTGTGCTAGAAGCCCTTGGATACGCCTTGTCCCAGCTTCTGCAGGCTAAGGAAGCTCCAGAGAAGATCATCCCGTAAGTGAAATTATGTCTCCAGATGTGCAGGCAGGGGTGACCCACTTGGTAGTGTAGCCCCTGGCTGCCTGATAGAACCTGGCTTCCAAAGCTGTTGCACATTTTAACTCCATGTGTCTGGCTGGGAAGGGCTTTGGGTTTGGATCTTCCCCACCTGCTATTGGGTTTGGGGAGAGCAACAGGCATCTTGCCTTCTGTGGTTCCCACCCATGGCTCTGTTTCTGCTGGCAGCTCTGTCCTGGGCTCCACTCTCCCACAGCACATGCTGCGACTGTTGCACCCTGGCCCAAAGCTGAACATTGGGGTTGCTGTGGAGTTTGCCTGGTGCCTTCACTATATCACCTGCAGGTAACACAGGCCAACTGAGTAAGTGTCACAGACCTCCCCTGGGGCTCCCTCATGACCCTCAGGTTTTTGAACTTCGGTTTCTGGAATTGTTGTGAGTTTTCTTCTTTCCATGGTCTTCTCTTCTTGGAGCTCAGGAAACCCCCAGACCTAGGCCGTTTGCCAGCTTAAAGGTGGGACTTACTGAGTAGTGACTACTTGCTTCCTGTTGCCCAGCCAGGTCAACAATGCCCTGCTCATCATGCATGGGGCTCTGTCCACCCTGGGGCTGTTGCTGTTGGACTTGGCTGGGGCTGTCCAGAGAACTGAGGATGCGGGACTGGAGCTGGTAGGTGAAGAGGACAGGTCAAGATCTGGGCGACCTTTCTTCCTACTCCGCTCTTCCTCCAGTGTGCAGGTAGCCCCCCTTCCTCCTTACACCTGACCCCCAACTTGTCTTTGCAGTTGGCATGCCCTGTGCTCCGGTGTTTAAGCAACTTGCTAACAGAGGCAGCAGTGGAGGCTGTGGGAGGCCAAACGCAGCTCAGAGATGAGCGTGTTGTGGCAGCCTTATTTATCCTTCTGCAGTTCTTCCTCCAGAAACAGCCCAGCCTGCTTCCTGAGGGCCTTTGGCTCCTTAACAACCTCACTGGTATGCACCATAATCTGCCTATGCCTGGACCTTTATATACTGGGAATACTTCCTTGTGGCCTGGGCTGAGGTGGGTAGGATTGGGAGGGGGTGGTTTCAGGCCCCAGTTTGAGGGAGTTGACCCTGACATTTTCTCTTCCAGCAAACAGTCCTAGTTTCTGTACCTCCTTGCTCTCCCTGGATCTGATTCAGCCCCTCTTAGAGTTGTTGCCAGTATCTAATGTGGTGAGCGTATTGGTAGGTACTGGAGTCTCTAGAGTCCAAGATCTAGTGGCCAAAGTGTAAACAGTGGGAGCAGGCCTGAGCCCTCAGACGTGCCCTTAGCTGAAAGCTGGCAGGTGGTGTGGTATGGGTGGCTTCAGGGGCAGACCAGTCTAGGTTTGAGTCCCTAAACTGTGGTTTACTAGTTGTTAACCTTAGGCAAATCAACTAACCACCTTAAGTTTCAGTTTTCTCATTTATAGTTGGGAATAATAATCCTACTTAAGGGCAGTTGTGGGGATTACAGAACATGCATATAAAACTGCTTGGCACAGTGCCTGGGGCATGTGGTCAGCACTCCATGTATTTTAGCTATCATTACAATCTTTGGCTTTCATCCTTTGTGGGGACTATATATTCGTATCTGTCTGCAGGTGCTCACAGTTCTGTGCAACGTTGCAGAGAAGGGTCCTGCTTACTGCCAGCATCTGTGGCCAGGGCCCCTGCTCCCCTCCTTGCTGGACATGCTGGCCTTCTCTGACACTGAAGTAGTAGGCCAGAGTTTGGAGCTGCTGCAACTGCTGTTCCTCTATCAGCCAGAGGTGGGTTTCAGGCCCTGGTCCCCAGTCTCCTGTTCTTCATGAAGCCTCTGGTCTCACAATGGCCCCTTTCCTTCCAGTCATAACTATAGTCACTTCTCTGGTCCTGGCTAGCCGAGGTGGGCTCCAGGTCAGAGCCTCCATCCTCTTGTTGGGAATGCAACCTCTTCCAAGAAAAGGTGGCCTAACCCTTCAGGCTGTGAGAATTGTTAGAGCACAGGGCCCCAGGTGTTGAATCCTTTTCTTCCCTGCCCTCAGGCTGCCCAGGTCTTCCTGCAGCAATCAGGGCTGCAGGCCCTGGAAAGGCATGAGAAGGAGGCACAGCTCCAGGATCGTGTGCATGCTCTCCAGCAGACAGCTCTTCACGGGTGACCTGGCTTCTTGATGTCACTTACTCCACTCCTTCCCCTCCCCCCATCCCAGCTTTCTTGCCCATGGAGCCCCTTTTGGGGATTTAGAACCACAATGAGGTCTCATATTCTCTGCTCCCACACCTAAGCCTAAGCCAAGACCTTTGGACCCCAGCTCTTCTTTCACCCAGCAATGTCCAGGCAGGAGGACCAGAGGGAACTTGGTGTGGCCTACTTATTCTGAGGCCCTGGAATCTCCTTTTTTTTTTTGCTTCGGCAGCCAGTGGCTTTTGATGGGACAGAATAAAAGTTTTATTTTTATATTAAACTGCTTTGCTTCAATGGTTGCACAATAAGGGGTAAAGGATGGAATGAGGAAAAGAACATCCTGAGACAGCATCTTGCAGCACAAGCTTTATAAAGAACAGGAGAAGAACACATTTTTCCACATTGTACTCAGTCCAGCAGAGACCAGGCTGTGGGGATGTTGCTCTTAATCCTCAATGGCGGCTTCAGGCTTTGCCACTTAGCACATTCTCCAGGGCTCTGGTTACCTGATCAGCACTGAAGTTGTTCAAAGAGACATTCTTCTCTTGGCCAAATGCTGAGGAAAGAGGGAGATGACTAAATATCCACTCTGCACTGTGGGGGCTACCAAAGTATAATAACAGGTCTTTGTTTTCAACTTACAGTCTTGTTAGGATAGGAAGGGTGGTAAAGAGATATGACCAAGGTGCATTTGGTATGCCTAGAATTTATCCAGTTGCTCTCAAACACATCTAGAAAGTCCAGGTCCAACTAGAGTTTTGACTGATTCTGGGTGGCCACAATAGTAAGGAACGTACTTCAGGGAAGTTGTAAGGGGCACAGTAGGCATTTATCATTAACCACTGTGAGCACTGTATTGCATGGGCCTAGTCTTGGCTGGGTGCCCATTCTATGGTTCCCATAGTCCACCTAGTATAATACACTAAAGTTATTTGAGTCCACCTCCTCCTCTACTCTACTGGCTTTTGGAAGGAGAACCTTTTTTCTTCCTCCAAACAATTTTTAGTGCACGGCCATTACTGCAAATGTCCACTGTTAGAACCAATCCGCCTTAGGTGTGACTCCCCACTTCCCCCAGACATTCCTAGGGCAAGGTGTAGTTAAAAACCGTGATTAAAATACTACTATTCAGTAAGTATAACGTTTATTGCATGCCTACTATGTGACGGGCAACACGATGGTAATTTTCAGATTGCGGTAAATTGAAATAGGGTAATATTTAAAAAGGGGCTGAGGGCAATGTTACATAACTGGTCACGGAAGTGATATATAAGCTCAGAGCTGAATAATAACCTGAATAATAAGGAGCCAGCCATGGAAGTCTGGCCGAAGTGCATTCTAGGAAGGGGGAACAAATGTAAAGGCTCAACCCTATTGTAACCTAGCTATATAACCTTAGGTATGGTCCATAAAATTTTTGACTCAGCTTTTTAATTTCTACAATGAGAAAAAAAGAATCCACTCCCTCATATAATTAATGAAGATTAAGTGAGATTTAAGCAGGAAAGCACTCAGCATAGGGCCTAGCATTAAGTGCTCTCACAGTAATTATTTTAGGTTATTATTGAGATTCTCACACTCTACCTAGACCAGCACTGCCCACATGTAATTTGGAAGGACCTACATTGACAAGAATTGACCAGCATCTCTTCTCCCCATGTGAAGACTATTCTGAATTACAAAACAGCTCCTGGTCTCTATGCAGGCCCGGGTCCGCTTCCACACAGATGTTACCCGGGAGACAGAGCATCCTATAACTCTACGAATGTAAATTTCCTTATCCGCAACAAGGTCAACAGCAAGGCCGAAGTCCTAGTTTCAGTCTCCCTACAGGTTTTTGCGTGACCTTGGGCGGCCTTTCCTCTTCTCGACGCCTTGTTCCTCCCACCCAGGTCCCAGACTCCCAGCGTCCGGCGCTCACCGTAACGGGCCCAGAGCTTGGGCTGCACATCAGAGCACTCGCGGATCAGAATCGGCAGGTCGGGGTTCGCCTTCTTCAGCTCCACATAGCGTTTCTCGATGAAGTCCCTGCGGGTCCGGAGAGAGCGCCGCGCGTGCTGTGTGGCCGCGGGCCTCCCCAAACACCCGGGAGGTCGAGGTCGTGACCCCGGCGCCCCGAAGCCCTCCCGCCTCACCACGCCGCGCCTCACCTGACGCCCTGGCTGCCGGGCGAGCGCTGGCATAAGTGGATGCGAATCTCACGAAGGCCCAGCTTGGCCCGTAGCCCTCGACTCGCCGCGGCCGCCGCCATCTCCGCTAGTACCCAAACCCCGCCCCAGGCCTTCCGGTCAACTTCTCCAGTCGGACCAATCGCTGACGCTCCAGTCTCCGCGACAAGCTGGTGACGTAGGGGGCGGGGTAAATCTTAGCCAATGCCATACAAGCATTGGAGGGCACCCGTCAGATCCTCCTCCAATTGCTCCGCGAGCGGGCGGGGGCAGAAAGGCTGTGGAACGCAAGGTATTGTGGGTTGTTTCCTGAGGTGCTTTGTGGGGAAGACCGTGTTGCCGCTGTGTTATTGTTGTAACCTCCTTGCCAACGTTGAAACACCGCGGACGAAATGCCAGAGCGAGATAGTAAGGCTCGGGTCATCTGCCCTTTCTTCCCTACGGGGATCGGGACACTTGCGCGTTATTTTGGCCTCAAACCTTAACCTGAGGGGGGAGGGTTGTGTGTGCGGGTGGAGAGGGGCCAGGAGTGTGACGCTTGGAGCCTGGCGAATCCGTTGGGCCCGGAATAAGGCCGGGCAGCTCCAGGCTGTCCCTAAGCCGCCTCCTCACCCCATGCGGCGACGGGTGGGTTTTGTCTGTGAACTACCCCCTCTTCCCAAATCACTTAATCTTGGGTTGCGCCAATTTATCTTTCACGTAGTATGTTAGATATCATCTTCAGGAAGTCTTTGCTGATCTTCCAGCGCGGGTTTAGGGGCCCTCTCCTCTAGGCTCCCACAGCCTTTGTATTTTCCCACTTAAGCACGTATTACATTGTGTTCTCACTGTCGCTGTTCCTGCCTTTCTTCCTCACTAGATTGTGAGCAATTTGATAGGAAAACACATCTGTATTGTTCACTGCTGTATCCCCAACTTTTGCACAGGACCTGACACAAAAGAGACTGATTAAATTAATGTCAATTCTTTTTCTTAGGCGAGCCGTTCTCCAACCCTTTGGCCCCAGATGGCCACGATGTGGACGATCCTCACTCCTTCCACCAGTAAGTGTTTCGATGTAGGACCATGGGAATGAGCTGGGCAATGAGTAGAGTGGTGGTGGTCATGGTGAAAGAATTCTAAATGTCTTGTGAGCAAGGATGGTAAAAAAAATTATACCACTTGCCCCTTTATCTCGGTGAACTTTAACTGGATCAGGCCAACTGCATAAGAGTATTAGAGGGGAAATTCTGGCAGGGACGGTGCTAGTTTTTAAAGTTGATGTTTAAGTACATATTATATAGGAATTAATACTTCTTGTAGACAAGTAAAACATCAGAAATAAGAGTAAAGTTTTCTTTGATAACATCCCCAATTTCAGTCCCTTTCTTAGAGGAAACTACCATTTCTCCTTTTTATGTGTATCTTTTCTTCCTACTCTTTTTTTAATCCATTGATAGGCATATAAGCACATCTGAGAAAAATATATCATTGCCTTGTGAGTTAAAATATAAAATTAAATGATGTTATATTATGTGTATATCATTTTGTCACTTGCTTTTTTTCCCCCACTCAACATCTTGGAGATTATTTTCGTGATAGTGACAAGGACTTCCTCCTTAACCAAATTTTAGTCAGGCTTCTCTGAGGTCTATTTTTGACTAGACCTGCTGAGCCCAGTTTTAGCAAAGAATCCTGCTCAGCCAGTTTATGGAGAATCCCCTCATTTAATCGAAGGGAGCCAATCAAGCTCCTCTTCCCACCAACTTTGAAATCTAATCAAGTTCCTCTTCCACCCCACTCTTGATGCCTAACCAAATTCCTCTTGTAATACAGTATATAGTAATTATATAATAATATATGTAATATAGTAATTTTCTATAAATTGCCAATTGTCCCTGTTGTATTCAGAGTTGAGTTTCAATCCCTCTCCCCTATTTCAATAGTCTTTACTTTTTTTTTTTCCCCGAGGAAGATTAGCCCTGAGCTAACATCTGTGCCAGTCTTCTGTTTTGTATATGGGTTGCTGCCACAGCATGGCTGACAAGTGTTGTAGATCCGCACCTGGGATTTGAACCCGTGAACCCAGGCACCGAAGCAGAGCACGCTGAACTTAACCACTATGCCAGGGGGCTGGCACCCAATAGTCTTGACTTTTATAACAGTAGTCTTGAATAAAGTCTTCCTTTGGGAGACTTAGCAGAATTCTTTGGTAAAACTGGGCTCTGCAGGCCAAGGAAGAGGCCTAATCAGAAGAGGTCTCAAAGGAGCCTAACTGAAGTTTGGTCAAGGAGTAAGTCCTTGTCACTGTACCAATTAAAATTATCTCTTGTACTATCAGTGCTACCTGCCCCCCATTTGTAAAACACTGTCACAGTTTAGTTAGTTAGTCTCCAGTTAATGGACATTTAAGTTGTTTCCAAGTTTTTGTTTTCAAAGCTGTAATTGAACCTCCTTTATGGGTCTTCTTATACATATATGCCAGTAATTGGCCAGGCCAAATATAGGTGAATGGAGTTGCTGGGTCATAGGATATACACACTTAAATTTTAATAGATACTGCCAAATTGCCCTCCAAATTGACTATACTGATTTACATTCCATCAGCAATATATGAGAGTATACACTTCCCAAATTCTCACTCATACTTGATTTATCAGACTTTTTAATAGTTAACACTTTGGTGCATTAACCAAGCAGACTTTTTAATAGTTAACACTCTGATACATTAAAAGTGGAATGTCTTTGTTTTAATTTGTATTTCTCTGATATCCAGTAAAGTTAACCATGTCTTTTACTTATTCCTCTTCCAATTCTTATTGTGTACCAGTTTTTTAAATTTTTGCCTTCTAGATCAAAACTCACAAATGAAGACTTCAGGAAACTTCTCATGACCCCAAGGGCTGCACCCACCTCTGCACCGCCCTCCAAGTCACGTCACCATGAGTAAGTTTTGGGGTGATCCAACCTGTCTACCATCTCCTTTCTATGGAAAATTTACTGAACTAGATGTCTTAGGAAGTGGAAGGCTAGTTCTTTTTTGAAGACTATGGTTCTAATTCTCTCCCTTTGGATACTGAAGCTCCAGAGGAGACTGGGATGCTGTAGGATCTCACTTTTCTCAGAGTATGTTCCATGGACCACTTTGTACTAGAGTTGCTGCTGGTGCTTAATTGGGCAGATTTCTGGGCCCATTCAGCCCCATGGACTCAGATTCTGAGGCAGATATTTGGGGGTGTATAATTTTAATAGTCCTTCAGGTGGTTGTGATGCTTTCTAAAGCTTAAGAACCACTCACCTACAAATATTGACATGGATCTCTGCCTGATTGAAACTGTTACTTTGGTCAGTATTCTAGGCCTTTCTCCAGTCTTCAAGGCCACTTCTTAGGGTTGCTGGGGCTGTGGCAATATTTTGCTTTCAGTGAATTTCTTTCTCTTCTAGGATGCCAAGGGAGTACAATGAGGATGAAGACCCAGCCGCACGAAGGAGAAAAAAGAAAAGGTGAAGGAAGGATGGAGGAGTGTTGGGTTTTAAGATGGATAGTGTTTGGGGGAAAGGAGGAGGGGCCAGTTATGAGGATAAAAATTGAGATTTTCCCTTAATGTCTTGAGGTTTTCTGCTTTCACAGTGGAGAGGAGTGATATGTAGAGTGGCAATTTAAGGCTTTGGAGTCAGCCTGTGGTGTTTTAATCTTATCTTTACCAGTTTCTAGCTGGATAACCTTGGGCATTTTGCTTAACCTCTCTAGTCCTCAATATTGTTACGGGTAGAATCAAGTTAGTGATGATAACTTTTATCAGGTTGTCATGAGGATCAACTGTGATGGTGCATGTAAACACCTAGCACCACTGCCTGGCATCTAGAAACCACCCAATAAATCTTGGCTGCCATTATCATCATAATCATTATTATTTATATGATACTAAACTTTCTGGACCTGGTACTTTGCTTTTCTTCTGTTCTGGGGGAGGACTGGCAAGGAATGATTTATTTTCAGTTGAAATTTGGAAGGTGATAAAAATTCAGATGACTTCCTAGTTGCCATATGGAAAAGCCTCATACCTTTAGAGACTCAGTGACATAGAGTTGGGTGGCATTAAAGAATTCTGAAATGACAGATGGAGTGTCCTGAGGTGGCACTGGAACAGTATATCTGTGAGCTGGAAGATGAGGACTATCAAGAGGTGGCCAGCAGTTCTGTCAGGACATATATGAGCTTTGACTACAGAGAGTTGGATGAAGGTATAGGGAAACCGGCAGGAACAGTTCTGCTGACCTTGGGATAACAGTTGATGAGTCTTATACATTTGCCTTTCTCTGATCACAGTTATTATGCCAAACTTCGCCAGCAAGAAATTGAGAGAGAGAGAGAATTAGCGGAGAAATACCGGGACCGTGCCAAGGAACGGCGAGATGGTGTGAACAAAGATTATGAGGAAACTGAGCTGATCAGCACCACAGCTAACTACAGGGCTGTGGGCCCCACTGCTGAGGCGTGAGTTCCCAGCGGGCCAGGGCATGGTTCCCTCAGTATCCTAGAGTCATACAATCACAATATGAATTCTTCCTCACACTTTCCCACTCTGGAGCCCACACCAAGCCATTGCCATAAAGGACTGTTCTGATGTGGCCTCTTTCGTTATACAGGGACAAATCAGCTGCAGAGAAGAGAAGACAGTTGATTCAGGAGTCCAAATTCTTGGGTGGTGACATGGAACATACCCATTTGGTGAAAGGCTTGGATTTTGCTCTGCTTCAAAAGGTGAGCCTTGGTAGGTGGGTAGAGAGTAATACTAGAGTGTTGAATGCTCTTGTTTGGGCCTTTCGAGGTGAGGAGGGAGACTGCTGTTAGTTCAGACTATCTACAAGGGCTAACAGTGGCCCCTCTGTAGGACTAATTGCTACTCATCCTTCAAGTCTCAGCCTCAGTTTTATTTTCTTGGGGAAACCTTCCCTGATCACCCAAATATTGTTAAATCTCCCCACTCCTCACCTCCCACTTCCTGCACACTTGTGTAGCTCTTCTATTTCACTTATAGCAGTTATTGTACTTCGTTGTTTAATTGTTTAATTTGTCTGTCTCTCCTGCTATAAGCTCTATTAGGGCAAGGACTATATTGTCTTGTTTAGTATTTTGAGTTCTTAGTTTCTGCCACAGTGTGGTATGGTGGTGTTCAGTAAATATATGTAACATGAATAAATGTCTAAACCCTCCTTGCTTTAGGTACGAGCTGAGATTGCCAGCAAAGAGAAAGAGGAGGAAGAACTGATGGAAAAGCCCCAGAAGGAAACCAAGTAAGTAAACATCAGGGAGAGCTTGAGAGTTAAGAAAGGTGGGACCTAAAGTAGAAACATATTTAGCAAAAATATATATTTTTGTCTTTTCAGGAAAGATGAGGATCCTGAAAATAAAATTGAATTTAAAACACGTTTGGGTGAGTACAGAGTTTCTACACTAGTGGCTCTGTGTTCTAGGTGCATTGTAAGGAATTTAATGCTCTGGGCAGAGTATGCTTCCCCTTTCCTTCAACCTCCTTTCCTCTCTTTTTTGCTCCCAAACCAGCTGGTTCCCATAAAATATTCTAATAGAACTCAGATGTGGATTTAGTTATTTCATACATGTTATTAACGTCTCCTCAATTAGATTGGAAGCTCTTTCAGACTTATGCTTATGCATTAGGAGAGTTAGCATGGTTGGTGAGTAAGAGCTCAGAATTTGCAGTCAGAGAGACCTGGGTTTGAATCCTGATGATGAAACCACAGTAGGTGTGTGATTTTAGGCAACTGATTTCACTTCTCAGTGCCTGTTTTTCCATCTGCAAAAATGGGGTTAATGTTCACCTTATGGGATTATCGGGACAAAGAGAAATAATGTTCGCGACATGCCTATCATATTGAGCATGTAGTAGAGCTGTTTCTTCCATCATCATCAATATTACCTTAAACCTCACCCTTCTTCCTACCAAGGCCTAATACAAGACTAGGCACACAGTGCCCTTGAGAAGGCAGTGTAGAAGAGTGGATAGGACCTCAGGCTTTGGAGTTAGACTGCCTGAATCCCATTCTTTGTTCTGTCACTTGGGAGCCAAATGACTTTAGGTAAATCACTTAACTCTCAGCCTTAGTATTCTTATCAGTTAAAGATAATAATGCCCACTTCCCAGGGCTGTTGTGAAGACTGAATGAAGCAAAACATATGTAGTACTTGGCATGGTGGCCAGAACAGAGTAAGCACTTAGTAAATGGCATCTGTTATTGTAAAAGTTTCTCATTGGCTACTTGCTGCTCTTCCCCTTTGTGTAGGCCGCAATGTTTACCGCATGCTCTTCAAGAGCAAAGCATATGAGCGGAATGAGCTGTTTCTGCCAGGCCGCATGGCCTATGTAGTAGACCTGGATGATGAATATGCTGACACAGACATCCCCACCACTCTTATCCGCAGCAAAGCTGATTGTCCCACCATGGAGGTGAGTGACCTGAGTCCTGAGAACCTGTCACGTGAGCTCAGACCTGGGAATCAGCCTCAATTCTGCCCTGGGCCTCATCCACCACATTTAACCCATCACCAAGTCCTGTCCACTTTTTACCTCTTAAATCTTAATTGATTCCAGTCACTTTTCTTCATCTCCACCAATAACATTCCAGTCTAAGCCATCATCTCTTGCTGGAACTATCAGAAGGGGCTCCTTATTGGTTTCCCCACTTCCACTCTGGTTCCGTTCCAATATTTTACTTATTTTTTATTATTATTGAGATGTTATTCACATCCCATACAATTCGCCCCTTTAAAGCATACAATTCAGTGGCTTTTAGTATGTTCATAGAATTGGGCAACTGTCATCACAATCAATTTTAAAACATTTTCATCACCCTAAAAAGAAACTCTGTACTCTTTAGCCATCACCCCCCTCAGTCTCCCTATCCCCTCTTCCATTATGATTTTACACACGGCCAAAGTGATCATTTCAAAATGCAAATTTTTGTCTTACCACAGTTTTGGAAGCTTTCAAATGACTTCTCACTATTAAGATAAAGAGCAAAATCTTTATTGTGGCCTATGAGCCCTTGTAACTTCTGGCCTTTCCAGCCTCTTTTCACCTGCTACCCTGTTGTTTCTTCTCCAATCATTCTGGCTTTCTTGAATGTGCTAAGTTCACTTTTGACCCAGGCCTTTGTGCATGCTGTTTTCATCTGTCTGGAATGTCCTTCCACAATGCCTCCTACTTAATTCTGACTCATCCTTCAATTTGTTAAGTGAATGAATGAATAAAGGAAAAGATTCCTGCTCAGTGGGATAAGATCTTGCTTCTTGGGGTTTTCAGGCCCAGACCACACTGACCACAAATGACATTGTCATCAGCAAGCTCACCCAGATCCTTTCCTACCTGAGGCAGGGTACCCGCAACAAGAAGCTCAAGAAGAAGGATAAAGGTAATCTGGAGGGTTATGAAGGGAAACCTTACTCCTGGAGGGGCATTTGAGGATGGAACCAAGGTCTCCTGGAGCCTTCTATCTCCAGAACATTGGGAGGCCCCTGGGGAGCAGAGAAAAATGGGAGCAATGGAGCATTGGCAAGAGATGGTTACATCCATGTTCAGTCTGTCTGTCTGCTTGACCCACCCAGAAAGCAATGGTCAGCTTTGAGGCATGAGGAGGGAGAGTATGGGTGGCTTTCGTTGTTCCACCTTCTAAACAGAAGATGTTTAAAGGGGCATTGGGTGCTGGAGAGCATGGTGAGGCTGAGTGGGAATTAACTCAGGAGTGTTTTTCTCACTTCTCTCTTTACATTTTAGGGAAGCTGGAAGAGAAGAAACCCCCTGAGGCTGACATGAAGTATGTATCCTAGGCCCTGTCACTTTATCTGAGGGAGCAAGGGGCTCTGTGTTTCTTATCTTTGGCATTTTGGGGAGGCCTTGGTATGCCAATCTGGAGAAATGGCCAGGGGAAGTGGAAGTGTGTGTGACTTTGGCAGCTAGTGATCTCTGTTTCCTAGTATATTTGAAGACATTGGGGATTATGTGCCCTCCACAACCAAGACACCTCGGGATAAGGAACGGGAGAGATATCGGGAACGGGAGCGTGATCGGGAAAGAGACAGAGACCGTGACAGAGAGCGGGAACGAGAACGAGATCGGGAACGGGAGCGAGACCGAGAGAGAGAGGAAGAGAAGAAGAGGCACAGCTACTTTGAGAAGCCAAAAGTGGACGATGAGGTGAGATATGACCCCTAGTACCAGGTGGTGGAGCTGCCCACCCCTGCCTGCCCAGCCAGGTATGGGATCCCTCTTAATACAGGTGCCTCCTGGCTCCATAGCAGCAACTGGGTCAACTTATCCAGGGTAGGAACCATCCTGGAAATGGGGGCAAAGTGGGTATAGGGAATTGATTCACACTTGGGGGAGGGATGAGCGGAAATCCCTCACGGTGACACTCACTTCAGTTTGTTTTCTTTTCAGCCCGTGGATGTTGACAAAGGTGAGTTGTATCCAAGGGCTTCTTGTATTGGCTCTGGCAGTCCTGCTTTCCCCTGGGCTGAGAGTCTGACCTAGAGCTCAGATCTGGCAAGGGTGGGATTGGGGGACTTCCTGGTTCTATATTCTCATAAGATCCATGTCTTGCTTTATGGAATACACAGAAGATGAGTCTGGGGTTCCCTCCATCTTCCTGGGCAATGGCAGGGCATATTTGCTCTGTTGGATATAATTCCTCCAGCTGTGGGGGTCTGAGAACATGAAGCAGGTTAAACAGGCAATATTCTGGGCACACTATCCTATCTCAAACGGAGTATCTCATTATTAGTTGGAATTTGATTAAAATTTTGTTAGTTAAAAGGGTTCTGTTGCTTAAAAAAAAAAGTTTTCATGAAAGCCACAGGTTAGAAGTGTGTTGTGGGGAAGAGGTTGTAATTTCCTTGTTTCAAAGTCTGAATAGAGTTCTCTTCCCCACTAGGACCTGGATCTGCCAAGGAGTTGATCAAGTCAATCAATGAAAAGTTTGCTGGATCTGCTGGCTGGGAAGGCACTGAATCATATCCTTTATTTCAGTATGTTCCCGGGTTCTAGAGAACTGTTCTCTTTTCATTTCAGCTCTATCCGCTTTCCTACAACCCCCCTCCCCCACCCCGCTCCTTCCCTTTTGTGCTGAATTCTGACAGGGATGAGATCATTATGACTTTCTCCTTTCTCAAAGGATTCATTCAAGTTCACAGCCCTCTCCTTATAGTTTTCATGTTGAGACTTCTAGCCCTTGGCCCTTCCTGCTTGAAGCTTTTCTGCTATAGGTAGAACTATTTTCTTTAACATAGCATATGCTGAAGAAGCCAGAGGACAAGAAGCAACTGGGAGATTTCTTTGGCATGTCCAACAGTTATGCTGAGTGCTACCCAGCCACGTACGTGAGACTCTATTAAAGAAAACAGGCTGGGGTGATTGGAGAAAAAGTTGGGAGGGTGAGGTAGAAATTTGATTTGCTGGGACCCCCGGGCACTTCTTACTTGGATGAAATATTCTATTAGGCTCTGAGTGGGAGGTCTAGAGGGGTGGTCATTCCTAGGCCTATAGCCTCTCAGTTGGGTAGATTTCCAGACGAAACAGGAGTCTGAGTCTGCACCATCTGTTTAACTGTTGCTTCTCTTTAGGATGGATGACATGGCTGTGGACAGTGACGAGGAGGTGGATTATAGCAAAATGGACCAGGTGTGGAGTTGGAAGGATGGGTGGGGACTCTTGGGCAGTTATTCTTTAGCACATACCCCCTTCTACACTCCCAAAAGATCTGTGTCTCATTTACTGGGCCTCATCTTCCCTCAGCTGTGGCAATGGGATCGGCAGCATTGTGGGGTCATGGGCAGCTTAACTGTTTTAAAGTGTCTGTACAAAATCAAATGAGATAGGGCCAAAAATATATTTCTTTTTATTTCCTACAAAGTGCCAGGCTTTGATTTCCATCCTAGGCAGTAAGCAAGCCTTTAGTGCATAAGTAGAAAGGGCAGAAGGAATTGCAATCTTTAGAAATAACTGAATTTTATTCTAGCCAGGATTGAAATTTTCCTATAGGTCTTAAGACAAAAACAAAAAACCCCAACAAACACTAACACCATTAATGGTGAAGAAATTTCATCTACTTTTTCCTTGTTCTCTCTGTACAGCAATGGTTACACCTGGTTTCATTCCATCTTGGAGCCTTGTTTAACCCTGGCTCGGCCATTTATTAGTTTTGTGACCTTGCCAACTTATTTTGCTGCTTATGCCTCAGTTTCCTCATCAGGAAAACGGAGAGAAATATAGTTCTGTCTTAATAGAGTTTTTGAGAGACTTAAATAAGATATGTGTTAAGTGCTCAGAATAATGCCTGGCACATAGTAAGTATATAGCAAGCATTTATTATTATTTATTTGGGTAGGAGTTATGAACGATGAAACCTAGGATTGTGGGAGAACCTGGCTTTAATCAAAAGCTAAAATTCCATTTCCACTGACATCTTTTCCTTCCTCATCCCCCATTCTGTCCTGCAATAGGGTAACAAGAAGGGCCCATTAGGCCGCTGGGACTTTGATACCCAGGAGGAATACAGCGAGTATATGAACAACAAGGAAGCTTTGCCCAAGTGAGTTGGTACTAAATATGGCCAGGGAGTGAGGAGAGCGATGGCAGTGGGGTGGGCTGTGCTATAACGGGTTAGAGGGTATAGTCTGGCTGAGACATTCCCAAATAGGGAATGCTCACAGGGCCCTCTGGGAACATCTTGCTACTGCTATGCAACCTCTGCTGCCTTCTTCCCCCAACTGCCCCTTTTTTTCTCAGGGCCGCATTCCAGTATGGCATCAAGATGTCTGAAGGGCGGAAAACCAGGCGCTTCAAGGAAACCAATGACAAGGCAGAGCTTGATCGCCAGTGGAAAAAGATTAGTGCAGTAAGTGGGACTGCTTCTTGGGTAGGAGGGCTTCAGCTGGGAGGAGACACTGGCCTACAGATCCAATAACAGGCAGGGGGTTGAAGAGCTGTGGAAGTAGGAGAGGTCAGCCTTAGGCCTCAGGTGAGCTTAGACTAGCAGCATAACTATCAACTGTAACTGTTCTTTTTGCAGATCATCGAGAAGAGGAAGAAGATGGAAGCTGATGGGTGAGCAGCATTATTCTTCCTTTTTGGGACTGGTGGGAGTTATTTAGTGTATTGATCTCATCCTGACTCATTTCTCCTTCCATTGCAGGGTTGAAGTGAAAAGACCCAAATACTAATCTCCAGTTCCAACACCAAGAAGAATCTCCACAAAGATGTGCTCCCCACTGCTTGCTTTCTACAATTCCCAAAAAAGTTGCAAGGTGTTTTTTGTGACTGTATATACAATTTTATTGTATAATCATTTGGTTCTATTAAAATTGGTTAACCTGCTGTCTTATCTTCTTTATGTTGCGCATCCCCCCTCTAGGGCCCCTGAAGCACCAAGTGGGCTACTAATTCCACTGACTGTATAAAATCACATGCAGAAAGTCAGCTCAGTCCTTTCCTAAGCTGTGGTTCTAGATTCCTAGACAGTAAGGATATTTACTAGCCAGGGTGCCCAGTGGAGAGGGGAAGAATGACTCTCACTGATGGGCAAGAGGTAGACAAAGGAATGTAAGGATGGTTGGTTTCAAATGTCAGACTCATTCAGGCCCATCAGGGGGCCTACTCTTAGGGCAGAGATTCCCTGGGGATTAGGGTCAGCCCAGTGGGCTGCCAGTCTGATCCTAAGGTTGTACAGGACTGGGCTGTAGGTGAAGGCCCCTAATGAGAATCACTTGTGGGCTCAAAAACCTTTTATGAGTTTATGCCCTCCTAGAAACTTTAGTAATTCTAAGCACAAATTGCTGCTTCCCTGGCTGAAGGGATAACCTCGGAGAAATGCCTGGGGGAATCCCTGTCCTAGGCCAGAAGGTTTTGGTGCCCTTCAACACCCTGAAGTTTGCCAAGGCCCAGAGTGGACTCCCTGGCTTCCAAATCACTCTATCCCTACCCTTTTCCTCCTCTCTGCTTGTTGCCAGCACTTTGGTCTGGTACTCATCAATAAGGGTCACCACTTTTTTCTAGCTGGATCCCTAGCTGCCACTGTCTGTCCTGAGCCTAAGACCTGTGGGCTCACCAGATCCAAGGAAAGCTAGAAGCCATCTGAGCCATTACCTTGCCTTTGGTCACTTTCACCTTGATAGGGCAAGGGCTTTTCAGGAAGTCAGCTTTGTGCATGGCACCTAGGTGGCTGAAATTGGGCCCTGTCTACAATAGCACCTAGTATGGCTATTTTCAGACAGTAAATGACACCCTGGTTTCATGATTGTAGGCAGCAGTCCCAATTAGGAAAAAGGTCACCAAGACCTGGCTCAGATGAAGATACCTAGAGAAGCACAGATCAGGACCTCCTGGGGGTTATCTGCCAGTTTAAAATCAGTTTCTGCACATACCACCAAGCAGTGTAGAAGTGACCAAAGCCTTCCGGTTGGCCACACAGTGAGTGACAAGGACTCCCAACACCACACAGCAACTTTTCCAGTCACACGGGGGACATACAGTCTCTCTGAGGTCCCTAACCTCACTTCTTTCACCTCTCCTTAAGGGGGCTGGGCATCAGCATAAAAGATATCTTAGAAGGCTTGGTAAGACAGCCATGTGAGAAGGTTCTCTTCAGCCACAGGAGCTCTTGCTCCTCCTTGTCTGCCCCACCATACAGAGTGCTCCCAACCTTCTGAAACGTAAGTAACCGGAATGTCCAGAACGTCAACTGTTGTTTTCCTCCTCAGCAACTCCTTGCCAGCTCTGAGCACTGCTGACCCGACTCGTTGAGGGTCTGCGGCCAAATTGTAGGAACGGGCAGGGCGCTGTTGCTTTGTCCACAAAGATGCTGAGCATGGAGAGCAGCAGCTTAAGCGTGCGCGAGGGCTGCCTGCTGTCTACGGCCCCCGCATGTCAAGTTCTCGCGGCCTAGAATTCTCTGCTGCTTCCTGACCACCTTGGCTGCTACTTGTCACGGTCTTGGGTTTCATCAAACCATGAACGACTGGCGTCCTCTCTCCTATACTGAGGGCATTAAGTCCTCTTTACTGGTTGCGGGAGGGAGTACCAAACTGTCAGCATCGACCAGGATGAAGAGAAAGGACTTAAACGCAGTTCCGAACTTTACGTGAAGTGACCAAGGAGGGAATTAACGGTCGGGCCATCTAGCTGTCACAGGAGCGGGCCACAGCAACACACGGAAGTAGCGGACCTTACGGTCCCACCCACACAGCAGCGGCCGGCCCCGCCTTTTCCGGGTTTACAGAGGACGCCCTGGCGCCACTTCCGGCTCCGCCCCCAACGCGGAAGTGGCTTCCCGGGTCGCTCCTCCCACCATATGACCGATTGCTAGACTCACCGACTGTCTGCTGAGCGGCTCCGAATCCTCGCGTGCATGGACCGCACGTGTGAGGAAAGGCCCCTGCAGGATGGGAGCGACGAAGAGGACTCCGACTCCACGGAAGCCCCAGCCCGGATCCGGGACACTCCAGAAGACATCGTGCTGGAAGCGCCGGCTAGTGGGCTAGCGTTCCATCCCGCCCGCGACCTCCTGGCGGCGGGGGACGTGGATGGGGATGTGTTCGTGTAAGTGCAGGGTAGGGCCGGGGGCGTGGTGAAGGTGGTGGGCGCGGGGGCTACCGGGTCTGGAAGCTCCCCAAGGGATGGAGCTGGGACGAGGAAAGAGGAGGGAAAGTTGCAGGGAGACAAGTTTTGCAAGACTCATTTGGTCCGATTCGTTCAATAACATTCGGCTTCAAACAAGTTACCACACAGATCCCTTGAAAGAACTGAAAGGAAGACAAAGTGGCTGGAATGTCGTGACGGAGCCCAGAGACAGTAGCAAGATAAGAAGGCGTTCAGGACACTGTTATTTCCCACCAGGTTATTATAACTAAACCTGAAACAGGCTCAACGGGGCCCCTTGCTTTTGTTTCTAGCTCACTAATTGATCTTTCAAAAACACAAATATGACGACCTAACTTCCTTGATTAAAACATTTCAGTAGTTTACCTTTGCTTTTAGGATTAAGTCTAACCTCCTTAATCCGGCTTTCAGGGCCTTCACCACCTGGCCCTTGCTCGCTTTCCGTGCTCATTCATCCTTACCTTTTTAACGTATCCTGAAGCCTCAGCTCCTTTGCACCTGTTATTCCGTCTGCCTGGAAGACTCCTTACCCCTCACTTGTACCTACTCTCCCTGAGTTCTCAGCATCTCTTCCCTCTTCCTCCATGCCTCAGACTAAATTAGATTACTTAATAGCTGCTGCCTCGCACCAGTACCTTTCCCTCATAAACTTGGTAATGGTTTGTAATCATACATCCATTTGTGTAATTATTTGAATGCTTGTCTCCACTAAAGTGTTTTTCAAACTTTTTTGATCTCACCCCACAGTAAAAATAACTTTTACATTTTATGTGATGCACTCTGATATTTTCTAGTTTATTTTATTCTATCATTATTGTGGGCACACACACAAAATGCTGATTGCAGCTTACTCATGGGTCATGACTGGAGTTTGAAAAACACTGTTCTGGACTGTAATCTGTAGTCTGTTTTGTTCTCCATTATACCTCCTGCTTCTAGCCGAGAGTAGGTACTCAGTACATTTTTGATTTTGAACAAAAGATGTAGACTGGAAGCAGTGAAAAGCCATTGAAGGTTTTAACCAGGAAAGCTGTGCTATCTATCAGATTTACTTAATAAATTTAAACTTCAACCCCCTCATTAGCTGCAGTGGCCTTGGGCAAATTAACTTCTCTATTTTCATTTTTGAAAATGAGAACAGCGGCCGACCCGGTGGCATAGTGGTTAAGTTCACACACTCTGCTTCAGTGGCCCTGGGTTCACAGGTTCAGATCCCGGGCATGGACTTACACACTACTTTTCAAGCCATGCTGTGGCAGGTGTCCCACATAAAATAGAGCAGATGGGCACAGATGTCAGCCCAGGACCAATCTTCCTCAGCAAAAAGAGGAGGATTGGCAACAGATGTTAGCTCAGGGCTAGTCTTCCTCACCAAAAAAAAAAGAAAATGGGAACAATATTACTTGCCTTGCAGAGGGGTCAAGTGTTCAGTATAGCACCTGAATTCAACAAATGTGGGTTCCCTTCTACTACTATCAATAGTTACAGTGCCAGACACTTGGGAGGCTCCCTGGACCTCCACCTTCTTCACAGCGCCCCTCCACTCCCATTGCCTGTTTGTCTCCCTTTCCCTACCCTCAGCCACTGCCTTCTGCTGGGCCTCAAGCTTCTCTCATGACCATTCCAAAGAGATTCCTTTTCCCATAGGATTAAATACAGCCCATCTTTTCAGATTTAGCCATACCACTATTTTGCCACTTAAACTCTCCTCATTCTTTCTCTCTCCCCTGAAAGGGACATTGACATCTGCCTCCAGTATTTGCCCCTTGTTCTCTCCCAGGGGAACTACTTATTCTACACAATCCAACTCACATGTCATCACCTTAGCTTTCCAGGGCTCTCTTCTCTTCCCAAGTATTAATTCAATCTGTGAATGTTTACTGAGCAGCTTTTTCATGCTGGGCACTGGGACAGAGCAGACAAGAAGTAGACCCATTTCTGCCCACCTGGAACTCACTAGCAATTAAACACTTTTTCATTTGGCCCTTTTTGAAGATCTGCTCTGAGGCAGGCACTGGGGATACTCTCTGGACAGGTATTTGCCTCAAAGCTGAGTTTACAGGCTGGTGCCTCTCTGCTTCATCTCTATTTTGATCCTACCTCCTTTTCAGCATGTGGTCACAATGTGCCATAATTAATTGTGGCTTTCTCTGGCTCACGCAGACCTGCAGTGCAAGAGCCCCATCTTACTGATTTTTACATCCTCAACTTCTGGGGCTGTTCTTTTGTCATTAATAAATATTTCTGGGCCTCCACAGCGGTCCAGAACTAATCTTTCTCCAGGCTGGGGCTTTCAAGGATGAAGAGGAGGGTGGGGTGGGCTCAGGTCACAAAGAAGTCCTGAGCAAATGTACTTTAAAAGACCTAACATTTGAAGCTCATTGAAACTGGAAAAAGGGGATGGTAAGCTCCTTGGGCTTGGAGGTGTGCAAGTAGGAACTCCTATGTAGATGGAAGGCTGGCTAGTTGGTCTCTATACTCCATGCATCCCAGCTGGGGTCTGGGGTCATTCACTCTCCTCCCCCTCTCCCCAGCTTTTCCTACTCTCAGCAAGAGGGAGAAACTAAGGAGCTCTGGTCCTCAGGTCACCACCTCAAGTCCTGCCGAGCCGTGGTCTTCTCTGAAGATGGGCAGAGTGAGTACTGGGAAAGGCAGCCAGCAATGTGGTGGTGGGATGGGAGCAGTGAGCAGCACCATGACCTGGGCACCTTATCCCCCAGAACTTGTTACTGTCTCCAAGGATAAAGCCATCCACGTTCTAGATGTGGAGCAGGGCCGACTGGAAAGACGCATTTCCAAGGCTCACGGGTAAGGGGAGCCAATCGTGTGTTGTGGTGTGGGGTAAAGACTGGTAGGTCCCTACATGGACAAAGATGCTTCAAGAAGTTCTGCATCTGTGTATCTAGTGCTCCCATCAACAGTCTGCTGCTGGTAGATGAGAATGTTCTGGCCACTGGGGATGACACAGGTGGCATCCGGCTCTGGGACCAGCGGAAGGAGGGCCCGTTAATGGATATGCGGCAGCATGAGGAGTACATCGCCGACATGGCTCTGGACCCAGCTAAGAAGCTGCTTCTAACAGCAAGGTGCAGCCTCAAAGCTGCCTCCCCTTCCCTTCCCTGTTAAGTGCCTTCCCCAATGGGAGCTTTGGCCAAGCCTGCTGCTCTGCTCTCTCTACAGTGGGGATGGCTGCCTTGGTGTCTTCAACATCAGGCGGCGCCGGTTCGAGCTGCTCTCAGAGCCTCAGTCTGGAGACCTGACCTCTGTCACTATCATGAAAGTACAGCTGGGCATGGTGGGATGGGGGTGTGCTGGGGACCTGCTCAGACATGGCTCCACAAACATGGTTTGCTCTATTTCCCTGCAGAGTGGGAAGAAGGTGGTCTGTGGCTCCAGTGAAGGTACCATCTACCTTTTCAACTGGAATGGCTTTGGGGCCACAAGTGACCGCTTTGCCCTGAGAGCCGAGTCCATAGACTGCATGGTTCCAGTCACTGCAAGTCTGGTGTGCACTGGCTCCACTGATGGAATCATCAGGTGAGAGAAGCCAGGACGGCCCTCATATCACAGGAAGGGCAGGCCCAACCAGCCAATACCCAACATTCTTGTCTTTCTGCCCAGGGCTGTGAACATCCTGCCGAACCGAGTGGTGGGCACTGTGGGCCAACATGCCGGGGAGCCTGTGGAGGAGCTGGCCCTCTCCCACTGTGGCCGCTTCCTGGCCAGCAGTGGCCATGACCAGCGCCTCAAGTTTTGGGACATGGCCCAGCTCAGGGCTGTGGTGGTGGATGACTACCGTCGGCGCAAGAAAAAGGGAGGGCCACTGCGGGCACTGAGCAGCAAGGCCTGGAGCACTGATGACTTCTTTGCAGGACTGAGGGAAGAGGGAGAGGAATCCACAGCTCGGGAAGAGGAGAGTGAGGATGACAGTGACTGAGGGGATAAGCTGAATCTCAAGACAGGTCCTCACTGGGCAAGTCTTGCTTCCCAGGCTGGATCCCCAGAGAGGCTATGAATTTATAATACCCTATTGTGCAGTGCAAGAAGATGCACAGAGGCTTAGGACTCAGGGTACTGATGTGAAGAAGTACTTGCCCTAGAGCAGCTGCTCATTCTACCAGTAAGACAAGCCCACAGCTGGGGCAAGATAGCACGGACACAGGTGTACACCAACCAGGGGTTTAATATAAATACAACCAGCATAGAAAAACTCAAAACTACACATGCACCAAAACCAGAATGCCAAGTGGTGGGGACAAAAGGCAGATTTCTGATACTTTGGCTCAGCCAGCCCCCAAATAAAAACCAACAATGAAGACAAATCAAGAAAAGAAGCAAAGATTCATGCTAAGCTGTGGGAGGAGGAGGAGATGTGTGTGTGTGTGTGTCTCAGAGGATGGCCAAGGAAGACCATAGATGTCAGGTCAGACCTTGGGCTGGGAGGGGGAGGGCAAGGCCTCTCACCACAACCTAGCCAAACCTGAGCTGCCCCCAGGTGCACTGGGGCCCTGCCCCAGCTGGGAGGCTGTGTCAGGTCTAGGGCAGGGCCCGTGCTCCTCCCCTTTTTGGGATCAGGTGGTGGCTGCCCAGGCCTGCTGGGCTGGTGACTGACAACAGGCTTTGCCTACTAATTTAGGCTGCCTGTGGAGAGGATGGGGTCACTGCTTAACCCCAGTACCTGCCTCAGTCCCAGCAGGCCATAGGAGGCTGGCCCCAGACTCACTCAGTGCCTCTAGCAGCCGTGCAGACACAGCATCCTTGGCCACCTCATGCCCATCCTGCCCATCTGGGGCCAGGACAACCCAGATAAGGCCGCTGAAGGGCACTGGATGCCCAGGGATCACCACCTGGTACCAGAAGCGGTGCCAGCCAGCAGGGCCTGTGCCCAAACACTTGGTGAGGAACACTGGGCTGCCCAGCTTCATCCGTTGGCACAGCAGCTGCAGGGCAGCCCGAGCCCCTTGGGACTCGAGCTTGTCCTTGGCCGGAGCCAGTCGGCTGCTCTCTGGCTGTAGGCACTGCAGTGAGGGACCCATGAGCTGCTGGCGGAGTCGCTGCTTCAGGTCTGGCTTGAGCCACTCCACAGCCACCTGCTCTCCACAGAGACGTGACTGCCCTGCAGGAAAAAGGCAGAGACATGGGCAGGTCTGAGCCCTGGGCCCAAGCCCCCAGACCCTGTGAGCCCACTGGGGTCACAGAGACCTATTTCATTTCTAGCCTCCCTATTTCCTGGTGGTGTGACCTTGGGCATGTTAACTAACTTCTCCAGGCTTCACTGTGTTTATTTGTAAAGGGGGTGTAATAATTGCTACCTTCTAAGTTTCCTTGGAGGACTACTGGTTGATGCAGGGTTTGTCTCCCTCATAACCATCATAATAGCTAGCCTTTGCTGTGATGCTAAGTACCCTTTAGCCCTCACAACAGTCTGAGGAAGTAGGTTCTAGAGTGGATAAAGGCTCAGTTGGCCTGCCTTGGGCAAGTCAATTTCTGACAGTCTCATTTCCAAAGAGGGAGGTTATTCTATGTTTCATTGGAATGCTGAGGATTAAGTCAGGAGACAATGCACGGGAAGTGTTACGTTTAGGTAAGTGGTAGCTGGTAGCACTAGCTACCAGTTAATTTTAACTAGAAATTTAAAAATCTTGAGGTCAAAAAAATAGTATAAGATCGCCAACTCAGGCATTCTTAACCCTAAGATCTATGCGACTTTACCCCGTTATGCTGACGGGTAGAAGCAGAGTGCCTAGCAGCACGTCTTTGGCCCCAACCAGCGGCCCCCCCACAGCCTCCACCCCTACCTTCCACCAGGGCCTTTTTGGCCATGGCGGCGGCGCGGTGCGAGCTGAACTTGAGCAGCGCGATCTGCGCGGGCGCCGGCCCGGGGCTGGGCAGCAACAGCGCCTCCTTCAGGCCGGGACCCAGCGGCTGCAGCGCGAGCAGCAGGGCGCGGCGGGTCAGGGCCGGCGGCAGCCCGTCCACGCTCAGCTCGCACTTCTCGGTGCTGCGGCACACGAGCAGCGGGCACGAGGGCCGCAGGGGGTGGTTGTGCAGCGTGGCGATGGCGGCCTGGGCGCCGCGCCGCGAGCTGTAGCGGGCGTAAGCGAAGCCGCGGTTCAGGCCGCTGAAGGTCATCATCAGGCGGAACTCGTAGAGGCGGCCCACGCGCTGGAACAGTGGGATCAGCTGGTGCTCGTACACGTCCTGGGGCAGCCGTCCGATAAACACCTCTGACCCGGCCGGCGGCGGGCTGCCTACCCAGCCTGGGCGAAGGGAGTGGGGGAGGGGCACCGTCATCCACCGCGATGGCCCCGGGTTCGGGGCCCAGGGACCCAGCGCGGGAAGGAATATGTGAGCAAACGTCTGGGAGTTGGGTACAACACCCGTACCTGAGTCGTTGGCGTAACTGGGTGACTGAGCTAACAGCGGGCCCGGCAGAGCAGGCGCCCCTTAGACTGGCTCCCTTCCTCGAGGGAGTGGGTGGGGGTAACGGGGAGTTAGGGGTTTCAGTCTGTGGAACCTCAGGGTAATCCCTTCCCCCAAAGGGGGCTGGTTGGGGCCGTCGAGGCTGGCGTAGCTCGGCAGGGACTACCGTACCTGGGGGTGGCCCGCCATACTTCCTCTGCCCGTTCACCTGCACCAGGCGGATGCCGGTCTCCCTGACCCACGCCTCCAGCGCCGCCTTGTTCTCTGGATTCACCCTCTCACACCATAGCTGTGGGGAAAACGGCAGGTAGGAGTGGCGGATCGCCGCGTCCGCCCCACCCCGCCCGCCTGCGGTGTTGGGGCCCCAGGAGACCCCACTCCCTGCGCAGGTAAGCTCGTTGACCCCCTCGTTGCCAAGCACTTACCTCACACTCCCGCTTGGACTGCATGGCTCTTCCGCAGGCCCACCGGTACCCCCTTTATAATCTCCTCCCTATCTGCCTCTGGAAGCTTCCCTACCCCTCCACCCCCCAAGCTCTCATTGGCTCTGAGCACGACCCCGCCTCCCAAAGGGGTGGAGGTATCCACTGCACGTGCGCCGCGGGACCCTCCGACCCTCAGGTGAAAGCTAGAACCCTTAGTGGGTGAATTTTGCGGCAGCCCCACTTCCTGATAAATGTTTTGCACGCCGGAACGGATGGACGCTGGAGGCAAGAACCTCAGGGGCACCCTTTACCCTGGGGAAGAGCCTGTGGAGCCTACTGTACGTCCTCCGCATTTTCCACCGCTAAAGTGGTCAGAGTGGGAGGCCTAGGCTCTGACAGGGAAGGCAGGGCTAGGCAAGAGCGACACAGGCAGGCTCCAGTGGTTGAGGCATTTTATTGGACCTTTGGCGACTGATTCTGGGGAGCATTCCCTCCATCGGGTGTAGGGCCCCGCAGAGAAGGCCATCTCTGGCCCGGGAGCACAGGCTGAACTAAGCCCCCAGGGCCTCCTATGGAAAATGGTGTAGTACCTGGCCATTTTTGCCTGTGATTACCAATAAAATAATCATAATAAAAATAAAAAGTCTCTGTTCTGACCATTCTTCAGGCCTTCCTGCTGGAACAGAAAAGTGTAAAGCTGTTGAAATACATATGCAGAGTTTTGTCTTAGCCTTAAATGGTGCCAGTCCCACTTTCCTCTGATAGTTTGCTCAATTCAGCAGATACAAAGGGGCTGGCTTGTTCTCCTTTTGATTTCCTCCACAAGGTCCTCTCTTCGGACGTCCACCTGGCCAGGATGGGGGAAGAAGGTCGTATGAGCATCTTCCACTCCACTGCTCCCTGAGTGCCCACTCCCTCCTCTACTGATCAGCGGGAGCAGGAACTCAAACACCTCAGGGTAGACAATGCTTCTTGGGGGAGCCAGAGAGATGCAGGGTGTATGTGGGGATGGAGATCTTACCCTTCCATGACCATAGTAAAGATTAAGCCCTTAAGTCCTTTATGAGTGGGTACTAATATGAATGCCAGGCTTTTGCTCAGGTCTTGCATGGGCATCGGCCTGCTGAAATGGCGCATGTTCCCTATCCCTCAGCTTTCTTGTTCGCCTACTTACCTCTTCCCTGCTGGCCACTGAACGGAGCTTGATGACCCCATCCTTGAGTTCCTGCTCACCGATGATGGCCACTAATGGGATGCCTGCTTCCTCACAGTACTGCAACTGGTTCAGTAACTTTGGGTTCTTCTTGTAGAGCAGCTCTGCCTGCAGGGGATCAAGGTAGAAGATGAAGGCTGGCTTCTGCTGTCCTCAGGGACAACTTCCTGGGGGCCCAAGCTAGCATCTTGATCTTAGCTCCATCCCAAGAAGTCACAGCAATGGCAGAGTCACTATGGATGACCTTTTATTTAGTCTGTGCCCAGTGCTCCCAAGTTTGCTGCCACCCTGGGGCTCGCCTCCTGTACCTTGATCCCGGCATCCCACAGCTCTGAGACAAGCTTCAGTCTCTCCTCCAGCAGCTTCTTCTGTGCAGATGCCACAAGCACCTGTGTCTCTGTGGTCCGTATCTTCTCCTCCAAAGCCTGGGGAAGGGGCAGATAAGAGTCAGAGAGCTGGGCTACCCTTTATAACACCTTGAAGGTACAAACAGAGCAGGCTTTTGTCAGGTTTCTGGGAGACCAGGCCCAACTCAGCAAGCTCCACCAGGGCTGGGGCTCAGTCTTCTCATCTAGAAATTGAGCATAAAGTAGCCTTAGAAGATGGAAGAAATGAACTGACTTGTACATAGGACTTGTTAGAATAAATAATATAGGGAAAGGGCAAAGGTAGCTTATCTACAGTGACTTCAAGCTCCTCTCCATCTGGTACCTTAAGGGTCTACAAGAACACTCACACGGAAGTGATGCTGTGAGCCCAACAGTTCCCACTTATTATCCGCCCAGTCAAGAGACTGTGCCTCTCATATTTCAGCCACAGGGCACAACCCAGGGTGTGTGTGAATAAGAAGGAAGGGCAAATGCTACTGCTGCCATTGTCTTTTTCTGGAAAACTATTTTCATGGTTCTTATAACATAAGATGCCTACCAGAAGTGACCTGAATTGGGGAACATGGGTAGTTTCCACTCTAGAGAAAAGGATGGGAGCAGTGGGAAGGTTACTGCCAGAGCATTCCCCAGGGGATGAAATGCAACCAGCTAGTTGAGAAGCAGCAAAAAAGGAGGGCTTGAGGCCATGATGGGCTTCCCTGGTACTCCTCTAGGTGCTAGAGAGTCAGGACAGCCATCTGAGAGATCCCAGAGCCTCAGACACACGCTTCCTATTTAGAGACAACATCACAGGGTGGTGAGAAGCAAGACTTTGGAATTAAACTGCCTGGATTCAAAGTCTGACTCTGCCACTTACACGACCTTTGGCAAATTATTCGATCTATAATGCTTCAGTTCCCTTGTCTGAAAAATGTAAACAATAAAAGTAGCTACTCTCAGAGGGCTGTTTAAGAATTTTATTAGATAATGCATGAAAAGCACTAAGCACAGTACCTGGCACAGAGTAGTAAAATATTAAGTATTCGGTATCATGAAGAAGATCCGGGTTGTTGGATATACCAGGTGAGATTCCTGATAGCTCTGAGGGAAGTAGGGAACCAGAGCAAAGGATTTTGTGAGAAAAGAATGATCAAAGATCCATAAAGCTGGTCTATAATGGGGCAGGAGTCTGTGAAGGACAGTGACCATCTTTTCTCCATTTCTGTGCAAAGATGCTCCTAGCCCAAAGCAGCACCACTTGCCCCCTTGAAGATCAAAGAAGATAGCTCAGGTGCCACCACCTGCCCAGACTGTCTTCTACCCACTTACCTCCAGCCTCTGCTCCACGATGGAGAAGATCCGCTCCACTCCAATGCTGAGCCCCACACAAGGCACCTTGCGCCCTTTAGGGTCAAACATGCCCACCAGCCCATCATAGCGCCCTCCAGCGGCCACACTGCCCACACCCAGAGGCTCTTCCCCTGCCTGGGCTGGAGTCTGTAACAGCACTGCCTCATAGATCACCCCAGTATAGTAGTCCAGCCCTCGAGCAAGGCTCAGGTCGAAGGATATCTGTGAGGACAAGAATATGGTCAGTACCAGATGTGGATCAAGGACCTGAAGCCCCAGAACTCAGCGAAGGCTCCCAGCCCTAACCTGACTCACCTTGTCAGCAATGCCAAACAGGGTCAGGTACTCAAACAGCAGCTTCAGGTCTCCCAGACCCTCCAACGCCTGCTTGTTTTGGGACAGTTTAGGATCTTGGAGCAGCTGTTCCACCAGGGATACCCCACCTGGGGAGACAGATTTGTGAGCCAGACTGAGTGACAAAAAGAAAAAGGTAGCTCTACCTTTTGGCCTGGACTGCACATGTATATGTGCATACACACGCGCGTGCGTGCGCGTGCACACACACACACACACTAACACTCTCTCTCTTCCTCCCCATCTCTCCCACACATATACACACACAAGAGAAGAGTTTCGGCTTTTGGCTTGAGGGCAGTGGTATGGCTGCTGGGGAGACAGGGTTTGTTCCTCACCATGCTGCTGGACGTAGTCCCCTATGCGGTCAGCCACCTCAGGTGCGAGGCCCTTCTCTCCCACCATCTCATTCTTTACTTCCTCCCAGGACACCTGGGCAGACAGATACCAGTCAGGGACCCCTGGGCACCTTCCCCACTGCAGAACAAGTGTGGGCCCTCCTTGGGGGGCAGTCTTAGAGCAGAAGCTGCCCTTCAACCTACATCCTGGGGCTAATCTTCCTCTGGTGGGCATAGAGGCAGGCCCCTCTCTCTCCTAATGTTGTTTTCCATTTCTCAAGGCAGGGTGGGATCTGGGAAAAGAAGAGTCAAGTGTTTGGGTGGTTACCTTGTCCAGCTTGTCCACTGAGGAGCAGGTGGTGCGAAACTTGCTATCAGGAACACCACAGATGGCAAACATCCCATCTAGGATGCGCCGATCATTCACCTGCAGGGACCCGAGGCATAGTGAGGAGAGAATCTCTTTACATGACTCTCGATAGCCTTGGTCACTTGAGCTACTGGTCCTTCTGCACAGGACCTTCTCCTGTGAGAGGCCAGGCCCAACTTTGCCCTCCCAGCATTGTTCAGCTCTGACCTTGACCAGGAAGTCGCCTATCTGAAGTGAACTCAGGATCTCACACATGATCTTCAGGCACTCCGCATCAGGGATCATGGGGTCAAATTGCCCAGCAATGTCAAAATCCTGCAAGGAGAGCCGTGGCTAGAGGACCTCAGGGGTTTAACCTTCTTAACGGGGGACTCCTGGGAGCTCTGCTCTCACTCCATGAAGGCCTGTTTGCACTCATGCACAGACTACGTTTTTCATTCTCTGTCTGATCATCAGCCCAGAGGAAAACCTCAGCATTCTTGGGTCTTACCAGTCCTGCTTTCCTTCAATCTATTGGGCTATTCCTTTATTATCTCACTCATCTACTTTTCCTTATTTCCTCCTACCGCTCTGGGGGCGATTATACGGCCTTAGTCATTTTCTCTATTCATTTAGCAGCTCTGCCACCAGTCTGGATGATTTGATACCTTAAATCCAATTTCCCCATCCTTTGCTGTGGTCCTGTCACTGTGGTTTAATATAAAGAGCACTGGACCAAGAGCTCTAGTCCTGACTTTGCCTTTTTTAGCCCCATGATCTCTTCATCTTGCTGAGTCTCAAGTTTGTTCATATATAAAATGGGGAGAATAATCCCTATCCTCCCCTCCCCACAGGGCCTTTGTGAAATCTATATGAAAATACTAAAGAAAACTAAGAGTTAGCATTATCTGGGGCATCCAGTTTGCTCAGGACACCATGAGTACTCAGTAGGTTCTACTGGCTTGAGGAAGGGCCAGGTTACCCACCCTGCCCTACATACTCACACACTGGTAGAATTCCCGATACCGGCCGCGGGTCATGGCTGGGTTATCCCGCCGATATACTTTGGCTATGTGGTACCGTTTAATGTTGGTCAGTTTATTCATTGCCAAATATCGAGCAAAAGGAACCTGAGGACAAAGAGTTAAGGAGAAAGCCCCTTCCATTACAATCTGGAAGTTGATTATCATCACCAACAGAAGCTGGGGTCTAACCCTTCCCTCTGCGGGTAAAACCGCCACCCGGGACATTGATAGCATTTCTGAACATTAGAAAAAATCAACTTTGTTACCACAAGGGGCAGCTGAAGTCTCAGAAATGATTAAGTCTCCTTCCTCTTTGGTAGTGTCTCCCCTGGGCTATGCTGAGCACAACAAGAGGCTGGGCAGATTGGCCAGAAAGTAGAAAAAGGGCCCCATGTGGCATCTCTAAGCAGATGATTCTCTGACATAGCTTGGAGATAAAGGAAACATGCTGTTGGTCAATTAAGGAGAACTTTGTCCACTGGATAGGGCAGAGGAGAGATATTCTGGAGCCAGGGGATTGTTGGTAGTCGCAACTGGGCCCTGAAATAAAGCTGAGGTCTCACTCAGGATTCAGAAGACTTCTAAGGCTATGCTCAGTTTAGCCAGAGTCCCACTCTTGCTTTAGAGAAATAATTCCCCTGATTGCCAAAGGCATCATATTTGATCCCACTTATGTCTAGCTGTCCCCAAACCTAAGGCTAGAAATAGTCCCAGCCCAGTAAGGGCCAATCCATCCAAAGTGTCAAGAGCCCACATTCAGAAAGATACAGTGAGGTCATAGCGAAGGGACAGCAGCTCCCCTCCCTGGTCCTTCAGGTCATAGATAAGCTTAGAGTCTTCACCATACTTTCCAGTCAGTGTTTCCTGGAGAAAACATAAAGAAATGTGGTCACAATGATAAATCTAACAATTTAAAAGGAAGTTTTGAAAACAAAAATCCACTACTCTAACATGACTGATTCTACCTTGTCTACATCTTCTATACTCTCTATCCCAAGGCTTATGTATTTGATGTAGTTATAATCAAAAGGAAATATCAATTTTGCTTCCTGCTTACCACATTTCCATTCTGTGACAGAGCTGAAGTATTATTTTTTAAAGCTGCATAATATTTCAGTGAGAAGAAGCTCTGTATTTCCTTCCTTACTAGTGTTACACTGTGAGATGTTTAGGTTATTCCAGTTAAAAAAAAGGTTCCATAATATTTTAGTAAGTATATTTAGGTTCATAGTTTTTTCTTTTAAATATATTTTTTGAGGATAACTCCTAAGAGTGGGTTATTAGAACAAACATAAATGTTTTTAAGATGCCTGAGATTTGAACAATGTCAAAAGCCAGAACTGAGATAGCAGTCCTTGCCCTGTGATATCTTCAGTAAGGTGATAACATACTTCACCTGTCAGATTGGCAAAGTTTAAAATGCCTGAAAATTCCCAGGGTGTAGAGCCAAAAACACTCAGACATTGGCTGGTGTTATGGGCTGAATTGTGTCCCCCTCAAAATTCATATATTGAAGTCCTACCTCCAGTTATCTCAGAATATGACAGTATTTGGAGATAGGGCCTTTAAAGAGGTAATTAAGCTAAAATGAGGTCATTAGGCTGGGCCCTAATCCAATATAACTGGTGTCCTTATAAAAAGAGGAAATTTGGATACAGACAGAAGGAAGATGATGTGAAGAAACAGGGAAAAGACACTGTCTACAAGCCAAGGAGAGAGATCTGGAACAGATCCTTCCCTCATGGCCCTCAGAAGGACCCAACCCTGCTGACATCTTATCTCGGACTTCCAGCCTCCAGATAGGACATTTCTGTTGTTTAAGCCATCCAGTCTATGGTACTTTGTTATGGCAGCCCTAGCAAACTAACACAGCTGGTAAATATATAAATGAGTACAACCTTTTGACCTAGCAGTTCCATTTCTATGAATTTACCCTACAGATAAATGCCCACCAGTACCAGACATTGTTCTAGGCACTGAGTATACATCACTGAACAAGACAAAGGCACCCATGCCCTCATGGATCTTCTATACTTATGAGAAGAGACAGGCAATACACTAATGCAAGGAAACAAATTAACAGATAATTTCAGATAGTGATAGCTGCTCTAAAGGAAATAAAGCAGGTTGATGTGATAGAGAGACAAGGGCTACTTTAGACAAGGTAGTTGCAGAGGATTATTTGAGGAATGGCATTTTAGCTGGGATCTGAAATTAAAATCTGCAATCTCTAATTTAATCCGAAATTAAAATCATGCAAAGAGCTAAGGGAAAAGGAAGTTTAGGAAGAGGAAAGAGTAAGAACACAGGCCGTGAGATAGAAACACATTTAGTATGTTCCAGGAATCGAAAGAACCTGAGTAGCATAGTGGGCGAAGGGAAGAATAGCATGAGATGAGGTGGCAAAGGTGGGCAGTGGCCACATCATGTAGGGCCTTGTAAGCCTGGGTAAAGCGTTTGGATTTTATTATAAATGCAATAGGAGTCACTGGGTTTTAAGCAGAGAGTGATGCAATCTGGTTTTTTAATAGCAAAGAACTAGAAATAATCTCAGGGTCCATTAGGTGACCGGTTGCCTATTTATACTTTATATGTATGGTTTGCATGTATCTAGAAAACATCTCAAGTACAGGTGCCATGGAATTCAATGTAGATGGGAGCTATAACAACTTCCATTCCTAACAAGGGTTCTCTTTTGGAAGCTGCTGGCCACAACCAAGGTAAATAAAAAGCAGGGCCTCTCTCTCTAAGCCAGTCCCATCCCCCTTCTCAGTGGAGAAAATACTGGTCTTTGTCCACAAGACGAGAGAGACCTTTGGGCCCTCACTCTGTTGTCATCCTCTTTGTTGCTCATATACCCAGTCTCCCACCATGCAATTTCTCCTCACCCATCCCTCACCTTTAGTTCAAACACAGGTGTATCAATTACTTCTGCACCATGGCGCTTGAAGCAGCTGATGATTACATCAAACACCTTCTCCCGAACTGCCATCTGCCGGGGACTGTAGTCTCTTGTGCCCTTGGAGTCAAAATCAGCCAAAGAATCAGGGATGGGATTTAAAAACAAACAAAGAACAATAAGGTCCCGAAGTATAAAAGGATGACCTCACTGGTGACAAATGCAAATCTTGCCCCAAACTTAGATTTTTCTACAGGCCACTGAGTTATAAAATAAGTACAAACAATTCTCTATTAATTACCACACCCATTTGCTATCAACCTTCTAAATTCCATTCCTTTTTTAGCTTGGTTCTATTTTCTAGAATTCTTAGAACTCTATTCTCTGAGAAATTTTCCTAAAAACTCTTTTTCTGAGATAATAGAACATTTCCCTGCCTAATAGAAAACACCTACCTGATGACAGGCACATAACCAACTAAACTGGCTTAATTAGTTGAATTCAAATTTTACAAGTAACATTCTCTCCCAACATACCTTAAAAAAAAAATCCTAAAAAATACTATTTGTTCTCTAATTTGTTTCTGATAGCCCTATGACATGGGCTGGGCAGATACATTTTATAGATGAATTATAGGATGTTGATAAGTTAAGTCATTACTTAAGGTCACTGAGCAGGTTTGTGGCTGTCAAGAGTAGAACTCTGTTCTTCCAGGTCAGAGCTTCTAGTCTGGGCTTTTACACCCTACTCCCAAGTTTTTGGTCTCAGGACTTACTATTACTATTACTATTTATTAAAGACCCCAAAGTGGATTATACCTATCAATATTTATCGTATTAGAAATTAAAACTGCAAACATTTAAAAATGTTTATTAATTTATTTAACAAAAAGTAAGTCCATTATATGTTAACATAAATAATATTTTAGGAAAATGTAACTACTTTCCAAAACAAAAAAATTTAGTGAGAAGAGTGGTATTGATTTACATTTTTACAAATCTTTAATGTGTGGCTTAATAGAAGAAAGCTGGATCCTAGGTATGCTTTTTGCATTCAATTCTATTGTGATATGTTGTTCTGGTTGAGTATATAAAGAAAATCTAGCCTTACACAGATGTGTAATTGTAAAAGGAAGAATATTTTGATAGAATTTTCAGCTAACTGTAGATATTCTTCTTAAATTATATCAAAATCCAACAAGTGGTAGTTTCTTAAAGATTGGTTGCAATGTGGAATCTGAAACTACATCAATAAACTTTTCACACTGTTACATTAAAATCTATTACTTACATAAGGTACCCAGAATTCCTAGAGGCAGAAAGTAGAAGAGTGGTTACCACAGGCTGGAGGGAGGGTGGAGTGAGGATTACTGTTTAATGAGTACAAATTTCAGTTTGGTATGATGAAAAAATTCTGGGGATGAATAGTGGTGATGGTTGCAGAATAATGTGAATGTACTTAATGCCACTGAACTGTACACCTAAAAATGGTTAAAACAGAAAATTTTATGTTATGTATATTTTACCACAACTAAAAAAATATCTATTACTCTACCTTGTACTTTGAATGGATCTTTTCCCCATGCATGGTTTTATAACATCATATATTGGTCATTTGGAAAATATTGATTCATTGATAACAGTTATACACATCTCCCAAATGTTGATACACTTCGTTATACAGTATCAGAAAACCATATCTGTTAATATCACCACAGACCTCATCAGGAAAGTCTTTAAGTATTGGGAAGGCGTCAAGCTCATAGTGGAAGATACAAGTTTTCTAAAATTCTAACTTTCACTTGAACGCTTGAATTTTATCACTGGCAACAAATACTCCCAGATGTTTTCCTTGAGGTGACAAGGCTCACTTGGTTCATTTTTGTGCAAATGTCTGCCAAATACCCAAATCTTTAAAATAATAGTTTATCTTTCAGTTTTTCTTTCAAATAAAAAAAGGTGTTCCGTGAAAAAAGTAGCTAGTTCAGCTTACAACTCACACAATGGCACAAGCATTTTTCCTCCTTTGGAATACAGCAGAAGTACTTTACGTGTACTTCCCATTTTGTCACACAGAATATTAAAAAAGAGCATACTCAAGGGTCAAGATTCAATAAAATTAATAATTTTTACTGTTTTATCACAGACATTCTTAAGTGAAACTGATTTTTTTTACTGCGAGTACATGAAAGTAAAGAACATAATGGTTATTAGTACAGTGTAGTGTCACTGTTTTGATTCGTGCTAAGACACCAGCAGTTCTACTCATCAGTGCTTTTGCACCTTCACAAATGAAATGAAAAAGGCAAAAAACATTTTAGTATTATTATGAAAATAATTTTGACCATGAAGACCCCTTGAAAGAGTCCTGTCTCCACGATACTGAGTTTTTTGTCGTTAATATAAGTCACATGTCAAGAAATGTGTTTCAACAAACTAAAGTGAACATTAACTCTCCAGTATAATCTCATTTTCTTTTAACATTATGGAAAATTTCAAAGACACATTATAAAGAATAGTACAATAAATCACCATGTATCTACTACTCAGCTTCAACAACAATCAACATCTAAGCCCCGATATTTTTTTTTTCTGGAGTATTTTAAAGTAAATCCCAGGCATCATATCATTTCATCCATAAATATTTCAGTATGATTCTCTAACACATAAAGTTAAAAAAAATCCAAAACACTATAATACCTTTATTACAGCCAACAAAACTAACAGCAACCCTTTAATATTATCTAATGCCCAAGCCATGTTTAATTTTCCCAGTAAACTGGTAGTTAGGTCTGAAGATCTGATTAGATTCAGGTTCAATTTTTATTGGCAAGAATACTTCACAGGTGGTGCTATGTACTACTTATTGCATCTCATCAGAAAGAACATGTCTAGGGGCCAGCCCGGTGGTGTAGCAGCTAAGTTTGTGCACTCCACTTCGGTGGCCTGGGGTTCGCAGGTTCAGATTCTAATCTTCCTCACACACACACAAAAAAGAACATTATGTCTGGCTGTCCTACTTTAAGTGACATTAAGATTAATCACTGGGTTTAGGTGAGGCCATCCTGATCTATCATAAATTCCCCATTAATCTTTCCATCTAATAGTTTGAATAATTATTGATGATCACTGCTTTGAGATTTTACAGTCTCTTTAACCTTTGAAATGAGTTGTGTGTAGAAAGGAATACATCAATGAATTCAGAAGCCCAAAAAATTAACCTTAAAAGGGCCAACCTTGGGCTGGCCCAGTGGTGTAGTGGTTAAGTTCACATGCTCTGCTTTGGCGGCCCGGGGTTTGCAGGTTCGGATCCCGGGCACAGACCGATGCACCGCTTGTCAAGCCATGCTGTGGCGGTGTCCCATATAAACTAGAGGAAGATGGGCACGGATGTTAGCCCAGGGCCAATCTTCCTCAGCAAAAAGAGGACTGGCAACAGATGTTAGCTCAGGGCTAATCTTCCTCACCAAAAAAAAAAGGTGACACCTCAACCCACGGAAGACAGATCATCTCTCCTCTCCTTTGGAATTCAATTTCACATACATTCATTGAATATCTATTTAGTTCCAGGAACCTAGTCTCAGCCTCTCAGGGTAAATAAACCATGTGAATAACTAAAAGCTAGCAATAAATGCAATATTAGATACATATATGAAGTGCCAAGGGAACCCAGATGAAGGGATAAATAGTTCTGTTTACAGAACGTACACAAGGTGGCATCTGAACCAAAATCCTGGAGTCTGAGCTAGGAATCTCCAACATCATTCCACTCTACTCTCCCTATTTGGTTCTAGTCATACAGGTCTTTTTCCAGTTCCTGGAAACTACCAAGGTTCTTTCCTGTTCAGGGTTTCCACACTCTACCTGGACCTATGTTCCTCACACTCTTCCCCTGATCACATCCCACTCATCTGTTAGGTCAGTCAGTATATCACTTCTTCAGTGAGGCTTTCTCAGACTCCCTAGTTCTCCCTTATTTTTCCCAGGTCATCCTTGTTATTTCTTTATATCACTTATCACAATTTGTAATTACATATCCATGTGTGGGATTATTTTTCCTACATCTGTTTCCTTCAGTAAAATGTAAGCTCCATGTGGGCTATATTGTTCACCATGGTATACTCACTGCTTTGTACAGTGCTAGGCACATAGTAAGCACTCAATAAATATTAAGTGACTGAAAGAAGGAGTAGCAGTAGCAGGCCAACTCCCCTAAACACCCAGCTGGTCTAGTTTCTGCCATCACTTTGCCATTCCAGAATGACTCAGGTAGAGTTCAGTCCGGCTCAGCGCCCAGAGCAACTGTTGTTTTTTCCGCAGCATTTCAGACCCTCCTCAATGACCTGGTTCAGGCAAGCAGGCATATGTGCCCTTGTCAGTGGAACTAGGGACCCTCTCAAAGGCTCCTTAAAGGAATGATATTTACCTTGGGGGTTTTGAGCACAAACTTCTGTTTCCCTTCATCAGGGCCCAGCTGTGCCTTCAGTTTCAGTAGTTTTGCCACCTCCTCCTCGATCTGTGGAGGGAAAAGTAGGCGCTGGGCTATCACATCTGCTACTCCCTTCCCTCCGCCATTCACTCAGTATCTCTCCCTCATCAGGATCTGAGGCAAATCTCTCTCCCCAGGCCTACCTTTGCTTCCCGCGGGTCCCACCCTGGCTACCTTCCCACTCAGCCGTCCTCCTCCCTACCAGCCCGGTCCCTTCCCCCACATCCCTGTCCTCTGTGCAGACCACCCCAGCTCTACGTCCTCCCTGGCCTTGTTTTGGCCCCGCCCCTGCCGCCTGGGAAGCACCTGCTCGGCGTTGGCCTTCTGCTGCTTGAGGCCCCGCACGCGCTCTCCCTGAAGTCGCACCAGCTCCTCCAGCGCTGCACGCTCCGCCATACCGGCTGCCAATTATAGCTGCTATCTAGATCAGCGGTGGAGCCCTCAGCCTCAGTTCGGATGACTTCCGGCTATCGAGTCACTGACCTGCACGCCTAGAGAGCCTCCGCCGTGTATGACAACCACTTCCGGCTCCTACCGGAAGTGCCGAGGTGGAGAGGGAGCCTGAGAGGACTGGAGTCCGTCTGCGGGATTTGGGAGGTGCAGAAGCGTTTGCCTATTCCGTGGAGCTAGGGCTTTGCCTCTACAGCGCCCTGCACCCTTTTTGGGGTCCGACCTGCCTCGTTCCCTGGTGCTTGGGCTGCTATCCCGGAAAGCCGGCCTCCTGCCGCACGATGCCCCAGCTCGGACTCCTGCATGGGAGGGCCTGGGCTTCGCTGCTTGGCCAGCTCCTGCGGCCGCCCCGTGCTGTGGGCATCGGGGCGGTCCATTCTCATAGCCAGGTGAGCCAGATTGAGATAGCTCCGGTCCGTCGGGGCAGGATCTCCAGGTCTGAAAGCATGGACTCGAGGCGTCTACTCCAGTAGTTTTATAGTTTTTATTGAGTGCCCATCATGTACCTACAGCACTGAGCTAAGTGTTTGAGATGCTTTGTCGTTTAATCCTCATAGCAGTCTGGAGAGGTTGGGATTGTTATTTCCGTTTTACAGTTAAAGAAACGGAGGCTACAAGGTTAAATGACTTACCTACGGATACATAGTAAGGGAGCATTTTAATATAGGTCGACAGTCTCTTATCTGAACCTCGGGGGTCAAATACATTAAAATTTCTCAAGCAAAATATATGAATATTCTCGCTGAGGTGACTAAAGACCATAAGTAGACTGAGTTCACATTAGACTTTATTTCAAAATGAATCTCCAAAAAGAAAAACCACTATTTTTGGTTTTCAGAGATTTTTAGATTTTGGAATTGCAGAGAAGAGATTGTGGATGTGAACTGCCATCCTTTGAAGGAGAGAATCTGCCAAAGTATGGAACTACCACACCCTCTATATTTCTGGAAGGGCATATAGCCTGCTGGTGATAAATAAAATCACTGATTCTGTTTTACCTTGGGAAAGACCCTGTCATTTTCCTAGCAGATGCTTTGTGCCATCATGAACAACAGGGCTCAGATCTTTTGTTATTAATTATTAGTCACAGCATCATACCAGTCTGATTTTTGAGTTCAGTCAGGAAATCCATTCCTGTTCATTCCACAAATGTGTCCTATGCCCTTGGGCTTGTTCTCTTCTGCCTTCAAGTTACTTTTTCCCTGTCTCCAAACCTAATGACCATTGCTACTTTATTAAAAATTCTTATTTTCGCTCTTTAAGTAGGAACTGAGAACTGGAGAAGGTCATACTAATCCCTACTCCTAGATGGTTCGTGGCGGTAGTGGTGGGTTGTTTTGCACCTTCATTATTCTTGGGTGTTTAAACTTTTTCAGACATTTAAAAACTCCAAATACAGTGAGGAAGCTTGCACAGTAAAGACCTGACCTCATGTGTATTACATATATATTGCAGATAAAACGTGGGTTATTTTAGGGGGGCTGAGATTGTGATAGACAAAATAGTGCTAAGGCTTCCTGTTGCTCAGGGCCAAAGGTCTTTGCAGGTTGGTGGTCCACAGGGCCAGAGATGTCACAGATCTGGCCAGTCTTGAGAGGAGCAACATTTCACGTTCTTTCTTCTGCCAGGTTGCAGAGGCAGTGCTAATGTCCCAACTGAAACCACGTCAAGAGAAATTGCATTTTATTATCAAGACTCCAAAGGTAATGCCCTTTGCCCCCTCTGTCCCATTAGAGTGCCTTGAAGGACTGCCTTCTGCTTTGCTTGTCTCTTCCCGACCTCTTTTAATGTCCTTTTAGACTAATTAAAAAAACATCTTCACTGTTCTTGAGGTACTGATGGGGGCTCCGAGTCATCTGAATTCAAAGAGATTTCAACTCTAGACCTTAGATTATAGATGTAGTTTAACTCTTTGTCTTAAATGGACTTGTTTTTTGTCTTTGTTTTCACTATGGCTCCTTTTGGTTTCTAGGGCACCAGAGATCTTAGTCCCCAGCAGATTGTTGTAAGGGAGAAAATTCTTGATATTGTTGTTAGCTGCTTTAAACGTCATGGAGCAAAGGGGTTGGATACCCCAGCATTTGAGCTAAAGGTAAGAGGATAAGGATCCCCTTCTCTTCACCTGCCTTCAGTTTCCCAAAGGGCTTCTAGCCTGTATTCTGGAGTCTTCCTTTAAACTGTGGTGCTTTCTGTTTGAGCCCTGCAGGAAATGCTCACTGAGAAGTATGGAGAGGACTCTGGGCTCATCTATGATCTGCAGGATCAGGGTGGAGAGCTACTGTCCCTGCGCTATGACCTTACCGTATCCTTCTGAGTGCTGGAGTCTGACTTATCTCTTTCCAAACTCAGAGGGCTTTCTCTGACAAAAGAGACAAGAGTGACTCTGGGACCCTATAGGTCTGTTGGTAGCAGCCTTTACTTCCAGTTTCTCCCAGAATGCACCTCTGCCAGCAAAGCCTGGCCTGGAGCACCGTCATTTGACTTTAATTTGTATCAGAATCCCTTGGGGAAGATTGCAGGGACAGAGATTCCTGGCCCCCAGCCCCAGATATTCTTAAATCTATAGCTGGAGTGGGCGTCAGCAAGCTGCATTTTAAACAGGCACCTGGGTAATTAAGATGCAGGTGGTCCTTGATCTGTACTTTAAGAAACATTGACATAGAAGTTGTAGGAAAATCCAGGTTCTGAAGCTTGACTATTTTGAGACAATTGAGAATTGATCTGAATGAAAGGGAATGGCCCAGACTTGAAGTTCTTGGGTCATTTCTGTCTCTGCTTCCCCTGCCTTCTACTGAATGTGCAGTTTTGCTAGGTGGGATTCCTTCATTTGACACTATTCAATATGTATTGAATGCAAAGCACTGCTAGGTCTTGGAGATAGTGGGAAATAAGACAGAGAAGTTCCTTGTTCTCATCCTGGTGGATGAGATTCAGCTGATCCAGGCCCAATCCTCCCTAATGTCTGTACACTGTGTCTAAGCTTTGGATGCACCTTCCTCCTTAACCTGTTTATGTGAGGTCCCTTTTGCTCGTTATCTGGCCATGAATAAAGTGAAGAAGATGAAACGCTACCATGTTGGAAAGGTGTGGCGGCGAGAGAGCCCAACCATAGTCCAAGGCCGCTATAGGGAGTTCTGCCAGTGTGTAAGTGACCCAATGGAGGCAGCATGGTTTGATAGTTCTAGGGGCCACAACCTGGGAACTGGCTGCTCGGTGGAGATTTTTTTTCCTGTTTTTTTCTTTGCTATAGGATTTTGACATTGCTGGTCAGTTTGACCCTATGATCCCTGATGCGGAGTGTTTGAAGATCATGTGTGAAATCCTAAGTGGATTGCAGCTGGGGGACTTTCTCATTAAGGTGAGGCCAGGGGTGAGGACTGAAGGGAGAAGTCTGGATTTGGCCTGATGCTGTCCCAAAACATAGGTGACCCCAGCCTTTAAGCCTGCAGCTCTAGGACTGTGTTAGTACAGCTGTTGCATTTCATATATATCTATATCTTTATAGTCATTCTGTGAAATTTCCTTTCTATCCCTTTTATGAGTCAGGAGATTAGGGACTGCCATTGTTTTGAGGGAAAAGGCACTGACAAGACACCCGGGTTACTTCCATTGAGTTCACAGGTCAATGACCGGCGGATTTTGGATGGGATGTTTGCCGTCTGTGGTGTTCCTGAAAGCAAGTTCCATGCCATCTGCTCCTCAATAGACAAACTAGACAAGGTAACAAAGAAGGCATGCTTCAGTAGACCATATCAGAGTTTCTGCCCTGCCCTCAAATCTATACCCCTAGAGAAAAATAAGGAGATGGTGGCTGGAAGTGAGCTATTTCTGGGAGGAAGGTAAGGAGACATTCTGAAGCAAGACCTGAGTTTTCCTGTGCAGTGGGGATTGTGGCTGGATTTCCTAAGCTGCCTCTGACTTTGCTTCCTTTGCTGAGTATAGTGTTAGCTACTCATAACATGCATACTGAATGAAAGTGAGATGTCCTTTCCTGGTTAGAGAAAGAAGGATGTTGGGGCAGGGCTAATGTTTGGGTGTTTGTGCAGATGTCTTGGAGAGATGTGAGACATGAGATGGTGGCAAAGAAAGGCCTGGCTCCTGAAGTGGCTGATCGAATTGGGGACTATGTCCAATGTCATGGTAAGAACCAGGGTTTTCAGAGCTATATGATAGAACCAGAGTAAGGGGGATATGTGTACAACTTTTACCTCTGAAACAGCTCCTTTCCATAGATATGCTAAACTCCGGAGCCTCGTCTGAATTTAATTCCCCCTTTACTTATTGTAATCACTTTATGTCTTCAGATGGCAAAGGCAGAGGCAGAGGAAAGTCTGGTTATATGAAATCAGGATCTTTTTTTAAGGAAATGAGGAGGACTAGCTGGAGCACATTAGGGATAAATTTGGATGAAACACATCTGGGTGAATAGCACAGACCTTATCTCTACTTACATGTCTCTTCAGGTGGGGTGTCCTTGGTAGAACAGATGTTCCAGGATCCCAGATTATCCCAGAATAAGCAGGCCCTAGAGGGCCTGGGGGACCTAAAGCTGCTATTTGAATACCTGACTTTATTTGGAATTGCTGAGAAGGTAAGCTGAGTTAGGAGTGGCCCTCCTGAGCTCTGGGGCTCTCAGCGTCTTGAGTCCTATCTGGGACTGACTATAGCCTTGTCTCCATAGATCTCCTTTGACCTAAGTTTGGCTCGGGGCCTGGACTACTATACAGGAGTGATCTATGAAGCTGTGCTGCTACCAACACCAGCTCAGGCTGAGGAAGAGCCCCTGAATGTAGGCAGTGTGGCCGCTGGAGGGCGCTATGATGGTCTCGTGGGCATGTTTGACCCCAAGGGCCACAAGGTGCCGTGTGTGGGGCTCAGCATTGGGGTAGAACGAATCTTCTCCATTGTGGAGCAGAGGATGAAGGTAGATCCTAGGTAGGGGTGGGGTAGGGCTGGAGGCCTAAAAAATTCTGTTTCTGGAGGTGTGGTTGGACCTTTCCTGATGATTTTTTAAAAAAAATTTTAATTTTCATTGATGTCTTAATAGTTTATAACATTGTGGGGTTTTAGTTGTACATTATTATTTGTCTGTCACTATATGGATGCATCCCTTCATCCCTTGTGCCCACTGCCCATCCCGTAACCACCAACCAGTTCTCTCTGTCCATGTGTTAGTTTATATTCCACATGTAAGTGAAAGCATGCAGTGTTTGTCCTCTCTCTGGCTTATTTCACTTAACCTAATACCCTCTAGGTCCATCCATGTTGTTGCAAATGGGACAATTCTGTCTTTTTTTATGGCTGAGTAGTAATTCCGTTGTACATATATACCACATCTTCTTTATCCAATTATCAGTCGAGGGACACTTGGGTTGCTTCCACTTCTTGGCTATAGTGAATAATGCTGCAATGAACATAGGGGTGCATAAGCCTCTTGGGATGGTTGATTTCATGTTCATTGGATAGATGCCCAATAGTGGGATTGCTGGATCATAAGGTATTTCTATTTTTAATTTTTTGAGGAATCTCCATACTGTTTTTCATAGAGGCTGCACCAGTTTGCATTCCCACCAGCAGTGAATTGGGGTTCCCGTTTCTCTACAACCTCTCCAACATTTGTTGTTTTTTGTCTTGGTGATTACAGACATTCTAACCGGTGTAAGGTGATATCTTAGTGTAGTTTTGCTGTGCATTTCCCTGATGATTAGTGATGTTGAACATCTTTATATGTGTCTGTTGGCCATCTGTATATCTTCCTTGGAAAAATGTCTCTTCATATTCTGATGATTCTTTTTGTCTTGTTTTTTGGAATTACCTGGTGCAGCAGAAGTTTTTATTAGTTTTACTTTCTTTGCTCTTTATCAGACTTTTGGTGAGAAGATACGAACCACAGAGACCCAAGTGTTTGTGGCCTCACCACAGAAGAACTTTCTCCAAGAACGATTGAAGCTAATTGCAGAGCTTTGGGATGCTGGGATCAAGGTATGGTGGAGCTGATATCCAAGCCATGTAGGTATATGTGGAATTCAGGTGCTAGGCCTATTTCTACCTTATGCCTAGGGGTGGAACTCAAGACCTTTCTAGTCTTCACCAGAGTATCTTCTTAGGGTAGGAGGGCTAGCTACTTATTTCTTTAGAAATGCTTGCTCCTGGGATTTGAGTGGTGTGGTCACTTCTAAGCCCCCTACTCTGTCTTCATCCTTTTCAGGCAGAGCTGCTGTATAAGAACAACCCTAAACTACTAACGCAACTGCATTACTGTGAGAACATGGGCATTCCACTGGTGGTCATTATTGGTGAGCAAGAATTGAAGGAAGGGGTCATCAAGCTCCGTTCAGTGGCCAGCAGGGAGGAGGTGAGTGGGAGCAGGCAGAAATAGAAGAGACCAAGTGTTTCTACCTTTCTTAGATTCTTTAAGAAATATGTGTCTTCTGGCTGAGGATATATCCAGCGTTAATAGTGATAGAGATGAATGTAGATTCACTCCAGGCAACCATTGTAGCCAAGGAGTATTGGCTGGGTAGACAGAAGGACAAATAAAATCTCAATGGGTATTTCAAGACTAGTCAACAAAACAGACATAGATCAAGTGTTTGAATCCCTTTAGTCTTGAGGGCATACATTCTCCAGGTCAGCTTGAAGCCCACACTACTTCCTGCTGGTTGCATAAGTAGTGGGAGTAGGTACAGAGTAAAATGAATCTGGAAAAGCAATGGCTAAGGAGCTAGTATCATTCTCTAGTTTGTCACACAAGGGTTCTCTTACGTTTCAGGTGGCCATTAAACGGGAAAATCTTGTGACTGAAATTCAGAAGCGACTGTCTGAGTCTTGATCCTTGCCTGATTGCCATCTGCTGATCTTTGTAGAAAGTGTTTCACCTAGGACTGAGTTCCTGATGGACTTCACAACTGCTGGCCAGGATGGGTGACAAGTGCTTCCGCCTCCCATCCTACCTGGGTACAGAACTGTAGAAGATCCTGAGGACTCCTGGGCTAGTGTGAGCAGCTATTCTGCATGGGCGCAGATGGCTGGTATGTGAAAGAGATATGCTCTAACCGCAGAGACTGATGGCAGATTTGAAGTGCCATTGAATGCTGCCAAGAGGTGCTGACATGGTTGCTGTGAACAAAGCTCTGGGAAAGTTGCCTCAGGCTTAGCGGATTCTGAACCATTGTCATCAGAAGTCGGATACTTAGCTTTCCACTGTGACTTCTAAACCAGATTCTGGGAAATCTGTCCACAGCTTGCCCTTGGCCTGTCCAGGGAGTTTTCGGGAGACAGGAAGCAGGGATAATGGGTACTTTCTGCTTTGTTTGAGGATGGAGATGGTATCCCAGGGGCATAGCAGTGCCTGTATTGACGTGGCATCTCTCTAGCCCATCCACTGTTAACAATAGCAAGGTGAGGCTATCTCTTTAATAATCTTGAATGTTGAACTTAATAGGTGACTTGACAAGATGGAGGTCTGATCTTTTGAGATTTTGGAGACCATTTCCTGTGCCAGAATTACTGCTCTGACTATTCCATGTCCTGCCATGGTGGTGGCTGTTCTAGAAGTGGTTGGATAATGTGTTAAATAAAATATTAAATGTAGTAGTTTGGGTAATTTGTTATCAAGGGACTGGTTTGCATAGACCATAGAAAACACTTGACTGTACACTGGAGAATTCTAACTGTGAGCTAGGAGTAACCTCTTGGGGGTGATGCTTCTGTATTCAGTGAAGAGAGCAGCCACTCTGCGCACCACCACCCCCCCAACATATAGTGAGCCATCCGCCAGAGTTCTTCCCCCTTGAGTGTTGCTGATGACTGGCCCTCCCAAGTCCAATCATCTTGATTAAATTGTGCCCTATAGATTGAATAACTATAAGGTCTCTCAGTTGAAGGAAAAAATGAATTAACAAAAGGGTGATAGCATGGCTTCAAGATAGGGAGACAAAGTGCAAAAAGCACTTGCCATATGTACACTGGGAAGGCTGCAGTCTTGGCAAACACTTAAGTGTTGTGGGGCCATGTTGTTAGTGCATACAAGTAAATTAGGCATCTAGAGCCCCTAATAAAGCGCTTCAGCCTTAAGGTTTAGAAACTTTTCGCAATACACACACAGTTGATTAGGCTAGGTTAGAAGGTACTGATCTGAACCTCAGTTCCCTCGTTTGTAAAATATACGAGTTGAACTAAATCGAAAAGCCCTTTGATGATTGTTTTGAAAGCCAGGGCAAAAAAAACGTTTGCAGACGCCCTTACTTCCTTATTGCTTCATAATTTCTTTGCGCATGCGCCAGTACCTTGGGGCAGAGGCGGGGCGAACAAGCCTGTTTTAGAATCCTTCAAGTCCTTAGCTCGTTTAGAACACGAGACTGGAGGCTTATTGGAGGGTAAGCTTGCTTTACGGCGCAAGGCCGCTTTTTACGGCATTTTCCGGCTTCCCATTCACTTCGCAGTGAAGATGGCGTCGGGCAGCGGGGTAGGTCTTGTGTGTGAAGAGGAGGCTTTGGGGTGGGTAGGTGGTTGCTTCTCAGCGCGGAGTGTCCTGCACGAGACTGGCTTCCCGACACCTCCTCGCGATCCAGTGGCCTGGGTTCAGGAGCTCCCCCGTAAGGCCCTGGCGCAGGGTCAGTGGAATCGCGGAGGTCTCTTGGGTTGGGGTCCCGAGGCCACTTCAGCCTCCTGGTGCGGTCCGGAGAGGCTTCGCTCTTGACAGGTCCCGGGGCCGCTTGGCGGCGAGGACGCGGTTCACTCTTTTTGTTTAGGGGTCGAACAGGATTAGCGACGACTCTTGAGCGCTTTTTTCCCCACAGACAAAAAACTTGGACTTTCGCCGAAAGTGGGACAAAGATGAATATGAGAAGCTCGCCGAGAAGAGGCTCACGGAAGAGAGAGAAAAGAAGGATGGTGGGTGCCTGTTCCATCAAGGGCTAAGGGTGTCGTAGAGGCGATGCAGTGGCTGGAGAGCGGGTGGGGAGTTGAAATGCGCTGCCCTCCTATTTTGTGTAACTTCTGGCTGAGCGATGCCTCCCTGGTCCTCGATTTCTTCACGTATAAATCGAGAGAGAGGAGATGGACTGGAGTGGTTTTGAGGTGCTTTCCAGCTGTCTTTTCCTCTTCTTCCTTGCCCTCCCTTTGCTTGGCTCATTTAATACTTTCCTGAAGTACAGAGAAGAGAGTAGAATCCTTAATAGTGACAGAGAAGTTAAATGGAGTATTTTGTTGCTGTTCATTACTCCTATTGAAGACACCTTCTTTCCTTTGAAATTACTTCAGAGGGAGAAGAGCATTCCTGGCCTAATCAAGACCTTCCTCTATAGTCTGAGAAGAGCAAGGGTACTCACCAGGGGACGTGTGATCGTTTCAGCTAGTGCTTACCAGTGCTGTTCTCTGTGCCTTGTACAATGTCAGGGAGTTGGTGCTCCTCTCCTAGATAGAGATTCCACTCTACAGAAAGAAATGTCTTATTTTTTCATCTCTTTTCAAACGTGTACATTTTTCTTTTGCTTTACTTCCACACCACCTTGCATGTATTAACCTTTTTAATTTTTATGTAACTTGTATAATATAACAGGTATTTCCTAAATGTTGGTCCCCCTTTTTAGTTTTCCCCACCTCTCAGAAGATTATTTTCTGTGTTATGCTTGGGGTATCTGTCTGAAAGCATTACTGAGTGTCCTTGCTCTTGTTTTAAAAGGTTGTTTTTTATGAAAATTCAGAACTTCTCCCTTCAATTCAGTTAATCAACGAATAGAAAAGATTGCTTTTAGACTTGTTGGCTTTAGAGAAAAGCTGTAGAGAGTTAAGGATTGCTTATCATTTTTCCTGTGTTCAGATTCTCCCTAGCTGCTGCTAGAAGTGCCTGAGGTGTCCCTTGCTTCAAGTTTCAAAAAAAATGAGGGTAGACCTCTGGATTTGGGGTTTCATACATATCTTTTCCTTTCTGGTTAAGAAACTGTAATATTGAAGGAACTTCCTTCCCCATCATATTTCAGGAAAACCAGTGCAGCCAGTCAAGCGGGAGCTTCTCCGGCATAGGGACTACAAGGTGGACCTGGAATCCAAGCTTGGAAAGACAATTGTCATTACCAAGACCACCCCACAATCTGAGATGGGAGGGTGAGTGGCTTTTCATCTTTATCTGCAGCCAGGAATAGGTCTAATAAGCTCTCTGTGTTGGTTTTAGGATCCCTGGCCCCAGTATAACAATCTTGTTACCTGTAATTCGATCTTTCCATTTATTTTTCTTTGTCTCCCAAGGCCTCCAGTTAACATAATAGTGTATCTAGGAGGGGTCACTATGTAGGTTTCTTCATAATAGTACTGAAACTACTTCTTAATATCTTAAAAGAGATTATTTGCTCTCCTACCAGAGGAAGAAATGAAGGAAAGGATTACTGAGGAGATTTCTAAGGAAGAAATTAGGTGGAACTGGAATGGAGCCTAGGAGCTATTGATGGTGAATAAAAAGGGTTGAGGTTCCAGACTGGCTGTAAAGGCTGTAGTTGTTTTGGATTTCCTGGTTGTGCACCCTCCTCTAGATCAAGGCTATAACCTGTAGGCAGAAGGATCCCACAAGAACTCTTCATCCTTTTGTCCACTACTACTTCTCTGTCCAGTTAGGTTTTCCAGCAGGAAGGCAACACAGGTAGCAATGAGTGACACTTCTCTGAACTGCTTAGTAAAGCCACTGTTAGCATTCCTCTCTGTATTAGTTATCTATTGCTATGTAAATTAACAAATTAACCCAAAATTTAGCAGCATAAAAAAGCAAATAGCTCACAATTTCTCTGGGTAAAGAATCTGGGAAAGGCTTACCTAGGTAGTTCTGGCTCAGGGTCTCTCACAAGGCTGCAGTCAAGATGTCTGCTGGGTCTGCATTCATCTGAGGTATAAGTGGGGAGTATCTGCTTCCAAGCTCTCTCAACGTGGCTATGGTTTGGAGGCCTCAGTTCTTTACCCCATGGGCCTCTCCATAGTGCTGCTCACAACAAAACAAGTGGCTTCCCCAGAGCAAGTGATCCACATGGACAGACTGAGACAGAAGCCACGTTTTTTTCTTGTAACCTAATCTTGGAAGTGACATAGCATCATTTTTGACATATTCTGTTGGTCACACGGACCAACTCTGGTACAAATTGGGAGGCAACTACACAGGGTAAGAACACCAGGAGGTTGGGGATCATTGTGGGGGCCATCTTGGAGTTTGGCTTTATCACACTCTTCCAAGAGCTAAGTCTTTATGGAAATGAGAAGTGCCTCCTCCTTCTAAAAAGAAATTTTACATAAAAATATGAGTTTCTTCGTTGAAAATGATAAGGTTGTTATAACCAGATTTGACCCGAGTGCTGTTTCTTTCTGTTAGATATTACTGCAATGTCTGTGACTGCGTGGTGAAGGACTCCATCAACTTCCTGGATCACATTAATGGAAAGAAACGTAAGGCTTAGAGGTAGTTTGTGACTGGGGCTGGGACTGGGTTTGGAGGTGGGGTGGGGGAAAGGGTGGTTTCTATTGGGCCCTTTTTTTAATGCCTGGGGACTTCTCTAGTTGCTTCAGCGCTGTCCATCCTTTACTTTGTTATCTAATGTTTTTGGAGGCCATGAGGTGAGACACTGTTCTAGGCTCTCAGTAAACCTGAACCATGGGCCCAGCTGTCCCTACTGGTGTGCATCTGCTCAGAAAGGGTAGTTAAAAGCCACTTACATCTTGTTATCTGAGGCTGCTGCATTGGGGAACAAGTAAAGCCAAGGGAGTTTATTTCAGCCATAATTATTTTTGCTGTGTGTTTTATGAGATGTTTTTTAAAAATGTCAGGAAAAGACTTTGAGGGGCTGAGGATGTTGTAATGACCTTACCTTCTTCACTGTTGACCTTGGCCAGATCAGCGAAACCTGGGGATGTCTATGCGTGTGGAGCGTTCTACCTTGGATCAGGTGAAAAAACGTTTTGAAGTCAACAAAAAGAAGATGGAAGAGAAGCAGAAGGATTATGATTTTGAGGAAAGGATGAAGGAGCTCAGAGAAGAGGTAGGGCTCTACTATCCCTCCCTCCTCTCTCCCCTAGCTTTGAATTTTATGTTATGAATCACAGGGAGACTTTCTTTCTCATTCCACTCCCACCCCCAGAGGACAGTTGTATCTCCTGAATTTCTCTGTATTAGGGGAAACATTTATTGCCCTTGTTTGGGACTCTTCGTGATCTGAAGAAAGTGGCTCTAAACCTATCTTTTTTTCCTGGACTCTCTGGGCCATACTTTTTTACTACAGGGGGGATTAACTAAATGCACCTAGTCCCCAAGAGGCCCATGGAACCAGGCTGACTGGGTCAGAATTCTGTTTCCTCCATTTACTGGCTTGGCTTGGGCAAGTTATATAACCTCTCCATGCCTCGGTTTCCCCAAGTTAGAGATCTTAGTATATACTCAATTATGCTATACTATACTATACTGTACTATACTATACCGCACTTAGACCAATTCCTGTCATGTACTACCTGCTCCAGAATGTTAGTTGCTCTCATATGGTTTTGCTCCCATAACATTGTTAAGAACCAGAGATGAACTGAAATGTAGGATTGAGAAGTGCTCTCAACAAGCTAAAACTTCTCTTGTCCCTGATAATCTTTACTGTGGCTTTTCCTCTGCTCTTGAAATTTTACTTGTCTTTAACTATTTTCTCCTAAAGATGGAAAGGAATCTTGAAGCTCACCTGTGTCTTTCAACAACGTTTGGCTCAGGAGTCTGAACTGATTCTGAGTGATTTCCCCCCCTAGGAGGAAAAGGCCAAAGCCTACAAGAAAGAGAAACAGAAGGAGAAGAAAAGGAGGGCTGAGGAGGACTTGACATTTGAGGAGGATGATGAGATGGCAGCTGTGATGGGCTTCTCTGGCTTTGGTTCAACCAAGAAGAGTTACTGAGGCTTTCTATGCTTGGCCCTTTGCTGGGCCTAACTTTGTGTGTGGGGGGTCATTTTTTGGGAGGGTACTTGGGAAAGTCCTTAAGAGTGACAATGGGGAGGGCTCGAGGGTGGGTGTTTGTGGTTTCCCTCTACCTTGGGAGAGAGCACAGGATGCAGAGGTGATGCTATGGCATATTTCTTCAGCCTCAGTATATCACTGGAGTCACAAGACCTCTGCCCACCTGAGCTCCCAATAAAGAAAAACCTCCTCTTCTGAGGCTGCTTTCCCAAAACTCCCCTTACACCTTTCCCTTTTCATCTGTCCAGTCTCTCCTCTGAGCATCCTGCTTATATCTTGTGTTCTGCTTTTGTTTTAATTTTGACTCTTGCTTAGCCTGCAGCGGAAGGGTTCTCTGGGTCCCCAGTTTCCAGTGATAGCATATCCTTGACCAGCACCCCCCCCCCTTTCCCCAACCTCCCCTGTGGTTCTCTGGCCACCTGTGCATGCATGTGTACTTCTGCCTGGGTCAGTGGTGTGTGCGGGTGTGTGTGCATGAATCTGTCACATAGAGGGAGCCTGAGCAAGAACCTCAGAGCATTGCTGCCTTGGGGCCTAATGTTCTTGGCTTCCTCAGAGCATGTAACAGGAAATTAAATGGGACGAGTGTTTGGTGTGGTTTTTGTCTGGTGAGTTTTTTAACTTTTGTTCTTCATATGTAAACTAGTCAGCTTTTCCTGTTTGTTTCATTTTATTGAGGATTACTCTGTTTTTGTCTTCCTTGTGAGCAGGCTCTTGGAAGAACCTGTTTGATGCAAAAAAGAAAAAGAAAAAAAACCTCATATGGGAGCCATTAGGTCTCAGAGGCTGTTCAACCTGTATAATAAATGGCATTGACTGGGCCTATTTTACATTTGGTTGGGAACATTCCATATTCTTCCCTGTGTATTGTTTTTTTCTTCCCACACTGAGGATTTCCACATAGAGCTTATTCTTCCTTCATTTGAGCCCTATCACTTTTTTTTCTAGCTTCCTTCAGCAAAAGTTATATTTTCCTCTGATGAGATCTGTGTCCGGAGGATTTTGAACAAAACTTTTCCTATAATTGCCTCCTTTGATCTTCTGTTTTTGGAACAGCAGAGCTCAGGGTTGAACTTAGTGTTTCCTTACTATCTGCAGTTAGGCTAGACACAGGGTTACTCAGTCTTGGCACTGTTGACATTTGGGGTTGGATAATTCTTTGTGGAGGCTCCCTGTGCATTGTAGGATGTATAGCAGTAACCCTAGCCTCTACTCACTAGATGCCAGTAGCACCCCCTCCCCAAGTTGTGACAACTAAAGATGTCTGTGTCCCCTGGAGGAGTGGGGGCAAAATCCCTCTCCCCAGCCCCATTGAGAAGCTGCCTTCCCTACTGGGGTCTAACTTGAGGATCAGATGTTATAGACTGCTTAACTAAAGGAAAAACAACTTTGATATTCCCTGGATCAGGTACTGTGCCAGGTCCCAGTGATGCAGAGGGGAAAAATATCAGTCCCTTACATTAAAAAAACATAGTTACACAAACTTCAAGCAGGCGAATTCTGTAACAACTTTACCTGGTTCTGTACCCTGAAAAGCGGGCTCTGTTTGGGTTAACAAAGTTGCCCCATATGGCTTGTTTACATTCTCTGCCTCTCGCTCCTCACACAGCTTTATGTAGCATCTGAACCATTTGTGGGTCCCCCAAAGTATCATAGTCTTTCCTTTGGACTTTTGTACAAAATTCCCTTGCTGTCAAGCATACCTTTTGCCTAATTTATTTCTGATGCTGAATCTTGCCACTGGAAACACTGTGACCGTGTCTTCACCTACTGGCTCAAGGCCTGGCTCCAAGTTTCACATATAGTATTTTTTTGGCCGATTGCGTGCAGATTAGTGGGTGCTCTCTTTGACAGGATTATGTGCTCTATAGGTCCTTGGGTTAAGAATCTACCCTACTAAGAATCTAATATACCCAGTTGACTGGGTCCTTTCAAGGCAGGCTGGAGGAGGTATCAGTGAGCTGAGTTCCTTCCAGGGTTCAGCATTCATTCTTCAGAAACTAATTCAACTTGGCTTCAAATGATTTCCCTCCCTCTTTGGTACAATGGAATCTTACCTCTGGTCACCTCTTCCAAAAAGCAATTCTGAATTCCTAATGTTCTCTAAATTCTCTTTGGACTGGCAAGTGGTTTGCATCCCCAAGGGGCTTGTGTAGGTCATGGGTATTGGATGGGGTCAAGGTGGTGACTTGGAAAAGGAGAGGAAGGAGATAGGATGGAAATTTAGGAGCCCAGAGCAATCCCAGGTAACTCAGAAATCTCTGGGAGAGAAATTTTGATGTTTGTGGTCTTTCTAAAATCCATGGAAATTTTGCATTCCGGTTGAGGAATATGCCTGTGACTGGCCCACATGTGTTCATTTATTCAGTGAGTGCTGAGATGCTGAGCGTGTCCTAGGCTCTGGTAGTCTCTGGGGTAAGGCATCAAAGCCCCAACTGTCATGGAATTTACATTCTGGTGGAACTACTGTTGAAAGTACTTAGGGAAAAAAAGATCTGTGTGGCTTCAGATGATTCTGTGGCTTCAGGGACCCCGAGGGCCACTTGCATCTCTCCCATAACCCCCTCCAAAAATTTAAATGTGAAAATTCTTTACTCCAGCAATTCTACTCATAAGTATCTATCTTAAAAACATACTTGTGTATGTGTGTGTATATATATATGTACAAGGATATTTACTGTAGCTTTGTTTATAATAGTGAAACATTTAAAATAAAACTGGTACATTTATACTTGAATATAATGCAGCCATTACAATGTATATGAATTAGATCTATATGTACTGACAAGATCTCCAAGACATACTGTTAAGTAAATAAACACAAAAACAATACCCAACAAACGGATCCCCAACAAGTCCCCCCAAATATCATAAACTATATTTTGTTTACAGTTCAATATATAGATTGAGGAAAAGGACTGGAGGGATACATACTGAAATCATAACAGTGATTAACTGGAGAAAAGGAATTGTGGGAAGAGAAAAGTCAGCTATTTACAATACACATAAAAGAAATAGGGTGTTCATGTATGGTTTTAAATAATTTTTAAAAATAATAATATTATATAGCTTCTGGGAACTGTATAACACCTGACAGAAGCTGTGGGCTTTACCTGGTTTTGCTGCAAAGTTCCAAGATAAGGCCTGAAATACAATTTGCAGCTTGTCAAGATTCCACTCTCCTGACTTGGGCACTGTCTGAAGGTTGGTCTGATCACAGTGACCCTGTGTGGTTGTTGAGGGAGCGCAGAAGCTGGAGGGATTTGACAGTAGACCAGAGATTTACGGTGGACCAGGTGACACCTGCGGTAGGAAAAGCCTGGAAGCAACTGCAGAAGATTTCCCTAGGGGGTAGGGGAGACCTGGGTCCTTACCGCAGTGTGTCCTCAGATGGGCACTCTCCAGGTGTCTGGATGAGGGTGGGGGGGCGGATCGGACAGTTTCTGACGCTGTCATCCTGGATTACTTTTACCCTGGTTAATTTACTGTGGCACTCGGCTTCCTCGCTAGTCGAGATAATATAATCTAGAGGGTGTCCCAGGACCTAGCTCAGAGGTTCCTTCGGCTAAGGCATCAGCTTCTAACCACTCCTGCGAGGTGGTTCGAGACCCGTGGGCGCTCTTCGGTTGTGCCGCTGTCACAGCTCCCCCCCACCCCCCGCCGGTGAGGAAGATTAGCCTTGAGCTAACATCTGTGCCCATCGTCCTCTGTTTTATGTGGGACACCTGCCACAGCACGGCTTGATAAGCGGCGCGTAGGTCCGCGACCGGCGCTGAAGCGCAGCGCGGGAATTTACCACGACACCACTGGGCCGGCCCCCAAGCCTTCTTCATTTTCCTAGTAATCGGCCTTGGAGAGAGCATGTTTTGAGACTCCGCCCCCGCCCAGAGCACCAAAGCGATTAGGTTTCCAGTGGATGTTCAACTCCCTTTTGAGCAGGAACCAGGGCTCCTTGGAGAAATGGCTGATGCTAGCACTGGGGCAGGAAATACAGAGATGAACCTAGAGCATCTTGTAGTGCCAGAAGGTAAGTGCTAAAACGAAAACAAAAAACCAACTCAAAACAAACAAACAAAAAACTTACTTTTAAAATTACTTTTGGCATTTAGTAATGTTTGTGGTTTTGTTACAATAGTTACTGTTGTGCTTTTATCTCTTCTGATGTTCTCAAATTCCTTTTCCTTACTTGGAGTATTATTTTATTTGTCAGCTATATCTTGACCCCTCTTATTACTTATATAACAATCATTTTTTCTATTTTTCCCTTTCTCCCCTCCCTTCCATTTTTTGTCATGTTGTTTTTAGAAAACAAAATTGGTATATTATTTTCCCATCCTTGTAACCATCTTTTAGTTGGACATCTACAACTTAATATACTTAATGCTCACCATCATAATGGCTTCTGAATTTTGCCCCGGTTAGTTCTTAGTTGGATGAAGCTCATTCTCTAGTAAATTCCTCAAGAGAAACAGTATTCTTCCTGAGTACAGTATTCTGAGCTCTTACACATTTAACATTGATTTAATTTTATAGCCTTAGTACTTGAAGGACAGATTGCCTGGATATAAAATCTTGGTTCACACTTCTTTTCCTTGAGTTTTAGAAAACTTCTTTGCTGCCTTTCTTTGTATGTTGTTGTCAAACCTGATGCCAACCTGATTTTCTTTCCTTCCTAAATGATTTGGTCTTTTTGCCTGAGGCCCAGAGAATTTTTTATTTCCTATCTCATTGATCTTCTGATATATACCTCAGATTTGACCATTTCATATCAATTTTCCTAGGTTCATGGAAGACCCTTTCAATGTGTAGATTCAAGTTTTATTTTCAGAAAGTTTTCTTGGATCATAATTTTGAATATTACATCTGTTTCATTATTTTGTTTTTCTTCTTCAGGGACTATAATATATGTTGGATATTCTTTGTATCTAGCACTTTCTGATCTTTCTTACTGCTGTCTTGATTTTATTTTAATTTTCTTGGCTGTTTTAATTCCTTTCCTCAATACTAGTTATTATATTTCAAGTAAAATCTCTTCCCCTTGGACGTCTAATAGTCTTTTTTTTTTTTCTGAGATGATTTGTCTTTTCCTTCAATTTCTCCTGGTTTTGACTAGCTCTTGTCTTACATATTTTTGGTTTTTTTGTCCATTTCTGTTCTGAGTTATTTTTCTGATTCACAGCATTTTTCCATATCACAAAATGACTGTTTAAGGTTATTTAGTTCAGGTTGGAATGTGGTGTTTTAATTTTCCTGTTTCATGGTTGGTTTAAAAAAACATATTTATTCTCATTTTTTATTGTATTTATATAATATTATGCCTGCCCTTTTCTGTCCATTTTGAAATGTCTTTATTTTGCAGTTTCAGCAATTTAAACGAAGCAGGCATTTATCAGGTTTCTTAGTTTAAGAGTGCCCTCTTCTGTTGGTAGAATGAAGTGCATTTTTTCCAAATAGAAGACTTTTTGGGGGGTGGGGAGTGAAGCCCAGGTTCATGTGTCTTATGATTTTGTGATTGTCTTTCATTTCTGTGGTAGTCTTCATTTTCACAGCTTGCTTCCTTCTTTCTCTTCACCATTAAGCCTTCAAGGGATTCCCCCCCTTCAAGTCACCTCTTTTCCTCCAGATGAGATGCCTTCCCAAGATTACCATTTCCAGTCTCACTTTGAAGCCCTTCCTTTACAGTCCTCAATTCCTTTCATCCACCAGGTCTCAGACCTTTTCTCAGCATTTCTCCACTCAAGCTGGGACTCTCTTTTTCTGGTGGTGATTTTATCTGTCTTCCACCATTGTTAGGCCCCTGCTGCTCTCTAGTCTTTTCTATAAATTTGGCCTCTCTTCTACAGCATGGCTTTGTAACTGGACCTGCCAGTTTGGTATGTAAAATGAAGTTTATAATATTTTCTGTCTCCAAATTATGCTGTAGCCATAGGTGGTTTTATTAGCTTTCCTTTTTGTTTGTTTTTAGGATAAGTGGAGAGATTCAAATTTAGGTGGCTGGCATGATTCTATGGGAACCTGGAAGCCAGCTTACTTTTTTCCTTAAAAAGTTTTTTAATTGTGGTAAAATACACAAAACATAAAATTTACTGTCTTAACCATTTTTTTTTCTTTTTGTGGGAAGACCAGCCCTGAGCTAACATCTGTTGCCAATCCTCCTCTTTTTGCTGAGGAAGACTGGCCCTGGGCTAACATCCATGCTCATCTTCCTCTACTTTATATGGGACGCCACCACAGCATGGCTGACAGGCAGTGCGTCGGCGGGCGCCAGGGATCCAAACTCGCGAACCCCAGGCTGCCAAGCGCGGACTAAACCGCTGTGCCACCGGGCGGCCCCTACTGTCTTAACCATTTTTAAAAAGTGTATTCAGTGGTATTAAGTACATTCACATTGTTATGCAAGCATCGCCACCACCCATCTCCAGAACTCCTTTCATCTTGCAAAACTGAAACTCTATGTCCATTAAACAATAACTCCCCACTCCCACCCCCCACCCCCCAGCCCCTGGCAACCGCCATTCTACTTTCTGTCTATAAATTTTACTACTCTAGGTACCCCTTATAAGTGGAATCATACAATATTTGTCTTTTTGTGACTGGATTATGTCACTTAGCATAATGTGCTCAAGGTTCATTCATGTTGTAGCATGTGACAGGATTTCCTTCTTTTTTAAGGCTGAATAATATTCTATTGTATTTTTATACCTCGTTTTGTTTATCCATTCATCTGTTGATGAATACTGGGATTGCTTTCACCTGTTGGCTATTGTGAATAATGCTGCTGTGAAGATGGGTGTACAAATATCTTGTTAAGATCCTGCTTTCTTTTGGATATATACCCAGAAGTAGAATTGCTGGATCATATGGTAATTCTACTTTTAGTTTTTGAGGAACCTCCATATTGTTTTCCATAGCAGCTCCACCATTTTACATTCCCACCAACAGTGCACAAGGATTCGAATTTCTCTGCATCCTTGACAACACTTATTATTTTGTGGGTTTTTTTTTTTTTTTTGGTGAGGAAGACCAGCCCTGAGCTAACATCCATTGCTAATCCTCCTCCTTTTGCTGAGGAAGACTGGCCCTGGGCTAACATCCGTGCCCATCTTCCTCTACTTTATATGGGACGCCGCCACGGCATGGCTGCCAAGCGGTGCGTCGGCGGGCGCCCGGGATCTGAACCGGTGAACCCCGGGCTGCCAAGCGCGGACTAAACCGCTGCGCCACCGGGTCGGCCCCTATTTTGTGTTTTTTTAATAGTAGTCATCCTAATGGATATGAGGTGAGTCCTCTCTATTCTTGCGTGTTTATTTTTCCAGTTGTCTGCATCCATAAAATGTTAGTATTTTTATTGGGATCATATTAACTTATCTATTAATTTGGAGATAATTGGCATCTTTATGATATTAAGTCAAAGGGACTTAATCTAAGAGCAAAGAATGTTTTCTACTTGTTCAAGTCCACTTTTGTGTTTTTAGAAGTGAATTAAATTTTTCCACACATGAAATTTTGCACAATTCTTTTTTTTTTTTTTTTTTGTGGGGAAGACCAGCCCTGAGCTAACATCTGTTGCCAATCCTCCCCTTTTTGCTGAGGAAGACTGGCCCTGGGCTAACATCTGTGCCCATCTTCCTCCACTTTATATGGGACGCCGCCACGGCATGGCTGACAAGCAGTGCGTCGGCGGGCGCCCGGGATCCGAACTCGCAAACCCCGGGCTGCCAAGCGCGGACTAAACCGCTGCGCCACCGGGCGGCCCCATTTTGCACATTTCTTGATAAGTTTTTTTAAAGAATTTATCCTTTTTTTGTTTATAAGTAGGATCTTATATTCCATAATACTTTCTAATTTGTTATTGTTTATGTATATTAAGATTGTTGATTTTTGTGTGTAAATTTTGTGTTCTGACACCTTACTGAATTGTTTTATACTTCTTTTCCAATTTATATACCTTTATTTGTTTAATATACCTCTATTATATCTCTGATTATATCGGATAATTCCTCCAGTGCAATGTTAAATAGTAGTAGAAATAAAAAGCATCCTTGCCTTGTTCCTGACCTTTATTGGAATTCTTCCAGTGTTTCCCCATTAAGTATGATGCGTCCCTAACATGATAATATATGTGTGTATATATATATATAATATGTATATAATATTATATGATAAAATATAAATATAATGAAATGTACATACACATAGTCAAGTTAGAGATATAGCCATCAGTTCCCATTTTGATTATTTAAAAAATCTGAAATGTGTGTTGAATATTACTGAAGGACCTTTTAGCTCATGTGGAAATAATTATGACTTTTTTCTTATATCTTTTGATTTGGTGAATTATACTAATGCAGTTCCTAATATTTCATTTTTGCATATCTGGAGTAAATTGCTCTTGGTCATGATGTCTTATTTTTATAATGTGTTGGATTTTGTTTGCTAATATTTTATTTAAGTTTTTTGCCTCAATATTAATAATTGAGGTTGATTTGAAGTTATATTGTTGATGCTGTTTTTTAATAGACTTCATTTTTAGAACAGTTTTAGGTTTACAGAAAAATTCTGCAGAAAATCTAGGGTACCTATATACCCCACCCCCCAGCTTTCTATTATTAAGATCTTGCATTAGTGTGGTACAATTGTTATAACTGATGAACCAATATTGATACATTATTATTACCTAAAGTCCATAGTTTATATTAGCATTTGCTGTTTGTGTTTTACAGTTCTGTGGGTTTTGACAAATGCATAATGTCATGTTTTCACTATTAGACTATCATACAGAATAGTTTCACTGTCCTAAAAAATACCCTGTGCTCCACCTATTAGTCCCCCCCTCACCCCTAAATTGAACTTCTGGTGACCACTAATCTTTTTACTGTCTCCATAGTTTTGCATTTTTCAGAGTGACATGTAGTTGGAATCATAAAGTATGTAGCCTTTTCAACTGGCTTCTTTGACTTAGCAATATGCATTTAAGTTTCCTTCATATCTTTACGTGGCTTGAGAACTCATTTCTGACATGATGCCTTTTTTTTTGTTTTTTGGCTGAGGAAGATTTACCCTGAGCTAATATCTACTGCCAATCCTCCTCTTTTTTTTCTTTTTTGGTTGAGGAAGATTAGCTCTGAGCTAACATCTGTGCCAATCTTCCTCTATTTTGTATGTGGCTCACCTGCCACAGCATAGTTGACAAGTGGTGTAGGTCTGTGCCTGGGATCCGAACCTGTGAACTTGGGCTGCTGAAGCAGAGCGTGTGGAACTTTAACCACTAGGCCAGGGGGCCAGCCCCTAAAAGCTCATTTCTTTCTTTTTTTAAAATTTTTTATTGCAGTAACATTGGTTTATAACATTGTATAAATTTCAGGTGTACATCATTATACTTCTATTTCTGGATAGATAACCTCATGTTCACCACCCAAATACTAATTACAATCTGTCACCACACACATGTGCCTATCATCCCTTTTGCCCTCCTCTCTCCCCGCTTCCCCTCTGGTAACCACCAATCCAATCTCTGTCTCTATGTGTTTGTTGTTATTTTTATCTTCTACTTACAAGCGACATCATACAGTTTTTGACTTTCTCCCTCTGACTTTTTTCGCTTAGCATAATACCCTCAGTGTCCACCCATGTTGTCACAAATGGCTGGATTTCATCATTTCTTATGGCTGAGTAGTATTCCATTGTGTATATATACCACATCTTCTTTATGCACTCATCGCTTGATGGGCACTTAGGATGCTTCCAAGTCTTGGCTATTGTGAACAATGCTGCAGTGAACACACGGGTACATGTATCTTTATGTACTGGTGTTTTCGTGTTCTCTGGATAAATACCCAGCAGTGGAATAGCTGGATCGTATGGTAGTTCTATTCTTAATTTTTTGAGGAATCTCCATACTGTTTTCCATAGTGGCTGTACCAGTTTGCACTCCCACCAGCAGTGTATGTGAGTTCCCTTCTCACCACAACTTCTCCAACACTTGTTTCCTGTCTTGTTAATTATGGCCATTCTGACAAGCGTGAGTTGATATTTCATTGTAGTTTTGATTTGCATTTCCCTGATAGTTAATGATGTTGAGCATCTTTTCATGTTCCTGTTGGCCATCTGTATATCATCTTTGGAGAAATGTCTGTTCAGGTCTTTTGCCCATTTTTAAATTGGGTTGTCAGGTTTTTTGTTGTTGAGATATATGAGTTCTTTATATATTTTGGAGATTAGCCCCTTATCAGATACATGGTTTGCAAATATCTTCTCCCAATTGTTAGGTTGTCTTTTCATTTTGTTGATGGTTTCCTTTGCTGTACAGAAGATTTTTAGTTTGATGTAGTCCCATTTGTTTATTTTTTCTATTGTTTCCCTTGCCGGGTCAGACACGATACTTGAAAATATGTTGCTAAGACCAGTGTTGAAGAGTGTACTCTCTATGTTTTCTTCTAGAAGTTTCATGGTTTCAGGTCTTACATTCAAGTCTTTAATCCATTTTGAGTTAATTTTTGTGTATGGTGTAAGATAATGTTCTACTTTCATTTTTTTGCATGTGGCTGTCCAGTTTTCCCAGCAGCATTTGTTGAAGAGACTTTCCTTTCTCCATTGTATGTTCTTGGCTCCCTTGTTGAAAATTAGCTGTCCATAGATGTGTGGGTTTATTTCTGGGCTCTCTGTTCTGTTCCATTGATCTGTGTGTCTATTTTTGTGCCAGTACCATGCTGTTTTGGTTACTATAGCTTTGTAGCATATTTTGAAATCAGGGAATGTGGTTCCTCCAGCTTTGTTCTTTTTTCTCAGTATTCCTTTAGCTATTTGGGCTGTTTTGTTTTTCCATATAAATTTTAGGATTCTTTGTTCTATTTCTGAGAAAAATGTTGTTGGAACTTTGATAGGGATTGCATTGAATCTATAGATTGCTTTAGGAAGTATGGAACATTTTAACTATGTTAATTCTTCCAATCCAAGAGCAGAGAATATCTTTCCATTTCTTTGTGTCTTCCTCAATTTCTTTCAACAATGTTTTATAGTTTTCAGTGTATAGATCTTTCACCTCTTTGGTTAAATTTATTCCTTGGTATTTTATTCTTTTTGTTGCAATTGTAAATGGGATTGTATTCTTAATTTCTCTTTCTGCTACTTCATTGTTAGTGTATAGAAACGGAACTGATTTTTGTATGTTGATTTTGTATCCTCCAACTTTACCATATTCATTTATTACTTCTAGAAGTTTTTTGGTGGATTCTTTAGGGTTTTCTATATATAAAATCATATCGTCTGCAAATAATGACAGTTTCACTTCTTCCTTTCTGATTTGGATCCCTTTTATTTCTTTTTCTTGCCTGATTGCCCTAGCCAGGACTTTCAATACTATGTTAAATAGGAGTGGTGAAAGTGGGCATCTTTGTCTGGTTCCTGTTCTTAGAAGGATAGCTTTCAGTTTTTCACCATTGAGGATGATATTAGCTGTGGGTTTGTCATATATAGACTTTATTATGTTGAGGTACTTCCCTTCTGTATCTATTTTATTCAGGGTTTTTATCATAAATGGATGCTGTATCTTGTCAGATGCTTGAAAGCTCATTTCTTTATCACTCAATAATATTCCATTCTTCCAAAGTACCACACTTTGCTTATCTGTTCATCTATTGAAGGACATCTTGATTGCTTCGAATTTATGGCAATTATGAATAAAGATGCTATAAATATTTGTATGCAGGTTTTTTTGTGGACATAGTTTTCCACTCATTTAGATATATACCTAGGAGCACAATTGCTGGATGATATGGTAAGCCTATGTTTAGTTTTCTAAATAACTGCCAAAATGTTTTACAAAGTGAGTGTATCATTTTGCATTTTCACTAACAATGAATGAGAGTTCCTCTCGCTCCACATCCTTGTCAGCATTTGGTGTTGTCAGTGTTTTAGATTTTAGTCATTCTAATAGGTGTATAGTGGGATCTCATTGTTGTTTTAATTTGCAATTCCCTAATGATATAAGATGTTGAACATCTTTTCAGATGCTTTTTTTTTTGCCATTTGTATAACTTCTTTGGTGAGATGTCTGTTCAGATCTTTTGCTCATTTTTAAATGGAGTTGTTTGTTTTATTGTTGAGTTTTAAGAGTTCTTTGTATATTGTCTTAGTCTGTTTGGGCTGCTATAACAAAATACCATGGAATGGGTGGCTTATGAACAACAGAAATTTATTTCTCACAGTTCTGGAGGCTGGGAAGTCCAGGATCATGGTGCTTGCAGATTCCTGTTTGGTGAAGGCTTCCTGGTTCGTAGATTGCTATCTTTTCCCATGGTGGAAGGGGACTAGGGAACTCTGTGACGTCTCCTTTATAAGGGCACTAATCCTATTCATAAGGGTAGAATCTCCCAAAGGCCCCAGCTCCTAATACCACCGCTTTAGGGGTTAGGATTTCAACATATAAATTTGAGGGGACACAAACATTCAACCTATGGCATATATTTTGGGTACAAGTTCTTTATCAGATATGTGTTTTGTAAACATTTTCTTCCAGCCTGTAGCTTGTGTTTCCATTCTCTTAACAGTGTCTCTCATAGGGCAGAAGTTTTTAGTTTTAATGAAGTCCAATATCATTTTTTTCCTTTCTTAGATTCTATTTTTGTTGTTATATCTAAAAAGTCATCACCAAACCCAAGGTCGCCTAAATTTTCCTCTATGTTATCTTCTAGAGGTTCTACAGTTTTGCATTTAGATCTATTGATTCATTCTGAGAGTTAATTTTTGTGAGAGGTGTAAGGTCTGTGTCTAGATTCTTTTTTTGTATGTTTACATTTGCTCCAGCACTGGACATTTGCTGAAAAGATTCCCCTTTCTCCAATGAATTGCCTTTGTTCCTTTGTCAAAGATCAGCTGACTATATTTGTATGGGTCTATTTCTGGGCTTTCTATTCTGTTCCATTGATCTATTTGTCTATTCTTTTGCCAATACCACACTGTCTTGATCACTGTAGCTTTATATAGTCTTAAAATCAGGTAATGTCACTCTTCTGACTTTGTTCTTCAGTATAATGTTTGGTTACTCTGAGTCCTTTGCCTTTCCATATAAACTTTAGAATCAGTTTGTCAATATCCGCAAAATAACTTGCTAGGATTTTGATTGAGCTTGCATTGAATCTATAGATTATGTTGGGAAGAATTGACATCTTCATAATGTTGAATATTCCTATCAATGAACATAAAATACCTCTCCATTTATTTCGACCTTCTTTGATTTCTTTCATCAGTTTTGTAGTTTCCCTCATATAGATCCTTTACATTTGTTTTTAGATTTATAACTAAGTATTTCAATTATTTTGGTGCTGATATAAATGGTATTATGGTTTTAATTTCAAATTCCAGTTGTTCAATGCTGATATATAGGAGAACAATAGGTTTTTGTATATTAACTTTGTATCCTGCAACCACCTTGCTATAATTGCTTATTAGTTCAGAAGTTTTTTGTTGATTCTTTGTTTTTTTACATAGACAATCATATCATCTGCAAATATAGACAGTTCTATTTCTTCCTTCCCAATATGTATGTGTTTTATTTCCTTTCCTTGTCTTACAGCATAAGCTAGGACTTCCAATATAATTTTGAATAGGAGCTGTGAGAGGGGACGTACTTGTCTTGTACTCAGTCTTAAGGGAAAAGCATATAGTTTATCACCATTAAGTATGATGTTAGCTGTATGTTTTTTGTAGATGTTGTTTATCAAGTTGAGGAAGTTCCTCTCTATTCCTAGTTTGCTGAGAGTTTTTATCATGAAAGGATGCTGTGTTTTGTTAAATGCTTTTTTCCGTATCTATTCATATGATCATATGATTTTTCTTCTTTAGCCTATTGATGTGATAAATTACATTAATTGATTTTCAAATGTTGAATCAACCTTGCAAACCTGGAATAAATCCTACTGGGTCCTGGTGTATAATTCTTTTATATATTGTTGCATTTGATTTGCTAATATTTTGTTGAAGTTTTTGCATCTATGTTCATGAGAGATATTCATCTGTAATTTTCCCTTCTTATAATATTTTTGTCTAATTTTTGTATTAGGGTAATGCTGGCTTCATAAAATGAATTAGGAAGTATTCCTTCTGCTTCTATTTTCTGGAAGAGATTGTACAGAATTGGTATAATTTCCTCTTTAAATGTTTGGTAGAATTTGAAACCATTTGGGCCTGGTGCTTTCTATTTTGGAAGGTTATTAACTATTGATTCAATTTCTTTAATAGATATAGACTTATTCAGATTATTTCTCCTTGTGTGGCTTTTGGCAGATTGTGTCTTTCAAGAAATTGGACTGTTTCATCTAAGTTTTCAAATTTGGGTATAGAGTTGTTCATAATATTCTTTTATTATCTTTTTAATGTTTATGAGATCATGAGTAGTGATGGTGCATCTTTTATTTCCAATATTAGTAATTTGTGTCTTCTCTCTTTTTTTCTTGGTTAGCTTGGCTAGAGGCTTATCAATTTAATTTATATTTTTGAAGATTCAGATTTTGGCTTCATTGATTTTATCTATTATTTTCCTGTTTACAATTTCATTGACTTCTACTCTAATTTTAATTATATCTTTTTCTCTGCTTACCCTGGATTTATTTTGCTCCTCTTTTTCTAGTTTCCTAAGGTGGAAGCTTAGGTTATTGATTTTAGATCTGTCTTTTTTTTTTAATTTTTTAAAATTTCAATTTATTTATTTATTTGTGTGTGTGTATGTGAGGAAGATTAGCCCTGAGCTAACATCCGTGCCCATCTTTCCTCTACTTTATATGGGACACCGCCACAGCATGGCTTTGACAAGCTGTGCATTGGTCCGCATATAGGATCTGAACCTGCAAACCCCAGGCCGCCAAAGCAGAGCGAGTGAACTTAACCGCTATGCCACCAGGCCGGCCCCTCTTCTTTTCTAATATATATATTTAACACTATAAATTTACCTCTAAGCACTGCTGTTGCTGCATTCCACAAATTTTGATTTGTAATATTTTCATTTTTATTTAGTTCAAAGTATTTTAAAATTTCTTTTGTGAGTCCTTCTTTGACCCATATGTTATATAGAGGTCTGTTGTTTAATCTCCACATATTTGGAGATTTTCCAGTTGTCTTTCTGTTACCAATTTCTCATTTAATTTCTTTGTGGTCTGAGAGGTTACTTTGTATAATTTCTATCCTCTTAAATCTGTTAAGGTGTGTTTTATGGCCCAGAGTGTGGTCTGTCTTGGTGACTGTTCCAGATGATCTTGAGAAGAGTATGTATTCTGCTGTTGTTTAATGATGTATTCTATGAATGTCAGTTAGATCTAGTTGATTGATGGTGCTGTTCAGTTCAACTATGTCCTTACTGATTTTCTTCATTCTGGGTCTGTCCATTATTTACTGAGGGATTTTGAACTTTCCAACTATAATAGTGGATTTGTCTATTTCCCCTTGCATTTCTATCAGTTTTTGCCTTGTGTATTTTGATACTCTATTGTTAGGTGCATATACATTCAGGATTGTTATGTCCTCTTGGAGAATTGACTCCATTTTCATCATGTAATGCCCATCTTTATCCCTGATAATTTTTCTTTTTTTTTTCCTAATTTTAATTTTTATTGTTGTCTTAATAGTTTATAACATTGTGGGGTTTTAGCTGTACATTATTTTTTGTCTGTCACCATATGGATGCATCCCTTCATGCCTTGTGCCCACCCCCCAACCCCCCTTCCCCTTGGTAACCACCAACCAGTTCTCTCTGTCCGTGTGTTCATTTATATTCCACATATGAGTGAAATCATGTGGTGTCTGTCCTTCCCTCTCTGGCTTATTTCACTTAACATAATACCCTCTAGGTCCATCCATGTTGTTGCAAATGGGACAATTCTGTCTTTTCTTATGGCTGAGTAGTATTCCATTGTATATATATATGCCACATCTTCTTTATCCAATCATCAGTCGAGGGACACTTGGGTTGCTTCCACTTCTTGGCTATAGTGAATAATGCTGCAATGAACATAGAGGTGCATAAGCCTCTTGTGATGGTTGATTTCATGTCTGTTGGGTAGATGCGCAAGAGCAGGATTTCTGGATCATAAGGTATTTCTATTTTTAATTTTTTGAGAAATCTCCATACTGTTTTCCATAGAGGCTGCACCAGTCTGCATTCCCACCAGCAGTGAATGAGGTTTCCCATTTCTCCACAACCTCTCCAACATTTGTTGTTTTTTGTCTTGGTGATTATAGCCATTCCAACGAGTGTAAGGTGATATCTTAGTGTAGTTTTGATTTGCATTTCCCTGATGATTAGTGATGTTGAACATCTTTTCATGTGTCTGTGGGCCATCTGTATATCTTCCTTGAAAAAATGTCTGTTCATATCCTCTGCCCACTTTTTGATTGGGTTGTTTGGTTTTTTGTTGCTCAGTTGTGTGAGTTCTTTATATATTACGGGGATTAATCCCTTGTCAGGTAAACAATTGTGAATATTTTCTCCCAGCTGGTGGGTTGTCTATTCATTTTGATTCTGGTTTCATTTGCCTTGTAGAAGCTTTGTAGTCTGATGAAGTCTCACTCATTTATTTTTTCTTTTGTTTCCCTTGTCCGAGTAGACATGGGATCTGAAAGGATCCCTTTATGACCAATGTCAATTAGTGTACTGCCTTTATTTTCTTCCAGGAGTTTTATAGTTTCAGGTCCTTAATCCATTTTGAGTTGATTTTTGTGTATGGCAATAGAAGATGGTCTACTTTCATTCTTTTGCATGTGGCTGTCCAATTTTCCCAGCACCAATTATTTAACAGACTTCCCTTTCTCCATTGTATGTTCTTTGCTCCTTTGTCGAAGATTAGCTGTCCATAGGTGTGTGGTTTTATTTCTGGGCTTTCAGTTCTGTTCCATTGATCTGTGTGTCTATTTTTGTTCCAGTACCATGCTGTTTTGATTACTATAGCTCTATAGTATATTTTGAAACCAGAGATTGTGATGCCTCCAGCTTTGTTCTTTTTTTTCAGGATTGCTTTAGCTATTCGGGGTCTTTTGTTGCCCCATACAAATTTCAGTATTTTTCTGTTTCTGTGAGGAATGACATTGGGATTCTGACTGGGATTGCGTTGAATCTGTAGATTGCTTTAGGTAGTATGGACATTTTAACTGTTTATTCTTCCAACCCATGTGCATGGAATGTCTTTCCATTTCTTTATGTCTTCATCAATTTCTTTCAATAGTGTCTTATAGTTTTCATTGTATAGGTCTTTTACCTCCTTGGTTAAATTTATTCCCAGATATTTTATTCTTTTTGTTCCAGTTGTAAATGGGATTGTCTTTTTGAGTTCTCTTTCTGTTAGTTCATCATTAGCGTATAGAAATGCAACTGATTTTTGTAAGTTGATTTTATACCCTGCCACTTTGCTGTAGTTGATTATTTCTAGTAGTTTTCCAATGAATTTTGGGGGGTTTTCTGTGTATAAGATCATGTCATCTGCAAATACTGAGAGTTTCACTTCTTCATTGCCTATTTGGAGTCCTTTTATTTCTTTTTCTTGCCTAATTGCTCTGGCCAAAACTTCCAGTACTATGTTGAGTAAGAGCAGTGAGAGTGGGCACCCTTGTCTTGTTCCTGTCCTCAAAGGAATGGCTTTCAGTTTTTCCCCATTGAGTAGGATGTTAGCTGTGGTTTGTCATATATGGCCCTTATTATGTTGAGGTACTTTCCTTCTATACCCATTTTGTTGAGAGTTTTTATCATAAATGGATGCTGGATCTTGTCAAATGCCTTCTCTGCATTGATTGAGATGATCATGTAGTTTTTATCCTTCATTTTGTTAGTGTGGTGTATCACATTGATTGATTTGCGGATGTTGAACCATCCCTGTGTCCCTGGTATAAATCCCACTTGATCATGGTGTATGATCTTTTTGATGTATTGCTATATTCGGTTTGCCAATATTTTGTTGAGGATTTTTGCGTCTATGTTCATCAGTGAATATTGGCCTGTAGTTTTCCTTCTTTGTATTTTCCTTTTCTGGCTTTGGTATCAGGATGATGTTGGCCTCGTAGAATGTGTTACGAAGCATTCCATCTTCCTCTATTTTTTGGAAAAGTTTGAGAAGGATAGGTGTTAAATCTTCTTTGAATGTTTGGTAAAATTCTCCAGGGAAGCCATCTGGTCCTGGGGTTTTATTTTTGGGGGGTTTTTGATTACTATTTCAATCTCTTTACTTGTGATAGGTCTATTCAGATTCTCTATTTCTTCTTGAATCAGTTATGGGATGTTGTATGTGTCCAAGAATTTGTCCATTTCCTCTAGGTTGTCCAATTTGTTGGCACAAAGTTTTTCATAGTATTCCCTAATAATCCCTTGTATTTCTGTGTTATCTGTTGTAATTTCTCCTCTTTCCTTTCTAATTTTGTTTATTTGAGTCTTCTCCCTTTTTTTCTTAGTGAGTCTGGCTAAGGGTTTGTCAATTCCTGATAATTTTTCTTGCTGTGAAATCTGCTTTATCTGAAATTAAAACAGCTATTCCAGCTTTCTTTTCTTTTTGTGAGGAAGATTAGCCCTGAGCTGGCATCCATTGGCAATCCTCCTCTTTTTGCTGAGGAAGATTGGCCCTGGGCTAACATCTGTGCCCATCTTCCTCTACTTTATATGGGATGCTGCCACAGCATGGCTTGACGAGCAGTGCGTCAGTCCACGCCTGGGATCCGAACCTGTGAACCCCAGGCCACCAGAAGCGGAGTGTGTGAACTTAACCACTATGCCACTGGGCCAGCCCCTAGCTTTCTTTTGATTAGTGTTAGCATGGTGTATCTTTCTCCATCTATTTACTTTTAACCTATCTGTGTCTTTATATTTAAAGTGGGTTTTGTGTAGACAAAAATGTAGTTTGGTCTTGTTTTTTATCCACTCTGATAGTCTCTGTCTTTTAATTGGTGTATTTAGACCATTCACATTTAAAACTATTATTGATATAGTTGGATTAATGTTTACCATATTTGTGGCTGTCTTTATTTGTTGCCCTTGTTTTTTGTTCTCCTTTTTGGTCTTCCACTCTTTTTCTGCCTTCTCTTGTTTTAATTGAGCATTTTATGTGATTTCAGTTTCTGTCCTCTCTTAGCGTATCAATTCTTCTTCTTCTAATATTTATTAGTGATTTCTCTAGAGTTTGCAGTATACGTTGACAACTAATCTACATTCTACATGTACATTCTAATCTACAATCTAATCTACATTCACTTTCAAATAAAACTATGCCACTTCATGGATAATACACGTACCTTATATCAGAGTATTTCCAATTCCTTCCTCTTGTCCCATATAACATTGCTATTATTCATTTCACTTATCCATAAGCTATAATCATCCAATAGATTATTGCTGTTATTACTTTGTACAAACTGCAACCTGCAATCAAATAAAATAAGAAAAATAAAAAATTTATCTTACCTTAATTTATTCCTTATCAAATACTCTTCCTTTCCTTATATAGGTCTGAGTTTCTTTTTTTTTTTTTTGAGGAAAATTTGCCCTGAGCTGACATCTGTTGCCAATCTTCCTCCTTTTTTTGCTTTTTTTTTCTCCCCAAAACCCCAGTAGATAGTTGCATGTCATAGTTGTGCATCGTTCTAGTTGCTCTATGTAGGATGCTGCCTCACTGTGGCTTGATGAGTGGTGAATAGGTCCATGCTCAGGATCGGAACTGGCGAACCCTGGGCCGCCAAAGCGGAGCACGTGAACTTAACCACCATGCCACCTGGTCAGCCCCTAGATCTGAGTTTCTGATCTATATTAATTTTATTCTCTCTGAAGAACTTTTTAACATTACTTTAAAGGCAGATATAGTGGTGATAAATTCCCTCAATGTTTAGTTTGTATGAGAAAATCTTTATTTCTCCTTCACTTTTGAAGGATAATTTTGCTGGATACAGAATTCCAGCTTGATGTGTTTTTTTTTTCTTTCAACATTTAAAATATTTCACTCCACTCTATTCTTGTTTGTGTGATGTGATGGTTAATTTTATATGTCAACTTGGCTGGGTCATAATGCCTAGATATGTGGTCAAATACTTCTGGATATTTCTGTGAAGGTTTTTTTGGATGAGATTAACATTTAAGTCAGTGGACATTGAGTAAAGCAGATTGTTTTCCATAATAGAACTGGGACTCATCTGCTCATTTGAAGGCCTGAATAAAACAAAAGACTGGTCTCCGCTTAGTAAGAGTGAATTCTGCCCATAGATGGCCTTCAGACTTGAACTGCAGCATCATTTTTCCCCTGGTCTCCAGCCCACTGGTTCACCCTGAAGTTTTTGGATTTGCCAACCTCCATAATAGTGTGAGTCAATTCCTTAAAGTAAGTCTCTTTCTATATATATACACATCCCCTTGGTTCTGTTTCTCTGGAGATCACTGACTTGTACACATGATTTCTGAAGAGAAGTTTGATGTAATTCTGTTTTTGTTTTTCTTGTGTGTGAGGAAGGTTAGCCCTGAGCCAACATCTGTGCCCATCTTCCTCTGCTTTACATGTGGGATGGCTGCCACAGCATGGTTTGATGAGCGGTGCATAGGTCCGCACCTGGGATCTGAACCTGTGAACCCCAGGCTGCTGAAGTGGAGGATGTGAACTTAACCACTACACCACCGGGATTGTTCCCTGTTTTTTTTTTTTTGCTGGGAAACATTTTCCCTGAGCTAACATCTGTTGCCAATCTTCCTCTCTCTCTCTTTTTTTTCCTCCCCAAAGCCCCAGTACATAGTTGTATATTCTAGTTGTAAGTCTTTCTGGTTCTTCTATGTGAGCCGCTGCCACAGCATGGCTACTGACAGACAAGTGGTGTGGTTTCATGCCAGGGAACTGAACCCAGGCCACCAAAGCAGAGCGCACAGAACTTTAATCACTAGGCCATCAGGGCTGGCTCAAGTCTGATGTAATTCTTATCCTTGTTCCTCTGTAGATAAGAATTTTTCCCCATCTGGCTTCTTTCAAGATTTTCTCTTCATTGTTAATTTTCTGAAGTTTGAATATGATATGCCTGGTGTAGACTTTTTGGTATTTATCCTGCTTTGTGTTATCTGAGCTTCCTGGATCTGTGATTTGGTGTCTGCCATTAATTTTGGAAAATTCTGAGCCATTATTACTTTGAATATTTCTTCCATTCCTTTCTCATTCTTCTCCTGGCATTCCCATTATATGTATGTTACACCTTCTGTAATTGTCCCACAGTTCTTGGATATTGTGTTATTTATTTTTTTTCATTCTTTTTTCTCTATGCTTTTCAGTTTTGGGAAGTTCCTATTGACATATCTTCAAGATCACTGATTATTTCCTCAGCTTTGTCCAGTTTACTGATGAGCATTCATCATTTCTGTTATAGCCTTATTGATTTCTAGCATTTCATTTTTTGAAAATTAGAACATTTATTTTCCTTTAAAGAATCCATATTTAAAGAATAAATACTTCCAAGAGTTTCTTTCCCTCCAAACGCAATTTTAAGGTTGTTTACATTCCAAACCCAAGCAAGAGATAAAACACAATTCCAACATAACATGTACATGGTGATCACATGGATTCTACGCAGCTTTGGAAATGCCAAGCCTGAAAACAGACTGCTGTCATCCAGGCTCACCATCTTATGTTACTGATTTTTCTTCTTCAGATGGCAGGGTGAATTGTCAGACTTTACTTCATGAAATCTTGAAGGTTAAGTCTATCATCTGAAATAATTACCAAATAATTACAATAATTACCATATTGATAATTATTACATACTGATAGCAGAAGAAGATGAAGTGCCAAACTATGTTATATACTTACAATAGGTCATTGTAGATCTAAGACTTTTTACAAAGATGACTTGGAAAAAACTTTTGTCCATCAAGGGAAGAGGAACAAAAGAGGCCTTTGAATCTCAAATTTAATTCCTCATTTTAGGTTTCTGTTAAAGATAGGCTTTGCCTTTGCTTCCCTTCTTCCATCACATCTTCAAATTCATGGAAGATTCTAATTCCAGTTGGTTTTATTGCAGCAGTTGTAATAGCCACTCTGTGGGAAACAAATTTTCCTGGGAGAACTGGAGGGAAATTTTGTTTTGTTGTTTGGTTTCTGCTTAAAAAAGTATATATTTAAATAAGTATACACACACACACACACACACAATTGATTTGGGTTTTATCTCTGGCATTTTCTTTTGATTCTTTCTTAGAGTTTTCATATCTCTGCTTACATTACCCATTTGTTCTTGTATGTTTTCCACTTCTCCCATTAGAGCCCTTATCGTATGAGTGATAATTATTTTAAAGCCTAAGTCTTATAATTCCAACATCTCTGTCGTGTCTGAATATGGTTCTCATTCTTGCTTTGTGTCTTCAGAGTCTGTGTCTTTATCTCTTTTAATATACCTTGTAATTTTTTGTTGAAAGCTGGACGTGATGTTCCTGGTAAAAGGAAATGAGATAAATAGTCCTTTATGTGAAGTTTTGTTTGTCTGGCTAGGGGTTAGGCTGTTTTTACTGCTTAATTTACCTAGAAGCTGTTTTTTATGCCTAGCTGTAGGTGTCAGAGGTTAAAATTTCCTCTGGTGTTCTTGTTTTTGTCTCCCGTGTTGTCTTTGGATTTCCCTAGGGACTACTTCTTAAACAAGGCCTGAGACATGCGATTCTTTCAGTTGCAATCCTTTTTTATACAGGAGCCCTATTGATGTGATGTTAGGGTATTCGGAGACTGGAAGTGTTCTATAATCCTATGATTACATCCTAGTCTTTTAGTGAGCCTGTGCCCCTGGACTATGACCTACACATGTGATTCTCAGCTTTCCTCCCACCTTTTTTTCCAGCATTATTGAGATATAATTGACTTTCAACATTGTGCAAGTTTAAGGTGTACAATGATTTGATATATGTATATATTGCAAAATATTTACCACAGTAAGATTAGTTAACACATCCTTCATCTTACATAATTACCACTTTCTTGTTGTTGTGGTGAGAACATTGAAGCTATAGTTCATAGCAACTTTTAAGTATAAAATACAGTATTGTCAACTATAGTCGTCATGCTGTATATTAGATCCTGAGGACTTATTCATCTTATAACTGAGTTTGTGCCCTTTGACTAACATCTCACCTTTTCTCCCACCCCTCAGCCCCTGGCAATCACCATTCTATTCTCAGTTTCTATGAGTTTGATGTTTTTAGATTCCACATATAAGAGAAATTATACAGTATTTGTCTTTCTCTGTCTGACTTATTTCACTTAGCATAATGCCCTCAAGATCTGTCCATGTTTTCACAAATGACAGTATTTTCTTTTTTTATGGCTGAATATTATTCCATTATATACAGTCATGTGTTTCTTAACAATGGGGATATGTTCTGAGAAATGTGTCATTAGGTGATTTTGTTGTTGTGTGAACATCATAGAGTACGCTTACACAAACTTAGATGGAATAACCTACTACACATCTAGACTATAATGTATAGCCTATTGCTTCTAGGTGATAAACCTGTACAGCATGTTACTGTACTGGATACCATAGGCAGTTATAACACAGTGGTATTTGTGTATCTAAACATATCTAAACATAGAAGAGGTATATAAAAATACAGTATAAAAGATAAAAAGTGGTATACCTGTATAGGGCACTTACCATGAATACAGCTTGCAGAAGTGGAAGTTGCTCTGGGTGAGTGAGTGAGTGAGTGATGACTGAATGTGAAGGCCCAGGGCATTACTGTACACTACTGCAGTCTTTATAAACAGTGTACACTTAGGCTACACTAAATTTATAAAAAATACTTTTCTTTCTTCAATAATAAATTGACCTTAGCTAACTGTAATTTTTTAATTTATAAACTTTTAAATCTCTTAAAACTTTTTGACTCTTTTGTAATAACATTTAGCTTAAAACAGAGACACATTGTATAGCTGTACAAAAATATTTTCTTTATTTATATCCTTATTCTATAAGCTTTTTTCTATTAATTTTTTTTACATTTTAAACTTTTTTGTTAAAAACTAAGACACAAACACACATATTAGCTTAGGCCTTCGCAGGGTCAAGATCATCAATATCATTGTCTTCCATCTCCACATCTTGTCCCACTGGAAAGCCTTCAGGGGAAATAACATGCGTGGAGCTGTCATCTCCTATGATAATAATACCTTCCTGAAGGAGCTGCCTGAGGCTGTTCTTGAGGAGGTGTCACTCATTTTATTTTATTTATTTATTTTTTTGGTGAGGAAGATTGGCCCTGAGCTAACATCTGTTGTCAATCCTCCTCTTTTATTGCAGAGGAAGATTGGTTCTGAGCTAACATCTGTGTCCCTCTTCCTCTATGTTGTATGTGGGATGCCGCCACAGCATGGCTTGATGAACAGTGTCAGTCTGCACCCAGGATTCAAACCTGTGAACCCTGGGTCACTGAAGCAGAGTGTGTAAACTCAACCACTATGCCACCAGGCTGGGCCCTGTGTCACTCTTTTTAGAAATATGTCCTTGGTGGATTTTTGGTTTGTTTCTTTTTTTCATTATAGATTTGCTTGTAAGCAGATAATGTACCATGAGCATTCCTCTCTATGATGAAAACGTTTCAGTGTTGGGCCTGAGCTAACATCTGTGCCAATCTGTCTCTATTTTGTATGTGGGTCATTGCCATAGCATGGCTGACAAGTGATGTAGGTCTGCATCGAGGATCCAAACCCGCCAACCTGGGCCGCCGAAGTGGAGCACGCCAAACTTAATCACTATGCCACAGAGCTGGCCCCTTGCTTTTTTTTTTAATAATAGCTATTGTAACAGGTATGAGGTGATATCTCATTGTGGTTTTGATTTGCATTTCTTTGATGATTAGTGATGTCAAGCACGTTTTCATGTACATGTTGGCCATTTGTATCTTTTTTGGAAAAATATCTAAGTCATCTGCCCATTTAAAAATTTTTTGAATTATTGAGTTGTATGAGTTACATATATATTTTGGATATTAACCCCTTGTCATATATATGGTTTGCAAATATTTTCTCCCATTCTGTAGGTTGCCTTTTTGTTTTGTTGATCATTTCTTTTGCTGTGCAGAAGTTGTTTCATTTGATGTAGTCCCACTTGTTAATTTTTGCCCTATTGCTTATGCTTTTGGTGTCATATCCAAAAGAATCATTGCCAAGACTGATATCAAGGAGCTTTTTCCCTATGTTTTCTTCTAGAAGTTTTATGGTTTCATGTCTTACATTTAAGTCCTTAATCCACTTTGAGTTAATATTTGTGAGTAGTGTAAGATAGTGGTCCAATTTCATTCTATTTTTTTTTTAGAGATAAGAGTATCTTTAATTTTCAAGAGCTTTTAAAAAATTTGAGGTAAAATTCATACAACATAAATTAACCATTTTAAAGTAAACAATTCAGTGGCATTTAGCACATTCATAATGTTATGCAACTGCCACCTCTATCTAGTTCTTTTTTCTATTGTTTATTGCAGTAGCATTGGTTTATAACATTGTATAAATTTCAGGTATACATCATTATACTTCTATTTCTGCATAGATAGCATCATGTTAACCACCCAAATACTAATTACAATCCATCACCACACACATGTGCCTAATCATCCCTTTTGTCCTCCTCCCTCTCCCCCAATTTCATTCTTTTGCATCTGGATATCCAGTTTTCCCAGCACCATTTACTGAAGAGACTATACTTTTCTCATTGAGTATCCTTGACTCTTTGTAAAATCTTAGTTGACCATGTAAGTGTGGGTTTATTTCTGGGCTTTCAGTTCTGTTCCATTGATCTGTATATCTGTTTTTATGCCAGTAACGTACTGTTTTGATTACTATAGCTTTGTAATATAGTTTGAAACCAGGAAGCATGATGGCTTCCAGCTTTGTTCTTTCTCAAGATTGCTTTGGCTGTTTAGGGTCTTTTGTGGTTCCATACAAATTTGGGGATTGTTTTTTTCTATTTCTGTGAAAAATACAATGGAATTTTTGATAGGGATTGCATTAAATCTATAGGTGGCTCTGGGTAGTATGGACATTTTTAAACAATATTAACTCTTCTGATCCATGAACATGGGATGTCTTCGCGTTTATTTATGTCTTCAATTTATTTCATCAATGTCTTGTCATTTTTGGTTTATAGATCCTTCACTTCTTTAGTTAAATTTATTCCTATGTATTTTATTGTTTTTGATGCTATTGTAAATGAGATTGTTTTCTTTATTTCTTTTTCAGATAGTTTCTTGTTAGTGTATAGAAATGCAACTGATTCTTTTATGTTGATTTTGTATCCTGAAACTTTACTGAATTCGTTTATTAGTTCTAACAGTTGTTTGGTAGAGTCTTTAGGATTTTCTATGTACAAGATCATGTCATCCACAGACAGAGACAGTTTTACTTCTTAGCCGGTTTGGATGCTTTTCATTTCTTTTTCTTGCCTAATTGCTCTGGCTAAGACCAGTACTATGTTGAATAGGAGTGATGAGAGTGGGCACACTTGTCCTGTTCCTGATCTTAGAGGGAAAGGTTTCAAACTTTCACCATTGAGTATGATGTTAGTCATTGGCCTCTCTGTCATATATGTCCTTTGTTATGTTGAGGTATGTTCCTTCTATACTCAATTTGTTGAGAGTTTTTATCATGAGAAGACATGGAATTTTTTTCAAGTGCTTTTTCTGCATCTATTGAGATGACCATATGATTTTTGATTTTCATTCTATTTATATGGAGTATCACATGTTTAAATTTGCTTATGGCAAACCGTTCTTGCATCTCAGGGATAAAACCCAATGATCTTTAAAAATTTTTTTTTTAAATTTTTATTGATGTCTTAATAGTTTATAACATTGTGAAATTTTAGTTGTATATTATTGTTTGTCAACCACCATATAAATGCATCCCTTCACGCCGTGTGCCCACCCCCGATCTCCCTTGCCCTTGGTAACCACAAAACAGTTCTCTCTGTCCATGTGTTAGTTTATATTCCACATGAGTGATATCATGTGGTGTTTGTCTTTCTCTATCTGGCTTATTTTGCTTAACATAATACCATCTAGGTCCATCTATGTTGTTACAAATGGGACAATTTTGTCTTTTCTTATGGCTGAGTAGTATTCCATTGTATATATGTATATATACCACATCTTCTTTATCCAATCATCAGTCAAGGGACACTTGGGTTGCTTCCACTTCGTGGTTATAGTGAATAATGCTGCAATGAACATAGGGATGCATAAACCTCTATGGATTGTTGATTTCAGGTTCATTGGGTAGATACCCAGTAGTGGGATAGCTGGGTCATAAGGTATTTCTATTTTTAATTTTTGAGAAATCTCCATACTATTTTCCATAGAGGCTGCACCAGTTTGCATTCCCACCAGTGGTTAATGAGGCTTCCCATTTCTCCACAACCTCTCCAACATTGGTTGTTTCTTGTCTTGGTGGTTATAGCCATTCTAACGGATGTAAGGTGATATCTTAGTGTAGTTTTGATTTGCATTTCCCTGATGACAAGTGATGTTGAACATCTTTTCATGTGCCTATTGACCATCTGTTTATCTTCCTTGGAAAAGTATCTGTTCATATTCTCAGCCCATTTTTTGGTTGGGTTGTTGGTGTTTTGTTGTTCAGTTGTGTGAGTTCTTTATATATTATGGAGATTAAAACCCCTAGTCAGATATATGATTTGCAAATATTTTTCTCCCAGCTGGTGGGTTGTCTATTCATTTTGATCCTGGTTTCACTTGCCTTGTAGAAGCTCTTTAATCTGATGAAGTCTGACTTGTTTATTTTTTCCCCTGTCCAAGTAGGCATGGAATTCGAAAAGATCCCTTAATGACTAATGTCAAATAGTGTACTGCCTATATTTTCTTCCAGGAGTTTTATAGTTTCAGGTCTCACTTTCAGGTCTTTGATCCATTTTGAGTTACTTTTTGTGTATGGCAAAGAAAAGATTGTCTACTTTCCTTCTTTTGCATGTGACTGTCCAGTTTTCCCAATACCATTTATTGAAGAGACTTTCCTTTCTCCGTTGAATGTTCTTAGCTCCTTTGTCAAAGATTAGCTGTCTGTGGATGTGTGGTTTTATTTCTGAGTTTTCAATTCTGTTCCATTTATCTGTGTGTATGTTTTTGTACCAGTACCATGCTGTTTTGATTACTATAGCTTTATAGTATATTTTGAAGTTAGAGATTGTGATGCCTCCAGCTTTGTTCTTTTTTCTCAGGATTGCTTTAGCTATATGGGGGTCTCTTGTTGCCCCATATGAATTTTAGTATTTTTTGTTCTGTTTCTGTGAGGAATGACATTGGGATTCTGACTGGGATTGCATTGAATCTGTAGATTACTTTAGGTAGTATGGGCATTTTAACTATGTTTCTTCTTCCTCCATGTGCATGGAATATCTTTCCATTTCTTTTTGTCATCATCAATTTCTTTCAAGAATGTCTTGTAGTTTTCATTGTATAGGTCTTTCACCTCCTTGGTTAAATTTATTCCTAGATATTTTATTCTTTTTGTTGAGATTGTAAATGGGATTATCTTTTTGAGTTCTCTTTCTGTTAGTTTGTTATCAGCATATAGAAATGCAACTGATATTTGTAAGTTGATTTTGTACCCTGCAACTTTGCTGTAGTTGTTGATTATTCCTAATAGTTTTCCAATGGATTCTTTAGGGGTGTCTATATATAAAATCATGTTATCTGCAAACAGCGACCGTTTCACTTCTTATTTGGAGTCCTTTCATTCCTTTTTCTTGCCTAATTGCTCTGGCCCAAACCTCCAGTACTATGTTGAATAAGAGTGGCTAGAGTGGGCACCCTAGTCTTGTTCCTGTTCTCAGAGGAATGGCTTTCAGCTTTTCTCCGTTGAGTATGATGTTGGCTGTGGGTTTGTCATATATAGCCTTTATTATCTTTCCTTGTATACCCATTTTGTAGAGAGTTTTTATCAAAAATGAATGTTGGATCTTGTCAAATGACTTCTCTGCATCAATTGATAGGATCATGTGGTTTTTATTCTTTTTTGTTTATGTGGTGTATCACATTGATCGGTTTGCAGATGTTAAACCATCCCTGTGTCCCTGGTATGAATTCCATTTGGTCATGGTGTATGATCTTTTTAATGTATTGCTGTATTTGATTTGCCAATGTTTTGTTGAGGATTTTTGCATCAATATTCATCAGCAATATTGGCCTGTAGTTTTCCTTCTTTGTATTGTCCTTGTCTGGCTTTGGTATCAGGGTGATGTTGGCCTTGTAGAATGTGTTAGGAAGTGTTCTGTCTTCTTCAAATTTTTTAAATTCTTTGAGAAGGATAGGTACTAAATCTTCTTTGAATGTTTGGTAGAATTCTCCAGAGAAGCCATCTGGTCCTGGACTTCTATTTTGGGGAAGGTTTTTGATTACTATTTCAATCTCTTTACTTGTGATTGTTCTATTCATGTTCTCTATTTCTTCTTTGTTGAGTTTTGGAAAGTTCTACGAGTCTAAGAATTTATCCATTTCTTCTAGATTGTCCAATTTGTTGGCATATAGTTTTTCATAGTATTCTCATATAATCCTTTGTATTTCTGTCATATTCATTTCTAATTTTCTCCTCTTTCATTTCTAATTTTATTGATTTGAGCCTTCTCTCTTTTTTTCTCAGTGACTCGGTCTAAGGGTTTGTCAATTTTGTTCATCTTCTCAAAGAAACAGCTCTTAGTTTCATTGTTCCTTTCTATTGTTTTTTGTTGTTGTTGTTTGTTTCAATTTCATTTATTTCTGCTCTAATTTTTATTATTTCCCTCCTTCTTTAACTTTGGGCTTTGTTTGTTCTTCTTTTTCTAGTTCTGTTAGGTGTAGTTTAAGATTGTTTATTTGAGATTTTTCTTGTTTGTTAAGGTGGGCCTGTATTGCTATGAAATTCCCTCTTAGGACCACTTTTGCTGCATCCCATATGAGTTGGTATGGTGTATTTTCATTTTCGTTTGTCTCCAGATATTTTTTGATTTCTCCTTTAATTTCTTCAGTGATCCATTTGTTGTTCAGTAGCATGTTGTTTAGTCTCCACGTTTGTCACTTTCCCAGCTTTTTTTCTTGTAGTTGATTTCTAGTTTTATAGCATTATGGTAGGAAAAGATGCTTGATATGATTTTAATCTTCTTAAATTTATTTAGACTTGCCTTGTTTCCGAACATGTGGTCTATCTTTGAGAATGTTCCATGTGCACTTGAGAAGAATGTGTATTCTGCTGATTTTGGATGCAGTGTCCTATATATATCTATTAAGTCCATAGGGTCTAGTTTTTTGTTTAGTTCCTCTAATCCCTTGTTGACTTTCTGTCTGAGTGATCTATCCATTGATGTAAGTGGGGTGTTAAGGTCCCCTACTATTATTGTGTTGCTGTTAATATCTCCTTTTATGTTTGTTAATAGTTGCTTTATGTACTTTGGTGCTCCTGTGTTGGGTGCATAGATACTTATAAGTTTTATGTCCTATTGGTGAAGTGTCCCTTTTATCATTATATACTGCCCCTCTTTGTCTCTTATTGCCTTTTTTATCTTGAAGTCTACTTTGTCTGATATGAGTATGGCAACAGCTACTTTCTTTTGTTTACCATTAGCTTGGAGTATCATCTTCCATCCTTTCACTCTGAGCCTATGTTTGTCTTTAGAGCTGACATGTGTTTCCTGGAGGCAGCATAATGTTGGGTCTTATTTTTTAATCCATCCAGCCACTCTGTGTATTTTGATTAGAGAACTCAATCCATTTACATTTAGAGTGATTATTGATATATGAGGGCTCAATGCTGCCATTTTATCACTTGTTTTCCACTTGTTCTGTATTTCCCTTGTTTCTTGTACCATGTATTTTGAACTGCCAATTCAGTTTGGTAGTTCTCTATGATGGTTTTCTCAGGTTTCTCTTTATTTATCATTTGTGTCTCTGTTCTGATTGTTTGTTTAGTGGTTACCATGAAGTTTGTACAAAAATCTCATAGACGAGATAGTCGATTTTCTGATAGCCTCTTATTTCCTTAGTCTAAGCAGGTTTCGTCCCTTTCATCTTCCCCTTCTTTATTGTTGTCACAACTTATTCCATTTTGTGTTGTAAGTTTGTGGTTAAAATGATGAGATTATGGTTATTTTTGATGTTTGCCTTCCCTTTATCTTTAATGTTATAATGGGTGTTTGCTAACCTGTTCTGATAGACAGCTACAATTTTCTGATTTTGTCTGCCTATTTATCTCCTTGCTCAAGGCTTTGTAAACGCTTTCTTGTTTTTCAGGCATGAGGGACCTCTTGATCATTTCTTGTAGGCGGGATCTTGTGGTGATGAACTGCCTTAGCTTTTGTTTATCTGGGAAAGTTATTATTTCTCCATCATATCTGAAGGATATTTTCACTGGATATAGTGTTCTTTGCTGAAGGTCTTTATCTTTCAGAATTTTGAATATATCATTCCACTCTCTCCTAGCCTCTAAGATTTCTGCTGAGAAATCCACTGAAAGCCTGATAGGGGTTCCTTTGTAGGTTATTTTCTTCTGCCTTGCTCCCCTTAATGTTTTTTCTTCATCATTGACTTTTGCCAGTTTTACTAATATATGCCTTGGAGAAGGTCTTTTTACACTGATGTGATTAAGAGTTCTATTAGCTTCTTTTACTTGTAATTCCAGCTCCTTTCCCAGGTTTGGAAAGTTCTCAGCTATTATTTCTTTGGACAAGCTCTCTGCTCCTTTCTCCCTCTGGAATACTTATAATCCTGATGTTGCATTTCCTAATTGAGTCGGATATTTCTTGGAGAATTTCTTCATTTCTTTTTAGTCTTTTTAGTTCTCTCTCCTCCTCCATCTGAAGCATTTATATATTTCAGTCCTCCGAGTTGCTAATTCTGTCCTCCATAATATCAGCTCTGTTATTCAAGGACTCCAGATTTTTCTTTTTCTCATTCATTGTGTTTTTCATCTCCAACATTTCTGATTGGTTTTTCTTATAGTTTCACTCCCTTTTGTGAAGAATTCCCTCTGTTGATTAATTTTGTTCATGATTTCATTGAATTGTCTTTCTCAATTCTTTTGTAACTCACTGAGTTTTTTTATGATAGCTATTTTGAATTCTCAGTCATTTAGATTGTAAGTTTCTGTGCCTTCAGGATTGATTTCTGGGTGCTTGTCATTTTGTTTCTGGTCTGGAGTATTAATATATCTTTTCATACTATTTGATGGGGTGGATATGTGCCTTTGAATAGTGATGGTATGTTTGCATTCCACCTGCCACAACTGGGGAGGGCAGGTAGGAGCTGTGTATTCTGAGCCAGCCATGATCCCTGGCATCTCTGCCTGTCCATTGGAATCTATACTGACAGGGCCCATCTGCGATTGCCTGTTGGCCACAGCTGCTTTACAAATGTATGCTTATGCATTCTTGCAGGGGTCCCTTGCTCTGCCTGACTGGCTGAGCTGGTGTGCTGGGCAGGGGGAGGGATGCTTTCTTTTGCATGTGTGATCCTGGGGGTGTTCTCATTCTGCCTTCACTATCTGCAGTGCTAGCTTGATGAAGACACTTGTGCAATTGCTTGGCCTCCTCTGTGTGGGGCTTTCCCATGGCTGGGAGGCAACTCAGAGAGTGAAGGCATTCCCTTGGAGAGCTTCCCCTTCCCCCACTCCTCACAGATCCACATGCAGTCCCACACCCTAGATCCCTGCTTGGGAGGAGAGAAGATCCCTTACCTCCTTCCACTTCCTCCCAGGGGTCCAGTGCCTCCACCTTCAGATGTATGGCTGCATGGGTCTCAGACATCTAATGTGTTGTGTGAATGTCCTCTGTTGGTTTATGGATGTCCTTTTTCATTGTATCTTAGGGGGGAAAGTCTAAGGGAATAACTCACTCTGCCATGATGCTGACAGTACTCCCAAAATCTAACTTTTATGTTTGACCTAATTCTCTTATCTTCTTGCAAGATGCAGGTGTTCCTTTATCTAACACCTTGGGGCCTTGAGCTTCTGCAGTTTTCAGCTATGTTCAGGGAAGAAGCTCTAAGCGACAACTGCCATGGACCCAGCTGTGCTGAACTGGACCAACACAGCCTAGACCACAACCACAAGACTGGCACCTGCACAGATAGGCAGAGAGTTGTACTGAAGTTACCTGCCCTCATTAACATTGCAAATTCCCCTTCTCTGGGAGGGGTAAAGCAGCCATTTTTCGGTAATGTGATGTATGTAGAAGCATGATTTGAAACCAGGCATGTGCAAGCTTATGTCCACCTCTACATGCAATGATGAAATTTCCCCTTTGAATATTCATTCCCTACCCCAAATAAAGATACCCACCTCCCTGTGCTCAAAGGGCCATAGCTTTGTGAAATTATCCCCTATGGTCTCCACCTTTTTCTTTGCTGCATGCTGCAAATAAAAATTGGACTTTGTGAAACAACTACTTCTGGTGCAGTTTGATTCACCTCCAAAGAAGGGACCCATGTTGGTCTGGTAACAATGCCTCCTTTTACTCCTTTATTAGAGGCTAGAATCACAGGAACTTTTGGCTCAGCCCTAGCCACTTCCTTTGAAAAACCCAATAATAAGAATATACAACTTTTTATCAAGGTGGTTTCAAACCTAGGGGGCACTTTTACTATCTTCTCTAAGACAATGGATTAGAAGTTGTGGCAGCCATGAGACTGTGCTCTTGGATTTCCAAATACAAGGAGAGTAATTGACCGTGGACCCTAGCTGCTGTGCTCTGAAATCTGTCACCAAGTTTGCAGGCAGAAGCCATGCCTTCCACAAGCTGCTTTCCACAAGCTACAGCCAAAGATTGAGCTGAGCAAGGATACTAAAGCAAGTCCATCCCTAGGAGACATGGGGCTCCTCCAACTTTCATTTGAGGATTTCCCCACCACCCTGATGAACCTTCCTTAAACAGCAGGGGCATATTGGATGTTTCTACCCAACCTTCCTTCCCTCTTCTTCACTGGGGTCAGTTGCACTGTGTTCTCACAGCTTTCCTACCAGACTTTCCTGGCCCTCTCCTTATTTTCTCTCATAGGCATTTTCTCTAAAACACTTGCACATTCAATTCCATCTTGATGTTTGTTTCTTAGAGGACCCAGAGTAACCTTATGGGTGGGTATGAGGTGGATCTGAAAAGGTAGAGATCTCTGCATAGTACTTGCCTGAAGAAGCAAGAGTAAGGCCAAAACCTTTTTGGAGAAGGAGTTGATGTGGGAGGTCTTATGTCTAGGGCTGTAAAAATCTGGCACACTGGGATGAGGTTGACTTTTTGGAATTTATTGCTCCTCTAGCTCCCTAGGGAGCATTGCTCCCTAGGCAATGCTCAGGAAGGCTTGTTGAATAGATAGAGCCAGGTTGGCAGAACTCTGGAAACAATGTTAACAAAACCTAACAGTTATAGGGCTTATTAAGTGCCAGATATTGTTCTTCATACTACATGTATTAAGCCAAATAACAAACCGATAGCATAGGTGTAGTATTATTATTAGTCCCATTTTGTAGAAGAGGAAATTGAGGCACAGGAAACTAAATTGCCCAGGGTTAAACAGCAAGTGAATGGTGGAGACCAGCTGGCTCTAGAGTTTTTGCTTTTTACCATTACACAAGTACTTCTCAAACTTTAATGGACAGATGATTTACCTGAGAGTCTTGCTAAAATGCAGATTCAGATTAAGTATGGTTGGGATGGGGCCCAAGATTCTACATTTGTAACAAGTTCCCTGGTGAAGCCAAATCTGCTGGTCTGAGAACCACACTTTGAATAGCAAGATACTCTCTGTCCACCTGGGACTCTCTTCAGATCACTGCTGCCACAAGCCAAGCAGGCCCAGAAAGATTCTGTGAAGCCCCATATACCTCTCAGACTATTCTGCAATCTGGGAGAGTTCAACCTTGCTTACAACTTATTGACCATTACAAATTACAGCAGACTTCATTCCTTCTTTCAAAAATACATGTGTCTAATCTATCCTAATGGCCTTGGTTCAGGAGGAGCAGGTGAGAGGGTAGAATGTCCATTCTGGGTCATGAGTCACTGGTGAAGCTCAAGGCTTGCAGAGATAAAGAGCTCATGCAGGGCTTGGAGGCTCAGGGCAATCATAAAGACTCAGGTCTCCCTGAATCTTCCTCAGAAAAGGCATGTTTAATATGCACAGCATGGAAAGGCATGAGCTGCTCAGATTTTCTAAGGTAATATCTTAATGGCAGAAAGTGATCCTGTACCCTAGATGCTCTGGGTTGGAACCAGATTTATTACATGGTGAAGTCTGGTAAAAAATCAGGAAAATTTCCACACTAGCCCACAATATTTGGGGGTTTCTTTGACTATATAAATAATATTTTAATTACCTTGGGCAATATCTCTAAATATGGAGAATTTATCAGTATATATTAACACTTCCTGAAAGTAAATAAGATAAAAACAAGCAGCCCAGCAGAAAATGGACAAAGGATATAAATCCTAGAATGTAAACAAACAAACAAAAAAGCCAACATTGATTTATATCTGTTTTGTTCATTCCTATATACCCAGAGTCTGAAAGAATGCCTGGCAAATAGGGAGTGTTTAATAAATAACTGTTAAACGGGCACCAAATTCACAGGGCAATTATAATTGACCAATAAGTAGATAAAAGATCCTCAACATCACTAGTAATTAGGAAATCATAAATAATAATAATAATATCTCATTTTTTGCCCATCTGGTGAATATTTAAATAGATTGATTACAAGTTCATTTGGAGGGTATTTTGGCAGATCTATCAAAAAATTCAAATCTGCAAACAACCTATTCAGTAATCCCACATCTAAACATCTATCCTGAAGTTATACTGGCACACATGTACAAATATGTATAATAATATTCATTACAATCTTTTTTCCCCCTGGAATAGCAAAAGACTGAACACAACATAACTATTCACCAAATAATTTATGTTAGACTTATAGTATGGATTACATTACAGTTATGAACACAAAAGAGTGTGTTGACATGAAGAGATTTCCAAATACTACTGATAAGTGAAAAGTTCTATAAATATGCTACAAACCAACAAAGAGACTAGTAAAACAATCATAATGCTGTATAATGTGGTTGTACACTTACCTATTTATGTGTGTAATTGGATTTTAAAAAGTTCTAAAGGGATAAAGGCTAAAACCTTAACAATAGTTAAGTCTGGAGAAGGCAATGGAAATAGGATAAAATTTTGTTCTATATTTTCCTGTATATATTGTTTATTTTCAAAAGTTGATTTAATTTAAATATTTTTAAAATACAGGCAGAAAAAATTAATTATTGCTCTCAACCCTCATATGTAGTCTATGGGACTTCAGTGGAGAATAGCAGTCTATGATATTTACCCAGATGTCTACCACTTCTTTTACTCTTACTTCATTTCTGATATTCCAGATTTCTCTCTGGTATAATTTCCTTCCATCTGAAGAATTTTCTTCAGCATTTTTTTTAGAGCCAGTCTGCTGGCAATGAATTCTCTTAGTTTTTCGTCATCTGATAATGTTTTCTATTTCACCTTCCTTCCTGAAGAATATTTTTGCTGGATTCTGAATTCTGGGTTGACAGTTATTTTCTTACAGCACTTTAAAAATGTTCCACTTCCTTCTGGCCTCCATTGTTTATGATGAGAAATCCAGAGTCAATTGAATAGTTGTTTACCTATATAAAATGCATTGTTTTCTCTGATTGTGTTCAGATTTTTTTCTTTTTTTAGTCTTTAGTTTTCAGCAGTTTGATAATGATGTGTCTGGGAATGTATTTCTTTGACTTTATCCTGTTTGGGGTTTACTAAGCTTCATGTTTATTTAAGTTTATGTCTTTTGCCAAATTTGAGAAGTTTTCAGCTATGAATTCTACAAATATTTTTCTGCTTTGTGTTGTTTCTCCTCTTCTGGGACTCTGATGACACAGATGTTAGATCTTTTGGTACTACCCTTCAGGTCTCTGAATTTTTGTTCTTTTTCTTTTTCAATCTTCTTTCTCTATGTTGTTCAGATTGGATCATTTCTCTTGGTCCACCTTCAAGTTCACTGGCTTTTTTCTCTGTCATCTCCATTCTGCTGTTGAGCCCATATAGTGAGTTTATTTTGGTTACTGTATTTCAGTTCTAATATTTGCATTTGGTTCTTCTTTATATCTTCTACTTTGTTGCTGAAACTTTTCACTCATTACAAAAGTGCTCACCCTTAATTCCTAGAGCACAGTTATAATTTCTGCTTTAATATCTTTTTTCTTTTCTTTTTTTTTTTTGGTGAGGAAGATTGGCCCTGAGCTAACATCTGTGCCAATCGTCCTCTGTTTTGTATGTGGGATGCCACCACAGCATGGCTTGATGAGCAGTGTGTAGGTCCGCAGCCAGGATCCAAACCTGTGAACCCTGGGCTGCTGAAGCAGAGCACACAAACTTAACCACTATGCTACTGGGCCAGCCCCCTCTGCTTTAATATCTTTGATAATTCCAACATTTGAGTCATCTTGGGATTGGTGTCTGTTGATTGAATTTTCCCTAGTGATTTGAGAGTTTCTTGGTTCTTCATGTGCCATATAATTTTGGATTCTATCCTAGACACTTTGAATATTAAGTTATGAGACTCTTGGTCTTGTTAATATCATAAGGAGAATGTTTTGGGGGCTTTTTTTTCAGATTTAGCAGGTGATTGATTAGGTTAGGCTTAGGCCTCAAGTTTGGTTGTTGGCTGTTGTTCTAAAGTCACTTCTGTTTTCAAAGTGATTGCAGTGCTATTTGCATCTGGCCTGAAGGTGCACCACGCAGTGGTCAGTCTTGGACCTGGGCAGTGGTCTACATCGTAGCTCAGCTCTTCAAGCCTGTGGTATGGTCACCTCACAACTTGGAGGTGAGCCCATGAGTTCATACACAACTTTCTGGGATCACTCTTCTGTTCTCCCTTGGTCTCCATGGCTCTCCAGGGCCTCTATTTCTCGTCCTTCAGTGTGAAATCTGAGGCTTATTTCCCTTTTCTGCCACAAACTTCGTATGATGGGGTCTGCATAAAGGACCAAGTAGACAGATGACAGAAAGGTTTTTAAAAAGCAACAGGGATTTGTTTCATGTTCTTGGGACCAGAGATCCTCTGGTCAGAGGTAAGGGTTCTCCTTCCTCAGAGTTTTAGGCACCCGCCTGCTACCGGGGATGGGGCAGGAAAAAAGGGAAAAAAAGAAAAAAGAGAGAATTCTACCACTGTCTCTGAGCTCTAGCACTCTTCTTTCTGGTTTCAAGACCAGAAAGAGAAAGATTCTATTGGAACTTTTTGTCTGCAGTTGGTGTGCACTTCTGGGTTTCAGGCTACTTTTGAGTCCGGGATGGGAAGTATTAGAGGAGGAAAATGACAAACACTGCTGGTTTAGTGGAACTTCAAACTTTGGTCTCCTTCACAAATTTGCCTGCTACTATTAACTTTTCAGAGACCTTAGATAGCCACTCCATGCATTCTAGCTAGCATTTATAGTTGCATTCAGTGGCAGAATGCAACTATGTGGGATACAGTGTGATTACTCCATCTTCCCTAGAACCAGAACTTACTTTTAGTTTTTATACAATAGGTTCCATCAGAATATGTCTTTTAAAAAAAAAGTATAATTTTTTAAAATTGGAAAAATCAAAATTGTCCAATAATTTATTTATTTTTTTAAATTAATTAACTTTTTTTGCTGAGGGAGATTTGCCCTGAGCTAAGATCTGTACCAATCTTCCTCTATTCTGCAAGTGGGTTGCTGCCACAGCATGGCCGCTGATGAGTGGTGTAGGTCTGTGCCTGGGAACTGAACCTGGGCTGCCAAAGTGGAGCATGCTGAACCTAACCACTAGGCATGGGGCCAGCCCCAAATTGTCCAATACTTTGACAAATCATTTGTGCAACCAAGACCATACTGGAAGTGTCTTTTTTTTTTTTTTTTTTTTGCTGAGGAATATTCACCCTGAGCTAACATCTGCTGCTAATCTTCCTCTTTTTGTATGTGAGCCACTGCCACAGCATGGCCACTGACAGACAAATGGTGTAGGTCCACACCTGGGAACTGAACCCAGGCTGCTGAAGCAGAGCACACCAAACTTAACCACTAGGCCACTGGCCCTGGAAGTATCATATTTGAGAACAGATTTAATTTTATTGGGCATGACAATACAATCATCAAGGAACATGAGTTTTATTTTATATGTGGAACCAATACTGAAGAAGCCCATCTAAGAATCTGGTCTGGAATCTATTCTTTTGGGCTTATGGATACTAGCCTTACAAAGAATAAGGAATGTTACTAACAGGCCAGCAATTATAGCAAATTTTGGGAATCTAGAGGAAAGAAGAATTCACTCGCAGTTACTGGTGCTTAAGATAGAAGCTGATTGAGATGAATATCTTGGTTTTGGTTTTCTAGCATTGGAATAGATGAGCAAACAAGAGCAATAACATCTCTAAAAGATAGAGGCTATTGAAATGCAGCCTTAGATTCCTTACATAATATCCAGGCGGCAGTTAATTCTGTGGACGTAGTACTTGCTCAGCACTATATATATCTGGATTTATTGACCATACAAAAAGGCATATGTGTTTTAGTGCATACCCTTTGCTTCATCTATGAATGTAGCCAAACCATCACAACAATAAAACCTGCTATGAGACAGCCTTATAATGATGAAGAATAATATTTTGGAATTATTCACAATCACATGGAGAAATTAAGAAAAATATCCAAAACATGTAAATGAAGCAAAAAAGATAACTGCACGACCTTTCAAAATAATTTTAGAATGTTTCCTGCAAGCTTCTCTAAGGATCATCTAATTCTGTACAGGGATATAACTAAGTTTGCACAGTTGATTAGGGCCCAGAACTTTTTCAGTTCTGTAAAAGTGATTGTTATGTGATGATTTCTTATCTGCCAAGTAGAGCAATTAGCCACCAAAGATTTGTTGTCCCAGTGGACATTAACCAGTTTGGAATTTAACTTAGCAATTTTATTTTAGCATTCTTCCCATCCACCAATTATAAAATTCACATTTATCATATTATCTTTGTCCAGGTTTTTCATCTTGCTAGTTCTGTTATCATGAATTAAATAAAACTGACCAGCTCACTATCTATTTGTATGAGAATTATGTTTTTAACATTTTGAGAATCATTCTTTGACAAAAGGTAGAAATTAACATCCTTTTACTTGTATCCCTGTATGTACCTGTATGAGAATTTCTTTTGGATACAACACTGCAATAAAACTGATGGTTCATAGAGTTTTCTACTTAATTTGATTAGGTAGCTCCAGCTAGTCTTCAAAATGGTTGCATCAGACTACACTCCTAACAGAAATGCACGTGGTTTCCTTCATCTCCACATTCTTCCCCACACTGGAAATTACTCGCTTTCGTATTTTTACCATTCTGATAGATGTAAAGTGTTAAATTATTTTATTTTGATTTTCATGTCTGTGATTATTAATGAATATTAATAATGAGGATTAACTTGGGGAGATTAAATTTCATATTACATCTTTTCTTCTGATTTCCATTTTGGTCTGTTATCTGTTTTGCCACTGTCATTCCTATCTTTTTGCTGTTGCTTTCCTTCATTTTCCAGGTATTAGTTGCTTGTTTTTTCAGATGTTGCAACTATATTTTCCTTAACTGTTGTCTTAATTTTGCCATGGTTTCTTGCCATTGAAAAAAATCCTTCATTATTATGTGTTCCAGGACTCAGTCTTTAGTCCTATTCTCCTCTTTACCTACTCTCATTCTTTTGGCAATGTCATGTAGTTTCATGATTTTAAATAGGATTTGTATGTCAACAATTCCCAAATTTGTAACTCCAGTCTATGTATTTCCCTTAAAGGTCAGACTCATACATCCAACTGCATAGTAGACGTTTCCACTGGAAATGACTGATATACATCTATAACTTAATATATCTGGATTGCACACTTGATTTTTCTCCCACAAATCTGCTTTTCTCACAGTCTTCCCTATTTGAATTGAAGGTAACTCTATTATTTTCTTTGCTAAAGCAATAAACTGTTCACTCAGTTTCTTTCAAATCTCAGGCTAAAATTAATATACAAATTTTACTAAAATATTTTTTAAATAAACAGATAATATTGAGCATCTATTATGTACCAGGGACCCTTCTAGACAATGGGTATATATCACTGAACAAAATAGACAAAAAGCCCAACCCTTGAAGAACTTATGTTATGAGGAGAGGCAAACAATAAATAAGGAAATAATAAGTGAATTAATTTTAACAAGGTGAAGATAATATATGCTTTGGCACAATGGAAGAGTAAAACAGTTTAAGAAGATTAAGAGTCTGTGGCAGATGGGAGGTACACATCACAATATTAAATAGCTAACTAAGATAATCACGGTAGGTCTCATTAGGAAGTTAAATTTAAATAAAGACCTCAAGTAGGGAAAAGAGTTAGCCAAGTGGTCTTCTAGAGGAAAACATTCCAGGTGGAGGAAAACTCTAGAGCAAAATCCCTAAGGAAGGTGTGTGTTTGGTATGTTCAAGGAATAGTTTAGAGTTTGGTGTGGTTGGAACAGAGAAGGGATGGTCAGGAGAGCAATAGGAAATAAAGTCAGGGTGGCAATAAGAGAAGGAGACAATTTGGGCTTTGTTACAGTAAGGCTTTTGCCTTGTACTCTAAGTGAAATCAGAATCTAGAACTTCTCTTTTTAGTTCATTAGTGATATGGCTCAAGTCAGTCTGGTTGCCATGTTGAAAATATAATGTAGGGATGAAAGGGTAAAAGCAGGAAGATACAATAAGAGGCTACTTCAGTAATCCCAATGAGAGATTATGTTGACTTTGACCAGGGTAGTAGTAGTGGGGAAAATATAATAGTCAGATTCTTAATATTTTTTCAACTATTGAAAAATTTCAAATCTACAGAAAACTTGCAAGAATAAGACAATGAACATTCATATATCCTTCACTTAGTTTCACTAATTGTTTACACTTGCCACATTATCTCCATATATATATATGGAGATAATATATATATACACACACACACATACATATGGAAAGAGAGAGAGGTAAAATGTTAAATGATTTTTACAATGTTATATGAATTTTACAAATGTGAAACCATTTTACAGTAAAAGACATCATAACCCTTTATACTGCAATACTTCACGTACTGTCTCCTAAGAATAAAGCTATATTGTGATAGTTAATTTTGTCTGCTAATTTGACTGGGCCATAGGGTGCCCAGATATTTGGTTAAACATTATTCTAGGTGTGTCTGTGAGGGTGTTTCTGGATGAGATTAACATTCGAATTGGTAGACTGAGTAAAGCAGATTGCCTTCCCCAAAGTGAGTGGACCTCATCCAGTCTGTTGAAGGCCTGAGTAGAACAAAAGGCTGAGTAATAGAGAATTCACTCTTTCTGCCTAATGGTCTTTGATGTGGGGACATTGATGTTCTGCCTTCAGACTCAGACTGGAATTCATACCATCATCAGCTCTCCTGGTTTTCAGCTCTTTGGTCTGCAGATATTGGAACCTCTCAGCCTCCATAATCACGTGAGCCAATTCCTTACTTATTACGTTGATTTAAAATTCATTGATCTTTATTCTTCTCTTTAAATTCTAGATTAAGGTTGCCTAGCTTCCTTAAAAATCCAACTGGAATTTTGATGTCAATGATTTTTAACTTATGGATAAATTTGGGGAGATTTCATTTTATATTAATGAATGGCATCGAAGCACAGAATCTTTCTCTATTTATAATCTTCTCTGTACTTTAAAAGTATATTATATATTTTTATTCATTGAGATCTTGTATATTCTTTGTTAACTCCTAGATGCTTTATAGCTTTTTTGATATTATGAATGATATTTTTAAATTTCTTCTACTTATTGATCATGTGAAGTACTATTAATATTTTAAAGTTGATCAAAATTGCAGAAAACTTGTCAATATTGGTTACTTGTTCTTAAAGTTTGTCTTTTCCTTATGTTGTTTTTTTCTAAGTAGATTATTACATTGATAGTAAAAAAATAGTTTATTTCTTCCTTTTTCTATCATTTTCTTTCTTTATAGTAATAGAGCCAGGACCTACAGTACCATTTTAAACAGGTGAGTTGATAGCATCCTTATAGTATTCTCAATCTTAGAGATAATGCACATAAAATTTCTATATCAAGGGTACTTTCTGCTGTAGGTCTTTAATATGTAATTTTTCCACATAAAGAAATTTTCCTAAGAGTTATTTTTAATCAGAATTATGTATTGAACTTTATTGAATGCTGTAGTGGCCTGAATGGTGGCTCCCCCCAAAATATGTCCATCTCCTAGTATCTGGACCCTCTGAATGTTACCTGATTTTGAAAAAGAGTCTTTGCAGGTGTAATTAAATTAATGATCTAAAGATGGGAACATCCTAGGTTACCCACGTAGACGTAAATCCAATAGCAAGTGTCCTTATAAGAGATAGAAGAAAACACAGAGAAGAGTAGAGATCCATGTGAAGATGGAGGGGGAGACTGGAGTGGTACAGCCACAAGGAATACCAACAGCCACCAGAAACTAGAAAAGGTAAGGAAGGGATTCTCCCCTAGAGCCTTTGGAGGGAGCAAAGCATTTTTAACACCTTGATATCATAATCTGACCTCTAGAACTGTGAGAGAATAAATTTCTATTGTTTTAAGCTAAGAATTGTGTGGTAATTTGTTACAGCAGCCCTAGGAAATGAATACAAATGTTTTCCTGAATTGTTTGATTTTTGTCTTTTAGTTTATTTATGTGGTCAACCTAGTCAGTGTTCAGGGTGAGAATCAAACAATTGCAGGTATTTTTAATTGGGAGGGCATTCATATGGGAAATTGTATGCTTACAAGATTATTGGAAGGGTTTAAGTAGTAAGCTGCACAAAACTCGCTTAACTAGTAAAACTACTTCCTCTGAGAATGCCATTAGAGATATACCAGTCTACTTCTGGAGCTCCTTATATCACCACAACAGCCTCAGGATGCAGAATTCTGTAGAGTTGACACTAAATATGTGATCCAGGAATTAAGGAATCAGATTAAGAAGTAACACACTTGAGCTTAAGGCGTGTATTTTTAGAAATGACTGAAAGTGTGAAAGTATGCTTGAGAGGTGTCAGGTAACTCAAAAGAAATATTTTACACAAATTATTATCTATACTTATAGACATTCTCTTATTTTATAACACAATTCATAATATTCAGGAACTCTGTGTAAGCAATATCATAAATCCAACCTTTTTCAAAATTGAGAGAAAATTTGCTCTAGTTAGATATGGTGTAATTATAAAGAATGTGGAATGACCTTCAGTAATGGATATCAATTTGCTCAACATCAGAGAACTCATACTGGTGAAAAACACAATGAATGTAAGAAATGTGAGAAGACATTTAAATCTAATTCAGTCCTTACCACACCATAGAACATTCATACTGGTGAGAATCTTTATGAATGTTAAGAATGTGAGAAAGTCATTACTAGTGTGGATAATTCAGTCAACACCAGAGAATTCATACTGACAAGAAATCCTGTGAATATAAAGAATGTAGGATGGTCTTTAAAACTGAGCTCTTTCTGCAAATCAGAGAATTTGTACTGGTGATAAAATTTATGAATATTAGTAATGTGGGAAAGCCTGTATTGTGTGTGGACAAGTCAATTAACATTGAGAATTTATACTGATGAGAACCCTGATGAATGTAAGAAATGTAGAAGGATATTTAGGCCTAATTTAGTCCTTCCTATATATTGGAGAATTCATACTGATGAGATGCTTTATGAATATTAGAAATGCAATAAAGGCTTCATTGTGCATAGGCCATCTATCCACATCAGAGTATTCATACAGATGAGAAATCATAGAAATATAAAGAATGTCAGAAGGACTTTAGACCTAATTCAGTTCTTTCTTCAAGCCCGAGAATTCATACTGATGATAATCTTTATCAATGTAATGAATGTGGGAAAGCCTTTGTTGTGTGTGGATAAGTTACTCAATATTAGAGAATTCATACAGATGAGAAATCATAGAAATATAAAGAGTTTGGGAAAGTCTGTAGACCTGAGTTCTTTCTTCAAGCCCAAGAATTCATATTTATGATAATCTTTATGAATGTAAGGAATGGGGGAAAACTTTTACTGTGTGTGGGTAAGTTACTCAATATCAGAGAATTCATACAGGTGAGAAATCACAGGACTATGAAAAATGTGGAAAGATCTTTAGACCTAATTGGGTTCTTTTTTTAAGCCCAAGAATTCATACTGTCGATAATCTTTATGAATGTAAGGAATGTGGGAAAGCCTTTATTGTGTGTTTACAAGTTACTCAATATCAGAGAATTCATACTGGTGAGATACCTGATTAACGTAAGAAATCTAGGAAGATATTTAGACCTAATTCAGTCCTTACTATATATTAGAGAATTCATACTGCTGAGAAGCTTTATGAATATAAGAAATTCAATAAAGCTTTTACTGTATGTGGACATCTTACTCAACATCAGATTATTGATACTGGTAAAAAAGACACAACCATATGGATGTAATCAAAGTGGGAAAACTGCTAGTATGCATCAACAAGTTATTTGAGAATAAAGTATTCATATCAATCAGAAGCTTCTTGAATGCAAGGAACGTGAGAAGGCTTTTAGATAAAATTCTAACCTTAATGCACGTTGGTGAATTTATACTGGTGTGAATTATGAATGTGAGAAAGCCTTTAGTCAAGGAAGACACCCTAATATGCAAAAGAGAATTCATACCGATAAAACTGTATATATATATATACTGTATATATATATATACACACACACACACATATACACATATACATATATACACAACTGTATATATATATACATATATATATGGAGAGACTTTAAATAGTAGCTATCAAATTACTCAACCTCAGAAAATTCATACAGAGGAAAAACTCTATGAATGCAAGTTATGTGGGAAGACCTTTATTCATGTTGGAGATCTTAGGTTTCATCAAATAATTCATTCTGGTAAGAAATAACTTAAGGAACATGGGAAGGCCTTTAGGCAACATTTACATCTTTATCAGCATGAGAGAATTCATAACATGATAATTAACTAAGAAAGCCTTCACTTTTCATACTTCTGTTTGTAGAATTTCAGAATATCTATCCTAGGAAAAAATTTGAGGAATATAGAAACTCTGCATGCTAATTTAAGCTTGTGGCTCTCTAGGGGCACGATTTTACCAGGTACAATTGGCAATTACAGTGGTTGCTTTGGAGATCATTTGATATCGTCTAGATTGTACATTTTGAGGCACCTTAGAACAAAAAGGAAATAATATTTCTACTTCCCAATGGCATGCTTTATTTAATTGGTATGAAGATTCTTCCAACTTGAAATTGGACTTTAAAATTGCCTCACTAAATAATTCCTTAGCTAAAGCAAATTAAAAATATAAGAAACTTAGAACTGCTTCATTTGTAGATGCACAAGAACCCATTACACTCCTTTTCCTATTTTTCCTACTTTTCCCTTACCCCTCCTCCACTTCCAGGACCTTGTTCAACTCTCACTGATTCCTTTTCTTAACTCCTCCTCCTCCTCCTTTCCCTTAACTCACAAAACTACCTTAATGTATCTTGAAATTGTTATTCCCATTTGGGGAAGACCTCAACATGTAGTTATGTTTAGATCTCTGTGGCGTTGTTTGGACTTCCCATATCCCAAAATGAAAAGAGAAAAATGTCTATCAAGATGATCATGTGGTTTTTGTCTTTTATTGATATGAGTATTCATTAATTGATTTTTAGATGGTAAAACAACCTTGCATTACTGTGATGTCACTGTTAGTCCTAATGCATGATCCTCTAAAAATATTGCTGGATCCAATGTGCTAGTAGTCTATTGAGTATTTTTGTGTCTATATTCATAAGAGATATTTGTAGGATTTTTTCTTGTGATGTCTTTGTCTGGTTTTAGTATCAGTGGCCTAATAGAATGAGTTGGGAAGTATTCCATCCTCTTCTATTCTTTGGAAGAGTTTGTGAGGAATTGGTATTAATTATTTTCTAAATGACTTGCTGGTCCTGGGCTTTTCCTTGTGGGAAGTTTTTTTTATTACTAATTCAATCTCTTCACTTAATATAGGTATATTCAGATTTTTATATTTCTTCTTGACTCAATTTTGGTAGTTTGTGTCTTTTTAGGAGTTTTTCCATTTTATCTGCATTATCTAATTTGTCAGCATGCAGTTGTTCATAGTATAACTTTATCATTATTTTAAGAGGCACACCTTGGGGATATCGTGGGTTCAGTTCCAGACCATCAGAATAAAGTGAGTCACAGGAATTTTTGGGTTTCCCAGTGCATATAAAAGTTATGTTTACACTATACTGTAGTCTATTAAGTGTGCAATAGCATTATGTCTAAAAAGCAACTTACATAGCTTAATTTAAAAATACTTTATTGTTTTTTTTGAGACCTATCCATGTTGTGCTACATATGTGTAATTCATCCTTTTACCTGCTGCATAGTCTCCATTTTATGTATCCATTCTCTTAATGATGGATGCATGGTTTGCCTCTGTTTTCCCACTATCACAAACAATGATGGGACAGACAAACACAGAGAGACAGAGATTGGATTGGTGGTTACCAGAGAGGAAAGGGGGGAGGGAGGAGGGCAAAAGGGATGATTAGGCACATGTGTGTGGTGATGGATTGTAATTAATCTTTGGGTGGTGAACATGATGTAATCTATGCAGAAATAGAAGTATAATGATATACACCTGAAATTTATGTAATGTTATAAACCAATGTTACCACAATAAAAAAACCCAAAAAACAATAACAAAAAATAAAACCCAAATGATGAGATGAGTATTCTCTTATACGTCCCTTCTCTCAAGTCTTCCCCATCTCAGGAAATGACCCTACCATCCACTCAATTGTTCAGATTCCAGATGAAGAACTGTCTGATTTCTTTTTTTTCACTCAGTACATCAACAGATTTTCTTACCTCTACCACCAAAGTGTATTCTAAATCTTACTGCTTCTCTCCAGCTCCACTTTTAACCTTGCCCAAGCCACTGTTGTTGTTCACCTAGATTACTGTGATGACTTCTTTTGTTATTCCTCCCTTTAAAAACACTTTTATTGAGGTACAATTAACACAAAATAAACTGAATATAATTAGAGTAAAATTTGATAAGTTTTAACATCTGTCACCACAATCAAGTTAGTGAATATATCAACTGTCCTGAAAAGGTGTCTCATGTCTTTTTGCAATTCGTCCCTCTCTTTCCTCCCTGTCACCCAACACTCCCAACCCTCAGGCTACCCTGATCTACTTTCTGTCACGGAGATTACACTGCATCTTCTAGAGTTTTACAGAGTCATTAAGTATGTACTCTTTTTTTTGTCAGGCTCCTTTCACTCAACATAATTATTTTGACATTCATCCATGTTGTGTGTATCAATAGTTTACTACCTTTTATTGCTAATATTCCATTATATGGATGTGCCACAATTTGTTTGTCCATTCACTTGTTGATGACCATTTAGTTTTTTTCCAGTTTTTGGCTATTGAAAATAAAGCTGTTATGAACATACAGGTACAAATCTTAAATGGACATAGATAGGCTTTCTTTTCTCTTGAGTAAATACTTAGGATGTGGAATGGATAAATTATATGGTAGGTGTATGTTTAACTTTTTAACAAACTGCCAAACTCTTTTCCAAAGTGGTTGTATCATTTTATATTCCAACCAGCAGTGTATGAAAGTCATTTCCTTCATATCCTCAACAACACTTGGTATAGTTAATCTTTTTAATTTTTGCCATTCTAATAGGCACATAGTGGTATCTCATTGTGGTTTTAATTACCATTTCCTTAAAGATTAATGATGTTGAGCATCTTTTCATGTGCTTATTTGCCATCCATATATTTTTCTTTGGTGGAGTAAAAAATACTTTATTGTTTAAAAAATGCTAGCCATCATGTGAGCCTTCAGCAAGTCATAATCTTTTGGCTGGTGGAGGGTCTTCCCTCGATGTTGATAGTTGCTGACTGATCAGGTTGGTGGTTGCTGAAGGTTGGAGTGGCTCTGGCAATTTCTTTTTTCTTTTTTCCTTTATTGATGTCATAATAGTTTATAACATTGTGAAATTTTAGTTGTACATTATTTTTTGTCAGTCACCATATAAATGTGTCCCTTCACCCCTTGTGCCCACTGCCCAACTCCCATACCCCTGGTAACCACCAAACTGTTCTCTCTGTCTGTGTGTTAGTTTGTCTTCCACATATGAGTGAAATCATGCGGTGTTTGTCTTTCTCTATCTGGCTTATTTCGCTTAACATAATACCCTGCAGTTCCATCCATGTTGTTACAAATAGGATGATTTTGTCTTTTTTATGGCTGAGTAGTATTCCATTGTATATATGTATATATACCACATCTTCTTTATCCAATCATCAGTCGAGGGACACTTGGGTTGCTTCCACTTCTTGGCTATAGTGAATTATGCTGCAATGAACATAGGGGTGCATAAGCCTCTATGGGTTATTGATTTCAGGTTCTTTGGATAAATACCCAGTAGTGGGATAGCTGGGTCATAAGGTATTTCTATTTTTAGAAATAGAAATATTTTTGAGGAATCTCCATATTGTTTTCCATAGAGGCTGCACCAGTTTGCATTCCCACCAGCAGTGAATGAGGGTTCCTGTTTCTCCACAACCTCTCCAACATTTGGTATTTTTTGTCTTGTGATTATAGCCATTCTAACAGCTGTAAGGGGATATCTTAGTGTAGTTTTGATTTGCATTTCCCTGATGATTAGTGATGTTGAACATCTTTTCATGTGCCTGTTGGCCATCTATATATCTTCCTTCAAAAAATGTCTGTTCATATCCTCTGCCCATTTTTTGATTGGGTTGTTTTTTTGTTATTCAGTTATGTGAGTTCTTTATATATTATGGAGATTAACTTCTTGTTGGATAAATGCTTTGGAAATATTCTCTCCCAACTGGTGGTTTGCCTTTTCATTTTGATCCTGGTTTCATTTGCCTTGCAGAAGTTCTTTAGTCTGATGAAGTCCCACTTGTTTATTTTTTCTTTTGTTTCCTTTGTCTGAGTAGATGTGGAATTTGAAATAATCCCTCTATGACCAACCTATGACCGACATCAAAGAGTGTACTGCCTATATTTTCTTCCAGGAGTTTTATAGTTTCAGGTCTTACTTTCGGGTCTTTGAACCATTTTGAGTTAATTTTTGTGTATGAGGAAAGAAAATGGTCTACTTTCATTCTTTTGCATGTGGCTGTGCAGTTTTCCCAGCACCATTTGTTGAAGAGACTTTCCTTTCTCCATTGTATGTTCTTAGCTCCTTTGTCAAAGATTAGCTGTCTGTAGATGTGTGGTTTTATTTCTGAGCTTTCAATCCTGTTCCATTGATATGTGTGTCTGTTTTTGTACCAGACCATGCTGTTTTAATTATTATAGCTTTGTAGTATATTTTGAAGTCAGGGATTGTAATGCCTCCAGCTTTGTTCTTTTTTCTCAGGATAGCTTTAGCTATGCGGGGTCTTTTGTTGTCCAATATGAATTTTGGTATTCTTTATTCTATTTCCATGAAGAATGTCATTGGGATTCTGACTGGGATTGCATTGAATCTGTAGATTGCTTTAGGCAGTATGGACATTTTAACTATATTTATTCTTCCAATCCATGTGCAGGGGATATCCTTCCATTTCATTATGTCATCATCAATTTCTTTCAATAATGTCCTATAGTTTTCATTGTATAGGTCTTTCACCTCCTTGGTTAAATTTATTCCTAGGTATTTTATTCTTTTTGTTGTGATTGTAAATGGGATTGTCTTCTTTGTTTCTTTTTTAGGAAGATTGGCCCTGTGCTAACGTCTGTTGCCAATCCTCTGTTTTTCTTTTTTCTCCCCAAAGCCCTAGTAGATAGTTGTATGTCGTAGTTGTACATCTTTCTAGTTGCTCTATGTGGGACACCGGCTCAGTGTGGCTGGATGAGTGGTGAGTAGGTCCACGCCCAAGATCCGAACAGTTGAACCCCAGTCCACTAAAGCAGAACATGGGCACTTAACTAGTGCACCGCTGGGCCAGCCCCGGGATTGTCTTGAGTTCTCTTTCTGTTAGTTCGTTATTAGCATATAGAAATGTAACTGATTTTTGTAATTTGATTTTGTACCCTGCAACTTTGCTGTAGTTGTTGATTATTTCTAATAGTTTTCCAATTGATTCTTTAGGGGTTTCTATATATAAAATCATGTTATCTGTAAACAGAGAGAGTTTAATTCTTCATTGCCTATTTGGATTCCTTTTATTCCTTTTTCTTTCCTAATTGCTCTGGCCCAAACCTCCAGTACTATGTTGAATCAGAGTGGCTAGAGTGGGCACCCTTGTCTTGTTCCTGTTCTCAGAGGAATGGCTTTCAGCTTTTCTCCATTGAGTATGATGTTGGCTGTGGGTTTGTCATATAAGGCCTTTATCATGTTGAGACACTTTCCTTCTGTACTCATTTTGTTGAGAGTTTTTTTTTTTATCAGAAATGGATGTTGGGTCTTGTCAAATGCCTTCTCTGCATCTATTGAGAGGATCATGTGGTTTTTATTCCTCATTTTGTTAATGTGATGTATCACATTGATTGATTTTCATGTTGAACCATCCTTGTGTCACTGGTATAAATCTCACTTGATCATGGTGTATGATCTTTTTAATGTATTCCTGTATTCAGTTTGCCAACATTTTATTGAGCATTTTTGCATCTATGTTCATCAGCAATATTGGCCTTTAATTTTCCTTCTTTGTATTTTCCTTGTCTGGCTTTGGTATCAGGGTGATTTTGGCCTTGTAGAATGTGTTAGGAACTGTTCCACCTTCCTCTATTTTTTGGAATAGTTTGAGGAGGTTGGGTATTAAATCTTCCTTGAAGGTTTGGTAGAATTCTCCAGAGAGGCCATCTGATCCAGTACTTTTATTCTTTGGGAGGTTTTTGATTACTGTTTCAATCTCTTTACCTGTGATTAGTCTTCAAATTCTCTATTTCTTCTTGATTCAGTTTTGGGAGGTTGTATGAGTCTAAGAATTTATCCAATTCTTCTAGATTGTCCGATTTGTTGGCATACAGTTTTTCATAGTATTCTCTTATAAACCTTTGTATTTTTCTGGTATTTATTGTAATTTCTCCTCTTTCATATCTAGTTTTACTTATTTGGCTTTCTCTCTTTTTTTCTTAGTGAGTCTGGCTAAGGGTTTGTCAATTTTGTTATCTTCTCAAAGAACCAGCTCTTTGTTTCATTGATCCTTTCTACTGTTTTTTGTTTGTTTGTTTCAATTTCATTTGTTTCTGCTCTAATTTTTATTATTTCCTTCCTTCTGCTGACTTTGGGCTTTGTTTGCTCTTCTTCTTCTAATTCTGTTAGGTGTAGTTTAAGGTTGCTTATTTAGGATTTTTCTTGTTTGTTGAGATGGGCCTGTATTTCTATGAGTTTCCCTCTCAGGACCACTTTTGCTGCATCCCATATGAGTTGGTATGGTGTATTTTCATTTGTCTCCAGATATTTTTCAATTTCTCCTTTAATTTCTTCAATGATCCATTGGTTGTTCAGTAGCATGTTTTTTAGTTTCCACATGTTTGTCAGCTTTCCAGCTTTTTCCTTGTAGTTGATTTATAGTTTCATAGCATTATGGTCAGAAAATATGCTTGTTATGATTTCAATCTTCTTAAATTTATTGAGGCTTGCCTTGTCTCCCAACATATGGTCTACCCTTGAGAATGTTCCATGTGCACTTGAACAGAATGTGTAATCTGTTGTTTTGGGGTGGAGTGCTCTGTATATATCTGTTAAGTCCATCTCGTCTAGTTTTTCATTTAAGTCCACTATTTCCGTATTGACTTTCTGTTTGGATGATCTATCCATTGATGTAAGTGGGGTGTTAGGATCCCCTACTATTATTGTGTTGTTGTTAATATCTACTTTTAGGTTTGTTAATAGTTGCTTTATGTACTTTGGTCTTCCTGTGTTGGGTGCATGTATATTTAAAGTGATATGTCTTCTTGCTGGAGTGTCCCTTTTATCATTATATATTGCCCCTCTTTGTCTCTCATTACCTGTTTTATCTTGAAATCTACTTTGTCTGATATAAGTGTGGCAACACCTGCTTTCTTTTGTTTGCCATTAGCTTGGAGTATTGTCTTCCATCCTTTCACTCTGAGCATGTGTTTGCCTTTAAAGCTGCGATGTGTTTCCTGGAGGCAGCATATTGTTGGATCTTGTTTTTTAATCCATCCCGCCACTCTGTGTCTTTTGATTGGAGAATTCAATCCATTTACATTTAGAGTGATTATTGATATATGAGGGCTTAATGTTGCAATTCTATTACTCATTTTCTGGTTCTTCTGCATTTCCTTTGTTTCTCCTCCTGTATGTTTCAGACTACAAATTCAGTTTTGTAGTTCTGAATGATGGTTTTCTTAGTTTTCTCTTTATTTACCATATGTGTCTCTGTTCTGATTATTTGTTTAGTGGTTACCATGAGGTTTGTATAAAGAAATCTCTTATATGGGATAGTCCATTTTCTGATGGCCTCATTTCCTTAGAGAAAGTCAATTCCATCCCTTTCCTCTTCTCCTTCTAAGTTATTATTGTCAAAACTTGTTCCATTTTGTGTTGTGAATTTGTGTTTAAAGTGATGAGGTTATATTTATTTTTGATGTTTTCCTTCCCTTAATCTTTGATGTTATAGTTAAGTGTTTGCTAATCCATTCTGATAGAGAGCTGCAATTTTTCTGGTTTTGTTTACCTATTTTTCTCCTTGTTCAAAGCTTTGTATCCCCTTTCTCTTTTTTTCAGGCATGAGGGCCTTCTTGAGCATTTCTTGTAGTGGATGTCTTGTGGAAATGAACTCCCTTAGCTTTTGTTTATCTGAGATAGTCATTATTTCTCCATCATATCTGAAGAATATTTTTGCTGGATAGAATATTCTTGACTGAAAGTTTTTGTATTTCAGGATTTTGAATATATCATTTCACTCTCTCCTAGCCTGTAAAGTTTCTGCCAAGAATTCAGCTGAGATCCTGATTGGAATTCCTTTGTATGTTATTTATTTATTTATTTTTGTCTTGCTGCCCTTAATATTGTTTCTTTGTCATTGACTTTTCCCACCTTTACTATTAAATGCCTCGGAGAGAGTCTTTTCATGTTGATATATTTAGGAGGTCTATTGACATCATTCACTTGTATTTCCAACTCCTTTCCCAGGTTTGGGAAGTTCTCTGCTATTATTTCTTTGAACAAGCTCTCTGCTCCTTTTCCCCTCTCTTCTCCCTCTGAAATACTTATACTCCTTATGTTCCATTTCCTAATTGAGTTAGATGTTTCTCAGAGAATTTCTTCATTTCTTTTTAGTCTTAGTTCTCTCTCCTCCTCCATCTGGAGCATTTCTGCATTCCTATCCTCAATATTGTTAATTCTTTCCTCCATATTACCAGCTCTGTTTTTAAAGATTCCAGGTTTTTCTTTATCTCCTCCATTGTGTTTTTCATCTCCAACATTTCTGATTGGTTTTTCTTTATAGTTTCAATCTCTTTTGTGAAGAAGTTCCTCAATTCATTGAATTGTCTATGTGTATTTTCTTGTCATTCATTGAGCTTTTTAATGATAGCAATTTTGAATTCTCTGTCACTTAGGTTATAAATTTCTGTGCCTTCAGGATTGATTTCTGGATGCTTGTCATTTTCTTTCTTGTCCAGAGATTTAATATATTTTTGAATACTGCTTAAGTGTGTGGGCTTATTTTTTCTCATGCTGAAAATATCTGGTCACAGCTTCCTCCTGTTGCCACTGGGTGGGGGTCAAGAACTGTGTATTTTGTGCCTGCTGTGATCTACAGGCACTCTGGCTGACTGGCTATGCTGGAGTGGTGGGTGGGGGGAGGGGCTCTTCCTTTCACCTACCTGATCCTGGGGGCTTCTTGCTCTTCCTCTGCTATTTGCTTTCCTTGGTTGCTAGCTTGATGAAGATACCCGTGCAACAGTTCAGCCCCCCCCCGTATGGAATTTCCCACCAGTTGTGACAGAACTTGGAGAGCAATGGCTTTCCCATGGAGGGCTGCCCCTCCTCCACCCCTCTGAGAGCCACACAGCCCCAGTCCCAGGGTTGCTGTTGTTGGGGAAGAAAAGCAGTTCTCCTTACCTCCTTCCACTTCCTCCGGGGGGTCCAGCACCTCCACCTTCAGACGTGTGGCTGTGTGGGTCTCTCAGACGTCTTTTGTGTTGTGTGAATGTCCTCTGTTTGGGTATGAATGCCCTTTTTGTTGTATCTTAGGTGGAGAGAGTCTAAGGGGGAAAGCTCACTTTGCCATGATGCTGATGTCACTGTCTCTGGCAATTTCTTAAAATAAGACAATAAAATTTGCTGCATCAGTGCACTCTTCCTTTCATGAACAATTTCTCTGTAGGATGCAATGCTGTTTGATAGATTTTACCCACAGTAGAACTTCTTACAAAAATGGAGACAATCATCTCAAACATTGCCACTGCTTTATCAACTAAACTAATGTAATATTCTAAATCCTTGGTAATCATTTCAACAGTCTTCATGGCATCCTTACCAGAAGTGAAGAAACCATTTTGTTTGCTTATCCATAAGAAGCAACTTCTCATTCGTTAAAATTTTATCATGACATTGCAGCAATTCTGTCACATCTTCAGGCTCCACTTCTAATTCTAGTCCTCTTGCTATTTTCAGTACACCTGGAGTTCCTTCCTTCACTGAAGTCTTGAATCCTTCAAAGCCATCCATAAGGGTTGGAATCAACTTCTTCCAAACTCCTGTTAATGTTGATACTTTGACCTCTTTCCATGAATCACAGATGTTCTTAATGGCTCTAGAATAGTGAATCCTTACCAGAAGGTTTTCAATTGACTTTGCCAAGATCCATTAGAGGAGTCATTATTTATGGCAGCTATAGCCTTACAAAATTTATTTCTTAAATAATAAGACTTCAAAGTTGAAATTACTCCATTATTCATGGACTGCAGGATGGATATTGTGTTAACAGGTGTGGAAACAACATCCACCTCATTGTACATCCCCACCAGAGCTCTTGGGTAACCAAGTGCATTGTCAGTTAGCAGTAATATTTTGAAAAGAATATTTTCTTCTGAGTGGCAGATCTCAAAAGTGAGCTTAAAATATTCAGTAAATTATGTTGTAGATAGATGTACTGTCATCCAGGCTTGGTTGTTCCATTTGTAGAGCACTGGTAGAGTAGATTTAGCATAATTCTTAAGGACCCTAGGATTTTCAGAGTGGTAAATGAGCATTAGCTTCAATTTAAACTCACCAGCTGCATTAGCCCCTAACAAGAGAATCAGGCTGTCCTTTGAAGGTTTGAAACCAGGCATTGGCTTCTCTTCTCTAGCAATGAAAGCCCTAGATCACATCTGCTAATAGAGGGCTATTTTGTCTACATTGAAAATCTGTTGTTTAGTGTAGCAACCTTCATTAATTATCTTAGTTAGATCTTCTGGATAATTTGCTGCAGCTTCTACATCAGCACCTGCTACTTCACCTTGCACTTTTATGTTATAGAGATGGCTTCTTTTCTTAAACTTCATGAACCAACCTCTGCTAGCTTCAAACTTTTCTTCTGCAGCTTCCTTACCTCTCTCAGCCTTCATAGAATTGAAGAGAGTTAGGGCCTTTTTCTAGATTAGGTTTTGGCTTAAGGGAATGTTGTGGCTGGCTTCATCTTCTACCAAGACCACTAAAATTTTCTCCATGTCAGCAATAAGGCTGTTTTGCTTTCTTATCATTCGTGTATTCACTTGAGTAGCACTTTTAATTTCCTTCCAGAACTTTTCCTTTGCATTCACAACTTGACTGTTTGGTGTAAGAGGCCTAGATTTTGGCCTATCTTGGCTTTTGACATGCCTTTCTCACTAAACTTAATCATATCTAGCTTTTGATTTAAAGTGAGAGTTGTGCAGCTCTTACTTTCACTTGAGCACTTACAGGCTGTTGTAGGGTTGTTAATTGGCCTGCTTTCAATATTGTTGTGTCTCCAGGAATAGGGAGGCCTGAGGTGAGAGAGAGAGATCTTGGAATGGCCAATCATTGGAGTAGTCAGAACATACACAACATTTATTGATTAAGTTTGCCATCTTATATGGGCATGGTTTGTGGTGTCCCAAAAAATTACAACAGAACATCAAAGATCACTGATCGCAGATCACCATGACAAATATAATAATGAGAAAGTTTGAATTATTGTGAGAATCACCAAAATGTGACACAGTGAGAAAATGCTGTTGGAAAAATGGCACTGATAGACTTTCTTGATTTAAGGTTGCCACAAAACTTCAATTTGTAAAAAACACAATATCTGCAAAGTGCAGTAAGATGAGGTATGCCTATATTTCTGTAAAGTCAGTAGTAATGTCCCTTATTTAATTTCTGATTTTAGTCATTTGATTCTTCTCTCTTTTTTTCTTGGTCAGTCTGGTTAAATGTTTGTCAATCTTATTGACCTTTTCAAAAAACGAACTTTTAGTTTCATGGATATTTACTTTATGCTTTTTCTATATTCTAGTTCATCAATATCCACTCTAATCCTTATTATTTCCTTCCTTCTGATTGCTTTGGGTTTAGTTTTCTCTTTTTTTCCCTTCAAGTATCTTAAGGTGGAAGTTTAGCTTACTGATTTGATTAGTTGATTGATTCTTCTTTTTGAATATAGGCATTTACAGCTATAAATTTTCATCTAAGCACTTGTTTCCCATAAGTTTTGTTATGTTGTGCTATATTTTTATTTACCTCAAACCATTTTCTTATTTCTCTTGAGATTTCTTCTTTTACCCATTGGTTATTTAGTACTGAATTGTTGGATTTTTACACATTTTTTTGCATTTCCCAAATTTCTTTCTGTTATTAATTTCCTATCTCCATTAAAGGAGATCATCCTTTTATGAGTTCAATCCTTTTATGACCTAGCTTTATGACCTAGCATATAGTCTAACCTGGAGAGTGTTACAGATGCACTTGAGAAGAGAGTGTTTTCTGCTGTTGTTGGATGGAGTTCACTGTAGAAGATCTGCCAGATCTAGTTTGTATAGACTGTTGTTCGAGACTTCCATTTCCTTGTTGATCTTCGGCATAGCTTTTTATATAGTATTGATAGTGGAGTATTGAAGTCTCTGTCTATTGTTGAATTGTTTATTTCTCCCCTCAGTTCTGTCAGCCTTTGCTTCATGTATTTTGGGACTCTGTTGTTAGGTGTTAGGGCTCTGTGTTGTTAGGATATATGTTTATAATTTTTATAATTTCAAGATGGAATGACCCTTTTATCAATATAAAATGTCACTCTTTAGCTGTAGTAGCATTTTCGATTTAAAGTTCATTTTGTCTGATATAAGTATAGCCATTCTGGCTTTTATATGGTTACTGTTTGCATTATATATCTTTTTTTACAACCCTTTACTTTCAATGTACTTGTATCTTTGAATCTAAAGTATGTCTCCTGGGAGTGATGTTAGCATTATGGTGGAGTGAGTTCTTCCCTCTGTCTCTTACCCCTAAGTTACAACCAGTGGGACATCCACTGACCAACAAAGGACTCCCTGCACAGAACACCAGAACACATGAGAGATCCATGCATCTATACATCTGAAGGAGGGTGGACTTGACCTCCAGGAGGTAGTGAAACTAGAGGAGAAACTCCTATTTGCTCCTCCAATGGTGGTGATCCAAAATGCAGATGCTCTGGCAGTGGCAGTGGTGCCCTGGCCAGAGGTTTCAAAGAGCCTACTAGCATGTGCTGGCATCCAGAGGCTGAAGGAACAGATACAGAGCTTGTAGCTTAGCCCCTCTCCTACCAGATGACACCTATAGGGCAGATGGCACCTATGACCTGAGGCTTCAGGAGCTACAACCAAATCCATGACCCAGCCTCCAGTGGCAGCACCCCCAACACTGGCTATACCAGCAGTGGGGGCTGCATGCAAGACCCTGGGCCCCTGGCAATGATAGCAATGCCTGTGAACCTAGCACCCCTGGCAGCAGTGTTGTCAGCACCCCCAGATAACCTGGGAATAGCAGCGCAGCTGGTGCATGGGGAAGCAGCATCTAAGCCCATGGAGAACCCACAGAGAGCCAGTGGGGGAACATAAGACCCAGGCGACCTGGAAGCAGCAGAAGTGTTTGCAGCCTGGTGGCCCTGGTGGTGACATCCAAGACTGCAGTGACATCATAAGCAGCAGGGCCCCAGCAACCTCAGAGGCACAATAGCACAAGGAAGGCACAGAAAATGCCTCTGGCAAAGGCAGTGGAGTGTGAAAAGTGCAGGCTCTCAAATTCAACCAGAAGCAGCTCAGAATCAAAGTAACCAAAGCCTTATCCAAATAAGAAAGGTGTTTACTACCACAAATGCACTGGTAGAGGATCAACTCATCAAGCACCATGAAAAACTACAGTAAACACAGTAGAACAGAAAGAAAATGACAACTCTCCAGAAATCAAACTTAAAGACACAGAAGATTACAATCTAACCAACAGAGCATTCAAAATAGCTGTCATGAAGAAACTCAATGAGTTACAAGAAAATTCAAAAAGACAGTTCAATGAGCTCAGGAATAAAATTAATGAACAGAAGGAATACTTCACCAAAGAGATTGAAACTCTAAAAACAAAAAACTAACAGAGATTCTGGAGATGAAGAACACAATTAGTGAGATGAAAAATAAAGTAGAAAGCATTGGAACTAGAGCAGACCATATGGAAGAGAGAATTAGCAAGCACAAAGGTAGAAATCTAGAAAAGATTCAGATGGAAAAAGAGAGAGGACTAAGATTTTTGAAAAATGAAAAAATTACAAGAACTGTCCGACTCAATTAGGAAAAGCAACACAAAGATAATGGGTATCCCAGAAAGAGAAGAGAAGGAGAAAGGAGCAGAAAGCTAATTCAAAGAAATAATAGCTGAGAACTTCCCAAACCTGGGGAAGGAACTGGATATATAAGTACATGAAGCTAATAGAACTCCAAATTATGTCAATGTAAAAAGACCTTCTCCAAGGCATATTATATTAAAACTGTCAAAAGTCAATGACAAAGAAAGAATACTAAGGGTGGCCAGAGAGAAGAAAATAACTTACAAAGGAACCTCCATTAGGATATCAGCAGATTTCTGAGCAGAAACTCTATAGGCTAGGAGAGAGTGGATGATATATTCAAAATGTTGAAAGACAAAAACTATTGAAAGACAAAAACTATTGGTGAAGAATACTCTATCCAGCAAAGTTATGCTTCAGATATGAAGGAGAAATAAAGGCTTTCCCAGATAAACAAATGCTGAGGGAGTTCATGGCCACCAGACCTGCTTTACAAGAAATTTTGGAGGAAGCCCTCCTACCAGAAACAAAAAGGCAAAAGTTTAAAAAGCTTTGAGCAAGGTGATAAATAGAGTCAGAAAATTGCAACTGTATATCAGAATAGGTTAGTGAACACTTAATTATAACATAAAGGCTAAAGAGAAAGAAAGCATCAAAAATAACTATAACCACTTCAATTTGGTAACAAACTCACAACACAGAAAAGGATAATTTGTGACAACAAAAACATAGAAGGAGAAAAGGAAAAGGATGAAACCTGCATAGGCTAATGGAGACAAGAGGCTATCAGCAGAAAAAGGACTATCTCATCTATGAGATCTTTTATACAAACCTCATGGTAGCCACAAGACAAAAAGTCAGAGCAGACTTACAAATCATAAATAAAGAGGAAACTGAGAAAAACATTGCAGAAAACCACCAAACTGAAATGTCAGACAGGAATACAAGGAAAAAGAAACACTGGATATATAGAAAAACCAAAAAACGAAGATAAAATGGCAGTACTAAACCCTCATATATCAGTAATCAATCTAAATATAAATGGATTGAATTCACCAATCAAAACACACAGAGTAGCTGGATGGATTAAAAAACAAGATCCAACAAGATGCTGCCTCCAGGAGACCCATCTCAGCTCTAAAGACAAACATAGGCTCAGAGTGAAGGGATGGAAGATGATACTCCAAGCAAATGGTAACCAAATGTAACTATACTTATATCAGACAAAACAGACTTCAAGCCAAAAAAGACAAGAGACAATGATGGGCATTATATAATGATAAAAGGGACATTCCACCAAGAAGACATAACACTTATTAATACACATGCACCTAACATAGGAGCACCAAAGTATATAAAACAACTATTGACAGATCTAAAGGGAGAAATTGACAGCAACACAATAATAGCAGGGGACTTCAACAGCCCACTTACATCAGTGCATGGATCATCCAGATAGAAAGTCAACAAGGAAACATTGGCCTTAAATGAGACACTAGACCAGATGGACTTAATAGATATATATAGAACATTCTACCCCAAAGCAGCAGAATACATATTCTTCTCAAGTGCACATGGAACATTCTCAAGGATAGACCATATGTTGGGAAACAAAACAAGCCTCAATAAATTTAAGAAGATTGACATCATAGCAAACATCTTTTCTGACCACAATATTATGAAACTAGAAATCACCTAAAAAAAGAAACCTGGAAAAGCTACAAATATGTGAAGACTAAACAACATGCTACTGAACAACTATTGTATCAATGAAGAAATCAAAGTAGAAATAAAAAAATACCTAGAGACAAATCAAAATGAAAACACAGCATACCAAAACTTATGGGATGCTGCAAAAGTTGTACTAAGAGGGAAGTATATAGCAATATAGGCCTACCTCAAGAAACAATAAAAATCTCAAAAAAAAAAAACAATCTAACACTATACCTAAAAGAACTAGAAAAAGAAGAATAAACAAAGCCCAAAGTCAGTGGAAGGAAGGAAATAATAAAAATCAGAGATGAAATAGAGACTAAAAAGACAATAGAAGTGATCAATGAAACTAAGAACTGATTCTTTGAAAAGATAAACCAAATTGACGAAATTTTAGCTAGACTCACTAAGAAAAAAGAGAGAAGGCTCGAATAAATAAAATCAGAAATGAAAGAGGAGAAATTACAATGGATATGCCAGAAATACAAAGGATTATAAGAGAATACTATAAAAGCTACACACCAACAAATTGGATAACCTAGAAGAAATGGATAAATTCTTAGAATCATACAACCTCTCAAAACTTAATCAAGAAGAAATAGAGAATCTCAATAGACCAATCATAATTAAAGAGATTGAAATGGTAATCAAAAAAACCCCCTCCCCCTCAAAAAAAGTCCAGGGCCAGATGGCTTCTCTGGTTAATTCTACCAAACATTCAGAGAAGATTTAATACCTGTCCTTCTCAAAGTCTTTCAAAAAACAAAAGAGATGGGATGCTTTCTAACTCATTTTATGAGGCCATCATTACCCTGATACCAACACCAGACAAAGACAATACAAAAGATAATTACAGGCCAATATTGCTGATGAACATAGATGCAAAAATCCCTAGCAAAATATTAGCAAATTGAATACAACAATCCATTAAAAGGATTATATACCATGATCAAGTGGGATTTATTCCAGGGACATAGGAATGATTCAACATCCACAAATCAATCAATTTGATATACCACATTAACAAAATGAAGAAGAAAAATCATATGATCATCTAAATAGACACAGAGAAAGTGTTTGACAAGATTCAACATCCATTTATTCTCAATAAAATAGTTATAGAAGGAAAGCACATCAACATAATAAAGGCCATATATGACAAACCCACAGCCAATGTTATACTCAATAGTGAAAAACTAAAAGCTATTCCTCTAAGAATAGGAACAATACAAGGGTGCCCACTCTTGCCACTCTTATTCAACATAGTATTGGAAGTCCTTGCCAATTAGGCAAGAAAAAGAAATAAAAGGAATTGAAATTGGAAAGGAAGAAGTAAAACTGTCACTATTTGTGGATGACATGTTCCCTATATAGAAAACCCTAAAGAATCCACCAAAAAACTATTAGAAATAATTAATGAATACTGTAAATTTGCAGGGTACAAAATAAACATACAAAAATTATTTGCATTACTGTACACCAACGATGAACTAGCAGAAAGAGAAATCAAGAATACAATCCCATTTACAATTGAAACAAAAATAATAAAATACCTAGGAATAAACTTAGCCAAGGAGGTGAAGGACTTGTACACTGAAAACCATAAGATATTATTGAAATAAGTTGAAGAAGATGCAAAGAAATGGAAGGCTATTCAGTGCTCATGGATTGGAAGAATAAACATAGTTAAAATGTCCATGTTACTTAAGCATTCTACAGATTCAGTGCAATCTTGATTAGAATCCCAGTGATAGAATCCCATTTTTCTTGGATATAGGACAAAGAATCCTAAAATTTATATGGAACAACAAAAGACCCCCAAATAGCCAAAGCAATCTTAAGAAAAAAGAGCAAAGCTGGAGGTATCACACCCCATGAATTCAAAATATGCTACAAAGCTATAGCAATCATAACAGCATGGTACTGGCAGAAAAACAGATCCATAGATCAATGCAACAGAGTTGAGACCCCAGAAATAAAACACACGTTTATGGAAAGCTAATTTTTGACAAAGGAGTCAAGAACATACATTGGAGAAAGGAAAGTCTCTTCAATAAACAGTGTTGGGAAAACTGAAGAGCCACATGGAAAAGAATGAAAGTCTTACACCATACACAAAAATTAACTCAAAATGGATTAAGGACTTGAATGTAAGGCCTGAAACCATAAAAATCCTCTAAGAAAACATAGGCAGTACACTCTTTGACATCAGTCTTAGAAGGATCTTTTTGAATACCCTGTCTCCTCGGGCAAGGGAAACAAAAGAAAAAATAAACAAATGGGACTAAATCAAACTACAAAGCTCCTGCACAGCAAAGGAAACCATCAAAAAAATGAAAAGACAACCCACCAACTGGGAGAAAATATTTGCAAATCACATATCTGATAAGGGGTTAATTTCCAAAATATATAAACAACTGATACAACTCAGCAGCAAAAAAATAAAAACCCAGTCAAAAAATGGGCAGAGGATATTAACATTTTTCCAAAGAAAATTTACAGATGGCCAACACATGAAAAGATGCTGAACATCTCTAATTATTAGGGAAATGCAAGTCAAAACTACAATGAGATATCACCTCACACCTATCAGAATGGCAATTATTAAAAAGACAAGAAATAACAAGTGTTGGAGAGGATGTGGCAAAAAAGGAACCCCCATGCATTGCTGGTGGGAATGCAAACTGGTGCAGCCTCTATGGAAAACAGTATGGATATTTCTCAAAAATTAAAAATGGAACTACCATATGACCCAGCTATCCCACTACTGGGTATTTATCCAAAGAACTTGAAATCAACAGTTCAAAGAGGCTTATGCACCCCTATGTTCATTGCAGCATTATTTATTCACAATATTCAAGAAGTAGGAGCAACCCAAGTGTCCCTTTGATGATTGGATGAAGAAGATGTGGTATAATGGAATACTACTCAGCCATAAAAAAAGACAAAACTGTCCCATTCGCAACATGGATGGACCTTGAGGATATTATGTTAAGCGAAATAAGTCAGACAAAGAAAGACAAACACCATATGATCTCACTCATATGTGGAAGATAAACTAACGCATGGACGAAGAGAACTGATTAGTGATTATCAAAGGGGAAGGGGGTTGGAGGGTGGGCATAAGGTGTAAAGGGGCACATTTACATGGTGACTGACAAATAATAATGTATAACTGAAATTTCACAATGTTATAAACTATTATTACCTCAATAAAAAAAAAGAATAGAACTACTGTATGATCCAGCTATTCCACTTCTGGGTGTTTAGCCAAAGAACATAAAAACACTAATTTGAAAAGATATATGCATTCCTATATTCATTGCAGCATTATTCACAATAGCCAAAACTTGGAAGCAACCTAAGTGCCTATGAATGGATGAATGGATGAAGAAAATGTGATATATATATATATGGAATAGTATTCAGCCATTAAAAAAGACAAAATTGTGCCATTAGCAACAACATGGATGGATCTTGAGGGTATTATACTAAGCAAAGTAAGTCAGACAGAGGAAGACAAATACCATATGATTTCTCTCATAGGTGGAAAATAAAAACAAACACATAGAGATTGAAACAGGTTGGTAGTTACCAGAGGTGAAGTGGGTGGGGGGAGGGTGAAAGGGGTAAAGGGGCACATATGTATGATGATGGATGGAAACTAGACTTTTGGCAGTGAACATGATGCAGTCTATACAGAAGCCAAAATATAATTATGTATGCCTGAAATTTACATAATGGCATAAACCAATGTGACCTCAATAAAATAAAAATAAAAAAACCTTTGATGCTCTCTATGTAGACAGTATAGAATTGGATCTTTTTGTGTGTGTGTGTGAGGAAGACCAGCCCTGAGCTAATATCTGTCGCCAATCCTCCCCTTTTTTGCTGAGGAAGACTGGCCCTGGGCTAACATCCATGCCCATCTTCCTCTACTTTATATGGGACGCTGCCACAGAGTGGCTGACAAGCAGTGTGTCGGCGGGCGCCCGGGATCCGAACCTGCGAACCCCGGGCTGCCAAGCGCGGACTAAACCGCTGCGCCACCGGGCGGCCCCAGAATTGGATCTTTTTTTTTTTTATCCATTCTGCCAATCTTTGCTTTTTGAATGGAGAATTTAACCCATTTACATTTAGAATAATAGTATACTGATAAGTAAGCATTTACTTCTGCCATTTTGCTATTTGTTTTATGTATGTCTTATAGCTTTTTTTTTGTCCCTCATTTACTCCAATAACATCTTCTTTTGTGTTTAGTTGACTTTTTGTAGTCACATGTATTGATTCCCTTCTCATTTCCTCTGTGTTTCTTCTGCAGATATTATCTTTGTGAGTACCATTGGTATTACATATAACATCCTAAAGTCATAGCAATCTTATTTGAGTTGATACCAAGTTAACCTGAATCACATACAAGAACTCTCCTCCTATGCAGCTCCATCTCCCCCCTTTTACGTTTTGATGTCTAACATTACATCTTTATACATTGTGTACCCAATAACATAGATTTAAATTCTTTTTTATGCATTTGTCTTTTAAATTATGTAGAAAACAAAAAGGGAGTTACTAACCAAAATTATAATGTTAGCTTCTATATATGCCCATATATTTACATTTGATGGAGATATTTATATATCTTCATTCAAATTAAAGTTACTGTCTAGCATCCTTTGATTTCAACCTAAGGACTCTCTTTAACATTTCTTGTAGGGTAAGTCTAGTGGTAATGAACACCCCTGCATTTGTTTATCTTGGAACATCCTAATTTCTCACTCATTTTTGAAGGACAATTTGGCTGAATACAGAATTTTTGGTTGACATATTTTTCTTTCAGAATTGTAAATATATCATCCCACTGCCTTCTGGCTTCCAAGGTTTCTGATAAGAAGTCAGTTGATAATTTTATTGAGCATTCCTTGTACATGCTGAGTAGCTTCTTTTTTGCTGCTTTCGAGATTCTTTGTCTTTTGACAATTTGATTCTAATATGTCTTAGTGTGAGTTTCTTTAAATTTATCCTGTTTGGAATTTGTTGAGATTCTTGGATTTGTAGATACACGTATTTCATCAAATTTAGAAAGTTTTTGGCCATTAACTTTTCAAATAATGTTTATACCCATTTCTCTTTCTCTTCTCCTTCCAGTATTCTAATAATGCATATATTTGTATTCTTGATGGTGTCCCATTAGTACCTTAGGGGGACTTCAATCTTTTTTCTTTCTGTTCCTCAGACAATAAATTCCATTGTCCTCTCTGTGAGTTTGCTGATTTTTTTTTCTGCCTACTCAAATCTGCTATTGAACCCCTCTGGTAAGTTTTTCACTTCAGTTATTATATTTTTCAGCTCTAGAATTTGTTTGGTTCCTTTTCATAATTTCTATCCCTCTGTTGATATTGTCATTTTGTTCATATATCATTCTTCTGATTTCTTTTACTTCTTTGTCCATGTTTTTCCTTAGTTCTTTTAACTTATTTAAGACAGTTATTTTAAAATCTTTGTCCATTAAGTCCAATGTCTGGGCTCCCTCAGGGATGATTTCTGCCAATTAATTTTGTTTTCTTGAATAAGCTATGTTTTCCTGGTTTTTTTTTTTGTATGCCTTGTAATTTTTTTTAAATTGAGCATTTAGCTATTTTGTGGTAACTCTGGAAATCAGATTATCCCCCCTTCCTTGGAGCTTGCTTTTTTTTTTTTTTTTAATTGTTGAAGACTGCAGTAGACTTTTTGTTTTGAGAATTTTCCAAACCTTTTTTCAAGACTATTCCTTGTTGAGTATGATCACTGAAGTCTTTGTTCCTTCAGCTCATGTTCAGCTAATGTTTTGACAGAGATTTCCTTGAATGCCAGGAGCTGAAACAAATAAAAGTGAAAATAAAAGAGATTGAGAGGGGGGGAGAGAGAGAGAGAGAGAGAGAAACAGCTACCTCTCTCAATGTTAGCAGATTGGCTCTGTCTTAAGACACTTCTTCATCACTTAGCTAGGCTTGTTTTGTGCCTAGGGATCAGCCCAAGATGATAGCTTAAGGTCTTCTCAGGACTTTTCTGAGCATGCATCTTGCCTGGATATGCACATGGCTTTCTAAATTCTCCCATATATGCAGCTTCTTTTCTATGTCTTAATTTTTAAAAAAAGTCTCACCCCAGCTCTCTTTCAGGTCTTAGGTGGTCTATTCTATGACTCCATGCATAATTTCTTGCCCCAAGTGTCAGTGGGTTTGTAGTTCACTTTGTTGCCTTTATGAACAGTGCCTGTCACTTTTCCCACTTGCACTCTGAGTTACACAAAACAGCAAGTGCCTTGCTTCAGTCCTTTAGATATCCCCCAGAGAGGTTAGATCAGACAAACCCAATAACTTACAGTTAAGTTCTACTGTGCTCCCTTCAGTTCAAGGAAGGCAACTAGGAACTGGGCTGCCATCTGTTCATGACTAAGTTTGATGCTATGCCATGGAGGGAGTGGGGCAAGGTTGATTAAAAACACTATAAAACTCTCCTACCATTTTGAAGATGGCTTTTTTGTGATTGGGCATTTGCTTGGTTGCTGTAAACCTTTGTTTTCCAGAGCTCCTACAAGGTTGGTTCAGACAGCTTCTGGTTGTTTTTTTGATCTTTCTGTGGGGGAGTGAGAACTTGGAGCTTCCTGGGCTCTCAAGCTGTGAGACTTAGGTCAATACTTTTTTTTTTTTTTTTTTTTTGCCTAACAAAGTCCGATTGTTCCAACATCATTTGTTGAAAAAGCTATCTTTCCTGAATTTAATCACTTTTGCTCCTTTGCCAAAATTCATTTAGTTCAGCACATTTGCATGGGTCTATTTTTGGATAGTTTATTTTGTTCTATTGATCTATATCTCTATTCATCTTCCAATAACACAGTCTTGATTTCTGTAGCTATAAAATAAATCTTAAAATCGGGGACAGAATTCCTTGTACTTATTTCTTGTTTTTTAGAATTGCTTTGGGTATTCTAGTTCCTTTGCCATTCCATTTAATCTCGTCTATATCTACAAAAACTCTTACTGGGATTTTGGTAGGAATTGTGTTAATTCTATATATTCATTCAGGGAAAATTGACATCTCTCCATGACATGTTGAGTCACCCAATTCATAAACACAGCATTTCTCTCCATTTATTTAGATATTCTTCAATTTCTTTCATTGGTGTTGTGTAATTTTCAGAATACAAACCCTGTACATTGTTTTTTTACATTTAAGTATCTTTTTTTGAGCTAATGTAAGTGGTATTGTATTTTAAATTTAATTTTGTTATGTATATTTTCATTGTTTTTATATGGAGATACAATTCATTTTTGTATATTCATCTTGTTTTCTGTGACACTGCAGAACTCACTTATTTTTTTCTTTTTTTAAATTCCTTGGGATTTTAATGTACATAATTGTGTCATTTGTAAATAGGGACAGTTTTATTTCTTTCTTTCTCATCTGTATGCCTTTTATTTCCTTTTCTTGCTTTATTACACAGGGTAGAACTTCCAGCACTATGCTAAATAAAAGTAGTGAGATCAGACTTATTTGCCTTGTTCCCAGTCTTAGGGTAAAAACATTCAATTCTGCACAGTTAAGTATAACGTTAGCTGTAGGTTGTCATGGATGCTCTTTATCAAGTTGAGGAAGTTCTCATAGTTTTTGAGGAGAAGTTGGATGTGATTTTTACTTTTATTCCTCTGTAGGTAAGATGTTTTTCCCCTCTGGCTTCTTTCATTTTTTTTTTTTAATCTTTGATTTTCTATAGTTTGAAATTGATAGTCTTAGGTGAAGTTTTTTTGGCATTTATCCTGCTTGGTGTTATCCTGAGCTTTGTGGATCTGTGATTTGGTGTCTGACATTAATTTGGTGGAAATTCTCAGTCATTATCATTTCAAATATTTCATGCATTTTTTTCCATTCTTCTCCTGTTACTCCCCTTACATATATGTTATACCTTTTGTAGTTGTCCTACAGTTCTTAGATATTCTATTCTAAGTTTTCAGTCTTTGTTCTTTTTGCTTTTTGGTTTTCGAGGATCCTATTGATATATCCTCTAGCTCAGAGATTCTTTCCTCAGCCATGTTCAGTCTACTAATGAGCCCATTAAAGGCATCCTTCTTTTCTTTTACAGCATTTTTTATCTCTAGCATTTCTTTTTGGTTTTTAGGATTTCCATTTTTCTGTTTACATCACTCATCTGCTCTTGCATGCTGTCTACTTTATCCATTAAAACCCTTAGCATATTAATCATAGTTGTTTTAAATTCCCAGTCTGATAATTCCAACATCTCTGTTATGTCTGGTTCTAATGTTTACTCTGTCTCTTCAAATTGTGTTTTTCTTTTTTTTTTTTGCCTTTGGTATGCCTCATAATTTTTTCTTGATAGCTGGACATGATGTATCAGGTACAAGGAACTGCTGTAAATAGGTCTATAATAATGTGGTGGTGAGGTGTAGGGGGGAAGGGGGTCATTCTATAGTCCTATGATTCTCAGTCTTTTAATGAGCCTATGCATCTAGACTGTAAATTTCACAAGTGTTTTTCAGTTTTTTCTCCTTCCCCCCGCCCCTGGTGGGACAGGATGGCTAGAATGCTCTGGAGGGTATTTTCCTCCTCGTTCTTGGAAGGCTAGAGCCTGCTGGAATTGGTTATTTCCCTTCCCCTAGGTCAGTTAGCCTCTGATAATAACCCAACAGGTTAGTCTCTCATTAATTAGTTTCCCCTAAGAGAGGGCCTTGTTAAGAACAGAGTGCTCTGATTATTTCAAAATGGTTCTTTTTCCCCTGCCACTGCCAGAAGCATGAGGGGATTTTTTCTCTGATATTTGCTGTGAGAATCTGTTCAAGCTCCTGGAGGTAGATCTCAAAATATTGTGGGGGCCCCCCATGACTGTTTCCCCCTAGAGTTTTAAACTCTCAGACTTGTCCACACTAAGCCTCCAGCAATTTGTCAATTACAGTTCAGATTTTCCTACTCCAGCACTGGTTCCCACAGTGGTTCCTTCTCTTGAGTCTCTGTACTAGTAATCTGTGACTCCCTGTATTTCCCTGTCTGTCTCTCTAATCTTGGGGGCAGTAGTTTGCCCTGTGGCCTTCCCTATCTTACACATCCAGGAAGAGTTGTAAATTTTTCAGTCTTTTCAGCTTTTCACTTGTTGTTAGGATGGAGTGGTGATTTCCAAGCTCCTTACATTCAAAACTAGAAACTGGAAGTCCTTGATAGTGCCTTTTAATGGAAAAAGTTTTCAATTTTTATTAATTCTAATTTGTCTGTGTTTTCTTTTGTTGCCTGTGCCTTTGGTATCATGTCCAAGAAATCACTGCCAAACTCAATGTCATTAAGCTTTTGACCTATGTTTTCTTCTAAGAATTTTATAGTTTTAGGTCTTACATTTAGGTCATGGATCCATTTTGAGTTAATTTTTGTATGTGGTGTTAGGTAAGGGTGTAACTTCATTCTTTTGCACATGGATATCATGTTTTCCCAGCACCATTTGTTGAAAAGACTGTCTTTCCTCTCATTAAATAGTCTTGGCACCCTTGTTGAAAATCATTTCACCACATATGTGAGGATTTATTTCTGGACTCTCCATTCTATTCCTTTGGTCTGTCTTTATGCCAGTACCACATGGTTTTGATTACTGTAGCTTTGTAGTAAGTTTTGAAATCAGGAAGTATGAGTCTTCCAGCTTTGTTCTTCTTTTTTAGGATTGTTTTGGCTATCTGGGGTCCCTTGAGATTCCATAAGAATTTTAGGATGGGTTTTTCTATTTCTGCAAAAATCATTATTGGTATTTTGACAGGGATTCCATTAAATCTGCATATCACTTTGGGTAGTATTGACATCTTAACAATAATAAGTCTTCCAATCCATAAACACGAGATGTCTTTCCATTTATTTATGTGTTCTTTAATTTCTTTCAGAAATGTTTTTGTTGTTTTCATCATACAAGTCTTTCACCTCAGCTAAGTTAATCCCTAACTTTTTTATTATATTGTAAATGGAATTGTTGTCTTAATTTCCTGTTCAAATTGTTCATTCTTAGTGTAGAGAAATGCAACTAATTTTTGTGTGTTACTTTGTATCCTGCTACTCTATTGAATCATTGATTAATCTTAAGTTTTTAATGTAATCTTTAGGGTTTTCTACATGAGATCATAACATCTGTGAACAGAGATGTTTACTTTTTCCTTTCCAATTTGGAAGCCTTTTACTTTATTTTTCTTGCCCAATTGCTCTAGCTAGAACATCGAGTACTATGTTGAGTAGAAGAGGTAATCCTTGCCTTGTTCCTGATCTTAGAGGAAAAACTTGCATTCTTTCATCATTGAATATAATGTTCACCATGGGTTTTTGGCATTTTATTATGTTGAGGTAGTTTCCTTCTGTTCCTAAGATTTTGAGTGTTATTATCATGAAAAGGTGTTGAATTTTGTTAAATGCTTTTTCTGAATCTATTGAGACGATCATGTGGGTTTTTTTCTCTTTGTTTTGTTAATGTGGCATATTACATTGATCAATTTATGTATGTTGAACCATCCTTGCATTCCAGGAACAAATCCCACTTGCTTGTGGTGTATAATCCTTTTACATGCTGCTGAACTCAGTTTTCTAATATTGTTTTGAGGATTTTAGCATCAATGTTCATATGAAATATTGATCTGCAGTTTTCTTTTCTTGTAGTCTTTGTCTGGCTTTGGTGTCAGGGTAATGCTGGGCTCAAAGCATGAGTTAGAAAGTGTTTCTTCCTATTCAATTTTTTGGAAAAATTTGAGAAAGGTTGGTATTATTTCTTCTTTAAATGTTTGGTAGAATTCACCAGTGAAGACATTGGATCAAGGACTTTTCTTTGTCAGGAGATTTTTTTAAATTACTGATTCAATCTCCTTACTAGTCACAGGTCTATTCAGATCCTATAGCTATTTTCTTTGTGGTTACTGTGGAGAGTACATTTAATATCTTAAATTTGTAACACTCTAATTTGAGTTTATACTAGCTTAACTTCAATAACCTACAAACACTCCGCTCTTTTAACAGCTCTGTCTGATAACACTTTTTTCAAGGCATTATACTCTCATTTTTTTCCCCTTGAGAATAGTATTGAGTATCCTTTTATTTTCCTGATCACTACCATGATAATGAAGTCCATGGTTAACCATTGTTTTATGTTTCAATTAAGTGTCATCTGATCAATGTAAATGACATTTTTCTAATATTGAGAATATTTTCAAACTAAACAGTTTTCATCAAAAGAAAGACAGAGGATGAAACATTACAGTATGGTTTGTGGTTGAAATTATACTTAAAGATTATTGTAGTTCTCAATATGAAAGTATGATAATTATATAATTTTCAGTTAAATATAGATATTTTTAAAAGGTAAAATAAGCTTTTAACTGTAGAAAACAAAGTGTATTTAATTCAACAGTTTTACATTTGAAATATTTGAATGCTGATGGATTGTGGTTAGCATTTATTCTATGTATTCTTCATAGTAATAAAATGTTACTATCACAAAGAAATTTATAACACATTAAAGTACCTACACATTCAAATATTGACAGTATTGTCTAAACCTACTGACATTTAGAAAAGTTCCAAGTTCTGAATTTGCTTAATTTTGAGAATAAGAGGATATTGATGTATCTTACATTGCTGTACATTTTGTAATAAAGTAATTGCTATGCTGAATTATTATTAAAATTATAGCTGTTTAAAAAAATTAAATAGCATCGTGTTTTATCTATAGTTTAATTATCAAATAAACAATGATTTGGGCTTTCTAATTATGAAGACATAATAGATTAATACTTATTTATATTAATATCCTTAAATAGCCCTAGTACTTAAAGTAGAACTGTTAAGGCCATTCTTTTAAAAATTAACTAGTGATAGTTTATTCAGACCACGTTTCTTAGTCAAGTTTTGATGTTGCTAATGGGGTTATGATTATGAATTGGACTGAAGTTGAAAGAAAATTTTATTAATAGGTTATTCTCAAATAGTTTCTTCTGAAAACCTAATCTTCACATTAGATTTACATTTAAAATTTTAACTACGGATTATTATAAAATTCTCAGATATGGGTACTTGATATTGATTCAATATTCCCATTAGTTTCATTGAAATATGACAATGTCTTAATATGAAAAAAAGTATGGCTGAAAGTTTGATGTAGGAATAAAGATCCAATGGACACTAATTCAATTTGGCATAATCACTTTGGAGGCCAAAGTTATAAGTTCAGCACTTAGATGTGACTTAACAAGTGACAGAGGGAAACGCCCCAAATATCATTATTCTAAGATTTAATGTATCAGAAAATTATGTCATTGTTCATATGACATTGAAGGAATTTTAAATGTATTTCAGAAAGATTTCTAAAAATTTCACATGTAAGTACCTGCTAATGATAGGTCACTTAAAAAGAAAATACCTGAATTATCCTAGAATAAGGTGAACTTCGGTGGTCAAAGTGCCTTATTTTAAAACTCCAGTATTCAGTTTCAAATATTTAATAATAAAAATATATGAACTGATAAATTGTTTTAAATAAAAAGATGTAAAGTTATTTACGCATATCTTGATTTTACCAAAATCCAATTGTAATATCTTTGTGATAACAGCTAAAGGAAAATACTGAATTACATACTCTCAAGTGAGATTTGAAATGTCCCAGTCCTTAAAGGATATAAAATTGAAAATGATTGCATTGAGTAAATTGTAAATGAATATAGAGACAATTTTGGAAATCAATGAATGAATCTAAAATCCACACCATTAGCCACATGATGTCGCTGTATACCACAAGTCTTGACACTGGAAATGTACCGATCACCAAAAACTAAAGGAGGAAGCTCCATTTTGTGACAACCCGAGAGAAGACAAAAACGGTAAGGAGATAAATCATTGAAAATATGAAGTAAAAAAAGCATGATTTTGAAGTAAGGTGAGAGCGGTACGAAAGGTGTCGTGCTTTTGCGATGCTGTTTTCCAGGCGAGGAGGCAAGGGAGCTCGGCGCCTGCTGCTCTCACTTCTGCTCCTTGCAGCCTGGAAGGCGGGCAGCGGCCAGGTCCACTACTCGGTCCCCGAGGAGGCCAAACACGGCACCTTCGTGGGCCGCATCACGCAGGACCTGGGGCTGGAGCTGGCGGAGCTGGTGCCGCGCCTGTTCCGAGTGGCGTCCAAAGGCCGCGGGGACCTTCTGGAGGTAAATCTGCAGAATGGCGTTTTGTTTGTGAATTCTCGGATCGACCGCGAGGAGCTGTGCGGGCGGAGCACGGAGTGCGGCATCCACCTGGAGGTGATCGTGGACCGGCCGCTGCAGGTTTTCCACGTGGAGGTGGAAGTGAAGGACATTAATGATAGTCCACCGGTCTTCAGAGAGAGAGAACAAAGGTTATTTATTCCTGAATCGAGACTGCTGGATTCACGTTTCCCGATAGAGGGCGCTGCTGATGCGGACATTGGGACCAACGCTCTTCTAACATACACCCTCAGCCTCAGTGATTATTTCTCTTTGGATGTACAGGCAAGTGATGAACTCAGTAAGTCACTTTCACTTGAATTGAGGAAATCCTTGGACAGAGAAGAAACACCAGAACTTCATTTATTATTGACAGCCACTGACGGGGGCAAACCACAGCTGAAAGGTACAGTTCAACTGCTGATCACTGTGCTCGATGTTAATGATAACGCCCCGTTGTTTGCTCAGGCCTTGTACAGAGTCCACTTACTAGAGACTACGACAAATGGAACATTAGTGACCACATTAAACGCCTCTGACGCTGATGAAGGTGTAAATGGGGAAATTGTCTTTTCCTTTGGCAGTGATATTCCTCTTAACGTTCAAAAAAACTTCAAAATTGATTCCAGCTCAGGAGAAATTAGGCTAATTGGTAGACTGGATTATGAAGAAACAAAATCCTACGAAATTCAGGTAAAAGCAGTTGATAAAGGAAGTCCTCCAATGTCAAATCACTGCAAGGTTTTAGTGAAAGTGCTGGATGTAAATGATAACGCTCCAGAACTAGCGGTCACATCCTTATCTTTGCCGGTCAGAGAGGACGCTCCACTCAGCACCGTCATAGCCTTCATCTCCGTGTCTGACCGTGACTCCGGTGTCAACGGGCAGGTGACCTGCACCCTGACGCCTCACGTCCCCTTCAAGCTGGTGTCCACCTTCAAGAATTACTATTCGCTGGTCCTGGACAGCGCTTTGGACCGCGAGAGCATGGCGAACTACGAGGTGCTGGTGACAGCGCGGGATGGGGGCTCGCCTTCGCTGTTGGCCACAGCCAGCTTGTCTGTGGAGGTGGCCGACGTGAACGACAATGCCCCGGCGTTCCCGCAGCCCGAGTACACGGCGTTCGTGAAGGAGAACAACCCGCCCGGCTGCCACATCTTCACCGTGTCTGCGCGGGACGCCGACGCACAGGAGAACGCGCGGGTGTCCTACTCGCTGGTGGAGCGGCGGGTGGGCGAGCGCGCGCTGTCGAGCTACGTGTCGGTGCACGCGGAGAGCGGCAAGGTGTACGCGCTGCAGCCGCTGGACCACGAGGAGCTGGAGCTGCTGCAGTTCCAGGTGAGCGCGCGCGACGCGGGCGTGCCGCCTCTGGGCAGCAACGTGACGCTGCAGGTGTTCGTGCTGGACGAGAACGACAACGCGCCCGCACTGCTGCCGCCTGGGGCGGGCAGCGGGGGTGGCGCGGTGAGCGAGGTGGTGGCGTGGTCGGTGGGCGCGGGCCACGTGGTGGCGAAGGTGCGCGCAGTGGACGCGGACTCTGGCTACAACGCGTGGCTGTCTTACGAGCTGCAGCCGGCGGCGGGTGGCGCGCGCAGCCCGTTCCGCGTGGGGCTGTACACGGGCGAGATCAGCACAACTCGCGCTCTGGACGAGGCGGATTTGCCACGCCAGCGCCTGCTGGTGCTGGTGAAGGACCACGGTGAGCCTGCGCTGACGGCCACGGCCACAGTGCTGCTGTCGCTGGTGGAGAGCGGCCAGGACCTGAAGACCTCGTCGCGGTCGCGGGCAGGCGCTGCGAGCGCAGAGATGGTACTGGTGGATGTCAACGTGTATCTGATCATCGCCATCTGCACAGTGTCCAGCCTGCTGGTGCTCACGCTGCTGCTGTACACGGCGCTGCGGTGCTCGGCGCTGCCCACCGAGGGCGCGTGCGGGCCGGCGAAGCCCACGCTGGTGTGTTCCAGCGCCGTGGGGAGCTGGTCATGTTCGCAGCAGAGGCGGCAGAGAGTATGCTCTGGGGAGGGGCCGCCCAAGACCGACCTCATGGCCTTCAGTCCCGGTCTTCCTCCTGGTCTGAACACGTTGGAAGAAAATGAACACCCAGAAACAAATTCAGACCTTTCTGGTAAGGTAAGTCCAAATTTCGAGCTTTGGTTTTAATTTTTTAAAATTTAACTTATCTAACCATCCTTTCAAATGTCAGTTTTAAAAAGGTATTCAAAGTGTTCACTAAAATCGAAACAAATCTTACCACTTAATGTAGAACTTTATTTATTACTTGCAGCTGCATCTTGAACAGAACTTGGAAACAAACCAAAAACCGAATGTAGGGACAAATTTTCACATTCCTTGACTGAAATAGTAGGATACTTAAAAAAAAATACTGAACTACTTAGTCTTGAACGTATTTAACACAGGATCTCAACATAGTCAAATACAGTGATATTTTCAGGTTTGTTTATTGCCTTATATCTTGTAGTGAAATGTCAAACCCTGGACAAATAATTATAGGCAAAGTTTCAGAAACCATCTGCCTTCCATTGAGGTTTTAAGTTTCAAAAAGGGCAATAAAAATCCTCTTAAACAAATGTAATTTAAAATGTATTTATTGGATGATATTTTATTTTCCATGTTAAAACATACCACCATTACTTCATTGTCATTATGGACAATTCACTGATACCAACAACCCGAGCTCTTCTGGGTCTAGAAGGCTTCATGTGGGATAAATTTGGAGGATCAGCTTGGGAATACTTACTGAGCACCTTCCACTTACTCACCAGTATTCTAAAACCCTTTATTTTTCTCAATCTTTCAAATATCTTTGTGAAGTGGATACTTTAGTCTCACTTTATGGATGGAGGTGCTGAGGCTCAGAAAAACTAAGTTCAGTATTTTACTGAGTTTTCTCCAAATTTCTCAAGGATATCCTAAACTTGCTTGTCCTCATGCACTTTATTGCCTTTGATAAAATATTTAAGATAGCTTACAATGGAAGAAATTTGCAAGAGAAAAAATTTTTAAAAATCTGTTTAAAAGTCAAAGTAAAAGATCAAGAGAGGAATGGGAGTAATTTATCCAAAAATCAAGCATAGACTGAGTGCAAATCCTAATGCCTTCCTGAAAGTGAATCCAGAAATATGAGAAATAACAATAAAAGGGAATTCTTGATACCAATTCTTCAGGAGAGAAAAAAACTTTCTTCTTGTAAATTCGAGGAGGAGTTGGTTACTAATCATTATGTAAGGGTTTAGCAATTTACTAAATAGTATGTTTGATAGCAGTTTTGCAAAACCAGCTGAAACATACTTTTGTATTTGCTACTCATTCAGTCAAGATCATAATGTTAAATTTTATTTCCTGTGTTTAATTCTGAAGTTACACAAGTATTAAATGGATATGTTCTTGTTTGCAAACATTCAAATAAACATACAGAAGTCCCATGAAAATCCCCATGTGAGAACATTCTGTAAGAAATTAATATAATTTGTCAAAGTTTCCAGAGATTTGAGTTGATACAGAGCTGTTGCTTAGAACATTGTAAGAAATAGGCTGTAAGCATGTTTCCATAACTTTTCAGATATTAATTATCATACTCAGTCTCTTGGCAAAAATCAACAAAAAAATAATTTTAGAGTCAGGTTGCCAAGAAAATTTCCCAGTTCCTTTAAATATTAGGTAAACTTTGCAGGATTGTAAAATAGGGAAAGATGGATTAGAGAGTCACAAAATTACTTCTCTTCCCTAATTCACATTACTATGTCCCCATAGCTACATTTGCTAATGATATTAATGTCCAGGCTTAGAATTTCCTCCAGAGACACTCAATATTTACTTATGGACCCATTCCACAAGCACATGTGGAGAGCCTACTATATACTAAACTCTGCTGTAGAACCTAGGGGCACAGCAACAGTGAAACAAGATAGGCAAGGTCCTTGGCTTCAAGGGGACCACATTCTAACCTATTTAAAATGACAGTTGAGTTATGAAAAGATTTGAATTTGGTGTAATATTGCTTTTTCAGTTTTCTTTGTCTAACCAAGGTGTCTACAAGGAGGATTGCTTTTTAAGAAGAAGCAATAAAATGCTGACTGTTTTTAGCAAGTTTTCTGAAAACAAAGCAGATGAAAGCTTTTCCTCTTTATGTGAATAGTACTCAGAAAACTGTGTATAATTCTCATTGCCTCAGCTAAAGAAAAATATAATCAAGTAGATGGAAAAAGCCCTGGAAAAAGAAATTAAAATGTTCAAACAATTGGGAGGGATGGGGGAAACTATGTTTTGAGGCCAAACTGAAAATCATAAATAGTATGGCAAAGGTAAACATATATTTTTTTCTATCAAGCCAGAAAAATTTGAGTTAGAGGCTAGCATTTGAAGCTAGAATGGCACAACTCATTTCTTCAAGAATTTATACAGGTTGAAAAAGTAACTATCTAACAGTGCTTCACTGAGAGGTTAACAATAGGATTATTAATGGAACTGAGCATCATTTGATGAATACCCAATAGCCTTTTAAATTTGGCCTGTAGACATTTGGGCATGCCTTCACACAACTACATCACTATCAAAAACAAAATTTTAGATTGATGCATTATGGATCTAAGAACAATCAAACAATTTTTTCTGTTATGATTATTGTTGTAAAGGTTTAAAGTTTTCTGGGTTAGTTGAAGGTATTAACTAGGAGGTGAATCACAAATATTAGTTAATGACCACTAAACCAAAAGAGGTGGGTTTAGGACTACAAAGTTTGAAAAATGATTTTTTTAATAGAAAGGTACTTCTGGAATGGAGGAAAAGATGATTGTGGAGTGGTATTGTTACTTAGTATTTATTTTAATATAAATATGAATGGATTTCCCATTGGTAGTTAATATTCTTGTCCCATTCAGAATCTTTGTGTGCTTAACACAACTTTCAATAGTTTTGTCTTTCTTTATAAGATTTCTTCCAGGTAATGTATTGGATTACTTCTCTCTTCTTTATAAAGATGAACCAGATGCTTTATTTTCCTACTTTCCCACCTGTTCTTTCCTATGATTAATGTGTTGTTCATTGAATATTTTTATACTAACAAAATCATAGAATAATATAGAGTTATAGCAAAATTTATTCTTTAGTATTTACTTCATGGTATAGTTACAGTTCAAATTAGTCATCCATTTAGAAAATTTATTGATTTAAAAGTGGTCATATCCTCAAAAGGTGAAGTTATATTTGCTGAAATCTTATTACCAGATTATAATCATTGTTATGCAATTGGATTAATTTTGGTTAATATTAATTATCCATTAAAGTTAGCAGCTTCACACCTTTGTTGTCTATCTGAAAAAACTAGGCAAAGATCATCCTGCTGTGCATTCTGAGAATAACAGTGTTATTCTCATTGTTCTAGGGAGGCTCCAATTTTCAAACACTCCAATGGAAACAAAAACTATCATTACTTTCAGTAAAATCTTGCTAAAACATACATTATTATCTTTCGATTATTCAATTTCAGTAATTAGTTTTGGTTTCATGACTATGATTTTAAGAATTGTAATTTTATTTTCAAGTTACCTTGGTATGATGACACCAATGTAATTTTATTTGTAGGGAAATATTATTTTTACATCACCTAAAATACAAGGCAGAACACTTGAGAAGACTATTTCTTGTTATGTTCTTTCTTTTTCAGAAAACTTCCTTTCTAAGATTAGAATTGTAATTCTACTTTCTGGTACAACAATAAGTGATTAGAAAAGTAAGGCATCTCTTGAGGCACTTTTGAGATGAGAATGAGAAACAGTTTATTTTGGTAGCCACTGTCAATTCTGTTCTCCTCCTTCTGGGAACACTGGAGGATTTCACTCCCCTGTTACCTTGAGGTGTGATTTTCTTTGACCAGTAAATGTGAATGATGTGTGTTACTTCCAAGCAGAAGTAAGTAATTGCCAGTGCAAGACTGTCTTCTGCTGTCTTTTCCTGTTGCAGCAATTATGGAAGCACAGGTTGATGCTGAGATGCCATAAGATCAAAGCAGTCTGGGATGCTGAGCCAACATGTGGAGAAAAGCTGTTCAAGGCAGTCTCCCATAACCACAGAGGATTTTGGAGGAGCCAGCAATAAAATTGTGTTTATTTTAGAGGGAAAACTGAAATAGTCAACATATAGCAACATATTCATTGGGGTTCCACTACCATTAAACTAATGTGAACAGAATAAATTTTGAGGAGAACATTACAACAGGTAGTAATACAACTGATAGGAAAACATTATTATTGACCTTTTACCAAGGCATCTGACCATTAAACAGATTAGATAACTTGGATTCTGTGGAAAAAATTGTTGTGTTGTGATTTTTTTCTTATATATGAAAGGTAGGAGGAGAAAAGTAATAAACTGAATTTAAAATGTTTAGGCATCTCTTCATTTTTTTCTTGCCTAGCCTCCATTCCCTCTTCCTGTTTTTCCTTTCCTTCTGGGGCTTTGTAAAAGACTGGGATGAAGATTTTGCAAGAATGAATGCTTAGATACATAGAACTTAGGGAATTAAAGTTGCTGTGATAAGTGCATAGGGTGTAATTTTAGCAATGGATACTATATTAGTTTCGTAGGGCTGCTGCCGCAAATTACCACAAACCTGGTGGCTTAAAACAATAGAAATGTATTCTTTTCCAGTTCTAGAGGCCAGAAGTCCAATATCAAGGTGTTGGCAGGGCCACATTCCCTCTGAAGACTCTAGGGGAGAATTCTATCTTGGCTTTTCCAGTTTCTGGTGGCTCCTGGCTTTCCATGGCTTGTGGCAGCATAACTGCAATTTCTGCCTCACTCTTCACATTTCCTTCTTTCTTATGTCTCTGTGTATCCTCTCTTTTTCTGTTTCTTATAAGGACAACTGTCATTGGATTTATGGCCCACCCTAAACTAGGATGATGTTAGGGTTAGGGTTATCTTAATTATATGGGTAAAGACCTTTATTCCAAAGTCACATCCTGAGGTTCTGAGTGGATATATCTTTAGGGGACTACTATTCAACCCACTATAGACACCAAGAGATGTCAAGCTGGGAGGTATTTGTTGAGTATGGCTTCTCAGTCTACTTTCCCCATTGAGGGAAATGTACTTGGATTTCTGTCAATGGCACTCTACCTCTCCGAGGGAGGGAGAGAGATATTCTAGTTCCTCAGAAACCCTGAATAACAGCAGAATATGCCTCATATACCCGGACACAACATTCTGAAAATTCAGCAAAATTCCCTTATAAGATTGCAAAAATTGCCTCAAGCAAGCCATGTTTCCTAGAGCTAATATCTGGATTCTAGGTATAATTTTTTAATATGTCAACAGTAGTCAATGTATTGGCCAATGATTAGATAAAAATTACTGAGTATTACAAACATGCAGTTGCACTGCAACTATGTAATGGTGTAATGACCAGTCTGTAGCTATATGCAATTGGTTTAAGCTTCAGCAGAATTTGGGTACATGAGGCCTCGCACTGGTCTTCATAAGAACCAACCTCCTCATTTTCAGTTCACATAATTTAGGCGTGGCTGATTTCATCTCCCGGCTTCAAGAATGAATAAGCTGGCCAATGTGAGAACCATCACAACTATTGACTAAAGGAAAGATACATTATCTAAACTGGGTCAAAGGAAGAGATATTCTAGGATTTTTGCTGGGGCTATTAGGAAAAGGGCACTTCCTTTCTGTTGAGAGTCGCTAAATGTAGCCTAAAAGCTACTTGGCCATTTTGCCATCACATGGGAAAAACCTACCTGAGAAGAAAGTCAGCAAAGGAAAAAAAAATCATAAATGTGGAGCTATTTTCCTTATGACATGATTGAAATGTGTATTGAAATGTTCCAGCTTTGCCTGAAACCAGTAAATAATTATCCATTTCCATATCTGAGACAATAAATAATGCTCTGCTTTTTTGCTTACATCGGTTTACTTGGGGTTCATTGTTAGAGTATGATTAATATAAATGTACACTTCTATAGATGGTGTGAATAAGTATCTTAAGATATTGAACTCAAGGGAGAAATTAGTATTGGTTTCCAATACCAGGTAAAACTAGTTTTTCTTTAGTGAGGATTTTGCTTTTCTTTTATGGACACTGTAAATCTTGTAATTAATTTTGTTTTCCTCTTTGCTGAAAACAAAATTTGTGACCTCATTAGAGTAATGAAAATGACTATTATGCATTTTGAATACTGTCCCACCCTTCAATTCCTTTTATTTCAACCCTATGGTATCTTTATTCTATTTTCATGTTGTTTGTGTGTGAAGGGGCCAGATAAGAATTAATAAAACAAGATACTCTCAAATAATTAACATGAAAAAAGAGATCAATTATACCGTTCTTGCATAAAAATCCAAATGTAGTAAAAAGAAAATATTCCTAAATTAAGAATACATTATCCAAATGAGGAACAAATAAATTACTAATTTCCAAACATCTGCAAATAGTTCAGAAAACAAAATTAAATTACAACAAACCAACAATGGAATATATAAATATATTTTCAATTGACTAAAATAACCTTTAATTCCTACGTGCTTTGTTTGAAGAAATGGTAACCAAAAAAAAGAGCTAATATATCCGTAAGAATTGAAAGCAAGGTCTCAGAGAGATATTTTCACACCCATCTTCATAGCAGCACTATTCACCATAGCCAAGAGGCGGAAGAAACCCAAATGTCTATGGGCAGATGGGTGAATGGATAAAGAAAATGTGGTATATACGTATATTAGAATATTATTCAGCCTTCAAAAGGAAGTAAATCTGGTCACATGCTACAACATGGTTGAAATTTGATGACATTGTGCTAAGTGAAATAAGGCAATCACAGACAAATACTGTATGATTCCACTTATATGAGGTATCTAAAGTAGTCAAATTCATAGAAACAGAAAGTAGAATGGTGGTTAGTGGGGTGTGGTGTGGTTGCGGAAAAGGGGAATTGTCTAATGGGTACAGAGTTTCAGATTTGCAAGATGAAAAGTTCTGGAGATCTGTTTCACAACAGTGTGAATATACTTAACACTACTAAACTGTATACTTAAAAATAATTGCGATGGTAAATTTTATGTGTTTTTTAACACAAAAAAGGGGACAGTGGTGAATTTCAGAATTTAAAATAGGTGTTTTTCCAAAATGAAAATTATCAGTAAACCTAGACCAGACAATTGTCTAGTTTTAAATCTACAGGATAAACAGCGGAGTCTACATTTTGTCCACATGATGTCGCTGTCTACCGCAGAGTATTCTCTAGGAAGAAAAATTCCCAAATCCCCGTTGTCACTCCAGAGAAGCGGAACAATAAGAGAAGCAGCAGGACTCGAGCAGAGAGTAGAGGACAATATTTAAAATTTTGCAAAACATGATTTTCTAATTTGATCAACTCACTGAGAATTGGTGATGGTGTCTTCTATGAGAAGGGGCCGGAAGGTCGGGCATCTGCTGCTCTCGCTTCTGTTCCTCGCAGCTTGGGAGGCGGGTAGCGGTCAGGTCCACTACTCGGTCCCCGAGGAGGCCAAACACGGCACCTTCGTGGGTCACATCGCGCAAGACCTGGGGCTGGAACTGGCAGAGCTGGTGCCGCGCCTGTTCCGGGTGGCGTCCAAAGGCCGCGGGGACCTTCTGGAGGTAAATCTGCAGAATGGCGTTTTGTTTGTGAATTCTCGGATCGACCGTGAGGAGCTGTGCGGGCGGAGCCTGGAGTGCAGCATCCACCTGGAGGTGATCGTGGACCGGCCACTGCAGGTTTTCCATGTGGAGGTGGAAGTGAAGGACATTAATGACAATCCGCCGATATTTCCAACAGCAGTAAAAATTATCCGGTTTCCGGAATCGAGGCTGCTTGACTCGCGGTTTCCTCTAGAGGGAGCATCTGATGCAGATATCGGAGTAAACGCTCTTCTCTCCTACAAGCTCAGCTCCAGTGAGTTTTTCTTTCTAGACATACAGACAAACGATGAACCAAGCCAGTCTTTGTCTCTTGTGCTGAGGAAGTCTCTGGACAGAGAGGAAACTGCTGAGATTAATTTGTTACTGGTGGCTACTGATGGGGGCAAACCTGAGCTCACGGGCACAGTTCAATTGCTTATCAAAGTATTAGATGTTAATGACAACGAACCTACTTTTGACCAATCAGTTTACAAAGTACAATTGTTAGAGAACACCACAAACGGAACCTTAGTGGTTAAACTAAATTCTTCTGATGCAGATGAAGGATCAAACAGTGAGACTGTTTATTCATTTAGTAGTGATGTGCCCTCCACTATAAAGACCAAGTTCAAAATAGATCCCAGCTCAGGGGAAATCAGAACTAAGGGACAATTAGATTTTGAAGAAACGAAATCCTATGAGATTCAAGTCATTGCTTATGATAATGGAACTCCATCAATGTCTGGGCACTGTAAAATTTCGGTCAGACTTGTGGACATCAATGATAACACACCAGAAGTGTCAATAACGTCTCTTTCACTTCCCATCCGAGAGGATGCTCCGCTGGGCACCGTCATCGCCCTCATCACAGTGTCCGACCGAGACTCCGGAGCCAATGGGGCAGTGACCTGCACCCTGACTCCCCATGTCCCCTTCAAGCTGGTGTCCACCTTCAAGAATTACTATTCGCTGGTCCTGGACAGCGCCTTGGACCGCGAGAGTGTGGCGAACTATGAGGTGGTGGTGACAGCGCGGGATAGGGGCTCGCCTTCGCTGTCGGCCACAGCCAGCTTGTCCGTGGAGGTGGCCGACGTGAACGACAATGCGCCCGCTTTTGAGCAGCCCGAGTACACGGTGTTCGTGAAGGAGAACAACCCGCCCGGCTGCCACATCTTCACGGTGTCTGCGCGGGACGCGGACGCGCAGGAGAACGCGCGGGTGTCCTACTCGCTGGTGGAGCGGCGGGTGGGCGAGCGCGCGCTGTCGAGCTACGTGTCGGTGCACGCGGAGAGCGGCAAGGTGTACGCGCTGCAGCCGCTGGACCACGAGGAGCTGGAGCTGCTGCAGTTCCAGGTGAGCGCGCGCGACGCGGGCGTGCCGCCTCTGGGCAGCAACGTGACGCTGCAGGTGTTCGTGCTGGACGAGAACGACAACGCGCCCGCGCTGCTGCCGGCTGGGGCGGGCAGCGGGGTCGGCGCGGTGAGCGAGGTGGTGGCGCGGTCGGTGGGCGCGGGCCACGTGGTGGCGAAGGTGCGCGCAGTGGACGCGGACTCTGGCTACAACGCGTGGCTGTGTTACGAGCTGCAGCCGGCGGCGGGTGGCGCGCGCAGCCCGTTCCGCGTGGGGCTGTACACGGGCGAGATCAGCACGACGCGCGCCCTGGACGAGGCGGACTTGCCTCGCCAGCGCCTGCTGGTTCTGGTGAAGGACCACGGCGAGCCTGCGCTGACGGCCACGGCCACCGTGCTGCTGTCGCTGGTGGAGAGTGGCCAGGCGCCAAAGGCCTCGTCGCGGACGTCTGTAGGCGCTGCTGGAGCAGAGGCGGCTCTGGTGGATGTCAACGTGTATCTGATCATTGCCATCTGCGCAGTGTCCAGCCTGTTGGTGCTCACGCTGCTGCTGTACACGGCGCTGCGGTGCTCGGCGCTGCCCGCCGAGGGCGCGTGTGGATCCGGGAAGCCCACGCTGGTGTGTTCCAGTGCGGTAGGCAGCTGGTCATACTCGCAACAGAAGCGGCAGAAGGTGTGCTCTGGGGAGGGTCCGCCCAAGACCGACCTCATGGCCTTCAGTCCCAGCCTTCCTCAAGGTCCAGGCTCCGTAGAAGAAAGACCACAATCCTCAGAATCAGAACGCTTAGGAAAGGTGAGTGTTTTAATTTTTTCCTGTCAATTCTGGAATTGTTCTATTTCCTTTATTCTTTATGATTCTATTAATTATTTTGATTCGTAGCTCTGCCTTTATTTTATATCATTGTTGTCCTGTTGTGCAATATATGGTATGAATTAGAGATCAATTTCTTGCATTAAGAACAATTTACTTAAATGGTTTTCTTATTTTTACATTTTGGCTTTTCCATAATTAAATCTCTCCATGAATAATGGGACCTTGAAGGATTGAAAAACACTTAAGCAAAATCTGAAAACTTAACATTATCTGTAATATTTTTAATCAAATTTTTAAAAATCACAATTGGAAAAAATTTAAAGAGTATGATTATGTAATACATATTTCCAATTTACTCATCCTCCATTCTGTCAGAGTATGTTGGAATAAGACTATGTTATATATCCGGACATTTCCTAAATTATTTGTTTGATCAAGAATTCATTTGTCTTTATCTGTTTATGCAATAAATATAAGTTGGTTTTTCTTTGCCTTGTATTTGAAAGTGGCCTGAATGCATCTTTTAATGCCAGAACTTCTGAAAGTATCTATCATAGGTCATTACAACACATGACATCAGTAAGGAATAATTGCTAATCTTAGGTATGTCTTTCAGTAGTAAAATAATCTATTATTTGGGATAAAGATTTCACTCTTGCAAAATCAATAGAGAGTTCATTGAGAAAAGAGCCCAGTCTCAATTTTGTTTAATAAAAAAAATCTTAACATTTAAAAAATCACATTGTGGGTGGCCAGGTGGTAGGAATTTTTCTTCATGCAAGTGGAGAGTACTCTAACCCAGTCTCTACATTAGCGGGTTGCTCAGTCATCCTTCTAGTATCAGTATTTCTGGGCTAAGGTATACAGGCCTTCCACTGTGCAGAGATTGACCACCCTCCTCTGGAACCACACTCTCTGCCTGGGATAACATTTTCCATGACAGTGGGCTCACTCAATTTCACCTGGCAGCATCCATATTCCTAATGTAGTTGGAATTTTTCCAAAAGGTAAGGACTGGTATTGGATGACTATATTTTCATTGGAAACTCCTGTGTTGGGTAATTAAAACACTAAACTTGAGAATTAAATGTTACACTTGGAAAGGAAATTAAAAAAATTTTTTTCAACCAAAGGAAGATGTCTCTGGGTGAGTTAACTGTCTAAAACTGTCTTCTACTATTTGGTTCTTAGTTATTTGCTGTTTTCTTTCCCAAATGTATGTGGATATTGATGTATGCTAGAATAACTTCCACTAAGTGGTCTTAGCCTTAGCCATTTCACAGATAGGCCAGAATATCAATTTCCATCTTGGATCTGCTTTTAAAGGAATCGACGAGTTTGGTGGGGAAATCTTGAATGCCATTTAAGGATAGTCTTTCCTAAAGGAAGCTTATTAGCTCCTTGAGGTTGATAAGCCTCAAAATGCAGAGGGTATATTTTTCTTGGGAATCAGAAAAGTTCATCTGAGGCTTTATAGAGGAAAACAAATGGCTTGAACAAATGAGCAAGAAGCTCTTTCTTGGGAAGAGGCATTCCACCTGGGATAGATATCACCACTTTCTTAAGACTTGTGTGCAGAAAGTATGAATGGTCAGGTGGAATCTGTCCTACTGGAAGTCTGGCCACTATGTTTCTACTATAGGTAAATGCTAAGCTTCTTAAACTATATCCAGTCATGCCCAGATCTCCAGGGGTCACAATCTATCGCTGTATTAGCTCTTATTGGTTTCTTATTCCTTATTTACATTTTTCTTGATTAAGTTGCCTAAGGAGATGTCTAAGAGAGAGTAGATATTATTCACTGATACCTTATCCACACATAGTCTCAATCTTCTAAACTCATAGTTCCTTTAGTGTTACTTTTATCTCCTAATAATCATTATGGAGTCTACACTGTTATAAATTTCCTGTGGCATTCTGTTTTGCAGTCAGTATACTCTTAAATGTCATGGCGTGTATAGTATTACATAAGTTGTCAAAGGCATCTCATTGATATGAAGTCTATGATGTTTTAAAATTTTAATTTTGCCTCTCATTTTAAAACTAGCTACTATATTTCAAGGTTCATCAAAGCACTAACTGGCATATTGATACCTTTAATTATTTCCTAGATCCATGCTTTTCCAAAAGAATTCTTAAATATTTACTTCTTCTTTATGAACTAGTACAATAGAATCAATTAGAAATTATGTAAGTTTGATGTTAATAAATATCATTAATGTAACAACTCATATTACTTGAGAAAGTTAATTTAAAATATTCACTTATTTATTCATTAAAACATTGACAATTTATTCTATTCTAAATATGAATGATAAAATATGAGTAAGTTACAATCTTGGCTTGCATTCAATGAGTACATGGAAAAAAAACCCGATATGAAAACATTTCCCCTAATACTTAAATCATGTCTTTGATTTAATTTAAAAAGGGTCTGACTATAAGCAAAAATTTGGACATTCTCTTACCTCTCTAAATTCAACCTCTTCCCATGAATTTTCCCTGCTCACCTTCCACATGATCAGAGAACTCATGCCTCTCATTGAATTCACAGAGGTCTTTAGAATATTTCATTGCCTTATCGTACATATGATGAATAGTGACTCATTTTCTTGCCTTATCATACATATGATGAATAGTGACTCATTTTCCAAATTTACTCTTCTCTCTTTACTCATTGTTTAAATCACCAGTTCTTTCAGGTAACAACTTTTTAAGAAACTGGAATCCAGAAATTCGTCTGGAGTGGAGATCATTAAAAACACAATTATTTCAGCTTGTGAACATTTTAGGATATACAGGTAAATTGAAACATATAAATGATGTGGAAATTTTAAAAACTAATATACTCATTTGGTGTGATATAAATGCAATGAATATCAAAATCACACAGTGTTGTCATGCAGCAGAAAACAAATTTAGAAAAGAACTGCATTGTACAAGACTGACTTCCGGCATCTTTATATAGATAACAGTTAAGACAGCTAACAAGGACGTAGTCGTTGGATAAAGGATATGAGAGTGGTTTATATACATTCTACAAATTAATAAACATAAATGAACATATTTTGTAAATTAACAATTGCCATAATAATATAGAAGTAAATTGTGTGTGTATATATATATATATATATATATACACACACACACACATATTTTCAATGTCTTGATGTTTTGATGGTCACACATATCAAGGGCCTGATTTTTGTATAAAATGTAGACTCCAAGGCCAGTGGTTAAAGTTATCGGTCTTGAATCAGATTGAAATCCCACCCAAACACCACCAGTTAATATCGTTTTTAAGTTACTTAACCTCTATGTGTTTCCACTTCTTTGTTTGTAAAAAGTGAATCATATTAATACCTACCTCAGAAGGTTGTTGTGAAAATTGAATGGGATAACCCCATTAAAACAAATAGAACAGTGCTTGTCACATGGGAAATATTTCCAATAGGTGTCCGCTACTGTTATAACAGTAATCACTATTTTACTGTATGTCATGGATTGGCATAATTAAAAGTGATGAATTAGTATAAAAGTTCTAAGGATATATTTTGAGAAAATAGAAATATTTTAAGGAGTCCTTGAAGAAAATTACGTCGAAAAGAGAAATTTGGGGAAAGTTCAAACAAAGTAAAAGGACAAGAAGATAAACACATTTATTTAATACTTACACTTTTAGCCACATGATGTCGCTGTCCACCACAAGGTATTTCACGACAAAAGAAATACAGCAAGCATTACGGACTCAGATCCTGCATTTCCTCACCATCTATGAAATACGGCCATGGTAAGGTTATTTAAGAAATGAAGAATAAGGAATTCAAATTATTTTTTAAATTTTGGATCGATGCAAGAAGGACCCAATATTTGGAGAAGGCTTGCAATGGTGTTTTCCTGGAGAGAAGGTCCAGGATTTCGGCGACTACTGCTTTCGCTTCTGTTCCTCGCGGTATGGGGGGCCGGGAGCGGCCAGGTCCAATACTCGGTCCCTGAGGAGGCCAAACACGGCACCTTCGTGGGCCGCATCGCGCAGGACCTGGGGCTGGAGCTGGCGGAGCTGGTGCCGCGCCGGTTCCGGGTGGTGTCCAAAGGCCGCGGGGATCTTCTGGAGGTAAATCTGCAGAATGGCATTTTGTTTGTGAATTCTCGGATCGACCGCGAGGAGCTGTGCGGGCGGAGCCTAGAGTGCAGCATCCACCTGGAGGTGATCGTGGACAGGCCGCTGCAGGTTTTCCACGTGGAGGTGGAGGTGAAAGACGTTAACGACAATCCGCCCGTGTTCCCAGCGACACAAAAAAATCTGTTTATTTCGGAAACTAGGGCTCTTGACTCTCATTTTTCACTAGAGGGCGCCTCCGATGCGGATATCGGGGCCAACGCTTTGCTGACTTACAGACTGAGCCCCAGTGAATATTTCTCTCTGGAAGTACCGACCAACGACGAGCAGGTAAAACCGCTCGAACTAGTACTAAAAAAACCTTTAGACAGGGAAGTCGATCCAGAGCTTCTCTTGGTGCTCAAAGCAACTGATGGGGGAAAACCTGAGCTGACAGGTACTGTAGAGTTACACATCACAGTGCTGGATGTAAATGACAACGCCCCAGTGTTTGACAAAGCAGTCCATCGTGTAAAATTACTGGAAAATGCAAGAAACGGTACACTGGTTATTAGACTTAACGCCTCGGATTTGGACGAGGGGTCAAACAGCCAAATTCTTTATTCCTTTGCAACTGATGTCTCCCCTGATACAGAAGCTTCTTTTCGCATAGATTCAGCCAGTGGAGAAATAAAAGTAAATGGAAAAATAGATTTTGAAGAAACTAAATTTTGGAAGCTTCAAATAGAAGCAGTTGACAAAGGAAATCCCCCAATGTTTGGTCACTGCACAATCTTGATAGAAGTCTTGGACATCAATGATAATGCTCCGGAGTTGCTAGTAACTTCATTATCGCTCTCTGTTCCAGAGGATGCTCCACTGGGGACCGTCATCGCCCTAATCAGTGTAAGCGATCGTGACGCGGGTGGCAACGGGCAAGTGACCTGCTCGCTAACACTCCATATCCCCTTCAAGCTGGTGTCCACCTTCAAGAATTACTATTCCCTGGTGCTGGACAGCGCCCTGGACCGCGAGAGGGTGTCTGCCTATGCTCTAGTAGTGACCGCGTGGGACGGGGGCTCGCCTTCGCTGTCGGCCACAGCCAGCGTGTCCGTGGAGGTGGCCGACGTGAATGACAATGCGCCGGCGTTCCCGCAGCCCGAGTACACGGTGTTCGTGAAGGAGAACAACCCGCCCGGCTGCCACATCTTCACCGTGTCTGCGCGGGACGCGGACGCGCAGGAGAACGCGCGGGTGTCCTACTCGCTGGTGGAGCGGCGGGTGGGCGAGCGCGCGCTGTCGAGCTACGTGTCGGTGCACGCGGAGAGCGGCAAGGTGTACGCGCTGCAGCCGCTAGACCATGAGGAGCTGGAGCTGCTGCAGTTCCAGGTGAGCGCGCGCGACGCGGGCGTGCCGCCTCTGGGCAGCAACGTGACGCTGCAGGTGTTCGTGCTGGACGAGAACGACAATGCGCCCGCGCTGCTGCCGGCTGGGGCGGGCAGCGGGGGTGGCGCGGTGAGCGAGGTGGTGGCGCGGTCGGTGGGCGCGGGCCACGTGGTGGCGAAGGTGCGCGCAGTGGACGCGGACTCTGGCTACAACGCGTGGCTGTGTTACGAGCTGCAGCCGGCGGCGGGTGGCGCGCGCAGCCCGTTCCGCGTGGGGCTGTACACGGGCGAGATCAGCACGACGCGCGCCCTGGACGAGGCGGACTTGCCACGCCAGCGCCTGCTGGTGCTGGTGAAAGACCATGGCGAGCCAGCGCTGACGGCCACGGCCACAGTGCTGCTGTCGCTGGTGGAGAGCGGCCAGGCGCCGAAAGCCTCGTCGCGGGCGTCGGGGGGCGCCGCGAGCACGGAGACGGCGCTGGTGGATGTCAACGTGTATCTGATCATCGCCATCTGTGCGGTGTCCAGCCTGTTGGTGCTCACGCTGCTGTTGTATGCGGCGCTGCGGTGCTCGGCGCAGCCCACTGAGGGCGCGTGCGGCCCGGCGAAGCCCACGCTGGTGTGCTCCAGTGCGGTAGGCAGCTGGTCAGGTTCGCAGCAGAGGAGGCAGAAGGTGTGCTCTGGCGAGGGGCCGCCCAAGACCGACCTCATGGCCTTTAGCCCAAGCCTTCAACCGGGTCCCGTTAGCGGCGATATAGAAGAGCAGCTGGATGTGGGTGTTGATTTTTCTGCCAAAGTGAGTAATTTTTTTTTTCCTTTCGAAAATGTCTTTATTTTTCAGTCCTCAATGTTTCTACCCCTTTGGAAACATTTTAACAGTTAATTATGTTTTTGGTAATTAGAGTTTTCCAGGTACTGGTGTTGTGTTTAAAATGTTTGAATCTCTTGTGACTAATGTTTTTGAACTGAATCAGCAATAAGTAGTAAGACCCACACTGTGGTTTTGTGTTTTTGTTAGTAGGTGCAGTAGTAGGATTATTTTAATGCTAAAAGTCTGAATAGAAACTAAATATATTTTTCTGGGCGAATTTCATTGTTTAGAATATTTGACTCCAACTGTGGTGTACTAATCTCTGCACATGCTTCAATAGCTTTTGCCACGTTTCATTTGGAATTTCTACTAGATGTTAGTCCAAATGTCACTGGTCAATTTTATGAGTTCACCCTAAATGCTCACCACTCCCTTTTTATTATGCTTTTACATCTTCAGTTTCAAATGTTAGCTTAGTCTCCTAGGGAGCCTCTTTTACTCGCTTATTCATTTATCTGGAATCTCAGTTCCTTCTTTCTACTTGATTCATTTTAGTCCTTGTGCTCCCATTTGGTGATACTGTGTATTGTTACTAGTTTCCCAGTTGGGGGGAAAGAATAAACAGAATTGTATTTTGTTCTTCTGTTTGTCACTACTTTTATTAGTAAGCATTTAAAAAATCAGTAGGAAGTAAAATTTTAATACTTCCTTTATATCATGATTTACAAAAAATCTTTTTGAAAGAATATTATTAATCTTGTTAAGAATTATTATTCTCCATCTGAACAATTTGTTGAGACCTATGCTGTATATCTAATTGAAAAACTATTCTACTAGCAAACCTAATAATCGTCACTCTCTTTTGCATACAGTATTAAGGATGCTAATGTCCAGAAGTTCTATAAGTCAAAGTCATTACTGGTGACCTTCCTCTGAACACCAACCTCGCTATTAACGTTTGCCATGTAGAAAGTACAAAGCTTTAAATAACTGGCACCAAATAAAATTGAAGTGAGATTATTTTTCAGTCATTTCCCTATTCAGTATTTGGTCATTTCTCCTAGCAAATAGTTGGCCTCCCATTCAAATTTCCTTGCCACTGGAAACCAAAGATTAGGCATATTAGAGACTGGAGAACAGGCAGCTATTTCTAAAGCATAAGAGACAAATGAGAATACCAACCTTGTTCCTGGGAGGTAAATGGGTTCCAGTGTATACAATTATATGGAATACTTTTCCACACAAGTTATATACTACAACTTCCTACTTCCTTGTTCAAGCTTCCTTGCTGAAACCTGGTTAATACTCAGTGACGTTGGGGAGGGACAGCTAACGTATAAAACAGAGCGATAATCCTCTCTTTTTCCACTTTCATTTCCTTTTTCCGAAACTTTCCTTTGCTGCCCCCTGTCCGTCAAGTATTAGCCACAGCATGTCCGAACTCAGTTCACTATTTATTTTATTAGGCCTCATTTTCATCCTATTGTAAATAATAGGGTCATACAAAGTTTTTGTCTCCCAGGATATGGGACTTCAGTCTTTAAACCTAGCTCTCTTCTTCAAATTCTTGACTAGCAAGATTCTCAGCTAATAAGACATTTTAAAGATTTTGAGTTTTTCCACTTAGAGATGTCTTGCTGCTATACCAGATGAATACTGAATAGTTCCCAAATAAATATCTTTTCTATTATGTTGCATTCCTCATCTATGCATTTAAGTATTTTGCAAAATAAATAGACAGGGAGTCCTTTTCACTTTCTTCCAGTGTGTTTGACACCTATGATCATTTTGTACAAATCTACAGTTCGGGTCCTCAAACAGTGAAACTGCTCTGATTTGTGTTCTCATTCAGAAAAAAATTTTTTTGTGTGAGTGTGCCTCTTCACAGAATGGGAGCCTAAAGCTATTTTCACTAGATTGATTTTTTTTTGTCCTAGACAACCATGGGGGGAAAAATTTATGAACATAAGAGGCAAAGAAAGATTGAAAACAGCTACCATCATATCTTTCTATATTAAATTTCTTTATGTCAAGAAAATATATTATACTCTATTTATTGGGAATTCTTCATTGACCATTAAAACTAAGGATGGCTCAAAGGTCGTGACTGCCAAAAACTGCAATGAAAACTAAGCTAAGTTCATGTTTTCAACATGGAAATTGAAATATATCTCAGTTAGGACACTGTCTAAGGAAAATATTTTTGTATCTTTGGAAAATTATAGAGGCTGCTGAGACATCACATTGTCCTGACTAGCTATGCAACCACCTTAATTTAATGCATTTTATTAGACGATTGAAGAGAACCAAACTGGTCTATTAGGTAAATATTCAGCAAATACTAGGTAAGTATTCTGAGCTTTTAAACTACTAAGACACAACTATTCTCTTTAAAAGTTTATAGTTCAAAAAAGAAATGCATACCCAACTGCTGACAAAAGTGAAATTAATTTAATAAATGGCCTAAGTGATTAAATCTGAGTGCTATCATATATAGAAGTAAGGATGCCTGCCAAACTGGATTAATCATGAAAGTCTTCTTTGATCAAGGCAGCTTTAAATGGTTATAAAACAGGGGAAATTGCTTCATGAAGAGTTTGGAAATGATGGCTGTTACTTAGGCAGGGGGTGAAATGAGTATGTTTGTATATTAGTATATTAGACACTGGAGAACAGGTGAATATTTCTAAACCATAAGAGACAAAATGAGAATACCAGTCTTGCTCATGGGAGGTGAATGTGTTCCAGTGAATAAAGTTATTTGGAATACTTTTCCACACAAGTTATATACCACAACATCTTGCTTCCTTGTTAAAGCTTCCTTGCACCTTCAGCCCTTAGATGATTTAGGGAAGACTTTCAATTAAATGCTGATGGTCTTTGCTCCCTTTTTCAAACATCTGCAAAGTTCCCTTTCAATAGCTTATTCTTGGAATCAGAGATTCTCTAGAGATGGGTTCCCTGAATTCTTCAACGCCAGGAATATGAAATCCAAAGATGAAGAGCATGTCATCGTTAATAATAACCTTCTTGCATTCTCAGGAACACAAAAAAAATATGTCATGAAGTTTCCTAACCAACACTTTACAACTGTATCTTTACAAAGTGTGTGTTAACTACAGTTGGGTAACTACTTAAAACCTGTATGAAAAAAAGTATTTCCACTGAAGTAAAAGCTGCCCCTGTAGTGAAACTAAGGATCACATTCAGTGAATCAGTGGTACAAAATGTGATTCTATTCTCCAAAGACGGTAACGGTATGCAGAATGGCTGAAAGAATAAATAAGACTTAGCAGTTTATAGTATAATATGGATTACCAGAGTCAATACTTACGGTTTGGAGCCACATGATGTCGCTCTTACCATAAAATTGATCTGATAAAAGAAAGAAAAACTCCCTTCTATTCTTATTGTAAAGAAGCAGCATCCACCATCCGATGCTGAAAAATGGAGGAAGCAGCGGTACTGGACTGAACGGTCGGATTTCTCTTGATTTTGACACAAGATCTCTTAATGAGAACAAAGCACTGCGGGCTTGAGATGGAGTTTTCTTGGGTAAGCGGGCAGGAATCCCGGTGTCTGCTGCTCTCACTTCTGCTTCTTGCAGCCTGGAAGGCGGGCAGCGGCCAGGTCCACTACTCGGTCCCCGAGGAGGCCAAACACGGCACCTTCGTGGGCCGCATCGCGCAGGACCTGGGGCTGGAGCTGGCGGAGCTGGTGCCGCGCCGGTTCCGGGTGGCGTCCAAAGGCGGCGGGGACCTTCTGGAGGTAAATCTGCAGAATGGCATTCTGTTTGTGAATTCTCGGATCGACCGCGAGGAGCTGTGCGGAAGGAGCGCGGAGTGCGGCATCCACCTGGAGGTGATCGTGGACCGGCCGCTGCAGGTTTTCCATGTGGAGGTGGAGGTGAGGGACATTAACGACAATTCGCCTGTGTTCCCCAGAACACAAAAGTATCTGTTTATCGCGGAATCCAGGCCGCTTGACTCTCGGTTTCCACTAGAGGGCGCCTCCGATGCAGATATTGGGGAGAACGCTCTGTTGACTTACAGACTGAGCCCCAATGAGTATTTCTCCCTGGAAAAACCGTCCGACGACGAGCGGGTAAAACGTCTTGGGCTAGTATTAAGGAAACCTTTAGACAGGGAAGAAGCTCCGGAGATTTTTTTAGTGCTCACGGCCACCGATAGAGGCAAACCCGAGCTGACTGGCACCGCTCAGTTACTCGTCAAGGTGCTGGACGCCAATGACAACGCCCCAGCTTTCGACAGAACACTCTATGCGGTGAAATTACCAGAAAATGTTCCTAATGGAACGTTGGTAATTAAACTTAACGCCTCAGATTTAGACGAAGGTTTGAATGGGGACATTACTTATTCATTCTCAACTGATATTTCACCAAATGTGAAATCAAAGTTCTACATAGATCCAATTAATGGAGAAATTATGGTAAAGGGATATATCGATTTTGAAGAAAGCAAATCCTATGAAATTCTTGTAGAGGGCATTGATAAGGGACAGCTCCCACTCTCTGGCCATTGTACAGTTATGGTGGATGTTGAAGACACCAACGATAATGTCCCAGTAATGGAATTCAAGTCTCTGTCACTCCCAATCAGAGAAGATGCTCCGCTGGGCACCGTCATTGCCCTGATAAGCGTGTCTGACCTCGACTCCGGTGCCAACGGGCAGGTGACCTGCGCCCTGTCGCCCCAGATTCCCTTCAAGCTGGTGTCCACCTTCAGGAATTACTATTCACTGGTGCTGGACAGCGCCCTGGACCGTGAGATCGTGGCGAACTACAAGGTGGTGGTGACAGCGCGGGATAGGGGCTCCCCTTCTCTGTCGGCCACGGCCAGCCTGTCCGTGGAGGTGGCCGACATGAACGACAATGCCCCGGCGTTCCTGCAGCCCGAGTACACGGTGTTCGTGAAGGAGAACAACCCGCCCGGCTGCCACGTCTTCACGGTGTCTGCGTGGGACGCGGACGCGCAGGAGAACGCGCGGGTGTCCTACTCGCTGGTGGAGCGGCGGGTGGGCGAGCGCGCGCTGTCGAGCTACGTGTCGGTGCACGCGGAGAGCGGCAAGGTGTACGCGCTGCAGCCGCTGGACCACGAGGAGCTGGAGCTGCTGCAGTTCCAGGTGAGCGCGCGCGACGCGGGCGTGCCGCCTCTGGGCAGCAACGTGACGCTGCAGGTGTTCGTGCTGGACGAGAACGACAACGCGCCCGCGCTGCTGCCGCCTGGGGCAGGCAGCGGGGGCAGCGCGGTGAGCGAGGTGGTGGTGCGGTCTGTGGGCGCGGGCCACGTGGTGGCGAAGGTGCGCGCAGTGGACGCGGACTCTGGCTACAACGCGTGGCTGTCTTACGAGCTGCAGCCGGCGGCGGGTGGCGCGCGCAGCCCGTTCCGCGTGGGGCTGTACACGGGCGAGATCAGCACGACGCGCGCCCTGGACGAGGCGGACTTGCCGCGCCAGCGCCTGCTGGTGCTGGTGAAGGACCACGGCGAGCCTGCGTTGACGGCCACGGCCACAGTGCTGCTGTCGCTCGTGGAGAGCTCCCAGGCGGCAAAGGCTTCGTCGCGGGCGTCGGTTGACTCCTCAAGCGCAGAGACGGCGCTGGTGGATGTCAACGTGTACCTGATCATCGCCATTTGCGCGGTATCCAGCCTGTTGGTGCTGTCGCTGCTGCTGTACACGGCGCTGCGGTGCTCGGCGCCGCCCACCGAGGGCGGGTGGGGGCCGGGGAAGCCCACGCTGGTGTGTTCCAGCGAGGTCGGGAACTGGTCTTACTCGCAGCAGAGGCGGCAGAAGGTGTGTTCTGAGGAGGGGTCGCCCAAGACCGACCTCATGGCCTTTAGTCCCAGTGTACCTGACCCTAGGGACAGAGAGGATCAGCAGCCAGCAACTGGGGATTCTCTTTCAAAGGTTAGTTTATAAATATTCTTGATTCTATCTGAAGTTTCATTTTCTTTTATTCTTCAATTTCTTCTTAATTTAAAAAAAATTTCTCTGAATCAAATTTTTTGACAAATTTCTTTACTTCTTCCTAAATACCCATTTTAACTAGAATATTTTAGAATTATTGGACACCAAGGCAATATGTTGTTTCGTTTTAAATATCCATTTTTCAATGCGTATTCATCTATTATTATAAATTTTTTGCTCTCTTCACCTATTTATTTCAATGGTAATCAACTCTTTAGAGAGAATTTTCTTGTTATTTGCCCATAATACATTGAAAAATGTACTGATGGAATAACATAGCTCAATCAATCATTTGAAAGTGAATACTTCTGTTACCTCCATTCCAGAAACCACTCAAATGCACCTCCCAAATCACTTTCCCTTTTTTTCTCTCCCAAATGTAGCCACAGTTTTAACTTTATAACTGTGGTTAATTTTGACCTGTTTCCTGAACTTTATCTAAAGGGAGTTGCACAAAGTGTGTTATGTGTGTGCACGTGTTTGTGTGTTCCTCGTACCTATCATTCATCATTCTATGGAATCGTCCATATTGCCGTATGTTGTTGGAGTTCATTTATTTTTTTCTCTTGTAGTTTATTTTATGAGTATAGTATGAGTTATTTATTCCACTGTTGTGGATTTGCATTGCTTCTCTTTATGTCTGTTTCAAATAATGCTGCTATAAATATATTTGTAAATTTTTCAGTGACCATGTATCACTTTTTTCTCTTATTTAACTAGGATCAAGACTAGTGGAACACAGAATATGTACATATCTTCATCTTTAATAGATAATGCCAAACAATTTCTCCAAATGCTTTTACCTGTTTACACTCAGGCTAGCAGTGTATGAGAGTTCCTATTGCTCTACATCATCTCCCAGACTTGACATTGTCAGATTATTTACTTGGTGGCTATTTTGCTGGGTGTGTTTAGTATTCCCATTTTATGTTGCCTGATTTACAAATGAGGTTGAGCTCCTTTCTGTATTATTATTATTCGCCATTTTTATATGCTATTTTGTGCAATGGCTACTCAAGTTTCCTGCCTATCTTTCTATTCTGTTGTATTTTTCTATTGCTTTTTGAAAATTTCTTATATTGTGAGCATAACCCCTTTCTTGATTTTGCGCTCTTCTACTCTGGGCTTGTCGTTCATTCTTTCATCTTTTGGTGAATAGAATTTTTAAATTTTAGTTAAGTACAATTTATCAATCTTTTCTTTTTGATTTTATGTCATGAAGATAATTTCTTGTGGTATCTTTTGTGTTATTGTTCACATGAGATATACAATCCATGTGGAATTTTCTTTTGTCTTTGTTGTGACACAGGAATCAACACTAATTTTTCCCCAAGGACATTCAGCTCAACCAAGACCATTTCTTAAAAATGAGTTCCGCATATTTTTACAAAACAATTGTCCATTATATAGGCATGGTCTTTTGTTGTTGTTCTAATCTATCTGACTTTTTAAAATTTTTGCATCAATGCCATGTTGCTTTCTTCATTTCCACCTAAATTTGTATATAAATTCCATAAAAACAACTTGGTGAGGTTTTGATTTGGATTACATTGAATCTATTGAGAAATGTGAAGCAAGTTGACATCTTTATAATAGTCATTCAATTCATGAGCATAGTCTATTATCTAAATAATGCATAATGTTTCTTAATAGTTTATAATTTTCTATGTAGAGGTCCTATCCATCTTTCATTAGATTTATGTTTAGGTACTTGCCATTTGTGATCATTATATTGGTCAGCTTTAAGTTAAAATTTTTTCTGTTTAATAATGGTACATATAAATATATGTTGTATTTTTGTATTGACATATTATCCAGCTAACTTGCTAAAATCACTTACTTAATTCCAATAATTTATCTATAGGTGCTTTGTATTTTTTGATATAGACAATCATGCTGTCAGCAAACAATGCCAGTTGTATTTTTTCCTTTCTAGTTCTTATACCTTCTGTATCTTTTGTGTGCCTTATGGCATTGAGTAGGACCACTAGTACTATGTTCAGTAGATAAGGCAATAGTGGGCATCCTTGTCTCATTTATGAAGTCAAAAGGAAAGTTTTTAATAATTTATTGTTAATTATATTTGCTGTAGTTTTTTTAATTCTTAAAAATTCCCTTCTATTCCTCCTTCTTTTTTGTCTTCATCTGCATTAGTATATTTTAATTATTTCATTTTCTCTTTCTGTTATCTTTTAGTTGTATATTCTTTTGCTAATTTCTTTATTGATTTCCTGGATATTATAACAAGCATCACTTACTTGTTAAAATATAAATTAAATTAATGCTTGTATCACTTCCAGACAATGCTAGGACTTTGAATAATAACTCCATTTACCTGCTCCCATTTTTTTTAGTGTTATGCCTTTCAGTTATACATATATTCTAGGTACAGATTACATTATTATCATTGTTTTGTATTTTACTTTTGTTTTTGTTTCTTTCTGGGATGATTTTTCTTCTGAAGAATCCTTTAGTATATCTTTTAGTGGTAGTAAAGAATTCTCTAACTTTTTATATATCAGAAATATGCTTAAATCATCATCACTTTTGAAAAATGGTTTTGCTGAGTATCAGATTCTGGGTTGGTAGTTATTTTACCCCCAGAACTTTCAAGATGACATTCTGTAGTGTTCTTTTGAGAAAATGGCTGTCAATTTATTGTTCAGGGAGTGTGACTTTTTTCCTTTCCTCCAGCTGTTTTTTATGTTTTATTTGTTTTCTATTTTTAATAGCTTTATCACATGCTCAGTTTTAGTTTTCTTTGATTTTATCTTACTCACGGCTCTTAAAGCTTCTTGATCATGTGGCTTGATGTCTTTCATCAGTATAGGAAAAGCTTTAGAGTCTGCCTTCAAATATTGCTTCCGCCTCATGTTTTTCTCCCCTCCTCTTCCGTAACTCAAAGGATATGTCTGTGAAATCTTTTCACCATATCTCTTATATCTTCTATGCCCCTCTCTGTTTTTTTTTTCAATCATTTTTGGTCTCTTTATTACACACTAGATATTTTATTCTGACTAACCTACTTCAGCAATTTTCTCTTCTTAGTTCAATCTACTATTAAAATCATCAATTGACTCTAAACTTCAATTATGACATTTTTAGCTTTAGAATTGTAATTAAAAAATAGATTACAGTTTTCTGGTGAAATTCTTTACTTTATTATGTATTTATTTCAATACATTAATCACAGTTTATTTGTGATCTGTTAGATCACTGTAATAACTGGATCATCTGTGTGTGTTTTTTTATTGTTCACTTTTTTCCATGATCCTCTTGCTTGGTAAGCCTGATAATTTTGTATTGAGTTCTGAATATTGTGCATGAGAAGTTGTAGTTGTTCTAGATGTAGTTATATTTTTCCAGAGATGGATAAGGAACTTATAAATATCTGACAGATATGGATTTAGGACATTTGTGGAAAAGCTTGAATTGAACTAAATATTTTATCTTTTTTCCTTTTTTATCTACTACAATGATATCTGTCATTATAAATTTTCTGAACATTTTATTTTCATCTCTCCTACTCACTCACCAATTCTATTTTGTAGTCTCATATAAAGTAAATTTAGTAGAATAAGAATTTTGTACTTTATTTTAAAAACTTCATTCTTTCTCATCATCAGTGAATCATAAGAACTAAGCTTATTGAAGTTTATTACTGTTTACCCTGCTTTCCTCTTTTTTACCCTGGACACTGGCTAATGCTATAAGAATCTTGCACCTTACCAAGTTACCACTCACTTGACTTAGGCTTTTAAAAATGGATATGACCTAAGAGATCATCATTTCTCTCAATTTAATGATAAATAAACTGTGGCTCAGAGACATAAATAGCTTGCCTGAGGCAACATGGATATTAATGTGAATACATAGAATAGAACCAAAAATTCTTGAATTTAGTGTCATTGTCCCTTTCCACTATTAAATGAGCTCATTTGGCACTAATGAAGGCAATGGGATCGTGAGTAAAAACTATACGTAATTTAATTTACTTATTCTCTCATAGGTATTGTAAAATTACGCTTAAATTTTCTCCCCAAAATGAATGTACAATATAAATATTTTAGGACAGTATTTTATGGGGAAGTTAGAGCATCATAAAAGTAATGTACCTATGCATACAATGTGCTTTCATAGGATAAATTATTTTCTATACACAATTAAATTTTTTGGTCAAATTTGATGCATAAATTGTTTATAAATCTTTAAAACATTGCTCCAACTTCACCCGGTATTTCTCAGCAGTGGGGTAGACCTATATAATTTTCTACAGATAGGAGGGAAATGTAGGTTATTAAAATTTTATTCTGGAGTTTTGTAGGAAATGAAGGACATCTAGACTCCAATGCAAAATTAAATTTTCTAGTGTAATATCTTCCTGAATGCTTCCCAGTAAATTAAGTAGAGACACCCCAAAACACTATCTGGTTTCCTTAACCTAAATTAATTGTCGAGGAAGGAGTTTTATTTCTGCAGGGGGGTCTTAAAATATAACTGAAATTTCTAGAGAAACTAGCAAGTGAAAAGATCAGCCAATAAAGTAATCTATAATATTTGATTGAAAAAATGGTTTGGACAAATTTAAAGAATTTTCTCTACCTATGGTGTCATCTATGGAATTAAGATTAGAGAGCCTATAATTGTTGAGAAAGTAACCTCCAGGAAAAAAAAAGTGTTGAACATTAAAAGACAAATGCAGGTGATAATTCAAAATGCAATGTAATCTAACAGATGTGGAGATGGGTCACATGTCAAGAGTCTTGTTTGCTCCTGAAATATCTATATATTTACATGAAAAAATGAAAAATGGAAAGGAGCATGTGACACTGTTGATAGTATTTTCTCCATTGAGTATATTTTTAAATATTTAAATATATACTGAAAATATTCTGTAAATTACAATGCATACATTGTTAATACCTCACTGTCAGTTTGGCTATTAAATACTTAATATTTACTTTTTTCAAAAGTAAATTTATTTATAGTATAGTTTTGTAGTTTCACATCAATCATAGTTCTGTAATAGAAAGTGAATCAACATTAACTGATGATATTTTCAACATATTTATTATCATTTTCTTTTTTTTACCATTGTGTATTAAAGTATTTAAAAATTATCATTATCAGTAACTATTAGGTAAGTACTCTTGAAAATTGATTAGTGTTTAAATTCTTTAGTGTTTGGATGATCTGAATGCTGAGGGGAAAGTCATGATAGCAGAGATAGTAAGAATCTTTCATAAACTAAAGGGAATGATAAATATACTGTTAAAGATTATATCAGAAACAAATCCAGCAACACAATCTTATTACTTTACTACTTTGAATGCTGGAAAGCAAATTAATTTCAATTTACTTTGTATTTTCTGGTAATTTCTTATTCCTTTTCAAGCTACTCTTTATATTACCACTTCTCCACATTTGTTTTATACACTGACACAAAAATAGTTCTTCAAGTCCCACATATGACTTATATACTAAAGTTAAGGAAATATATTTGGGGTTTATGCTTTACATGTTAAAGTGTCAAATAAAAGAATTATTGATCTCCTGGACCCTCTTGTCTTCACAGGTAAGGAAGATTTTGTAATATTTAAGGTGTATCTAGGGTGTATACACAAGCATAATGTTAAATATTTTTTCAATGGAAAAATTGGTGACCTTTTCTTCAAACCATATTTATTAAGTGAAGTTCAAGTGATATCATACAGCAAATCAATGGGAGGACTAAAAGGAGATGAAATTAACATAGACTTCACCTGGTTAATAATGTGATTTCAATGTTTTAGTTTTTACTGGAACCCAAATATCTTATGGAGCACTATATCTGCAGGCAACATTAGGATTTTCATTTGCTACATAAAAGCAAAGATATATGCTGTCACAATTTATATCAACTGTGATTTATCAATAATAGCAACCTGAAGAAATTCCGTCTAGATGCATCTAATTTGAAAATAGTGTCAAGATGCCTACCAAAATTGTTTTACTATAATTTTGGCTTCTAGAAAATTTAAATCTCCACATTACAATTTTTGAGTCAACACTAAAAGTAGGTAGGTGATATAGAGAGAAATTAAAGAAATGAATTTTCTGCAATTTGAAAATCAGACTTCCAAAATGGAACTCAAGACAAGAATATTATTCAAATAGTTTTAGTTACTTTGAAAATAATGTCAACAAAGTGCCAATATTAAATACTGCAAATAGGAATATAAATGTTTTATGAGTAATATAGAAGTAGTATACAAACATCTCATCAAAATAATAGAGAAAAACTCAAGAATTTTAAAGATATATTTAAGTATGGAAAGAAATAGAAAGCCAAAACTTTTCAAGTCAGTTAGGGACTATATAAAGCCTCTCCCTAAATAAAATAGACCAATACAAATCAGTCTAGTAAAGATTGGTGTGGCACGACTTCAGTAATATTGATTTTACAATATTGTAATGCAAATTTGTATCTTTTATTAAAATTTTAATGATATTTGATTAGAGATAAGGGAAGTAAAGAATGCATGAGTCATTGAAATTGGGAAATATTTAACGAAGGTAAGGTAAATAAAACGTAACAAAGTAAGATACCCTTTTATCCACATGATGGCGCTGGAAACCGCAAGTTTGTATTTTTTTTTTTTTTTTTTTACAACAAAGGAGTACAGTGAATTTATTTTCCTTAGACAGAAAGGAAAAAGGCCACTCCATTTTTACTCTGCTGCTGAAGCTGAAAAGATGAGCAAATAAAAAATTACAGCAAATTGGGAATTAAGTTTCCAAAAGCCATTGTGTGGTAATGCAATAGATATTTGAAAACTGCAAGGAATCTGCGATGGTATATTCCCAGAGAAGTCGTCTGGAATTCTGGCGCCTGATGCTGTCGCTTCTGCTCTTCAGAGCTTGGGAGGCGGGCAGCGGCCAGATCCACTACTCGGTCCCCGAGGAGGCCAAACACGGCACCTTCGTGGGCCGCATCGCGCAGGACCTGGGGCTGGAGCTGGCGGAGCTGGTGCCGCGCCGGTTCCGGGTGGCGTCCAAAGGCCGCGGGGACCTTCTGGAGGTAAATCTGCAGAATGGCATTTTGTTTGTGAATTCTCGGATCGACCGCGAGGAGCTGTGCGGGAGGAGCCCGAAGTGCGGCATCCACCTGGAGGTGATCGTGGACCGGCCGCTGCAGGTTTTCCATGTGGAAGTGGAGGTGAGGGACATTAACGACAATCCTCCAAGGTTCTTCCGACAAGAGCAGAGATTATTTATTTTAGAGTCGAGGATAGCGGATTCCCGGTTTCCGCTAGAGGGCGCATCTGATATGGATATAGGAACAAACGGAGAATTGAGATACAAGTTAAATGCTAATGAATATTTTGACTTGGATGTTAAAACAAATGAGGAAGAGACAAACTTTTTAGAGCTAGTTTTGAAGAAACCAGTAGACAGAGAAGAAGCGCAAGAACATCGTTTATTACTGATTGCAATTGATGGAGGAAAACCTGAACTAACAGGTACAGTTCAGTTATTGATCAATGTATTGGACGCGAATGATAATGCCCCGGAATTTAACAAATCAATTTATAATGTTAGATTATTGGAAAATGCACCAAATGGGACATTAGTTATTCAACTGAACGCTTCAGATGCAGATGAGGGCATTAATAAGGAAATAGTGTACCTCTTTAGTGATCTTGTTCTTGACAACGTAAAATGTAAATTTACAATCAATTCTAATACTGGGGAAATAACAGTGAAGGGAGAACTGGATTACGAGAACTGTAATTTATATGAAATTAATATTGATGCTGTAGATAAAAGTCCATTCCCATTAACTGGACACTGCAAAGTAATAGTGAAACTCCTGGATGAGAATGATAACACCCCCGAGATGGTCATAACCTCTCTATCTCTGCCTGTCCAAGAGGACGCCCCACTGGGCACCGTCATCGCCCTCATCAGCCTGTCCGACCGCGACTCTGGTGCCAATGGGCAGGTGACCTGCACCCTGTCGCCCCATGTTCCCTTCAAACTAGTGTCCACCTTCAAGAATTACTATTCGTTGGTGCTGGACAACGCCCTGGACCGCGAGAGGGAGTCGAACTATATATTGGTGCTGACCGCGCGGGACGGGGGCTCGCCTTCGCTGTCGGCCACAGCCAGCGTGTCCGTGGAGGTGGCCGACGTGAACGACAATGCCCCGGCGTTCCCGCAGCCCGAGTACACGGTGTTCGTGAAGGAGAACAACCCGCCTGGCTGCCACATCTTCACCGTGTCTGCGCGGGACGCCGACGCGCAGGAGAACGCGCTGCTGTCCTACTCGCTGGTGGAGCGGCGGGTGGGCGAGCGTGTGCTGTCGAGCTACGTGTCGGTGCACGCGGAGAGCGGCAAGGTGTACGCGCTGCAGCCGCTGGACCACGAGGAGCTGGAGCTGCTGCAGTTCCAGGTGAGCGCGCGCGATGCGGGCGTGCCGCCTCTGGGCAGCAACGTGACGCTGCAGGTGTTCGTGCTGGACGAGAACGACAACGCGCCCGCACTGCTGCCGCCTGGGGCGGGCAGCGGGGTCGGCGCGGTGAGCGAGGTGGTGGCGCGGTCGGTGGGCGCGGGCCACGTGGTGGCGAAGGTGCGCGCAGTGGACGCGGACTCTGGCTACAACGCGTGGCTGTCTTACGAGCTGCAGCCGGAAGCGAATGGCGCGCGCAGCCCGTTCCGCGTGGGGCTGTACACGGGCGAGATCAGCACGACTCGCGCCCTTGATGAGGCGGACTTGCCGCGCCAGCGCCTGCTGGTGCTGGTGAAGGACCATGGCGAGCCTGCGCTGACGGCCACGGCCACCGTGCTGCTGTCCCTGGTGGAGAGCGTCCAGGGGCCAAAGGCTTCGTTGCGGGCGTCGGCGGGCGCCTCGAGAGCAGAGACGGCGCTGGAGGATGTCAACGTGTACCTGATCATCGCCATTTGCGCTGTGTCCAGCCTGTTGGTGCTCACGCTGCTGCTGTACACGGCACTGCGGTGCTCGGCGCCGCCCACCGAGGGCGCGTGTGAGCCGGGGAAGCCCACGCTGGTGTGCTCCAGCGGGGTGGAGAGTTGGTCGTCGCACTCACAGCAGAGGAGACAAAAGGTATGCTCTGGGGAGGGGCCGCCCAAGACCGACCTCATGGCCTTCAGTCCCAGTCTTCCTCAAGGTCCCAGCTCTGCAGACAACGTGAGTCTCAAAAATCTTATTCACAGCAATTTTTCGTCATCAGTCTCTAATCTTAAATATTAAATATTTTCCTCCGTCTTCTCTTTTTATTTTATATTATGGCTTTAAACCTAATTATTGTATCCTTTTAGATGTAAATTCTCCATTGGTACTAATTCAATTACTTAAAATTACCACTATGCTTAAAATTCAGTTTAGTTTGTTGGACATGATCGCTTTACACTATAGTGTTTATTTCAATAATATTTCCCCTTCTCATAAGGTTTTACAAGTTGCGGTTAATTGACTAGAGTTCTTTGTAGAAAGAATTTCCAGGGGCCGGCCCAGTGGCATAGCGGTTAAATTCGGGCGCTCTGCTTTGATAGCCCGGAGAGGGGTGGTGGTTCGCAGGTTCAGATCCTGGGCGCAGAGAGACGCACTGCTTGTCAGCCCTGCCGTGGTGGTGTCCCATATAGAGGAAGATGGGCACCAATGTTAGTCCAGGGCCAGTCTTCCTCAGGAAAAAAAAGAGGAGGATTGGCAACGGATGTTAGCTCAGGGCTAGTCTTCCTGACACACACAAAAAAGAGTTTCCAAACTAAATTTTTAATAAACATTCTAATTTTCAATCTTTAGGAAATGTTGTAGGAAGATACTTTTAAGACATATTTAGAATTGTTATTTATTCTCAAAGTGTCATAATCTGACTGCACAGAAATGTGCTAACATCATCATGTCAATTTGCCTTTTTTTGGTTCTCCGTTGAATATAAATTATTTCAGTGTTTTATTACACCAGTTTAATTTCTTTTTTTCAGTAATACTTGTGCAGTGAATGATTCTTCTCAAGTTTGTCTAAACAGTTGGCTTTGGCATACTCTTGATCAATTTGGTATTTATAATTAAAAAATTTATCTTTAGGGCCTTCATTTTATTGATTTTTTTTGAATACAAAATACATTTACATCGTTTGAAATGTTTCTCTTCCACCTCCAATATCAAAACACTTAATATGCCTTCATGAATATTTCTAACGTTCCAATTTCCTAGTTATTTTAGAGATATTTTCTTATATACAAATAAACTCCCCTCTCCCATTTTAAAATATAATATTCATTTTTCTTTTTTTGTGGTTTTCTTCATTTCATATAATTTGTTGATTGTGACATATCATTACTTAAGGAGATTTCTCATTCTTTTTTCCACATCTAAGGTGTCCCATTTTGCAGATACATCATAATTTTTCCCCTTACCTTAACATCAACATTTGATGGAACAATGATTAGTATTTATCTAACTTGTATTTTTTTTCTAATTTACAAATGATTGTATTGGTGAGAAGTAATTGTGAACTCGCACAGTTCAGAAAATCCTAACATTTTTGAGGTAGAAAATTTTCATATTTATTGTTGCTTTTAATTTTAGATTAAAAAACATGAGGGTACCATGATACATGTTTACCAATACAATTGTTTGTAACAAAGCTGTTCTTTTGAATGTACCATAGGCAAGAGTGCTCTCCATCTCAGATATAGAGAACTGTTTTTCTATACTTGAGAGAACAATGTGGGCTTAGCAGGTAATAAATATTCCACACTTCATATGATAAAATATCAATTCTAATTTTTATTGCTTTGCCTATTTCTTGCTTTCTCACATATTTAACTTTATAATACACTTGTATTATACTATTAAAATATTTCTAATACCCATTCCTTAGGGGAAATCCTAGAAACTGAGAGGGACTTCTCACCACTGTGTCAATTTGTAGCTAACAGTTGTCAGTTTAAAAAAATCAAGTTAATTTAGTTTTGAAATAGAAATGCTTTATATTATAATTGAAATCTTTCTTTGCTGGGAGAGGATGCTGTTCAGAGATTGACTAAACTTTTTTCTCTACATAATCTTCTCCCTTGGTTAGAATGAACTATTTAAGTAAATAACTGAATACAAATATAAGCTGTTTCTCATGAGAAGACCAATATTTTCCTTTTCCCAGTTCATTTATTTTACATGAAGGATTTCAGTAACACTGCATAGTTTTCTACCTGGAACCAACAAACAGAATTATTACAACTGTTCCAATTAATTGGATTATATTGCCAGCCTTCTGGAAATTGCTAGGAACTGCCATGGAAAGACAGATTAGATACTTAGCTTTAATTTAAAAGTTGAAATTTGAAGAGACTCTTCATTTAGGTCACAATTTATGAAAAACCATAACCACTGTGGAAAACCTTCTACAACAAGACTGCAGGCCAATATATATTTTGTCAAGGCTTATCTTCCTGTAAGCAAAGGAACCTTTTGTTTTGAGGGTTGTTAGTGTTAGCAAATGAACTTTTGTTTACTTAAAATAACTTCAATAGAAAGTCTGTGATAAGGACTACTACATAGATCTAGGTTAACTATTTTAAGATGAAGCTTCTTATGGTGGAGGGAGGAGGGAGGATCCTTGCATTATAGTTGTCTGTAATGAGGATTTTACAAGTATATCAGAATTCCAGAAGAGAGTGGGTGTTGGCATGTGCCATTTGAAATGTCTTTTTTTGTGACTCTCGTTTTCTCCCTTTAAGGAAGAGTTTAATCACCTCTAGTTGATGACATTAAGGATGAATTCATGGTGAAATTGACATTTGGATATGACATTGATATGAGGGTAACACTTTACAGCTAAAGATGAAGGGAATTTAAAAAAAACAGCTTGAACAAAGGTTGCATTGAAGAAAAAGACAAGCAAGTGATCTATATTGTCTGGAAAATAGAATCCACATTGGAGAGTAGTTGAAAATAACACTGGAAACGTTGGCTTGTGATCACATCTCAGGTTACACAGAAGTGATTCTAACATCTTGGAATTTCTACATTTAGTGCAATTCAATAAAAGCTGCAGTCATGAAGATAAATATAGTGGTATGTGAAAAGACAGATGAACTGTAGGCAGACTTTGAATAGGGCAGGTAAGGGAGGAGGAGTGATAATCATTTAGGTGATATGTAGAATGTTCATGCCATTAAAATAAAATGAGAATTCAAGGGCTTGAATTTGGGAATTATTAATGATTTCTCTTCATAATCTTCAAATTGTAGTCAAATTATTTTCTAGGAGTCATCAGCATGTATGGGTGAAAATGACAATTATAGTCATGGAAAGGGGGGAGGAATGTATGGGTTTGGGAATGCCTTCAATCAAAGACTTATTTGAAATCCTGGAAGTGGGTAAGTACACTTAAAGGAAAGCATATAAGAGGTTGAGGTTGAGAGGAGAGGATGAGATCATTTAGGAGCAGCTGAAGGATCAGAGCAGCAAAGTATGGGTAGAAATTCTACTAGAATTTGCAGTGATGGAGAAATATGTGAAGGAAAATGTTTTGAGGGGGAGGCCTAATATAAGCTGCAGAGAAATTAAGAAATGTTGTAAAGAATGTGCACTAAAATTTTCATCTTCCATTATTAAATTTAAAAAACTCCTTAGGAGTATTATATACTCATTGAACAAAGAAAGAATGGACTTCAATAATCTATAAGATTTTTAAAATTTGGAAAAAATTTGTTAATTAAAAATTAAACATTCTTTTCCCACAACAAAATATAATAACATGGTCTGTGACAGACATTTATGTATATGTTTCTTCTCTACACAAAGTGTGAAAGACAGATTGTGCTTCTAATTCCCAAGTCTACTTCAGATCAAACTTAAATTTTCTGAACAGGTTGATAATATTATTTAAATTATTGGGAGAAAAGTTGTTTCACTATGAATAATTTGATCCCTTACACTAATAAAATTAATAAATGAAGTCAGACAAGATTAAACAGACTCTGCAAATTACAAACATGAGGAGATTTACTATTAAAATAAGGCAAAGGTAATTTTTTTAAAAATTTAAGCTGCAGAGTAGCAGGTTATGTGAATTCATATGTTACTTACCCTTTGGAGCCGCATGATGTCGCTGTCTACCATGAAGCTACATCTAGCTATTATTCAAAGTCTATTCCTCTTATTACTGCATTGTTGCATGAGAGCTGAATGATGGTGGGCGCAGAAGAATTGGATTAACAGACTCCGGATCATACAGTATTTCATCTTAATGCCGAGACAAGCTCTTCTGATGAAAATAAAACCACAAGTATTTGACATGGTTATTACCCCGGAAGGCCGACTGGGATCCCGGCGTCTGCTACTCTCCTTTCTGCTCTTCACAGCCTGGGAGGCGGGCAGCGGCCAGATCCACTACTCGGTCCCCGAGGAGGCCAAACACGGCACCTTCGTGGGCCGCATCGCGCAGGACCTGGGGCTGGAGCTGGCGGAACTGGTGCCGCGCCTGTTCCGGGTGGCGTCCAAAGGCCGCGGGGACCTTCTGGAGGTAAATCTGCAGAATGGCATTTTGTTTGTGAATTCTCGGATCGACCGGGAGGAGCTGTGCGGGCGGAGCCTGGAGTGCAGCATCCATCTGGAGGTGATCGTGGACCGGCCGCTGCAAGTTTTCCATGTGGAAGTGGAGGTGAGGGACATTAACGACAACCCGCCTGTGTTCCGTTTAAAGGAACAGAGAGTGCTGATTTACGAATCTAGGCTGCCAGATTCTCTGTTTCCACTAGAGGGCGCGTCGGATGCGGATGTTGGCTCAAATTCGATCTTAACCTATAAACTCAGTTCCAGCGAATACTTTGCGCTACATGTGAAAACAAACAGTGATGACAATACACAAATTGGGCTCGTGTTAAGAAAATCCTTGGACAGAGAGGAAGCTCCCGAACATAACTTACTCCTGACGGCCACTGACGAAGGCAAGCCTGAGCTCACGGGCACCATTCAGCTGCTGGTCACCGTGCTGGACGTGAACGACAATGCTCCCAGTTTCGACCAGTCTGAATATGAAGTAAGAATATTGGAAAACTCCGAGAACGGAACAATAGTTATCAGATTGAATGCTTCCGATCAAGATGAAGGAGCGAATGCGGAGATGTCATACTCTTTTAATAGCCTTGTTCCACCCATAGTTAGTGACCAGTTTATAATAGATGCAAATACTGGAGAAATAGTAATTGAAGGGAATTTAGATTTTGAAAAGGAAAATTTATACAAAATCCACATTGATGCCACGGACAAAGGCCACCCTCCCATGGCAGGGCATTGCACCGTTTTAGTGAAAGTTTTGGATATGAATGATAATGTCCCTCAAATTGCATTGACTTCCTTATCCTTGCCTGTCCAAGAAGATGCTAAATTCGGTACTGTGATTGCCCTAATTAGCGTGTCTGATCTCGACTCAGGTGCCAACGGGCAAGTGACCTGCTCTCTGACACCCCACATTCCCTTCAAGCTGGTGTCCACCTTCAAGAATTACTACTCACTGGTGCTGGATAGTGCCCTGGATCGCGAAAGGGTGGCAAACTATGAGCTGGTGGTGACCGCGCGGGACGGGGGCTCGCCTTCGCTGTCGGCCACGGCCAGCCTGTCCGTGGAGGTGGCCGACGTGAACGACAATGCGCCGGCGTTCCCGCAGCCCGAGTACACGGTGTTCGTGAAGGAGAACAACCCGCCCGGCTGCCACATCTTCACGGTGTCTGCGCGGGACGCGGACGCACAGGAGAACGCGCGGGTGTCCTACTCGCTGGTGGAGCGGCGGGTGGGCGAGCGCGCGCTGTCGAGCTACGTGTCGGTGCACGCGGAGAGCGGCAAGGTGTACGCGCTGCAGCCGCTGGACCACGAGGAGCTGGAGCTGCTGCAGTTCCAGGTGAGCGCGCGCGACGCGGGCGTGCCGCCTCTGGGCAGCAACGTGACGCTGCAGGTGTTCGTGCTGGACGAGAACGACAACGCGCCCGCGCTGCTGCCGCCTGGGGCGGGCGGCGGGGGTGGCGCGGTGAGCGAGGTGGTGGCGAGGTCTGTGGGCGCGGGCCACGTGGTGGCGAAGGTGCGCGCAGTGGACGCGGACTCTGGCTATAACGCGTGGCTGTGTTACGAGCTGCAGCCGGAAGCGAATGGCGCGCGCAGCCCGTTCCGCGTGGGGCTGTACACGGGCGAGATCAGCACGACGCGCGCCCTGGACGAGGCGGACTTGCCTCGCCAGCGCCTGCTGGTGCAGGTGAAGGACCATGGCGAGCCAGCGCTGACGGCCACGGCCACGGTGCTGCTGTCGCTGGTGGAGAGCGGCCAGGCGCCAAAGGCCTCGTCACGGAGATTGGAGAGCGCCACGGGCCCAGAGGTGGCGCTGATAGATGTCAATGTGTATCTGATCATTGCCATCTGCGCAGTGTCCAGCCTGTTGGTGCTCATGCTGCTGCTGTACACGGCGCTGCGGTGCTCGGCGCCGCCCACCGAGGGCGCGTGCCGGGCGGGGAAGCCCACGCTAGCGTGTTCCAGTGAGGTGGAGAGTTGGTGGTACTCACAGCAGAGGAGGCAGAGGGTGTGCTCTGGGGAAGGGCCGCCCAAGACTGATCTAATGGCCTTCAGTCCCAGCCTTCCACCCTGTCCAGTAGTGACAGATATGGGCGAGCATCAGGATTTAAATGATGAGCATTGTGCCAAAGTAAGTCTGAATTTTCATAATTAACAGTAAATATTATTTTGAAATATTATAATTGTTTTCCTAATGTTTCTGCTTATGCTTTGCTGTTTTAAAAATTCTGAATAATTCTACATCATATAATACATCATTTCATTTTTTGTTATAATCTCTGATTTGTTATTCATCTTGATTTAAAGTGGAATCAAACGTTATTAAATCATTCTACGCCTTAAGATTTTCATTTTCAAACTCAAAATTTCCTTGTGCATTTTTTTATTGGCATCGGTAGTAGTTTTTTTTTTTCTGTAGAATTTCCATTTCTTTGCATTTGAACTTTAGGAGACTTATTTTGCATTCAGTCATATTTTATAACATATTGAAATTTCAACACCATTCTATTACTTATGCTTGTACCCTTTCAGTTTCTTCTTTTGCTGATGACTTTAATTTAGCGAACATTTTCAAGTTATCCATTTTGTGCAAGGACTCTGCCCATCGTTTCTGGATTCGCCTTTGGCCCTGGTGATTCCAAGAGTCTATAGTGTTCATTTATTGTTAGTCTTTAAACCATTTAGGGGTAAAGGATAGAACATTAGTTTTCAGACTGAATACCTCTGATTTGGATCAAGGAGTGATAAGGGAGATTCCATACTCTTTTAATTATGATGTGACACCCATGTTATTGCTCAGTTTATCAGGGATCAAAATATTGGAGAAATAGTAATAGAAAGGAATTTGGACTTTGATCAAGTAAATTCATATAAAATCTGCATTCTTCAGACACTGCAAATCTCTTGTTTATGTTTGAATTTACTGTACTGGGCTTCTTTTCTTGGAGAACTATTTCTTCTAATTTCATGCTTTCACTATTCTCTCTATGTTATGATTTTAACTACTCACCATTTCTTTACTTTAAGGCAGCAGAGAGTGGTGTTAGGCGTTGTGAGTGTTGAAGCCATCCTTTCTTACCTAAATTCCATTGCTACCAATTTTGTTCTGTGCAGCATGGATCATTGTTTAACCTCTCACTTTCCAGTTTCCCACCTGCGAAGTTGGGATGATAAACAGTAGTACCTATCACAGAGGATTGTTGTAAGTATTTAGTAAGTTGATACTTACAATGTACTTACAATAGTATTAGCTAAATAGTAAATGCTTTAATAAAATTTAGCCATTATTATTCTGAAGTGGAATAGGAAAATCTAAAATGTCAGAAAGTTGTCCTTATGGCTTCCATATTATTTTTATTTTATGTAAAGATTATTTGCTTTGTTATTCATAGGGAGGCCATACTTACCAAATTAATCCAAGATATCTCTAAATTTGAATGCCATGTATTATGTTGAAAAAAATAATTTAAAATCAGTTTTTCAAAGTTGAAAATTGAATAAAGACTTTGGCTGTGGAAAAGCTCTTTGGATTCAAAAAAGACATTTAAGCTGCTGAGCCCTCAGTGCTTTGCTGAAGATGATTTTAACTTTTTGTGTTGTCCATGTTTTCCCAGGAAATACTAGAGTACCTTAACCAGGAGTGGTGTATTTTCCCACATTTAAAGTTGCCCAAGGTCCATCAGAGGACTGAGCTGGGGTTTGGGCTCCCCAATGTGTTCATTTTCTATTCTTGAAATTGCAGAAATAATTAATAGTGTTTTCTGGTTTTTAAAAATAAGTAAGCACACAATGGTTTTTAAACACATACTTAAAAGTGACAAAATAGGCTATGGTTATACTGATCAATAAAGAGTATCATTTGTATAAATAGTTATATATAACAACTTTAAAAGCAACATGCTTTCTTAGGAAATAGAGAACTATAGTCCTCACTCTTGAGTAAACATTTAAAAGTGGTTCTAGGAGGATCTCTAAGGGTATGACACTGTGCCAAGAGTCATTGAATTAACAAGACCAAGTCCCTAGCTTCAAGAAGATCATAGAAAAATAAAGATGTGTGTCCTACATAAATATGACCATCTTAGAAGGCAGAATATTATAAGAGGTGCAAGAAATGTAAATCATTATGATTGGAATTGAAAAGAAATATCTGCCTAATTCCCTTGTTGAAGGAGCCCTTCAAGAGTTATGATTTTTTTGTTGTTAGTGCCCTCCAGTCGATTCTGACTCCTAACAGACCCTGTGTACAGCAGAGCTGAACCCTGCATGGTCTTTTTTTTCACCATCCTCTCATCTTCCGGGGTTATATCAGACAATGCTCTGCTGCTGTTCACCGCTGAAACCTGTCCACCATGGGTGACCCTGCTGGTATTTGAAATACTGTGGCATAGTTTTCAGCATCACAGCAATACACACTCACCACAGTATGACAACCAATAGACAGGTGGTATGGTTCCTTGACTGATAAACAAACCCCGGGGCACTGCAGTGAGAGCACTTAATCTCAACTACTAGACCACTAGGGCTGGCCTATGATGTTTTTAGTGTTTGAAAATGGAGGAGTTTCCTCTGGGAGAATATTGACTGTAATAGGTTTTCTTGGGAACAGAGGAAATGAGTATACAGAAAATATATATACAGAAAATATATACTTAAGGAAATGAGTATACAGAAAATCCCAAAGGTGCCTGGAAATGGAATGGTTTGCTTTGGTCAAACATATGGTTTCCATAGGAAACAGTATGAGATAAGGCAGGGAAAGTAATACAAGAAAAATCTCTTGGGTAACTTTGAGTACTAGACTAAGAAATTTTCATTCATCTCTAAAGTCACTGAAAGCTATCAAAAAGCGTGAAGCAATAGGAATAAAAGGTGTTTTTCAGGAAGATGACTATCAGGATTAAGTGAAGGATAAATGAGGTTGTGATGAGATGACACAATAAGAAGCGAGGTCAATAGCCCAGGATAGCAGCAATATTTAAAACTCAGGCAGATATCAAACTTGGAAAGTATTAGAGTACAGATGTAATTATTTTACTTGCAGTTGGGAGCATGGGAGTGAAACATTCAAGAAAGGTTGCTCTGTTAAGTAGAACTAAAAAGGAAAAAAATGCCTAAAGCTTGATTAAAGGACTCCTCTAAGAATGACAGATGAGTACCAGCATTTATCTAATGAAAGAAACTTATAAAATAATCTAGAACACATTGGAGACTGTAAAAACAGGTGGATATTCATAAAACATGAAGCTTCAAAAGGATGGAAAGAGTAAAGAGAGAAAAGAACCAGGAACTCCTGAAACAGGATATATAAATTCTGATGAAAAGAGAAATTCAGAATACTTCCTCACAAAATTCACTTAATACAAATTAATCCTCTTCAAAGACCCCCAAACCTTAAATTGTTGTGTTTTCTTAAGAAAACTATATGAATTAGTTGTTTATATTCCTTGCTTCCTAAAAACAAACAAACAACCTTTCTAAGTTTTTCTTCCATTAGTAGATTCTTGAGATCCCGGGTCCCTAGAGAGACCAGGAATTTTCTTAATGGAAATCAAGAAAATGGAGTTTCCTGAACTCTAAACAGAGGATTTTAAAATTTACTGTTGCTAACATGATTCTCTTTATAGTCACTTAGATTTTTATCTTTATTTTAAAACTTAGTGGAAAAATATTGTCAAGGCATAAAGAAACCACAATTATGGTCACACTAAATATTCAGAAGTTGAGTCTCCTAAGAATGCCTTCAGCGAGCGTGAGGAATGTCCTACACTTTAACAAACATGAAAAAAAATTGAGAGGTTGAAATAAAACATTGCATCTTACTAATATAAAGTTGATTTTTGTAATTCGTACTTACTATTTGGGCCACATGATGTCGCTCTTTACCGCGAAATTCTCATATTCACGACAAAACGAAGTCCTCCGTTTTCATATCGGAAAGACTCTCCACTCTGTTTCAGTATCCGGATGTCGAACAATGGCGAGCTTATCAGGATAGTAAAGAAGGGATAAGAAGATTTCTCCAAATTTTGAGACGTTGTGCTGATTAGCATAAAAAACATAAGAATTTGAAATGGTGTACTCGAATAGAGGCGACCAGAGGGACCGGCATCTACTGCTATTTTTTATAATTCTCTCGGCTTGGGAGACCGTGAGCGGCCAGGTCCACTACTCGGTCCCCGAGGAGGCCAAACACGGCACCTTCGTGGGCCGCATCGCGCAGGACCTGGGGCTGGAGCTGGCGGAGCTGGTGCCGCGCCGGTTCCGGGTGGTGTCCAAAGGCCGCGGGGACCTTCTGGAGGTAAATCTGCAGAATGGCATTTTGTTTGTGAATTCTCGGATCGACCGCGAGGAGCTGTGCGGGCGGAGCCCGGAGTGCAGCATCCACCTGGAGGTGATCGTGGACCGGCCCCTGCAGGTTTTCCACGTGGAGGTGGAGGTTAAGGACATTAACGACAATCCGCCTGTGTTCGCCAGGACACAAAAGAATCTGTTTATCGCGGAATTCAGGACGCTTGACTCTCGGTTTCCACTAGAGGGCGCCTCCGATGCAGATATTGGGGAGAACGCTCTGTTGACTTACAGACTGAGCCCCAATGAGTATTTCTCTCTGGAAGTACCAACCAGCCATGAACAGGTAAAACCTCTTGGGCTTGTATTACGGAAACCTTTAGACAGAGAAGAATCTCCGGAACTTCATTTAGTGCTCACAGCCACCGATAGAGGCAAACCCGAGCTGACTGGCACCGCTCAGTTACTCGTCAAAGTGCTGGACGCCAATGACAACGCCCCAGCTTTCGACAGAACACTCTATGCGGTGAAATTACCAGAAAATGTTCCTAATGGAACGTTGGTAATTAAACTTAACGCCTCAGATTTAGACGAAGGCTTGAATGGGGACATTATTTACTCATTCTCTAGTGACGTTTCTCCAGATATAAAATCTAAGTTCTACATAGACCCCATAAGTGGGGAAATTACATCAATAGGACATATTGATTTTGAAGAAAGTAAAGCCTACAAAATTCGAGTAGAGGCGATCGATAAAGGCTACCTACCACTGGCTGGTCACTGTTCAGTTCTTGTGGAAGTTTTGGACGCTAATGACAATGCTCCAGAGTTGACTGTTACTTCCCTCTCTCTCCCTATCTCAGAGGATTCTCAGCCGGGAACAGTCATCACCTTGATTAACGTGTCTGACCAAGATTCTGGAGCTGACGGGCAGGTGACCTGCTCACTAACACCTCATGTCCCCTTCAAGCTGGTGTCCACCTTCAAGAATTACTATTCGCTGGTGCTAGACAGCGCCTTGGACCGCGAGAGCGTGGCAAATTATGAGCTGGTGGTGACAGCGCGGGACGGGGGCTCACCTTCGCTGTCGGCCACAGCCAGCTTGTCCGTGGAGGTGGCCGACATGAATGACAACGCGCCAGTCTTCGCGCAGCCCGAGTACACGGTGTTCGTGAAGGAGAACAACCCGCCCGGCTGCCACATCTTCACGGTGTCTGCGCGGGACGCGGACGCGCAGGAGAACGCGCGGGTGTCCTACTCGCTGGTGGAGCGGCGGGTGGGCGAGCGCGCGCTGTCGAGCTACGTGTCGGTGCACGCGGAGAGCGGCAAGGTGTACGCGCTGCAGCCGCTGGACCACGAGGAGCTGGAGCTGCTGCAGTTCCAGGTGAGCGCGCGCGACGCGGGCGTGCCGCCTCTGGGCAGCAACGTGACGCTGCAGGTGTTCGTGCTGGACGAGAACGACAACGCGCCCGCACTGCTGCCGGCTGGGGCGGGCGGCGGGGGTGGCGCGGTGAGCGAGGTGGTGGCGCGGTCGGTGGGCGCGGGCCACGTGGTGGCGAAGGTGCGCGCAGTGGACGCGGACTCTGGCTACAACGCGTGGCTGTGTTACGAGCTGCAGCCGGCGGCGGGTGGCGCGCGCAGCCCGTTCCGCGTGGGGCTGTACACGGGCGAGATCAGCACGACGCGCGCCCTGGACGAGGCGGACTTGCCACGCCAGCGCCTGCTGGTGCAGGTGAAGGACCACGGCGAGCCAGCGCTGACGGCCACGGCCACGGTGCTGCTGTCGCTGGTGGAGAGCGGCCAGGCGCCAAAGGCCTCGTCACGGAGATTGGAGAGCGCCACGGGCCCAGAGGTGGCGCTGATAGATGTCAATGTGTATCTGATCATCGCCATCTGCGCAGTGTCCAGCCTGTTGGTGCTCACGCTGCTGCTGTACACGGCGCTGCGGTGCTCGGCGCCGCCCGCCGAGGGCGCGTGCGGGGCGGGGAAGCCCACGCTAGCGTGTTCCAGTGAGGTGGAGAGTTGGTGGTACTCACAGCAGAGGAGGCAGAGGGTGTGCTCTGGGGAGGGGCCGCCCAAGACCGACCTCATGGCTTTTAGCCCCAGCCTTCCTCAGGGTCCCAGCTCTGCAGACAACGTGAGTCTAAAAAAATCTTATTTTCAACAATTTTAAAACGCCACTATTTAGGTTTTCTACTTAAATATTTCTTACATAATTTATTCAGCTTTATATATAATTATTATATATTTAATGTTATTGCTCTATTTGCACTATTTCATTACCTTGAATTATATTTATGTTAAATATGCGCTTTCGGTTTTGCAGAAAAACCTATAAATATTCTAGACTTTTGATGATGGTAATTCTGTTTTTATTACTTTATTTTTATTTTATTTTTACGTACTTATACTTTAAAAAGTAGTTTCCTAGCATATTTTAAGAAAATTTAAAAATTCTGCTTTTGTGAGGAAGTGCTACAAGTTGACAAGGAATCCTCTTCCACTCTCCCATCTTTATTCACCGATGATTACTACTTTTTTAAGGTAAATTTTTTTTAGAAATTCAAACCCTGACTTATATTAAGGCTCTGGAATTTTTCTTTTGTTGGTAAAAATTCTCACAGAGATATTGAGTAATACTGTTTTCTTTACATAATCTTTCTCATTATTTAGAATGAACTATAGAGATAGTCTTTGAGTAAATTAAAAGAGGACAAATGTAGTTTCTCAGAAAATGCTCTTATTCCCCTTTTCCATATCAATTGCATTTATGTAATGATTTTCAATACATTTATTGTTTATTAGGTGTACCTAGTGAAAATATTGCTGTGATTACATGTTAATCAAATTCTCACACATCTGGATTGCTAGGAACTTGAGTAAAAGCTGTATGTGATGCTTTATTTAAGTTTCAAAAATTAAAAATCTTTAGTTAGTGCCAAGTTTCTGAAAAACTCTAACCTCCCAAGAAAACCTAAAATATAAAGGATGTTGGCTAATCTATCATTATGAAGTCTTTTCTGAGTGTAACAAAAGGAATCCTTTGCTGTCCCAAAATAACTAGAATAGAAGGTCAGTGATAAGTGCCTCCAGAGAGATTCCAATTAAATATATTAAGACAGATCTCATTTAATAAATGTGTTTTTAAAATCATAATCGCCTTGAGTCTATTTCAAGTATGCCAGAATCTTGAATAAGTGAGGAGAGGATCATGAGTTATTTGAATACTTTTCCCCTTGAAAATTGCTACTATCTGAATTCAAAGGAGAGCTTAATCACACCTTCTACTGAGGCATTTAAGATGAATGAATGGAGAACTAACTTTTGAGGTGGACTTGGAAGGGTGAATAGGATTTTGACAGGTAAAGATGAGGTAAGAGAAGAAACCCCTTGAACAAAGAGTGTGTTGAGGCAGAGACAAGGTCTTTCTGTGAAATATGATTCATATTGAAAAGTGTTTAGAGAAAACACTGGAAAAACTGGCGTATACTCATATATTGGACCTCTCAGATTGTGAGTCTAAAGTCTTGGTGCTTAGTTCACTAGAATGGTTAAGTTCACTAGAGGTTTTAGCACAATTCCGTAAAAGCTGTCCTCATAAAGACAGAATTTATGACACTCAGAAGGAGAGATGGGATGTAGGGAAACTTTAAATATAGCAGGCAATGGAAAATGAGTCATAAAAATACATATAAGTAAATTTGGAGAATGGTCATGCTATGAAAACAAAATGCAATTTTCAAAGATTTGGATTTTGGGGTAATTATTGATCAGACTTTTAAAAATGTTACTCATCTTGTTTTCTAGGCATGCTTGCTAGGGTGTACCAGTAAAGGTGTCAAACAGAAAAATGAAAATAGATGTTGGAGATTTGGATTTAGGAATATTTCTAATCATGGGCTTATTTGAAGTCATGGAAGTAGATAGAAATATTTAAAGGAAAGGGATTTAAAAAATAAGAGGCTAAAGGCATAACTCTGGAAAAAGTTCATATTTTGGAGCCACAGAAAGATGAAGAACCAATAGAGAAGAACACCAGTAAAACACTGCTAGGGTTTGCTTTGGTGGAGAAATCTATAAAGGAAAATGTTTTATGTGACAGGCTTATTTTAACAAGCTGCAGAGATATTCAAAGTGTTATAATGAATAAACATGTAAATTTTTCTTGCACCAGTATACGAAAGTTTAGGAAATTTGGCATTCATTGATCAAAGAAAAGTTGAAACTTAATAATCCATAAAAAAGAAAGATAAAGTATAGAAATGTAGAGTAATATATACACACATTTTGGGTGACCAGATAAATATGAACCTATTTCTTCCACACAAAAGTATGAAGCATGCTTTCTATCTCTGATATCCATGACATGTCTAGATCATATTAAATTTATTACTAATGGATACAGATATTTAAAATATTGGGAAGAAATTTCTTTCCTTTTGAAGAAAGAGATCCCTAGCTGCAATGAAATTAATGTAAGGAGCCAGATGGTATAAATGCCTCTACAAATGATAAAGGTACAGATCCACTATTAAGTAGGATAAGGGAAAAGAGAATATTTATTGGGTTAAAAGAACCCGATTATAGACGAGGTTAAGTGAATTGATATAATTATTACCTTTTGGAGCCGCCTGATGTCGCTGTCTACAAAGAAGTTCTGTCTAGCCAAGATCCAGACTTTCCTCTAGCAGTATCTGTCTCTAAACGCCCAACAATGGCGGATGCAGCGGAATTGGATTAAAAGACTCCAGGCAATGGGGTAGTTCGTCTTTATACCAAATAAGCTCTTCTGATAGCAATAAAACGAATACTTGACATGGTGTTTTCTTGGCGAGGAGGCCCGGGATCCCGGTGTCTGCTGCTCTCGCTTCTGCACCTCGCAGTCTGGAAGGTCGGCAGCGGCCAGGTCCACTACTCCGTCTCCGAGGAGGCCAAACACGGCACCTTCGTGGGCCGCATCGCGCAGGACCTGGGGCTGGAGCTGGAGGAGCTTGTGCCACGCCGGTTCCGGGTGGCGTCGAAAGCCCGCGGGGACCTTCTGGAGGTAAATCTGCAGAATGGCGTTTTGTTTGTAAATTCTCGGATCGACCGCGAGGAGCTGTGCGGGCGGAGCCTGGAGTGCGGCATCCATCTGGAGGTGATCGTGGATCGGCCGCTGCAGGTTTTCCACGTGGAGGTGGAGGTGAAGGACATTAACGACAACCCGCCTGTGTTCCTGGTAAAGGAACAAAAGCTATTTGTTTCAGAATCCATAATGCCAGATTCTCGGTTTCCGCTAGAGGGTGCTTCGGATGCAGATATTGGAGCTAACTCCATGTTAACATATAGGCTTAGCTATAGTGATTTCTTCATGCTAGATGTGAATTCCAAGAACGAAGAGAATAAACAAGTTGAGCTCGTGTTAAGAAAATCCTTGGACAGAGAGGAAGCTCCCGAACATAACTTACTCCTGACGGCCACTGACGAAGGTAAGCCTGAGCTCACGGGCACCATTCAGCTGCTGGTCACCGTGCTGGACGTGAACGACAATGCTCCCAGTTTCGACCAGTCTGAATATGAAGTAAGAATATTCGAAAACTCTGACAACGAAACAATAGTTATCAGACTGAATGCTTCTGATCGGGATGAAGGAGCGAATGCGGAGATTTCATATTCATTTAATAGCCTTGTTCCACCCATGGTTATTGACCAGTTTAGCATAGATTCAAATACTGGAGAAATAACAATCCGAAAGAATCTGGATTTTGAAAAAGTGAATTCCTATAAAATCCGTATTGACGCCACGGACAGAGGCCACCCTCCCATGGCAGGGCATTGCACCGTTTTAGTGAAAGTTTTGGATATGAATGATAATGTCCCTCAGATTGCATTGACTTCCTTATCCTTGCCTGTCCGAGAAGACGCTAAATTCGGTACTGTGATTGCCCTAATTAGCGTGTCTGATCTGGACTCAGGTGCCAACGGGCAAGTGACCTGCTCTCTGACGCCCCATGGTCCCTTCAAGCTGGTGTCCACCTTCAAGAATTACTATTCTCTGGTGCTAGACAGCGCCCTGGACCGCGAGAGCGTGTCTGCCTATGCTCTGGTAGTGACCGCGCGGGACGGGGGCTCCCCTTCTCTGTCGGCCACGGCCAGCCTGTCCGTGGAGGTGGCCGACGTGAACGACAATGCGCCGGCGTTCCCGCAGCCCGAGTACACGGTGTTCGTGAAGGAGAACAACCCGCCCGGCTGCCACATCTTCACGGTGTCTGCGCGGGACGCGGACGCTCAGGAAAACGCGCGGGTGTCCTACTCGCTGGTGGAGCGGCGGGTGGGCGAGCGCGTGCTGTCGAGCTACGTGTCGGTGCACGCGGAGAGCGGCAAGGTGTACGCGCTGCAGCCGCTGGACCACGAGGAGCTGGAGCTGCTGCAGTTCCAGGTGAGCGCACGCGACGCGGGAGTGCCGCCTCTGGGCAGCAACGTGACGCTGCAGGTGTTCGTGCTGGACGAGAACGACAACGCGCCCGCGCTGCTGCCGGCTGGGGCGGGCAGCGGGGTCGGCGCGGTGAGCGAGGTGGTGGCGCTGTCGGTGGGCGCGGGCCACGTGGTGGCGAAGGTGCGCGCAGTGGACGCGGACTCTGGCTACAACGCGTGGCTGTCTTACAAGCTGCAGCCGGCGGCGGGTGGCGCGCGCAGCCCATTCCGCGTGGGGCTGTACACGGGCGAGATCAGCACGACTCGCGCCCTGGACGAGGCGGACTTGCCTCGCCAGCGCCTGCTGATTCTGGTAAAGGACCACGGCGAGCCTGCGCTGACGGCCACGGCCACCGTGCTGCTGTCGCTTGTGGAAAGCGGCCTGGCGCCAAAAGCCTCGTCGCGGGCGTCGGAGGGCTCCGCGGGCGCAGAGGTGGCACTGGTGGATGTCAACGTGTACCTGATCATCGCCATCTGCGCAGTGTCCAGCCTGTTGGTGCTCTCGCTGCTGCTGTACACGGCGCTGCGGTGCTCGGCGCTGCCCACCGAGGGCGTGTGCAGGCCGGGGAAGCCAACGCTGGTGTGCTCCAGCGCGGTGGAGAGCTGGTCGTACTCGCAGCAGAGGCGGCAGAGAGTGTGTTCTGGGGATGGCCCACCCAAGACCGACCTCATGGCCTTCAGCCCCAGCGTTTCTCCGTGTCCTGGATCCGTAGATGCAATGGGAGATCCACAATCTGCTTTGGACTCTTCTGGGAAGGTAGGTTCGTCTAACGTTTTATTTATTCATATATTTTTTTATTTAGTGTTGAAAAATATTATTATTTCCTCATATGGTACATTTAAATAGTTTTTATGTACTTGTTCTAGAGATCTGACAGAATTTTCTTATTTATTTCCAGAAAGTGAATATCTTAACTTGATAGCTGACTTTTGTGTTTTGACTTCCAGTTGAGAATCATTATAAACCATGTTGAACAGATATCTATTGGATGCTGAATCAATTTTATTTTAAACCTGTTGTGAGAGTTATAGTGAATTCCCAAAGCAGTGTTGCCACTGTACCTGAAAACTATTCAGTGAAAACCTATTTAGTTGTTACACATTAAGAAAACGTCAACATCACTCTATCGTTTATTCATTTCTAAAGTATGCATGGTATTTTAGTGTAATTCTATTGTCTATTAGAATCCTCATAGCAGAAATATGTAGTAACTGTTACCTTGTTAACTTTGTAGTTTTCTACCTTTCTGTGGATGGAGACTGTCTGGAGACATGGTTGGTCAGTTCTACCCAGTGTCTATCACTTCAATGAGTAACTTCCTGTATACCCTAGAAAACAGTTGCCTTATTTTGGGAATCTAATTCTGACAATAAATGTTCAAATATAACTCTCCTTCCAACTTATGTAAAATCTGTTTCTAAATGTCTGACAATGTAGATCATAAGAAAATGTTGATTGAGAATCTTTCTATACTTAGAAAATTTCTTGAATTCCTGACAGGTACTTTATTTCTTTAAGATGACGTTCTCCTTTTTATTGAAATTTTCTGTTAGAGATACAATGTTTTGGCGGTAAAGATATACCTACATTCTACACTTTTAATTCTCTTGAAATTCATAGTCTGGAACTTAAATTACCCCTATTAGTTTAGATGAGGATTTACCTTTTTCTCTTAATATTCCAAAAGACAGAAATCTGGAGATGAGGTTGTGCATCCTTAAAGCCACTATGTATTAAATTTACATTTCCTGGTTTGTGGTTTGAGACTTTCAATTTGGTGGTTCTCCATGCTCTATCTTTAGTCCAAGCTTTCGTTTTCTTTTCTAATTTATATTTTAAAACCTTCCTTTGTACTTATGTTGAGTTTTCTTATGTGGTATATGTTTCTATTCAGGTATTTTATTTTTATTGTGTTAGGTATTTTGCAAGGTATTCCTTAATTAAAAACTGAGTGGAGCAAAATCTGAGTGGCCTTGAGAATAGAGTCACAATATAACCATGAAAATGCAAGTAAAGTTCACTTAAAATAGTTCAATAATTTTTTTCTTTCACCACATAGAACACGTTTGGTGTATGCTACAAAGCAATCTATTTTTTTGTCACTTTATTTCTTTCAAAATTTGAGTATTCGCTGAGCTCCTGTGGTAAAACCTATGGCTGTCAGCACAACTCACCTTAAATCCAGACTTAAATCTTCAAAATCTCTGTCCTTGCACTTTTTTAAGGTTCCATATGCCACCTGAACTTGGGCCCAGGTATTTGATTATGTTACATGGATTGAGCAGTGTTAGAAATGTCATTTGCCTCCCCCTCCAAAAAACCCCCTAGTCTCACTCTTCTAGTCTCTTAGAGCTAGTAATATTTATTACTTAGTATGAATTCTATAATTGTAAATTTTATTCTTTATTATTGATGGCTGTATTGATATAATTGGTAATTTAGTCCTTTATATTAATCTTTCTTCTCTCCCAGAGTATGGGCTGTCATCATATGCACATTTTCAGAGGATTAGGCAAGATCTTAGTAATGAATTTATCTTTTGGGTCATCAGGAAGCATGAGCTCACTGGGATCCAGGGACGTTAGCATTCAAAAGAGCTGAGAAGCTCAAATAGAGAGGTGAGAGTGTGGAAGACACTTTAGTATTTTGCCTAATAGCTGTCCCTCTGTGCTTCTTTAGATGACATTTCTCAATTCAAGCCAGAATCATGAAACCAATAATGAAGCTCCCCTATGCCAGTCCCTAAATTGTAGTTGCTAGATAGGGCTAACTATCTAAGTTATGATCCAATCTTAGACACTTCTGAGAGTGAAAGGGGCACTATAAATAAGTACACAAGACCACAGACATGTATGGAGCATATCCCAGGAAAATTGGGGTCTATGGTCAGCCTATCCTTAGATTGATAATGCTAACTGCATTAGCAACACCTGGAGTCCTTACTGAACATTCTGGTTCCCAGACTCCACTTCAGAATTTCTGAAATAAGTAGTACTGGCAAACCTGCATTTTAACAAAGATTCCAGGTGATTCTTATCCAACTGAAGTTTTAGATCCAATAGCCTTATGAGATGCTTGTCAAAGCAAGTTCCTATTATTTGACAGGATGTAATTTAACTATCCCCTACTTTTTATTCATTATTGGTGATTTATATTGGGACATTTATGTTATTATCTCTTATAAAATGCACATTAACAGGAATGGAGTTCAGTTTATATCATTACCTTGTGTTGAGATGATTAATCAATAATAAACATTTGTAGACTAGTAGCTCAGATAGTAGCTCAAACTGAACATAGGTATTGTGGAGGAATAGATAACTCATTACATTTTAATTCATGCTTTATAAGAAGTACACTTTAAGTCAGAATTTGGATAGATTTTGACACTAAAGTCATTCTAATGGAGGGGAGAAGTATAAAAACAGAATTTAGTAGCATACATAAGTTGATGAATTGAGTGACCCTCATTCCTGTCAGTTTTCTTATTCATAAATCTTGCTCTATTTTTCAGCTCTTAATAACAACTAAGTTTAAAATTCTTCATCTCTTTTAGAAATATCTCTTTTTGTAAATCACAGCATCATTAAAGTAAAGAAGTTAGCTTTTGGATAAGATCAAAGATCCTATTATTAAGTTTTCCTTTTTTGGAAAAAGAGAAACCAGGTTTTTTCAGTAGCATAGATATATTAATGGGGAATTTCAATGACTGAATATATGATTCCAAGGACTTTGAGAGAGAGAAAAAGTATTTTTACTGCAGGTGGTGATGAAAAACTTTGTTGACACTGATAAAACTATTATATAATTCCCAAACTGTATATTTGGGGTATTTGAAAAACTTGAATATAACAAAGATGAAAACAGTTGTCTCTGAAAGTAGGAGTCACACATTTTTAAATTATTTTATTTAGAATCATAACTAAGGTTCTTTTTGCCCATGTAAGATGTATATCAAAAAGTGAAACTTCCCCAGTATAATTGATTCCTCAATAAAACCACTTTTCTGTTTTCTTTTTTCTTTTTCTTTTTCTTTTTTTTTTGTGGGGAAGACCAGCCCTGAGCTAACATCTGTTGCCAATCCTCCCCTTTTTGCTGAGGAAGACTGGCTCTGGGCTAACATCCGTGCCCATCTTCCTCTACTTTATATGGGACGCCGCCACGGCATGGCTAACAGGCAGTGCGTCTACGGGAGCTCGGGATCGGAACTCGTGAACCCTGGGCTCCCAAGCGCGAACTAAACCGCTGCGCCACCGGGTGGCCCCTCTGTTTTCTTAAAGACAGGAAACACCACTTAGCCTGTGCAGTAGCAATAATAGAGGCATTGTAGAGTGACAATATTCTATAGGTGACAATTTTTCCCAAGGAGCCAATTTTGTTGTTGAGCATTATGAAAATAAGTGTGGGTAAATTGAGGCCTGAGAATAATTGTCATTTATGAAACACTCACTCTCCTTAGGGTACTATCCTAGGCACTTAATATATGTTAATTCATACAACCACCATATTATTATTATACAGAAGTTATGGAAGTGGAGACAGACAGAGAGAGGTTAGATTATTTTCCCCAAGTCACACAACTAGTAAGTTGGAGAATAGGAAGCGGAATGGAGGCATTTCTGATGTTGAAGCCAGTGATCTCTCTACATTCTAGTGATGACTGGAATTTAGGAGTTGCAAACACCTCACAGAGAATTGATGCTTGAGTTTAGTGTCTAAATAAGGTTTATTTATTCTCGAAATAATGACAATGAGAATTGTCAGACTTGACCTAAATTTGTTACCAATGAAATACGAGATCACTCAGTATTATACAAATATTAAGGGTATTTTCAAATTTAGCTAATGATAATCATGATTAGAGAAGGAATTACTTCTCTGAGATTCTACATTCAAGAAAACGCTGCACTAGGGATGGACGATGATTATCATTATATACAAAAGAGACATAAAGTCCAGAGAGATACAAATATGTAAAAATAGAATTAAAAGATAGGAATGAAAGAAAAGTTTTAAAACTCCTGGAATTGTACTTACACATTAAGCCACCGGATGTCGCTGTCTTCCACAAAATGGCTTTCCAGAACAAAGACATAATCCTGTATTTCTCAAGGACTAGGAAGGAGCTACATTCTGACATCTCAGCCATTTCGATAAAATTGGATGTAAGAAATCGAGTAGGAAAACTCGGAGCGTGTGTGTGTTCTAGATAGCTGATTTATCGATTTGTAAAACAAGAGAAAGGTGTGATGTTGATCTATAGACCCAGCGGCTGGAGAGCCTGGCGCCTGCTTTTCTCGCTTCTGCTCCTCACAGCCGGGGAGGCGGGTAGCAGTCAGGTCCACTACTCGGTCCCCGAGGAGGCCAAACACGGCACCTTCGTGGGCCGCATCGCGCAGGACCTGGGGCTGGAGTTGGCAGAGCTGGTGCCGCGCCGGTTCCGGGTGGCGTCCAAAGGCCGCGGGGACCTTCTGGAGGTAAATCTGCAGAATGGCGTTTTGTTTGTGAATTCTCGGATCGACCGGGAGGAGCTGTGCGGGCGGAGCGCGGAGTGCGGCATCCACCTGGAGGTGATCGTGGACCGGCCGCTGCAGGTTTTCCATGTGGAGGTGGAGGTGAAGGACATTAACGACAACCCGCCAGTCTTCTCCGTCTCAGAACAAAAGCTTTCAATACCTGAATCTCGATTGCTTGACTCTCGGTTTCCGCTAGAAGGCGCGTCTGACGCGGATGTTGGAGAGAACGCAATGCTTACTTACAGGCTCAGTCCAAATGAGTTTTTCATTCTAGATATTATAAACAAAAAAGACAAAGGCAAATTCCCAGTGCTTGTTCTACGAAAACTGCTGGATCGTGAAGAAAATCCTCAGCTTCAGTTGTTATTAACGGCAACTGATGGAGGCAAACCTGAACTTATCGGATCTGTTACTCTGCTGATCCTCGTGTTGGATGCCAACGATAATGCCCCTACATTTGACCGATCCGTTTATGAAGTAAAGATGTATGAAAATTCAGCGAATCAAACGTTAGTAATATGGCTAAATGCTTCTGACGCGGATGAAGGGTTAAACAAAGAAATGATGTATTCATTTAGCTCTTTAGTCCCACCCAGCATAAGAAGAAAATTTCTAATGAATGAAAAGACGGGAGAAATAAGAGTAAATGATGCTATTGACTTTGAGAATAGTAATGCTTATGAAATTCACGTAGATGTTACAGATAAAGGAAATCCACCTATGGTTGGTCACTGCACCGTCCTTGTGGAAATCCTGGATGAAAATGATAATTCACCTGAGGTTGTTGTAACTTCTTTGGCTCTCCCGGTGCGAGAGGATGCTCAGGTGGGCACTGTCCTCGCCGTGATCAGCGTGTCGGACCGTGACTCGGGCGCCAACGGGCAGGTGACCTGCTCACTAACACCTCATGTGCCCTTCAAGCTGGAGTCCACCTTCAAGAATTACTATTCGCTGGTGCTGGATAGCTCCCTGGATCGCGAGAGCATGGCGAAGTATGAGGTGGTGGTAACCGCACGGGACGGCGGCTCGCCTTCGCTGTCGGCCACAGCCAGCGTGTCCGTGGAGGTGGCCGACGTGAACGACAATGCCCCGGCGTTCCCGCAGCCCGAGTACACGGTGTTCGTGAAGGAGAACAACCCGCCCGGCTGCCACATCTTTACCGTGTCTGCGTGGGACGCGGACGCGCAGGAGAACGCGCGGATGTCCTACTCGCTGGTGGAGCGGCGGGTGGGCGAGCGCGTGCTGTCGAGCTACGTGTCGGTGCACGCGGAGAGCGGCAAGGTGTACGCGCTGCAGCCGCTGGACCACGAGGAGCTGGAGCTGCTGCAGTTCCAGGTGAGCGCGCGCGACGCGGGCGTGCCGCCTCTGGGCAGCAACGTGACGCTGCAGGTGTTCGTGCTGGACGAGAACGACAACGCGCCCGCGCTGCTGCCGGCTGGGGCGGGCAGCGGGGTCGGCGCGGTGAGCGAGGTGGTGGCGCGGTCGGTGGGCGCGGGCCACGTGGTGGCGAAGGTGCGCGCAGTGGACGCGGACTCTGGCTACAACGCGTGGCTGTCTTACGAGCTGCAACCGGCGGCGGGTGGCGCGCGCAGCCCGTTCCGCGTGGGGCTGTACACGGGCGAGATCAGCACGACGCGCGCCCTGGACGAGGCGGACTTGCCACGCCAGCGCCTGCTGGTGCTGGTGAAGGACCACGGCGAGCCTGCGCTGACGGCCACGGCCACAGTGCTGCTGTCGCTGGTGGAGAGCGGCCAGGCGCCGAAGGCTTCGTCGCGGGCGTCGGCTGGCGCCGCGGGCCCGGAGACGGCGCTGGAGGATGTCAACGTGTACCTGATCATCGCCATCTGCGCAGTGTCCAGCCTGTTGGTGCTCACGCTGCTGCTGTACACGGCGCTGCGGTGCTCGGCCCCACCCACCGAGGGCGTGTGCGGGCCGGGGAAGCCCACGCTCGTATGCTCCAGGGCGGTGGAGAGTTGGTGGTACTCACAGCAGCGGAGACAGAGGGTGTGCTCTGGGGAGCACAAGACCGACCTCATGGCCTTCAGTCCCAGCCTTCCACCGTGTTCTGTACTGGAGGCGGAAGTAGAACAGTCTATTGGAGGGGACCAGTCTAGGAAGGTGGGTTATTACTGTTAATTTTCGTATTATGCTTTGTGAATAATATTTTATTTCATCATTTTCCCCCTCAATATATGTCTCGGAATATCTTCATCCTTTTGTCTATATCGTGTATTTCTATAATACCTCAAATATTTCTAGTAATACCTATGGTAAAACAGTTTATTCTGAAAGCTCATTTTCTATTTTGTCTATGGTACCCTGTGCATCAACTTTTGCTTGATACTTCAGTTTTTAAAATATGCCATTTATTCTGAGTTCATTTATATTTTCCATTTCAAATATTTGATGTAGGCTGCAGGTTTTGATGGGATTTTTTTCCCTCATAAACCAGTATCTTTTTTATGTTACAAATATTTGTAATATTAGTACTTTAGTTTATAAGTTTATTTAATTTTCAAATCTAAATTTTGAAACGACCCCATTAAATTAACAGAAAGACTGCTCTGATCAATTCTCTTCACGGTGAAAATGTGCTTTTTGCTCCCTAAGTAAAGAATATGTGTAGTGCAATGTAACTTATAATATGTACTAGATCTTCAATATTCAGGGTGTATTTATTTTTAATAGTACAATATGTACACTGGAAGTTCATTCATAAAAATATCCTAATTTATGGAATTAAGTGTTTTGAGCTTTTAAAATGTTTTTTATTTTTATTTTAGTAGTGGTAGTACCTGTGCCTATGTGTATTAATCACTTTTTTTAGCAGAAGAAAAAGTTTCATAGATATTTACATATTTTATCCAGCAGCTCTTCATTATTTGCTCCTTTGTCAGCCTGAGGCATTGCTTATGATGTTCGAGTACTAGCTCTTTCACTTTGAAGAAGGAGTCGTGATTATGTTTACTACGGGAAAGCATTTGAACATCACCTTTAATTTCAAGAAGATTGAAAATGATTACTTAGTCCAAATTAATATTAGAAGTTCAAAGAGAAAATTGAATTATCCTCTTAGAAGGATACTACTGTTTAGGATAGCACTGTAAGGATACTACTGTTTTCTGATCTGATATCATATAGTGCAATTTAGCTTAATAGCATCTCTGGTCATCTTAAACAGGTTTGTGTTGGATGATCTAGACTCAGAAATGCAAGACAATTAAATTGCATGGTGCCAACACTACTCTATTAATTATGCCTTTCTGAAACTGGTTGTTACCTGATACCTATGATTCCATTTTTTGTTTATTAATTCTATTGTTACCAAATAGCAATGCAACTAGTTTATCATCTTAGCAATTACTTTTTCCTTTTTGTATGCAGACTGAAGTTTTACTCTGTACATGCTTCATAAATAGCTTGTGATAAAACTTGAAATTTCTATTCAAGTTTAGGAACACCAAAAAAAGACAATTATGGCAGGAATTTAACATGGCATTGCCTTCAACGTTAATATTTTCCATGGCAGTCTCCAACTCTTAGAGATTATAGGTGATAAGTTAATACAGAGTATTTCAACTTGTATATGAAATTCTTTTTTACTATATCTGCACTCTCTTTCAGCCCTTTACAATGTCAGTGTGCACCCTGCAGAAAATTCTTGTCCCAAGATATCGTTTCATCTGAGCTATTAATGAAACATAGAATTATATGTTTACCAATTTAGTTCTATTTGTTTAACTTTGCCTTCTTTTTTGACATGTTTCCTTTAAAAATACAAATATTCTGGGGCCGGCCCTGTGGCCTAGTGGATAAGTTCAGCGCTTCTACTTCAGTCCCCCAGTTCGATTCCAGCACGCACTTACACCACTCATCGGCAGCCATGTTGTGGTGGCCACCCACATATAAAATAGAGGAAGATTGCCACAGATGTTAGCTCAGGACAAATTTTCCTCAGCAAAAAATAATAAATAAATAAAAATAAAAAATCACAAAAATATTAACATAACAAGTTAGCATTTTATCCAGCAGCATAATAATCCTAAGGTCTATGGAGGAGAAAGTACAGGAAGGAGAGGAAATGAGAGTTCAGAGTGAGAAGTTGAGAGATAGCAAAGACAAATTTTACTAATTTTAGTCTGACAATGTCTGTCTCTGGCTCTGTCATTAAGATAAATATTTTTTAAAACTTTGTGGGCAGTTTCTTCCATTCAATTCAGAATGGTAGGAATTTCAGAATGAAACCAGAAAAATTTCCCAAATCAACAATTGCCTTTAGCATTCTTGCCAAAAAAGGAATTTGTCCATTAAAAAAAAAAAACTATAGCGTCTTATTTTTATAACCATGTTTAACATGCTCTTTATTAGATGGCATTAAAGTGAGGCTAATTATGAGTACTCTTTAGCTCTTGATGGCATAGCATTTGTGATAGCCTGTTTCAAGATGAATTACCACCCCAAAGCTTTATTGGTATACTATAGTTATTTGGCTATATGATAGCCTGGGTATTTGGGGGCTTTAAAAACTATCTTTCATATGTACTTAATTAATGAAGCAATCCTTTAAACCAAAAATGGAATGGACCTTCAGCATGGAGTCATTCCTAAAGGGATTGGATTATTTCAGTCAGCAAACATGAAGAGGTTCATTTCTTAGTCATGTCTTTTTGTGAATTTAGTCAACCCCATGTGCTAAAATTTCTTGCTCTTCTTTGGGCAAATATGTTGGTCTTGAATTTATGGCTTCCACAATTAAAAAAAGAATTAGAGGGGACCAGCCTGGTGGTTAAGTTCACATGCTCCACTTTGATGGCCCAGAGTTCAGATCCTGGGCATGGACCTACACACTGCTTATCAAGCCATGCTATCGCAGGCATCCTACATATAAAGTAGGGGAAGATGGGCACAGATGTTAGCCCAGGGCCAATCTTCCTTACTGAAAAAAAAAAAGAATTAGAGGTAAAAGAATTATAAATCTTTGGCATAGATTTGTAATCATTGAACCACTATTTTTAAAAGTGTTCAAAGCAAAGACTGCAGCTCACTTTTACATAAAGCCTAAGATTCCCTTGGGCAACAATTTACAATTTTTTTTAGTAGAGAAATTTGGGATTTTCCCAATGGCTGCCATCTTACTGGAAGGACTTCAGATATTGGATAATTGGTTCCTTAACAGTCCTTAGAATGATTAGTACATTTTTTCTTTTTTAAAAACAACACTGATAAACTTTATTACAATTTATAGCAGTTTTTGTGCAAATTTCAATGTGTTTTTTTGTATCTGAGATATAATCAGAAAAATAAAATTGAATGAATTAATGAGATTTAGAATATCCTTTATATGCTAGTCTCCTTAAACCAATTCTAGAATAAAATGAATATAAATGAACAGAATTCCTGATTCAGTGGGGTTTCTTTTGGATTAGAATGAGATTATCTTTACAAATAGCAATGGATGTAATGCAGTTTTAAGTTGTCCTTCAGTATGGAAATAACATTCACTCTGAGCAGATACAGTAATTGAAAAAAAAGCTTTAAAACGAGACAAAGATAAATACATTTTGTATTTCCAGGAGTTAGTACTTGGTAAATCATTAATATCAAAGCAAATAAATCTTTGGATAAACTGATAAGTAGCTTGCACATCAACATTGATTTGAAACACCATTATGTTGATGTGGTAATTTAGAGAACTTGTATCTTAAGTTATCCTCTACACAATTGGACTAATGTTTAGAATAATTTTTCATAGTGTAAGGATTAAGCAATAGAAAATTATAGAGTGTTAGCAATGAAGTAAACTTAATATGAGGCCATTCCAAAATGATCAGTTTCTAAAAGTCTAAAAAGCAGTATCACTAGTAACTTCCAAATATGGACTTTTCGTGTTCATACACATGATAATAGTTAGTGCAGTCGTACATTCTCTTATATGTCTATATCCAAGATAAAACTCTTCTTTAGAATTCTAATTTGTAAGACAAAACGACCTTTAAAGAGCTAGTGGTCACACACAGAAATATGTAATGAAAGAATTAAGAGTCCACAAAGAAAAACGGACGAATATGAAGGAATCAGGAAAGAAACGAACTGAAACAGTATAAATGCAAGCGCGCTTCTATTTTGAGCCACAGGATGTCGTTGTTCTCCAAGGGAGGATAACAGAAGAAAATGAGGATTATTTCCGGACCAGAAAGACTCTCCACTGTTCCGTTGCTTTAAAGACTATAAATACACCCACATCGTTAAGATCAGCTGGGATCTCAGGGACAAAGACTCAAAAAGAAGACCTCAAAGGACTACACCTTTCTACTCATGAAATGTTAATTTACTAAGCAGAAGAGGGGCGTGATGTTAGCTTCAGGACCGAGTGGCCAGGGAGCCCGGCGTCTGCTGCTCTCGCTTCTGCTCTTCGCAGCCTGGGAGACTGTGAACGGCCAGGTCCACTACTCGGTCCCCGAGGAGGCCAAACACGGTACCTTCGTGGGCCGCATCACGCAGGACCTGGGGCTGGAGCTGGCGGAGCTGGTGCCGCGCCGGTTCCGGGTGGCGTCCAAAGGCGGCGGGAACCTTCTGGAGGTAAATCTGCAGAATGGCATTTTGTTTGTGAATTCTCGGATCGACCGCGAGGAGCTGTGCGGGCGGAGCCTAGAGTGCAGCATCCACCTGGAGGTGATCGTGGACAGGCCGCTGCAGGTTTTCCACGTGGAGGTGGAGGTGAAAGACGTTAACGACAATCCGCCCGTGTTCCCAGCGACACAAAAAAATCTGTTTATTTCTGAAACTAGGGCTCTTGACTCTCATTTTTCACTAGAGGGCGCCTCCGATGCGGATATCGGGGCCAACGCTTTGCTGACTTACAGACTGAGCCCCAGTGAATATTTCTCTCTGGAAGTACCGACCAACGACGAGCAGGTAAAACCGCTCGAACTAGTACTAAAAAAACCTTTAGACAGGGAAGTCGATCCAGAGCTTCTCTTGGTGCTCAAAGCAACTGATGGGGGAAAACCTGAGCTGACAGGTACTGTAGAGTTACACATCACAGTGCTGGATGTAAATGACAACGCCCCAGTGTTTGACAAAGCAGTCCATCGTGTAAAATTACTGGAAAATGCAAGAAACGGTACACTGGTTATTAGACTTAACGCCTCGGATTTGGACGAGGGGTCAAACAGCCAAATTCTTTATTCCTTTGCAACTGATGTCTCCCCTGATACAGAAGCTTCTTTTCGCATAGATTCAGCCAGTGGAGAAATAAAAGTAAATGGAAAAATAGATTTTGAAGAAACTAAATTTTGGAAGCTTCAAATAGAAGCAGTTGACAAAGGAAATCCCCCAATGTTTGGTCACTGCACAATCTTGATAGAAGTCTTGGACATCAATGATAATGCTCCGGAGTTGCTAGTAACTTCATTATCGCTCTCTGTTCCAGAGGATGCTCCACTGGGGACCGTCATCGCCCTAATCAGTGTAAGCGATCGTGACGCGGGTGGCAACGGGCAAGTGACCTGCTCGCTAACACTCCATATCCCCTTCAAGCTGGTGTCCACCTTCAAGAATTACTATTCCCTGGTGCTGGACAGCGCCCTGGACCGCGAGAGGGTGTCTGCCTATGCTCTAGTAGTGACCGCGTGGGACGGGGGCTCGCCTTCGCTGTCGGCCACAGCCAGCGTGTCCGTGGAGGTGGCCGACGTGAATGACAATGCGCCGGCGTTCCCGCAGCCCGAGTACACGGTGTTCGTGAAGGAGAACAACCCGCCCGGCTGCCACATCTTCACGGTGTCTGCGCGGGACGCGGACGCGCAGGAGAACGCGCGGGTGTCCTACTCGCTGGTGGAGCGGCGGGTGGGCGAGCGCGCGCTGTCGAGCTACGTGTCGGTGCACGCGGAGAGCGGCAAGGTGTACGCGCTGCAGCCGCTAGACCATGAGGAGCTGGAGCTGCTGCAGTTCCAGGTGAGCGCGCGCGACGCGGGCGTGCCGCCTCTGGGCAGCAACGTGACGCTGCAGGTGTTCGTGCTGGACGAGAACGACAATGCGCCCGCGCTGCTGCCGGCTGGGGCGGGCAGCGGGGGTGGCGCGGTGAGCGAGGTGGTGGCGCGGTCGGTGGGCGCGGGCCACGTGGTGGCGAAGGTGCGCGCAGTGGACGCGGACTCTGGCTACAACGCGTGGCTGTCTTACGAGCTGCAGCCGGCGGCGGGTGGCGCGCGCAGCCCGTTCCGCGTGGGGCTGTACACGGGCGAGATCAGCACGACGCGCGCCCTGGACGAGGCGGACTTGCCACGCCAGCGCCTGCTGGTGCTGGTGAAAGACCATGGCGAGCCAGCGCTGACGGCCACGGCCACAGTGCTGCTGTCGCTGGTGGAGAGCGGCCAGGCGCCAAAGGCCTCGTCGCGGGTGTCGAAGGGCGTCACGGGCCAAGAGATGGCGCTGGTGGATGTCAACGTGTACCTGATCATCGCCATCTGCGCAGTGTCCAGCCTGTTGGTGCTCACGCTGCTGCTGTACATGGCGCTGCGATGCTGGGCGCCGCCCATCGAGGGCGCGTGCGTAACTCGGAAGCCCACGCTGGTGTGCTCCAGCGGGGTGGAGAGTTCGTCGTATTCACAGCAGAAGAGTCAGAGGATGTGCTCTGGGGAGGAGCCATCCAAGACAGACCTCATGGCCTTCAGCCCTAGTGTTCCTCCTGTTTCGAGTTCTGGAGATAGTGGAGACCAACAGGAGATTTCTGGGAATGTAAGTACAGTAATTCTGGGATGTATTTCCTGTCTGTTAATGTCTATCACATATTAGTTCACCAATAGATACTGTAGGTTCATTGCTTCATTTATTTGTTCTTGCCTTTTTCTTCCAATGACTTATGTTAAAGCACACTGGAAGTCCAGCCATTTTTATTACTTTTTGCCACAGTCTCCATGAACAAACCAAGAATATTATTTAATCGGTAGAAGTAATAATAGTAGTAGTAATAGTAATAATGAAATAGATGGCCTAAGATTCCTGTAAATGAAGAAGGTTAAGTTAACCATGAAAGAGGTAGGGATCACTGATGGGAAATGGAGGGTGTCGACAAGGCTCAAGCCTTCTGCTTTTCAATTTGCAGCAAGTTCATTCTTCCTATCCATTTTCTTGTTCTAATTGGTGTCGTCCACTCATTATGTTTATGCATTCAAAATAAGCATAATATTGCATAACTTCATAATTTCGTTAATTTGACGTTAAGACATTTAAATTCTGACCTTCTTCTAGTCTATAAGTTTATCTATTACTAATGGCAATGGGCTTTTGAGGTGGGCTCATTTTATAACAATTTTGTTTCTTTATAATCAATGGCATTCTTCTTTGAGATAGTGGGTGGAGTTTCAGCCTTACCTTTGATGATGATTTTATGGTTTTTGTCTTTAATCCCCTCATAACTTCCAGCTTATTTTCTTCATAATCTTCAGATAGACAACATATTTTCTTTACTTCCTAATATAATGTCAGTTTTACTAATTGCCTGTTGAATCCATGGTTACTTTCCTCCAGATTAATTTACTGAGCTCTATTTTATCTAGAAGATTTATTTGAGCATTGACCATACTTATATTTCTTCCATTCACGGTACCTGTCATGAGGCTGTATGGAAATATTTTAGGGTAGGGAAATTCACACTTCTTTGTGCCTTGAGTTTCCCATATATGGGGGACTGTGCTACTGCTGCCTGTGTTCACCAAGCCACTTGCCCTTCCAAATAACATTGCTTTAAATAACTTAAGCATTAACAACATGGCGTATCTGTAAAGACACTCCCACTTGACAATGGTGTTGATCATGTTTCAGAATTTAACATCATATGCTTTAGATACCTTTGATGCAAATGCTTTTTTGTCCCAATGCTATATCCATATGAATTGTTTTCTTTAAAGAGATCACAGAGAACTTGTATTTAGACCTGTAAGAGTGTGAATCAAATAATGTGGACGTGTCTTTCTTTCTTTTTTGGCTGCAGTGTACAAATTAGAGACCATTTAATTGTATTATGTGGAGAAATAAATTATATATGATATATTTACATGTGGAAGGAGAACTGTGTTATAGATAGGATAAAGTTAATAGAAATGCTGAAAAGGCATTAGTGCCTATTTTCTACCTGGAAAGTAGGATGATTTCCATGAAGATGAACATTAGGAAATTTTCAGAAAAAGAAAAGGCATGCCCTAGTTTCTGGTACTGGAATTCTCTTCATCTGTAGCTGTAGAATAGAACAAGAGCTCACATTGGTCACTAACTATAATAAACCACCACTGTTTGAGCTATTTTTATTTGTCAGACATGGTGTGAAGGGCCTAAAACACATGATTTTATTTAATCCTTATAACAGCTTGTAAAGTACATGTGACTATCCAGATTTTAAAGATGAGATAAGAGATGGTGAGATATTTACCTATCTTGTCCACTACCATCCAGCTAGTATATGATAGAGATGATATTCAAATGCATGCATATTTTTTATATTCCAGAGCCATTCTTTTATTCACTGTAGTGCTTTCTACAGTAAATCTTTTCTCTGCTCAGGCATAGGTCTGGCTAGGAAAATAAAGCACAAACTGTACACAGGTGAGTCCTTTCTGTTTGGCTTAGGAAAAAACCTTCATGACTATCTTCATGATTGATTTTGTACAATGCCATAACTGAGATAGGAATTAAGATTTTTTATGTTGTGATTTTTTTTCCTCAGAAGAGTTCATGATCATCATCATTTGTCTTAACATCACATTGAGATAGGTATTTACATCATTCAATCAGTAAATAACTAAGAGTTGTCTTATAAGGACTATGATCAGTTGTTTGGAAGTGATATAAATAAGAAGAGTCATTTAATACATGAGAAAAAACAGAAGATGTTCTTGCAAAGTTCTTGCATAACACTGGAGCCAAAGGACATATAACAAAAATGACCTTGTCCTTTTTATGCTGTGAATAAGGATAATGTTTTGGACAAATGTAAGAGGTAGTATGATTATTTCTGGGATCCTGAACATCAACAAAGGATTCAATAAGTGTTTCCAAAATGGCACGTGTCAATAACAGCTTTAAAGGTATATATTTCCTATGAAAATATTTAAATGTGTATAGGTCTTTCAGGATTTAGTCTTTTTCAGTGTTATTTTCTGAGAGATTTGTGCCAACTGAACAAATGATCTGTTATTAATAACTGTGTACTTGAATAAGCCATGATAGTGCAGAGTGAACATCACTGAGCATATCCTATAATTTTGTTAATAAAGTGTTGGATAGTACTTCCAATCTGTTGGTTTTGAAGAGCCTCTTGGGTTTCCAAGAATGGCTTCAAGATTTATTTCTCTGTTTTATGTTTTCAATAAATAATAGTACTAGATCTATTATGGAATATTAGTAGATGATGAGGACTAGTAGAACATTAAGCCATGCACTGTAATACATGACTAGAAGGATACACTGTTGGAACTTAAGACTAACCAGATTGGTGTAGTAAAGATCAGGTGCAAAGTTCTTCAGTCTTTTCAATTGATTTTATAAAATCAATGTTAACAACGATATTGATGTGACTTCTTGGCATTAGTCTATTGCTAGATCTCAGGCCCATCTCCAAAGTTGAGTTCAAAGATGGCATAATCTCTTTTACATAGGCTAGCTGAGATGGTGATATCTGTAATATCTTAGCCAAAATGAAAATATGGGTCACTGCTTCATACAATATATCAAACTCTTTTATGACTTGGTGTTTTTCCAATGTCACTTCATATACTCACAAAATACCACATTATGTATTTGAAAGTAATTCCTACATTAATACCTGGGGTTAATTCAGATATATAATATCATCATCTCCTTTGAGTAAACTTTCTCACATTCATCTCTCTATTTACCTTTGAAGACTCCACATCACATGTACATCTCAGTTCCCAGTTTCCACAATGAAGTGATTGGAGGTCTGTTGCTTCCTTTTTCTCCAAAATAAATCTTACAGGCTTCAAATATCTTGTTAAACCTACTGTCACTTACCCTAATGTTATATTTTGATTAAAGGCCCAAAAGACTAATTGTTTCACAGATGCATAATGGAATTCAGTGTCATAAAACGTGATGAGTCTGCTTTATAAGTTTTTAAAGAAACAATTTTGCATTTACTTTAATAAGAGTTCTAGGAGAATGATAATATCAGGAAAAGAGTAAATTTGAAAAAAAGTGGAACAAGATCTGAAATTAGCAATAGTATATATATGTGTGTGCATATATATTCAAGATAAAGAAAAATACTAACATACAAATAAATATACTAGTAATTTTTCATATGTCATTGCAATATTTTTAGATTGGTGGTGAAACATCAAAACCATACAGCAAAATACTCAAGCTAGAGTGATATTTATTCTGAATCACTTTCTACTCTAAACTTCCATTGTATCCTCTTTTTCTCTCCTTAAATCTCAAGGCTATGTGAAAAGACAAAGGATACATAACCTTACAACAAGCAATGAAAACTCACATCAACAATTCCCATTTACTACTTGGTATTTTATGAAATTGAATTTCCACAAACACTAAGGTCTTTTACCATTTGGTTGTATTGTTTGGTTATTTTCTGGTTTCTAGCACAGTATTAGGCACTTGGAGGAGATATAATTAGAAATAATTGCCCTTGTTTTGGATGAACTTATGATCTCAAATGCAAAATTCTTTCAACAAGAAACAGGTCAGCTATTTTTGTGACTATATCTTGACTAGATATACAAAAAGCCAATGTTGGTGACTTGGAAATGCCAATATGGCACAGATATCTTCATAGTGATTTTTATTTATTTCGTTGAATGATAGTAAAATTCATTCTATAGTTGAAAGACAACTTCTTTCATATCATCGACACCATTACGTAAAGTGTCATCTTGATACCTCATATTATGCTGCTGGCAATGCAACTTACATGAGAAGTCACGTATGTCAGATATAAATTTCATCTACATCAATAGACTTTTCCCTTGTGAATTCTATGTTTTGTTTTGCTTTGTTTGGTGAAGAAGATTGTCCCTGAGCTAACATCTGTTTCCAATCTTCCTCTTTTTGCTTGAGTAAGATTGTCCCTGAGCTAACATCTGTGCCAGTCTTCCTCTATTTTGTATGTGGGATGCCACCACAGCATAGCTTGATGAACAGTGTGTAGGTCCACGTCAAGGATCCAAACCCAGGAACCCTGGGCTGCCAAAGTGGAGTGCACGAACTTAACCACTACACCACCCATCTGCCCTGTGAATTTTATGTTTTAAACTACCAAATTTGAAAATGTATTTTTGTTTTCCACATTGTTCTTCAATGAATATAATATTGTTTGTATCAAGAACACAATTAAGTATAAATGACAATAAAGAATCAGAACTAAAGAAAATAGGTATGAGTAGAATGCAACTGCATATAGATAAGAACAAAGTATGCAGAGCTTAAAGACTAAAGAGTTATTAAAACTTCAAATTTGTCTTGAGTTTCCTAGCAGTCAGAGTAACAAGGGAGACTAGAAGGAAAACAATTCAAATTTGATAATATTTTTATATGAGGAACAATAGCTTTAGAAAATATTTAACCTAGTTTTTCATAAGGCTACCTATAGAACTGAACTCTGTCTCTCTGTGTGTATATATATATATATATATATATATATATATGTAGATAAGTAAAAGAACAATCGTATAACTCTAAATTAAACATAGGAACAAAGATTTAAATTTGATGTTAATCAAGAATAAAATGCTATTTTCCACATACCATCAGTTTCAATTTGTCTTAAAATCTGAATGTTCCATAAATAAGCACTTAGGAAATATTATTTTGGGGATAAAATAACATGAAACACGTGAAATTATTTTTTGCTCTCTAAGTAAAATTCTGTGGTGTTGGATGTAGTGTACAGTACTCACAATTTCAGGCACAAGGTGTCGCTCTTTACTTGATGGAAATAGTTCATTCAAAGGTTGGTCTGAACAGCCAGGAACTCCCCATAAAAAACGACTCCATCATGCCGAACGCTACTGTTAAAGGATCTTTCGAAACTTATCAAAAATTCAGCAAGATTTTTAACCCGAAACTGGAGTCTCTGGTACTGTCAGTGTAAAGAATCTTATTTTGGAATTCAATGTCGCATGCGATGTTCCGGTCTCAAAGAAGGGGATTGGGTACTCAGCGACTGCTGCTGTCGCTTCTGCTCCTTGCGTTCTGGGAGACCGGGAGCGGCCAGGTCCACTACTCGGTCCGCGAGGAGGCCAAACACGGCACCTTCGTGGGCCGCATCGCGCAGGACCTGGGGCTGGAGCTGGCGGAGCTGGTGCCGCGCCGGTTCCGAGTGGCGTCCAAAGGCCGCGGGGACCTTCTGGAGGTAAATCTGCAGAATGGCATTTTGTTTGTGAATTCTCGGATCGACCGCGAGGAGCTGTGCGGACGGAGCCTAGAGTGCAGCATCCACCTGGAGGTGATCGTGGACCGGCCGCTGCAGGTTTTCCATGTGGAGGTGGAGGTTAAAGATATTAACGACAACCCGCCTGTGTTCTCTCTCAGAGAACAAAAGCTGTTCATTTCTGAATCTAAGCAACCCGACTCTCATTTTCCTCTAGAGGGAGCTTCTGATGCGGATATAGGAGAGAATGCTCTATTGACCTACAGACTAAGTCAAAATGAGTATTTTTCTTTAGAATTACCAACAAATAGTAAGCAGACTAAAAGATTATCACTTACATTAAAGAAGTCTCTGGATAGAGAAAAAACTCCGGAACTTTATTTGCTACTGACGGCTGCAGATGGGGGGAAACCGGAGCTCACTGGCACTGTTCACCTCTTGGTCCGCGTCTTGGATATTAACGACAATGATCCGGAATTTGAGCAATCAGAATATAAGGTGAGATTGATGGAAAACACAGCTAAAGAAACTTTTGTGATAAAGTTAAATGCCACAGATCCAGATGAAGGAGTCAACGGGGAGGTAACATACACCTTGACGTCGATTAAGCCCAATGGAAAACCCTTATTTACACTAGATGAAAATAATGGAGAAGTGAGGGTCAATGGAACTTTAGATTATGAGGAAAACAAGTTTTATGAAATTGCAGTACAGGCCACAGATAAGGGGAATCCCCCAATGGCAGGTCACTGTACAGTCTGGGTAGAAATCTTAGATGTCAATGATAATGCCCCTGAAGTCACTGTGACTTCCCTGTCTCTCCCAGTACGAGAGGACACTCAGCCTAGCACGGTCATTGCGCTGATCAGTGTATCCGACCGTGACTCCGGTGCCAACGGACAGGTGATCTGTTCTTTAACGCCCGACGTTCCCTTCAAGATCATGTCCACGTTCAAGAACTATTATTCACTGGTGCTGGACAGCGCTCTGGACCGTGAGAGCGTGTCGGTCTATAAATTGCTGGTAACAGCACAAGACGGGGGCTCACCTTCGCTCTCGGCCACGGCCAGCCTGTCCGTGGAGGTGGCCGACGTGAATGACAATGCGCCGGCGTTCCCGCAGCCCGAGTACACGGTGTTCGTGAAGGAGAACAACCCGCCCGGCTGCCACATCTTCACCGTGTCTGCGCGGGACGCGGACGCGCAGGAGAACGCGCGGGTGTCCTACTCGCTGGTGGAGCGGCGGGTGGGCGAGCGCGCGCTGTCGAGCTACGTGTCGGTGCACGCGGAGAGCGGCAAGGTGTACGCGCTGCAGCCGCTGGACCACGAGGAGCTGGAGCTGCTGCAGTTCCAGGTGAGCGCGCGCGACGCGGGTGTGCCGCCTCTGGGCAGCAACGTGACGCTGCAGGTGTTCGTGCTGGACGAGAACGACAACGCGCCCGCGCTGCTGCCGGCTGGGGCGGGCAGCGGGGTCGGCGCGGTGAGCGAGGTGGTGGCGCGGTCGGTGGGCGCGGGCCACGTGGTGGCGAAGGTGCGCGCAGTGGACGCGGACTCTGGCTACAACGCGTGGCTGTGTTACGAGCTGCAGCCGGCGGCGGGTGGCGCGCGCAGCCCGTTCCGCGTGGGGCTGTACACGGGCGAGATCAGTACGACGCGCGCCCTGGACGAGGCGGACTTGTCGCGCCAGCGCCTGCTGATTCTGGTAAAGGACCATGGCGAGCCGGCACTGACGGCCACGGCCACGGTGCTGCTGTCCCTGGTGGAGAGCGGCCAGGCGCTGAAGGCCTCTTTCTCGGCATCGGCGGGCGCTGCGGGCCAGAAGGCTGCTCTGATGGATGTCAACGTGTATCTGATCATTGCCATCTGTGCAGTGTCCAGCCTGTTGGTGCTCTCGCTCCTGCTGTACACGGCGCTGCGGTGCTCGGCGCCGCCCACGGAGGGCGCGTGTGAGCCGGGGAAGCCCACGCTGGTGTGTTCCAGTGCGGTAGGGAGCTGGTCGTACTCTCAGCAGAGGAGGCAGAGGGTGTGCTCTGGGGAGGGGCCGCCCAAGACCGACCTCATGGCCTTCAGTCCCAGCCTACCTCCTGGTCTGGATAGTGAAGTTGGAGGGGAAAGGCAGGAGGCGGGATCAAATCACCCTGGGCAGGTGAGTTCTGTAGAGTTCCCCTCTTTTGAAGTCTACGTTAAATTTTTTAAAATCCAGTCTATTTCATAGAAAATTTTAATGAGTACTCTGTATTTTGAGTATTGTTTTAAGGAACAATGTTGTCAGTGAAATGCCAAATGATTCACATATCCAATTTTAATCATTTGGGGAATCAGGTTTTTAGCCAATAAATGTCCTATTTCTCCTAATTTAAAAAAAATTGTTTTTGAGGAAGATTGGCCCTGAGCTAACCTCTGTGGCCAATCTTCCTCTTTTTTTCTTTTTTCTCCTCAAAGCACCAGTGCATAGTTGTGAATCATAGTTGTAGAGTTGTAGCTCTTCTATGTGGGACGCCCCCTCGCATAGCTTGATGAGCGGTGAGTATGTCCGCTCCCAGGACCCGAACCGAGTGCCGCCGAAGCGCAAGGACGGAACTTGACCGCTTCGCCACCGGGCCGGCCCTCTCCTAACGTTTTGTTAGAAAATGTTAAAAGATGCAAGAATGATCCTCCTGTCATCACTTTATTGGAAATAATTTCTAATTATCACTGATCTACCCATGTCGCTTCATCTCTAATCCTCAGTAAGGTGGATAATCACTATGGGTTATTTAAATTTACTCATCCTCTGTGTCTTTTAACAGCATTTTGCCTTGATATTTTCACATTATTAGAGCACTTGACTTCTCACTTCAGGCTTGTATCAAAGATTGAACACTCTCTTCATTAGGTCTGAAAGGATTTACCTTTCTTTTTCTATGGTGCTAAACATCTATCACACATTTATTATCCATTAAATCTTTAGTTTTGTCTCTACTGATAAGATTAAACCTGTTTTCACATTATTTGCAGTAAAAAAAAAAAAGCAATCTTCCCTTCAAGTATACTGCTTTCATTGAAATAATACAACTAAAAGTTCTGTCCAGTTTTTATTTTGTTCCATGAAATGGGTAGAGATTTATCTACTACATACTCAAACAGAACTCCCAGATTTATGCTTCCAAAGTGAAATAGGCAAATAAAGTTTTTCATATTACTTAGTCAAGTCGTTTGAACTTGCTAAGCCTTGCATATATCCTTATAATATCTGCAATATATGCTAGTTGGCATTCTTTCCTAAGTTTTGTGGATTCATCTAGAAAGGAAAAAGTTCACTGTATTAAAGTGAAGCCTATTGACAATTATCAGTTTCGTTCATCTCTCATTTTAAATTTCATAGCTTTGAATGCGTTATCTCTAGTGTTTGTGAAATTTTCTTTCCATGTGGTATAATAATATCTGAAGATGCTAGCAAAGATCATTGACCTCTAGGTCATTCTTCTAATTCAGTGATTCTTAGCTACATGTAGAGTGGCAGAATCAGTGACCCTTTTGAGAATCTGATGAAAGTCGTTTGTGGCCATTCTCCTCTTAAAATTACACAGCTTACCATTTGGCATAATATTCAGGGACTCCATGCTGAAGCCCAGTCTTGGACCTCTGGTCATGAACCTTTGTAGCTCAGTATTAGTTGGCTAAAAACATTCTTTATTCCAAAGTAGGCAATGAGATTAAAATATAAAATATTTCAGGACTTGAAAGTGATTAAATCATCACATCATTTATGAAACTTTGTAAATACAATAATTGTGAATATTAGGTAAGGCACCCATTATTACTTATCTCCAAATGAAGTTCTTGGAATGAGTCAAGGTTATTTAAATTTAATAAACAACGATATTGGAGATTTTAAAGTATGGGTTAAAATTTTGCAAGTCACTACTTTTACAGTTCTTAAGTAATCAATGAACATTTTAGATAATTTCAAATTACATGGACTAATTTCTACAAATTTAGTGTCTTTTTAACTTATTCTTAATTAAGGATTTCATACTATGGTGTAAAATAATAATTTCAATTAGTTTCTAGTTCAATTATTTAAATATTAAGCTAAATTTAGATGTTCCTATCTTTATAATAATTTAATTATGTCTAATAGTGTGTGAGGACTACACAACGTGCTACTTTTCCAACAAAGTTCCGTAGCAATTATGGTACATTGGCCATTTTTGAAAATGGAAGATAGAAAATGAAGAAGCTTGGTGGTGATATTAGACAATTTAAATAGTCTGATAACACAAAAGTTCAAATGCGTTTTTGATTAAATAAGAGCTAGTTTTATAGTTGATTTAAGTTATCTTATACTTGTAGAACCATTCTTGGCTATTATTTTCTGGTTCTGTAAAGATTTTGTATCTCAGTTCCCCTTATTATTATATGTAAAAGGAATGGTGACAAATTATTGGTTTAAAGATTTTGACTTGAAATTTAATGAGTTTATAAAATCTATATTTACTTGTTCACAATTAGCTGTGGGCTCTTATCTGTGTTTTGTTTTCCCTTAAAGCTGTCTTGAATTAATGAATAAAATTATGAAAAGTCTTTTGATTCTCCCTCACATCATAGTCACCATTCTGATTTTCTGAAGAGAAACATATTCTGAGTAACTACTAACTGGTCTGAAGGGAAAGATTTAGAGGGAAACCAAAAGATCATTATGAAGTTCATATTCTTTTGACTTTAGTCAATGAGATGGGGCTCCAAAACATTTCATGAGATCTTTTTCATATTAGTGCTCCACTGCCACTTTAGAATATTGTGAAATTTGGAGGCTTTGACTCAACATTTTACTGAAAACACTTTACCCCTGCTAGAGTAAAATTTTCCAGAATCTATATTCAAGCCTTATTTTAACATGTTCTGGGAATGAGAGCAGTTGTATGAAAAGTCATCACATTTGAGCATCAAGGAACCAAAAATAATGACATCTTCCATATTTAGGATGAATTCTAATAGTCACCAGATTTATGAATAAAATAATTTATGTGAGTGAAATATTTAGTTAGAAATGTTTTAGTTTCTTTTCCTTTACTAAAAGAGAGAATTCTTTACTTTCTCCCAAAATCCTACAATGGAGTGTTTGTGAAGGATAAAAGTCATTAAAGGTGTGAATTGTAAGCAATGTAAGGGCAGGGGTGGTGTACATTATTCTTTATTTTATTCTCCATGATAGCTAAAGAGTAGCCTCTGACATACTGTATTTCAACGGTTATTTTATGGTAGAGTTTGAGGCAGAATATTTTAAAAACTGCAGTATAATAGAAGTATTTGTGCCCTGTTACTAACACCATATATATTAAATAAATAGGCTTTATGAACGATCCATGAAAATATCCAACAATTAAAACAATTTAAAGTGACCTGGGAAGTGACTAAACCAAAAAGAACGGCAGGATCTTTCTTGTACTTACATTATCAGTCACATGATGTCGCTGTACACTCAGAAGGTGAAAAAGGAAAATTCTGTCTCCGCACCCAGATTCCAACCATTCACAAAATAGATTCGACTCCATATTGACCGGAATGCTGGGTAAAATTTACTAAGTATATACTTACAGGAAAAGGGAGACTCCTCATAAAGGTTCGCAGGCGAGCGATCACTTGAAACTGACAGTTCTGCCTCAGAGATCTCGTTATCTGCAATGGTGTTTTTCTGGCCAGAAGGGGCCCAGCGACTGCTGTTGTTGCTTCTGCTCCTTGCGTTCTGGGAGACCGGGAGCGGCCAGGTCCACTACTCCGTCCCCGAGGAGGCCAAACACGGCACCTTCGTGGGCCGCATCGCGCAGGACCTGGGGCTGGAGCTGGCGGAGCTGGTGCCGCGCCTGTTCCGAGTGGCGTCCAAAGGCCGCGGGGACCTTCTGGAGGTAAATCTGCAGAATGGCATTTTGTTTGTGAATTCTCGGATCGACCGCGAGGAGCTGTGCGGGCGGAGCCCGGAGTGCAGCATCCACCTGGAGGTGATCGTGGACAGGCCACTGCAGGTTTTCCATGTGGAGGTGGAGGTGAGGGACATTAACGACAATCCGCCTGTGTTCAGAGAAGGGGAACAAAAGGTGCTTATTTCTGAATCTGCACCTCTGGAATCTCATTTTCCTCTAGAGGGCGCTTCCGATGCGGATATCGCCGTAAATTCTCTTCTGACCTATAGGTTAAGTCTAAATGAATATTTTACTCTTAAAACAACAACGAAAAACGATAAAAGTATACTGCCTGAACTAGTTCTTCGGAAGTCATTAGATAGAGAGGAAACCCCAGAACTTTATTTATTGCTGACTGCCCTGGATGGCGGTAAACCCGAGCTAACAGGATCTGTTCAGATTCAAATAACCATCCTGGATGTGAATGACAACGCTCCAGAGTTTGATAAGCCCGGCTATAAAGTAGTGCTGTTTGAAAATGTGCCAAACGACACGAGAGTGATTCAACTAAATGCTTCTGATCTAGACGAAGGACTGAATAGAGAAATTTCCTATGGAATCAGAATGATTTTGCCAGTGAGTGAGAAGTGTATGTTTTCAATAAATCCAGAAACAGGTGAAATAAGAATTTATGGAAAACTGGATTTTGAAGAGAATAGTGAGTATGAAATTCAGGTTAACGCCATTGATAAAGGGATCCCTTCCATGGCAGGTCACTGCACAGTCCTGGTGGAAGTTCTGGACCTGAACGACAATACCCCTGAGGTAATGGTCACTTCGCTGTCACTCCCGGTGCGAGAGGATGCTCAGGTGGGCACAGTCATAGCCTTGATCAGCGTGTCCGACCGTGACTCTGGCGCCAACGGGCAGGTGACTTGCTCACTAACACCTCATGTCCCCTTCAAACTGGTGTCCACTTTCAAGAATTACTATTCACTGGTGCTGGACAGCGTCTTGGACCGTGAAAGCATGGCCAACTATGAGCTGGTGGTGACCACGCGGGATGGGGGCTTGCCTTCACTGTCGGCCACAGCCAGCGTGTCCGTGGAGGTGGCCGACGTGAACGACAATGCGCCAGCGTTCCTGCAGCCTGAGCACACCGTGTTCGTGAAGGAGAACAACCCCCCCGGCTGCCACATCTTCACGGTGTCTGCGCGGGACGCGGACGCGCAGGAGAACGCGCGGGTGTCCTACTCGCTGGTGGAGCGGCGGGTGGGCGAGCGCGCGCTGTCGAGCTACGTGTCGGTGCACGCGGAGAGCGGCAAGGTGTACGCGCTGCAGCCGCTGGACCACGAGGAGCTGGAGCTGCTGCAGTTCCAGGTGAGCGCACGCGACGCGGGCGTGCCGCCTCTGGGCAGCAACGTGACGCTGCAGGTGTTCGTGCTGGACGAGAACGACAACGCGCCCGCACTGCTGCCGCCTGGGGCAGGCAGCGGGGGCAGCGCGGTGAGCGAGGTGGTGGCGAGGTCTGTGGGCGCCGGCCACGTGGTGGCGAAGGTGCGCGCAGTGGACGCGGACTCTGGCTACAACGCGTGGCTGTCTTACGAGCTGCAACCGGCGGCGGGTGGCGCGCGCAGCCCGTTCCGCGTGGGACTGTACACGGGCGAGATCAGCACAACGCGCGCCCTGGACGAGGCGGACTTGTCGCGCCAGCGCCTGCTGGTGCTGGTGAAGGACCACGGCGAGCCTGCGCTGACGGCCACGGCCACAGTGCTGCTGTCGCTGGTGGAGAGCGGCCAGGAGCCGAAGGCCTCGTCGCGGGCGTTGAAGGGCGCCGCGGGCCCGGAGACGGCGCTGGTGGATGTCAACGTGTATCTGATCATCGCCATCTGTGCGGTGTCCAGCCTGTTGGTGCTCACGCTGCTGCTGTACACGGCGCTGCGCTGCTCGGCGCCGGCCACCGAGGGTGTGTGCCGGCCTGGGAAGCCCAGGTTGGTGTGCTCCAGGGCGGTGGAGAGCTGGTCGTACTCACAGCAGAGGAGACAGAGAGTGTGTTCTGGGGAGGGGCCGCCCAAGACGGACCTCATGGCCTTCAGTCCTTGTCTTTCACAGTCACCAGAAGATTGTCTAAATCCTTCCAGTGAAGTAAGTCGTTGCTATCATTAAAGTATATTTGCTGTCTTTAAAACCTTTCTGTTAGGGTATAAATGCATCCTCTTTTTCTTTTTTTGTTCAGTGTTATCCTTTAAACCACTGAATTTCTCTTCTTCTGTGGCATGATCACTCTTAGTCATTTTGAACTTTTCATGTATTTGCCCAACTTTGCACGAATTAATGAATGAGATATATAGATGAGATGGAGGCTATGGATGACCACACTAAAATTTTCTTGTTCTTTTTGTTTTCCTATTATCTATGAATGATTAGCCTTGAAAAATATTAGTATATGAGAGTAAAAACTGTTTAGATGTTTGGTAACTCAAATTTATTTTTAACTTGAAGATAATTTCATGATTACAGAAAATTAGCAAGATTAGTACAAAGAGTTCCCAATACTAATAAGTGGATTCCTTTACTGTTCCTTATGTGCATAGATTTGTAAAATAGTCTCCTTGATCACCATTCTAATTTCCGTACAATCTCCTTCCAGATACTATAACAATAATAAAAAATATATTATTAATTCTAAGAGGAATAATTTTCTCTTACTGTTCACATATAGTGCCTTCTTCAAGTGGGATTGGCTATTGTACTATACTTATTTACATATAACATAATAAAAACTTTTTATATTTAAAATATTATAGTATCCACAGAAAATCGAGGTGCATCATATAATTAATGGCTTATAATAATTTAATTGGCTGTTTTTATTTCTTAGTAGCACATAAGTAATGGTGCATCTTACAATTAATGGTATTTTTTGATTCAATAAAATATACGAATACGTATTGATTTCCTATTATTTTCCAGGACCTGTGCTAAGAGCTTTAACTGCATTATCTTATTTAATTATCAAATCAGCCCCTGGTGCAGGCACAGCATTTGTCATTGTCATTTTACTGATGAGAAACCTGAAGCTTAAGCCACATAGATAGTGAGAAGTGGCTCAAACTCAGTTTTGGAGGATACCAAACCCATTATGGCATACTACTGCTCCGAGACTATTATCAGGTGAATCGTCTAGAGTGCATTTTACATCTTGTAACCCTCTTCCACGAAAATATCCAGAGGCTTCTCTTTGGCCAGAGAATAAAGCCTTAAATCCCTCAGCCTGGTAGTGAAGAAATCAAGCTTTCCTGCCTTTTGCCTACTACTCTCTCACATGTCTTTAGTTTAGAACATGGAATATAGCATGTGTTCAATCAATAAATTTTGAATAAATCTATGGTATTAAAATAAACTGCCTGAGAAATTCCCTCCACGTTGGAATTGGGGATGGGCTCCAGAGATTAGATAATGTTTATTAAAGAGTGCCTTGAAGGATAGATAACATTTCTACAGGAAGGTATTACAGGAGGAGAGATAAGTATAAATAAAGGAGCAGAGTTTGCTCTAGTGAATATGTACTTGAATGATTGGAGCAGGAGAGGTTCTGAGGGTCGAAAAGCTAGTAAAGAATCTTATAATACTTTACGTATCGAGTAATGGAGACAGATTATGACAGTTGAAATGGATCGAAGGAATCATGCACAAGAGGCATTGGCAAAGTAGAGGCAGCCAGATAATGACTGACTCAATACAAATGATAAGAGAAAGACAAAAATAGAAGATGACACTAACTTTTTAAGTTGAGTCTCCTGGGAGGATGAGAATATCATTAACAAAGATGCAGAATAGAGTTAGAGAAACAGTTTGTGTGTGTGAGTGCAGCTGGGGAATGCAGAGGAACATTTGAGAAAATGTTACTCTTGAGGTTCTCGGAGAATACTATTGTGATTGGAAATATGGATATGGAACTCAGGGAGATTATTGATGTAGATTTGGAAGCAATTCTCTTAGGGGAAAAAAATAAATCCATGAAACGATAAAATCACCAAAGAGAGATTGTAAAATGAAAACCAATGTGTCCAAGTAAAGAATTTAGGTGGGTAGGTATGTTAATTCCTGGGGATGCTGTAACAAATTACCAAAAACTGGGTGGCTTCAGATAACAAAAATTTATTCTCTCACACTTTTGGAGACCAGAAACCCACAATCAAAGTGTTGGCAGGGCTGTACTTCTGGAGCTCCAGGGGAGAATCAGTTGTCTCTTCCAGCTTCTAATGGAAGTTAGCATTCCTTGGCTTGTGGCCACACCACTCCAGTCTCTGCCTCCATGGTCACATTGCCTCCTCTTCTTCTCTGTACCTTTTCCTTCATATGTTTGTTTTATAAGGATACACATGATTGCACTTTAGGGCCCACCTGTATAATCCAGGATAAGCTCCTCTTCTCAAGATCTTTAACTTAATCACATCTTTTGCCATATAAAGTAATATTCACAGGTTCCAAGGATTAAGATGTGGGCATATCTTTGGAGGGGTCACCATTCAGCCTACTATACTAGGCTTAAAATCATAAGGAGGTTAGACAACAGACAGCTGAAATAAAATTCAAAGTACAATATATCAAGTAAATGTTAGAATTTAGAGGTGAAGAGAAGGAGATGAACAAAACAGCCTTTTTTTTTAGAAGTAGCAAGTTTAATATGTATATATTTATATTTATTTGTTGTTAAAGGTGCTTGAGTGTTTTTGCAGAGTGAGGGAAAGAAGCAAGTAAAGAAGGAGATACTGAAGAGGAGACAGGCAGAGAAAGAATGAAGATGAAATGAAAAATATGAAGGAGAATAGAAATAGAAGAGAGAATAATTTTTTAAGAACATAGGATTGACCTTAAAAGTGGGGACCATTTTTCCTTAGTAGGAAACGAAAAATAGAGACTATAAAGAAGGATGTTGGTATAAGAAGAGAACCATTGAGTTCATATTTGATGACTTATCTCTCTGGATAAATCATCTGAGGACCAGGTGGTGGAAATGAGGTTCGGAATTTGAGAAGAGAGGGAAGAGAAAATGGAAGAATCTCTGTAGGCAAGAGAGAAGAGCTAATTATGAATCCATTTAAGGGCCCAATCGAGGTAAATGTGGGAGTAAATTAGTAGAGAATATAGTCATCATGGTTAAGTGACTACCTTATACTGAGAAACTCAGTAGGAGGAATGGAGAAAATGGATAGTTAGGCTGTGTGTTGGAAGCTAAAGAAAATGTTAGCGAAGTAATAAAAGTAGTTGAGTGCTTCTAGGGTGTCTGGAAGGGCATGTTTTCAATGGTTGACTATGTAGTCTAGGTTAGGTGGAGAGGTAAGTGAGACAAGGTAGGTCCTGATGGACAAGAACAATTAGAAAGAATCAAGGAGTTATTCCCATTATAAGAGTAAAGCTATTTTAATAAAAGTAATGGAGCAGTGGAGGAGGATGAGGGTGAGAGAATACCAAATACTCTACTCAAATTTTCAGAGGGGAGCAAAGATACAGAAATGAACCTGACTATTATTTCCTGCAGGGTTGTGCACAGAACAGGCAAGAGAATTATTGGAGCTATGCTATATCCTTCATAGCACTATTTGGCCTGCAACTTTGTGGCTTGGTTAAGATAGTTATAGCAATAGGTAAAAGTAGGATTCCCTTCCTCTCTTCCTTGCTAAAGATGTGTGAAGATCTGTGTCTACTTGTTGTTGCTTGGAAAATCAGAGTCAACTTAATAGTAAGGTTTTTTCCCAGTGATAGTGTAAGATGGGGAGGGGGAGAGGGAAGTTTAAATTCTATCAGATACCTGGTATGTTAGCTCTTGGCATGTTTTATACAAAAAGAATCCAGAACTTTAAAGCATTGTTATATCTAAATGGTCTAAGTTATTGTGTTTATGCACACACACTCACATACAAACTCATACACACATCGGATTCCTCCTTAAAATACAAATATTTTATCCATATTTCACAGTTACATTTCAGGGAACTTATAAATATGGTGTATTTATTTAAATCCGGTATTTCACTTACCAATAACTTCCACATTCATTAATTTTATTCTTATGTGATTGTCTATGTTTCCATTTGGAGTCAATAGCTGTTGTGTGAGCAGGACTCAAAAATATTACAGGAAAAGGATATTCCCAAGAAAACCTACAAAGCTATGCAGTACTACAGACTGATTTCCAAAAGCGAATTTAGAATATTCCCCTTCTTTTACAATTCTGCATGGAAGTTTTACACGTGCAAAAATATATTTGTGGAAAAATGGAACTCGTCAACCAGTTGTCAACTAGCACCCAGTGCTGATCAGAATACAGTGATTTATTGTTTCTGGAAAGAAAAACATTTACTCTTCAATTACTTATATGCAGTGAAAAACGTCACGAAGTGCAAGAAAAAAACCCTAAATCAACGGAAAATACAAACAAGTCATTTTACACTTACACATTCAAGCGCATGGTGTCGCTCTTCACCGAGAACGCTTCCCCGAAGAAAGCACCTCCGCTTCTTCCTTCCTGCAGAAAATTTGGCAGATAGCGCAAAGCCTCTAGCGAATCTTTCCGCAATAGAAGGCCATAAAATTGGACCTTGAGAGGCAGTGTGAGGTAAGGTATTCTATATACTTCAGCTATCTCTGAAACCTTTCGACTGTACCATGCTGTTTTCCTGGCGAGAAGGCCCAAGAGCGCAGCGTGTGCTGCTCTCGCTTATGCTCCTTGCAGCCTGGGAGGCGGGGAGCGGCCAGATCCACTACTCGGTCCCCGAGGAGGGCAAGCACGGCACCTTCGTGGGCCGCATCGCGCAGGACCTGGGGCTGGAGCTGGCGGAGCTGGTGCCGCGCCGGTTCCGGGTGGTGTCCAAAGGCCGCGGGGACCTTCTGCAGGTAAATCTGCAGAGTGGCATTTTGTTTGTGAATTCTCGAATCGACCGGGAGGAGCTGTGCGGGCGGAGCCCAGAGTGCAGCATCCACCTGGAGGTGGTCGTGGACCGGCCGCTGCAGGTTTTCCATGTGGAAGTGGAGGTGAAGGACATTAACGACAACCCGCCCATGTTTCCTGAAAGTAAAAAAAGAATAGTCGTTGCAGAATCCAGACCTCCGGAAACTCGGTTTCCACTAGATGGCGCATCCGATGCAGATATTGGAGTAAACTCGGCCTTGACCTACCGAATAAATCCCAACGATTATTTCGCTTTGGACACACCAAACAATCGCGAACAAACGTCTACGTTATCACTCGTGTTGAGGAAATCATTGGACAGAGAGGAAATTCAGGAACATAGTTTATTCTTGACAGCCAATGATGGAGGTAAACCCGAGCTGACTGGCACAGTTCAGCTGCTGATCACAGTTCTGGATGTGAATGACAACGCCCCAGAATTTGACGAATTCATTTATAAAGTGAGAGTGTTAGAGAACGCATTTAATGGAACATTAGTGATCCAGCTAAATGCCACAGATCCTGATGATGGTACAAATGGAGATATAATCTACTCATTTAGAAGGCCTGTGTCACCTGCAGTGTTAAATGCATTTATCATAAATACCAACAGTGGAGAAATTAGGACAAAAGGTAAACTGGATTTCGAAGAAAAGAAATTGTATGAAATATCCGTGGAGGCAATTGACAAAGGGAATATTCCAATGGCTGGTCATTGTACCATTTTGGTGGAAATAGTAGATATAAATGATAATGTCCCAGAAGTTATCATCACTTCTCTGTCACTCCCGCTGCTAGAGGATGCTCAGGTGGGTACCGTCATCGCTTTGATTAGCGTGTCCGACCGTGACTCTGGCGCCAACGGGCAGGTGGCTTGCTCAATAACACCCCATGTCCCCTTCAAGCTGGTGTCCACCTTCAAGAATTACTATACGCTAGTGCTGGACAGCGCCCTGGACCGCGAGAGCGTGTCTACCTATGCTCTAGAAGTGACCGCGCGGGACGGGGGCTCGCCTTCGCTGTCGGCCACAGCCAGCTTGTCCGTGGAGGTGGCCGACGTGAACGACAACGCACCAACTTTCTCGCAGCTCGAGTACACGGCGTTCGTGAAGGAGAACAACCCCCCCGGCTGCCACATCTTCACCGTGTCTGCGCGGGACGCGGACGCTCAGGAAAACGCGCGGGTGTCCTACTCGCTGGTGGAGCGGCGGGTGGGCGAGCGCGCGCTGTCGAGCTACGTGTCGGTGCACGCGGAGAGCGGCAAGGTGTACGCGCTGCAGCCGCTGGACCACGAGGAGCTGGAGCTGCTGCAGTTCCAGGTGAGCGCGCGCGACGCGGGCGTGCCGCCTCTGGGCAGCAACGTGACGCTGCAGGTGTTCGTGCTGGACAAGAACGACAATGCGCCCGCGCTGCTGCCGGCTGGGGCGGGCAGCGGGGTCGGCGCGGTGAGCGAGGTGGTGGCGCGGTCGGTGGGCGCGGGCCACGTGGTGGCGAAGGTGCGCGCAGTGGACGCGGACTCTGGCTACAACGCGTGGCTGTGTTACGAGCTGCAGCCGGCGGCGGGTGGCGCGCGCAGCCCGTTCCGCGTGGGGCTGTACACGGGCGAGATCAGCACGACGCGCGCCCTGGACGAGGCGGACTTGCCGCGCCAGCGCCTGCTGGTGCTGGTGAAGGACCACGGCGAGCCTGCGTTGACGGCCACGGCCACCGTGCTGCTGTCCCTGGTGGAGAGCGGCCAGGCGCCAAAAGCCTCGTCATGGAAGTCGGCGGGCACCGCGGAGACGGCGCTGGTGGATGTCAATGTGTACCTGATCATCGCCATCTGCGCAGTGTCCAGCCTGTTGGTGCTCACGCTGCTGCTCTACATGGCGCTGCGGTGCTCGGCGCCGCCCACCGAAGGCGAGTGCGGGCCAGGGAAGCCCAGGTTGGTGTGCTCCAGCGCTGTGGAGAGCTGGACTTACTCGCAGCAGAGGCGGCAGAGAGTGTGTTCTGGGGAGGGTCCGCCCAAGACCGACCTCATGGCCTTCAGTCCCAGCCTTCCTCCTTGCCTGAGTTCTGCGGAGGGAACAGGTGAAAGAGAAACAGATTCAGAACATTTGAAAGGGGTGAGTTCGTATTTAAAACTGTCTTACAGTATTAGCCTTCTTCAGTTCTCCGTTTAAGATGTCTTCAATCCCATTTTTAAGATTATTCTTTAATTTTCCTCGTCGTTGTGGTATTTAATGAGTATTACTGACATTATGGGTTTAATTATTCTTCAGATTGAAATCTTAAGTCAAAATCCTAATAAATTGTCCTTAACGCTGATCATTTGTTTTTGTTGTATTCTTAATAGTTTTTAAGTATTTATTGTGTAGAGCATAATTTACAAGGAACCCCACTTTGTGAGTACCAAAGCATTTAGAAAACGTTTGTTTTAATGAGGCTAACCATAACTTTAAAATTTTAAATCCCTTTATTTTTAGAGTTTAAACATGTACTCATATACATGTTTTAAAGAGCACCATAACTTTGTGTGTGTGTGTGTGAGGAAGATTAGCCCTGAGCTAACATCCGTGCCCATTTTCCTCTGCTTTACATGGGACGCTGCCATAGCATGACTTGACAGGCAGAGCGTTTGTCCGCGCTGGGGATCCGAACCTGCGAACCCCGGACTGCCGAGGTGGAGTGCGCGAACCTAACTGCTAGGTCACCAGGCTGGGCCCCTAAAGAGCACCATAACTTTTTACACAAATATCTTTTAAAAGTGCATTTTTATTTCTTTTAAAAAAACCTTTAGTCTTGGTGCCTCCTCATTTTCCTCTAGGCACACCAGCATTCCTCTGTCCGGTATCCAACAAGAAAAACCTTGTGATTTTCCTTTCACATTTTTACTTCCAGTCACATAATTACTCATTTACACAAATACACTGGCAGGTTTTTTGTTATTGTTTCTTTTCAAAAGTTTATTAACATATATAATGCATTTTACATTTCTCAGTCACCAGTACCTTGTGGAAATCCCTGCAAATCTGATGCTTTTAATAGCTGTGTAGTACTCCATAGTGTGGGTGTATCATTATATAGTGAGATATTCACCTGTTGATGAGCACTTTGTTTCAAGTGTTCTTTTGCCCTCATAAACCACGCTGTACTATCATTTTACATATTCCTAAAATATTGGTGTTTTTATTTCTAAAAAATTAATTTTCAAATGTGGAATTGATGCATCAAAGAGTATTAATAATTTTAATTTTAAAATCTATTGCTAGATTGCTTACCAAGAATTTTATTTCCATCACCAAGTTATGAGCACTCTCCCTTTTATTTCCAAAAGCAATAGAGGTCTTATATTCTGCTGATGTGATCCATATAAAATGATATGTCATTGTTATTTTAATTTTAATTCCTATACACTACCAGTGGATTTGAGCATATTGTTTTTTGTATTTGGTTTTCTTTGATTTATCAATTAAATTCCTTGCCCATTTTTTTATTGAAAAAGATTTTTGTTTTTCAATTTGAGAAAGATCTCTGTAAAATATAGATTTTAACTTTTATCTCCCACCTATATCATAAAATTTTTTTTCCTCCTATATAATTTATATTGGATTGTTTATAGTGTACTTTGCCACATAAAAGTGTTTTTAAAATTTCTATATTAAAAGATGTCTGTTTTCCTCTTATGAATTTTAAGGTCTCCAGGTTTAGTTGGGAAGATCTTCCTAACTCTTATATTGGACATTCTTTAATTAAATTCATTTAATAAATATTTCTTTTAAATTAAATTAATTTTGAATTGAGATATAACTGACATATAACAGTATATTAGTTTCAGGTGTACAACATAATGATTCGATATTTGTATATATTGCAAAATGATCACCACAATAAGTCTAGTTAACATCCATTACCATACATAGTTACAAAATTTTTTTCTTGTGATGAGAACTTTTAAGATCTACTGGTTAGCAACTTTCAAATATATAATACAGTATTATTAACTATAGTCATCATGCTGTACATTGCATCCCCAGGACTTATTTATTTTACAACTGGAAGTTTGTACCTTTTGACTTCTTTTCCCCACATTGCCCACTCCTTACCCCCTCCATCTGGTAACCACCAATCTATTCTCTCTTTCTATGAGTTTTTTTCTTTTTTAGATTCCACATAAGTGAGATCATTTTTCTTAATTTATCGCTATAAAATTCCCTTTTAGCACTTCTTTTGGTGCATCCCATAAGTTTTGGTATGTTGTATTTCCATTTTCATTTGTTTCAAGATTTTTAAAATTTCCCTTTGATTTAATCTTTGACACATTGATTTTCAGGACTGTATTGTTTAATTTCCACATATTTGTGAATTTTCCAGTTTTCCTTCTGTTATTGACTTCTAATTTCATACCATTGTGGTCAGAAAAGATACTGCATATGATTTCAGTCTTTTAAAATTTGTTTTATGACTTGTTTTGTGACCTAACATATGATCTATCCTGGAGAATGTCCCATGTGTGCTTGAGAAGTGTATTCTGTTGCCATTGGATGGAATGTTCTGTATGTCAGGTCCATTTGGTTTAAAGTATAGTTCAAGTTCAATGTTTTCTTACTAATTTTCTGTCTGGATGATCTACCCATTGATGAAAGTGGAGTATTGAAGCCCCCTACCATTATTGTAATGTTGTCTATTACTCTCTTCAGATCTGTTAGTATTTGCTCAATATATTTATTGATATATTGATAGGTGCATATATATTTACAATTGTTATATCTTTTTGATGAGTTGATCCCTTTATCATTATATATATCATTATTTATAAATATATAATGACCTTCATTGTTTCTTACTACAGTTTTTTTACTTAAAGTTGATTTTGTCTGATATAAGTATAGCTACCCCTGCTCACTCTTTTGGCCTCCATTTATGTGGAATATCTTTTTCTATATCTTCACTTTGAGCCTATGTGTGTCCTTGAAGCTGAAATGAATGTCTTGTAGGCAGCATATAGTTGAGTCTTGTTTTTTTTTAAAATGCATTCAGCCACTTTATGCCTTTTGACTGGAGAATTTAATCCATTTACATTTAAAGCTATTGTTAGGTAAGGACTTACTATTTCCATCTTGTTACTTGTTTTCTGGCTGTTTTGTAGTTCCTTTGTTCCTTTCCTCCTCTCTTATTATCTTCCTTTGTGAACTGATGATTTTCCATAGTGGTATACTTTGATTCTCTTTTCTTTATCTTTGTCTCTATGAAAGATTTTTTGTTTTGTGGTTACCCTGTGGCTTACTTGAAACATCTTATAGGTATAACAGTCTCTTTTAAGTTGATGACAACTTAACTTCGATCACATACAAAAACTCTACTGTTTTACTGCCCCTGATCATTTTATGTTTTTGTTGTCATAATTTACATTTTTTTGTATTGTGTGTCCATTAACAAATTATTGTAGCTATAGCTATTTTTAATACTTTTGTCCTTTTATCCTTATACTAGTGTTAAGTAGTTATCACACCACTGTATTACAGTATTAGAGTATCGTGAATCTGACTATATACTTACCTTTACCAGTATATGGTATATTTTCATATGTTTTCATGTGACTAGTTAGCATCCTTTCACTTCAGCTTGAAGAACTCCTTTCAGCATTTCTTGTAAGGCAGAGCTAATGGTGATGAACTCCTTTAGCTTTTGTTTGTTTGGGAAAGTCTTTATCTCATCTTCATTTCTGAAGAACAACTTTGCAGGGTAAAGTATTTTTGGTTGGCAGGTTTTTTTTTCAGTTTTTTTTAAAAATATATCATCCCACTCTCTCCTGGCCTGCAATGTTTCTGCTGAGAAATCCACTGATAGCCTTATGGGGTTCTCTTATATGAAAGTATTTTTTCTCTTATTGCTTTTAAAATTCTCTCTGTCTTTGATTTTATATAGTTTTATTATAATTTGTCTTGGAGAAGATTGTTTTGCATTGAAATTTTGGGTGACCTATTAGCGTCATGAACCTGGATATCCAAATTTTTCCCCAGGTTTGGGAAGTTCTTAGTCATTATTTCTTTAAATAAGCTTCCTACCCCTTTCTCTCTCTTCTTTGAGACTCCAATAATTGTTTCTTTTAAAGGCATCTCATAAGTCCCATAGGCTTTCTTCATTCCTTTTCACTATTTTTTCTTGTTACCCTTCTTGACTGGATAATTTAAAGTGATCTGTCTTTCTCCCTCCAATGTGTGTCTGCAGCTTTTCAAGTTTCTGGTTCTACAGCAGCAAGATGCTCTCACTTGTTCTCAGTGGCCTCTAGACATCTGAGGTATACTGGCTCCCTTTCAGAACCCCAAGTCAGGTGAGACAGATACCAGTCCCTTGGGCAGCACTTGAAAAACCCAGAAGTCTAGTTGCACACTCACTCCTCTTCTTCCTTCCTAAGAAGGCAAGCTGCCCACTTGCCATTCTTTCTTCTCAGTGGCCCCCAGGCATCCAAACTGTGCCAATTCCATCTGTCCCCTGAGTGAGGAAACACAGAAACTAGTCCCTCAGGCATTCCTCTGAGAAACTGAAGTATTGGACACATGCTATACTCTTCTCTTTCTCCTTAAAGGTGAAGTAGAGAGCCAAGGTGTTCTTTCCTGGCACTGAGCTGTGCCAGCTTGAGGGAAGGGCTAATATGAGTAAAGTGAAATTACTTTTTTTGTTTGTTTCCATGCAGCTGTTTCAGCTTTGTGCTCACCTAAGGTACTCCAACTTCTTAATTGGATTCTGGAGTTCTCATAAAGGTCTTTTGGTCCATATATCACTGTTAATTGGTATTTTTGTGGGGGAATGAGGGCTGGGACTTCCTATTCTGACATCTTGCTGGCATAATTTTGATCCATTTTGAGTTAATTTTTGTATATGGCATGAGGTGGTCCAACTTTGTTCTTTCACAAGAGGATATTCAGTTGTCCTGGCATCATTTATTGAAAATAACTATTCTTTCTCCCATTGAATTGTTTAGGAGCAATTGTTGAAAATCAATTGACCAATAAATGTGGAGTTTATTTCTGGGTTCTCAATTCTCTTCCATTAATCTGTATGTCTATCCTTATCCCAATACCACACTCTCTTGATTATTGTAGCTTTGCAGCAAGTTTTTAAAACAGGAAGTATTAGTGCTCCAACTCTGTTCTTTTTTTCAAGATTGTTTTGGCTGTTCTGGGTGCCTTGCTTTCCATGTGAATTTTAGGATCAGTTTGTCAATTTCTACAAGGAGCCAGCATATTTTTGTTAAGGAGTTTGTTGAATCTGTAGATCAATTTGGGGAGTATTGCCATCTTAGCAGTCTAGAGTCTTGTGATTCATGAACAGGAGATTTCCCCTCCATTTATTCAGATCTTTTAAAATTCCTTTCAACAATGTTTATAGTCTTCAGAGTATACATCTTATATTTCTTTTGTTAAATTTGCTCCTTAGTGTTTTCATCTTTTTGATGCTATTGTAAGTGAAATTATTTTCTTATTTCATTTTTTGTTGGTTCATGTATAAAATATAATTGATTGATTTTTGTATATTAACCTTTATGCTACAACCTTGCTGATGTCGTTTATTAGGTTTGTAGTTTTTAGCAGATTCTTTAGGATTTTCAATATACAAAGTCATGCCATCTGTAAATAGAGATAGTTTTAATCTTCCTTTCCAATCTGAATGTCTTTGACTTCGTATTCTTGCCTAATTGCCCTGGCTAGAACCTCCAGTACAGTGTTGAATAGAATTGGTCAAAGAAAACATCCCTGACTTGTTCCTTATCTTAGGGCAAAAGCATATGGTTTTTCACTTGTAACTATGATGTTACCTGTGGGTAGGTCAGTAGTAATGTCCTCTCTTTCATTTATGGTTTTAGTAGTTTTAGTCTTCTGGCCTTTTCTCTTGGTCAATCTAGCTAAAGGTTTGTCAGTTTTGTTGATATTTCCAAAGAACCAACTTTTGGCATCATTGTCTTTCTCCACTGTTTTTCCATTCTTTATTCATGAGTGCCTCTATCAGGATGAGGAAATTCCCTTCTGTTCTTACTGTCTTGGTTGATTTTATTATGAAATGGTGTTGGATTTTGTCAAATTATTTTTCTGCATCTATTGAGATCATCATGTGGTTTTTGTATTTTAATCAATTGATATGTTATTATGGGCTGGATTGTATCCTCCCCAAATCCATATGTTGACATCTTAACCCCCAGTATCTCAGAATGTGATTGTATTTGGAGATAAAGTCTTTAAAGAGGTAATTAAGTTAAAATAAAGTCATTAGGGTGGACCCTAATGCAATATGATGGGTGTCCTTATAAAAAGAGGAAATTAGGACATAAACACAGAGGGAAGACCATGTGAAGACACAAGGAAAAGATGGCTATTTACAAGCCAAGGAGAGAAACCTCAGAAGAAACTAACCCTGCTGACATATTGATCTTGGAATTCTAGCCTTTAGAATTATTAGAAAATAAATTCCTGTTGTTTAAACTACCCTCTGTGGCAATTTGTTATGGCAGCCCTAGCAAACTAATACATATGATGTATTACATTTATTGATTTTCAGATGTTACGCCAACCTTGCATTCCTGGGTTAACTCCCACTTGGTCATAGTGTATAATCCTTTTTATCTATATCTGAATTTGGTTTTCTGGTGTTTTATTGAGTATTTCTGTATTTATATTCATAAGAGATATTGGTCTGTAGTTTTCTTTTCTTGTGATGTCTTTGGTTTTGGTATCAGAGGAACAGTGCCCTCAGAATGAGTTAGGAAGTGCTCACTCCTATTCTTTGGAAGAGTTTGTAAAGAACTGCTATTAATACTTATTTAAATGTTTGGTAGAATTCATTCATGATGCCTTTTGGGTTTTTTTTTCTTTGTATGTAGTTCTGTTGTTACTAATTCAATCTCTTTACTTTTTGTAGATCCATTCAGATTTTCTATTTTTTTGGACTCAGTTTTGGTATTTGTGCATTCTAGGAATTTGTCCATTTCATCTAAGCCACTCATTTATTGGCATACAGATTGTTTACAATATTCTCTTATAATCTATTTCATTTCTGTAAGGTCAGTAATGATGTCTCCTCTTTCATTTCTGGTTTTAGTCACTTTAGTCTTCTGGCTTTTTCTCTTGGTCAGTCTAGCTAAAGATTTGTCAGTTTTGTTGCTCTTTTTGAAGAACCAACTTTTGGCTTCATTGTCTTTTTCTACTGTTTTTTCATTCTTTATTTCATTTATTTCTGCTCTAATCCTAACTATTTCCTTCCTTCTGCTTGCTTTAGGTTTGGTTTGGTTTGCTTTTATTTTTTGAGTCTTAAAGTGGGAGATTAGGTTATTGATTTGAGCTATTTCTTCTCTCTTAATGTCAACATTTATAGCTATACATTTCCATCTAAGCACTGCTTTAGTTGCATCCCATAAGTTTTCATATGCTGTGTCTTCATTTTCATTCATGTCAGAGTATTTTCTAATTTTCCTTGTTCTCCCTTCTTTGACCCATTGGTCATTTTAGCATGTGTTAATTTCCACATCTATGTGAATTCTCCAAATTTCTTTTTGTTATTGATTTCTAATTTCATTCCATTGTCATCAGAGAATGTACTTTATATGGTATCAATCCTTTGAAATTTATTGAAGCTTATTTTATGGCTTAGTGTTGGGAAGGGCAGTCTCATATGCACAGTCTTTCAACCCCCAGTCAGTCACATAAAAATGGGCCTTGGCCATATACGACAAACCCACAGCCAACATCATACTTAATAGTGAAAAACTGAAAGCCATTCCTCTGAGAATAGGAACAAGACAAGGGTGCCCATTCTTGCCACTCTTATTCAGCATAGTACTGGAAGTTTTGGCCAGAGCAATCAGGCAAGAAAAAGAAATAAAAGGTATGCAAATTGGAAAGGAAGAAGTAAAACTCTCACTGACTGCAGATGATATGATTCTATATATAGAAAGCCCTAAAGAATCTACCATAAAACTATTAGAAATAATCAACAATGACATCAATTTGCAGGGTACAAAATCAACATACAAAAATCAGTTGCATTTCTATACACTAATAATAAACTAGAAGAAAGAGAAGTCAAGAATACAATCCCATTTACAATCACTACAAAAAGAAGACAATACCTAGGAATAAATTTAACCAAGGAGGTGAAAGACCTATACACTGAAAACTATATGACATTATTGAAAGAAATTGAAGACATAAAGAAGTGGGAAGATATTCCATGTTCATGGATTGGAAGAATAAACAGTTAAATGTCCATATTACCTAAAGCAGTCTACAGATTCAATGCAATCCCAATCATAATGCCAATGACATTCTTCACAGAAACAGAACAAAGAATCCTAAAATTTATATGGAACAAGAAAAGACCCCAAATAGCCAAAACAATCCTAGAAAAAGGAACAAAGCTGGAGGTATCACAAGCCCTGACTTCAAAATATATTACAAAGCTATCATAATCAAAACAGCATGGTACTGCCACAAAAACAGACACACAGATCAATGGAACAGACTTGAAAGCCCACAAATAAAACCACACGTCTGTGGAGAGCTAATTTTTGACAAAGCAGCCAAGAACATACAATGGAGAGAGGAAAGTCTCTTCAATAAATGGTGTTGGGAAAACCAGACAGCTACATGCAAAAGAATGAAAGTATACCATTATCTTACACCATACACAAAAATTAATTCAAAATGGATTAAAGACTTGAATGTAAGACCTGAAACCATAAAACTCCTAGAAGAAAATATAGGCAGTACACTCTTTGACATTGGTCTTAGCAGTATCTTTTCAAATACCATGTCTACTCAGGCATGGGAAAAAAAAGAAAAATAAATGGGACTGCATCAGACTAAAAAGCTTCTGCAAGGCAAAGGAAACTAAAAGACAACCCACCAACTGGGAGAAAATATTTGCAAATCATATATCCAACAGGGGGTTAATTTCCAAAATATATAAAGAACTCATACAACTCAACAACAACAAAACAAACAACCCAATCAAAAAATGGGCAGAGGATATGAATAGACATTTTTACAAAGAAGATATACAGATGGCCAACAGACACATGAAAAGATGTTCATCATCACTAATTATTAGGGAAATGCAAATCAAACCTACAATGAGATATCACCTTACACCCATCAGAATGGGTATAATTAACAAGACAAAAAATAACAAATATTGGAGAGGATGCAGAGAAAAGGGAACACTTATACACTGCTGGTGGGAATGCAAACTGGTGCAGCCACTATGGAAAACAGTATGGAGATTTCTCAAAAAATTAAAAATAGAAATATCCTATGATCCAGCTATCCCACTACTGGGTAATTATCCAAAGAACACGAAATCAGCAATTTAAAGAGATTTATGTATCCCTTTGTTCACTGCAGCATTATTCACAATAGCCAAGACTTGGAAGCAACCCAAGTGCCCATCAATGGATGAATGGATAGAGAAGATGTGGTATATATACACAATGGAATACTACTCAGCCATTAAAAAGACAAAATTGTGCCATTTGCGACATGGATGGACCTTGAGGGTATTATGCGAAGTGAAATAAACCAGATAGAGAAAGACAAACACCATATGATTTCATTCATATGTGGAAGATAAACACATGGATAAAAAGAACAAATTAGTGGTTCCCAGAGGGGAAGGGAGTGGGCAGGAGGGCAAAATGGGTAAAGGGGAACATATGTATGGTGACAGATAAAAAGTAGATTCATGGGGGCCAGCCCAGTAGCATAGTGGTTAAATTTGCACACTCCGCTTAGGTGGCCCGGTGTTTGCAGGTTTGGATCCTGGGCGCGGACCCAGACACCGCTTGTCAAGCCATGCTGTGGCAGTGTCCCATATAAAGTAGAGAAAGATGAGCACGGATGTTAGCCCAGGGCCAGTCTTCCTCAGCAAAAAAGAGGAGAATTGGCAATGGATGTTAGCTCAGGGCTAATCTTCCTCACAAAAAAATAAGTAAATAAACAAACAAAAAACTAGACTTTTGGTGGTGAACATGATGCAGTCTATACAAAAACTGACATATAATAATGTATACCTGAAATTACACAATGTTATAAGCCCATATGACCTCAATAAAATAATTAAATAATAATAAAAAAAAAAGAATGGGCCATGGACTTGGAACACTTTCTTAGCAAGAGATAAAGAGCCCACAGAGTCTCTGCTGAGGGGCTTATCACCTTGTGTGGGAACATCTTTCCCTGTTTCAAGCTCAGCGAATGCACTTCTGTCTCTGCTTAGAGCATGTCCATCATTCAACCCCACTGTTGCATTTGTCCTCCACGGGAGTGGACAAGGTCTTTCTACTGTGGCACAAGAGAGGAGCACATAGGCAAATTGCCCTGCAATAGTTTCTAGGAGAGACCTGCTGGATATAGGGGGCTGATGCCCAGTATTGAAGCTATTCTTGTTCTGCCTCTTCTCTATGTAAGTAAAGTGTTGTTCCATCCAGTGCTTGACTGTGTTATGTTTTTCTTGGCCACTCTTATGCCAAGATGCAATGGGCAGAAGTGCTTAGAGTCCTTCGGAATTGATAACCAGTGCACAATAATCTGCTTGACACTTAGCATGTGGTCTATCATGGAGAATGTTCCATGTGTATTTGAGAAGAATGTATATTCTGCTGTTGTTGGGTGAGTGTTCTACAGATGTCTTTTAGATCTAATTGGTTTATAGTGTTTTTAAGGTCTTCCATTTCCTTGTTGATCTTCTGCCTAGTTATTATCCATTATTGGAAGTAAGGTATTAAAGTCTCCAACTAGTAGTGTTGAATTGTCTATTTCTCCCTTTGCTTCTGTCAGTTTCTGCTTCGTGTATTTTGGGGCTCTACTATTAGCTGCATGTATGCTTATAATTGTTATACCTTCCTAATTGACTCTTTTTATTTATACGACCCTAAAGTGTCCTTCTTTATTCCTAGTAATATTTTTGTCTGATATTAGCATAGCCACTCCAGCTCTCTTGTGGTTGCTATTTGCACGATATATGTTTTTCCATTCTTTTACTTTCAACCTTTTTGTATCTTTGAATCTAAAGGTGTCTCCTGTAAACTACATATAGTTGGATCTTATTTTTAAATCTAGTCTGATAATTCTGCTTTTTGAATGGATTATTTAATCCATTCACATTTAATGTTATTATTGATATAGTTGGAATCATGTTTGCCATTTTACTTTTTTATTTTCTGTATGTCTTAATTCTCTTTTTTCTTGTAGTCCTCCTTTGCTGATTTCTTTTTATTCAGTGAATATTTTCAGATGTAACATCTTAATTCCTTTAATGAGTTTTAAACTGTATTTTTTTGTTATTTTCTCAGTGGTTTCTCTAGAGTTTACCACCTATATTTTAACTTATCAGTAACTACTTCAGATTTATACTAACAATTATACTGAGATATTAAAATGTTACTCCTATATAGCTCTTTTCCTTTTCTTCTTTTTGTCCTATCATTACTATATATATTACATTTTGTGGTGGTTTGAATTGTGGACCCCAAAATGATATATCCACATCCTAACCTCTGGGACTTGTGAATGTGACCTATTTGGAAAAGAGGTCTTTTTTTCAAACTGGCTAGGCAGAGATGTGAACCCCACTTGGCCTCCAGAGCCCAGTGCTTTTTTTTTTTTGAGGAAGATTGGCCCTGCACTGACATCTGTCGCCAATATTCCTCTTTTTCTTGTTTTCTCCCCAAAGCCCCAGTACATTGTTGTGTATCATAGTTGTAGAGTTGTAGCTCTTCTATGTGGGATGCCACCTCAGCATGGCTTGATGAGTGGTGAGTATGTCTGAGCCTAGGATCTGAACCGGTTAACCCTGGGCTGCCAAAGCAGAACGTGAGAACTTAACTGCTACGCTACCAGGCTGGCCCCTGGAAAAAAGGTCTTTGAAGATGTAATTAAGTTTAGGATCTTGGGATGAGTTCATCCTGGATTTTCCAGGTGGGCACTAATTTCAATGACAGGTGTTTTTATAACAGATAGAAGAAAAGACACAGAGACAGAGGAGAAGGCCATGTGAACACAGAGGCAGAGATTGGAGTAATGAAAATAGCCACCAAAAGCTGGAAGAGGCAAAGAACAGAATTTCCACCCACTAGAGGCTCCAGAGGGAGTACAGCCCTGTCAACACCTTGAGTTTGGACTTCTCCCCTCTAGAACTGTGAAAAAAATGATCTTAAGCCACCCAGTGTGTCATAATTTTTTACAGCAGCTGCAGAAAACCAGTACTCATCTATATAAATTACAAACCCAACAATACATTGTTATAATTATTACTTTGTATAATTTTATATTTTTAAAGATGCTGAGAGAAAAAGGGAGAGCAATTATATATTTATAGTGTTTATTATTTACCATTTCTAGTTCTGTTCATTTGTTCCTGTGGATTCAATTTACCATCTGGTGTCATTTCCTTATCCAGTACAGCTGTTCTCCCATCCACCTCCTTTGTACGGTAATTGGCAAAGTTGTTACATTTTTATACATCATGGGCCCAACAATACATTTATATATATTTTTCATATAACTACTTTTTAAAGAGAAGAAAGGAGAAAGTTCTGGGCATATTTCGCAGAGATTACTCTTTCTCTCTCTACCAGAGCCACAGGGGAATCTTTCTTGGATGTTTGCTGTGAGAACCTGGTGGGATTTCTTGAAGGTACAGTCCACAAAAGTGTGGGGGCCTCCCAAGACTGTGACCTCCAGGGGTTTCTCACTCTCAGGATAGTCCACAATTCAGCCCCCAGCAATTTGTCAGAATTTCCACTTACGTGTTCCCTACCAGTCTCTGGCTCTAGTGGCTTCTGCTCCATGTAAGCAGATTTTGACTTTGACTCTCTGGATTTGCCCATCTCTCCAGATTTCAGGGTGAAGTTTCTTCCTGTAAACTCAGTTCTTTGACAGGTTCAAGAAAAGCCACTTGTTTTTGTTGTTGTTATAAGGACAGGAGTGACCAGTTTCAAGCTCTTTATATGTGGGAGCTGAAACTGGAAGTCAGGGTATGCTCTTTTAACTGAAAAGAAATTCTTGGCGGATAACGCATCCCCTTATTTCTGACAGGGAAAACCATGCTCACTGCTCACCTGCTGCCCTTGCCTTCCCCTGGCTGAAGACAAACTACTCGCACCGCTGAAACTTGAAATCTGAAGTTTATTTGTATCTCAAGATGTTTTCTTGAATGATGTCTTTGGGTTTGTTTCTTCTTTTCCACATGTTTAGTTTCTTTAAGGACATCTATTAGGAGTGTGTTAGATCTCCTTTTTCTGTGTTCCAAAGCTATACTTTTCCCTTTAATTCTTTTCAATTCTTTGTTCTTTCCGTTTATTTTTCTCAACCTTCTCAAGGGTTTCTTCTTCTTTTTTTTTTTTTTTTTGAGGAAGACCAGCCCTGAGCTAACATCCGTTGCTAATCCTCCTCTGTTTTGCTGAGGAAGACTGGCCCTGGGCTAACATCTGTGCCCATCTTCCTCCACTTTATATGGGACGCCGCCACGGCATGGCTGACATGCAGTGCGTCGGCGGGCGCCCGGGATCCGAACCCGCGAACCCCGGGCTGCCAAGCGCGGACGAAACCGCTGCGCCACCGGGCCGGCCCCTCAAGGGTTTCTTCTTATTCTTGACTCTGTGCCAACCAGAGCCTGTTCACCTTTTTACTCTTTCCAGTGTGGCATTAATTTCTGTGATGATTTTATATTTCTCTTCCGTTTATTTCCTGAATTTTGCCAACTCAGTTTTTGTGGTCTTCTGTGGCCTTTTTATTTTCTCCTTGAAATTCTGTAACTCTGTTTTGAGTGCTTTAAAATTGTTTGTGAATATTTTGACTACAGACTTCTAGCCAAAAATTTTATCTGCTTGGTAGTAAAAATTTTCAGGTGTGTATTTTCATCTGTAATTTTTCATATTTATTTTCTTATTGTAATAAGAATGTTTCTTGTAATGTTTACATAGATCCTATGTTGGCTCTTTTTTGATTACTATGTATCTTTGAGAGGAGTTCCTTTAGGACCAGCTATCTGCAGGCAGAGAATGTAAATGGATGGGCCAGCAGGGCTGTGGACTAACGTGAACATTTCCTTCCAAATTTACTTCCTACCAAATTTACTATTTGCTACAGTGGTTTGTGTGTACCTTAGCTTTTACATATCTCCAAATGATGAGAACTGGCAGCTGCAGAGCAATTTGTCATCCAGAGTTTTCTCTTTATCGCATCCTTAGGATCACTCTTGAAATAATAGTGCATCTATTCACTATCACATTTAATCCTGACTTCTCTCCTATTTTGTGCTGACAAATAGGTTACAGGAGAGTCCTGCCTGATTCAGCCTATATGCCTAGATCTTTTTGTTCCAAACAAGGGGTCATCGGTTTTGCATCTGTGCAAACCACTACTCTGGAAAACTCCAAACTACCAGCTCTTCTCAAGATCTCCAGTGGCAGGAACCTCTTTGAGCATTCTCTCACATCTTGGTCCCATTTTCACGGTCCTTGATAACTTCTCTTCTTATATAGTATGGTTAAATTTCAAATGTTTTATGGAGCTTCATCAAAGATTAATTTTATTTTTTGTCAGTTGTTCTTTTTGTTGTTTTTGGTAGGTTTCATGGAGGAGAAGAGACATTAAAATATCCATTTCATTTATCCATAATTGGTAGAAATCTCACTTTTTGCGTAGTTATTTTAGGTATATAGAAAAGCTATGCTTTTTATATTTATTTTTAAGCTAATCATCTCATTGAACTATTTTTATTATTATTATTTTTTTTGGTGAGGAAGATTGGCCATGAGCTAACATCTGTTGCCAATTTTCATCTTTTTGCTTGAGGAATATTGGTCCTGAGCTAATATCTGTGTCAATATTCCTCTGTTTTGTATGTGGGATGCCCCCACAGCATGGCTTGATGAGTGGTTAGGTCTGCACCCGGGATCCGAACCTGCGAACCCAGGCCGTTGAAGCCAAGGGTGCCAAACTTAACCACTACACCACCAGCTGGCCCCTCATTGAACTCTTTTTAGTTGTAATTATTTTATTTCTTTAATTCTCTGGGATTTTATAAGTGAAAAATCAGATTACCTATAAATTCATAATCTAACAATATATTTATCCTCTCTCCTAACACACACACACGTACATTTCCTTATCTTGTGTTGTCTGAATATCCAAGTCAGTACTGAATAATATGTATGACATGAAGTGTCCTGTTATGCTCATGGTTTTTTGTGGAAATAATTTTGGTGTTTTACTGTTTGAAATGAAGGTGGTCATTGTTTTGTGACAGCTGTCAAATTTTTATCAAATTTCTTTTAAGTGTCCATCATAATGATGATCTGGTAATATTTTGTTTAGCATTTTTTGAAACTATAATATAATGTGAGATTTGTGTATAGCCTTTTTCAGAGAATGTTGATAGTATCTTTGTGAGGTTTTCATTTCAGGTTAGGCACCATCTAATAAACTGTTGTCAGGTAGGGTGGTTGATAATGATTGCAAACCTTCATTTTCACCCACATGATGAGCAATTTCATCTGCAGCTTGAGGAAGATCTAGTATGACTGCTTACCAAATATGTAGGATTATGAAATTCGAATGTAGATAAAATATATTATGTGATTGAGTCACATAGGCTGGCTCTTAACATAATGACATTCAGCAAATTTGAGTGAAAAAAAAACTGAGTATAAAAGTCTAGGACTTTTTGATCTGTGGCTTAATAGCATCTAGAAAAACACAGACGTGAATTTTAGTTTTCAATCCATCATGGAAAAGTATGTGATATGACTGTTAAAGAACCAGATGCAATTTTAGACGGTATTACTTGACATGTAGTATTTAGAATGAAAGGAGCTGATTTGACCAACCTGGAAAATGACTTTAAGTTCTGAGGGCTACAGTTTGAAGGTGAAATAGAAAAAGATTTTTATAAAAAGGTAATTTTTGAAAAATTAGTACACAATTATAAATAATAGTAAGTAAACAGCATAGAGTTAGAGTGAAGATTCATGAAGAAAGATCCAAGACCCTTTACATGGTATTATGTCACAGAGAAAAATGAGTTCCTTGGTAACAGAAACTTGAGAAAGAAATGCTGCCGTAATGTGTTATTAGCAAAGGGTTCAAGTAAAAAAAAAAAAAAAAAAAAGAGTGCTTTAGCCATTTAATTTACATTCCCAGAGCTTAGCTAAATACTCAAGAAACAAAACTGAGTGATGCAGATCTCTACCCTCAAAGAACTCCCGCTCTGTTAGACTTGATTTGGACACTTTATTAAGCTATCTTACAGGATGAAAATTTGCTTAATGTGATTGTGATGTCCTGTATTTTAATTTAGTTTCCATAAGTACATAATATACTCACAGGGAATAATCTTAAGCACTAAGAACATCTTGTTTAGAGTACAATATCCTTTTGCTGACAAACTCTTTGGTGGGTATCAGATTTACTATTTTTTTGTTTAGCTTCAAGATCTCTATTAGGAGCTTATGCATCATGGCTAGAAATCTTTTGATTTTCGAGCTTAAGGGCAAGTTTGGTGGGAGAGCTTTTTAATAATAGTCTTGGCAATGGGGCCCAAGCAGAAATCAAGGCTATGTTTTTGCAGAGAGTCCACTTAAAGTTGTACTTACACCTAGTTAAAAACTTGAAAATGCCTGAATTAGGAGAAACTATGGAAAATGCCATAAAATGGCAAAATGAAATCTTAGAAAGGAAAGGTTCTGAGAAAGAAATTTTGTTAATTCACAATTTTAATGTTTGCCTAGTCATCTTATATGAAAGGAAAAACTCTTGAGACTTCTTCATCTTTGGGATTTCCAAATATCTCCTAAATATTGCTTTCCCACAAATACCAGTTATGCTTAAAGATAGGGAGGCAGACGGTGGGACAAATCCCACTAGGTGAGTGCTGTCCACTTCTTGATGCAGATTAAATCCTTTGCAAATAGACATTGGTGGCAGTTTAAATAGAGAAGTGAGAAAAAAAGGGAAGCGAAAGACTGAGAAGTGTGTGAAGGGGGAAGAGTTTTTTTTTAAGATTTTCCATGCTGATTCTCAGTATGAGTTTTTCCTTCTTTCCACTTCCTAATTCACACCACTTACACTATCCTCCTAGATACAGCTCGGAATTTCTAAATCCAGTACAATTGGAAGCTTGATTGCAGGTCTAAAACTCAGGGGCCTTCCAAAAGTTGAGTACATCTCTCCAGGTGTATTTCATCTGCTGCTATTGGAAACGTGAAAAGTATAACCTTTCACCCCAAAGCAGTTAGCTTGGTTAGCAGCATTAAATTAAAATGAGGAAATGCAAGTCCTAACTCTGGCACTGAAGTATATGATTAGTTTTGGTTCTGAAATTTGGTGAAGAAGAAATTTAATTTTTAATGGTTATTTCATATCCTAATGAGGATACCAGATGATGGCTTTACTTATGACTCCACCTAACACTTCAATGGGCTGACATGTTTCCTGCTTCAGTTTTATCAGAGCCGTGGTGTCAATGATCTTTTGGTTTCTTTATTCAGAAAGACAAATTAGTCAGGGCATTTACTACTTACATTGCCTTATGTTGCAGCCTGCCCTTTCTATTTTCCTGGAAAAGATAAGGAATGGGTTTGTGATGTTCTAAGGAGGGGATTGGTTCTTGGTGGCCCGCTGAAATTACCAATCCCCCTTTTTGTCTTAAAACCAGAATGCTGGAGCTGCCTCGCTCCCCTCCAGTTTAATCAGCAGTCAAGAAGTTATTATAGAAATATTCAAACATACACTACAGGTGAGAGAATTGTGGAATTAACCCCCATTTATCCAGCACTCAGCTTCAATAATTATCAATACTTTTAGGCAGTTTTCTGACCAGAAAATACAATGCCCTGGAAGCTTCAATTCTTGATCTGTATTCAGCCTTTACCTTTCAAATTTTGGTTCTTGGGGTTTTGGACACTGCAACTGGATTGTAAGAAGGATTTGAGTGGGGACTTCCATGTTTAACAATCATTTGTCAAGCTCTTTTTCAGCTCGCCTCTCTCTCAGGAAAAGCAACTGATTGTAGGGTGCTAGGTGGAATTTGGAGGTATTTCTTATAGCTCAGAGATGTTTTTCATAGAACTGATCACTGTGCCGATTTCCATACAGAAGACTGGCTTAAAAATGAAGTTGGAGAAAGCATGGGCCTCTAGCCTGTTCTTACTCTGCCTCATTGCTGTTTCCTAAATATTTACAGAGAGTAAATTTACAGAGTGGTTTTCCTGGTCACACTCTGAAGAGCATCTCAGTACTTTCCTTCCCCTTCTCTTCTTTGCATGTCCTGTTTGGGGATGAGTTGTCAAGTCTTTCTAAATTTCTGGTGCTTGATTTTGAATGGTTCCTGACCTCCCCTCTCACTCAAGGGCCGCTTGCAGACCACTCCCGGTAGGGCCTCCTGGGGAAGGAGAAACTGCTGACGGGCAGAAAGCGGAACGTGGAACCTTAAGCCTTGCTCTCGCCCACTTTGGTGCCTCGAAAAGCGAGAATCCTGAGGAAGCTTGAGGAGGATACTGTCCCCCAGTTTGCCCCTCGCTGGTCGCCTCTGTTGAAATCTTGGCTCCTGGGACATAAGGTCCAGGAGAGACTTTAAACCGCAGCGGAGAGGCAGGGAATCCAGCACGGAATGCACCACAGCACTTGCTGTGGGGGCTACTGTTTCCTTAAGCCTCGAAGGTGTGGTCCTTCACTGTCACGGTTCCGCCTCTCACCGCCTCCGCGCCGCGGTTCCTCGGGGAGTTCTGCGCTCTTCCGCGGGCGTAGTCGGGGGTCAGTGGGTCTGAACGCCCGGAATTCGACACTCCGCTGTCATATAATTGGCGAGAGAAGCCCGGCCGAGCTCAGCCCGTTACAAGTAGTCTTCAGGCAGAGGTTGTGGGGGTTAGGACCGGGGCGGTCTCAGGACTTCGTGGCACGAAACGCCGTTTAAGGGAAGATGTGTTAGTTTCTCGGAGTGTCTTCCCTACCCCGCCCCGCGCGCGTTGCCAGGGCTCCGGGCGAGAGGCGAGAGCAGAGCAGGCGGGGAATGGAGACGGCGCTACCCCAAGCCGGGCCGGTTACCGCGTCTCTGCACCCCTAGGCGGCGCTGCGCTTCTCCGCACCGGGCAGGCTCCGCTTTCCCAGACGGCTGCCGAGCCTCCAGACTAGCAAGCCTAGCTCCCAGCCCGCCAGCCCCGGGCAATTCTAGTACTCGGGGCGAAACGTCGGCGGACTCGGCACCTCTCACCTGCAGCGCCGGCTGGCCGGCCCCTGCTTTTTACCACGGCTCGTGTTCTCCGGGAGTCCGGAGCATGGTCCCCGGTCACCGCTGGTGGAGCGAGGACGCCGAGAGGGAGGATGGTGGGCTGGAGGGTGGCAGTTCTATGTTTGTGGGTCTCCTGCGGCTCTGCTGCCGGACAGCTCGAATACTCAGTGTTGGAGGAGACCGAGCGGGGCGTAGCCGTAGGCAATGTTGTCGCGGACTTAAAGCTGTCAGCGGCCGCTCTATCCTTGCGGAACTTTCGCTTCCTTTCCAGCCACGGCGAGCCCTACTTCGGGGTGGATCTGGCCAGCGGTAGCTTGGTGGTCCGAAAGCCGGCAGACCGGGAACGGCTTTGCGAGGCTAAAGCTGCCTGCGTCTTGACCTATGAACTGGTGCTCGAGGACCCGCTGGAGCTGCACAAGTTGCGCGTTCACCTCCTGGACACCAACGACAACTCACCTCTCTTTCCTGCCGGCGACGTGCAGCTGCACATCCCCGAGTTCCTGATGCCCGGAGCCCGCTTTACTCTCCCTAACGCCCAAGATGCCGACGAGGGAAGCAACGGGGTGCTAAGCTACAGCCTGAGCCCCAGCCAGCACTTTCGCCTGGATATGGGGTTGCGGATCGACGGCACCGAGTACCCGGAGTTGGTTTTGGAGAAGGCGCTGGATCGCGAACAGCGCGCCACCCACCGACTGGTGCTCACCGCTCGGGACGGCGGGCAGCCCGCGCGCTCCGGAGACTCACAAGTCACCATCATCGTGGTGGACACAAACGACAATGCGCCTGTATTTGAGCGCACAGTATACCGCACCAAGGTGCCAGAGACTGCACCCAACGGGACTGTGTTATTCCGAGTTCAGGCCTCGGACCCGGATGAAGGCTCCAATGGTGAGATCCGGTACTCCTTAAGCAATAGCACACGAGCAAGGCTGCAACACCACTTTCACGTGCACCCCAGAAGTGGGGAGGTGCGGTTAGTTGCTTCGCTAGGTCCGCCTGAAACAGTGTTGGAGGCATACATCCAGGCGAGGGACGAAGGCGCCTTTGGTCTAGCCAGCATCGCCAAACTGCTGGTTGAAGTGACTGATGTGAACGATCATGCCCCCGAGGTGAACCTCATGACTCTCTCTAGTCCAGTTTCCGAGGACGCCGCCCTTGGCACAGTGATTGCCCTCCTTAGTGTAAGGGATGAGGACCTCGGTCCCAATGGTAAGGTCATTTGTAGCATGTCCAGTGGAGGCCCTTTTAAGCTGAAGGCTTCCTTTGACAATTACTACAGCTTGCTGACTGACGGACCGCTGGACCGGGAGCAGGTCAGTGAATACCAGGTTCTGATAACCGCCTCAGATGGTGGCTTGCCCCCACTTAGCACCCGCAGGACACTGACTGTGTCAGTTGCTGATGTGAACGACAATACACCGAGCTTTCCTCAGCAGCAACAGGAATTTTTTGTGGCTGAAAACAATGACCCTGGAGCCTCTCTAGGCCGTGTGTTTGCCCAGGACGCGGACCTGGGGGAGAATGGCCTTGTCTTCTATGAGCTGTTGGATATTACCTCTGAAGGGCAGACAGCCTCTAGCTTGGTGGCGGTAGAATCATCCAGTGGGACTATCACTGCCAAAACTTCCTTTGACTTTGAGCGGCTCAGGAGATTTCGTTTCCAAGTGGAAGCCCGGGATGGGGGCATTCCTCCCAGAAGTGCGGTGATGACCGTGAGCTTGTTTGTGGTAGATAGGAATGACAATGCTCCAGTCATCTTATTTCCTTTGCCCAGAAATGGCTCTGTCCCAGTGGAAATTGTGCCCCGCTCTGCCAGAACTGGACATTTGATCACAAAAGTGGTGGCAGAGGATGCAGACAGTGGCTCCAATGCCTGGCTTTCCTACCACATCTCTCAGGCTTCTGACTCGAGCCTTTTCAGAATTTCAGCCAATATGGGAGAGCTCCGTACTGCTCGCTTAGTTCTTCCCACTGATGCAGTTAAACAGACGGTGGTGGTAGTGGTTCGGGACCATGGAGACCCATCGCTTTCCTCCTCTGTCACACTGGGTGTGCTGTTGAGCAACTCTGTTCCTCAGGTCTTCCCTGACTTTGAAGATGCCTGGGAAACAGGAGGGCACCTTTCAGCCCAGAACTTATATTTAGTAATTGCCCTGGCCTGTATTTCCTTTTTATTTCTGGGGTGCTTACTTTTCTTTGTGTTTATCAAGTTGAGCCAAAGTCCAGGTTGTTGCTCTCAGAGCTGCTGTCGCTCTCCAGAGGAGCTGAGGTGTGGCAGGAAGATGGCTTTGAATCCTTGCATGACATCTGCCACAATAGATGTCACTACAGTTGAGAGACTTTCTCAGACCTATCTCTATCGGGCCTCTCTGGGACTTGGTTCTGATAATAACAGTTTGCTGCTGCGTGGGGAATACAGTGCTGCTGACCTGAGAAATGTGGCCACTGGGGTAGGGCTGAATTTACCGATATCCTGTATTCACATTCGGAATAGGAAAGGAGACCATGCAAATGTCAATGCCGTGGTAAGCAAATTTTATGGGATTTGATTGTCTTGATCAGGAAATGGCTGCTAGCTGTGTTCTGAAATGTTTCTTAGATGAGCCTTTGGCAACATTTAATCCATTGAATTGAACATTCCTGCCTAGCACCCCTTGTGCTAAGAATTCTGGGAGTATAAGAGTATTAGAAGAGTGTCCTTGGCCTCAAGGAACTTATGGTTTATTTTTGAGAAACAAGGGTAAGAAATTCAAACCTATTAAAGAACAATAAAAGTAATATAGCATAAAGGTCTAAAATTAAAAATAATAAAGTGCTAAAGTTTCTGGTACAGGTAATAAATGACCTGGGATGTCTTTAAATAATTCCTTTTAGGAATCTCTTTAAGGAATTACTTAAAGAAAATATCCTTCATTCAAAAAGATAGAGTTACAGATATGTATAAGGCATTCTGATATCTAAAGTGGGAATGAAAAATATGTAAGAATCTTTGCATAATAGAAGCTTAATATGATGGAAGATGAGACATGTACTCAAATCATTACAATACATGATTAAAAATGATGATAACCTTAAAAATGTAAAAATAAAGTGCCATGGATGTTCAAAGAAGGGAAAGAGAGAATATGGGAGAACATCTGGGCAGGGAAGAGGAGGGAATCAGAGATGGCTTTGCGGTGGAGATGGCATTTGAATTGGGTCTTGGATGATATACCGTGTAATAAAATGCAGCACATTCTCTAGGCTATACTTTACATGAATACCATTTTGGTAAAGTTGTCTTTTTTGATAATGACACTCCAAGACATAGCTAATAGCTCCATGCAATGTTTGTAAGTACATAGAATTATAAGCAAGTGTCAGAACACCTATTTGTACTGATAGAAAGAAGATAATGCTATCGGGTATAGGACTTGACAACATTTTATTTTGTGGTTTTGTTGATATATTTCACAAAGAAAGATGAGCAATTGTTATGTCAGAAACATTTGTGTGTTCAGAGGTGCACTTACCATTCAAAGTCCATTCGTCTTGGATTTAATTTTATTATTTTAGATGCCAATATAGGTAGAAATAAGTAAATACCATATTTAGAGTAATGTATCTAATAAAAGTTAAATTATTCAAATCCTTCAATTTATCCAATGTGGCCCTTGGCATTTCAAAACTTTTTGAATGGAGTGAGGACAACATTTTCCAGCAATTTTACAATATTACTTTCTGACTTCTAATAGAGATCATGGGTATAAAGGAAGGGGGTATACAGAAGTTAGGGAAGGGAATGGAAGATTTCTTGTTTTATTATTCCAGGTAATTAGGAGAGAAGGGGATTATAAGTTATTCTCCTTCAAATAATGATGTTAACTGCACATAATTAGATATACATCCATTATAATTTTGCATACTTAATATTCTCACATAATAGAATACAATATATAAGGTATGATTAGTAAATGCTTGCTGAATGAATGAATAAATAAACATGAATGTATGAATTGGATGGTAACACTCGTCAGCATAGAGGGAAAAGCTTTAACTTACTTTTCTACTTTACATTGTGTATAGTTAACATTTTAATTATTTCAATGGTTATTTTCTCCCTCATGATGTATAGTAACAAAACAATATAACAGAAGGATTTTCTGATATTAGAGCTAGCATGAAAAACCTCAATGCTGTATTCTGGGGATAAATATGAGTCCAGTTCCTATAAATGACAAAGTGATTAGTAGGGATGTACATCACTGCATTGTGAAATTTTCAGTAAATGCAAATTAAAATACAGTTAATTTTAGGGGAGAAAATTGGTGCACAAAATGTTAATATTTCAGGTAACAAAACAAGTTATAAACTCTCTTCCTATCAAGAAAATTCACCATTTATTTCTTTTATTTCATTGCTTTCTGTAACAAAGACAGATGAGAATAACAGTGATATCTATGAAGTATGGGAATCAGGAATTGTTTGAGAATTGTTTTGACTAGACTAGACTAGACTAGAAGGGAAATATAAGTAAGCAATAGGAAGATCAATGAATCTGGAAGTTAGAAGGAAAATTAGCTATTTAAAAGGAAAAATACAGCTAATAACAGAGAAAAATGTCCTCTGCCACTGAATTTTTTAACTAATATGAGTGGTAAAGTGACAGATATACTGTTCACACATGCAGGAATATTGTGCCATCCCATTCATCCAGTTGAGCAATGTTTCCTCATTGTTGATATTTCACTTTTTAGGTAGTCCATTGTCTGCTAATGATTTTTGTGGTCTGCATATTCCCTTATATGTAAAGAAAGTATGATGTGTGAAAACATGGATAAAATAACTTCTATAAAGCTGGAGTATTTGTAATTCACACAGGCATTTATTATTTACTTTTTCCTATCCAATTGCATATTGATCCAATCTTGATTCTTTAGAAAAGAATGCTTGTCATAGTGTGCATTGAATGCCTTAATAACAGCTACAGAATTCTAGAAATAAAATATTTTTTGCTTGAATTTTATGAGGCAAATATCCTTTGAAAAGCTTGCAGTTTCATAATGATTTTAACTGTGTGCCTGTCATACCGAATCATGTTGATGCATCCATGTTTATATTTTCTTCACATTCTAAGCTCTTCTGTCTTATTTTAGTTTACAGTGTATATTAACATAGTTTACAATACTAAAATCTATTAGTTTAAGAAATTCAGGAAAACATTTTTTCTATATCCATCTTATTGATACTATTTAACAAATATAAACAAAATTGATCCACTGTGCAACAAGTAGAAAACATGTATCTCATATTAATTTTTTCTGTTAAGAGTCTTGATGGGCAATTTAATTTTTTTAGATTAGTATCTATGGTGATACCTCTGAGATGTAAATTTCTACTTACCATTTAAAATTGATTGCATGTAGCAAAAATGCATGACAGCATACAACTGACTTTATTAAATATTCCACATGAAAATCATAGTTTGAACATACCAATGTTATATTAGTGTATTGTTCTTCTGGAATTAAAGCAGTTTTTTTTTTTGCCAGGATATATAGTGTATGGGTTATTTCTCCTTTGCAGTATCGTCTGTTGACGGAGTAGTAGAATGTTTTTGGCATTCTAGGTGTTTTTATTTGTTAATATATATTCCATAAGTAGACTTTCTCGTAGGTTAATTAGATGTTTCCTTATATATATTTTGACTTGGAAGCTGATAGCCACACTTTGAAAAACTTTAGAGTGCTGTAACTAAGGAAGCTTGCATGGCATATGAAATGTATTCAGACTTTAAAAAATACAGATGGTACAATAATATTTGTTATTTAATAGAGAAACCTCAAATTAGTAAAAAGGAAAGAAAAAGAGCATCATAATTTGAGTGGACGGAAGGGAAAAGCAATGTCTGGCAAATGTATGAGTGGGAAAGTTTTAACAATGTATCTGACAATGTCAATAATTTATTGATTTTTGTTGCCTTCAGTATTTGTTGTTAGAGAGAAACAATAATATTCCAGAGACTGAATACAGTTGGCTGGGTTGGAATATAGGTGGACTAAATCGCTAAAAGATTTTTACATTGCTCAGATGCATATAATATGAATATCAGAAGTAATTAACAGTTGGCAGAACATCAAATGAATATGGATTACAGTCTCTGATTCTGACTAGAGTATTATGGAAACTAAGAAATTTTTTGCTATGAATTATTCTTTTTAATTTATTTATTGAAATATAGTTGACACATACAATATTATGGTGGTTTCAGATGTACAACATAGTGATTTGACATTTATATACATTATGAAATGATCACCACGATAAGTCAAGTAACATCTGTCTCCATACAAAGTTATTATAATATTATTGACTATATTCCTTATGCTTTATACTACATCCACATGATGTTTATTTTATAACTAGAAGTTTGTACCTCTTGATCCCCTTCACCTGTTCTCCCCCCACCAACCAACCCCCTCCTCTCTGGTAGCCAGCAGTTTGTTTTCTGTGTCTAGGAGTCTGTTTCTGTTTTATTTTGTTTGTTCATTGTTTTGTTTTTCAGATTCCACATATAAGCGAAATCATATAGTATTTGTCTTTGATTTATTTCACTTAGCATAATAATACCTTCTAGGTTTGTTCATGTTGTCACAAATTGCAAGATTTCATTCTTTTTATGGCTGAGTAAATATTCCATTGTGTATGTGTGTGTGTGTGTGTGTGTGTGTATATTTATCACATCTTCTTTATCCATTCATCTATCAGTGGACACTTCTTAGGTTGCTTCCATATCTTGGCTATTGTAAATAATGCTCAATGAATCAAAAAGACAAAAGATAGCAAGTATTGGTGAGGATGTGGAAAAGGGAACCTCGTGCACTGTTGGTGGGAATGTAAATTGGTACAACCACTATGGAAAACAGTATGGAGGTTCTCCCAAAATTAAAAATAGAACTACCATATGATCCAGCAATTCTACTTCTGGGTAATTTACCTGAAGAAAACAAAAACACTAATTCAAAAAAGTAAGGATTATTCTTAAAAGCCAGAAGTAAATGATTAAGGTGGTTACTCACTTTGTTCTCAATTTTAATTGACAGAATGAGAATGCTTCAAGATATAAATGAATTAGACGTCTCTTTTATACTGCATTTATGAAAAAGAAAAAATTGGGATAATAATTTCCTCTTCAAGCTATAAACATAGAAAGTCATTATATATTTATCTGAAACTTGCCTTGAAATCTAGAAATGAATATACAGTCACATATTCTCCTGTGCTGCAGAGAAAGAGAAAAAAAAAAACCAAAAACCCTTTTCTGTCCCGTCCCAAATTCTTGGCTGTCTAATGACATACCCTCAAAAATGTACTCTCTGAATTCAGGCACATTATGGTTATTATTTAGAATCTTTAAGCAAAGATTACAGCTGTTTTGTTTAGACTCAAAATGATGTTCATACAAAATAAAAACTACCAATTAAGACATCTTAACAGCGGATTCTATACATTTATACTCATCACTTGAGATTGGCTTGTCATTTTCTTTTCTTATAAGGGTTTGGTATCAAGGTTATGCTGACCCTATTAAACAAGTTAGAAGTTTTTTCTCTCCTTTTATTCTGTTCTCTGGACATGTTTGTTACGATTGGTGTTATTTCTTTCTTAAATATTTAGTAGAATTCACTAGTGACGCTCTCTGTGCCTTAAGTTTTCTTTGTGGGAAAGTTTTAAATCATGAAATCAAATTTCTTTATTAGTAATAGAAATATTTATGTTTTCTTCTTATTTCATTTCTGTAAATTCTATTTTTCCAGAAATATGTTAATTTCATCTAAACTTTCAAATCTTTTGGCATAAAGTTGTTTAAAATGTCCTTTTGAGATATTTTTAACATCTGCAGGATCTGTAGTGATGTCCCTCTTTTTAATCCTGATGTTGATTATGCCACCTCTGATTTTTCCTGATTAGACTTGGAAGTAGTTCATAATATTAGCCTTTTCAGGGATTAACTTTTGGCTTTTGGGATTCTGTTTCTTGCATATTTGCTTTCTATTTTATTGATTTCTGCTCTTAACTTCATTTCCTTGCTCATATTTTCTTCGTATTTAATTTGCTATTTGTTTTCTAGCTTCCAGCTTAGCTTATTGATTTTCACATTTTGTTGTTTCTAATGTATGGGTTTAAAGCTAAAAAATTTCCACTAAAGCATGGTATTAGCTGCTTCACACAAATCTTATTTTGAAAAATTTTAGTTGACATATAACATTCATGAAAGTTCATATATCATAAGTGTACAGCTTGTTGAATAATCCAAAGCCAACACAATCATATAATCACCACAGAAGTAAGAAAGTAGAGCATTACCAGCACCCTAAAACCTCCTTCAGCCCCCCTCTATCATTATTCCCTTCTGAACTATAACCATTATAATGAATTCCAACATCATAAAAATAAGAATCATATGGTATGATTATGTTTTTGTGTCTGGCTAATTTCACTCAATATTATACATGTGACATTTGTCTGAGCTGCTGTGTATAGCAATAATCCATTTATTAAATTGGTGTATATTACATTGTGTGAATATACCACAATTTATTTATCCATTTTTCTATTGATAGACATTTTTTTCAAGTTTGTTTTTGCTATTATGAACAATTCTGCTGTGAACATTTTTCTCATATCTTTTGGTCCACATATATTTATGTTTCTGTTGGATATGTAGCTAGTAGTGGAAACTGCTTGGTTATAAGGTGTATGTTCAGCTTTAATAGATACTACCAAAGTTTCCCAAATTAGCTGTTCCAATTTACTCTCCCACCAGCAGTGCTTGAAAGTTCCAGTCACTCCACATTCTTCAATACTTAGTACCTCCAGCCTTTTTAATTTTCATCATTATAGTGGTGTGTACTAGTATCTTGTGGGTTTTTTTCAGTTCTCGATTTGTGTTATTTTTTAAATGCAATGTAATAATTGAATACTGAACAGTCTACATAAGTGGCTATGAAAATGTTAACACCATTCATCCCTCCCTTCCATTAGGTACTTTTAAAAAGTCAGGTTTATTGATCATTTGGGAAATATTGATTCACTGAGCTATGTAGATCTTCCAAATGTGGACACATTTTATTGTACAATAACAACAAAATCACACTTGTCAGTACCACCATCGATCTCATCAGGTAGTCTTTTAATATTGGGAAGCTACAAGCTCACAGTGGTAGACACAAGTTTTCCAAAATTATAATTCTCACTTAAAATCTTAAATTTGATCATTTAAAAGCAAATACTGTCAGTTTTCCTTGCAGTGACAGGCTAATTTCATTCATATTTAAGAGAATGTCTGCTTTCTGGTATTATAAATATCCATGTTCATCACGTAAATTTCCTGTCTCAGACCTGGAATCAACCGTTCTCCAAGGATCCTTTAATTCTCTTTTGTGGGAGATGATATGCAGAGATATAATATGGACAATAGGTGTGCTTATTGCTACAGGGTCGAGTCAGTGTTTCTAGGTATTTTCAGTTACTGAGCTAAAGGATGTGCATTTTTAAAAAGATAAAATACATCCTAAGTTCATACTAATCTTTCCAATTCAAGTTCAGCACTGTAAGGTTTTTACTTAATTTCATCAACATTACATTTGTATCTCCTTTCTCCCACAACAAAAATCCCAGTTTTCATTTATATCAACGTAATTACTCATTAGTTACCCCACATTACTCAAACAGCAGACTTAGAAAACAATACCAGCAGTGTACCAATAATATGATTACAGTAACAGTTTAATATTTTTGCCATTATTTTCATTTGTAGGGTATATCACACTAGGCATGTCAAATTACTGTGTTTTAAAGTACCCTGGAATAGTTTATTTCTGTGTAGTTAAGCCTCCAAGTATGTACAGAATTAAGTTAATTTGTTTAAAGTTGTTTTCAGATTTAGGGCTTGCTTTTCAAAATTTAATTTAATTTTATAGTTTTGTGAAATATTTACATGGTTCCAAAATAAATTTATAAAACAAAGTATATTTAGAGAAGTCTAGCATCTACTATCCCTGTTACTCCACCCTAGTCCCTCTTTCCTTTTACAGGTAATCATATTTTATGGTTTATCCTTTCACTATTTCTTTTTAAATGTAAGTATATATATAAAATGTAAGCAAATATATATGTGTGTCTATCTATCTTCTGCTTTTTAGATAAGTTACAACATACGACATACATTCTCCTTCACTATCATTTTTTCACTTAAAAATATAAACTTGTGATCACTCCAAAGTAGTGTATAGAAATATTCCTTGTTTTTTAATGATATCTTTTGATTAACAGAAACTCCTGATTTTAATGATATCCAATTTATCAATATTTTCTTTTTTACTTAGTACTGTTTCTATCCTTTTAAAGAAAATGTAGCCTACATCCAGGTCATGAAGATATGCTTCTATATTATCTTCCAGAACATCATTGTCCAATAGAACTGTCTGATATATTGGTAATTTTCTATGTCTGCTTATATATAGGACATATGGCCTCTGAGCACTTTGAAATGTGGCTAGTGAAACTGTGGGACTAAAGTTTTAATGTTACTAGTTTTAATTAATTTAAGCTGAAGTTTAAATAGCCATATATGATTAGCAGTTGCCATAGTTCCAGCAGCTTTCTTGTTTTAACTTGCGCATTTAGGTTCTTAAATCCGCCTGAAATTGTTCTTTTGAGTATGGTGCAATGTAGGAGCTGAGATTCATTTTTCCCATGTGTAAATCCAGTTGGATTTTCTACATACACAGCCCCATAAACTAAAGAGACTATCTTTTTCTCACTACTCTGGAGTGCTACCTTTGTCATAAATCAAGTGACTATATATTTGTATCCATTTCTGGACTCAATTCTGTTTCATTGGTCTATTTATCTATTCTTATGCCAATGCCATTCTGTGTTAAATACAGTAACTTTTAATATGTATTGATATACAATTGTGTAAGTTCTCCCACTTTGTTCTTCTGCCTCAAGATTAATTTACCTATTTTTGGTGCTTTGCATTTCTATATAAGTTATAGAATCAGCTTGTCAATTTCTACCAAAAAACCCTGCTCTGATTTTAATTGGTATTACATTAAATCTGTAGAAAATATGGGGCATATTGACAATATTTTATTTGTATTTTTATTGACTCTATACAAAATATGTGGTTTATTGACATAATGACAATATATTCACAAACATTTGATCCATTAACATGGTATATCCTTCCATTTATCTTATTTATTATTTTCTCTCAATGTTTATGTGTGTTTTCATGGGTGTGTGTGTAAAGATATTACACAACTTTCATTAGATATTTGATATTTTAATGCTGTTTTAAATAGTATTAAAAAAATTACATTTTATAATTTGTTTTTGTTGCAGGTATATAGATATAAAACTGATTTTTATATTAAATTTGTATTGTGTCCTTGCTAAATTTATTTTAAAATCTCACATTTATATTATTTTATATTTTCTGCATATACTGTCATGCCATCTCCAAATAATGTTAGTTTTATTTATTTTTTTACTTCCTAATCATATACTTTTCTTGTTTTATGATTTTATGGCATTGTTAAGTAGAAGTGATCATAAGGATAGTCTTGTCTTATTCCTGATCTCAGAGAGAAAGTTTTTAATATTTAATCTGAAATATATTGTTTGATTTTTTTCAGAGACCCTTTGTCAGGTTAAGGAAGCTTCCTTCCCTTTCTAATTTACTAAGAGTTTTTATTTTTAATCATGAATGGGTGTCAAATTTGTCACTTGCTTTTCTGTTTATTGAGTTGATCATATGATTTTTATCTTTTTATTCAAATCATGAATTATATTGGTTGATTCATTAATAATAAACCAATTTTGCATTCTTGGAATAAACCCAGGTTAATTGTGATGTATTATCCTTTTTTTATATCACTGGATTTAGTTTCCTATGTTTTGCTTAGAATTTAAAAAATCTGTGTTTATGATAGAAATTGGCTTATAATTTTCCATTCTTGTAATGTTTTTGTTGGGGTTTGGTATCAAGGTTGGCCGCATATAGTAAATTGAGAAGTATTACCTCTTTTTCAATTCTTTGGAAAGTTTGTGTAAATTAGTGTTTTTTCTCCCACAAACATTTGGAAGAATTCAGAGTGAAACCTTATTGAACTAGAGTTTTTCATGAAAATGTTTGTAATTATAAATTCAATATCTGTAATAGGTATAGAACTATATAGGTCTTCTATTTCTAGTTTTATCAGTTTGGTTAGTTGTGTTTTCCAATAAATTTGTATATTTAATCTAAATTTTGTAATGTGTAGGCTTAAAGTTTTTCACAATATTTCTTTTTCTTATTTTAATGTTGTAGGAACCATAGAGATGTTCCTTTTTACATTTCTCATATTGATATTTTTGCTTTCTTCTCTTTTTTGATAACTTTCAGCATAGATTTATTGATTTTATTAGTTTTTTTAATGAGTCATCTTTTGACAGCTAGAAAATAAAGGACATATTACCTTTAAATGAGCAATAGTAAGACTGACAACTAAGCTCTCAAGAAAAAAATGTAAGCCAGAAAACAACAAAGTGGCATCTTCAAAGGGCTTAAAGAAAACACCTGCAAACCTAGAATTTTATATCTAGCACAAATATACTTCAAAAAGGAAGGTAAATAAAAATATTTCAAATGAACCAAAACTGAGGAAATGCATTTAAACCAGATCTGCACTGAGGGAAATAGTAAGTGATTTCTTTAGATATATGGAAACTATTCCCAGGTAGAAGCATAGAAATATAGGAAGGAAGGAAGGAAGGAAGGAGAAAAAGAAGAAAGCAGAAGAGGTAAATATTCACTGAATAAAACAACAACAGTAATGCATAATAGAATTTAAAACATAAAAAGAACTGAAACATATGAGAACAATAACAAAAAATATGGAGAGAGGTAAATGGAATTAAAAGGTTCTAAGGCCATTGCATTGTCCTGGAAGTGGTAAAAATAAAAATTTGTATTAGACTTTAATAAGTCAAGAATGCATGTTTTATCTTCTAGGGTAATCCATTAAAATATTAAAAGAGTGTGTAACCAATAAGTTGATAATGGGGAGACAATAGGATAAAAATATACTTAATTAATCTAAAAGAAGGTGAGAAAGGAAAGAAAGGCAAATTAGAACAGATGGGATAAAAAAAAACAAATAGTGGGGACTGGCCTGGTGACATAATGGTTTAAGTTCTCGTGCTCGCTTTGGCAGCCTGATGTTTGCAGGTTTGGATCCTGGGTGGGCACCTACACACTGCTTATCAAGCCATGCTGTGGCAGGCGTCCCACATAAAATAGAGGAAGATGGGCACAGATGTTAACTCAGGGCCAGTCTTCCTCAGCAAAATGAGGGGATTGGCAGTGGATGTTAGCTAAGGGCTAATCTTCCTCACAACAAAAGAAAAGAAAACAAAAACAAATAGTAAGATGACAAATTTAAATCCAAGTACATCAGTAGTTAGATTAAATGTAAGCAGACTAAACACTCCAATTAACAAAGATGGTCAGACTGGTTAGAAATTAAACAATTATATGTCATTTATTAGAGACACACCTTTATTAATAGGATAAAGAAAGTTTGAAAGTAAAAGGATGGAAAGAGATATACCATGCAAACAGTTATCAGAAGGAAACTGTATAGCTAGATTTACAAATATCACTTATAGTAGACCTTAAGGCAAGAAACCTTGTAGAAATAAATAGGGACATTACATAACGATAAAACAGTCAATCCAACAGGAAGATAGAACAGTCGTAAATTTCAATGCAATAGCATCATCTTTAATTACATTTAGCAAAAATGGCTGAACTCCAAGGAGAAATAGAGAAATTCATAACCGGAACAGGAAATTTTAACATCCTTTGTTCAGAAACAGAACAAGGTAACAAAAGAAAATCAATAGGGATATAGAAATGTTGAATAACAGGAATAACAAAACTTGTACATGTATGTGTGTGTGTGTATAAAACCACCCAACAACTGCAGAATACAAACTTTTGAAAAACGCTCATGGTATATTTACCAAAATTAAACATCATCTGGGCTACAAAGGAAGTCCAATAAATCCATCACAAGTTTTCATATGTAATATTTTCTTTATCAAACATCTTATATATTTTCTAATTTCCTCTTTGACCTATAGGTTATTCAGAAGTATTTTTTTCAATATCTAAACACAGAGATATTCTACACATAGAGATAATCTATAATCTTTTGGTTATAGATTTCTAGTTACAGCCTACTGTCATCAAATCATATCCAGTGTGAATTTAATTCTTTGACATTTGTTGAAATTTGCATTGCAGCCCATCATATGGTCATTTTTTTGGATAAAATTTTTGTTTGTTAAAGTATAACATACATATAGAAAAGTGCACACATCATAAATGTACAGTAGGATAACTGTTCACAAATTAAACCTACCTATGTAACTAGCACACAGATCTAGATGTAGAACATTGTCAGCATTCCAGAAGCTCCAGTCATAATCGACCCAAAGTAACCATTATTCTGACTTCTAACAACCTTGATTAGTTTTGCTGTTTTTATACTTTACATGTATGGAATTATATAGTACACTCTTTTGTTTTACCGTCTTTTGCTAAACGTGATTATTTGTGAGATTCATCTGTATTGTGCTGTATAGCTACCTATCATTCATTCTTGTATAGTATTTCAGGGCGTGAATGGTCAATTTTTGTAAATGTTCCACATATTTATGAAAAGGCAATATTCTGAAATTGCCTGTAATAGTTCTGCTGGTGAATGATTTTAGTTTTTATTTGCCTAAAATGTCATTCTTGATAGATATTTTTCCCTAGGTATAGAATTCTAGATTGGCATTTATTTCCTTTTGGCACATTAAAGTTATCTCCTCACTACCTTCTTTGTTCCACTGTTGTCTCATTGTGCTTTTTTGTGAGTAATTTCTTATTATCTTTCTTTCAGCGTTAATAATTTTTGTCTTCTTATTTATCCAATATGCTGTTAAAAGTATCCCTTGAGTTTTTGATTTTAGTTATGTTTTTCATTTTTAAAAATTCTAATTATTATTGCTCAAATATGCTATGACTTTTTTTATTGTTTTTTTGTTCCCTGTAAATATTTTCAAGCTTGCTTTTTATTTCTTTAAATATATTAAATCTTCGTCTGATAATTCTAGAGTCTGAAGTCTGCAAGTATGTTTCTGCTGTGTGCTGCTTCAGCTGTTTTTTTTGTGTGTGTGTGTGTGTGAGGAAGATTGTCCCTGAGCTAACCTCTGTGCCAGTCTTCCTCTATTTTGTAAGTGGGACACCACCACGGCATGGCTTGATAAGCAGCATGTAGGTCTGTGCCTGGAATCTGGGCCCATGAACCCAGGGTCATCAAAGCTGAGCATGGGAACTTAACCACTGTGCCACCAGGCCAGCCCCTGCTTCAGCTGGTTTTTGATCGACAGCTCCATATTTCTGTGTGTGCCAAATTTCCTTTGACTTGTGATGGTCATTACCCTTAGAATAATCTTTGTTAGGATATCCTGAAATCTTGGATGAATGTGCCTTCAGGATAGATTTTTTCTGTGTGTGTGAGGAAGATTAGCCCTGAGCTAACATCCATTACCAATCCTCCTCTTTTTGCTGAGGAAGACTGGCCCTGGGCTAACATTCATGCCCATCTTCCTCTACTTTATATGGGATGCTGCCACAGCATGGCTTGACAAGTGGGGCATCAGTCCGTGCCTGGGATCTGAACCTGCAAACCCTGGGCTGCCAGAAGCAGAGGGCGGGAACTTAACCGCTATGCCACTGGGCCGGCCCCAGGATAGATTTTTTTATTTACATCTGACATTGTTTGAATACTACTAGTTGTAAACTACTTTAAACCAATTTCAAGACTTGAGGATCCTTGGCTATTTGGACTATTATGTATACCCAGCTGAACATCTGCAGAATGTCCAGTATCCAACCACAAATTTATAGGATTTTTTTCCTTTCCCGTTTTTCTTCTGTCTTGGTGGCAAGTGAAGTCCCCAGCAGTTCTCTGGGCTGGAGGATAGGTAGGTTTAGTTTTGGTACGCCATCACCCGGAGTGTATAGTCCTTGGGGTTCCAGAGTAACGTAGTTTGGAGTGTCTGTAAGACTTCTCATCTTACATACATCTTGGTCCTTAATTTTTGTCTTCCTTACCCCACAAGTTATCTGAATTTCCCTCCAAGTTTGTGCTGGCAAATGCTTTCAGAACGAAAAGCAGGTTTAATATTCTGCTCGTCTCTCTGGGTTTAAGTTTCCTCCAGAATTTGTCCTAGCAGTTCCCCATTATCCTGTCAGATTTTCAGTGCTTTTAAGATACTTGTTTTAATATTTTATCCAGAATATTTAGTTGCTTTTGGTAGGATGGCTGCTCTGAATAATTTAGGCTGTTGTTACCTGAAATTTCCTATTGTACAGTCTTATCACCAGCAGACTAGCATCTAAGTAATACTGAAATGTTTTTATGTACATCTTAAAATATTTGAATTACTTTTCTTTTGAAACCAACAGTATCTTAATTTTTCCCCATACCTCAATGGGAGAGTTAAGTCTCTTATCTCTTATTATTAATTTTGGAAAAAAAATAATTCAGAGATCAGATCTACTATGAAATACTTAGTAACTGAACCAAGAGACCATATGCTTTCCCTTATAACATTCGGATAATCAAACTTTATTAAAGGTGGTATTTGTGGCTTTACTTGACATAAACCATTTGTATATTTCTCTATTCTAGTCACTCTATTTAACATGCTTTTTCGAGAATGAGACACTCAAAACGTGGAGACAAATAAGATATAATCCAGAACATTAAAAAATATCTCAACGATAAACAGTTAAACCATCAATTATAACATGAACAGATTCGAGCTACAGTTGAAACAAATACATACTACCTAGGAAGCGCAGAGAGGAAACAACTAACTCAGTATGGTGTTTGATGGAGGGTGGGGGCAGGCAGGGAAATCTTCCCATATAAAATGTCTCTTTAGCAGAAAATTAATGGATGATTTGGGAAGCAAGGAGTTAGAGTGGAGAATGAGTATTTCAAGCAGAGTGAAAACCATGAATAAAGGCCTAGAGGAATGAGAAAACAAAAGGGCAGATGAAAATAGTTTGATTTGGTCAGAGCATACTGCACATGTGTAAGGAAGGTATAAGTTGAGGCTAGAAAGGTAAATAAGAAACAGATTAAGAAGATCCTTCAATGCAATGCTTAGGATTTTATATTTTATCATGAGGAGACAGGGAGCCAGTACCACATGATCATTACAGACGTTTTGGAAAAAGAAGAAATCATCTATAATCCCAACACTTAAGTACAGTCACAATTATCTGTTTCTACAACTCTTTTTAAGAAACATGTTCCATGCATATTTTTTAAAATAGTTGAAATCATGTATAAATATATGGTGTTTTATTATAAAATTAATTCATCTTTCTTACAGGACATAGTGAAATTTAGGAAAGTATATATATTTTAAATTCATGCTCTCCTCACTTAATATTGTTACATAGATTTTAAGTTATAAACTATTTATCAGAATAATCTTAATGACTATGTACATTCCACTAACAGTATGTATTATAATTTGGATTATTTCCAGATTTTGAAAATATGACTACATAAATTATGTTTATATTAATGTCTATGTGCATTAAGAATGGAGAATTGTGTACTTCGGAAATCAGATGCAAAGATGCAAATTATCGTGCATCAAATCATATAAAGGTGCCTAGGTAGATGATGTACATCCAAATAATTATACGTTTTATATTTGCCAATAGCAAAAAATAAAATGGCCAAAAGAGATCTCATAAAGAAGAGCAATAAACATAAAATACCTAAGAATGATGTTAATGAGAAATGTGAAGGAAAAGTGTGAAGTTTTGTTGAAAAATATTTTTAAATCTTATATAAATGGAGTGGCATAATGTATTCTTAGATGGAATATTACAAAAGTGTATTTTCCCCAAATTAGTCAGCTTTGTCCCTGTGTCAATAAAAATTCCAATGGGATTATTATTTTACCCTAACATGCCAACTTTTTTTCTAAAATTTACTTCTAAGAATCAGAAAAAATATTGAAAAAAATTGAAAGAGTTTAAGATGTAAAAGTTCCATTATCAGAGTTAAATTTTGGTGAGAAATTACTAGCAATATTATGCAGTATCCATTGGACAGGGCTATAGTGGAGGAAGGGAGATTAAACTACTGCTAAAATATCCAGGTAAGAAGTTATGAAGGTTTAAATTGAGGCTAGAGAGAAGGAACTTAATAAGATATAAAGGGTAGACTTGATAGGGCTTCGTTACTAAATGTGAGGGATGTAGTAAAATAATAAATAGATGATATCAGGGTTCATGGAAATGATGAGTTCAGTTTGGAAATGTCATCTAGGTCGAGGTAGACAGTAGTCAGTTGAATTCGTTGATCTGAGAGAGGTCTGAATTCTAAATATAGATTTGTGAGTCATCTGCATAAGGGTGATCAATGAAGCCCGGAGTATAGATGAATCTATCTATAGACAATGTATGAGGTGGAGGGGAAAAAAAGAGGGACAAGGTCAAAATCTTGGGGACCACTTTTAAAGGTCTAAGAGAATGAAAGTCCACAATCTAATGGAGAAGAAGCAGTAGGAGATATAGGAAACAATCCAAGAAGGGGTGCTTTATTCAAATCAAAAGAGGAACGTTTCAAGAAAAAAAGAGGTTGGTTGCAGTTGTATGATGTCACAGAAAAGCCAAGTAAGGGGTCGCTAAAGTGTTTATTGGGCTGGTCATTATGATGTCATTGAATACTTTAGCAAAAGTAGTTTCAGAAGTGTAGTTAGAGGAAAAGCAGTGAATTAAACAGTGAAGGGAGTTAAGAAAACAGAGATGGGAACTATTGAGTATCCTTAAAAGCAGTTACCTTCAGGGGCCGGCCTGGTGGTGCAGTGGTTAAGTTCGCGGGGTCCACTTCGGCGGCCCGGGTTCACAGGTTTGGATCCTGGGTGCGGTCCTACTCACCGCTTGTCAAGCCATGCTGACGTGGCTTCCTATATAGAAGAGCTACAACTCTACAACTATGATACACAACTAGGTACTGGGGCTTTGGAGAGGAAAAGAAAAAAAGGAAGACTGGCAGCAGATGTAAGCACAGGGCCACTCTTCCTCAAAACAACAATTACCGTCAAAAGGGGGAATATCAGATTGTGATGTAGACTGGGCTTCTTGCTTAAAGATAAAAGGAGACCTGAGTGTGTTTATATATAGTGGACAGAGGACTAATAGAGAAGAAACACCAAGATTAGAAGAGTTGGTAATTAAAGGACTGATGTTCCTCGGGTGGTGGGAAGGAACATATTTCCAACTTCAAGTGATTTAATCTATTGTTTGAATATTTGGGGATCACAGTTTTCCTGATTTCTGTAGAGATCACTTCAGACTTTTCCTGGGTATAGTAGGATGCAGCAAAAGTACAATGTTCTAACCTGGTGTGGGTTTGGGGTCCATCCTCCTTACTTATGCATTTTAACAGTAATTATCAGATTATCTTGCCTCAGAACACCTGAGCAAGTTGGATATTTACTAGGAAACATGCCAGTTTTTCCTCCTAAATATTTTTGTATTTTGCAGGTCTGTCAAAGTTCTGTAGTGATCTTTGCCTATTTCCTTATAGTTATGAAATGACACATTAGAACTGCCTCTATTTCTCTTAACCATCTACTCCACTGTATAGTCCCTATCACTCCAGAAACATCTATTTGTGCTCTCAGCTTCTAATATTGGCTTATTCCTTCTGTAGATGCTTGTGATTAAGAGGATTGTCTTAACCTCTCTGTTGGATTTACTTCTGTAATAGTTGTGGGTCCTGAATTATTCTCTCAGACATAATTCTTTTGGTCTCTATTTCTAGCCACATTTGGGACTATTTTGGAAAATACTAAAAATCCTATGCAATCAGGTCCTATAATTAATTGCAAATTACCAACTGAGGCAGATTGTCTCTAGTCCCCAACTCAGTGCCTAGAAGTAACATAGACACCCAGGAAATTAATAACAGATCAGTTTCCCATTGCTGCTCTTCTGATTTGGAAAATGTCATGTAACAGAAAAAAGAGTTTACATTTGGCTTCTTCTCTTAAAAAGGAGGGCATATTCTACATCTCCATCACAGCCTTTAAAGGATATCTTCCTAAGATTAATGACAGCCTGAGCAGGAGAGTTAATTATTAATGAGTTTAAGATTAAATGCATCTCCCAAGCTCACGTCCTCTTATCACTAAGGATTAATTTAAGTACGTATTGGGAAGATTATAGCCATGCTGTATGTATTCTGGTGCATTGTGAATCACAATAGGTGACCAGTGATGCCTCTTAACTTCTATTCGACTAAAAATCAAATAGGTCTGAATTGTCATGGTACTCCTTGAACCTCTGTGGAGAGCAAAGAGCCTTGTAATTTTGAGAGTGTAAGCATTAACCTTTGCTTCTTATGTGGTATCTTTCACAACATTTTGTTCATACTGATTTTTACCACCAAACAAGAAGATTAATCATCTGTGTAATACGTGAGGAGTTGAAAATAGTTCATGTTCATATTTGTAGCTATGACATTCATTATTTAACCTATTTAGATGAGCAGAGGAATACATTGTGAAAATTTAATCTGTAGTTTATGCACATTTCAGCTGCCATCCACCTCACTCAAATTTGCCTCTCCTCTGAAGTACGCTGTCCTTTTTCATTCTGTAATTCATTTATAAATTAATCAATATTTTATGTATGGTTTTCTTGAAAGGCCCTATTGGAGGTTCTACCCTAGAGTGGTTTGATTGAATTTAAGAGGTTTTTTTTGGTCTATACAATGGCTGAATAGTCTCCTGTTCAATAGCTTATTTTGGGGTTTTTAGAAATACAAGACCAGAAGAAACTTAAATCAATTTTTTCATTTGAAGACTTTATTTTCTGTTTATAACATCAATAAAGTTTGTTTTATATCTAAAATAATACAAAAATATTACATAGAAACTGTAAATCCCCAGAGTCCCTCAAGATATGAAATAATCTAAATTTAGATAAGCAACTATATGCAGTTAAGGAAAGGTAATAATTTCTTTTTTTCCTTTGTCTTTTAAGGTTATTATCAAGTACCTCCAGATAATTTGGTCAGGATTAAAAACAAAAGGCCAGTATCCAGTATCATTTTAAAAACCTTAAATTTTTATAGACATGTTCTTAATGTATCTGGCTTTACTTATTTTGATCAACTGTATTAAAGTATAGTTAAACTAATATAGACTGCATCCATTGAAAGTATGTGATTCAGTGTCTTGATTTTATACTCTTGAAGTCACCACTTCAATGGTGTGAGTGCAGAATAGTGCCATCACCCCCAAAAGTTTCCTGTTGTCCCTTTGCAATCATTTCCCCCTCTGTCCCAGGCCCCAGAGAACCGCTGATCTGCTTTCTGTCACCTTAGATTAATTACATTTTCTAGAATAACATGTACGCGGAATTGCTCAATATGAACTTTTTGTGTCTGCCTTCTTTCACTCAGCATAATGATTTTGAGACTCATTCATGTTGTGTATATTCAGTAATTCATTCCTTTTCATTGCTGAGTAGTATTCCATTGTATGGATATATCATCTTTTTATTATCCAGTCACCTCTCAATGGACCTTTGTTTCCAATTTTTTGCTATTGTGACTAAGACTTCTATGTACATTTGTGTGCAAGTTTTTATGTGGATATATGTTATTTCTCTAATACCTGTGAGTAGACTGGTTGGGTTCTATGGTGAATATATGTTTTAAGAAACTGACAAACTGTTTCCCAAAGAATTCGCATCATTTTATATGGCGAATTACATTGATTGCTAGTGATAGCAATGTATGAGAGTTTCAGTTGCTCCATATCCTCAGAAACATTTGGTGTTGTCAGCCTTTTTAATATTATCCATTCTAATGGGTGTGAACTGTTATCTCAATGTGGTTTTAATTTGCATTCCCCTGATGACTCATCATCCTGAGCATTTTTTTATGTGCTTCTATTTGTATGTCATCTTTTATGGAGTGTGTTCAAATCATTTGACCTTTTTTATTGGTTTGCGTGTCTCATTATTGAGTTGTAAAAGTCTATATACAAATCCTATATCAGATGTAAGTATAGCAGATAATTTCTTCTGTTCTATGGCTTGCCCATTCATTTTCTAAACAGTGTCCTCTTGAAGACCAAAGTTTTAAGTTTTGGTGGCGGTAAATTATTTTTTGTTTTATGTTATATGTCTTTTGTGTCCTACTTAAGAAACTTTTGCTTAGCCCAAGTTTGCAAAGAGTTTTCTCCTTATGAAGAGTTCTGTGATCCATTTAAGTTAATTTTTGTGAATGGTATGAGGTAATTGTCTAGATTTATTTTTCTCTATCCAAATATCCAATATAGCATTTGTTGAAAAGACCTACTCTTTTCATTGAATTTTATTGGCATCTTTGTCAAAAATCAATGGACCATATATACGTGAGCCTCATTCTGGACTCTGTTTTGTTTCATCTATATGTCTATCCTTTCACCAGTAGTAGATTGTCTTGATACTGCAGCTTTATAAGTTTGGAAATCAGCTGTGTAAGATTCCTTGGGATTTTCTGTGTAAACAATCATTTCATCTGGAAATAGAGACTTTTACTTCTTTCTTCCAGTCTCTATACTTGATATTTCTTTTTATTGCTTCATTGCAATGGCTAGGACCTACAGTACAATATTGAATAGAAGTTGTGAGAGCAGGCATCCTTGCCTTATTTCCAATTTTAGGGGGCAAGTGTTCAATACTTCACCATTAACTATTATGGTAGCCAGAGTTAAAGGTTTTTACATCTATATTCATACAAGATATCTGTATATAATTTTCTCATTTTTTTTCTTTTTCATTTTTTGAGGGGTAATTATCAGATTTTAGTATGGTCTGACCCAATAAAATGACTTAGGAGGTGTTCCTTCCTCCTCTGTTTTCTGAAAGGTTGTGTAATATTAGTGTTATCTCTTCCTTGAATGAAACTTTCTGTAGCTGGAGTTTTCTTTTTGGGAAGGTTTTTGATAATGAATCCAGTTTGTTTAATAGATTTGTAATTAAAAATGGAAACTATTTATATTTTTTGTTTCATCTTGTGTTAAGTTGTATTTTTCAAAGGATTTGTCCATTTTATCCAATTTGTTATATTTGTGGGCACAAAGTTGTTAATAATATTCTCTCATCCTTTAATATGTGTATAATCTGTAGTGATCACATCTCTTTCATTCCTGATATTGGTGATTAGTGTTCTGTCTCTTTTTGTCTTGATCAGTCTAGCTAGGAATTTATTATTTTGTTGATCTCAAAGAGCCAGCTTTTGGCTTTGTTGATATATTTGCTATTGTTTTTCTGTTTTCTATTTCATTGATTTCTACTTTTATCTTTATTATTTACTTTCTTCTATGACTTTGGGTTTACTTTGCTCTTTTTTATATTCTACAGGTGGATTCTTATGTAACTGATTTTAGACATTTTTTTCTAATATAAAAAATTAAAGCTATAAATTTCCCTCTAAGCACTATTTATCTGCATTCAGCAAATTTTGATATGTTGTGTTTTTGTTTTTATTCGTTTTAAAATATGTTCTAATTTCCCTTATAGCTTATTCTTTCTCCCATTGATTACTTCAGAGTGTGTTCAAACCTGCAAATATTTGTGGTTTCCTAGATATCTTATTGCTTTTGATTTCTAAGTAATTCTGTTTTGATCAGAGAAGATACTCTGCATGATTTTAATCTTTTTACATTTACTGAGACTTGTTTTATGGCCCAGCATACAGTCTATCTTGGTGAATCTACCAAGGGCACTTGAAAAGAATACGTATTCTGCAGTTGCCAGGTGTAGTAATTTATAAATATAAATAATTATTATTCAGATTTTCTATGTCTTTACTGATTTTTTTTGTCTGGTTCTGTAAGTTGCTCAGAGAGCAGTGTTAAAATCTTTATTATTGTAATATTTCTCCCTTTAATTGCATCCATTTTTGCTTCATGGATTTTGAGGCTCTATTATCAGGCATACACACATTTATGATTATTATAAACTTCCTGATTTATTGATCCTTTTATTTATTTTTATTTATTTATTTTTTTTCTGGGGAAGACCAGCCCTGAGCTAACATCCATTGCCAATCCTCCCCTTTTTGCTGAGGAAGACTGGCCCTGGGCTAACATCTGTGCCCATCTTCCTCCACTTTATATGGGACGCCGCCACAGTGTGGCTGACAGGCAGTGCGTCAGCAGGCGCCCGGGATCCGAACTCGCGAACCCTGGGCTGCCAAGCGCGAACTAAACCACTGTGCCACCGGGCGGCCCCCTATTGATCCTTTTATCATTATGAAATATCTCTTTGTTGCTGGCAATACTATTTATTTCTTGAAATATATTTTTTCTGATATTAAAGTAGCCATTCCAGTCTTGTGTTTACTGCTTGCATAGCATATCCCTTTTCATCCATTTACTTTCTGTTTCTTTAAATTTAAAATGTGCACTTGTAGAAAGAATATTTTTGGATCTTGTTCTTTTACCCATTTTGATAATCTCTGTCTTTTAATTGAAGTATTTAGTCCAATAACATTAGTGTAATTATTGATGTGTTTGAATTTGCGTCCTCCAATATATTATTTGTCTTCTATTTGTTCACTCTGATTTTATTCCTCTGTTCCCCTTTATCTGTTGTATTTTGAATTATTTGAATACTCTTTAGAATCCCTTTTCATTTTTAGATATACCTACTTTTAGATATATCTATTTATATCTTTTAGTGGTTGCTTTAAGGCTTATAACATACATCTTAACTTTTCTCAGTCTACTTAGAGTTACTAGTGTACCACTTTCATAAAATGTAGAAACCTTGCAATCATATAAGACTATTTAGTTCCTCTTATGCCATTGCTTATGCTATAGTTTTCATTTGTATTAAATCTCATACAATATTAACTCTATAAGACAAAGTTATAATTTTTGTTTAAACAGTCATTATGTATTTTAGAGAAATTAAAAGAAAAAATAGTCATTTCTATTTATTCAGACATTTACCATTTTCAGTGCTATTAATTTGTTCCTAAAGAGTGAGTTCACTTCAACTGAAAAGCTTCATTTAGCACTTCTTATAATGCATGTCTGCTGTGGTGATTTCTCTTAGTTTTCCTTTATAAAAAATGTATTTATTTCTCTTGCATTTTTGAATGATACAGAATTCTGGATTGATAGATTTTTTTTTTCTTTCAGCATTTTAAAGATTTTATTCCACTGTCTTCTACTTCCATGGTTTCTGAAAAGAAGTCTACAGTCGTTTGAATCATGGTCCCCTTTCTGCAATATGGTTGTTTTTGTTGCTGTTTTTTGGGGTGAGGCGTAATGATTTCAAGATTTTCTATTATCTTTGGTTCAGATGTTTGACTATGGTGTGCTTATTTGTGGTTTTCTTCAAATTTATCTTGTTTGGGATTGGCTGAGTTTACTGAATCTATACATTTATGTCTTTCACCAAATTTGGAAAATTTTTGGTCTTTATTTCCTCAAATATTTTTTGGTTCTATTCTTTCTCTCTTCTCTCTTTCTGAACTCCAACTACCTACATATGAGACTTTTGATATTGCTTGGTTTCATCATAGTAGGGTTAAATTTAGGTCTTTTAAAAATAGTCATTCCTTGTGTTCCTATATTGTCCCATAGGTCTCTGAGACTCTGTTTATTTTAATTCTTTTTCTCTCTCTTCTTCAGATTTGATAATTTCTATTGCTCTATGCTTAGGTTCACTGACTTTTGTTTCTATCTCCCTATTAAGCCCACCCAGTGAATTTTTATTTCAGATATTATATTTTTTAGTATTAAAATTTCCATTTGGCTCCTTTCTATATATTCTATTTCTTTGCTAAAATTTTCTCTTTTCATTAATTACCAGCATGTTTTCCTTTATCTTACTATAGTTTTGGTAGATACTTTAAAGTCATTGTTGGCTAATTCCAATGTCTGCATCATCTCAGGTTTGGTTTCTTGATAGTCTTTACCCTTGAGAATGCATCACATTTTCCTGGTTCCTTATATGTTAAGTAATTTTGAATTATATCCTGGATATTATAAATGTTATGTTGTGGTGACTCTTCATTCTGTTATATTCCTCTGAAGGGTGTTGATGTTTTGGTTTTAGTAGAGAATAAACTTGGTTAGACTGAAAATACAAACTTTCTCTTGCTTGTGATTGGCAATAGTTCAAATTTCAGCTTAGTTCTTCTTTTAGCTTTAGCCTTAGCTCTTTATATGTAGCTCAGGGGTCTGCAGAGATTTAGGAAGAATTCAAGTACCGAATTTAGAGATCCCTTTCTCTGGCTCTCTCTACTCAAGGATCCCCCGACTTTCAAGTGGTTGTGGTTGCTACTGGCTCCTTCCCCTCATGCCAGAGAAACTAAGGGCTCTCTATCAGAGCTTTAGCTTCCTCATGCTGTGCTACAAGCATGGCCTGTCCTCAGGCCGAAGCAACAAAAACAGGAAACTCACTCCATGCTGATCCCTTTCTCCAAATTTTGACTCCCCCCCAAATCTGCCTGCTTTTGTTCACTCTCAAGGTCTCTCAGAGAGTTGCTTTATGTATTTGTCCAGAGGCTACAGTTGTTATCTCTGGAAAGGCCTATCTGTTATGCGCTTACTTAGATATACTGGATTCAGCTTCAGACCTTATGTTTTAAGTTTTTGTTTAAACATCACATTTATCCAAAAATTAAATTTAATAATTTCTTTATCTCTGGCTAAAGGATTGAATGAATGTTTGGAAAGTTAGATACTAAGAAATATATATTCTTTTTTGTGTGTGTGTGAGGAAGACCAGCCCTGAGCTAACATCCGTTGCTAATCCTCCTCTTTTTACTGAGGAAGACTGGCCCTGGGCTAACATCCATGCCCATCTTCCTCTACTTTATATGGGACGCTGCCACGGCATGCCTGACAAGCAGTGCGCCGACAGGCATCCAGGATCCGAACCGGCGAACCCCGGGCTGCCAAGCATGAACTAAACCACTGCGCCACTGGGTCAGCCCCAAGAAATATATATTCTTAAAGGAACAAACTTTTAACCCTGCTGGAAATAGGGTAAAGATGATTAAAAGCACTATGATGAAACCAGTTAATTTAAGTAAAATAAATTCAAAGAAGTGAGCTGAGTAATTATTTAGATATTTATGGAAGTAATGTGAAATACATTATAATATGAGACCTTTTTGTTAAGGAAAGAAAAATATTGCTGTGAACATGATTCTGTGTTTCTTTACTACATTATAAACTAAGAATTTTGGAGACAAATCAGAAGTAAATGAATTGGCTCATTTACCATTGATTGAGAGTATAAATTGACACAAAAATTTGGGGAAGCATTTTGGCACGTCTAACTAAAATTTAAATGGGCATGCTTTTAACTAAGCCCCTCTCAGAATAAACACACAGGCATATACCTGCACACACACTTTCAGAAATGCACCTAAATATTCAATCATGGAGAAAAATAAATTATGGAGTATCCATATAATAAATATCATGCAGCTGTTTCTAAGAATGAAACAGAATTATATGTATTGACGTGGAAGGATGCCCATCATATATGTTAAATAAAAATTAAAAAAGCAAAGTTGCATCATAGTGTGCAGAGTATGGTTACATTTTGGTAAAATATATAAGTGTACATATATATATATATATGCATAGGTAAAAGTCTGGAGGGACATACAATTATCTGTTAATGGTGTAGTCTACAGGAGAGTGAGATTTGAAAAGACTTTCACTTTTTTTGCTTTTTACAATTCTGGATGAATTGAATTTAGTACAAGCAGCATGTAAGTTAATATTATTGAACCTAAGTAAAATAAATAGAAGACCAAGAAAAAATAAAAATAAATCACACAGGAAGTATAACCAAAATTTATATCTTTTAAAAACCTAAAATGTATGAACATATTGTATTCACTTATTCAAAAAGCACATATGTGTACAATGGAGGCTTTTTTACAGCAGTGCAAGCAAATATCCTGTCATTGGCTAGTGATCCCAAGATGTATTTTCCTTCATTAGTTGCTTCTGGGAATACCCAGAACACCAAGTACTTTTTGCTTTGGGTAGGTCACTGATTCTGTAGAACTTTGTAACTACTTCAGGAAGAGACCTATGTATAAAAATAAGGAGCATTGCTGTAGTAGAAAAGGAGAGTAAGGCCAGTACAGGAAGTCCTATTAAAGGATAAAGGATAACTGCTGCCACTTTGCCCAGTGTCCACATTCATTCAGAAAATATTTATTCATTTGTCATTTTTAAATCTCCAGACCAGACCCTTCTGCTGAGTCCCAAACTCTCTTATCTGATTACCTAACATCTCTGCTTGGCTTTCTCACAGGCAATTTACACATGTCTAAAACTGAACCCTTGATTTCCAGACCTGCTCAGATCATCTCTTTCCACAGTCCTTTTAGAAACCGACACCACTGTCCTCTAGTTCTTCATGCCAGAAACCGGGGAGTCATTCTTGACAGCTCCTTCTGTCAAGTGGAGCTTGTCCTTGCTCTCTCATTAATCAGTCCTATAAATTCTACCTCTGAAATTTAGTTTACAGGTGTCCATCTTCAACTGACAAGCATTACTTTGGTCCACATCACCATCTTATCTCCCCTGGATGAATGCAATAATCTTGCGGCTGGTTTTCCTGTACCACCCCCACCCCTGCTCTCCATAGACCATTCTCTGTATAGTCATTATGGTAATATGTTAAAACATATACATTGGATCATCCCATGCACCTGTTTAAAACCTACAATGGCTTCTCTTGGAATAAATGGAATAAAATCCAAACTCTTTATGGTAAGGTACAAGACTGTAAGATCCAGCCTCTGGTTGTTTCTCACCCATCTGTTGCCACTCTCCCATTGCTTCCTGTTCTTCAGCCGCACTGGCTATCTCTCTAATCTTCAAGAGTACTGTGGCTTTTCCTACTTTAGTGCCCTCACACTTGTTCCCCCAGCCAGGAATGCTCTCCCCACTATTCTTTTTATGGCTGGACTCTTCTCATCCTTCAGGTCACAATTCAAATGTCACCTCCTCAGAAAGGCCTTCCCTGTCATCCATTATCTAAGTATATTTCCTTCAGGTATTCTTTATCATTATTTCTGGGTTGTTTCCTTTATGACACTTATTACTTTTTGCCTACTATTTGTTCACTTTTTTATCATCCGCCTCCCTCATTGCACTACTCCATAATCCATATCATGGCTACTTCTTTTTGCCACAGTGTCTCCAGTAGCCAGCAGAATGTCTGACATGTAATAGTCATTCAATCAATATTTGTAGCATGAATGAGTGAACTCTGTCCTTAGGCATGTTGAGCAGGGGAGATAAGATGTGTACATACCTACTTCTAATTTAATATGTAAGTTAAAACTATACATGAGAGGTACCAGGTACGTGCTACAGAGGTTAAGTGTTTACTTCAGTCCTTGTCAAGAAGTTACTGCCCAATAAATGTTGAATGAATGAAAAGTTTCTCAGCATCAGAAAGTGGACATGTTTTCTTTTAATAAGAATGCAGTGAGATTGTTTGGTGATTCTGACACGCTAACTTAAGACTTTTTTTTTTTTCACAAATTCTGAGATTTAAAAAAGAATAGAGATATGTAAAAATAAATGGAAATACAGTGCAATCACATATTACTCAAAGGTTAGGTTCCAAAATAAGTGTGTGGTGAATATTATGTTTAAGTAATATTAAGCTTGAAAATCACATAAATCTTTCCAAGTATAATTTTCCTAGTTGTATTGGTACCACCTTACAGAGAAATTCTCATGTGGGCTAAAGCTTGAGAACCAATAAACTTATCTAAGTCAGGGAACAAAGGAAATGTCTATATCTGGACATTCAAACTTTTCTGCTTTAAGGTAAATGATGAATGAAGGATTGTTGGAGAATTATAAAGTGCTCCTGCTTGCCTATGGGGTTTACTCCATCCACTTTTAATGTTGACACTATTGATGCATATTAAAATATTTCTTTAATGAGAATTAAATTTGCTGATATATGTGAAAACACTTAGCGCTGGGACTGGCACATACTAGATATGAATGCTTGATGAATTTGAATTTAAATCTTGCTTCATTAGACCAACATGCAAAAGTTTTAAAAATAGGTATGGAGAAGAATGTGATTTCTTGCTTCCTGTATTTATTTCCAAGTTGGCATTTTGTATTGTAACACTGTTGAATCCTTCCATGATTTTTTTTCAAAACATATTTGTCGGGGTGATAGGACAGGGAATAATCAATGGTAATTTTCTGTGCTGATCCTCAACCTACATTTGCCATGTTCTCAGAATTATAACTGGCTTTTTCATCCAGGGATGCAATATTCATCCTTGTACCCAGGAAACTCACAGCCTGACTTTTCAGGGTTGTTACTGCTTTCTTAACATATCATCAACCCTTGGAAAGAATGACTTTTTGTAATTTGAAAATCCCCTTTATTCCTCAATTCCTGCTAGCTTAAGAATCACCAAATCCACATATCCTAAGAGGCATAGCTGTCCAATATAGCCTATGTATACGTTAATTTATAAGCCAATAAATGTTTCATATACAGTTGAGATTTTAAATGAGCTTATGATAATTGGATCAAAGGAATACTTGTCTAGCTTGAGAGTACTGCAGAAAACCAATCATGGGAGGCTATGATGAAATTTTAATTATAAAGGATATTGAATATCCTAGGGTGACAACTCTGTTATAATACATGTAACATTAAATTGGAAAGAGAGAAAGTGAGATTTTTACCCAGTTCTGCTTGAAATCAACTCTGTGTTTCTAGTTAATTATTGAACTATTCTATGCTTCAATTTTTTATTTTCATTAAAGTTACCACTCCATTGTCTTTGGTTCACTGGATTTATTAGAGAATTGCCCAATAGATTTAGATAAAGAAAAGTCACAAGTTGAAGTCTTGATTGATTGTGGAGTTTTGTGTATATTTTTTTCCTATTCAGTCAACCAACTTTAAGTTGTAGATTCATCAAGCTGAATGATTTTAAGATCTTTTGAGACCTTTAGTTCAGAGATGCTGTATAAATAGAACCAGTACAAGATTTTCCTTCTCAATTCTGTCAGTCAAATAGAATATGCTTTCTTTGCTTGTGATAGAGAAAAAAGAGAGAATGCAGAAGGTTGGATTTTTCATTTATTTTGACTCATCCCTCCTTTCTCCCAGGATTATTTGGATAATTTCATGAGACTTCTATTCCCATGCAACCCCCCCACTCTTTTTTCTGGCTAATAATCATTAAGAATTTATATAATGAAATTTTTACAAGGTTCATCTCAATAAATGTCTAGTAGCAGCTGTTTGTAGTAAGTACTATGTTTTCCTTATTTTGGTAAGCTGATGCTTAGAGAAATTAAACAACTTTCCGAAGGACACATAATTAATAAACAGTAGAGCTAGATCTTGAGTCATAGAGTCTGGTTTTACATCAATCAGGATTACTAGAAGAGGGCCCTACCTAGGTGCATGATCTAAGCATACAATGTGATTAAACACCTTTACATGGGATTGGGGTCTGTAATTGCTAGTGGGATTTAATCCTAGATCTTACTATCTAAAAGATGCTTTGTAAACAATTCTGAGGTTACTATAAAATCAAAGAATCTATAAGTCTTTTCTAAATAACTTTTAAAAGGAAGTTTGATAAAGAAATGTTTTAGATAACATTATCTCATCAAAATTCCTTAAAAGATCTTTTAATATTCACAGAAAATACAGTATATCTTAACTTAGCTAATTTAGAGGATTTATACTTTACCTCCCTTATAATGTGTTATACACATACCTGCTGAAGGAATTATGTAACAAAATCTATCACAAGGAGTACATGAGTGGGATTCATATCAGAAAAGTCCAAGTCATTTGTAAAATCCCATTACTTAGGTGGAATATTATAGGTGGGAAGATGATACTGAAAGGAGAGGTTAGGATCTGAAATACAAATCTATTTTGCATCACAATTTTGCTGAGGCCAGCCATTTAAAACACATATACAGAAGATCCAATTGAAGTCTCTAAAACAAAAAGAAATTTGTAGTTGTGAAAACATTTGAATAGGATCCCATATAAAATACTTGGAAATTTATAGCTTGAGACCAAATAGTATGATTCTTAATTAGGAACGCATGTGTAGTGGTCAGATGTTGTATTAGAATCTCAAGAAACAGGGGCTTGGAAAAAAGCTTACTGGAGATTCTGATCCAGTTTCTTCATCAATACCAACCTCATTGGGCTCTTGTGAGAATTAAATGAGATAATACGTATGAAAATAATAAGTAAACTGTTAAGTGCTAAGGCATCAGGATGCAAGAGGGACCTCAAAAGCCAGCAATTACTTCATACTCTGAATATATGAGTGGATACTTTTGAGAATTGACCCTTCTTAGGCAGAGGTATAGGTTTGTTTGTTTTTTCCAAGCAGCAAGCAAACTGTGGCCTTCATTTAGACTGAGCTTGGGTCATATCTTGGAAAACAGTTGAAATTCAAGGTACAGTTCAACAATGTCAAATTCAACAATATCTACATTTTTCGAAAAAGAAAAAAATAGTATCCAAATCAATGAATGTTCTGGCTAAAACCCTCTTGGGAACAAGGATATTCTTTAGTGCCAATTCCCCAATCTTATTTTATTCAATGGCTAAAATCCCAAGAATTACAGAGGAGAAACAGGGCCAAGGAAGGTTTTCTATTAAAGTAAGAGGCCCCAAGTGATGAATGGAAACTTGGAACAGGTTTTAATGGCAATACTAGAAGCCAGAAATTAGCTTAAATACAAACTTAAGAATTTCTGGCAAGTATTGAGTCTCAAATAGAATGTTGGTACTAAGTGAATTAGAAACATGGCTTAACTTAAGCAGTTGTTCTCATTCCAGAGAGCTCAACTTGCTGGATTGGCCTGGACCCTTAATGTTTTCTTGTCTTGAGTCACTGATAAAATGTTAAGTGCATTAAGACCAATGGTGGATCTCTGCAATCGCCCACTAGACTTCTTCCAGGTTGAAGCATTCCATTAATAAACAGTCTTTGGCACTGTTATTCAAACAATTATGAAATCACCTAACTTTACTGTCTTGCAGCCTTTCTTCATTTTGTCTGCAAGGGTATATTAGGGATCTTTGTTTAATGTCTCCATGAATTCCAGATAGATTGTGCCTGTAGCATTTTCCTTATCAATGATTCTAGCAACTGCAAATCTAAAATGCCCATGTGAAATTTTCTTAAGTCTATGTGGTTGGTTTGATGTTACCAGTTGTTAGTTAAGCCAAAGTAGTCCCTAGTATGAATACTTTTCATTTCTAAGTGCTCATAAACAATCACCTTGGCAACATTAGAATTTTGAAGGAATTTATATTGAGTTCAACCGCACTTTTTAAAAAATAGGAAATTTGGTTCTCTAGTCACATCTGTAAGTACTTCCAGTACCCTGGAAGGTCATTTATCTCATTACAGACACTTAACTTGCTTATAGTACTTTCTTGCTTCCTACCTCCTCACTGATCTTGAGGCTCAAGTTCTGCTTAAACATTTTCTTCAATGAAAAATAAAGAATTTGGGTAAGATACTTTCTAAATCTCTCTCTCTCTCTTTAACATTCTATGATTCTTGTTAGGCCATCTCAATTGAGAATACTGATAGAGAAGTAAAGCCCCCAAATTGAACAGTTTGACTTTATCTGTTAATATCACACAATCTGCCCGATTCCTTTAACCTATTCTCCCTTTTTATTGTTACTCGTCCAAAAATAGTTTGAGTCCCTTTGTTTATTCCAGGCAATTTTCAAATGCCTCGGTCAAAAATCAACAGTATATTAGTTTCTCAGAACTAAAAACTTAGAGGATCTCTCCCTAAAAGCTAATGCATTCCCTCTGGAGGGAAGGGAATGTGAAAAAAATTCAGCTGTCTTGTTATATGAAAAATCTTCTTTATCTCCCCATTCACTGGATGCTATACCTGTAAAGAATGCTGTAATCATATTGGAAAGTATTTTCTTTCTGGAGATGCATAAAGATCAGAAGTCCTGTTCCTTTATAACAAGATGGAATTTCCTCCCTCCGTTTTTAATATTTTATTTGAACAACAATAATAAGAACAAAGTTAAGCAGCAAAAATAAAAAAGCCTATAAATATTTTCACTTCTCATAAGGTTTTCTCCTGCCCATTCTGTACATATTCTTGGGTTCCTACCTAGGATGTGAAGAAAAGAAGAGACATGTCTTGCTCAATACATATAATTTCAGGTAGACCCTTTCAGAATTTAAACATAATTACAATGTGATTTCTTAATTCATTTTGGAATAAGAGGATCCTAATGATGTAACAATAGAATCAAATCAAATAAGACTTTAAAAATTGTTGCTTTTCAAAATGCAAGAAGATGTACACTCATTCAGTGCTTCAACATTTCCAATGACAGAAAAGTCACTAGCTCACAAAACAGCATACTCAATTTGTAAATTTCCATTCATTCATTCATTGTATATATAATGAGCCATTTTCTCTTCAGAATGAACAGTCTGACTGCAACAAGACTGAAAGTGGAGAGACCACTAAGGAGGCTTTCTCATTAGTGTAGGTGAGAGATGATGAAGCCTGAACTAAGTCAGCACCAAGAGATGAAAACAGAGTAACAAATTTAAAACATATTTAGAAAACAGAACAACTAGACTTAATGACTAACTCCAGTCCAGATTCAAGGAGAGAGGATTAGTTTCCACCTCTCAATAAGAGGAGTAGAAAAGAATTGTGGCCATCTTTAATCTGTCACATCCTTCTTAAAATGGAATGTTTTAACTACCTTGGACCACACTAAACATTGAGGTGTTCATTCGTCTCTGTTTTTAAATTATATATCATGTGCTTAGTTTGTGGAACAACACAAATACACAACTTAAAAATGAAAATTAGACCCTTCCTCATTTGGCAGATACTCTCATAATGGTCAGCCCAAAGCCTGATCAAACTAATGAGCATGTCCCCTTGCCCTGTGGCCAAAAGATGCCAGATTGTTTGGTTCCCCAAAGCAAAATGATTTGTAACGATGCTAATAATAGAGAAAGGAAAATTTATGTGAATTAGGAGAGTTCACTGAGTGCCAGTATTTTTTTAATAGGCTTAATTCGGTTGTGTTGTGATTGGTTTTGCTCCTGTGCCCAAACACCTTGTGATAGATGCATTTTACAAATACAATTATAGGCTACAAGTGAGGGATGCTCTTTCAAAGTTCTTGTCTAGCATGGAGGAAAACAAAACCACGTCTTCTCCTGGCACTTCTCTTATCATGTCACTTTTCTTGTTAGTTATAAGCAAGAAATACTTTTATTTTATAATTATAATATAAAGTAGAAAGAGTGATAACATAATACTTTGGGGAAGAGACTTTCTTAGAGTCCAGCAACTTTATTAGTAGGATTCAGTTCTCCAAGTTTGAAATACTTTGTATTTCAAATTTTAAAGGGAGAAATCTATAGTAAAATCATTGCAGGCTCTTGAGCCCTCTCTTCATTAGACATGGTCTATCCATATACAACAAAGGGGACATCGCTGAGTTGTAGCAGCTCTTCTTGAATTTTCTAAAAAAGGATTTGAAGAAAATGAAACAATCATCACTTATTTATTGAGAGTCTATAAGGCTTCCTATACTGTGAAGAATATACAGAAATATAAGACATGGCTTCTGCTTGTAGGTTGCTTATAAATAAGGTAAAGAAATAATATTAAAGCATTTGGATGAATTAAAGAATAACACGTCAGCATTCAGAGATACGTGGTAGGTTGTGAAAGAGGAGGAAAAGGCCATTATGTTTAGAATAGACAATGTTTCACAGATTAGGTGGGTTTTAAGCTGGACATTGAAATGTATATAAGATTTGGAAAGGGGGAGAGGCAAGAAGAAGCTATTTCTATTTGAGAGAATTGAGCAAGTAAAGTTGTAAATTTAGTTCTGTTCAAAAAACTTTAAGTGTGTCTGTGCCAAGCTCTATATTGGGTGCTAGAGATTACAGCATTTTTGGGAACTCTTCTGCACTCTGCTGCTAAAGTATTTTCGTGTATCCTAAAAAGGTGAATCTCTTGTGAGGAAACAAATCCTTTGAAGGAATTCTCATGACAGAAGTCTCTTTTCCTTGGTGATATAGAAAGGGAATGGTTTTTGTTTTCAAAATATAGGATAAGCTCTAGAAATAATTGGGAAAGCTTAACTTTGGTGCACACTGATCTTCTCCATCATCATTGACTTCCTATCTGGCATAGTTACAGGTGCTTATCTGTGTTTGATACCTAAAGGGCTGTGCTATATATAGACTGTCAGCCAAGGTGTTATCTGATGATAATCAATTGTTGCATTTTAATAATAATAATAGTAGTAGTAATGTACTTATCAGTCACTATGCAAATTGCTTTATATACATCATCTCATGGAATCATAACAACCCTGTGAATTTGACTTAATATTGTCTTCCCCAATTAAAATGAGTAAACCAAAGCTTAGATTAAGTAACATGTTCAGGGTCACACAGTTAGTCACTGGCAGGGGTGTGACTGATTCCAAAGTCTGTGTTCCTAATCACGGTGCTATTCTGCTTTTTAATAGGGGGTTTGTGAAGGTCCAAGGGAGGGAATGCATAATGGCATGGTTGAGGCATCAGCATTAATATTTGTAGACAGAGCACTTGCCAGCAGTTTAAGCAATCCCATTCCACCAACTAGTAAGGTTGGCAAGAGGCTAAGTAAAATAGTGTGAGAAACAAAATCATTGTACTGCCAAATATAGAGTATACCATTTTTAGTACAATGTCTTTGAAAAAGGTGGCTGATTTATGTTGGCTGTCTGCTTGCCTTCCCAGTCATTCAGGGAGTAAATACTAGTTGAAGCTTATGATCCTGACACATCAAAATGGACAACCTGGCAGGTGTCCTTGCTGAAAGATGACGAGGTTGCTAAAAGACAAGCCCTGGTTTTCCTCCCTAAATCTGACACTTGGGGGCTTCCATTAAAAACATCACCAAGCCTCTGTCACTTTAATCTCTTCCATAAGTGCCTGTGATCTTTTCAGGGGCACAAGTCCATGCATGGTCAATACCCAGTGGCCAGCTTTCTGAGCTGTGGGCAGAGGTGGCAGTGACTGTGAGGGCCTGGGAGGAGATGAGGGAAGAAAAGATCACTCTTCCTGACAACTTATAACTTGATTCCACTTTTAAGCCATTTATTTTCGGAAATAAGTAATGGGTGGAGACATAGGCCAGGCCAACAATTTGTGCACTTGAGAGTTTAAGGCTTTCTGAGATCGAATTACCACAGCAAACAGACAGACTTACTGTAGGAACATTTTGGAGGAAGCAGACAGAGAGGGAGAAGCCAGAGACCTAAGAAAGGAGACGGGAATAGAATGTGATGGAAATTGCTTCCCACTCTGCACCCTTGAGGGAACAAAGAGGACAAATAAGAAGCAGCAGTGATAGGAGGAAGCTTCTCTGGAATAATATTGGTCAGGTTATGGAGTGTTGTCAGCGAGTGTACTTGATGGGTGGAAGGAAGGGATGAGCTAGTCCAGGCCGTTGAAATCTGGGTGTCACGATCATTGGCTTGGCCCCTTCAACTATCCCCTCAAGGAGGGAAGCATGCCAAATGTCAGGTTGCATTCTGGCTGTGTTCCAGTCCATAGCTAGAAAATGACCCACAGAGGAAGACCTAGGGGTGAGAGGTCGCTGGGAGACGAGGAAACGAAAGGACACTTTAGTGAGTGCTTTTTGCACGTGGGGCAATGGATTTTAAACTCCTGTGGAAGAGATGAGAGGGCCTGGGAAGAGTGGATGTTCAGAACAAAGAAGCAGAGGCAATGACACAGCACAGGAAGTCTTGCTCTGATCATTCTCCCTCCTTCACTGAAGAGAACTGGTTGTCTTTTTGTTGCCTCTGCAGCAACACAAGGGGGAAGCTTAGGGGAACTGAGGTCCATAGGTGTAAAGGAGCCTTATATTTATGGAAGAAGAGCTGCAGCTGTTGAAATTGCTGTGTGTTGTAAGATATATCCCAGCCTCCCACATTTTGCTTAATAACAGCAGACTTTTCACTGCAAAGCATTAATGGAGTCCGAATTCCAGCCAGGCTTGGGAGATCAAGAGTAACTATCTTGATGTTATGGTTTTGCAGGCTCTGGATGACAAAAAATTGTCATCCATTAAAGAAAAAATTTAAAATCAGTCTTGAAAGAACAAAGAAAATGTCTTGGGTGATGAATGAAAAAGATTTGAAGTAAAATAAGGAAAAGCTTCGGGGAAGAATCTCAAATTTTACCAGATTTCCCCCACTATGATCAAAAGGGGTCAAATGACAGCTTAGCCTGCAGCTTAATGGAGTCAATTTTTTAAAGACAGAATTTTAAAACGTGAAATATTGGTTATTTGCAAAGGCACACAATGAAAGTAAGGGCCATCTGGTTAGGAGCAGAACTGAGTGGTGGGTCCCAGGATGCTAGTTTTAGGCTTGCTGCACGAGAGAGGACAGCCACTTGCCAGCACCCTCCCTTTGCCCTAGGAATTGAACACTTTCTGCAGTATTTAGGAGTATTCCAGGGAAAACGTGAGGGTCAGGTAAATAATACCTATCATCAGTAACCCCAGAGCGCCTCCCTTGCGTTTGTTTCCTTTGAACGTGGAGCCGCCGCCCACGTACCCATACTTAGCTAAGGCCCTCAGTTTATTTTCCTGAATTGCGCTTAGAAATCTTTTCCTGGGGGAGCTGATAGCCCGAGTCCTAGAGGTTTAACTGCTTTTTCTAGAATAATCTTCTTACAAGACCCGTTAAGCAGCCGAGGGACCGAGGAGATTGGATGAACATGACCGTGGGGGCAGGGAGAAAGGGAGTGGCCGTGTTTCCGCGGTCTGCTGGGATCCGGGGGTTCCAGGTTGAAGGAGCTGGGGCTGGAGCTGCTGGAGCTCCTTTCCAGGTCGCCGTCCGCCACCTCGGTGCGGAATCGGGGCCAGACTTGCTGAGCACTCGTCCCCCTCCCCTTCTGCTTCCTTTTCCCTCCCCCTGGAGCAGCAGCAGCCGCGGCGGCGGCGGCAGGAAGCGAAGCAAGGCTGAGCGACTCCGAGGCGAGCGGAGGAGCTGGGATATGGGGAGTCGGCGGGGGCGGCGGGGCCAGGAGCCCTACGGAGGGCCTACGAGGGGAACGGCCCCCGGCGTTTGCTAGCGCGCGAGCCCTGGGGGAGCGGGCGCAGGTCGGCACCGGCGGAGGCAGAGGCGGGGCCCGGGCGTGGAGCACGGCTGGGGAAGCTGCTGCCTCTGGCCCTGCCCGACTGCCTCCTCCGCGGCCGGTGGCTATGGAGCTGGCGGGCACCAGACTTGGGGCGACAGAGCATCCGCGACTCCGGCCGCCCATGTCCTGGCTGCTACTGCTGCCTCTCCTCCTGCTACTGCTGCTGCCGGGCCCAGCGGCCTCCCAGCTGCGATACTCGGTGCCGGAGGAGCAGGCACCCGGCGCGCTTGTGGGCAACGTGGCTAGCGCGCTGGGGCTGGAGCTGCGGCGCTTGGGGCCGGGCTGCCTGCGCATCAACCATCTGGGTGCGCCCAGCCCGCGCTATCTGGAGCTGGACCTGACGAGTGGAGCGCTCTTCGTCAACGAGCGCATTGACCGGGAGGCGCTGTGTGAGCAGCGGCCTCGCTGCCTGCTCAGCTTGGAAGTGCTGGCGCACAGCCCCGTGGCGGTGAGCGCCGTTGAAGTGGAGGTATTGGACATCAACGACAACTCGCCGCGCTTCCCGCGGCCGGACTACCAGCTTCAGGTAAGCGAATCGGTGGCGCCTGGAGCGCGCTTTCATATAGAGAGCGCACAAGACCCCGACGTGGGCGCCAACTCGGTGCAGACCTACGAGCTCAGCCCCAGCGAGCACTTCGAGCTGGACCTTAAGCCCCTGCAGGAGAACAGTAAGGTGCTGGAGCTGGTGCTGCGTAAGGGCCTAGACCGCGAGCAGGCAGTCTTGCACCACCTGGTTCTCACAGCTGTGGACGGGGGCAGCCCAGCCCGCTCAGGCACGGCACAGATCTCTGTACGTGTCCTGGACACTAACGACAATTCTCCCACCTTCGACCAGTCCACTTACCGCGTCCAGCTTCGGGAGGACGCACCCCCAGGCACATTGGTGGTGAGGCTGAATGCCTCAGACCCGGATGAGGGCTCCAATGGCGAGCTCAGGTACTCCTTGAGCAGCTACACGTCGGACCGGGAAAGGCAGCTCTTCAGCATCGACGCCAGCACGGGGGAAGTGCGGGTAAGTGGAGCGCTGGATTATGAGGAGGCCTCTTCCTACCAGATCTATGTGCAGGCGACTGACCGGGGTCCAGTGCCCATGGTGGGTCACTGCAAGGTGCTGGTAGATATCGTGGACGTGAATGATAATGCACCAGAGGTGGTGCTCACGGACCTGTATAGCCCAGTGCCTGAGGATGCTGCACCCAACACTGTCGTGGCCCTTCTCAGTGTCAATGACCAAGACTCAGGCCCCAACCGGAAAGTGAGCCTGGGCCTGGAGGCCACACTACCTTTCCGACTGAATGGCTTTGGAAACTCCTACACATTGGTGGTGAATGGCCCGCTGGACAGGGAACGGGTGGCTGCCTACAACATCACAGTGACAGCCACCGATGGGGGAGTACCACAGCTCACATCCCAGCGGACACTGCAGGTTGAGATCTCTGACATCAATGACAATCCACCAAGCTTCCTGAAGGACTCGTACTCCATCTACATCCAGGAGAACAATTTGCCAGGGGTGTTGCTCTGCACTGTGCAAGCCACAGACCCAGATGAAAAGGAGAACGCAGAGGTGACCTACTCCCTCCTGGAGAGGGAGATTCAAGGGCTACCAGTCACCTCTTATGTCTCCATTAACAGTGCCAGTGGCAGCCTTTATGCTGTCAACTCCTTTGACTATGAGAAGTTCCGGGAGTTTTTGGTGACTGTGGAGGCCCAGGACAAGGGGAGCCCACCCCTGAGCAGCACTGTGACCGCCAACGTGTATGTGGTGGACGTGAATGACCATGCCCCTCACATCCTGTACCCTACCTCAACCAACTCATCAGCAGCCATTGAGATGGTGCCTCGGACTGCCCCTGCTGGCTACCTGGTCACCAAAGTCATAGCCATGGACTCAGACTCTGGGCAAAATGCTTGGCTCTTTTACCATCTGGCCCAGACTTCTGACCTGGACCTCTTTAAAGTAGAGCTTCACACAGGAGAAATTAGGACTACCAGGAAGATGGGAGACGAGAGTGGAACGACTTTCAACCTGACTGTGGTGGTCCGAGACAATGGAGAGCCGTCACTGTCAGCCTCTGTGGCCATTACGATAGCTGTGGTGGATAGGGTCTCCAAAATCCTCCCTGATACTCAGAGACATGTTAAGAGTCCTCGGACATACTCTGAAATTACACTATATCTAATAATAGCATTAAGCACAGTATCCTTTATATTTCTTTTGACAATCATTGTTTTGAGCATCATCAAGTGCTACCGCTACACTGCATATGGCACGGCGTGCTGTGGAGGCTTCTGTGGAGTGAGGGAGCGGTGCCCTGCAGAACTCTACAAACAGGCCAATAACAATATTGATGCCAGGATACCGCCTGGCCTCAAAGTGCAGCCTCACTTCATTGAAGTGCGAGGGAATGGCTCCCTCACTAAGACCTACTGCTACAAGGCCTGTCTGACAGCAGGCTCAGGGAGTGACACTTTCATGTTTTACAACACAGGGGCCCAGACAGGACCAGGGCCTGGGGGAGCCCACGCAGCAGCTGGGGACAGCAGGCACCTCACAGGCCAAAGTGGGCAGAGTGCCGGGAACCTGATTATTCTCAAAAACGAGGCTGTTTCTCAACATGAGGTGAGATAGCAGTCAAGGGGTCTTTGACAAAGTCCTGCATTTTTCGCATACCCTACCCCCCCAATATCATGTGATTGGCTTTATTGGATTATTAACAGTGACGGGGTTATCTGATAAACTGGGTATATATATATATATATATATATATATATATATATATATATAGTACATGATTTGATTATAATCTGCTGTGTTTCCTCTCTAGAAAAATAACACTAGAGAATTGTTTTACTTTTCATTTTATTTTCAGATGTATAAAGCTTTGACCATAAAATTGTTTGAGAAATGAGAATTAGTCTTAAATATTTGATGTTAATGCACAGTTCTGTGGAGAAATAGAACAGGCTTGAGAATAAGATGGTACTATAGGGAGTAACGTTATAAGATTCAAGGAGAAATGGCCTCTGCTCTATTATCTGCAGGGAAAGTTCTCTTTTGAAATCCTATAGGAGTGTTGTTTTTTAAAAACCTCTGAGACCTCTAGGGGCCGTGGTGATCACCTCTGTGTACTGTTCCTGTTTATACCTTGGACTGTCTACAGTGAAAATTATCCAGTTAATGTTTCCAGTAATTGCACTGAACTAACACAGTAGGATCTTTTGGAAATTCACGTCAGAAGTGATAAAGCTATAGAATGTGGACCTAACCCTGAAGCGAAAGTTTGCTTTGGTTGTTTGATGTGGTAACTCTTCTGTAGAGGCTGTCAGGGGAAATGAATGATGGTAAGGCAGACAGACCGAGAACCAATTTGTCTGGTTGGGCCAGGGAGATATTAGAATGAGTAGATTAGGGACATGGGGGGTTGGTGAAGACCAGGACAAGCTGGGAATGAGGAGAAAGAAAAGAGGAAAAGAACTCTCAGACTAGTCACCTTTCTTGGCATAGAATTCGTTGTAAGAGGATTTCCCTGCATTTAACTTAAATGCAATCTATAGATTTAGGAAATCTGATTTCCTGTTGACAGTTCCTAAGGTTTTGATGAGATGTGAAGTAACCTCTTCAAGCCCCTTGTGTCTTTAAGTTAAATGATAATACTCCAAACAATACTTTGACATATTCCAAAGCACACATTCATTTTCTGGATCTAAAATTTGGTTACAAAAGCCTTGGAAAATGGGTGGCTTACTGTACATGAAGACAGGTGTTAGTAAATACACTGATTTTAAGTTTTAAGTGGGCGTCAGGCCAGCTAGCTCATTACTGTGAAGAATGTATACAAATTATTGACAGTGAATGAATGTGCGGATGTGTTTGTGTAGTGTGTTTATCTCAATATGCATGCTTGAACTAATAGAGATTTGCTTTGTGATACTTAAAACTTGGATTTCAGAAGCGAAAATTTTGTCCCATAAATAGTGATGAATTGTTATTGTCCCAAACAACTACTTTGTAGCTAGGACTTTTGTAGCGACTACAAAATGAGTTAATAATATTTGTCCCTCCTACATTTTTTGTGATGTATTTTCATTGACATATTGCCGTCTTTATATTAATGTCTATATTTTCACATTCTAAATTCATGCTAATCTTAAAGTAATGCATAAGCACAGAGAAAACAGAGATGGCTTGAGAGGAGAATTTCCTATCCACATTGCAGGTAGATTCATCAGAACAGCCTGATGTTAGTCAACGCTGAGCAGCCACAAGAGGCAGATTGCAGATTAAGAAAAACAGGGAAAAATCAAGGAGTTTCCAGAATTCTTTAGATCATAGCTTTTGGAAGCATATAAAAGGGCTTAGCTTTCAATAAGGATGCTGTAGATATTTGCTTAACAAATTCCTGTGAAGCCCTTTTGGGCCTGGAGTGGGTTGCAGGTGGTTAAGAGGCACCCAGAGTGGGCGGGCAAGGCTCAGTTTTGCCCCCAGCTGTGAGCCGGAAGCTCCCAGGAATGACATTCTTACCCTCCCTCTCTTGGCTCAAAGCATGGGGCAATTTGATACATGAACTATTTCTGTCTTACACTGACCTATGTGTTAATATATACTTTGGTACACAAACCTTTAATCTAGAGAGAAAATTATGTCAGAAAAGTGCTTACTCTTGTGGGATTTTGCCAGGAGAGTGCATGATTTTGATAAAGGCAAATTTCTGCAGACACTTTCGGAAATCCTCTGAAGAGCCCTGAAATCTTCAGAGCCCTGAAACCACTCCTGAAATTATTGCAGTTATAGGAAGAGAGTGATTCACATTGTCATAGCATGACAAAATGGGAACAAAAATCACTCAACTCTGAAAGTCACTGCTAGATCAACCTGTTAAATTCAATGTTAGGCTTTCTGTTTTCCCAACCTAGCTACTGCAGATGCAGGAGGGTCCTGGGGTGCAATTAATGCCGTGTGCCTACATTAAAGTTAGATGGGGGCTGGAAAGGAAGAGTAAGGGAATTTGCACTGACTGACCACCCTGCTATATAAAAATGTTTTGCTTTGCAATATATGTATGGTTTCATTTCAGTCTCTAGCATATGAGGAAACAAGCTGAAAGAAGTTAAGTAACATATATAGTCACTCTGTTAGTGATATTTTCAGTCATATCTGACTCCAAAGACTGTGCTTTTTGAAATAGTATAAATAGATAGAAATCACAATGTTTATACTCCTTTTGATATGGGATACTCAGGCATTTAGGATACCACTGGCTTACCTAGTAGTATAAATGAACTGCTTTGGAAAGAGAGTCATTCCTTGCGTTGAAGTAGGTCACAAATGGGAGGATCAGTGAGTAAATATATTTTTATTTGTTTTACTATTGGCAAAACCTGTTAAGATCTTTTATCTCTGTTCTTTCTCTGATTTCTCTCTTGTTGCTTATAAACATCAGCATTTAACACCAGACTCTAATCTTTTGGTGGATTTTATCCCCAGTGAGCTTACTTCACAAGCCACTTGTGCAGTGAGGTTTTTGAAGTAACTATTTGGCAATGGGGCAGAATTTCTCTTGGGAGATTTCTGAAAACCTGACACTGAATGTGGTTGCATTCTCTTCAGGATCTTCAAGAAAAGGAAGCAAATCTTATGGTGGATTCTGTGCATTTATGGTCCTGTGACTGCTAGTGGGCCACTTTGAGTGTCCTCGGCAGACAGTGTCCAACTGTGCCTCAGTGGGACCAGTGGGCACAAGATGTGGAAATCAGAAAACAGTAGCAGAAATGAGTTAAGTTTGCATTCACTTGCACTTATTTTAAAGCAATTTGTATTTATCAAATCTTCAGTTATTTCTGCCACTGAGTGTACATATTCACCCTAATTCCCGATGTAGTAACCTGAGAGGATTAGCCCTTCTTTCAGTGGCACAAATTTATTTCCCCCAGGACTGACTTTTCCATCTGGTGACTCTGTCCTGGACCTGAATTTACACTAGTGTAAAGTGGAATGGTGGTAAATTTATAAAAACTGCACAATGGTCAGAATAGGCAAGGAAATTGTATCTGTGAACTTCCATTCCAGTGTTTCATCCTCTGATGGTCACTTTTGAGTGGGTGGGGTTGTTTTGTTTTGCCATTTCCATATCGGTTATAGGAATGTTCTTCTGAGAAAAGGTTTGTTTTCTTTAGTCTGATAATATAATAATTTCTTCAAATTACCTCTTTCCTCCCTTCTTCTGTAGAGCTGCTGAGCCAGATGGAATTATGGCTAAGCTCTTCTCTGTCTCTTTGTCTTGCACATATTCTGACTGATGAAGAAATCTATTTATTATAGCTTGAATGTCATTGGTCTACCCTTTCCTCTGACCCAGGAGTGAGCGTCACATGGGCATCTGGTCTAACTCAGAACACTCTGCAGGGACACAGCCTGGCATATTATAAATTGTCTGTTGGCATGCTGTCTGCTTGACAGAATAGCAGAATCGGTTCTGGATACTTGCCTTGGTTGGTCACCAATTTTTGCTCTCAATGAGAGGTCAGGATGATGTCAGTTTGCAAATGTTTGAGGAAAAATTGCCATCACCAAGTCCAAAGGTTGAGCTGAATTTAATGGGAATTTACAGGTGTCTTTGAATGTGATTTTTGTAGGACTTCACCTGGCTCAATGTTCCTGTGTATTTTATGGTATGAATATAAATTTAGCTTATTCATATAATAATATTCTGAACATTATAATCTATAATCATGATGTCAAAAATCAAAGGTCAAGAGGATTTCTTAGCAGTGTTTTAAATCTGCTAGTCTAAAAATTATACAAGTTTTTTTCTTTCAAGAATTTGAACTTGACAAATGCAAAGAAATATCCGACATTGCAAAGACAAAGAGAAATATTAGTTCCTTGGCTCATAAGCAACATCAGTTCCTTTCTGGCCTTGCAGGGTCAGAACTCTTGGGCTCCAGGGAAGTGAAATCGTGAGGGAGAGTTACTGCTGTGCTAGCAGGCTGTGCATTCAGAATTAAGCAAACCTAGCATTTTCTGTAGTACTGGAAACCCATTAGGTATGTTTTTTTTGTTTGTTTGTTTTTTTGTGGGGAAGACCAGCCCTGAGCTAACATCTGTTGCCAATCCTCCCCTTTTTGCTGAGGAAGACTGGCCCTGGGCTAACATCCGTGCCCATCTTCCTCCACTTTATATGGGACGCCACCACGGCATGGCTGACAGGCAGTGCGTCGGCGGGCGCCCGGGATCCGAACTCGCGAACCCTGGGCTGCCAAGCGCGGACTAAACCGCTGCGCCACCGGGCGGCCCCCCATTAGGTATGTTTTAAAGTTATGTTTATTTTATTTTTCTGTTCTGTGGATTAGGGTTGTAAATGATTGTTTTCAAAGGCAAGTGTTCACCTAGAATTCTCATATTTATCATCTTTTCATTTTAATTTACCAGAAGACTAATATGTAACATAACAATGATTATTTTAAATGTTATATTCCTTTTTGTCTTAATGACCAACAGTTTATGTATTCGTTTTCTAGTGCTTTGTAACAAATTACCACAAATTAGTGGTTAAAAACAACACTCATTTGTTATCTCACAGTCCTGCATGATATGACTAGGTTCTCTGCTCAGGTTTTTACAAGGCTGAGATCAACATGTCAGCCTGGCTGAGTTCTCTTCTGGAGGCTCTGGGGAAGAATCTGCTTTCAATTTCATTCAAGTTTTTGGCAGAATCCAGTTCTTTGAGGACTGAGATTCCCATTTTCTTACTTACTGTTGGCTGGAGGTCATTCTCAGCTCCTTGCTCCATGGCTTCCTCCATCTTCAGAGCTAACAATGGAGAATCTTCTCTCACATGGAATCCCTCTCATGTTTCAAATCACCGATTTCTGTCTCTGATCTCTAGACCCAGATTTAAAGGGCCTTGTGATTAGGTCATTCCCACCCAGATGATCTCCTTTTCTTAAAGCTAACTGTGCTATGTAACATAACCTAATCATGAGTAAAATCCATCATATTCACAGTCTTGGAGACTATGCAGGGCATATACAGCAGGGTATGGGAGTCTTGGGGGCCATTTTAGGATTCTGCCTATTACAGTTTATATTGTTGTTCACAAAATATCACTGTGAGGAATCTGCAGTGTATACATCCTTAATAGAATCCTATTAGGAAGGAAAGGGAGATGCTACATGTAGTCTCATGTCTCAGAGGGCCATTTATCGATAGCTTCAACGTGGATTTCCATGATAAGAAGATAAAATATTATTTCCTGAGTAGTCCTATAAGTTATGACATAGGGTATTTTTAACCTATTTTCATTTAAATCTGTCTTGGAAGAGGTGATTCACCCTTCTGTAGCTCGAATATTCTATGGCAAAAATAATAAATAATACCATTACAGGGTAAATTAAATCCTTGTTATAATTTTGATAGAAAATTAGATGAGTTCTTGTTCTTCAATAATACTACATCATCCATGTGAACTACCCAATTCAGTTTTTCCACATCTGGAGTTTTGTGCCTGTTATTCTATTAAAGGACTAAGCTTTGAAACAACAGAACATACTGAGGCTTTTCACCAATAGAAATTAAGCATAGTCCTAGGCTGTGCCATCCAAATATTAGAGAACTAAACAATCACAGTTAGTTCAAGGCCTTACTATATGTCTCCATTGTGTCGGGTATATTAGTAGTCAACCTTCAACTTGAATTTTTCCAAGTTTAATCAAGTTTGAGTGAAACCCATGTACATTTTATTACTTTTAATTTTGTATCATTTTAAAATAAATCAATATCTGTGAAACTCAGGAGTTAAAAAAGAGAAAAAAGAAAAATATACGTCATTCCATGTAAATTTATTTAAAACACAGATTTTCACATTAGGAAGACCTAAACATGACTATCAGCCAAACCTATCAATCAGGCAAGTAATTTAATCTCTCTAAAGCTCGGATTTCTCATTTTTGTAATTTAAGTACGATAATGTTCCCCTTGAATGATAGTTCATTTATTCAAAAACATTTTAAAAACCTACCAAATACCTGAACCCTGCTAGACTCTGAAGACATAGCTAAGTATTATGAATATCTGAGGATGTTTATATGCTTTATGAACAAAACAGATATAATCCCTTTTATAGAATTTATGGTCTGACAAAGAAGTGTTAGGATAAATGCAATAATATATATAAAGTGCTCATCCCATTACCTAGTATTGTGGGGATACTTAAAACATTAATTACTTTCTTCCTTACCTTTTCTCTATCTGATCTTACTGCCATAAGACATCTCATAACCATGACTCTGGCAAATGAATCTGAGCCGCATCTTGTTGCTGATGGACTGTTATAGAAAATAGCAGCACGACAAATTAAATGTCATTGAGGAAGTGAGATTGTATAATGAACTGAGTTTCTTGGTCAGTTCTGCTAGAACTGTGCCTTTCAGCAAAATTAGGTTGGTGATTTCATTCCAAAGATGAAGTTGCAGCAATTTTCATCATGAATGTTACCCAATCATAGAAGAATTGGCAACAGTTACTCAACAGATGTCAAAGTCTTTCTTGAAGGAAGGTTCTCACGGCTGACAAGCTGACACTAGTGCTGCTGATGGTAAAGGGGAGAGATGGTGATGATATGATTAGTAAAAAGTATTTCAGTCATATTTTCAGATTTAGAAAATGATTTGCAAATATTTTTTCTTTTGTTCCCTCTAACACCCGTGGTAGAAAAGGGGAACCCTATTATTTCATCTGTAGATAGTTTTATGCTACTTTATGTGGAACATCCATAGCATTTTGTGAACTTGAAAATCAAGAATGAAGCAGCTTGCATATTCATATCTTGCCAGCAGAGTGGAAAGGACCAGAGAGGGCAGCGGCAGTTAGTGTATGGGGACATTTGAGGTATAGTATCATAGGGTTGTAGCTTTTTCTGGGCCTTGGCTTTGGCTGACTGTCTGAATACCATCTAGCCATCTCAAAGTCTGTCTGTAAATTGAGACACTGGTCACTTCTTCCCTAGGTGTTGTGAAGAAGTGGGTTTGTGAATTACTGTGCATGCACTGAATAAACTATAACAATGAGAGGAACAAGAATTATTGACATTTTGAAATAGTTTATTGGTATTACTGTAGTTTTGTGTCTACCAAATATGATAATTATAATCCAGAGGAAAATATAGAATACAACCTCCATCTCCTTATCTTTCCACTCAAATAGACCTCAATATTCAGTGACAGGGCCACTTTAATCTCTGCCCATGAAAACACATAGAGAGGAATGTCTATCACAGGTTTTTTATAATAAAATTTTTGGTAATAGATACAGGATAGTGGTGGTGATTGATTTTTGTCCCCTGAGGAGCTTCTATTCAGCACATAATTCCCTGACAGTCTTTAGGTGCCTTTATTTTCCTGTTTGTCCCCTCCGCTTTGAATTGACAGTTTGTAGACAGGGGGCAACAGATCTTTCCAATACATGGGTGGTGCAGAGTGAGTCAGGTTCTTCATGGGTTTCAGCTACTCCCTGTTCAGCAATCAGAGCTTAGTGAACGGTAATTGAGTGAGAAGGCAAAGCACTAGGAGGAGCAGGGAACAAGTACAATTCTCTGAAAAGGATTATGTAGCAAAACAAGGTCAAACTCCATTGTGGTTTGTTTTTCTCTCTCTAGTATTCCTCTTTCATCAGCAGAAGAGGCAGTTATCAGTTGCTGGCGTTGTGACGGCACATCCGTCCTGGGTCAAACATGCTGCAGTCTGCAGAGCCAGCAGCAGATTGCAGTTCTCTGCAGTCCAGCCAGACCAGCAGAACTTGTGTAGTTGTGTGCCGTGTTGTAGCTAGAATACCAAACTGGGGATGTTCCTTTAATGGGGCATTTGAGGGCAAAAACAACAAAAGCTTTTGCTGTCTTAAAACAGACTGCCTTTCTCCTAGTGCTGCTTTAAGAACACAGGTCTGGGGGCCGGCCTGGTGGCACGGCTGTTTAGTTCACACTTTGGCAGCCTGGGGTTCACGGGTTTGGATCCTGGGCGCCTGCTGATGCACTGCTTGTCAGCCATGCCGTGGCAGCATCCCATATAAAGTAGAGGAAAATGGGCACGGATGGTAGCCCAGGGCGTTTTCCCCAGCAAAAAGAGGAGGAGTGGCAACGGATGTTAGCTCAGGGCTGGTCTTCTTCACCAAAAAAATAAAAAAGAACCCAGATCTGTTTGAGGCAAGGCAAAGCCAAGGCTGGTCCTCACAGCATCATTAAATCTGGTTTTCCATGATATTTAGTCTATGAAAGGACTCTGATGAGTTAATTTTCTCCTGAAGTGCTATATATAGATGGATATCATCTTCGAGTTGCACATGAAATGGCTCCTTCAATACCTTTTTTGGATGCATGGAAATATTTAAGAAACAACTAACCAGTTAACATCATCCCTGGGAGATCATTGTTTTGCCATATTAACAAAAACTCCCTTTGTGGTTTTGCAGCCACGACAGCCCAATCCTGACTGGCGTTACTCTGCCTCCCTGAGAGCAGGAATGCACAGGTATGTCTTTCCCTCTTTCTTTCATGCAGAAGTAACTTTAACTTTGTATGGCTCAGATAAACTATGTCTCTACAGGCCGGAAGCAGCTGTCAAAACTAAGAAGCTTTAGATGCTTTGCCAGGGGAATGCAGTTATTTTTTTCTTTGCGTCTATTCCTTGAAATGTTAGAAGTGGTCAGTGCCAAATGCTTATTAAGTGCTAGCAAATAAGAGTCCCTATAAAATCACAGAGACAGGTTGCTGTGTACTCTCATCAAAATTTCTATAAAGAAGTAATTCCAACTTCCTTTATCCCTTCTCCACCTAAACTTTCTGTCCCTCCATTAAAAATTGTAATTAATACTGATGCTTTTGGACTTGAGTACATTATATAATGTACATGTACATGTTGTCTACCTTGGTTTTCTATTGCACATTAACTGTTATATCCTATCAACCACGATAATTGGTTGTTTTATTCTTGTTCACGTTCACCCCTGTTAGATTCTTCTTATCTTTTCCATCTCATTGCTATCTTATTGCCATCTATGGCATGGGTTCTTCAGAGGATGAGCTATGTGAAGGGCCTTTATTAAATATCTGGAGACCAAATCTAGCTTACTTTAAATTAACCTAGAGTAATAGCATTACTCTAAGACTCAGATTAAATATAATTTTGCTTTCTCTGCTTTGTCTCTTTGACAGTAATTGATTAACTACCATGATTCCCAGAGCTGATCTAGTATCCATGCCATGGGGCCAAATAAAAGATTCATTGTTTGTGAGTGTCTTTGGAAACCAAATGGGGAGGGCCAAGAAACTAGTGATCACTACCACCAAAAGGATTTAGTTTTAAAGAAGAAATGAACTCCAAACTTAAGCCCCTCAAAATATCTAGGCAACTCTTAAATAGATCTTCACCAAACCCAGGTCGATTTCTAAAGAGAAAGCTTGCAAAGTATGTGTTGAGTTAATGAAAAATTAGTTTCATCCCATTTAAAAATTCATTAAATTAAAATAAATTAACATATTCTCAAGCATTGCATTACAAATTGAGCAGAAATCATTATAATGGATGCTATTTCTGAATGAGAAGCAGTCAGTGAAGGGCTGAAGATTGGTAGTTGGCTTGATGAAATGTCACATTGGAACCTGGGTTATAATTTTAGGCCAGAAACACTCGTGTAGATGCCAGAATACTAGATATCAGAAGGATTCTTTATATTTTGTTAGAGACCATCTTATGCGTTTGCCTGCATCTGAGCTATTGTGGTGGAGCCATGCAATAGGAAAAAGCATGGTTTATAGTACCAACTCTTTCTCTTCCAAATGAATTAGTGCTTTATCTGAAAAGTGCCAAAGCAATGAGACGCACCTTAAAAACTACATTTAAAATAAAATACTAAAACATAAGACTTCCTCATCTCATTTTCAAATGAAAAAAAAAAAGCCAAATGTGCTCCTATTCAGGTTTCAATTAAGATGCTATGAGATTTAAGTAGGATAAGAAATGAAATAAAAGTTGAAGCTAAATGTAATTTATTCCTCACAATGTAGTACACTGAACCTATATTAGAGTTGTGAACTTAAATAACCCTCACCTTTTCACACATGTGCTTGGCTTCTTGGCCTTTCCAGCCTCAGACATCATGTTCCTTTGAAAATTCTGCCTTGAGTTGAGCTGGTTCCAGGGTAGCTACATCTTCAGAATGAATCTGATGGAACCCATATAATTTGCTGGTAGGATCCAGGAACACCTGAAAGATACTGATATTTGGAAAAAATAGAAGATTCTAGGGTGTAGATGAAGAGAAGAATGGCAATAGGGCGGAGCTTAATGAGTGCATTTCCACTAGATATGTCATTTGAAGTCAAAAAAGTAAGAGAATATTGAACTTCTATACGGCCTTTCCCCACAATAGTTCATGTTTTCCTGTTCTGTTGCGTCACATAACCCCTTCAGATGGTAGTATAAATTTTATTTTAGTAACTTAATTTGCAAGATGAACCAATGTCTAGTTTAAAAGTGTCTTCTAACTTTGGTGCGGGTTTTCTTGGGGTCCCATTTGTTTCTTCCTTCATTCATTCATTCATCCAACAAATATTTTAGGGTCTAATATGTGCTAGAATTAGATATACATAAATGAATATGATGTTCTCCCCACCCTTGAACAGTTTATGTTCTCTCTCTGCTTCCTCTAAGGGCCTCCTAGTTCATTTCTCACTCCCAGCAATATTTCATGCTAAATTAATCTCTTCTGAACTGGGATCCATGAGTGGTGGTGATAGGCTTCCTCTAGTCCCAGGAAATGTAGGGTGGGTCATCTATGAGTAAAAGATACAGAAAGAGTAAAACAGAAAATAAGGTTAAGAATTAATTGGGTAGCCAAACTGGAATAATACTGCAGTTATGAGCAAATAATTTTCATGTGTTTTCCTCTTTGCTCTAGAGAATCCAGAAACAAGAGAACCAGCAAGAGAGGCTTGGGGCTTTTGAGAACAAGCTCTCCTCATCTGCTTTAGCATCAAAATGGCATTAGCCCTCTGATGGGCTTCTTGTTAGATTTAGTGAACACCACATGGCATTAATGAAAACGAAAATTGCCAAAAAGATAAAACATGTTTATTGTCTAAGTGGTATAGCAGGCAGTAAGTCAGCAGTGCTTTTGCAGTTTATACGAGGTGACTGCTCAGCAGTAATTGCTTCAGTTCAAGCATTGGTAGATTGTGTTAGCTGCAGCCCAGCCTCCAGAGATATAAGCACTTTCTGAGGGTGGAGGGAGATCTGGGAAGGCATTTATGGTCTAACCGTTACTTGGGTCTGTGTATTTACTCAGCTCTGTGCACCTGGAGGAGGCTGGCATTCTGCGGGCTGGTCCAGGAGGGCCTGATCAGCAGTGGCCGACAGTATCCAGTGCAACACCAGGTAAAGACCCAGGGTCTCTCTCTTCTTGCTTGGGTTCTGGAAAGCGATCAGATAACCTGTTTTTGTAAGAGCAGGAATGTTAATGGCTCTCTTTTTATTCTTTCTTCTTTTCCTTACATGCATAACTTCCTTACATACATGATTATTTTGATTTTCTACTTAATGTCCTTCAAGAGTTGAAAACAGATAACATAAGGGTGTGTGTGTGTGTAAAGTTCTTTTCTAAAATAACTAGGTAACTTTTGAATGCTTAGGCTATCCAAGCCACACGAAGAAGATCTGGTGGCCTTATGACAGGGATGACACTGTTTGCAAAGATCTTTTGGTTGAAGACAATGGAAACCCATTCAAAGTTGTAAACAAAACAGAGATAGATAACTAGGAAGGTAGGTAGGTAGGTAGGTAGATAGATAGATAGACAGATAGAATGGAGTTTCTCATGGAAGTGGAAAGCAAGGCACCACTCTCTGACTTTAAGTAAAAGTCAGATCTGCTTCTTTCCACACATCTATATCATTCTGCAGACTGACTTTTACTGCCTTGATATGCACACTGCCAAACATTATAGCCTCACAGTTTCTTAGTTCGGAGGACTGATGTGGACCAATTCCTAATCTAAACTTTCAGGAAAGAGTATCTGCCAGGTTGGATCAAGAACCCAATGGCTGGGTGAGCATAGAAAAATTGCTCAAACTCATATTTTTTCAGTTTCTCTGTTCTTGCCCAGTCACTAAAGCAGTGTCACATAATAAAAATATGGCTTTGGAGGCCCATCCATTTAGTCTGTATAACAGTCTTGCAAGGGATTTATTATATCTACTTTATATATGAGAAACAGGAGACACAGAGAGGTTAAGAAACATACCCAAGTTCACATAGTATGTAAGTGACAGAGGTAGAGTTCAAACCCAAGTGTGTCTAGCTCTAAATCCAAGTGTATCCAGCACTTAGTATATTCAATAGCTATATTCATATCATGGCTGGCTTGCAAGAATCCATCCACATTCAAATACATACATACATACATAACAGATGACATAAGTGTGTGTGTAAAAAGTTCTTTCCAAAAATAATCAGGTGCCTTTCAAATGAGTAAGCTATCCAAGTAACATGTGCAGCTAAGGGCCCATTTTTGCTGGCAAATCTAAGGGTTTTCTTTGGTTCTAATCAGCCAGCATTTGCTATTTATGAATGTTGCATAATTCAACTAAAAGTCACATTTGTCAAAAAAGCAAATGCACAAGTTAAAGTAATTCATTAGAGAGCTAATATTGCCAGATGGCAAGGGGAAGAACGTAAAATAGTTCATTGACAAATCTGCAACCCCAATGCCAATGATGGAGTGAAGAAGTAATGGAGGAGGAAGAGGTTTTAGACTACCAAGTATTGCAGGATGGGGAGGCATCTGGAAAGATGAGAACTACTCACTCAAAGTAGCCACATGAAATCATGTTCTGCTATTCTTCCCTCATTTCAGGGTTTTTCCTTTTCTCACAGAAGCTCTGTAGGTCAGTCTGGTGAGCCAAGAACTAACTTTGAATACGTTCTCCCTTTCATTGATGATGCTGGTTGGTGTTTATTTCTAGACAAACATGAAATAGGATCTGTCTAATGATTATTTAATCTGCCTCTGGGCCTCTGAAGGTCTCTCCTTCAGATCCAAAAGGATGTTAGGAACCCATCTTCTTGACAGAAGATAGTGAAGGAGTCTCCATTGCTCCCCTTCTCTACCATCCCAACCCCTCTTGTATAATCCTTTCCATCCAGGACCGTGCCTGGCTGCTGACTCATGCATCATAGTCCTCATGGACTGAGCTGAACAGAGCTTATGTCTTCCAATTACTCTGTGGGTGGCCTAACCATACCTTTCAACATACCTCTGCACCATGTTATGAAGTTAAAGAGAGGCTCCTCTGCCTTCTGCTCTGTCCTTTTGAAACTTTTAGGTTATTAGGACTCAAAATATGTTCTGCACTGTTTGGAGGGAATATGGCATAAAGATTAAGATTATGATTTGGAGTCAGATCTGAATTAAATTCCAATTCCAAACTTTTTCGCTGGGTGAGCATAAGCAAATTGCTTATATTCATGTTTTCTTAATTACCCCATCTGTAAATTGAGTATAATAATAACACCTATCTTACTGAGTTGCCATAATAACTAAAGAAGAAAGAAAGAGCTGAATATAGTGCTTGACATGTAATGCTGATAAATGTCTAATCTTCTTACTCCTCTTTTTCTGGGATACTTTTGTGCAATCTATGATTGACTTGGCTGATAACCTGCTCACCAGAATTCAGTAGTTCTCATTTCTAGACCCAGATACAGATCCTCTAAGGTTGTCTGGATCGTCCTGACATCCATACAGTCCAGTCACCGCCCCCCCCCCCCCCCGCCCCAGCCACCCTCCTGGAGATGGAATGAGGAAGATTTATTAGTTCTGCCCAAAGAAATAGAAAATGCTTCAAAAAACTTGCTTGTTTCCAGCCCCAAGTATAGCCTGCCTTTCATTGATTCTGGTGCCCTTAGTGCTTCATGATGAAGGCGCAGTTGCTTCCAAAAGGCTTCTTCCTGGTGCCTGAGTCTCCTTACACTTGTGTCTGAGACCTTCTCATGAACCAGCACCTTCTTATACGCTCGCACGACCGCTACAGCGCGGGCACAAAGGGAGAGAGGCCGGCTGTGCAGTGATCCTCATTCACGTATGTTCCTTGCGGTTGTTTTTCCTCCATTGATGAATTCTTTTGCTTTGTTACTAAACTGTTCATTTACTTTCACAGTCCACAAAAGCCTGGAATAAGATGCCATGCTCTAAAGGGATCAATGGGGACATCACCAGGTGATGTTTGCTGCAGGATAAACAAGTCAGGCATTAAACCAGTTAATGCTGATTACTGGCCCCTTTTTCCAGTCTCACCTCTGTGTAAGCAGACCTGGACCTTGGGCTTCGTACTTCTTTAGTAGCTTCCTGTGAGACTGAACAGAGAAAGAAAAGGAGCGAAATAGGGAGTGCCCGGCAGACAATTACAGCCGCTTCTTCAGATGGAGGAACGTGTTGGGGGGAGGGGCATTAAAGGGCCAGTCATTCTCATTCACAACTCTTTAACTTTCTCAGTGTGAATGCTCTGAAGAGGTTTTAATGAGTGCCCTCTTGTGACCAGTTCCTAGAGGGAACCCAAGAGGTTATAAAAAGACTGCCCTTGCCTTCCAGAGAGCTGGTCTGGCTTCAGGGTGCCAGGCTGCTTTGCTATCTCCTATGGGTTCTTCCAGGCTCCTTTTTCTACATTTCATGGGATCTCAGGACTTACCTAAAGCAACAGCAAATTATTTTTGGAGTGGGAGATATTCACTGTTTTCAGAAGTGCTTAGGGAATTCCAAAACACATAGCACTGCCAAAGATAACATTATAGCTTGTTGAGCATCACCCCAGGGGGATCTGGGACTGAACAGTGAAAGATTAATTAGGTAGATGAGGTGACTGAGGCGATGAGGCTTAGTTAGAGAGCTTTGGTTTAGACAGCCTAGACAGTGGTTCTCCAAGTATCGTTCCTGGAGCAGCAGCACTAACGATATCACCGAACCAGAAATTCTCAGGGTGAGGCCCAGCAATCTGTGTTTTAACAAGCCCTCCATGGGATCCCGATGTGCCCTAAAGTTTAAGAACTGGTCAAGAGTCTACAGGAAATATTCCTGAGGTTGTCTGATATCTTTGGAGACTCAGAAACCATGCAAGGAAGGCATCTGCTTATGATTCTTGCAAGAAGCAGGAAGCCTTTCCCTGCTTCTTAGAGATAATCACTAAGAGCTCAGGCTCTGGGTCAGAGTAACCCTCCTTTGAATTCTAGCTCTGCCACTCAGCAGGTGTATGTCCCTGGGACCTTTACTTTTCTGATTCCCAGTTTCCTTCTCTGTAAAATGGAGATAATAGTAGTGTCTATCTTATAGGATTGTTGCAAGAATTAAATGAGATAATACACATGTGTTACAGAGCCTGGAGAATGATGTTCAGTAAATGGTAGCTATTTTCATGATTTTTCAAGGTATGAGTCTATCCTTCAACTTTAGAATTTAGGTCTTAGTTGTTCTGAGTACTCTCTGTGGGAAGGCTCTATTATAGGGATGATTTATTTTACAGTGTCTGCCTTTTTGTGTCCTCGGGGGATTGTTTTGCCCTGATTTGCCATATCTCTTTACTCTGTGGAAAATGGACACATTTATGTGCCCTAGTTCTATAGGGGGATTCATACTCTTATTGGTCTTAGGGATTCCTACCTCTCTGACAAAATCAACTCCTCGTGGAGGTGCACCACGGAGACTCCATCTCTGATTCTTCCCCAGAAAGAAGCCATGATCCTTAAGATTTTTGGAATCTATTTAGGAGCACTGCCAACATGAATTTTTCCACTTCATGAGTGAGTGCAGCCTTAGGCCCTGTTCGAGAATTTAAAAAGTATGCTGTTCCACTAACCTGCTCACCCTCAACTTCTGCTGTTGTCATGGCAATGATAGTCCTGGGAGGTGTGTGCATATCCTTACTAGGAAAAAAAAAATGAGATCAGCAATCTGTGTGGGTGGGGAAGCTCCCTCCTCTCAGTGTCCTCCCCTCTCACCTTGCACCTCACTGCCCAGGAGCACCAGCTTGGCTTAGCAATCTCTAGCTGAGGAAAGGAGTCCTTGTAAGATGCACTTTTGCTTTCTGGGGGTGTGGAGCTCATCATGTCTGTTGGAGTTCTCTATGTAGCTTAAATTGTGTGTTCTGAACTGGCCTGGAGGGATGGAGCAATGTGGTGTGGGAAGGGGAATGAGAATCCTCTACCTTGGAGAAGCCATGAAGCTTAGGTCTTTGCTGGCTCTGTCCAACCGTGACTTTCTTCATTTCTTTCTTGGAGGAACACTGCACCTTCTATTTTTAATGGTCATGTAAATAAAAAAACTAGAACAATGACTTCCTGGTTCTTCTGAAATTAAACATTTCTGATTAATAGATAGATTCTGAGATAGTTCTTTCCCTCTCTCTTGTGTTTCCTGAACCTCTCTCATTTTTCCTACACCAATTCTTCCAGGATTGGTAGCCCTGAGCAGAATACAGTCAGGGTTGGGGCCATGATACATAATAAAAGAATTTCTTCCTAACAGTGGCCCAAAACAGAGATCATGTGCCTCCTGGAAATCCAATCCCACGTGCACTTAGACCTGTGCTCCTGGGCATACCTTTTAGAGGGTGTAGTGAGGAGAGAAGAGCAGCAGGAACTGTTCCCTTAGGCTGCAGTTTCCTTCAAATCCCACAGGTGCAGAGAAGCAGCTAATGCAGGCTCAGGAAATGGAGACTCATTATGGTTCCTTCGGTTATCATTGATCCCTTTATTGTGCCACTGGAGCAACACAGTCTGGCCCCTGAAAACTTCATCATGAGAAACAACTTTTGAATATGTCTTAGAAAAATAATTCACTTTATCCTCCTTTAGTTTAAGAATATTGCATGGGACAGGAGAGTTTCCAAATTACCCTTCCTTCTAGTTTTTTCTACATACCATCCTTTATAGCTGAATTTTTAAGCCCCTTAACAAAAGGGAAATTCTAATTTCTACTGGGGAGATCCTACTGTCACAAGGACTAAGGAAGGGGGGGTCACCACCTCTGTCACCTGACTCAGCTCAAAGGCCACCTGTGTGTCTGAGAGCTTTGTGGGGAAGAAGAAGTGGTGGGTGAGAGTCTGCACTTCATTCTATAGGAAAGATTGCTTGGATTGTCTGGAATTGGTGGGCTTGGAGCTCCTGCCTGGGAGGTGCTTGGACAAGAAGGACCTACTTATGACCTGGGTGAGGGCAAAGGAGTAGTGGTAGTGTGAAATTCCTTTAAGCTTTGCAGCTCCAGCAAGCATTGCCCTCAGTCTCACTGATTTGAGTAAACTGGAAATGAAAGCCTGTCCCTAGCAAGAGCAAATGTCTTCAATGGCAAATATTTTCAGAGAAACTCAGCCCAGATTCCAAAAGAATTTGAAAAGTTAATTTTCACAAAGGCAGTCAACTTTGCAGTTGAGAAGGTCATTGCCTAATCTGGAGAAACATATTCAGGTCAAGCACTGGCTAGAGACTAGGGGCCTCTAGGGAAGGGTCATAAGAGAGCTCATTGCCAGGAAGCCTGGAAATGAGCGTGTGGATTGAAGAGGAGTCTTTGCCTCAGCACTTGGAGCTCATTACTCACAGTCAGAAGAAGGAGAGTGAGCAGAGATCGATGCTGTTCCACTCTTGTCTCAGTGAGACCGGGAGCTTCCTCAGCAGCAGCCCTGCCTGGAATGGTCTGTCTCCAAGGGAGTGAGCTAGGTGAGGGTGGGAGAAGGCGGTCCTGAGGATGGCAGTACCAAAGTAAATAAGAGGAAAAAGGATGTTTGTGCTAGTATTAAACAGGAAATTGAGAGCTTTATAGAAGTCAAACTCAAGAGGTATAGCTCTAGAAGGTTAGGATATGGAAAGGTAGCTTTCAGGAACCAAATTTGGGTCCACAAGAGAACAGGGGTGATGAAAAGCTTATTGTTACTAGAGTTGTGTCCCTGGACTGCTACATCCCAAAAGTGCACCCTGGGCCTCCCAATTACAGCTGCCATTGAATATAAAATCAAGCAAACAACCTTAAAAAATAAGTAAAGGCTGTCCTGTACAGAAAGTCTGAACAAACAAGTTTGTTGTTAATAGTCCAGGAAAGTCTGCCAGCTTCGGCTTACTTCCAACATTGGACCAATCCTGCGTCCAGAGCTGTTGCTCCAGGCGGCATCATGGGCCAAGCTGAGTAGTGAGGTGACATCCCCAAGTTTTCTCTCTCATCTTTTTTGACTCTGCATAATAGATACTGTCTTACCCAAGAACTCATGTGTCACATTTCTGCTCCCATATTCACCTGGAGTAACCTAAAGGTCTGTGGCAAGGCTAGAAGCCTGAGCCAGTGTGAATGTTTTACATTAGATACACACCAAGCTACATGTCAGGGAGCTGTGGGGGGAGAAGAGCCTCACCAGGTATGGAAACAGCCCTGAGGTGGACACCTCTGAGCCTGTGAGCTTGGCTCGGTTGATGATGAGCCATGGAATACAGAAGTTCCCTTCTCTCAGCTAATGCTTACTAGCAAGAGTGTGTGTTTGTCAGTGGGAGGTCTTTGTTGTTGAAATTTCAGTCTTTAAGTCCTGTGCTGTTGCCACCCTGGGTTGTAGAAATAGTCTTTTAGAACAAGAGAAAAGGAGACTTAATAATAGCTACTATTTATTGGGAACTGTGACACCTACTTTACATGCATTGCCTACTTAAACAAGAGAGAAATACATTATTATTCTGATGATTTAGATAAGGAAATTGAAGCTCATGGGGATTAAGTGACTTCCTTATATTCACACATCTAGTAAGTATTTTTTGCTCACCATTATATTCCCAGTGTCGAGCAAGGTGTCTAGCACGTATGGTGCTTAGTAAATATTTGTTGAATTCATTAATGAATACAATGGCAAAGGCAATGTTCGAACCCATGTCTGCCTGCTGCTGAACCGTATGACTTAACCAACACATTGCTCTTACTTTGTCCCACATGCCAGGTGAAGGGAATAGTTTGGTAACTTGGAGAGGACTATTCACTGTCCAAGTTCCAGGCTGACTGTAGGGGTCTGTATTACTTTTCCATGACTGCTGTAATAAGTTACCACAAACTTTGTGGCTTAAAATACCACAAATATACTATATTACAGTTCTGGAGGTCAGAAATCCAGAATGGGTTTTACCGGGCTAAAATCAAGGTGGGTTCCTGCCCCTATATAAACGAGGATCCACTTTCCTTCAGTTTCCAGTAACATGTTCCTCATTTCCATCTGAGCCCTCCCTGGCAGCACCTGACTCTGACTCTCCTGCCTCCCTCTTTCCCTTTTAAGGACCTTGTGATTATATTGGGCCCACCTGGATAATCCAGGGTAATCTCTATCTCAAGATCCTTAATTTAATCACATTTGCAAAATCCTTTTTATCATGTAACCTAACATATTCACAGGTTCCGGGAATTAGGATGTGTGCATCTTTGGGGGGCAGTTATTCTGCCTACCACAGGGTCTTTCATGTTCAGTCAGAGATGGCTGTGTGTGTCTGTGTTTGTGTAAGTTTTGGTAGAGGTGAAGGTAAAATAAAGTGCATATTCGGACCATAAAGAGTATGAAGTCAGTGTGGACTAGACTTTAAAGGCCTTTTGAAAGCTATTAATTGTCAGAAGTTTTCTGGAGACTAATTAATCACCCTCTTTCCCTCCAAATCTTAACTAAGAAGAGATGCAGGGAGACAACTGAGGGGTCAAAGTTCGGAATGAGGTTTATTGTTGGTAAAGATAGTCTGGAGACTATGCCAGGGCTTCCAGCCTCCCAAATGCAAGGGAAGAAAATCAAGAATGGCAGACCTCTGCCTTGGTGAGGAGAGGGAACTGTCCTGGTTTGATTAAACTGATTAAGCTGAGCTAGATCAGAGAAAGAGAATGAGAGGAGAGGTATATTATGAAAGTACAGTGACTGTTGATGCTAACTTTGCCCAATCAAGAAGCATGTTCCATTTAAAGTCTAGCTTATGATAATCTCCCCAATCAGACAAACAACTTTTCCTTCCTGGGAAGAGTAAGTAAGGAAGTGGAGCTAAAGGTAAGTGCTCCCTTCCTAACACATCCCCCAAGGATGGAAGTGTTGGTTGTGAGTGTTCCCTTCTTTATGGGCAGAGGTGGAAATGTGGAGAGAGGAGGAAAATGGTTCCCGCTACATTATTATGTTAAGGGCTAAGAGATACTGTTCTGTCCCAGGCTTAAGAGTATTTTTCCAAGAGTTGGGGAGCAGTTAGGAGAGGACAGTATTCTTTGGCTTATCCACGGGCTAATCTGGAAGGAGTCAATTAAAGGGCATGGTGGCTAACAGAAAGTCACTGTCCCCAGGGTTATGCCAGGAGATAGGGGGGCAGTACATCTATCCTGTATGCATCTAGCATCTGTGTCCGGGTGAGAAAGCAGATTAAAGTGTATATCCAGGACCTCCCTGAAGAAGAAAGTACAGAGCCTGATCGGTGTGTGCATGGGTGTGTTGGGGGTTGGGGGTGTACGTCAGTCAGTATTTCTAAATCTCACTTTCTTTTCCTCAATGATGCATACTGTGTCAGGGTCAGGGGCCAGGGTGGTTATGGATACACATGCACTCAGGATTTGTTTGTTTTTTAGGAGCATTTTGTATAACAAACCTGTTCTCACACTAGCTACCTCCTTGAGGTCCTAACAGGCTAGGCATCTCCAAAGCCCAGAGTGTCTCAGCACCCTCAGCAGCTCTGACTGGAGATTCAATCACCCCTCATGCCTCTGACAGTGATGAGGCATGACACCCAAGAAAGAGCCTCCTTAGAGGCCACCATCCTTGAAGGCTCTTGTGTCACTGAGATGTGATCCAGCTGCTGTCCCTGCAGTCTGCACTCAGTGGGGTTATGTTTAGTCAATGATCAATGTCATGTCAGCTTTCCTGTATTGGACCAAATGTAAATTGATTCTAAATATCTCTCTTGAGGAAACTTCTTTAGGGATGATGAGTTCTTCAGCATGCTCTCTCTAAATCTTGGGATTTAGAGACATAAATTAGCTTCCTTAGTCTTTTCTCACTCAGGGTCACAACCTTGCCTCCAGGAAAGTAGCCTCCTAAATGGTTGTGATTTGAAGGGCACTAGGAAGATCCTCATGAAACCCACTTCACAGGCAGGTCCCTAGAACTCCACCATTAATCACTACCACCAGCATTCTCTTTTAAAATCCTCATTCATTCATATTCTGTCTCTGTCTCTGTCTGTCTGTCTGTCTGTCTCTCTCTCTCACACACACACATACACACAGACACAGAGAGATAAAGAAGTGAAGTATTAGAGTATCCTGTCCAAGGGTGCTTTCCTTGGCTTGGCTTCAATATAGAATTAGGCTGGAATCTTCTATATAGTTATTAAACAAACACTTATTGAGGACCTACTTAAGGTCAGTCTCTGCTCTAGATGTTGCAGATATAATACTAACACAGTCCTGTCCTCATAATCTAGTGGAGGGAGACAGAAATGTAAAGAAATAAGACAGAAATATTACAATGTCATCTGATAAGGATCATAATAGTGCCAGGCATAGGCAGGGCCGATGAGGGGGAAGGAAGCTGGGACAAACCACTAGGGCCTATCAGTCCAGAATGGGACCCAGAGTCTGTCTATGTTATAATCAATACAAACCTCATGTAAATATGGTAAACTGGTTCACCATTCCTGAGAGGGCCCTCCAAATTGTTTTCACAGGGCCCAAACCGTCCCTCAGCAACCATGAATACTGGATGTTGTGGGAGCCCAGAAGATGGAATTGGGAATTTAGGGGACCAGGTCAGAGATTATGTGATATTTAATACTGGGTATTGAGGGATGGTAAGTAAGATATAGGAAGAAAGTGAGTTCCAGGCAAAGGGAACAATACAGTCAAAAAAAAAAAAATTCAGAAGTGTGTAATCTGGGCGAATAGAATGAGTGCATTTGATGGGTGGGGGAGGATAGAGGACTGTTGGGAAATGAGATCAGAAAGATAGACTGGAGTCAGATTTTGTAGGGCCTTAAAAATCCTGCTGAGGAACTTGTAGTTTCTTTTGTTTGCAACAGAGAACCACCAGAAGGTTTGTCTGTTTATTTGTTTGTTTTTAAGAAAGGAGGCTCTATGAGCCCCCTTTGCTCTACCCAGTCTTCAAAAATCAACCTATACTATGTCAAGACAAGTTCATGAGCTATCAACTTAGTGTATTTCTCTGCCTAAACCAAGGAGTGGAAACTTTGTCTAGAAATGTGGGACTAAAAGGGAGGTGAATGCAGCACTTTTGTAAAAAGGACTGCCTTGGAAATGTTCTTAGGTAATTCTGGTGGACTTAGTCTGATCATGTCTGAGAAAATGTGGAGAGTGAAGGGCAGGTTTATTTGAGTTTTGCCTTGCCTTAGCTCCTTAAGGGAGGCAGCATGGCATTGCACACTCAGATCCCTGTTGTACCACTTAATCATGTGCCTCAGAAGAGGAAAGACTAGGCTGCTGTAAGGATTAAATGAGACAGTGCGTGCAAAATGCTCAGCACAGTGCTTAGCTCGTGGTCAGCACTCAAAAATGTTATCATTTACTCAGTTTAATTCTCCTGGCATTTAGCACAATACCTGGCACTCGGTAAATAGGATTCAAAATGTTTTTGTTGGATTAAATGGAGTGTATTGAAGTGCAGACTGGGAGGATAGCAGTGGTAGAGGGGGTTCTCCCCATGACACTCATTCTCCTGCCCTCCTTCTACTGCAGTGTTCTGACAGCACCTCCATTTTATATCCTCAATGCAGGGATATCACTGCTTGTCTAGAAATGGTCGCTCAAGGCTGAGAAGTGACACAGCAACACAGAGCCTGGGATTGCTGCCAAATTTTAAGAAGCGCAGATTGTAACAAAGTACGGGGGGAGAGTAGAAGAGAAAAGTTTGAAAACCCAACCAAAACCAGAAGCAGTTTTATTGTTAAGTGAAATGATTACGCTTCATGCAGCTTCAGGTGGGACAAGCAGTGTGACACCACTGGGAAGAGTGATTGTCATGTTGTGCTGAAGAAGGAACCCAGCAGTGGGCTCTGGGGTCCACACAAGCCTGCTTCAGGCTCTTAGAAAGGCCCTATTTGGTTTCTTATTATGCTGTTGCCATCTTGAAGTTCTTAATAATTTTTTAACAAGGGGCCCTCATTTTAATTTTTCACTGGGCGCTGCAAATTATGTAGCTGGTCCTCGGTCCATGCTACCTGGGACAGTGACATTTTGTCTCAGCTCATTTTTGAGCTGCTTTTTGAATTTGCAGCTGATTAAGCAAGTAGTGGCTGGGCTAGTATTCTTTTTAATCTCTCTCCCTCTGATTTCATTATAAAACAACAAAAATCACAGCAAATTAAATCTCTACAGAACTGAAATAAAATTAGTGCCTACCTGTAGTCATACTCCTCAGCCAATAGTTTAGGGTATATCCTCCAGATTTTTATAAGTATAAAGTTTAAAGTACTGTATTATAAAGTAATATGCAGTTACATTGTTGATGTAAATATTAAACAATATAGCATCATTTCCATGAAAATATTCAAGTTTCCCTCAGCCTCACTCCCCTTTAATGAAGCAACCACTGTTAGCAGTTTTGTGTGTGTCCTCCAAATATTTTAATTAATAAACTTATTTAGAGCAGTTTTAGCTTCACAGCAAAACTGAGCAGAAAGCACAGAAAGTTCCCATATACCCCTGTCCCCACACCCACACAGCCTGCCCCACTATCGACACCCAGCACCAGAGTGGTACATTTGTTGCAATCGATGAACCTATGTGACACATCATTATCACTCAAAGTCCATGGTTTACACTAGGGTTCACTCTTCCAAATATTTTTCAAATTAACTTTTAATCACATAATTGATGTATGAATGTTTTTTCTATGTTTATTAAAAATATGTAGGCTTTAAAAAAGCAAAATGGAATAATGTTATGCATATTAAAAACAGCTTTTTTTAACAAACCCCTTTCCAAATCATTATATATAGATCTGCCTCATTCTTCTTTAATAAGGGCATACTATGCTGTACGTCTATAATATAATTTGTTTATCCAGTTTCCTATTGGTGTCTGTGTTTTTTAAATAATGCAATGCATGTTCATATATATATATATCTATATATATATCTTATGCACTCTTACTAGTATTTATGGAGGGTAGATTTCTAGAAGTGGAATTACTGAGTTATAGGGTATGAACATATCAAACTGGCCTCTCTAATCTGGAGTTGGACTGAGCTCATATGCACTTCCCTCTGACCCCCACCTCTAGCTCAGACTGTATGTCACTTAACTCAGTGACATCATCATCAAGGAACTTAGCCCTCAGGGTTAAAAATACTGGAGCAGAGAGATGAGAGAATTTACTTGTGAATAATAACAGTAATTGCTAACCTGTACTGAGCGCTTAAACCATGTTTTGTGCACTTAAGCCAGGTATCGTTCTAAGCAGTGTACATATATTAACTCCTTTAATATATATAACCACCCCCAGAGATATGTCTATTATTATACCCATTTTAAAGGTTAGGAAACTGAGACACCTAGAGTTAAGTAAGGTCACACATCTATCTAGTAAGTGGTGGGGCCGGGATCTGCAGCAGGGCTCTTTGACTTCTGAGCCTGTGTTCTTAACTTCTACACACACCATCTCTAGAAAATTTAATGCCATTTTTATTTCAGAGTTTCTCTACCTTGTTTATTCCTCACAACAGTATTGTATTTATTCATTTACTTGTCTTTTTCTGCACTGTAACTCTTTGAGGACAGGGTACCTGTCCTAATATTATTTATATCCATATCCCTAATTCCTAGCACAGTGTCTAATTTATTGTACAAAATAAATAAATTTAGTTTAATGAATAACAATGCCTCTGGAAAGCTACAATATCCATTTTTTTTTTTTTTTTTGTGGGGAAGACCAGCCCTGAGCTAACATCTGTTGCCAATCCTCCCCTTTTTGCTGAGGAAGACTGGCCCTGGGCTAACATCCGTGCCCATCTTCCTCCACTTTATATGGGACGCCACCACGGCATGGCTGACAGGCAGTGCGTCTACGGGAGCCCGGGATCGGAACTCGTGAACCCTGGGCTGCCAAGCGCGGACTAAACCACTGCGCCACCGGGCGGCCCCTACAATATCCATTTTACAGTTGAATAAACTACAAATCAGTGTTACCCAAAGAGTGTAGTAGAAGATAGTCGAAAGCAGAAAGGTAGAGCTGTGATTTGAACCCAAGGCTTTGATACCTAGTGCAGCATGCTGTCCACCATGTCTAAGCTGCTTCCTTCCTGCCTGCTTTGGAGGGCTCTGCAAGATGTCTCCCTACATAGCAACCATTTCTAAGCTGGAAAACTTCACAGCTAGACATCTTTAATGATCCCTGGGAGGGGCAGAGCCCCATGGGAGGAGGCCCCTGGAAAAGAGAGTTCCTGGAAGTACTGCCTCCAGGAATAGGCTGTTAGAGGGCGAGTCAGGTTCCTCAGAGGACTACTACATGAGTAATACCTTTCCTTTATTTCAGTTTCTACATGTCAGACATCCTTCTGTGTGATTTATGAGCATTGTCTCTTTTTAATGCTCACAATCCCATGAGATGGATAGTGTTATCTTTGTTTTACGTATGAAAGAATGGGGCTAAGAGGCCCAGTGACTTGCTCAAGGTTATATAACAGTAAGTGGTAAAGCTGAGTTTCCCACTCAGATCTGTGTGACCCTCAAACTTAGATTTTAAGCATTCTGCTACCTCAGATGATAACAGCCGACTGAGGCAGGGGGCATTGTAAGAAGAAGGCTATAAGGGGAAATTGCCCTCTTTAGATCCTGGGGGACTTCAGCAATCAGGAAATAAGGTGGAGAAAACCATGCAGCCTGAGCCCTGCTAGGTTAGGGGGTCACAGAAAAAAGAAATGATTCTTTTTTTTTTTTAAAGCTGACTATGGAGAGCTAGGAAGATTTAAGACCAGCCATTCCAATTTTTGAATCTGGGTTTACAGCACGTGATGTCTTTATACTCAGCCTAGAAATGGCAGAGTTATTTTGGGCACAAAGCAAGAGCTATGGCTTTAAAAATATGCCACTGAATTTATCTCTTCCGCTCCAAGATTACTGAAAATTATCCCAGCTGTGGCCTGAGGCACCAAATAGCTATAAAATCTTCCAGATCACTCAACCCACCCAAAGTGGGTGAAACACCCAGGAGGGGCAGCCTCTGGGGAGTGGTGTCAGATCGGCTTCCCCGTCACTAAGCCTACCTTCTGATCATATATACACCATCCTTTCCCAACTACTCTAGGGATCAGAATGCTAGGCCTGGGAATCAAGCTCAACTCTCTCTCCTCCCCATCCCCCAGGCTTCACAAGAAGTAAAAAAATAATAACAATTCTATTGTTGAGCTGGGGAGTCAGTGCAAGAATAATTTTTCAGCTTTATTACCAAATCCCTCTGTGATTCAGGGCAAATCATCATGCTGTAATTTAAGCCTTCAGTTTCCTTATCTATAAAATGGAAATCTTTAAAAAATATATATGTACATAATATATTTAAATATATATAACATATTTATATATAATATATATATATATTTATTATTATAGTATATAAATATTATATATTTATACATATTTAAATATATATTTATATATAATATATAAATAAATACATATAGGCAAAATGCTTAATAAAGTGCCTGACCCATAATAAGCAATTGATCAATATTCCTTGAACAAATGAATGAATCTTCTGCTGCTCTGATCTAACTAACAAGTAAAATTAATGAGTTTTCACTTTGTGCCAGGCACTGGGTTATGCGCTCTATAAGAATAATTACGCTTAATCCTATAACAACCCTATGAGGTGGATGTTATTGTCTCCTTTACAGATGAAAACTGAGGCTCAGAGGTATTAAATAATTTGCTAAACATCACACAATTTACATGATGTAGCCAGATTTAAACCTAGCATTCTGATTACAGAGCCTAAGGTATAACAGAGAATAGGGAGCATAATTTTACATTCTCTTATTTCCATGGAAAATTCTTTCCACGGTAAATTGAAGGACTAAGAAGCAGTGGGGAAATGCTAGAAGTGCTCACCCAGGTGGTTTTAGTTTTTTCCCTGTCTCTCTGATCCTAGACAGGATTTGGGTTTCAGACCACGGTTCTCCTGTGTTTTGTGGGCTGTAATTACTCAGATTAATGTTGCCCAATTCATAAAGGATTGAGTGAGGGAGAGGAGGCGGAGCTTGTCCAAGCAGTCCACACCCCCCACAGATGGTGTGATAGGGGGTGGGGTGGGAGCTAGAGATGTTTTACAACCTGTTCTTTCAGTGGGTTTGATAGTGGATGCTTTTTGCCTTTTGGTCAGGCTGAGCAAAATTCTGTAATTCTACAGTCTGCGAAGTTCTGGTAGAGAGAGAGAGAGAGACAGACAGACAGACAGACGGACAGACACACACACACATGTGTGCACAAAGAGAAAGAGAGAGACAGAGACAGAGAGAGATGGAATGGTTGCTCAAAGCCAAAGAAGGCTCAAATGAAATTGGAGCTGCTTGAAAGGCTGCAGTGTCTGGCTCCGGTGGGGAGAGGAGTCAAGGAAGGGGGAGAGGTGGGATGTCCCTGTGCAGAAAGCCAGGATGTTCACTTGCAAACCCAGAATCTGCACAGCCTTCCGTTTCCTGACTCTTCCCTGGGCAGCCAGAGGCAGCAGTGGCAGCCTGCGCCAGAGAACGAGCAGTCCAGGGGAGCTGTCTGGCTGGGCTGGAAACGGATGTAATCATTTAATAGCCTTTGCTGGCTGCACTGACCTAGCAGAGTGCGCAGTAGGCAGGCTCCAGAGTGCTGTCTGGCAAGACAGTCCCTGGTTTTAATCAAAATGAGGGGTTTTCTGGAAGCTCTTTATTAACCTCAGCACCAAAATCCCAGAGATGGTGACAAAGGGATGAATGGGGAGCGAAGGGGAGGGGCTGAAACCTGCAGACTGGGCTGTGTTTTTCCTGAGCTTGTCACTCCTGCATCCACACCCCTCCCCCCACCTCCATCCCTTCTTACAACTGATTCTAGCTTAGAGACTCCTGCCTACATCTGTCTCCCAAATGGTGACAAAACAGATATAATCATAGTAATTGCTACATTTGTATAATGCTTCAGAGGTTTCAAAGGACCTTCATAGACAGCTCAGGATGTGGGTCTCATAAATGGAGTGAGACTGCCTAGATATGAGTCCCAGACTCCATCAGTTAGTAACCATGTGACCCTTGGTCCTTCATCTTTTCATTTATAAAACAGACATATCTAAAACAGACGTGGATATTGTCAATATCTACTATATACGGAGCAAAAATTATATTGCATGCAGATCTGCTTAGCCTAGTGCCACACACATAGGAAGGGCACAGTAGGTGTTAACTACATCCATAGCCTTGTAGACAGGAAGGTGATCATCTCCATTTTATGGATGAGGAAACTGAGACTCAGAGATATTTATGTAAATTGCCCAGGACTATGTACTAAGTGATAGAGCCAGGGCAGGCCCTCAAGTTCAGAAGAGCAAAGCAAGATGAAGAGACAAAAAGAGAATTATACACCCTCCAGCATTCTCCAGCCTGTGCCCCTCCAGGAGCTTTTCTGATGAAATATCCTTGGTCAAAATGACTTTGTGTTGTTCTGTTAGGAAAAAATTAGTGTAAATCAGAAAAAAGATCTCCTGGCCTTAGTTGATTGTCCAGAGCAGTTCAGAATAGGGGTTGGGGGTGAATTTACAAGTCTGGCGCTTGCTTTACAATGTTCAGGATCTTCCCTGGCATCTGCACTGGCAAAGCCTCCAGCTCAATAGTTCCCAGTCACTGGGGCTAAACTCCATGAACTCAGGCGGCCAGCATTAGTTCAGCATGAATGAGGGAAGTTGGGGATGTTGCCAAGAAGACCCTGGGCAGTGCCTACAGGAAGTGCCTAAAGTGGCTTATAGGATTAAGTGACGTGATCAGCTACTTCCGGAGGGCAGTTTTTAAAGTTGCAAATCTGTATGCCTTAAAAAAAAAGTATGTTCTGATTTTTAAATGAATCCCTACTTATTGTGGAGAAATTGGCCAATATGAAAAAAAGCAAAACCATTTACTATAATTATGATCATATTCTATTAAAACTTTTAGGGGGACCGGCCTGGTGGCACAGTGGTTAAATTCATGCATTCCGCTTCGGTGGCCCGGGGTTCACCAGTTCAGATCCTGGGCATGGACCTACTCACTGCTCATCAAGTCATGCTGAGGCAGCGTCCCATATAGAAGAGCTACAACTCTACAACTATGATACAGAACTATGTACTGGGCTTTGGGGAGAAAAAAAGAGGAAGATTGGCAAGATCTTAGCACAGGGCCAATCTTCTTCAAAACAAAAAACAAAAACAAAACTTAATTTTAAAAAACCTTTTAAATCCTATTGGGTTGTAATCTGAATGTCAGCGCTCTGCCTAAAGGATCCAGACCTCCACCTGCCTGACGTGTGTCTGAAATCCTCTTTCTAGGCTCTAATAGGTCCATTCATTTGGGTCTTGACTGCATCTCAGTCTTGTCTTTGTCTGCCAATGAGCTAGGTCCCTGGGAGCAGAGGGGAGGGGACTTGTGGGAGGTCCCAGGAGTGGGGAAGGGAGGCAGCACTGAAGGAAGAAACATTTCCTTGATTGACCATTTGCTGGGACTAGCCCTGGGCTGGGGTTAGGGGTAGAAATGGTATATCTTCCTTTTTCACCTTCTTTAAAGGGAGTTATCTCCATGATTCTGCTCCAGTGTCACAGCATTTTATAGGCAGTGCTGGCCAAGAGTCTTCAGTGCTGTTGGCCAAAAGGGACACGGATTAGGTGGTCAGTAAATATTGTTTGTCAGATCCTTAAGCTATTGCTTCACTGACATGAGCCCTCAGAGGTGTTTGCTTACACAAAAACCATAACAGGTTGGGCACAGTGGTCTGTGAGGTACTGGAGAAACCAGATCTTATTCTGCTCTGCAGAAGCTGAGTATGAAGAGGATCCACCTGAAGGGGTCTCTGATTGCTTCTTGGAGGTTAGACTGAGTCAGACCTAACTCAGAGTCCCAGCAAAGGCTAGAGAAGCTCAAAGACATGTTAACAGAAGCTCATTAACTCTTAGTGGTCCTGCTGTGAGGGGCTCCCTTGGCCACATGCACAGCCATTAATGTCCTTTAACTCTGCAAGATAAAGATATGTCTGAGCTCTGCATCTCCAGATGACAGTCTTAAAGGCCTCATGCAGAGTCTCAGCTGTGGTTGGAAAAAATTTCCATCCTGGCCTCTGTGAGAGCAGTTAGAGGAGAGTGGAGTGGTGCTGAAACCCAGTTCTCCTAGATGCCAAATCAGAGGCTTTTAAATACATTTCTCGATTTTGTCTCCATCTCTCAGGGACAGGGCCTGTATTTGAAAGGTAAATAGGCAGATTCTGGCTGAGTTCACTTGCAGATTTGATTATCTTAGATGGATCAAAGAAATTAGTCAGTCTCAGAGAAAAAGTATCTATTATTGCCCTATGTTCAAAGAGCTGCAGTGTTAGCTCTGCCAGGGGAAGCGTGGTGTAGAGAAGGGGTTTAGGGGAGAGAAGAAAGTTTCTTGCTCCCTTTCCCTGCTGCCTGCTGGTACTTGAACTAAATTTGTAACATCCTTACCCTGCCTTCCTAGCCCCAAGAGCTGCACCATTTATAGTTGCCCATATGTGATTCTATTTATTGAGCTCTTATCTTGTGCTGGGGATCAGGCTTAGCACTTTACATGCATTACCTCATTGTCTTCAGGGACTCCGAAAGTGCTGCCAACGGAGAGTTGTTCGATCTGCTAAAGAATGGGCACCACTTCCACTTCTCAAATCAGTCCTTTCATTCATCCATCCAGCAAGTATTTATTAAATACTTGTTACGGACAGGAATTGTGCTAGACACTAGTTATACACTGGTGAATAAAACAAATATATTTTCTGCCTCTGTGGACGTTACAGTGATTGGGATGGGGTGAAGGGGTGCTGCTTGGCTAGGATGGTCATGGAATGCCTCTCAGAGGAGGTTACATTTAAGCCCAGACTTGAAGAATGAGGAGTCGTGCTAAGAATGGAGGCAAAAGGAAACCATATACATACAGATCGTGAGGCAAAAACAATCCCAAGGGGTGTTTGAGGAACTGAAAGAAGGCCTGTGTGGCTGAAGGAGGGTGGTAAAAGGGAGACTTATATATGAGATTGGAGAATAAAAAATATCAGATAATTAAAGGGTCTTATATACCATGTTAAGGAGTTTGATTTCCTTTTTTCCTCAAGGCAGTAGAAAGCCTTTGAATAATTTTAAGCAGGGGAGTAAGATAATCTAATTTAAATTTTTTGAAGGATTTTACTATATGTATGTTGTACTTCAGTTTTTAAAAAAGGGAGAAAGACTAAAGAATAAAGATGACTGTGGCTCCTGTGTGGAGAGGTAGGGAGAAGCAAAAGTAAGCAGGTTGAAGAAGGACGAGGCTATTGCTGTAATTCACATATGAGATAATGGTGTCCTGAAAAAAGGCAGCGGTAGTGAAAATGGGGAGAAGAGGATGAAATCAAGATATATTTAGGAGGCAGAAATGACAGGTCTTGATATATTATAAATGAAGAATGAAGAGTAGAGAAAAATGAAGAATGGCTCTGAAGTTTCTGGCTTGAGCATTGGGGTGAATGGAATGTCATTTATTGAGACTAGAGAGATTTAGAAAGGAATAGATGAAAGGAATCATGAGTTTGATTTCAGATGCCTTCAGTTTGAGATGCCCATGGGACCTCCACGAACAGAGACAAGATAGGCAGTGGGATACAGGAGATTGGAGCACAAAGAGATATGCACTTTGTCAGGGCGAGGAAAATCCCCTTTCTTCCCTTCTTGTGTTCTTGTGGTTAGACTAATAATAAAATTGACACAAGACCAGATTAACAGGAGAAAAACCTAGTTTAACATGTATGTATTAGAGACCATAGAGAAATGATGCTCGGAGTGAACAAAGCAGGCAGTATATATATCTTTTACACAAAGAAATATAAATTTGTGAGGAATGACAGGACAAAGAAACTTAGATTTGAGGTACATAGTTAGTAAGGAATTTAAGCAGAGTTTGGGCTTGAAGTAGTAAATTAGCAAGGTTTGTTTATGCAGGCTTCTTGGCCCTGAATTCCCTGGCTCTGGTGATAAGGATGCAAGGAGAGCACTTTTCGCGCGGGGTATTTATTTCCTGCTTTCGGGGGAACAGAGACAGGAGGGTCAGAATGCCCTTTGCTTCTCAAGTAACTTTAATTCAACATAACCAGTATGCTATTGTGGGATATTTTGAAGTGGCCTCCCCTGGGCCCCAACAGATTTAAATATAAATTTGTATCTCATCAGCATATTTAGATAGTATGGACATGGATGAGATCCCAAAAGGAGAGAGTGAAGAGAAAGAAGAGAGGAAGGTGTAAGCCCAAACCCAAGGAAGCTCCAACACACAGGTGAGGAGGATCCTGCAAGAAAACTGGCAAAGAACAGCCGAGAGAAAGGTCAGGAGTATGGTTTGACAAAGAACTCATAAAAACAAGTGTTTCAAGAAGGAGATCAAAAATACTACTTAGAGATTCAATAAAGTGAAGACTACAACATGATCACTGGCTTTGGAAATAATTAGTGATCTTGGCATGAGCAATGTTAGAAAAGTAGTGCTCAAGGATGCCAAATTGGAGGAGACTGAGAAGTGATAGGAGGTGAGGAGATGGAAATAGCAGATGTAGAGAACCCCAGACTGCAATTGAACATAAACAGTTTGTCTAGTGGAACTTTTCACTACTCTGCCAAAGGAGCAGTGTCAGATATATGAACACTGCTGTGATGTCAAAGGGTTCCAAGGTCATGGTCACTGGGATTACTTTACTCAAACAGACCATTACTCTTCCTCTCTAGCTCTGACCTCTTCTCTTTTAGAAGTCATTGGTTTACTTTATGGTGTGTCTTCCAACTAGACTCTCGGAGAAGTCTTGCACTGAAAACCCCTGTGGCTGCATAATCATTTCCCCAAGTCTCAGTGCAAATTTCACCTCTCCTATGGAATCTCCTTTGACTTTCTCAAGTATAATTTACAATTTTCTCCTCTGGAGTCCCATAATACTTTACATATACCTTGGTTATTGCATTTATCAAATTGGTTTTTAACTGCTTGAGTGTATGTCCCAAATAGACTGTGAGCACACTGAGAGATGGGACTGGGTTTAGAAAGTAAGGTTAGCTCCCAATGCTTTATCCAAACAAATAGGCCCAATTTACAACAGGATTCCATCCTCTTATGCTGTGTAATGTCCCTCTCTATACCCACACTTCCTCCCATCTCTTCTCTGCTTCATTCCACTACCCCACAACGTTATTAGAATTAGGATCAAATAATTGATTCAACTAATTTACCTTTTGTTTTGGACAGAGTAGGTGTCAAAATACGTTTGTAGACAAAGTTTTCTCTAATTCATACACTGAAAGTAGCATAATCTGCTTTTTTTTTTTTTTACACCTTAAACTGCATTATGTACCTCTAGTTTAGGATTTTGTTTTTGCTTTTTTCTTTTCCCATTTAGCCAAAGACAATTAAAGCATTTTGAGTACACTTGCAGGCAAGGGTTCTGAAATCCGTTGGTAGTTCTTAGTTTGGGGGGCATCATCCGGATGACGCAAAATATACTTAGGTCAGCTGCCTTTTATGCAAATATTTTCTCCCATTCAGTAGGTTGCCTTTTCGTTTTGTTGATGGTTTCCTTTGTTGTGCAGAAGATTTTCAGTTTGATGTGGCCTCATTGTTTATTTTCACTTTTGTTGCTTTTGTTTTTGGTGTCAGATTCAAAAAATCATTGCCAAGACTGATGTCAAGGAGCTTACCACCTATGTTTTCTTCTAGGAGTTTTATGGTTTTGGGTTTTACATTCAAGTCTTTAATCCATCTGGGGTTAAATATTGTGTATGGTGTAAGATATTGATCTAGTTTCATTCTTTTGCATGTGGCTCTCCAGTTTTCCCAACACCATTTATTGAAGAGGCTGTCCTTTCCCCCTTGTATATTCTTGGCTCCTTTGTCATAAATTAATTGATCATATATACATGGATTTATTTCTGGGCTCTCTATTCTCTTCCATTGATCTATGTGTCTGTTTTTATGCCAGTACCATACTGTTTTGACTACTATAGCTTTGTAATATAGTTTGAAACCAGGGAGCATGATGCTTTCAGCTTTGTTCTTCTTTCTCAAGATTGCTTTGGTTATTTAGGGTCTTTTGTGGTTCCATAAAAATTTTAGGATTATTTGTTCTATTTCTGTGAAAAATGACATTGGAATTTTGATAGGGATCGCATTGAATCTATAGATTGCTTTGGGTAGTATGGACCTTTTAACAATATTAATTCTTCCAGTCTGTGAGCACGAAATATCTTTCCATGTATTTGTGTCTTCTTCAATTTCTTTCATTAATGTCTTATAGTTTTCAGCATACAGGTCTTTCACCTCCTTGATTAAATTTATTCTAGGTATTTTATTGCATATTCTGCTTTAATCTAGTTCATTTCCTGCCCCATTCTCAGGCAAGATCATCACAACCACATTCTTTAGGAAATTCTTCACAAAGAACCCCATAAACATCTTCCAAGAAAATTAGATTTCAGGACTCTCTAGTGAGAAAATCTGCCCTCTTGCTTGTTTCCAAACACTGGCCTTGCCCTCAGAGTTGAAGAAATAACCCATGATTTCTTGGGGGCCAGGCCTGTGTATAGCTTCTTCTGTATTCACCCCACAAGTGTGGCTCAGAAGGCGTGTGCTGAGTCTATTACTGACGTGTGATGTTTTGTCTTTCAGAACCAGAGGCAGGAGAGGTGTCACCTCCAGTCGGTGCTGGTGTCAACAGCAACAGCTGGACCTTTAAATATGGACCAGGCAACCCCAAACAACCTGGTCCCGGTGAGTTGCCAGACAAATTCATTATCCCAGGATCTCCTGCAATCATCTCCATCCGGCAGGAGCCTACTAACAGCCAAATTGACAAAAGTGACTTCATAACCTTCGGCAAAAAGGAAGAGACCAAGAAAAAGAAGAAAAAGAAGAAGGGTAACAAGACCCAGGAGAAAAAAGAGAAAGGGAACAGCACGACTGACAACAGTGACCAGTGAGGTCATCTAATGGAAACAAGCCACTTAGCCAGTTTTTGTAATAATGGCAAATCTCTCCCATGTAGCAACTCCCTTCTCCCTTCTCCTATCCACCTGAGCCCTCTCTGAGAGACCTCAGAAATCTGCAGAAAGTTCCCTGTGTCTGTCTAGATCGCATTTAACAGGTTTTGTCTGAAAAGCTTTACTAAGTCTGGTGTTAACTCTTTCTCTCCGCTCTGGCTTGTTTTCAGAACCTAAAAAGCAGACCCAAGTTTCCTTTCTCCTCCGCCGCAAAGGAGAGGCTTCCCAGCCCCGCCAGTGAGAGGTTGGACTCTCTGCCCTGTGCTCCGGGGATCCTGTCTTGATGACACTTTCAGGGGAGGCTGAAAGGTTTTGAGATTGAGCAGCTTGGGTGTCTGTGGCCACTGGGTATGTGTGGCCACCGGGGTATGTGAGTGCCAGATATTGGCTGGGATGGGCCGGATTAGACTAGTTGGCACAAGGAGGGCTGGGAAAGAAAGGCAAATAAACAGTGGGAGTTGCCAGTCTGGATGGGAAATGTGAAACTAAAAGGGACCAGACTTTCTAAATCTTACAACTCAAGAGGCGGTGGCCACCCTCTAGCAGACAAAACTACTCCCACTGACAAGGCTTTAGGAGCCCCTAAAGTCTGTTGGCTGTGGTGTCATTATACCGAAAACCGGCATTATACCTACAAGCGAATAGTTCAGTGTTTAACAGGGGGCCAACCAGGGCAACAGAAGCAGATCTGACGTGTTTCCTGTATATGTCCTTGTGCTCACTTTATTAAAAATTCTTTTGCACACGATGTTTATGAAAAGGTCAGATCCTTTTCCGACAACATATATGCAAAAGCAAAAGAAAAAAGAAAACCCCAACACCTCACTTTATGCTGTTTGTTGTTTGATAGATTTATTTAAAAAAGAGAAAATCTATAACTATAAATCTTTAAAGAGAAATATGATGAATACAATTCCCCTAAACTCTCCTCAAAAGAGAATTATTCAGTCTACAGCCATTTAAATGATCATTGCTGCTACAGAAGTGCTTTAAGAGAATTGCCTGAAACATCTGTATTATACCGGCCACCTGCCAATCCCAGCTTTACTCTTTTCAGGTCACTCTGGGGCTGCCTCTTGCATGTATTAATTACTAAATAAAAGGATCTTTCTCTCTCTCTTTTCTAAGAAACAATTATGTGCACTTTGAATACACAACCTTCTCTAGCCAAAAAAGACCCAGAAATTGAAGAAAAATCTTGTTTTCTCATACATACAGTGAGCAGACTTTTCAATCCTCTAATTCTGTGATTTGTCTTGGTGTGCTAGCCAACACCTTCTCTTTGGTTTAGTTTTCCTTTTCTAGAACACTCTGAATTGCTAATCTTGCTAACACCTATGATGTTCCCTAAAATCAATCTCCCATATGTATGCTGTATGCTATTATAAGACTCCTGAAATATACTTACTCTGTGCTTGTGTATGTGAATGTTAATGCAACTATTACCTAGAGTGAACTTTAAGCTTTATTGTTGAATGTAATTCCATTATATTTCCTTTTTGTACACCTGTGAAAAAGTGGAGTAGTGTTTTTTTAACCATTGTTAATCAGCTTTTGTGTATGAAAGACACAGTAAAATTTCTTTCTTAAATCAAGATACTGGTGATTCAAGGAATTTTATTTATGGTCAGCCAAGAGCTTTCTCTTGCCAAGACTCCTGCTGGCAAGGGAACAAATAAAGCTGTTTTTTCTAGTAACAATTCTGGAATGAATACCGAAGATATTCCCTGAGGGTGTGCAAGCACAAAATTTACCAATCTGGCCTCTTTGAAGTCGCAGAATGCTTTGAAATTCTAACAATATCTGGAATATCAGCTCATAGAGAATAATGAGATTTACTGTCAGCTTATATAAGAAATTTTAATTTTGTTAGAATGTACAATTTAGAAGTTTGATTAATTATATTATCTTTTAAAAGTTAACGTGAAAGAGGTAGGAGTCTGTTATTAAAACAAAAGCATTAAATCTCAAAAAAAAAAAAAAAACAAACAAACCTGTTTTGTCTACTTATAGCTTCATTCTCCCATATTTTGAAGGGTGTGTAACTTCAGCTCTGCAGGATTGCATGGGGTAAAACTTTTTGCCAACACATGTGAACCATTGCTACATTGTAGGTTGTGATCATTTGCCCCACTGAAACCCATGTATCTGACCTTACGTGCCTTTTGAATACTAGGAGAATCGGGCTAATTTATTAATGATGATAATTATAATGTATCTGTACAGCACTTTTTACATTTGCAAAGTGCTTTCCAATCCATGTTAGTTACTAGTTATTACAGCTGTAAGGATAAAACACGTCATGTGGATTCATTTTTAATTGGTGCTATTGGTATTTCCTCTGTTATTGCTAATAAATGGAAAATGGTGGTATGAAAGAAATGGTGGTCATTTCTAAGTATAAGAGGAGGAGAAAATAGAACACTGATTATCATTAGCTATTATTATTGAGGAAGGCTGCAGTATGAAACTTACTGTGTCACTCTCTGGCTATCTCCCTGGTTTTCACGTTTATTACGAAGGCATAACACCCAATGGAATCAAGAATCCGGATCCACCGTATTACTAGAATGGGCAGCCAGGAGGTTTCTGGGTCACATCGCAGTACACTATTTCAGTTTTCTCTAATAAGAATTGCAATAAACTAATTTATTTATTTATTTTTTTGTGAGGAAGACCAGCCCTGAGCTAATATCCGTTGCTAATCCTCCTCTTTTTGCTGAGGAAGACTGGCCCTGGGCTAACATCTGTGCCCATCTTCCTCTACTTTATATGGGATGTCGCCATGGTATGGCTGACAAGCAGTGCATCGGTGGGCGCCCAAGATCCCAACCTGCGAACCCCAGGCTGCCAAGCACAAACTAAACCGCTGCGCCACCTGGCCAGCTCCCACAACAAACTAATTTTTATCACAAGAGCTCTCCAGGCATCTTGTTCATTGTTTGTTTAGCCCTTGCACCTCTCTACAATTGGGAAGTCAAATAATGCCCCCAAGAAGTTAATTTTTATTGAGTACAAGGAATGCTGGCAACTGTAATAAGTAGATTCAGTTCATAGTACATGTTCTGTAACAAATAAACTATATTTTCCTTCTGTGGTTAAATTTTTATGAGCATAAGCTTTAGATGCAGTGATTCTCAACTTGGAGCAGTTTTGCCCCTCAGGGGACCTTTGGCAACATCTGGGGACATTTTTGGTTTTTGTTGCTTGGGGTGGGGAGGGTGCTACTGGCATCTAGTGGGTAGAGGCAAGGGATGCTGTTAAACACCCTATAATGCACAGGACAGCGCCCCCCCAACAAAGAATTTTCCAGCCTACAATGTCAATAGTATCACTATTGAGAAACCTTGAGATGGAGTGATCATATAAATTGTCAAGTCCATTTTTGAGATGGGAAGGGGACACCATTAATAATTACTTCAGGATACAAGATGTAAACTGGGACTATCCTAGGCAAACTGGGATGTATGGTTAACTCTACTTATAGAAAGAAATAAACTAGTATAGCTCTGCCACTTACTAGCTGAGGAACTTTGGGCACGCCACTACTTCTCTCAGTTTTTCAGCCTCAATTTCATCATCTATAGAATGGGAATAATTATAGTACAGACCTTATAGATTTGTGGGGAAGATTTAGCAAGATAATCTCAAAAAGTTTTCAGCACAATGTCTGGCACACTATAATGCTCAATAAATAGTTATCGTTAATAGTCTTTTCTTCCATCTCCTTGCCCCCTTTTCAGAGATTTAGCTATTACACTCAGTTTAAAATGTGAATGAGGGATGGTAAAATAAATCAACATCAACCTTGCAATAAAAATATTTTATTTACTCTTGAAGTTTTTTGCTCATCCCTGAAGGAAAAGAGGTAAAGTCAGTTTTGTAACTCTTTACCTATTACTATCATGAATAATAATTAGGTCTCTAAGCAAGTGATCAAGTGACCAGTGTTCACAGCTGTTCCACATCAGTGATCAGTGATCTGAAATCCAGGGACCAAAGGGCTTAAAGTCACTCTGCATGTTCAAATGAATGAATTCCCTGTGAGCCTAAGTAAAACAGCTTGAAAGAAAGAGTCACCTCCAACTACTTCTTTTGGCAAAAACCCAAAAGATCCACAAACTTGCCTACTGTCCTGCAGCTAATCAGGAACAAACCAAGTTGCATCTCTCTTAAGGGCCAGGCTACCTGATACGGGTCTCACATACACAGAGTGCAGGATTCACTCTAGAAGAATTACAATTCCTCTCATTTTAAAGGATGAGGTTCTCCAATGAATGTTCAGAGCCTTGGCTGTTGGCTTTTAGGCTCCTAGGTAAGATTATAGACCCCAGGGTCTTATATTAGTATATTTTATGTTTTATATATTTGAAAATCAATCCTAAAGCACAAATGTAATTAACAAAATACTAATGCAATTCTAGTGTTAAATCTAGATTTTAAAACCACCAAAACATCAAGAGGTACACTAAAACAAACACACAAAAATCTACAGATATACTTCCTTTGGACTTGAAAGCCCCAAGAGCTTCTCTAAGAGATGGCAAACTGGCCACTCCTTGACCTTATTTCATCATTTTTTTTCTTGTGCTTCTATTACCAGACCAAACATGAGTCCCCTTCTTATGACTTAATCAAACTACACCAGAAGTAGTTGTCATACAAAGCAGAAATTTTATTTGCAGCATACAGCAAAGAAAATGGAGGCCATAGGGAATAATTTCACAAAACTATGGCTCCCAGAGTCGGGGGAGGTGGGTACCTTTATTTAGGGCAGGGAATGAATATTTAAAGGAGAAGTTTCATCACCACATGTAGAGGTGGGCATAGCTTCCACATGTGTGGTTGGAAATCATACTTTTACGTACATTGCATGATCTAAAAATGGCTGCTTGACCCCTCCCAGAGGAGGAGAATTTAGGATGTTAATGAGAGCAGGTTACTTTAGTACAACTCTCTGCTCGACTGTGCAGGTGGTCATTCTTGTGCTTGTGGTGTGGACCAGTCTGGCCTGGTTCACAGGGGATGGGTCCAGGGCAGTTATTGCTTAGGGCTTCTTCCTAGAACACAGCTGAAACCACATAAGCTCGAGACCACAAAGTTGTTAGAGAAATGAACATCTGCACCTTTTGAGAGACAAGAAAATTAGGTCAAACACCAAAAAAGGTTAGAGTTTAGGCAAGACAAGAGAAGCAGGTTAAAATCCAGGGCTGGTGACAAAAATCTCTACTTTTATCCTGCTCCTCCTTCTTGAGGGGCCGGGAGCAAAGGTCTATCTTCTGTAACTACTTCCTGCTGAGCATGGGCGTTGTCATAGGGGCCAGTAGAGGAGCAGAATTTTTCCCTCACTAGTCTAAGTCTAGGGGGTAAGTCTGTGGGTCACTAGGCATGGCTCCAAGTGGTTCACATTTTTGATTAATAGGTAGGTGGCAAGTACAGCTCTCAAGTATGGGGGCCATCTTTTTTGCCACGGTGTCTAGCTGCTTTGAGAAATAGGCTACCACTTATTTTTTTAAGGGTCCCAACATTTGGGTTAATACTCCTAGAGTTATTCCTTGTCTTTTATGAATGTATAGGTCAAATGGTTTGTTCAGGTCTGGTAAGGCCAGTGCAGGTGTTTCCATTAGTAAAATTTTAAGCTTATTGAAAGCTTGGTTGCACAGCTTGTCCCATTCAAAGGGGTCCATTTTTGTCCCTTCTAATTTGTCATCGAGAGGCTTAGTAATCAACCCCAAATTGGGGATTCACATGTGGCAGAAGCTGGCCACCCCCAGGAATCCTCATAGCTGCCTACACATTCTTGGTGGAGCAAGTTGATATATTATTATTTTCCTCTCTTGAGGAAGGCTGTGCTGCCTTTTGAAGTAATAAACCCCAAATACTTTACAGTTTTTTAGATATCTGTGCTTTTCCCTTAGACACTTTACATCTCCTACTGGCTAAGAAGTTTAACGTGGTTACAGTGGTCTTATCAGAGATTTCCTTAGATGGACTGGCTATTATGATATCATCCATATACTGTAACACAGTGTTTAGTTTTAATTTTAATTCCTTTAAATCTCAGCCCAGGATTTCCCTGAAAATTGTGGGGGAGTTTTAAAATCCTTGGTGTAAGACAGTCCAGCAGTACTGTTGTTTCTGGTGGGAGTCTGGGTCCTCCCATTTAAAGGCAAAAATCTCCTGGGACTCAGGGTCCAATGGGATGCAAAAGAAAGTGTCTTTTACATCTGCACTGTATAAAACATGCTGTCCAGGGAGATTAGCCAGAAGGGTGTAAGGATTAGGTACTACAGGATGTATGTCTTGGACTGTTTCGTTGACAGCCCTAATGTCTTGAATAAATTTGTACTCCTCTGTTTCCCGCTTTTGAACTTGTAAAATGGGAGTGTTGTAGGGGGATCTTTGTGGCCTGATTAATCCTTATTTTGAAAGTTTGTCAGTTACAGGGAGGATTCCCTTTATGGCTTCTGGCTTTAGGGGTATTGTTTTACCAGAGGCCAGTGGTCTATCTGTTTTAATTCCACTCTTACAGGTGTAGCACTGGCCGCTCATCCCACTGGTCCCTGTGTCCATACCTCTGAGTTAACTTGGTGTAAAATGTTTTGGGGAATTTCTTCCTTTTCAGGTGCTGATATGTCTTGTAATAAGGTAATGAGCTCGACTCCCCGATCTCTAGGGACTTGGATTTCTATTTTATCTTGTTCCCAGTTTACTGAGGCCCCCAATTTTGACAGTATGTCCCTCCCGAGGAGGGGAACGGGGCACTCTGGCACATACAGAAAAGAATGTCTTAACATTTTTTAACCTATTTCATAGGTTAAGGACTCTAGAAATCTTTTGGTCTCTCCTCTTCTTGATACCCCTTTTATGTTACGTTTTCTTTTACAAAGATTTCCCTTTTGGGTATTTAACACTGAGAATGGCTCCAGCATTGAGCAAAAATTTGACATGTTCTCCTCCCACTGCTAAGGTTACCTGGGGCTCCTTAAGGGAGATAAAGATTTGGTTGCCGGGAGCCAACCACGGAGCCCCATGGCCCTATCATATCTCATCTGTAGTCAAGGGAAGTTGCCATGGCTTGGTCTTGTTCACTCCCTTCCCTCTCTGGGGATGGTTTGGACAACCCCACCGCCAATGCCCTTTCTGTTTGCAGTATGCACATTGATTAGGCCACAACTCTGTTGGTGGCCTTCTGGTCCCGCAGTGGGAGCCGGGGTCACTCACCTGTGGTGTCTTCTTCCTCTCCTCTGGGTTACCTTGAGCAGACTGGGGGGCCAGTGCAAGCAAAGCTGCTTGTCTTTGTATCTTTTTATCATCCTTTTTCTCTTCTTCCTCATCCTGGTTGTTGAATACCCTGAAGGCTGCCTCCACTAACTGTGAAGAACTAGTATCAGGCCCTGTTGCCAGTTTTTGGAGTTTGCTACAGATATATGGAGCACTTTAAAATATGAAATATGTATCAACAACTGCTTATATTAATAACATTTACCCACACAATATAGCCTAAGAAGGTTTATCATCTTTTATTTGATAATGTTTTCCATGTAATTTAACACCAAATAAGCCTAACTAGTTTAATATCCCCCTCTTTACAGAAAGAGAGAACAAATTATTTTTAGAAGTTTCAGGGCCCCATTGGAAATCCCCAAAAAGAAAGACTTTACCTAGGATTTGAACCTTGGGGAAATTTGTAAAAAAATAATCAAAAGGTTTTAAAACACTGTTAGTTATCTATTTAATCAAGGTGACAACAGAAAATGTCAAAAGCAAACAGAGAGAGTGAAACAGTTTTAAAAAAATAAAACCCTAATAGAGAAACCTCCACCTCCTTGGGTGTAGGAAATTATTTTAACAAAACATAGATTTTTCTGTATTTTAGGTAGACTTACTCAAAGATAAAGAAAAAAACCTTTTGTAATCTCTTTGTCAAGAGTAGACCAAAACTTTAAGATTGTTCTTTTAAGAGAGAGAAAGTCAAATTGTTAATTTTTTAAACTTACTTTTGATAGTGAAACATTTATCTAATTGAATTTATTTTAATCTTAGTCAACTTGACCGTGTACAAAACCCATTTTTCCCCCTCAGGGTTTTACTTCCACAAACCTCCTGTCACTTGTTTTTTTTACATTTAGAATTTGTTCCATGACTTCCTTCCTTTTTTTTCCTTCTTAGTACTTTAGGATAAATTTATCTTTTTAAATAAAACAAATAAAAATTTCTCTAGTCTTTATGTCTCCTTTACTGAAAACACACATTTTATTTTCCTTAAATACAAACGTGTTTTTCTTATTAAACTCTTAGTATTTTAATTATGTATATTAATTAGAATTTTTAACCCTTACAGGCCTTAATTTTTAGTGAAAACTAAGAAGTAAGCAATTATAAACTATCTTTTACCTTAGCATTCTGTAGCCTGGCAAATTTATAAATACTTTTTATAATTTCTAGAGACATGTTACTTCATAGCACAATCTTTTAATAAAACATAAGATACGTTTGTTAATAGACCTAAATATCTTTTAGCTTCTCTGTAATGAGAAGCCAAAAGTAGATAAACTTAGAAGACATGTTTAGTAATAATGTTTCAGTATTTTTTCTGGTTTGAAAATGACGTAGATATTTAATGAATATTTAAATTCAATATTACCTAGTGAAACTTTAAGGCTTCAAGTTACCAAAGAGATTTTGAAAGTTATTTTAAATACACGTCATAAAATATAATTATTTTTAAAAGTTTATCCACAAACTCTTATTTCACTTGTATCTAAACCATTTGTTTTTAACAATCATGTTTAGATTACTCACAAAAACTTTATGTGACACTAAAGCAGTTAGCCATCAAGTTAAGTACATATATCAGAACACATAATTATTGTTAAAAATTTCTCCCAAAAACTTTTATCTTTTTTATTCATCTTTTTTATATCTTTGAGTTTGCCTGTTTCCAAAAATTATTTAGATCATCTGTAAAAACTTTATGAAACATCAGACAAAATCAGCTATTATTCTAAGTTATTCTTGCTGACAAATTTTGTACTGGAGATAATATGAATTTATTTGACTTATAAAGATTGTACTTTTACATCATATTCAGTGTTGATAACTCTGAGGACATGTCTGATTTAATTACACCAACAAACTTAAGTTTTTACTTGCCAAAGATCATTTTATATCATGCTAACTTGAAAGACATCTAGGCTAGTTTTTATTATATTTAGAAATAATTTATATAAGCACTTATTTTAAGTCAATTAAATAGAGCTCTCTTTAAAAATATATCATCTGACATACATACACAGACATGTGGACAAACACAAACAGAGATCTTTAAAATTTTAGCCTTGTTTTAGGCACAAAACTCAAAAGAATGCTGGACCCAAATTGGGACCTGTTTAGATGGCTACAGATTTTTATTAAAGATTTTTTTTCTCCTCTTTTTGCTGTATGGATCCTTTCTATAGCTGTTTTTAAAGTCACTTTATCTTTTAGAAACTTTTGTATATTAGCCAAAGAGTGCATTCCACTGTGAGAGGTTTTGAATCCTCTTTTTTTTTTTTTTTCCAAGGGTGACCCTTAAGGTAGATGTATCTGAAACAAAGATGCCCCAAAATGGCCGTTACAATTTTAAAATATTTTAAAAGTTTACTTATTTTCACTTGTTTAATTTTAGATCTGGAATTTTGGGGAAGTTGGAGTAGGGGAACTCAGCAAGAGAGGAGGGAGGAGCAGCAGATCTGGTTTCCTTTCCCTAGCACGTTTGTTTATTTCATTATTTTTTCTTAAAGAGGCAGTATGAGATTTCTGATCTTGTTTAGAAGCCTCAAAAATTAAAATAGGCTTCCCATTGGTTGTCTAATTTTTTTGTAAAAAAAGCTTTTTCTCCAATTGCCTATGTAAATAGGCCAGTTTGGGTAAACTGAAATTCTCCCATTTTGGCCATTTTAAAGTGAAATCTCTTTTAGCATGTTTAATTAGCATTGTCTGAAGGGTGGATTTATATGTTCTCATAATCTCCACAATAAATTTAAAATATAATTAGGCAAAAGGGATGCAATCATTTTACATAAAGTCCATCATTCCCGGCTGGTTCTGTTGAAAGAGGTTACCGAAAGGACAAAAACAAAAAACTGACAGATCCGGTATCCAGTAAAAGAAAAATCAGACCAAGTGCTCAGAGGGCAAGTACCTTGGCACCACCGTGCACGAGTCCTGTTACTTACCAAACACATCTTTTCAAGTTCCGAGCCTAGTTTCTTTCAACACCAAAAGCAAAAGTGATCTCTCAAAGGTTGATGATTAAGGAGACTAAGTGACCCCAGGGAGATCTTAGGAGGAAATCCAGGAGGAGAGAAGTTGATGGAAATTCTCTAGCAGAAAGTGTGAAGGAAAGAAGAACAGGGCGGGTGTTGGGTTTTCCCCAATGACCTCTGGTAAAGAAACTGAGGAACAGAGAGAACTGAGAGGCCTAGGAGCCAGTTTGTTAAGGAAACAGAGAAAGATACCAAGATAAAGTTTCTGTCACTTCAAGGCAAAATTTCTGTCGGGGGTCCCCAACCACACAGATCACAGACACTCAAAACTCAGCCTGCAGGGACCTAACCTTGCCTTTTACCTCAGTTGCAAGACAAGACTCGACAGACTTTGTAACTTCAGAGAGAATTAATCCCAACCATGGGGGATCAGCTCCTTCTGTCACAGACACTATACAAACATACAGAATCAGTGGCCCCCAGGAGGGACTCAAACCCACCCCTTGTCACTTTCAAAACACAAACAGAAAGGGGCCCTCAGAAGGGCATCAAGCCACAGCAGTGACAACCTCAAGTGGGCCTCAACGCCTCACTGCCCAGTGACCAGTCAACAGGGATTGCTCCCATTCACCAGAGCTGAGCATTGGTTCTTCCCAAGTGACTGGGTCATGCAGTCCTTTTAACCAGAGGGAGAGCTGTCACTCCCCTGAGCCAGGCTACCTCTGGATGGGGACTCAAACCTCAAAGCCAGGCTCCAACAGGCAAACCTTGGGACTGGAAACCAAGGCTAAGGCAGCCTTAAACCCAAGGTTCAGGCAGCCTGACTTTGTGAGACAACTTAAAGAGATAACTCTTATAGTTGTGCTGTGGGGTTGGCGCCACTTACCTCCATTGGGAGTTCCTCCGAGCACAATGCTCAGTAGGGCCGCTGGGTCTCCTGGTGGGGAAGTGATGTCAAGCTGGCAGCACTGACACTAAGAAGAAAGTCCCTCGCCATGAGGCTCACCACTCAATCTCCAGTAGCGTGAATGGGTTAGCCTGGGACAAGCCGCCACTGCCCACTGCTCTGTCCATTTGAAACCAGGAAGAATAGAGCCTTAGAGGGACAGGTGCCCCTCTGGGGTGCCAATTTGTTACCAGACCAAATGTGAGTCCCCTTCTTGGTGAGTTAATCAAACTATACCAGAAGTAGTTGCCATACAAAGCAGAAATTTTATTTGCGGCATGCAGCACATAAGCTTGCACATGTGTGGTTTGAAATCATACGTTTACATACATCACGTGATCTGAAAATGGTTGCTTCACTTCTCCCAGAGGAGGAGAATTTAGGATGTTAATGAGGGCAGGTTACTTCAGTACAACTCTCTGCCTGCCTGCGCAGGTGTCATTCTTGTGGTTGTGGTCTGGACCGGTCCAGCCTGGTTCAGAGCAGATGGGTCCAGGTCAGTTGTCGCTAAGAGCGTCTTCCTGGAACATAGCTGAGACCACATAAGCTCAAGATCCCAAAGTTGTTTGAGAAAGGAACATCTGCACCTTTTGATGAGACAAGAGAATTAGGTCAAACACAAAAAAGTTTAGAGTTTAGGCAAGACAAAAGAAGCGGGTTAGAGTTTATGGCTGGTGACACTTCCTCTCCTTGTAGAAGAAGATGATCACATAATTTCTCCAAGAATTAGCTTGGCTGTTGGTTAGCAGGACACATAACTTGTAACCTGAGAAATCCCTTCTGATTTTACGCACACACACACAGAGACTCTCCTACTATAATTAGGCAGGGGGCTTTAGTAAATAAGCATGCTGCTATTCTCCTTTTGAAGTTGTGCCTAACAGTGGCATATAGCAACCTTATTGTCAGAACTAGTTAGGCAAAATGTTTGTTGGTTCCTATTTTCTCTTGGGGTTGATCCATGGGGAAATGCCTGCCAAAGCATTAAATCTTAAAAGTCTTTTGCCTCAAAAAAGGTCTAAGTGTTTGTCTCTGAGCTTAAGCTCCTGTGCGATAGACACTGGTTGATTTAGTTCCATAATATGGAGCTAGCCTGCATAAAGAAATGAGGGAGATTGGATAGTGAAAAACATAAAGCCTAGCAGTTTGTTAGGTTATGGAATTACCACGTGACTTGGGGATCATCAATCCACAAAGAACTTGAACATTTCAGAGAACCACTCAGCCAGTAGCTGGTCTTACAGCAGAGCTAAAAAATTGACAACCAAGGCATAACATACAGGAAGGTGGATTAAGCTTTGCTTTAATTTTTTAAATTAAAAAATTTTAAGCTCTGCTTTCACTAGCCTAATTTTATGTGACATTAAATTTTTATTGTAAAAATAATACATGTTATTTTTTAAAAATCAAAGAACCCAAAGATGTATAAAGAAAAGTTGTTAATCTCGTCACCAGCTTCTTTTAATTCTCTCTCATACAGGTACCCAATATGAACATGTTCAGGTGTGTTTTTCCACATTTTCTCTATGCACATGCATGTGCACACACACACACACACACAGACACTCATATTATAATTAGGAAGGAGACTTCAGTCAATGAACATGGTACAATTCTCCTTTTGATGTTGTGCCTAAGAGCAGTACATAGCAATCTTACTGTCATAACCAATTAGGGAAAATATAGAGAATTAAACTTATGTGATATCACATACACATGAAATTTTTCTTATTTACTTTTTTTAGTGAAGTATAATTGGCATACGATATCACATTAATTTCACGTGTACATCATAGTGATTCGATATTTATATACATTATGAAATAATCACCATGATAAGTCTAGTTACCATCTGCCACCAAAGATATACAATATTATTGACTATATTCCCTATGCTGTACATTACATTCCCATGACTTATTTTATAACTCAGAGTTTGTACTTCTTAGTCCCCTTCACCTATCCCCCCCACAATCCCCCTCCCCCCTGGTAACTACCAGTTTGTTTCCTGTATCTATGATTCTGTTTCTGTTTTGCTTTGTTTGTTCATTTGTTTTGTTTTTTAGATTCCACATATAAGTGAAGTCATATTACAATTGTCTTTCTCTGTCTGACATGTCACTTAGCATAATACCCTCTAGATCCATCCAGTTGCCACAAATGGCAAGATTTCATTCTTTTTTACAGCTGAATAATACTCCACTGATATATGTATAACAAATTTTCTTTATCCATTAATCTATTGATGGACACTTTGTTTTCTTTTTTAAATAAAAACAAGATAATACCATGTTCATTACTCTATAGTTTTTTAAAAAACTTGTGATAGCATGGAGATTTCTCCAGGTAAACTCTAAATCATTCTTTGTAATTCCTGTACAGATTCCATATAATGGCCAGATTATAATGTCATAATGCAATCACCTTTTCCTCTATTAAAGGACAATTGGGTTATATCCATATTTCTGTTACTAGAAACAAAAAATAACATTTGTGTGCAATGATAAATTCAGTACCTGAAATTTATAAAACCTGGTCTAGATGTATCCCAAAGAGGAAATTTGGAAGGGCTTTATAAATTTTATGTGACTCCTTCTACAATAACCACAGTCTTCTCTCTGAACACGTACTCATTTTTAGTACTAAACAGTCTTTTATGGCTCTATTTATATAGACAAATGATGAAAAACAGAAGAAACACTCATAAGAAAGACAGATAGAAGTTAGAAAGATTTGTTTTCATTTACTTATCCAAAATAATTTCCTGGGAGCTCCATTTCACCCAAAGACTTTTCTCTATCCAATCACAGATTGAGATGCATGTATAAAAGAGGGAGCCTCAATGACAATTCAAATACTTGCTTAGATCTATATTCATATCATCTGGTTGAATATTGTATAGAAAGCAGTCTGATTTTCTTCCAGGTTGTTACATCTTAACTGAGAAGTAGACATATGAACTGAGTACCTGTGGAGCTGATTTCATTTTAAGAAAAATAAATCGTCTGTCAATAACGACTCTGAGGCAGCCAAGGATCAAGGCAGCCATTCATGTGTTAAAAAATCTCAGTGACAAAACCATCTGGCTCGTAGATTTGTAAGTTCTTCCTCACTAAATTATTGATACAAACCAGTCTTTCAAGAAAGAATTACACTCCCAAGCCCTTAGGTTTATTCCATTCTCTACAGCTAACAGCATTCATTATCCAGATGAAGCGCACATTTCTTCTCAATTGCAGTAGCTTTCCAGATCACCTTCCTCTTTGTCCTCCTCAATCCTAGGACCAATTTTCCAGGGATAGTGGAGTCTGGAAGCTTCCTCCCTCCTTTCATACCTTTCACAATGGCACAGCTAGCTTAGAGCCCAACTCAGATGTCTGCTAAGCCAGTTCTGGAACCTAGGCAGGTGGTGCACATGCTTGGGAGCAGTCGCTGGGATAGGCACTACTAGGTCTAGCCTGGAGATGCTTGTAAGGCAGGGAAGTAGGTTTCTACAGGCTGAGCTTAAATCAGATAGACATTTAGGATCATTCAGTTACTTTCTTTGCACACATTTGGAATGATAGGGCCAAAGAGCTACAGGGACAGGTCCTTTTTTTTTTTTTTTTTTTTTTTTGTGAGGAAGACCAGCCCTGAGCTAACATCCGTTGCCAATTCTCCTTTTTTTGCCGAGGAAGACTGGTCCTGGGCTAACACCCGTGCCCATCTTCTTGTCCTTTATATGGGATGCCGCCATAGCATGGCTGTCAAGCAGTGCCTCTGCCGGCGCCCAGGATCCAAACCCGCAAACCCCAGGCTGCCAAAGCACAAACGTAACCGCTAGGCCACCAGGCCAGCCCCCCGGACAAGTCCATGTGAATTGTAGAATAGATTTTCTGATTGCTGATTTTCTGGTTGCAAGTTAAAGAAACCAACTCTATCTAGTTTAAGCTAAAAGGAACAATTTATTATAAGGACACAAGTTTGTCTCACTGAAACTAAGAATAGGAATTCTTTTTTTGTTTTTTGAGGAAGATTGGCCCTGCACTAACATCTGTTGCCAATCTTCCTCTTTTTTTCTTTTTCCTTCCCAAAGCCCCAGTACCTAGTTGTGTATCATAGTTGTAGAGTTGTAGCTCTTCCATATGGGACACCTCCTCAGCATGGCTTGATAAGTAGTGAGTATGTTCGTGCCCAGGATCTGAACCTGCGAACCCTCGGCCTCCAAAGTGGAAGGCGCAAACTTCACCGTTGTGCCACTGGGCCGGCCTCAGAATAGGAATTCTTATTCTTAAGAATAGGCAGCTGGGCATTCCAGAAGGAACCAGAGACTAGAAAGCCGGAAGACCTCTTTTTTTTACTTGATCTTCTCTAATTATCTCTCTTAATTTGCTTCATTCTTCTCTATCTCTACAGACCAGCTTTTCTCTCCTCTTTTCCACAGCTTCTAAATTTATTTACCCTTGGTTCTAGTGGTCCACAAAAACCCACCTTCTCTTTCAAATCCCCATTCTAAATTCTTCATGGAGAGAAAAATTGATTGGATCTCCTTGAGTCAGGTGGCCGCCTGTGGTCCCTTTAGCCATGGACCAGTGGATAGAAAAGGGAAAAGGAGAGATCAGACACTTAGAGACAACCTTAATAGCTTGCTGACAGCTGATATTCCCCAAGTGTACACTAAACATCAGTGTATAGAATCTTAGAAAGTTAGGGCGTAAAGGAAACATTTAACAAATGAGAAAATTGGGGAAGGGAAGCAAATCATTCAAGGTCACTCAGCTAGTCAATGACAAAGCAAAGTCATTAGCCTATACCATGGACTGCAAGACCAGAGGCCTTCAGGAGTGAATGACAATATTCATTTCATTATATCCTTGACAGCCATAAGTAGTATGATTTCGGGATGCCTAGTTTATTTTATATGAAGAGGAGTATATCTTTATTATATACATTTTATTCCTTTGTATTCAAAATGGAAATATCAATATTGATCTTTCTTTATTGGTTCTAAAAGTAATAGAAAATTTTATATATACATATATATTTAAAAATAAAATATACAGAAGCCCAGAATTTAGAAAGTAGCAAGCGAAGTATCTGCAGATATAACCACAGGCACATTTAGAGCCAGATCGAACAGATCCCATCTCTTATCAACAAAGTGATTAAAGCTTATCTTTCAGAAAAACTGCAGTCATGCAGCCAGGGCATGTGCAAAAGAAGAAATTGTGATCTGAAATGATCTCAGAACCAAAGACCCTCCTCCCCACAGAACTCATGGACTGGGACATGACCGGAACTTGAAAGCCGGACTCTTATCAGAAGTAAGGGGTCCCTCATCCAGGAAGATCTGGGGTTAAAATTCCTCCCTTACCTTATACAAAAATATTTAGAACCCCATCATAAATGTTTAGAATCTCATTATAAATCTATAAAACCTTACCATAAATACCTGAAGCCCACCAATCCAGAATCTGTCCCACCAGCATTTCCGCGTGCCAACCTGTTCTCAACCTGTTAAATTTTGTCCCAAATCCTGAATCGGGGAGACAGATCTGAGGGCACTCCCCCATCTCCTTGGAGATTGATCTCACAGAATAAAGCTGATTTCTCACCTCAAAGGCTGGTGCCATAATTAATTGGCTTGTTTATGCGCATTGGGCAGAGAACCCCAGTTCTGGTCGGTAACACAGAGAGGCACCATTGCCTTTTTTGATGCATATATCACTGGGTACTTGAAAGGACACAATAAATAGCAGCCTTTTCCCTTGTCTAGAGTGATGAATAAATAGATAAACAAGACAAATGACTGACATAAAAGGCAAAAATGCTACTTTATTAATAATAATAGATGAGTTAGAGGACACAGGTTAGTATGAGTGCCAAATTTAGGGATTGCTAAATGAACCCCAGAATTAGTCAGGGTTTCCATCCCCATATCAGACAAGACAGCATGGAGAAGAAGAAAAGAACTAGTATTCTCAACAGGCAGCTCAATTCCAAGAGGAAAAGGGGCAGAGTTGAGCCAAGTATTAACTGCTTATTCTTCCTCATTTTGCAATCAAATAAGTCACTCCAATCCTGTGAAGCAGATTGAATAAAGGGGCATAAAAAGCTGAGTGTGACTCTGAGTTCCCTTTGTGTAAAAGGGAGCCTCATGAGGGAGAAGATGCATTTTTCTTGTATATGTATATATATTTTAAGTTACCTTCTGTAACTTGCATTTCTCCATGTAAATATAACTCTTTAAAATTATTTGCATATATTCCATGATATGGTTATACCATAATTTATTTGTCCAGTCCTTGGTAGTAGATATTAATTCTTACTACCTAATTTTTACTACCATAACCAGTACTACAGTGAACACTCTTTTACCACATATGGCATATTAGTCCAATATTCCTTCAGGATAAGTTCTAAAAAGTGGAATTACTAAGTAAAAAAATGCACATTAAACTTTTTATACATATTACAAAACTGGCCCCTGGAAATGCAATATACTCCTACCAACAGTTTATGATGTTTTCTACACCTTGCCTAATGCTGGATATTTTCATTCTCATCTTTGAAAATATGATAAGCAAAGCATTGTGGTTTAATTTGCATTTCTTTGATTACCATAAAGTTGCACATTTTTTTCTCTCTCTTCTGTCAGAAGATTATGATTTGACTGGTCTGACTATGTACAGTGTTGTAGTGTAAGCCCTGACAGTTGGCTTTTCTTTTTGTAATGCAAGTGCCTGACTTAAACTTTGATTGCTGAGGCATTCACTTTAGAGAGGCATCCACTTCAAAGGTGGCTGTCTGAATAAACACAGTGACAGCCACACAACTAGATAAAGATTCAGAGCACACCCTACCCCCCAAATTCCTTTTAGAGATCTTGGTTATTTCGATCATTGACCATTTGGACTGCTTGTTTTTTCTTTTCCTGCACTTTAAATTCCCATTCTTATGTTTTAAATTCACCAATAAAAAGTGAGTCCATGAAACCCTAGGCCCCCACCCTCGACCCCAATAAAAGCAGAACCCAGGACTGCAGACCTCCTGTGTGGCCCTAGGTGTGCGGCCCTAGGTGTGCCATGTAATTTCCAGGGTCTGTATGTAATAAACCTTTTTTTCTTTCCCCAGAGTTTTCTGATGGTTATTGCTAAGGGCATCTTGCAATCTTAATAAGAACCACAAGGGCCAGTCCAGCTACATTGGTTATCAATAGGCTGTGGCACAAAACAGGTGTCAACTATTTACCAGAATACAAGATGCCTTTAAGTATCTGAACAGCAAATTTGGCTTTAAAACGGTGTGAAAAATTGATGGTGTTATTTAGCTCAGTAGATATTTTAGATAGATTAGAGTATGTGACCTCAGAATCAATGTTCAGTCCATATATTCGTGCAATGGATAATTACTGTAATAAATGCAGGCTTGACGTTTTAGTAGAAGGAACATAGTGCATTAGGCCTGTGTCCCAGAAGACTTGCTGGATCGGGAGCTAAGAAACCACCGAGTACACTGAGCCAATGGCCTTGCTTCTATAGTTCTATCCTTCAGTCCTCATCCAGAGCATGCAAGGTTCATTTTCTTGAAAAAGAGCCCACATGTCATTGTTCCTGGTTCTCTCAGCACACTGATGAAAGTTTGACTAACTCCCCAAGTAGAAAACCTGGAGCCTCTTCCTTGTGAGTTTTAGATTTATTAAGAGAGTTGGTAATGTGTTAATAATACTAACAAAGTAAATTGAGACACATGTCTAATTGTACATCAGAAGAGATAACTGAGCTAAGAGAGTTAGTATATATACAGATCTTAGAACAAGGTCAAGCACAGAGGAAGTACTTAAATGTAAGCTATTTTTAAAAAGTTGACAATATGGCATCTGAGCCCATTTTGAATGACTGGGAGTCAATTTCTGTTTCTTTCTCTTCTCTTTCTCCCTCCTCTCAACTCTCCAGTTCATCTTTTTTCCCATGCTCTTTCTCTTCCCCCTTGATTGTTTTCTACTGCTCCTCATCATTTTTTTTTCTCTCCTCCTTATCTTTCCTCTCCTCTTCTCCCTCTTTCTTCCCACGCTACCCTTATTAAACGCTTTTCTCATCTTCTTCTCTCCAGTGAGAGTCAGGTTATGGTTGAAAATCTCAATAACAACTCAGAAAGTCAACAAGTTGCAAAAAAACAATTTACATAAAGTGAATATACCTAATGTTTAACTGGGTTAAAATTTAATTTTTTCAATTCAATGCATTTCATATGGGATATACTGAGTTTACTCCTTTCTAATATTTGCAGGCTTTAAAAGTAAGTTAAGTTGACATTTTCCCTCATATCTCAAGGGTTTCTACTGGATACTTTCACAGCTACTTTTATTTTAATTTCAAGAAAACATGCACATTTTAGGCTATAGTCAGAAGGGGAAAGTGTCCATAAACAGTTGGTCACTTGCAGAGACAACTCTCTAATTAAGAAAGTTAATTCTCTTCTAAGAAAACAAAAATCACATAATTTTACATTTCTTTTTCACTTCTTTCCCTCAACTCTTTGCTTGCCTATGGAGAAAGTGAGAAAGCAGAGGGCTTAAAGGAGAAAACTTGGAGATGTAGGTAGGCTGGAGGGTTTTACTCGTACCATCAACAAAATATAAATGCCATTTGGATTAAAGGGTTAAATACAAATTAAACCATCAAAGAATGAGAGTAAACCAAGTGCATGTCTATTAAACACCTGTTAGAAGGAATTTTCAAGCTTAAAGGCAGTAAATTGAAGCACAAAAAATAGAATAGATTCAATTATATAAATTTATATTATATCCCTAAATAAAAAAAGCAAATAGACTTCCAAAAATATTAACAGAAAATATAATAAAGAATAACTTTTATGTAATAAAGAAGTTGTACAAATTGATAAGAAAATGCTCAGTTTCTGAGAGATATGAACAGACCAGGGAATTTAAAAATATTTTCGAAAGTGTTCAACTGTTCGACCTCATTAATAATCAAAGGTTAAAAAAATGAAACAATTAGATACGATTTGTCACCTATTAAATTATTAAATATTTTTTAAAAATCATAATTTCTAATCCTTATAAAGATGTGAGATGACACCACTCCTTTTTAAAAATTTTTTATTGATGTTTTAATAGTTTGTAATATTGTAAAGTTTTAGTTGTACATTATTGTTTGTCAGTCACCATATGAATGCATCCCTTCACCCCTTGTGCCCACCCCTCCACCCACCTTGCCCCTGGTAACCACGAAACAGTTCTCTCTGCCCGTGTGTTAGTTTATATTCCACATTTGAGTGAAGTCATACAGTGTTTGTCTTTCTCTCTCTGGCTTATTTCACTTAACATAATACCCTCTAGGTCCATCCATGTTGTTGAAAATGGGACAATTTTGTCTTTTTTTATGGCTCAGTAGTATTCCATTGTATATACATACCACATCTTCTTTATCCAAGTATCAGTTGAGGGACACTTGGGTTCCTTCCACTTCTTGACTACGGTGAATAATGCTGCAATGAACATAGGGGTGCATAAGCCTCTTTGGATGGTTGATTTCAGGTCCGTTGAGTAGATGTCCAGTAGTGGGATTGCTGGATCATAAGGTATTTCTATTTTTAATTTTTTGAGGAATCTCCATACTGTTTTCCATAAATGTTGCACCAGTTTGCATTCCCACCAGCAGTGAATTAGGGTTCCCGTTTCTCCACAACCTTTCCAACATTTGCTCTTTTTTGTCTTGGTGATTATAGCCATTCTAAGGGGTGTAAGGTGATGTCTTAGTGTAGTTTTGACTTGCATTTCCCTGATGATTGGTGATGTTGAACATCTTTTCATGGGCCTGTTGGCCATCTGTATATCTTCCTTGGAAAAATGTCTGTTCATATCCTCTGACCATTTTTTGGCTGGGTTGTTTTTTGTTGTTGTTGTTTAGTTGTGTGAGTTCTTTATATATTATGGAGATTAATCCCTTGTTGGATATACTTTTGAAAATATTTTCTCCCAGCTGGTGGGTTGTCTACGCATTTTGATCCTGGTTTCATTTGCCTTGTAGAAGCTCTGTAGTCTGATGGAGTCCCACTTGTTTATTTTTTCTTTTGTTTCCCTTGTCTAAGTAGACATGGAATCCAAAAGGATCCCTTTATGACTGATGTCAATTAGCATACTGCCTATATTTTCTTCCAGGATTTTTATAGTTTCAGGTTTCACTTTCAGGTCCTTAATCCATTTTGAGTTGATTTTTGTGTATGGCAATAGAAGATGGTCTACTTTCATTCTTTTGCATGTGGCTGTCTAATTTTCCCAGCACCATTATTGAAGAGACTTTCCTTTCTCCATTGTATGTTCTTAGCTCCTTTGTTAAAGATTAGCTGTCCATAGATGTGTGGTTTTATTTCTGGGCTTTCAATTCTGTTCCATTGATCTGTGTGTCGATTTTTGTACCAGTACCATGCTGTTTTGATTACTATAGCTTTGTGCTATATTTTGAAGTCAGGGATTGTGATGCCTCCAGCTTTGTTCTTTTTTTCAGAATTGCTTTAGCTATTCAGGGTCTTTTGTTGCCCCATATGAATTTCAGTATTTTTTGTTCTATTTCCATGAAGAATGTCATTGGGATTCTAATTGGGATTGCATTGAATCTGTAGATTGCTTTAGGTTGTATGGACATTTTAACTATGTTTAGTCTCCCAATCCACGTGCATGAGATATTTTTCCATTTCTTTATGTCTTCATCGATTTCTTTTGATAGTGTCTTGTAGTTTTCATTGTATAGGTCTTTAACCTCCTTGGTTAAATTTATTCCCAGATATTTTATTCTTTTTGTTGCAATTGTAAATGGGATTGTCTTTTTGAGTTCTTTTTCTGTTAGTTCATTTTAGCATATAGAAATGCAACTGATTTTTGTAAGTTGATTTTATATCCACTCCTTTTTTCGTTCTTGGGGAGATCTAATGACTTGGTCCTTCTAGTCTCCACCTGATTCCTCACTCGTTCCTAGGGGAAAAGACTTACCTGATAGGGGAATTTGAAAGGATAAATAGGGCATGCACAGACCATCCCTGTTCCTTTTTCTTCCTGGTGGATCAAACTTCTCACCTGGAGCCCATGGTCTACTCCAGTCCTGCTGGTGTGAAGGAGGGGCCTATCCTGGGTTTAATTCTAGAGATCAGTATAAGAAGCATATTTTCCTGAAGATATAAGCATATTCTCTAATATCAGATTCATCATTGATAAAGGTGATATTTTGGTTTCCATTTGTCTTCTTTGTTTTATATCTCTACTGCTTTAGATATTGGACACAATGAAGGGTACTACTTATTGGGGCTGGTCAAAATCCAACCCTTCATCATTGTGTACCCAAAGCTTTAAAGATGTTCAAAGCCTTTTATCCATTTCTGGAAATTACATTTAGACAAAGCTTTATGTGCTAAGATCTTTATTATATTTTTATTATTAATGATACAATAGTGGTTAATGAACCTATGTTGCATCCACTAACAAGATTGTCACTAAAAGGCAAAAATCAGGATGGAAAAGAATATACATACTCATTCATTCAACCAATTTTTTTGAGCTTGTACTATGAGCCAAGAACTTTGCTATGTAAATTACAAAGAAAAAAGGCTAGAAGGAAATAGACCAAAAATCTTAACAATGTTTCTTTTTAAGAAGTAAGACAAAGGCTGATATCCTCTTTCTGGTTATATGTTTCTTAGGGTCTTTTTAAATTAGCATGTGCTACTTTTATGGCTTTATAAAAGTATATACACTAAAATAATTCAAGGTGAAATAAAACACATACAGTAGAAGACAGAGAAAGAGAGAATAACACTATTAAAAGCCAATGTAGGGGCCGGCCTGGTGGTGCAGCGGTTTAGTTCACGCTTGGCAGCCCGGGGTTCGCCGGTTTGGATCCCGGGCGCCTGCTGACGCACTGCCTGTCAGCCATGCCGTGGGGGCGTCCCATATAAAGTAGAGGAAGACGAGCACGGATGTTAGCCCAGGGCCAGTCTTCCTCAGCAAAAAGAGGAAGATTAGCAACAGATGTTAGCTCAGGGGTGGTCTTCCTCACAAAAAAAAAAAAAAAAAAAAAGCCAATGTGATGCATTAGTTAGGATTAGCTTAGGTTAATATATTTTTAAAAGACTCAAAACAAAGGTGATGGAAATTATATCCCTCTCATAAAAAGAAGCCTGAGTGGTAAAAAAGCTGATAGGTAGATTTACTATATCATTAGGGACATAGGATCGTATCTTCTGCTCTGCATCCTCAGCCTGAGACTTCCTCATTGTCAAGGCCTCTCATAATTCAATATGGCTGCTAGATCTCCAACCATTTCAGAAACAGGAAGGAAGAAGGGAAGTCTTTTAAGGTTTCCCAGAAGTCCTACCTAACATTTCTGTTTACATCTCACTGTGAAAGAAAAATCACAGTAAAAACTAGATGCTAGGCTGTCACCAACTAAAAGGCAGGATTCTCTGCCTAAAAAGAAGAGAATGTTGGGGCTGTAGCCTCTGCCACAAAGTGGATGAGTTTTTAAAAATAATCTCAGAGTGGGGAAAGATATTTTAAGTATGACAGAATACTAAGAAGACATAAAACAGAAAATATTTTGTATAGGCAAATTTTTAAAAATTGCATTGCAAAACCCACCATGAACAAAATCAAAAGACAAAATGTCTTTCCATTAGACATTTCCATTATACATACAAATTAATAAGAAAAGCCTTCAAAACCAATGGAAAAATGTGCAAAGGACATTTCACAGATAAGGAATATACGATGTTGTGAACATACGGTTCAAACAAATTCAAAATAAAACTCCAGTGAGATACTATTTTTTTCACTGATTAGAAACGATAAAAAAATTTAATGACACACTGTATTGGTAAGCGTGCAAGTCAACAGGTACCCTCATATGCCACATATCAGATAATTCTTGTGCCTCACCTCATTTCCTTTAAACTTCACCTCTGATTCCAGCTGTTGCTGCAGTAAAAAAAAAAAAAAAAAAAAATCCTCTGTGGGCTTGGATTTATTTCTGGCTGACCATGTCTTGCCTCAAGCATGCATAAGTCTTTTGCTTTCTTTCCTAGGACTTTTCTGATATCGCATAATGGGACTGCTGGTTGAAGGTACAGGTTTGCTCTAGAAGTATGGGGACTTAACAATTCTGGGTCAAACTTCAATCAATGAGGGATGAGGACTGATGGACAAATGTTTCTTGGGTGAACAATTACAAGAGGTCTCCTACATCCTCCTCTGAAGTTCCTGGTGGCTGGAGCCCCAGATGCCCACAGTGGTGGTCTCAATATGCATCCTTGCATAGGCTTTAATCTGTTTCACTTTTCCTGGTCCTTCACTTCTGCTCCTTTAGATCACTTCCCATATTAATTGCCTGTATACAACCTTTGTCTCAGGCTTTGCTTTTGAGAGTAATTTGAGCTCAGACATATTGCTAATGGGATATAAATTAGTAAGAGTAATTTGATACTATTTACTGTAATTTTTAAAATATTGACCTAGCAATTCCACTTTAGGAATTTATTTTAAAGGTATATACTAATATTTTAGCATGTGTGAAATTATGGTTGTAAAAGAATATGCATTGCAGCATTGTGTAATAGCCAGGAATTTTCTAAAACAACACTAAATTCTTAAAAATATGGGATTGCTTAAATAAATGCCAATATAGCTTTACAATGGAATAGGAGGCAGATAGTAAATGATGAGATAGCTTTATATGGAAAGATCTTTAGAAGTTGGTGTAGAGCAGTAAATATACTAAGCTACCATTTATAATATATACGTGTGTGCATATAGATATATGCTGGTGTATGTGTGGAAGATCCCTGGAAAGAGATTTGACATCAGTGGGTTGTCTCTGAAGAGAACTTGGTGGCTTCGAGTAAATGTGAAATAGAGAGACTTGTTTTTATTTTACATAATTTTGTATTTTTAAAATATTGTGCCATGGAAATATATTACTTATTCAATTTTTATGTCAAGCAAAAAATTTTTTTGTTTTGGTTATTAATATATCATGACTTAGTATTACTTTGCTATTTATAATCCTGGATCCTGTCTGAATGCCTGTCTGAAATGTCTATTACACCTATTTACTGTTTTTTTAACTTAAAAATTTTGTATCAAAAGTTTCAAATACATAAATTAGAATGAATAACAAAATGAACCCTTATGTACCGATCACCCAGGTTTCAACAATTATCATCATTTTACCAATTCTTCCTACTTTTCCCCCGGAGTGTTAAAGCAAATCCTAGATATTTATCATTTCACCCAAAAAATCTACTATTACTTTCAAACCTTCAATGCTTCACAATTGGACACGACATAATAAGTTTTAAAATTTTATTCAATGCACATTGGAATACAAAACAATAATAGCAAATAGCAAAAAGAAAGTAAGTACTCAAAAGGGTTAAATTGGATGAATTACATGAAGCCTAATATATTAAAAATATTTATTAGAAGTATGAAAATAAAGATATTTAATAGTCCCTTAGAAACTAACAGGCTAAAAACAAATTCTTGAACTGCCTAGAAATGGGAAAAATATTCTTTTAAAAAGATGCAAAATTATTCAGAAAATGTTAAATAAACCCAGTCCAACCTGTATGATCTACATATACTAGAGCAGTGGTTGTAAATCTTGGCTAAATCTAGAGTTATAGGTAGAGCTGCTAGATTTAGCAAATAAAAATATAAGACAGCCAGTTAAATTTGAATTTCAGATAAATAGCAAATAATATTTTAGTATAAGTATGTCTCATGCAATATATCCTATGTAATATTTGGGACATATTTATAATAAAATATTCTTATTTCTTTTATCTATATTATTTGTTTATCTGATAATGCCTGGCTTCTACCGCAAGCAAAATAAATCAGACTCTCTGGGGTTGTGGTCTGGGCATTAGAATTTTAAAAACATTCCCCAGATCAGAATCACCTAATTCACAGCTAGGATTAAGAACCACTGCTCTAGGAAATGATAATTTTAGATGAATTAATTAGGTAAATTGGCATCAGGAGAATTGACTTCAGGTGAAATAATATCAGGTGAACTAAATCCCCATCACCACCTTAGCATGTCCACCCTCTAAGTGCATTATGCCCTTCTAAGAATCTAACTCATTTTGTAGACATCACTTATAGGGTCCCACTTTGAATTTGGCATGTGCCTCTGGCTGTCCTCTTTGCATAGATGATGTCTCTCCTGAGTAGAGCAGTTTGCATTTCTTGCCTTTTAGCTAAGGCCTGGAACTGAAGATGTGAACATTCTCTCCAAAGTGGAGGTTGAAGTACCCTGGTCTCAAGTCAACAATGGCTTAGAAATCCGCTTTGATTTGGGGGCAGTTTTGTTTTTGTTTTACTGTAAGTAAGAGTAATTTGGTGACTTGTAAGTGTCAGGAACATAACCAGAGGCAAACTCTGGTATCCCAACTCTTACTTGATTAAGTTGGTTTAAGAAAAGATGTCATGGTGAAAGTCTCCAATTCTGCTTAGTGTTGCTCAGAAAACACCAGACTTCTACATTTACAGACTTTTTCCAAAGCAAAATGTGACCTGAAATCATTTCTTTCTTCTTCTCTGTAGCTAAGGTGCTATCTGTCTCATCAGCTCCAACGATCACTGTGGCAGAGAAGAATGGGCTGTTATTTGATGCCAAATTGAATCTGCAGAGATTCAGTGAACTAAGACTAGAGAATTATTACAGTGACTCAGTATGTGTGTCTATTCGTGATTTTTAACATCGATAGCAAGCAAGACTTACTTTTAATTTCCTCTTAAATATTAGGATGTTTCAGAAAGTCCACAGTTACTGATTAGGCCATTGTGTTTCTGATCTTGGTGATAGAAAGTAGCCAGCTCTTAAACTTAAAAAAAAAATTCATCTGGAGGCTCTAAATGAATTTTCCACAGTTCAGGAGTGCCCATCCTAGCCATAGGGAAAGCATGAATACTCTTCAGCTCACTGCTAATTTTTAGACATCCTTGTTGCCTTTTGATTCTCACAGGCCACTGTCCCATGTGAGAATTGGCATCATTGGCAGCACAGCAATCATCCCAATGTTCTGATCTGAGAAGCGTGGGCTTCAGGAGTGCATTTGTCTTCAAAGGGGTTGAAAGCCAGAATCTTGATTCCTCCTGCTATGATAATATACAAGGCAGCAGAAGGAAACTCTCATGCCAGATGGCCTGCCCCTTGTCTCTGGCCTCCTTACCTGCATTGGCAGGGGTCAAAAGGAGTCTCTATGTGGCCCTCTGCTTAAAGAAAGACATCAGTTTTAGGTAAGTGAGAGCCCCAGAATTCTGAATGTTTTTGACTAGACCCCCTCCCCCCACCCCTCACCTCCAAGTCATAGCCTTACCAACACTATCTGCTACTGGGACTGTCAGAATTAACTTCACAGTTTATATCAGTTTCCAAAAGTTCAGAACTCCTCCAACATTCTCTTTTCCCCCAGAGAGTAACTACCATGTTGTTCTGTGGACTTTTTTTTCTTATACTATTTCCACCCTCCTCAACTCCTGAAATCCTTCCACTGTGCCCTTTGGTCAGTCAAAAACTCCCCTACATCCTCAGCCTCTTTTCTGAAAATTCACCTTCCTACTAACTAAAATCTGGCTCTCCCTGAGGACATTACTTCCATTTATTTTTCTCAAATTGTAGCTGTGGTTTCTCCTTAGCCATAGTACCAGTGGGCCTGGAAATAAGAAATTCTCTTCCTTGCCCCTCATTGCCACTTCCAGATCACTCTACCTTTATTCTGCCTAACAGCGTTCAGCTTAGAATCTTACAGCATCAAATTTTACTACTCACTACCTCTCCTTGTGGCAGTCATCTACTGACCCCATGTTACTCATCCTCATTCCTTAAAAGATTTCAACTGCTGGTTCTTCATCGTCTTCTCCAGTGCTATTCCAGTCATAATTCTTGGTGATTTCAATATCTACATAGATGTTTCTTCTAATAGCCTAGTCTCTAGATTCCTTGAACTTCTCTCCTCCAATGAGCCAATACTCTACCCACCTCTGCCTCTTACTCCCATCCAAAGTCAGATATAGACTTCATGTTATCAGTACCCGGAACACTTCCCTAAGATCAATTTCACACATCAAACTGTTTGACTATCCTCTCCAATTTTTCCAGCTCATTCACTCTAGGACCCTAACTTCGAAAATAATTTCAACCACTCCAATACACAAAGTCTATCAGTTTTACCATCTTTTCATCACTCCCACCACCCTCATGTCCTTACTTATCCTTATCCTGCTAGAAGTCTGTGGCCAATCATTATAATCATTCCATTTTATAACTCTTAACTCCCTGACCTTCTCTCACTTTAATATATTTGCCTATAAAAGCTCTTACCCTTTATAAATCCAAAACTTTGCCTATATCCGGCTAGTATTCACATAGATTAAAGTGGCAGGGAAAACATCACAATATTTCTAGATGTTCACTTTATATTTGTGATTACAAGTTTCAAATGGCCCTTAATGCTGCCTGCAATCATATTGTATTTTGCTAGCCCATTTGCCCTCCCATCCTCATCTATTTTGCCATGACTACTTCATAGTCTGATCTTTCTCCAACCTTGATTGAACACACCCCCGTCTTCTCTGTCAGTAGAGCATCTTACTTCTTCACTTGTTGATCAATGAATTGATCTGAGGAGGGTGTCCACAAACTCTCACCACGTTGACCTTCTGACCTGTCTTTATTCCCTTATATCCTGCTTACGTTCTGTGACTACTAGACTATTTCACTTATGCTCAAATCCCCTCCCATGCCATGTATTCAAAGACATTGCGTTCTGCCAATGTATTATCAATTTTCTCCTTTCTACAGGATCTTTCCCAACAGCATACAAGCATATTGTTATTTCTCACATCTTAAAATAACTATTTATTGACCTCATTTTCCCTTCCAGCCACTGTTCATTTCTCTTCTCTTAGAAAAAAAATTTCTTGAAAGAGTTCCCTATACATACCATCTCCAGTTCCTCTCCTAATCTCTTTTTTTTCAGTTTTAAAATAATTACATTTAAACAATTAGTACTCATAGCTACGTGGCCATGAATTCAAATGCCTTCATTCGAAACCACTGTTTTTCATTTTAGAAATTGATACCTGGCCTGAAGAGTTAGTTGCAATGGCTCAGATTTATTCTTAAAAAAATCAAACCTAAAGAAAAGTTGACCGATTATTAAAATGAACATCCATATTCCTTATATCAAGATTCACCATTTCTTAACATTTGGCCACATTTGCTTCTCTCTCTCTCTCCCTCCTTCTCTGCATACTTTTTGGTGAACCATTTGAAAGTAAGTTTAAAAATCATGACACATCACTGCTAAATAATGCAGTATGCATCTCCTAACAATAAGAACATTCTCCTACATAATCATAGTGATACTTTCACAAATAAGGAAATTAATATTATTTCAATGATTCTACCTTATATATAGTTCACATTCAAATTTCATCAATTGTCCCCGAAATGTATAGTTTTCTTTCAATTCATGATCCAATTGTATTTCACTCATTGCATTTGGTTGTTATTGACCTTCAGTCTCTTTCATGTTAGAATGGTTCCCCTACCTTATTTGTTTTTCATATAATTGACTTTTTAAAAGAAGCCCTGGCTAGTAATCCCACAGACTGTCCCACATTCTGGACTTGTCTAATTCTTTCCTCTCATGATTAGACTGAGATTAAACATTTTTGGCAAGAATACTATACATGTGTGTATGCAGTACCTCTACATATACATTGCATCTTATCAGGAGGTATGTGGTATTAGATTGTCCCACAATTGGTAATGTTAAGTTTGATTACTTGGTTGAGGGAGTGATGCTACATCTCTCTTTTGTAGAGATAAATTTTACCTTTGAAACTAGTAGGTAATTTGTGGGGTGATACTTTGAGAACTTGGATTATCCTTCTCCCTAAATGATTTCACTCAATGGTTTTAACACCCTTTTATGTTATTCATTGATAATATCTATTATGTAGGGGATTACCAAATGTTAATTTTCTAATTCTAGCATTCCTTTTTCATTCCATTTTTTTGAGGGAGTGGGTAAAAGAGTTTCTCCTATTCCTCTTTCTCTCTCTCTTTTATCAATGTGGAAAAAACAGATTTATTTTTATTCAGTGTGTTATAATGCATTATCATTATTATTATTTTTGGTATTCAACATCTCTTTAGTTTGGCCAGTGAAATCCCTTTCAAGTAAGCTCTGTGTCCTTTTGACATAACCTCCCCATTCTCTGAGTATTCCTTGCTGTCTAGAAATATATGATGCTTCAGACTTAATTTATGTTTTTCTTACCCCACACCTGAAAGCAGGTCTTTCTCCAAGGATCTCTGGTTCCTTTTAGCGGAAGATAGTATTCAGAAACCAAAATCTAGGTGATAGATGTGTTCATTGCTATGAGGTGTCTGTGTTTCTGGGCTTTATTAGTCGACTTGTATTCATGAGTTTATTCTAGTACTTCCAATTAAAATCCAATGGCATTGGGTTCTTCCTTACATTTCTCTTCTCTTTTCAGTGCAAACCCTGGTTCCAACCAGCACTTACATATTTACTCATTTTTTTTCTGTCTTACAATATACCCTAAATAGTTTCAGAATTATACCATCAGTACCACTAGCAATGACATACCTACTAGGTAAATGTTCCATTCTCTCTTGAGCCCACTCTAATCATGCTTTCACCATGACCATTTCACTAGAATGCTCTTTTTAATTTTCAGTTCTCATTTTACTTGACCTTTCTGCAACGTTGACTGTAGTTAATCTCTTCTCCCTTGAAACACTTTCTTTACGTGGTTTTTACAAATTACTGGTTTTTCTCCTGTATCACTAGCTCTCCTCAGTCTTCTTGGTTAGTTCCTCATCACGCCACAACCTCTTGATGTTGGAGTGCTACAGAATTGATTCTTATACCTCTTATCTCTTTTATCTCCTCTCATTTCCTCATTTTTTCATCCAGTCCCATCGATTTATAAACCATCTATTCACTGACTACTTTCCAATTTTATCTTAGGTTTCAACATCTTTCTTGAACTCCAGGCTTGTATATTCAGTTGCCTACTCAACATCTCTATATGGCTGTCTAATAGGCATCTCAAATTTAACATTTCCAAGTGCAAATTCTTGATCTCTCTCCCCCACATCTCCTCTTCCCTCTGCCATTAGTGGCAACTCGTCCTTCTAGTTGCTCAGGCCAAATTACAGAGTTATCTTGGGCTTCTCTCTTTTTTATTACATCTAATTCATCAGCAAATCCTATTGTCTTTATCTTCAAAATTTACTCAGAATCCAACCAGTTCTAACCACTACCACTTTTACCACCCCATCCAAGATACCATAATCTTTCAGAGGTTATTACAATAGCCTCCTAAGTGGTCTCCACTCTTTTCCTCTTGCCCCTTTGTTCAGTCTATTCTCAGCACAGTATCCCCAGTGATCAGGTTAAAACAGCAGTCAATTTTGATCATTTCTCTAAAGTCTTTCCGTCTCTCCCAAATAAAAGCCAAAGATATAAGAATCACCTACACACAAGCTACACACAAGCTACTCCTTTCTAACTTCTTATCTCTTATTATTCTCCCTCTTACTCATTTTGATCCAGCTACTCTGGTCTTTTTGATGTCCCTTAAACATGCCCGAAAGGCTTCTGTCAGAGGATCTTTACATTTACTGTTCACTTTATCTGGTATGTTTTTCTCGGATATCCACATGCTTTGCTCCTTCACCTTGTTCTGATTTTTACTCAAATGTTACCTTTCCTGTGTGGCCTCCCCCTCTACTGCACTCCCTATCCTCCTTCCCTGTTTTATTATTTTTTTATAGAGCTGTTCACCATCTAACTATTACTTACTTTGTTTATTTTCCCCTCCTCCCCATCCACCCCCAAGAAAATAAACTCCATGAAGGCAGGATATTTTGCCACAAGCAGGATATTTGCTGCCAGAGAGCTATTTTCTGAAAGAGGGTTGTTATCTGTGTTATTAGCAATAGCCCGCTGCTATTGCCACGGGGTATAGTAGCTAAGTCCACTTCACCTAAGTGCATTCTAATACAGAATTTTCTATTTTCAAACCTTTGGGAAGATACTCTCGAATCTTCAGTTGAAGACTTCTATGTTGATAAAGCAATTGTCAATAAATTTCTACTGAAGACTCCTGTGGTTAATAAAGTAAGTGAATGATTTTTCATCTTTTGTAAAATCAAATCCAGCATTCCTAGAAAGGAAAATTTGGTTAATCAAAGATTATTAGTAGCAAGTACATACCACTTACTAGTTACCAGTATTCAAAGAATTAGAATAACATACCACTAAAACTATACCAACCATGATTGAATCTCTCTGAAGTGATTCAGAGGGTGATGTAACACATTTGCAATAATTCAGGTTCATCTGTATGTGAATAATGATTGTTTTATGTAATTGTGCATGAAATATGGCTAATGGAGAGATATAAGAATGAATGTCAGGCATAGCTTCATTGATTATTTATTTGAAAATTATGACGCTATAATATAAAGAAAATTATGTAATGGTGTAACAGAGTTTCTAATTTACACATTATATTTATACATGTTAAGAAAAAGGCTTATTTCCTCTCACTGATCTGATCTCCTCCATGATGCCCCCATTCTGCTGAGCAGATGGGGAGAAAAGTATGTCTCCTCTAATATATCAGTGTGGTCCAATAATATAAACACTCTCTTTAAATAATTCAGTCTTTGTTTTGTCTTACAATCTTTGGATTTACCTGAAGCATTTACTTCATCTATATTTCTTAGAATAACATATTTGGATTTAATGACTTATTTGGATTTAAATCTCTATCATAATTTGTGCTATTTTTTCCATTTGTTTTTCTTGCTTTTTTTTTTTTGTTTTGGTGATTGGCTGGTTATTTTTTCTCGTTTAAATTTTCCTAGTTTGGGATATGTAATCTCTATTTCTATTATTTTAGTGGCTACTCTAGTAATTGCAACACGTATATCTGACTTATCAATGTTTAAAATCAATCAATATTTTCTCCTCCTGAACTAAACAAGATTTTAGACACTTTAAATTCATTCACCTCCATCACCATTTATATACTATAGTTTTAATGTGTCTTAATTTTATCCTTTTTCTTCTTTAAAAAGCTCCAAACATTATTATTGATGTTATTATTATATTAGATTTATTCATTATTTTCTTTTTTCTAGTTTCTTTATTCCTTCTTTCATCTGATATTTTCCATTTAAGATGAGGTTACTTTTGCCTAAGGTATAATCTTTAGAATTGCTTTAGTGTGTGGTCTGTTGGTGGCAAACTCAGATTTTTGGGGTCTGAAAATATCTTTATTTCCTATTTGCTTTTGAGAGATATTTATGCTAGGCTAAGAATTCTAGGTTAACTGTAATTTTATATCACACATTGACAGTATCATTCCATTGTCCTCTGGCTTCCATTGTTGCTGCTGGAAAGTTAGTTCTCTGTCATTACTGTAAAAGAAATCCATCTTTTATATCGATTTTAAGATAATCTTTTCATCTCCAGTAATCTGCAGTTTCCCTATGATGTATGTATGTGTTTATTTATTTGTATTTATCCTATATGAGATTCATTTGGTTTTTTGAATTTGTGGCTTGGTGTTATGGATAATACTAATTAATTATGTCTTTAAATACTGCTTTCACCCCTTCTCTTTTCTCCTTCTGGAACTCCAATTAGATCTATACATACCCTTTTACTCTATTCTCTCTGTCTCTTACACTCTCTTTCATAATCGCTACATCTTTTCTCTCTTTGCTACATTCTGTCTTTCCGTCTATTATTCTTTTTCATCTATGTCTGATATGTTCTTAAAATTCCTCACTGAGTTGTAAACTTTCATTTATTACAACTTTGCAGAAGTTCTATCTGCTCTTTACTCAAATATACTTGCTTATTCTTCATGGTCTTTGTTCCCTCCATTTATTTTCAAACTTGTCTTTTATTTCTTTAAATACATTAAATCCAGTCATTTTATGTTTTGTGTTTGATAATTCCATTATCTAAAGTCATTGCATGTCTGCTTCAGCTGTTTTTGTTTCTGCTGGTTCTCACTCTGGCATCTTGTTTCCTTGTATGTTTAATAATTTTTTTACGGTAAGTTGATCACTTTCCCTGGAATTCTATATTTGGAAATTTGAAGCCTGAAATAAAGGGGGGGGGGGTTTCTAGGTGTAACTTGTACTTCTTCCCAGTTCCAGGGGCACTACCAGTTTGATATCAATATAAAGTTATATTCTCAACTTGAGGTTTCCATTTTTTTTTCAACTATCCAGGTCCAGTGCATACAAGCTACAAAACTACATGAGGGCTAGAAGTGGTTCCAAAGTCTTAGTGGTGATTCCTACCTGCCACCCTCCTGCCCCTACTGCCAGCCTCAGGAATAGTTTTCAGACAGTTTTTATTGAAGTCCCTGGGGTGGAAGTTATATCTCATTCACTTAATAGGGATGTGTATCCCTTTCAGAGTCTCTCCTTTGGTGGGGGAGAATCTCCTATTCGACCTTCCACATTGGTTGACTCTAAATCTTTTTCACCTGGTCCTTGTGCTAAGTGAGGATATGAAAACTGAAGCTCCATTACCAAACACCAGAGACAAATGGATAGGAACTAACTACTGACACATGCAATAACACAGGTGAATTTCAAAGCATTACGCTAAATGAAAGTTGCTAGGTGCAGAAGGCTACATATATGTGATTCCATTTATACTGGGACAGAAATCAGATGAGTGGTTACCGGGGTCTGTGGGTGGGGTGAAGGATTGAACACAAAGGGGCATGAGAGAATTTTGGGGGGCAATGGAAATATTCTATATCTTGATTGTGGTGGTAGTTAAATGACTATGTGTGTTTGTCAAAATTCATCAAACTGTACACCTTAAAAGAGTGAATTTTACTGCATGGAGGTTATATCCCAATCAACCTGACTTTAAACAGATCGCACACACACACACGAAGTTCAAATGTATCCAGTTCTGTAAATGTCCCCAGGGTGAAGCTGATATCAGTGATAATCTCTCTCGGTTCCCAGAGGGCAGAGATTTTTGTCTATTTATTCACTGCTGTACCCCCAGCATGTAGAACAACCCTAAAATATCATAGGTCCTTTATAAGTACTGGTTAATTGACTAAATAAATGGATTTCTAAGCAGTGGCCCTCAAACTTTTAAAGATCAAATGCACTTTTATGAGGGCCAAAGGTAGTCATAATGAAAAAAGCACTAGACTCAGAGTCAAAATCTGATTTCCAGGACAGTTGTGTTGCTGACTTGCAGTTAAGACATCCCATTTCTTTGGGCCTCAGTTTCTTTTCTTTCTGTTTTTTTTTTTTTTAGGTGAGGAAGACCAGCCCTGAGCTAACATCTGTTGCTAATCTTCCTCTTTTTGCTGAGGAAGACTGGCCCTGGGCTAACATCCACGCCCATCCTCCTCTACTTTACATGGGACGCTGCCACAGCATGGCTGACAAGCGGTACATTGGCGGGCGCCTGGGATCCGAACCGGCGAACCCCGGGCTGCCAAGCGCGAACTAAACTGCTGTGCCACTGGGTCGGCCCCTCAGTTTCTTTATATGTAAAATGAAAACTATACTAGGTATCTCTTCTGTTTCTCAGACAAAAATTACAATTTTAACTCTCCACATAACCTCTAATCACCCATTTTCATTTACTTCTTCCACATCCAGAAGTCCAGAAATATTAAGAGAATGAATCTTCAGTTGTGCATTATCTTGAGTTTATTAAATTTTAGAAATAAATTGCATTTCTTTCAGTGTCATACTTAGAGCATATCAGAAATGAGGCATCATTTAATACATATTTATTAATAAATCATTGTATTTACCATGACTGTGATTGTGGAATTGGGATAAGAAGTAGTTAACATGCACAAGTATTCCCCAGAGCCTCACAAGAGTGAATTAATGAACAATTGGGTTGGTCAGGCAATCTTGGAAGAGTTAGAGGATAATACTTTTTAAATGTTCCTGAAATTATCTGAAAAGAATTTCAAAAATATAAATGGAATTTGTAGTCCTTATCTGTATTAGCTATTATATATGAACTGATGAATATTGATTACCATATAAAAATAAATACCTTTTAAAGTTAAAACATAAAATTTGATGTTTATCCATAATACTGAATAATCAATTTTAAGGTAGTCTGAAAGTCACTAAGAAATATTGAGACAGGTGACCCTAAAATAATGATAAAGAAAAATAATGATAAAGTTTATTTCCTTTCTCACAGTATTCTTCAAATGCACTATCTTTCCTTTCTGCCTTTGTCTCTAAACCTGTATATGTGCTTTTCCCTATTGCTAGGTTGCTGTTTCCCTTCCTCTTTGCCTGAATAACTCCTCACCTTTCAGAGCCCAGCCTTTCCTAACCTTCCATCCCTCACCTGCAATTTTGAGTTCTTCTATTATCTTATGTTCTTCTTATAGTAGTCTGTAACATATTTGTTGTAACAATTTAATTGCCTATCTTACTTGTCAGGATCCAAGTTTTGTGAGGTGGGGATATTGTCCTTCTCATTCAACATCATATTTTCTTTCTTTCCTTTTTTTGCAGGGAAAGATTCACCCTGAGCTAACATCTGTTGCCAATCTCCCTCTTTTTTTCCTCCCCACAGCCCCAGTGCATGGTTGTATATCATATCCTAGTTTTAAGTGCTTCTAGTTGTTCTATGTGAGCTTCTGCCACAGCATGGCAACTGACAGATGGGTGGTGTGGTTTTGCGACTGGGAAGGAACTTGGGCCACCGAAGTGGTGAGAGCATCAAACTTTAACCACTAGGTCATCAGGGCTGGCTCTCAACATCATATTTTCTGACCCTAGGATAGACCAAACCATAGAAGGTACTTAATAATATTTAGTAACTGAATGACTATAGTGCTGATTGAGTGTTAGGTGAAATGAAACAACCTTTAGAAGACAAGTCCCTTGATTTAACGCTTCTGTGAAGAAAAGCTGTCATAGGTTATTTAGTGATCAAATTCTAAAACTCCTTTACTGGGCCCATGTGAATGACTTAAGAGCTCTGTGGAGTGGACTATTTGCAAGATTAGGAGGCCTAGTGATCCTGATGGCAATTACTGGAAACAGCCTCATCATAGTGTAAACACAAGTAATACACAGAACTAGTTTGCAAACATATAAACGTCTTGGAAATGCTTTGAAAACCATTGGTTTAGAGAAAATAGGAAGTCCAACAAAGAGCTCTCCACAAAGGAAGTTTATTTTTCTATTTCGAGGCACAGAGTAGGTATCTGTAACTCCTTTAGAAGAGGGGAAGAATTTAAAACTGTGGTTTCTATTATTGGAAATCACAGGCAGAGAATAAAATAGTATCTTCAGAGCTATGAAGAAACTGCCTCAGTATTTCCTTCAGGCAGCCACCATTACAGTGAAGCAATCTATATACTTTGATCTAATATCAAGGAATTATGAATTTAAAGGTTAACTAATTTATTACATGCATATAAGACCATCAATCTTAGCAATTCATATAATCTCTACTTCAAGTAGCATTATTTAAAAGGAATCAAAGCTGTATAGTATTTTCATAACGGATTGTCACATTAGATCAGGTTTTTATTTTGTCACTTCATTGAATCTGCTCTGCCAAGGTCACAAGGGACCTCTATCTTTCCATCTCAAGTTTCATCTTAACTAAACACTCAGCAGTATTTCTTTCCTCCTTGTTGACAGAGTTTCTCGACATGACTTTCAGGGCACATTCTCTCCTGGATTTCCTCCTACCACACTGGTCACTCCCCCTCAGTTTCCTTTGCTGGCTTCTCCCCATTGTCTAGACCTCTAAATGCTGATGTGCCCTAGGATTGGCCATCTTCTCTATCTACATGAATTCTCAAGATGATCTCATTCCAGTTTCATTGCTTTTATTATAGTTTTCCTAATCTTTACTGTAAAATTCATATTACCAGATGTGGTATCTCCCCTAAGTTCTCAGACCCAAATATCCAGTTGTCCAATCGACATAATTTAGATGTTTAACAAGCATTTCAAATTTGGACATTTGAAATGTCCAAAATTCTTGATTTTTCATCCCAAAACTAATCCCAGCTTTCCCCACATCAGCAAATGGCGTGACCAATCACCAAGATACCCCAAACAAACTGAGGGCCATTCTTTCTTTTATTATTTAACATTCCACATCAAATCATGTCAATTTTATCTCTAAAATATGTGCCAAATCCAACCAATTTTTATTAACTCCAGTGCTTTCACCCTAGTTCAAACTACCATTATCTTTTGCCCGTATTACTGCAAGGGCCTTCTAACTGGTCTCCCTTCTTCCACCCATACAACAACTAGACTTATCTTTTTATAACACAAATCAAATCTCTGTTCAAAACCCTCTATTGGTTTCTCATCATCACCTTTCTCCTTTATAACACTTGCCATACCTTACATAATATTATGTATCAATTTGTAGGCTCCCTAAAGGTAGGGACTTTGTATTACTCATACTGTGTACCCAGAGCCTAGAGGAGCGCCTGACACTTAATAGAAGATCAATAAATATTTGCTGAATCAATTAATGAATCGCCAAGTTTTTTAAAAAAATCTTTGATAACTGATGTTAAAATCTGGTAAAACAGAAATAACCAATGCTTATCTGGTGATACTTGTCTTTGTAGCTACATCCTAGGATTATGCTTAGAGCCCCATACATCATATTTTTTCTCACATGACTGCAACAAAGAATTCCAACTCCTCATCCTAGGTTATCTTTTCTTCAGCAGCATAAGCCCTGCGATATGTTATCTTCCAGGAGGAGGTAACTTTAAAAACTATCCTTTTAAATACAATAAAAAGATGGAGATACATATGTGACATATATGGGCCTCTATCTGTAGGCATGATTTTTTACAGTGAGTTAGTATGATGGACAGCTTGAAAAATCTATGCTGTGATTCCTCCAGAAATTCCCCTCCTGCCAAGACACAATATGTATTTTTATATGAGAGGGAAAGATAAAAACCAAACAGAGCTATTAAGTGTCAAAACATAAACCTAAACTTGTAATCATTTACTTATTCTTTCCACCACTACTTATTGAACTCCCACAGTATGTCAGGCATTATGCTATGCCCTGGGGAAACAGCAGAGAACAAGACAGATAGGGTCTGTGCTCTCAAAGAATATACATTTGAGTGGGGGCAGTTAGACAGTGAATAAGTAAACAAATATATAAAATGATTAAAAATTGTGATTAGTGCTCTTAAGGAAATAAACATGTTGCTTTGCTAGAAAAAAAGAGGGAGACTGTGGTAGGTGGATGCCCTTCTCAAAGAATCCACATTCTAGTCCTCAGAACTTGTGAATATGTTATATTACATAACAAGGGGGATTAATGTTGCTAATCAGCTGACCCTGAGCTCAGAAGATTATCCTGGATTATCTGAGTGGGCCCAACATTATCACTAGGGTGGAGAAAAGAGGCAGGGGAGAGGGTATCAGAGTCAGAGAATGATTTGAAGATGCTACACTCTTGACTTTGAAGATGGAAGAAGGGACCACAAGCTCAGAAGTGCATGTGGCCTCTGAAAGCTGGAAAAGTCAAGGGAATGGATTCTCCCCTAGAGACTCCAGAAAGAAAGCACTTCTGGTACCTTGATTTTAGCCCGTGATACCCATTTCAGACTTCTGACCCTCAGAAGTCTAAGATAATAAATTTGTCGTGTTTAATGCCACCAAGCTTGCGGTAATTTACAGCAGCAAGTAGAAAAATAACAGAGACTTTAGATAGGCGAGTCAAAGAAAGCTTCTGTAAAAAGGTCTCATTAATCTGAGAGTTGAAAGACTAGAAGGAGCATGTCATGAAGAGCTGGTGATAATGCATTTGAGGCAGAGAAACAGCAAGCCCAAGGGCCGCAAGATTATGTTCCAGAAACTGATGAAAGGTCAGAGTAATTCAAGTGTGATGATGGAGGGAGAAAGTGGTTAATAAGAGACTGGAAATTTAGGTAGGATTAGTTTATACAGGGCCTTACAGGCTGTATTAAGGAAGTTAGAGTGTGCTCTCAGTGGAAGACATTCAATGGTTTTAAACATGGGTATGAAATGATCTATCTTGTGTCTTTTAAAGTAACTTTTTATTGCAGTATGACATAATTAACATGTACAAATCATAGTGTATAGCTCAATAGATTTTTACAGAGTGAACACACCTGTGTAACCACTACCCAAATCAAGAAATAGAATATTACCAACACCCCTGAAGCCTCCCTCGGGCCCCTTTCTAGTCTTTGTCTTCACTAAAGGTAACCACTACATCATCTTAGAGTAGTTTCTCCAGTTATTGAGCTTTATACAAATAGAATAATATGAGAAAACATATATGTTTTTTTCGCTTCTGATTTTTTTCTGCTGAACATTATGTTTGTGAGATGTATCCATATTGTTGCATATAATACTAGTTTTTTTTTTAAAAAGTCATTGCTGTGTGTATTTCTGTATATGGCAACAACAAAATGTTTATCCATTCTACGGTTGAGGTACATTTGGATTGCTCCCAAATTTGAGCTATGATGAACATTCTTGTATGTGTCTTTTTGTCTGCACACATAAGCATTTCTATTGGGTATATACCTAAGAGTGCAATTACTCAGTTGTAGGGCATGCATACACTGAATTTAAGTAAATGCTGCCAGAGAGTTTTCCAGAGTGATTGTACCAATTTACACTCCACCAGCAGTGTGTGGTAGTTGAAGGTGCCCCATTCTTTCCAACACTTGAAAATGTCAGCTTTTACTACTAATTAATTAATTCATTAATTAAGCCATTGTGTTGGATGGGTAAAGCCATTTCATTGTGGTTTAAAATTCCATTTCTTTGATAATTAATGCTGTTGAAAACCTTTTCATATGCTTATTGGCTATTTGGAGATGCTCTTTTATTAAGTTTTCGTTCACTGACTTACTACTTCAGTTTTTTAAAAATACTTTTGACTTCCATGGAGCAGATTATATTAGCCAATTTTAAGCACTTGTTTGGATCTTGGTGCAACATGAATGAAGTTTGGTATATGCATAGAAAATATATTTTACAAGTGCTTATATACAGAGGGAATGCTACAGAAACAGGTGTGCAACACAACACCCTCAAAGTGCAATTTATCTGTATGATTAATCATGAAACTGAGTCACATCATGCTTTCTGAAAGTGTTGATCTATCTTAAGACACCTTACTCCTGTCCCTCCCACAGCCAACTTTGTGTATCATACTCTCTCATGAATTGAATTTATTAATGAAATTGTGTCCTTTAAACACAAGCTTCACAGAAATTTAATGATTGGAGAGAAAATGCAATGCTGCATAAAATTTAATTTAATGGCCTCCAGAAAAAATTAAATTTACTAGTTTGAAACCAAGTTAGATGAATTCTGAAACATAAAAATGTGGAGGAGAAAGGGCATGTCCAGTTAATGGGATTTCTGGCTGACTGCCCAAGGAGATTCTGCAAAATCTTACAATACAAGGTAAAAACCCCCTCTGGAGCAAGTAGTATGCCTGTGGAGAATGCGGAGGGCTCCGCCCAACAATAAATTACCTTTGTACAGCAGGTTTTATTGCCCTGACCTGCATTGTGGGCAGGCTTTCTCTCATTGTCTCTCCCTCTGAGTCGTTCGTGTTGCTTGTTCTGTTTTAAAGATGACTCAGCCAGACTCTTAGTCTTTCCTCTTACCTTCTCCTTTCCCTACCCTCCCCCTAGAGTTTTTGTTCCTAGAGTAGCAGAATCAGACCAAAGGCTTTTTTGTTGATGTTCCAGCATACTGAGCTATTGGCCCTGAGAAGTAAACTGTTTCTTTTCTCTTTCGAACCTTCAGCGATTACATTCGTCGTCCACCTAGGCTACCTCTGGCCCTCTCAATTCTCTAAAGCTAGTGATCCCAAATATCCACGGCTTCTGAGGGTGGGGCTGCTTTTCATCCCTGCTCTCTCCTGGAATAACCACTGCAATCCCCTCTGCAGCCCCAGGCAAGGAGACGGCAGAGCAGCCACAGATGCAAAGGTGACAGAGCAGGCATTCTGCCAAGTTCTGCCAGCTGCTTTCCTTCCGCCACACCTTCCTCGGCTGTTCTATATTTGAAGAACCTAGTAAATTCATTTCCCCCGGGCAAGGAACTCAGGGAGGGGTCGGGGCAGAGAAGGGAGTGTCTTAGGGGCGAAAAATGCAGTTGACTCGCCCTCTGCTGGTTAAAGATCTGAATTATCGCCGCCAAAACAAAGTGGGAAAGAGAAAGCAATCCATATAATACGGATAAATTACAGCTAAAACTAGGCTTAATTTAGCCTATTTGTCCATCTTAAATAGCTACTTGTTCTCCTTTAGCCCTACCTGCTGCCCCAGCACTGAGATTTAATTAGACTCTGATTCTAAGCCTGTCTTGAGCCCATTTTCATTAGCCCTTGCATTTTGCCGTTAAGGACGCGAATTAAAACCCACAAACGTGTTCTTTTTGTCTAATTTGTTGCTAGGCAACTGGAAAAATAACACCTAAACCATCACTTCCAGAGCACACTTGTGTTTCAGTCCAATCAGTCTCTTTGCCTGAAATAGTATTTTCACGCGAACAAAGATAGCTGTTGTTTGTGTTTTTGAGACTAATTAATTGGAAAACAATACAGATAAAGCAGTCCGCCTCCATGCTGGTTTTCTTAGGAAAGCTGACAGTCAGCTTTGTGCAAGATGAGATATTGGCCGCCATAACTCACATGGACTTTTGTACCGCCTTTGCTGTCTTACGCACTTTGCTGGAATAAACCAACACACCAGAACTGGATAACCTAACGTCTGTCGCACAGCAAGTCAGCATTTACAAGAATACACTTAGAATCTGGCTGGTAGTGAGAGAAAAAATCAGGATTTTGCAAGATGGGATATTATTTAATATCAGCTGGTTCCCCTGCCAGCCTAAATGTCCCAAATCAAGGGGTTCTTACTCCCCTCCATATCTGGCATGGTAAATTAGTCAGTCACGCGGCCCTTGGAACCGGTTGGGATTGGCCAGTTCCTTTGTCAGGTGAAAATCTCTGCAGCGAGTCATGGGACTAAACTGGGCGGTGTCGCTGTCCGCGTCCAGGGTGCTGAACTCTAGGCGTGGCCAGAGAGATTTCCATTACATGACAACTTCCGGTAGGGCGGGGTCGGGGTCGCGCTCCAAAAACTGGATCCATCTGCCACCTGGTGGTAGATGAGGAAAATACTTTTGATAAAGTTCAAAAAGGACTTTGGGTTGAGACCCCAAACTCTAAAGAAACAAATTGGAGGGGCTTGGGATCTTGGACCTCAGGAGGTGGTTTTGGGGAGATCTGCCTATTTTTAAAATCCATAGAGAGGTATAGGAGAAGTGAGAATTTCCAGAGTGATCTCTCTTCTCTTCTACCCAAGAAAATAATTTACAAATATGTCTAAATTTTCTCAAGCATTTCTTCCAACACATCTTCTTATCAGATAGGTATTTGAAAAGTATTTGTATATATAGGCATTGAGAAATATTTACTAAAATGTTCACAGAGTACATTTTACTAAAAGAAATGCTCTATGGAAGCTCTATCTTGTTAGCCAAATACATTAAGGAAGCTTAGCTGAGAGTACTGCTCTGATTTCAGCTTCTGGAAGGAAAAAAAAGTGTAATGATATTATATGTGGTAAGAGGTAATAGGAATTCCAAGAGGAAAACTCTTGTTCCTTTTCATTTTCTTCCAGGACTAGTATATAAGAGAGCTGAATATATAGGAAGTTAATGGTATGCTTATTATTTTTACCTGTGTATTTTTACACTGGGTACTTTTACACAGTGATGATTCAGTCACTATGAAATATTTACATTCAACTTCAGATGGGGTGTCCCTTAGGTTGCTGAGTAAGTAGAGATTCTTTGACAGATAATGAAGAAAAAAAACAGGAGAAAGATAATGAAATGCCTCATTCAAATGTTATTTTTATAAAAATACTATGAAAAGGTGGGTGCTTTTTTTCAGAAGCTGTGAAGTCAAAATTCCAACTGACCATCAAATTTCCATGTCTCTCATGTAACCTCTTCTTCCTAATTAGTTTAATATCACTCTTCCCATCTTTTGAAGCAAGTGACTGCTATATAGCCAGTCTTACTTACTGTACAGATGTATGGGTTACAGTGTAAAATCAATTCTAACAAGTTGAGAGTAAAATAAATTTCTTTCTCAAACAATCAATCTAAAAAAAATAGTCCTATCCAGGAAGTACACTTGGCTTTGTCAGCCAACCCAGTTAATATTTAGTACTCTTATATATATTTTCTCATTTACTATTCTATGGATCTTAACACAGACAATATGCCTATCATTTCTGTTTTAAGCTATACACCATTATTTTCAAAATGTTAATGTCAATAAAAATTTAGGTACTGAATTTGGGGTTGTTACTTGAATTGTCTTCAGTTATAAAAGGGAGGAATAGGTCAGAGTTTAATGAGGAGAATGACCACTCTAACCTAGGCTCCATTTGATTAAATTAGGAAGTTTCCCAAACAACTGTCAGATTTTATGGAAAGACACCTATAACCTATGCTACAAAGGTCAAAGTGGAAAACAAGCATGAATAAGAGCACAAAAGCCATCTGTTTAAAATAAGAGTGTAATATAAATCTGGCCTATTGATGGTATTGGTTTATATTGTGACTCCTTATGTTACCGTGGAAGACAGAAACATTATACGCACGTGCACATGGTGAACAATAAGAGGCATTGTCATTTAAAGCAACAGATGGTAGATCACGAGCAGCTGCAATAAATTTAGCTGCCTAAGACTTCTAGACCCCAAAGCCTCCTGTTCCTGCCAAGACAAATAAGAAACCTCAAATGCATGAAAAGACACAATGGAAGAAGAGAATTCTAAAATAATAGTAAAGTCTAAAACTACAGATGTGACCTCAAAGTTTTAAAATACATCTGCTCCTAAAAATAGACAACTTTTGTCAGACTTAAGGAGTATGTAAGAAAGAAAATTAAAGGGGATGGCAGATATTAATATGGTTATAAGTATGACTATAACAATAAATATCATAAATATTAAACTGCAAGGCTACTTGAAGTTTGGATATAATAATAGAAAAAATGAATGGGGAGATTCTCCAATATTCTAGTTAGGGTATTTTTTCTGAAATAAGTTGAAGATAGTGACAAAATTCACAGCAGAACAATCTCAGAAGCATTTAAACCTATGATGTAAATGTAAATAAACATAAATGACATGTTTTACATAAATATTAGAATAGATTTTAATTTAAACTAATTTTTTAAACAGGAAATATAGAGTCTTATAGGACAGAATACGGGGTAAAACAATTTATTATCCAATATGAGACTAATTATATTTCTTTGGATTGCCTGAGTAGATTTTCAAACAAACAAAAAAATTGGCACTGAGGTAATAGTGCAATAATTCCAAAATTATTTTGTGCATGTATTTTTAAATAGACTTTATTTTTTAGAGCTGTTTTAGGTTCACAGCAATACTGATCAGAAAGTTCAGAGAGTTCCCATATATTCTGTGCCCCGATACATGGACAGCCTCCCTCACTATGAACATCTTGCACCAGAGTAGTGCATTCGTTACAAGAGATGAACCAACAGTGACACATTATATTAGGATTCACTGTTGGTGTTGTACACTCTATGGATTTTAACAAATGTATAATTACATGTATCCACTATTATAGTATCATTCAGAATAGTTTCACTACCCTAAAAATCCCCTGTGGCTTTCCCAAGAAGACGGAGAACAAGTCAAAGATATTCCTTCTTACCACTTCTAAACATTGACCGGAAGTCTTGGCTATGCAGTAAGATGAGAAAAGGAAATAAGAGGTATACTGATTGAGAAGGAAGAAATAAAACTGTCTTTATTTGCAGATGACATGATCGTCTATGTAGAAAATCCAAAAGAATTGACAAAAAACTCCTGAATAAGTGATTATAGCAAGGTTGCAGGATACAAGATTGAAATACAAAAGCCAATCACTTTCCTACATATCAGCAAGGAATAGTGGAATTTAAAATTAAAAACACAATGCTACTTACATTAGCACTCCCTCAAAAAATGAAATACTTAGGTATAAATCAAACAAAAAATATGTACAAAATCTATATGAGGAAAACTGCAAAACTCTGATGAAAGCAATTAAAGAACTAAATAAATGGAAAGATATTCCATGTTCATAGATAAGAAGACTCAATATTGTCAAGACATCAGTTCTTCCCAATTTGATCTATGGATTCAATGCAATCCCAATAAAAATTTAGCAAGTTGTTTTGTGGATGTATTTCTAAGTTTATACAGAGAGACATATGACCCAGAATAGTCAACACAATATTGAAGGAGAAGAACAAAGTCAGAGGACTGACACTGCCTGACTTCAATACTTACTATAAAGCTACAGTAATCAAGACAGTGTGGCATTGACAAATGACTAGACAAATAGATCAGTGGAATAGAATAGAGAGCCCAGAAATAGGCCCACATAAACATAGTCAACTGACCTTTGACAAAGGAGCAAGAAGGCAATACAATGAAAAAAACATAGTCTTTTCAACAAATGGAAGAACTGGACATTCCATGCAAAAATTATTAATCTAGATATAGACCTTACACCCTCCACGAAAATTCACTCAAAATGGATCACAGACCTACATGTAAATGCAAAACTATACAACGCCTAGAAGATAGCATAGAAGAAAATCTAGATGACTGTGGGAGTGGAGATGACTTTTTAGATACAACACCAAAGGCACACTCTGTGAAAGAAATAATTGATAAGCTGGACTTCATTAAAATTAAAAATTTCACCTCTGCAAAAGACACTGTCAAGAGAATAAAAGTACAAGCCACAGATTGGGAGAAAATATTTTCAAAAGACATATCCGATAAAGGACTATTATCCAAAATGTACAAAGAACTCTTAAAACTCAACAATAGAAAAACAAATAACTCAATTAAAAAATGAGCCAAAGACCTTAACAGACACTTCACCAGAGAAGATATACAGATGGCAAGTAAGCACATGAAAAGATGCTCCACATCATATGTCATCAGGGAAATACAAATTAAAACAACAGTGAGATACACACCTATTAGAATGGCCAAAATCCAGAACACTGACAACATCAGATGAGGATGTAGAACAACAGAAACTCTCATTCATTGCTGGTGGGAATGTAAAATGGTACAGCCACTTTGGAAGATGGTTTGGCATTTTCTTAAAAAACTAAGCATACTCTTACCATGTGATCCAGCAATCATGTTCCCTCGTATTCACCCAAAGGAGCTGAAAATATGTCCACACAAAAACCTGCATATGGGTGTTTGTAGCAGCTTTATTCATTATTGCCCAAACTTGGAAACAACCAAGATGTTCTTTAGTAGGTAAATGGATAAAATAAACTGTGCTATATCCAGACATTGGAATATTATTCAGCACTAAAAAGAAATGAGCTATCAAGCCATAAAAAGACATGGAGGAAACTTAAATGCATATTACTAAGTGAAAGGAGCCAATCTGAAAAAGCTACATACTGTATGATTCCAACTATATGACATTCTAGAAAAGGCAAAACTTTGGAGACAGTAGAAACATCAGTGGTTGCCAGGGATTGGGAGTGGGGTGGAGAGATGACTCAGTGGAGCACAAAGGATTTTAAGGGAAGTGAAACTATTCTGTATGATACTAAAATGGTGGATACATGTCATTACAAATTTGTCCAGACCCATTGAATGCACACCAAGAGTGAACTCTCATGTAAACCCTAATGGACTTTGGGTGATAATGATGTGTCAATGTAGGTTCATCAATTGTAACAAATGTACCACTCTAGTGGGGAGTATTGGTAATGGAGGAGGCTATGCATGTGTGGGGGCAGAGGATATATGGGAAACCTTTGTACTTTCTGCTCAATATTGCTGTGAACCTAAAACTGCTCTAAAAAATAAACTCTATTTTAAAAAATCCTGTGCTCTACTTATTCATCATCCCTTTTCAGACTGACTTCTTTTACTTAGCAGTATGCATTTCAGTTTCCACCATGTCTTTTTATGGCTTGATAGCCCATTTCTTTTTAGTGCTAATAATAAATAAAATAATGAATAATCCATTGTCTGGATGTAATATAGTTTATTTATCCATTCACCTACTGAAGGACATCTTGGTTGCTTCCAAGTTTTGGCAATTATGAATAAAGCTGCTATAACATCTGTGTGCTATAACATTTGTGTGGACATAAGTTTTCAATTTCTTTGGGTAAATACCAAGGAGTATGATTACTGGATCTTATAGTAAAAGTATCATATATTTTAAGATTTAGATAACGAGTAAATATATTGATGGTGTTGGGAACTAAAGATTCTCACTTTGGTACAAGGTTAGTACAAATGTGAATTGGGGGAGGGAAAGGAAGAAACCTAAATGAATTCAAAGTATAAATACCACAATTACATGTATAAAGATATACACACACCACACACTTACAAGTACAATTATGTACTAATTCAGGCAAGTGTCATCCATGAATGTTGGAAAATATGGTAATAAAATTGTTTTGGAAACAGCTTCTTCACATAGTTTTGAAGCATCTCTCCACAGATAACTAATTAATTATGAAAAGAATTAAGAGTACCTTTCCAATTGAGCAATTTGATGGACACTATTTTATAACTAAATTATCAAACTTAGTATCATCAATAATGGGATAAAGTGACATTATATGCCTCCTGATATAATTCATTGAAAAGGATATATCTCTTCTGTGGTATTGATGTAAAAATATTTCATCTGAATATGATCATGAAGACACAATAAAAATTCCAAATTGAGGAACATGCTGTAAAATGATTCTTCAAAAATGGCAGTGTCATGAAAAAAAAAATCAGCCATTAAAAAATGTTTTCTTTAAACTGTTATAATTTAAGTGAAACTAGAAAAACATGACAACTAAATGCAATGCACAATCTTTGACTGTATCTTGGATTTTAAAAAACAGCAACGAAGGACATTATTGGAACAATTGGGGAAGTTAAAATATGGAATACATATTAGGTAATAGTATTATACTCATGTTAAATTTACTGACCGGGATAATTGTATTTGAAGTTATGTGGGAGAATGCCCCTGTTCATAAGAGGTACATATTGAGATATTTAGGGATGAAATGTCATAACATCTGCAACCAACTCCTAACAAAATAAAATGTTCACCTATTGTATCTGTCAGCTACTGTCACACAATGCAGTGCAACAAAACACCTCAAAACTTAGTAGCTCAAAACAACATTAATTCCCACTCAAGTATCTGGGAGTCAGCAGATTTAGGCTGAGATCAGTTGTTCTTGGCTTCAATATGCAGGTTGTGTACAGTGCTGTTCCATCCTCATCCTTGGGTTAATGGGCTATCCAGAGAATGTTCTTATGAAGGTAGCAGAAGAGCAAGAGGACAATTATTGCAGCACATTTCAAGCCACAACTTGTTTTACTCTGTGTATTAGTTTCCTAGGGCTGCTGTAACAAATTACCACAAACTGGGTGGCTTAAGAAACCAGAAATTTATTCTCTCACAGTTCTAGAGGCTAGAAGTCTGAAATCAAGGTGTCAGCAGGGCTCTGCTCCCTCTGAAGGCTCTAGAGGGGATTATTCTTTGTCTCTCCCTAGCTTCTGATGGTTGCCAGCAGTCCTTGGCATTCCTTGGCTTATAGCAGCATCAGTTCAGTCTCTACCTCTGTTGTAATATGGCCTTCTTCCCTGTATGTTTCTGTGTGTCTCCAAGTCCCTCTCTCCTTCTAAGGACACCAGACACTGGATTTAGTATTCACCCTAATTCAGTATGACTTCTTCTTAACTTGATTACACCTACAAGGATCTTATTTTCAAATAATGTCATATTCAAAGGTACTAGAGGTTAGGACTCCAACATATTTTTCTGGGGGACACAATTCAAACCACTCTGCTAATATCCCATTGGCCAAAGCAACTCATATGGCCAAGCCCAAAGTCAAGGAGATGGGAAGTATACTAAATCCAATGTGAAGTCAAAGTATATCACATGGCCAAACTCAATATCAAGAGGGCAGAGAGGTATACTCCTCCCATGTAAGTTGAGGGGGAGAGTGACTATTTTTGAACAGTAAATGTGTATGTATATGTAAATAATGTATCATATAATATGTTATATAATATATAGTAATATAATAATTATATATAAAAGAGAAAGTGCACAATGTAGCAAAATTGGTGAATCTAGGTGAAGAGTATATGGTCATTTATTACTGTTCATTATGTCAAATATAAACAAATCTAGACTTAGGTAAGGAGAAACTCTATTCAAAAAGACTATGTAGAAGAAATGGATGAGTTCTTAGAATCATGAAACCTCCCAAAACTGAATCAAGAAGAAGTAGAGAATCTGAACAGATCAATCACAAGTAAAGAGATTGAAACAGTAATTTTAAAAAAAACCTCCTAAAAAACAAAAGTCCGGGACTAGACAGCTTCTCTGGTAAATTCTACCAAACATTCCAAGAAGATTTACTATCTATCCTTCTCAAACACTTCCAAAAAATTGAAGATGATAGGACACTTCCTTACTCATTTTACAAGGCCAACATTACTCTGATACCAAAACCAGACAAGGACAACACAAAAAAGGAAAATTACAAGCCAATATCACTGAGGAACATAGATGCAAAAATCCTCAACAAAATATCCACAAATTGAATACAACAATACATTAAAAGGATCATACACCATGATCAAGTGGAATTTACTCCAGGGATTCAGGGATGGTTCAACATCTGCAAATCAATCAATGTGATACACCATATTAACAAAATGAAGAATAAAAATCACATGATCATCTTGATAGATGCAGAGAAAGCATTTGACAAGATTCAGTATCCATTTATGATAAAAACTCTCAGTACAATGGGTATAGAAGGAAAGTACCTCAACATAATAAAGGCTATATATGACAAACTCACAGCCAACATCATACTTAATGGTAAAAAGCTTAAAGCTATTCCTCTAAGAACAGGAACAAGACAAGGATGCCCACTCTCACCACTCTTATTCAACATAGTATTGGAAGTCCTAGACAGAGCAATTAGGAAAGAAAAAGAAATTAAAAGGATCCAAACTGGAAAGGAAGAATTAAAACTGTCACTATTTGTGGATGACATGATTTTATATATAAAAACCCTAAAGAACGCACCAGAAATCTATTAGAAATAATTAATGAATACAGTAAAGTTGAAGGGTACAAAACCAGCATACAAAAATCAGTTGCATTTCTATACACTAACAATGAACCAGCAGAAAGATAAATCAAGAATACAATCCCAGGGCCGGCCCAGTGGCTCAGCGGTTTAGTTCACGCTTGGCAGCCCAGGGTTTGCGGGTTCAAATCCCAGGTGCCTGCCGACGCACTGCTTGTCAGCCATGCTGTGGCGGCGTCCCATATAAAGTGGAGGAAGATGGGCACAGATGTTAGCCTGGGGCCAGTCTTCCTCAGCAAAAAGAGGGGGATTAGCAACGGATGTTAGCTCAGGGCTGGTCTTCCTCACACAAAAAAAGAATACAATCCCATTTACAACTGCAATAAAAAGAATAAAATGCTTAGGAATAAATTTAACCAAGGAAGTGAAAGACCTATACACTGAAAACTATAAGAAATTATTGAAAGAAATTGAAGACATAAAGAAACGGAAAGATATTCAGTGCTCATGGATTGGAAGAATAAACATAGTTTAAATGTCCATATTATCTAAAGCAATTTACAGATTCAATGCAATCCCAATCGGAATCCCAAGGGCATTTTTCATGGAAATAGAACAAAGAATCCTAAAATTTATATGGAACAAGAAAAGACCCCGAATAACCAAAGGAATCCTGAGAAAAAAGAACAAAGTTGGAGGCGTCACAATCCCTGACTTCAAAATATACTACAAAGCTGTAGTAATCAAAACGGCATGGTACTGGCACAAAAACAGATACACAGATCAATGGAACAGAACTGAGAGCCCAGAAATAAGCCCACACATCTATGGACAGCTAATCTTCAACAAAGGAGCCAAGAACATACAATGGAGAAAGTAAAGTCTTAAATAAATGGTGTTGGGAAAACTGGACAGCCACATGCAAAACAATGAAAGTCAACCATTATATTACACCATACACAAAAATTAACTCAAAATGGATTAAAGACTTGAATATAAGACCTGAAACTGTAAAACTCCTAGAAGAAAACATAGGCAGTATCCTCTTTGACATCAGTCTTAGCAGTATCTTTTCAAATACCATGTCTATTCAGGCAAGGGAAACAATAGAAAAAATAAACAAATGGGACTACATCAAACTAAAAAGCTTCTGCACAGCAAGGAAATCATCAACAAAACAAAAAAGACAAACCACCAACTAGGAGAAAATATTTGCAAACCATATATCCAACAAGGAGTTAATTTCCAAAATATATAAAGAACTCACACAACTCAACAACAAAAAAACGAACAACTCAATCAAAAAACGGGCAGAGGAGGCCAGCCTGGTGTTGTAGTGGTTAGGTTCAGTGTGCTCCACTTCGGTGGCCCAGGTCTGTAGGTTCAGATCCTGGGCATGGACCTACACCACTCATCAAGCCATGATGTGGCAGTGACCCACATACAAAGTAGAGGAAGATTGGCATAGATGTTAGCTCAGGACCAATCTTCCTAAATCAAAAAGAGGAAGATTGGCAGTGCATGTTGGCTCAGGGCCGATCTTCCTCACACACACACAAAAAATTGGGCAGAGGATCTGAACAGACATTTTTCCAAAGAAGATATACAGATGGCCAACAGGCGCATGAAAAGATGTTCAACATCACTAATTATTAGGGAAATGCAAATCAAAACTACAATGAGATATCACTTCACACCAGTCAGAATGTCTATTATTAAAAAGACAAGAAATAACAATTGTTGGAGAGGATGTGGAGAAAAGGGAACCATCATACACTGCTGGTGGGAATGCAAACTGGTGCAGCCACTATGGAAAACAGAATGGAGATTCCTCAAAAAGTTAAGAATAGAACTACCATATGATCCAGCTATTCCACTTCTGGGTACTTATCCAAAGAATATGAAAACGCTAATTCAAAAAGATGTATGCACCACTATGTTCATTGCAGCATTATTCACAATAGCCAGGACTTGGAAGGAACCCAAGTGCCCATCAACAGATGAATGGATAAAGAAGATGTGGTATATATATATACAATGGAATACTACTCAGCCATAAAAAAAATAAATTGTCAAGCCAGCCCTGATGGCCTAGTGGTTAAAAGTTCGGCGCTCACTGCTTCAGCAGCTGGGATTCACTTCCCTGTCTTGGAACTGCACCACCCATCTGTCAGTTGCCATGCTGTGGCAGTGGCTCACATAGAAGAAATAGAATGACTCACAACTAGAATACACAACCATATACTGGGGCTTTGGGGAGGGAAAAAAGAGGAAGATTGGCAACAGATGTTAGCTCAGGGCAAATCTTTCCCTGCAAAAAACAGAGGAGAAAAAAGTCATACCATCTGTGGCAACATGGATGGATCTTGAGGGTATCACGCTAAGCAAAATAAGTCAGACAGAGAAAGACAAATACCATATGATTTCACTCATATGTGGAAGATAAACACATAGATATGGAGAATAGATTGGTGGTTACCAGAGGGGAAGAGGGTGGGAGAGGGTGAAAGGGGTAAGGGGGTGCAAATGTATGGTGATGGGTGGAAACTAGACTTTTGGTGGTGAACATGATGCATTCTATACAGAGGCCAAAATATAATGTTGTTCACTGAAATTTACAGTGTTACAAGGCAATGTGACCTCAAAAAAAAAAAAAAAAAAAGACGTTGCAATAGCATAACTCTGACCACAAACTCTGCAAATGTCTCAAAAACAGAAAAGACAAAAAGGTTTTTTCTTTTTTTAATAGGGAGGGGTAAGCAGGGCTAGCAGGACTTCGTGTAGGAGTAGGGAAGGGGATAGGGTGAGCAGATGACATTATCAGGGCGCTGTAACAGGAAATGATTTTTCTCTGTGGTTGGCAACTCTCAGAACAAGCCATTAAGTGGGGATGGTCTACATTTAGGGCTTGTTTAAGTTTTGGGGCAAATTGAAGTTCAGGAGTCTATGGGTAGAAGAGAAGCCTGATTAAAGTTTGCTCAAGCCAAACCAATGGGTAAGTAATGGGCAATTGTAAGCACTCTTGTAACTCTTCTGAAGATTTAAATAATTTCAAAATAAGAGTTTTCTTTTTTTTTGGTTAGGAAGATTAGCTCTAAGCTAACATCTGTTGCCAATCTTCCTCATTTTTTTTTTTTGCTTGAGGAAGATTAGCCCTGAGCTAATATCTATGCCAATCTTCCTCTACTTTTTATATGTGCATTACTGCCACAGTGTGGCTGACAAGTGGTGTAGGCCCACAGCTGGGATCTGATCCCACAAACCTGGGCAGCTGAAGCAGAAGGCACTGAACTTAACCACTACACCACTGGAATGGCTCCTCAAAATAAGATTTTTAAGAGCTTAAAGGTTAGTACTTAGATATAGTTTTAAAATGGATTTCTCATTCTCCCCAAACTTCATGATATTCTTCTAGCTGTAGCTTGCCACTCTTCCCAATATCTAGATTTTGAGTCAAGACCCTAACATTACAACCTAAAAGGTAGATTTATTCTGTGGGTCCCTAGTTTTACCTTCACTGGAAAGAATGAAGACTTTTTAAAATTATCACCTCATCTAAAGGTCCCACAGGAGCTGGCCTGGTCGCACAGTGGTTTAATTCGTGCATTGGCAGCCCGGGATTTGCAGGTTTGGATCCCGGGCACCAGCTGATGCACTGCTTGTCAGCCATGCTGTGGTGGCGTCCCATATAAAGGAGAGGAAGATGGGCAATGATGTTAGCCCAGGGCCAGTCTTCTTCAGCAACAAAGAGGAGGATTGGCAAGGGATGTTAGCTCAGGGCTGGTCTTTCTCACACAAAAAATAAACAAATAAAAAAAATAAAGGTCCCACAGTTTTTAGAGGAAAAAAAATATTTTGGAATTTAATCCCATCAAGTAGATATTAATACATACCCTGGGGCTAACCAAACAGATTAAGATTCCAAGGAATCCAATTGAAGAGCAGTGTCTCTTGTATTTCAACTCATAAGAATGTATTTTTAAAAAATTTATGGGTTTTGGGTGAATTACTTGGAAATTGAATTAAGACTTCCTAGGTGTTGACTATAGTTAATAATACTGAATTGTATATTTGAAAATTGCTAAGATGGTAAATGTTAAAAGTTCTCATCAGGGCTGGCCCAGTGGGGTAGTGGTTAAGTTTATGTGCTCCGCTTAGGAGGCCCAGAGTTTGCAGGTTCAGATCCCGGATGTGGACTGATGCACTGCTTATCAAGCCATGCTGTGGTGGAGTCCCACATACAAAATAGAGGAAGATTGGGACAGATGTTAGCTCAGTGACAATCTTCCCCAAGCAAAAAGAGGAAGACTGGCAACAGGTGTTAGCCCAGGGCCAGTCTTTCTCACCAAAAAAAAAAGAAAAGTTCTCATCACAAGAAAAAAATTTTGTAACCATGTGTGGTGAGGTATGTGAACTAGAATTATTGTGATGATAATTTCACAATATATACAAATATCGAATCATTATGTTGTACCCCTGAAAATAATGTAATGTTATATGTCAATTATATCTCAATTAAAAAAAAGACTTCCTAGAATGCCAAAATCTTTTGCATAATGTGTGAATTGCTGGGAGAAATATCTTCTTTTTTTAATAAAAACTCTGTAGACATATGTTGACTAAGGATAAACATGTCTCTTTTTCTTATAAAGAGATACTCAGGACTCATATTCAGAATACACGAAGAACTACTACACACCAATAGGACAAAGACAATCCAATGTGAAAAATCGGCAAGAGAACTGAACAACCCTGCCCCCACCCAAAGGATATCAAAATGCCTAAAAATATATTAAATAGTGCCCGACCTCATCAATAATTAATAATCAGAGAAATGCAAATCAAACCCACAATGAGATAGCAAGAATGGTTAAAATTTATAAAGACTAGCAATGCTAGGTGTTGGCAAGAATTTGAACAACTGGAAGTTACACTGCTGATGAGAATGTAAATTGGTACAACCTCTTAGAAAGCAGTTTGTGATATCAGATAAAGCTGAAAAGAACATACCCTATGACAACAATGCCACTTCTAGGTATATGCCTCCCTCCCCCAAATTGTGTACACATGTGCACAAAGTGACATATACAACGACATACTTCTATGAACAGCAGAACAATAGAATGAGTAAATGAGTTTTGCTGTATTCATACCGAAAAAGACAAAAGCTGTCCCTGACAGCTAGGAACTGGCCAGATACTCAGAGCTAGGCTATGGTGTTCTCCTGTTGAACAAAAACAATTTCGTAGAACAACATTAGACAAGGCCACTCTGTGATTGTGATGGATCAAGAGAAAAACGAGAGCATGCTATAATTATGTCTGAACACAGACAAAAAAGAACATTGTCCAATCCACAAAAATGACCAAATATCTCTCTATCCTGACTAATATGAATTACCAATCTCAGCTTGTTCACCAATCACAGCTTTAGCCTCTTCCCATTCTTCTCACCTTCTACATAAGAACTAGTATACCCAGTCATAGAATTAACTCTGTTTCTGACAGCACTCAATCCAGAGCAAACTCCTGTTTAAAACCACCCCCAAATCACCTTACACAAGACTAAATACCCAAAGTCCTTTCTAACACACTCTTACTGAGATGCCCCATGATTCTCTGTGCTGTGCAGTCTCTCTGTTGGAATAAGTCAGAAAATATAACTTCCTTCAACTACAGATGTGTTCCTGATGGTCTGTGGCTGAAGGGCATTGACAATACCCCGGAATTCTATACAGCAGTGGAAATGAATGAGCTAGAGCTAAATACAGCAACATCAATCTCGCATTGAGCTAAATAATGAAGGAAAGAAAGTAGATTCAAAAGATCACCTACTGTAAATGTTATGGGTTTTTTTTTTACCATAACAAAAAAAAGATTACCTTCTGTACACTTTATATACAGTTTTCTAAAGAGGCAAAAGTAAACTGTTTAGGGATGCACACTTAAGCCAGATTTAAAATATCTAATGGAGATTGAGGGATCCATTAACTTCTTCATGTCAGGATGTCATTATTTTATACGCTATTTTCATTCACCTTTTCCTCACTTGGAAAATATGGTTTAGACCTCTCTTAAGTGGCAGTAACTGTTTCTACAGCATCTAGCATATAAAACGCAGAGCACAAATGGGAAATCACCATTTCTTTTGACAATGAGCTTTTGATAATGAGAATGAGACAGGGTGTCAGAAGACAGGTTCTAGTTCTTGTACTGCCATGAGTAGCTATATGAACTGGGCAAGTGATTTCATCATTTGGGACTTAGTTTCTTCAACTATGAAAAAGGGAGGGGGAGATTGGATCTCACCTTTCTGAAGGGACTTATCATTCTTAAACATTCTATGATCCTATGATTGTAAAAAACTCTCGACACATACCTCCCAAATTTCTATCAGGCCATTTTCAATATATGTAAGTAGTCTATTACTTCATTTCCTTTAAAATTCAAAGCCAAACATTTTCTTCATTTCATTTATCCACTATGTTATCTGGGAAGCAGAGTAACATACTGATTAAGAGCATAGACTTTGGAGTCAGACAAAATTAAATTGAGTTCCTTCTCTAATGTTTACTAGGTAGGAGACCTGGGGGAGAGACACAACGTCTTCAGTCTCAGCTTCTTCGCCTGTAAAAAAAGAAATAATCTTGGAGTTGTTGCAAGGCTTAAATTAAATGTGTAAATCACTTAACACAGTACCAGTATGTAGAAATCATACCCAATAAATATTACTGCCATCATAATCATAAGTGACAAGCCAGCTGCTTCCTAAGCTTTTGGGGATTCTGGGGGAAAAGAATGGATTTGTGCAAATCAAGAGGCTAGTTGGCCAATTCCCCTATCAGTGTATCTACTGGACCCCAGGTTCCTGAAAGATAACGTCTGCCTGCCCCCTTCCTTTTCCTACTGAGCACTTCCTCCAAACCCCTCTCCTTCACCCCCATCACTTTGGCTCGGACTCCAGAAGACACTGCAGGATCTTTTTGCCTCTCCCTTGGTCTCTGGGCGGACTAGTGTGGAGTGTGCTGAGCAGCTTACTCGTCGCTTGTTTGCGGGCTGCTGCAGTGGCCCCAGCCGGCTCACAGATGCGGTGACTTCAGCCTGAGCGAGTATCCTCATTGGTTTCTCAATTCCCAAGGACTTTTTTTCTGAAAGGGAATTACAAGGCGAGTCTGCCGTTGCTTTGGCAACAAACTTTCAACTCCTACCTAACTCTCCGGAATGAGAACATATCTATTAATACATTCGATAGACTGGGGAGTTGAGTTGCTCAATGCAAATTTTCTTCCAAGTGCAAAACAGCTTACCCGGCTTGGCTAGCCATTGGCGGCGCTGCAATTAGAGGCCAGCAAAGCCGAGAGCAGCGGTTGCCTGAACGTGTTCGCGGAAAAGTGAAAGTATATCCGCAACAGGTGGCGGCTACTGCAGAGAGTGCGCTTTTGAGAAAGGATGGCGGTTGTGCGCAGAAAACTCTTGCAAAGCAGGCAAGTGGGGTCTCTTCTCCTTTTTCTGTGCGTATCTGTGGGGGGTGCGGCAACCATCCGCTATTCGGTGGCGGAGGAGATGGAGAGCGGTTCGTTTGTGGCTAATGTGGCTAAGGACCTGGGGCTGGAGGTAGGGAAGCTGGCTGCGCGCGAGGCGCGGCTCGTTTCTGAAGGCAACAAACTGCATTTCCGGCTCCACCGCAAGACAGGAGATCTGTTCGTGAAGGAGAAACTGGATCGGGAGTCACTTTGCGGCAAAGCTGACCCATGCGTTCTGCACTTTGAAATAGTCCTGGTGGAGCCCCTGCAATCCTTTCGTGCCGAGGTCAGGGTATTTGATATCAATGACAATGCCCCGATTTTCCTAAACAAGGAGCCGCTTTTAAAGATTCCAGAGAGCACCCCCCTGGGTTCACGTTTTCCTCTGCAGAGCGCCCAGGATCTGGACGTGGGCCTCAACGGTCTCCAAAACTACACCTTGAGCGCCAACGCGTATTTCCACCTGCACACCCGCTTCCGCAGCCATGGGCCCAAATACGCCGAGCTGGTGCTGTATAAACCCCTGGACAGAGAGGAGCAGGCTGAAGTCAACTTGACAATTACGGCTGTGGACGGCGGGTCCCCGCCCAAGTCTGGCACCGCCCACATCCGCGTGGAGGTTCTAGATGTCAATGACCACGTGCCTCAGTTCTCGCGACTGGTGTACCGCGCTCAGGTACCAGAAAATAGCGCCAAGGGCTCTTTGGTGGCCAGGGTGACTGCCACGGACCTAGACGAGGGCTCCAACAAGGAGATAACTTACTCTTTAGCTCAAAATCCAGAAACAATTCTCCATACTTTTCAGATTGACTCTCAAACTGGAGAGGTTCGACTACGAGGGCCCCTAGATTTTGAAGCTATTGAAACATACGACATTGACATTCAAGCTACAGACGGAGGAGGCCTCTCTGCCCACAGCAAAGTCTTGGTGGAAGTGGTGGATGTGAATGACAATCCTCCTGAAGTGACGGTCTCCTCTGTGTCCAACCCTCTCCCTGAGGACTCCCCACTACAGACTGTAGTGGCCCTTTTCTCTATCCGAGACCGGGACATTCGAGTGGGAGGAAAAATCTCCTGCTTCCTCAGAGAAGACCTTCCTTTTACAGTCAAACCTACATTCCGAAATTCTTACTCGCTGGTCACTGACAGCAGCTTGGATCGGGAGGAGGTCTCAGGCTATAACATCACCCTTGTTGCCATGGATACTGGACCACCCAGTCTGTCCACAGAGACTGTGATAGAGGTGCTAATATCTGACATTAATGATAATCCCCCAGTATTTCAGGAAGACTCCTACAGCTTGACCGTTCGAGAAAATAACAGTCCTGCAGTTTTTATTGGCAAAGTCCATGCTGAGGATTTAGATTTGGGGGAGAATGCCCAAGTAACATATTCTTTGCTGCCTCCAAAAAGTGGAGATCTATCAGTCTTTGCTTACATTTCCATAAATTCAGACAATGGGAAGCTCTATGCACTGAGAACCATGGATTATGAGGCCATTCAAGATTTTCAATTTGTGGTAAAGGCAACTGATGGGGGCTTCTTGTCACTGAGTAGCCAGGTTACTGTCAGAGTGGTTGTCCTGGATGACAATGACAACCGCCCAATGATCTTGTACCCACTGCAGAATGGCACCTTGCCTTGCAATGACCTTGTGCCCAGGTCGGCAGAGGCAGGCTACCTGGTAACCAAGGTGGTGGCCGTGGATGGTGACTCAGGTCAGAATTCTTGGCTTTCATATCATCTGCTTAAGGCCACTGACCCTGGGTTATTCTCTGTTCAGCAACGAAATGGGGAAATCCGTACATTGCGGCAGATATCTCAGAGAGACCCCATGATGCAGAAACTGGTCATTCTTGTTCAGGATCATGGCCAACCAGCTCTTTCCACTACTGCCTCACTCAACATCTTGCTGGTAGATGGCTTTTCTGAGCCCTATCTGCAGTTCCAGGATCCATCCAAGCATCCTACAAGGGTAAATCCAACCACTAAGTATCTGGTCATTTCTCTGGCTGTGCTTTCCTTTCTCTTTCTCCTCTCTGTCACAGTGATCTTTGTTATACACATCTACCAGAAGATTAAATATAGAGAAAAGTTCACAATTCAAGAGCATTTCTATGATGACTGTAATTTCCCTAACAACCTGGTACAAGGAGGAGCCAATGGATCCTTATCTCGGCCTTGTGCCTATGAAATGTGCTCAGCCACTGGCACTGGCAATAGTGAGTTCCGGTTTCTTAAGCGCTTTATGCCCAACTTCCCCTTCCCCCATGGCACTGGAGAGGTGAAAACAGAGGCTGGCTCCAGTTTACCACCAGATTCCGATAGGAATAGGTCTCTGGAGTCAGAGGGCCATGCCCGAGCATCTGATGACTATATGTAGCTCATATTCATGAGGTGTATGTAGCCATTATTTCTATCTCCCCTGGAAGTTCATTAGTCCTGGCCCTGGAAATGCTTAGTTCCATAGAGATATCCTGTTATTTTGCATTTAAATTATTTCCAGTGGAAAGTTTTGCATGCACAAGGAAGAGAACTAGCTTCTAGTTATATATATCGGGAAGCAATTAGGTTTGAGAAGCAGAAATAGTTTATCATTATTCAGCAATTTCTAGGTTTTTGTCCCTTGATGAGTGGAGATCATCTTTGAATCAACATCTTAGATGCCATTATTCGAATCATACAAATGTATAGTGAGTGGTGGTCCTCATAGATAATCAGATGAGAGGAAGGGTAAAGAAAAGAAAAAGATTTGACCTATTTGCAAATGTGAGTAAGAACAGATATAAGACTAAAGAGATTCAGTTCAGGAATATTCTCCAAAATTAAGTTAGATGTAGATTTCTTAATGGTTGTTTGAGGCCTTAGGCAAGTCTCAAATCTCTCCTTATACACAGATGTCTAGCCCATTCCTTATCAGAGAGCAGTTTGAATGTGGGGAATGAAAGGTGGATGAGGAAAAAAATAAATTAGCCTTGTTGTAGTTAACAAGTGCTATTAAACAACTACAAAATAAAAAGTTACTAAAGGAAAAAGAGTTTATTAATACCAATTAAGTGCCCTTAAGAAAAGATACATTTTCAGGTATTACCAGATTTGATTTTAAGCCAATTTCCCCTCTGAGCATTCTGAAGTGATGACACAGAAACTTGAGAAAAAGAGGTATTTCCTAGCAAATCATTCATAAAATAAATGAAGTAGTAGGAAAACAAGTTAGGCTTCTTTCTGATCATCACTGTTTTGCCTTTATAAGCTATTTTAAGTTCTCTCATTCTAAAATTAAAGAAACCAATATTAGAACATTAAAATATTTCAAGGACTATCAATACTATTAACTGTGCCTTAATAGTTTAAAAAAGTTTGATTTAATGAGGCCTTAATTATGTGCCTTATTTTATATAAATGTGTATAAATTCAGACCCACAACAAGGATATGTCTCACACAAGAGGGCACAATATTTGTACCTGGAATTCCAAGGGTAGAGCAGTACCTCTTAAAATACTTCTCACATATGCCAGATCATATTTATTGGTAGAAGCCTCATTCTTGGAATTATGATTAATACCTAATGGTACCATCTGACTGTCTAGCTGGTGGCCAGGATATACTAAAATTTAGTGCTAAGTTATTTTTTAAATGTTGGAGATGCTTAGGGCAGAACTGGGGTAATCTATGGCTGACTTCAATATTTTCCTTAATATTTTGAGAATAGATGAAGCAAATGCAGAATATCAATGAATTGTCTTTCTTATTAATATTAAATATTTTCCATAAATTGAGTTATAATCCTGCTCATTTGGAGTAAAGATCTTCCTTGCACAAAGCATAGAATAGTGTTCCAGTGTATTTGGGTTAGGATTGGTTAACGCATGCTGAAATCAGAGGATTTAAGAGAAAAAGTACATAGAATTAACTTTTATGGGTGAGTAGTAATTCGTTAAAACATTATTAACTGAAAGTCACTGGATTAGCTGCATTTGATTATATAATTGTCATTCATTAACTATATTTGATTATATTTAATGATGTGAGCATAATCAATGGAGCCTGGCTTGATGTCAGGGATAAGGAAAGAAAATGTAGGTTAGTGATTTTAAGACTTTGAATTTCAAGCAGCAGTAAAGTGCACACGACACATACACAAAATGGACTTTTAAATTTTTCCATGTATGGACATCAAATTAAAATGAAACAAAACCTATCATTTCATACCATTATTTCATAAAGGAAATGACATTTTAATATAAAAATAAGATAATCTCATAAAGGAAACTATCCTTTCAATTTAAAAAGCATTGTTTTATGAAAAATGTATTTCGCCATTATTTTTTTCATTTTTGCCTTAGACCAGTGAAAATTTTGCCACTGACTTCAGATTGGAAACTACTGAATTAATCAATGATCTAACCTCATTTTTATTTAGACTTCAAGTTCCCAAGAAAATTCCAATTGTACCTGATGATTAAAAACTAAGAACGTCTTTGTGTCAATTTGCTGAATACGATGTGAGACATTTGTATCTGGAGCGAACTCTATATACCAGCTGAGATTGAGTCCAGGTTTCCATCAGCAAATTAACGTAAAGAATGGAAATAATTAGGACAATTACTCTCCCCCAAATGTCAAGTGACATTAGAACTATTTGTATTTATTCAAAGCTATAACCCAAGTCCCTTGAAGTGCTCTTGAATAAAAAGATCATGATAAATATTTAATTTAAAATATCTAACTAGTTTGGGCAAATTGCTTCAATTACCTATTTAACTTTGAAATGTATACAGATCTACATTTCTACTGGAAGTTTTAAATTATAAAGGATTTAAATCCTTTAAAAAACTTAGTTTCTCCGTCTCCCACCCATGATAATTCCTTAACTTTTCCTTGTCTTTCATGACCTCAAGACTTTTGAAGAGTACTAGTCTGTTATTTGTAAAATATCCCTCAATTTTTTTTCAGTTTTATTGAGATAGAATTGACATATAGCACTGTATAAGTTCAAGGCATACAACACAATGACTTGACGTGCATATATTGTGAAATGATTACAATAAGTTTAGTTTAAAAAAATGTTCCTCAATTTGAGATTGTCCTTTTCTCATGATTAGATTAATATTATGCATTATTGGGAAGAATACCACAGAAATGATATTGTGCCCTTCTCAGTGCATCACATCAGGGGGTATATGATGTCAATATGTCATATTAACTGGTGATGTTAAGCTTTTTTATTGTGTTAAAAAACATAATATAAAATCTACCATGTTAACCATTTTTAAGTGTACAATTCAGTAGTGTTAAGGTGATGGTAATTTTGATCACTTGGTTAAGATAATATCTGCCAAGTTTCTCCACGGTAAAGTTACTATTTTTCCCTTTGTAATTAATAAATACTTGAGGAGAGACACTTTGAAACTATACATATATCATGTTTCTGCTTCAACTTTTGCCCACTAATTTTAGTATCCATTCTGGGTATTTCCTGTGGCACTTAGTATTGTGGCATTCAAATAGTGATTTTCTATTTCCCTAATTCCTTTTATATTAATTAATTGAAAATTTTCTGTAAGGAATATTTGTCACTTCTCCTCCATTTATTATTTATTTAGATATTTCTTTGTCTATGGACTCCTGGATATCTACTTTATTTACCAAACTTTATTTGGGTTATCATCCAAAGCTATCATTATTTATTCTGTTGTTCAGAAAACCCTTTTATCTGGTATGAAGAGCAGATTTTGAAGACTGGAATTATCCTCATAGAACACATTTTGATCAAAATTAGTATTTCTTTGTAACCTTATATGTTAGATTATCTTAAACAAGCATAAATTTCCTTAATCTTAGTGTTTATTCATAATTATATTTTAACTTTAAATGAAAATTATATTAACTTGATTTTAAATTTACATTAGTTATAAAACTATTAAATAGATATTAAACTATGAAAAATTTAAATTTTATTATGTAGACATGTTTATATATTGATAAGCTATGTATAATAGAGACGTCATTTAAAAATCGATTTATATACTAAAATTAGACATACAGATATATAAAAAATGGAATTAGTCTGGTTTTATTTAATGCTCCTAAAAATAAATATATTGCTTTCTCTGTCATGTGTGTGTATTTTGTTGTTGTTGTTTTCTGTTTAAAGATGAATTTGTCTCATTTCTGGAAGCAGAATTCATCTATATAATTCTCCCACATAAAAATGTATTTTCTATGGAGTCGAACATCATCAAAGTTTACAAATAATCAGACACCCGCTCTTCAACCAAAAATTTGACTTCATTTCCAAATCTATGTGACACTTTTTTACATTATTAAAGTATTGGTTGTGTTTATATGACACTGAAACATAATGTTAAAAAGTAAAAATAGGGGCCGGCCCAGTGGCATACTGGTTAAGTTTGCATGCGGCCCGGGGTTCACAGGTTTGGATCGCAGGCATAGACCTATGCATCACTTATCAAACCATGCTGTGGCAGGCGTCTCACATATGAAGTAGAGGAAGATGGGCACGGATGTTAGCCCAGGGCCAATCTTCCTCAGCAAAAAGAGGAGGATTGGCAACAGATGTTAGCTCAAGGCTAATCTTCCTCACCAAAAAAGGAAAAATAACAAGGGTTTTCTGCTTAAGCTGGTGAAGCAAGCTTATGCATCTGTGCACCATGCTCTGTTCTAAAAGCAGAAATGATAGATAAAAATTAAAAATTCAAAAACAGAAATGGAACAAACATAAAATGGTGAGCAGGGATGAAACTCTTGCATTTCTGAACTACAGGAGGGGAAGTTGGCATTGGTTACCATTAGTTTGGTTCTTGTGGGCTATTGGGAAGAAAATGCTCTCTGTGAAAAATAGAGAATAAAAGCCAGGATCACTGCTTAGAGCCAGGAACTAAGATGGGTCTATCTTGTTCATGAAAAAAGGTTGAAAAACCACAACCAAAAGGTTCCTGAAGTTATACATTATAGTATGTTTCAGATCTATGGAGGCTGGAGGACACAGACTAGGTACTTGACCTTATAGCCAACAGGCTCAATGAAGTCAACTGTACTATTTTGAGTATCATGTTGGGCCAGAAGCCCAAATCATTATTATAAGATCTGATTCTAGACCATGTCTTGGTGGTCTAGGATATGAACATAGGTGGGGAGAGGAAAGAAAGAGAAGGCAACATTTTTTAAGAAGTACTATTCAAAATAAAACTTTTAAAGATGCTTGTAGAGATGAATTCAGGAGTTACAAACACAAAATGGACAATAAATTATTAAAGAAACAAACAAACAAACAAAAAAAACCCCACGAGACTGAAATAAAACAAAAATAGATGGATATAAATATAACCTATAGAAATTTTAGAAATGAAACATAGTCATGTAATAAAACCTCAGCAAATGGGATAAAATTTAGTCTGGGAGCTATTGAAGAATAAATTAGTATATTACTAAGGAATTCATCAATACCAGAGAACAACAAGATAAAAACTATGAAAGAGTAGTAAAAGATGTTACAGTTATCTATTGTTATGTGACAAACCACCTCGAAACTTAGTGGCATAAAACAGACATTTTATTATGCTCATGGACTCTGTGGGTCAGGAATTCAGTGGGGGCACCATGGGGATGGATTGTTTCTGTTTTGTGATGTCTTAGTCTTCAGGTAGAAAGTCTCAAAAACTGGGGGTGACATGGTGGCTATGGGCAAGTATCATTTGGATGTGACTTCCCTTACATGATTGATGCTGACAGTCAACCAGAACACTTGCATGTGGCCTCTCTATATCGCCTGGACTTCTTTACAACACGATGGATTGGGTCCAAGAGCAAATATCACTTTCACCATACTTCTCGACTTTGGTCAAGCAGTCAGAGACCATATTTAAGGGGAGGATACATAGGTCCTACCTCTTGAAAAGAGGAGTGTCAAAAAATCTTGGGGCCAGGTTTTAAAACTATCACATAAGATAAGGAAATAGACTGAAAACCCTAATGTAGGCCCAATAGAAGTTCCAAAAGAAGAGAATGGAGGGAAAGAGAGAAAAAAGAAAAGGTAATTTTGATTCTGGTTCTCGCCAAGATGGCAAGTTAGCATGGGCTGCAGATACCCTATTCCAAGATCAGTCCTGGAAGAATCATAGATCAAAACGTTATGGACCACCCAAGAAAGAAACGCCCAGGACCAGATGGTTTCATGGGTGAATTCTACCAGAAATTTAAAGAAGAATTTATACAAATCCTTTTTAAACTCTTCTAAAAATTAAAAGAAGCGAGAACATTTCCAAACTCATTCTGTGGGGCCATTATCACCGTGATACCAAAGCCAGACAAAGACACCGCAAGAAAAGGAAACTACAAGCCAATATCCCTGATGAAGCTGGATGCAAAAATTGTCAACCAAAGACCAGCAAATTGAATTCAACAGCACATTAAAAGAATCACACACCATGACCAAATCGGATTTATCTCTGGGATGCAAGGATGGTTCAACATATGAAAATAAATGTGATATACTACATTAACAGAAAGAAGGATAAAGATCACATGATCATCCTAATAGATGCAGAAAAAGCATTTGACAGAATTCAACACCTTTTCATGATAAAAACTCTCAACAAATTAGGTACATAAGGAATTCACCTCAACACAATAAAGGCCATATATGAAAAGCCCATAACTAACATCATACAAAATAATGAAAAACCAAAAGCTTTTCCTCTAAGATCCGGAATAAGACAAGGATGCCCACTCTTGTCACTTCTATTCAAGATAGTACTGAACGTCCCAGCCAGGATAATTAGGTAAGAAAAAGAAATAAAAGGCATCCATATTGGAGAGAAAGAAGTAAAATGTTCTCTGTTTGCAGGTGACATGATCTTATATGTAGAAAACCCTAAAGACTCCATCAAAAAAATCTGTTAGAACTAATAAATGAAATCAGTAAAGTTGCAGGATACAAAATCAATGTATAAAAATCAGTTGCATTCCTATACACTAACAACAAACTATCCAAAAAGGAAATCAAGAAAACAATATCATTTACATTAGCATCAAAAATAACAAAATACTTAGGAGTAAACTTAACCAAGGAGTTGAAAGACTTCTACACTGAAAACTATAAAACATTGCTGAAAGAAATTTAAAATGACACAAATAAATGGAAAGACACCTTGTGTTCATGTATTGGAGAATTAATATTGTTAAAATGTTCATGCTACACAAAGCAATCTACAGATTCAATGCAGATCTATCAAAAATCTAATGGCATTTTTACAGAAATAAATAATCCTAATATTCATATTGAACCACAAATGACCCCAAAGAGCCAAAACAATTTCGAGCAAGAGAAACAAAGCTAGAGGCATCATACCTGCTTATTTCAAAATATATTACACAGCTACCATAATCAAAATAGTATGATACTGGCATAGAAACAGACATATTAACCAATGGAACAGAATAGAGAGCCCAGAAATAAAACCACACACATACAGTCAATCGATCCTCAACAAGAGTGCCAAGAATATACAATGGAGAAAAGATAGTCTGTTCATTAAATGGTGTTGGGAAAACTGGATATCCACATGCAAAAGAATGAAATTGGACCCTTATGTTGCACCATAAACAAAAATAACTCAAAATGGATTAAATACTTAAGCATAAGACCTGAAACCATAAAACTCCTAGAAGAAAACATATGGAAAAGCTTCTTGACATTGGCCTTGGCAATGATTTCTTAATATAATGCCAAAAGCACAGGCAATGTGAGAACTTAAATCATAAACACTTCACTACACTGATATAAAACTTTCCCTAAATGGTAAGAGTGGCTATTGTGGTTTATGCTGAACACCTTTTCTTTTCGGAGTATGGAATTTTGGTATATGCTAGGTAGAGGGTAAACAAATGACCAGCCCCCAATAAAAACCTTGGGCTCTGAGTCTCTAATGAACTTCTCTGGTAGACAGCATTCCCCACAAGCTGTCATAATTCATTGCCGGAGAAATTAAGAGGACTTTGGGAAGCTTGAGCCTGGTTTCCTCCAAACTTCACCCATGTCCCTTTAGTCTTTGCTGATTTAGCTCTGTACCTTTTTGTTCTGATATCTCTTAGTTGTGAGTAAAACTGTATGCTGAATCCTGTGAGTCCTCCTAGAAAATCGCCAAAACTGGGGGTGGTCTTGGGGATACCTGATGCACTCCTCAACTTATTTTATGATACTAAAACTGGTCAAGAGAAATAAAAGAAAGAAAAATTATTGCTCAATATTGCTATCAACAGATGCAAAAATTCTGAATAAAATATTGGCAAAACTAATCCCAGTCTCTTGGTCACTTTATCCCCTCCTGTTGACTCTGTCCCTCCACCATTCCCAACCATCTCTCTTTATAGATTGATGTAATGACCAAATTGAGAAAATAGCAATGGTTAAACATTAGAATATAAGACTTCCACTTCCATGAAGATCGAATAAACATACTTTTCCCTACACTTCTTGCTAAGCACAACTAAAACCCTGGAAATTATATGCAAAACAAACATAAGATAAATTTGGAAGGTAGAGAGGAAAAGGCAGACCAGCTAGGTGAGTTTCCTACATTTTCTTTTTGCCTCATATATCTCACACTTGGAGCTGAAGAAGCTGGCAATCTAGAAATGCCAATGGTCAGAGACCAAAAAAGTCCCAACATAAGCCATGTCTCTCTAGTCAAAGGATCAGGAAAGGCGAAGCCTAGCCAGGCATAAAACTTTTAGATAATAATTGCTTTACTCTGGTTAAACATCACAGAAAAAAATTATAGGCCCCCGCCACTACCCAAGCCAGAAAGGCTGAGTGGGAAGCCTTGACTTTTGCACCAGTGAGACAGTAACAAGCCTCTCTACCCCCACCTCCTGCCTGTTATGGTGTAAGTGGAGAACATGTGGGTATCTGGAACTCCCAAACACCCAGCAGTAATAAGTAGCCCTCCTCTTCAGATGTCAACAGAGGCCAAGTGGGGAACCATAAATTTTACCTCTACCTGGCAGTAATGAGGCAGCTTCCTGGCTTCCTCTGCCAGAGCAGCATTAGAGAAGACCAGCTAGGGCAGAAGATTTAAATGAGATCCAGAGTCTCAGACATAGTATGAAAATGTTCTGGTTTCAATTAAAAAAATCGCTTGCCATACCAAGAATCAGGAAGATCTCAAAGTGAATGAAAAAAGATAATCAAAGAATGCTAACACCAAGAAGAAAGGGATGTTAGAATTATCTGACAAAGATGTTAAAGTGGCCATCATAAGAATGTTTCAGTAAGCAATTATGAACCTGCTTGAAGCAAATGAAAAAATAGAAAGCCTCAGCAAGAATAGAAAGTTTCAGCAAAGAAAAAAAAAGGTGAAAACAATAGACTTTCTTCTCCTCTTCAGTTTTCCAAATTATCTTGAAACAAAAATCATAACACTGCCTGATCTGGTTCTGAATGTATATAGAGGGAATAATTACGACAATGATAGTATAAATGAGAGAGAGTAAAGAGACATAAAGGGAGGTAAGATTTATATACTTCATTCAAACAGGTAAAATGATGACACCAGTAGACTGTGATAAGTTATTTATATATAATGTAATACATAATAAGCCACTAAAAAAAGCTATATAAAGTGATATACTAAAATATATAACAGATGAAAAAATGGAATTTTAAAAAATGTTCAAGTAACCTACAGGAAGGTAGAGAAAAAGAAAACAGGGACAAAAACAGAACAAATGGGGCTGGCCTGGTGGCGTAGTGGTTAAGTTTGTGCATTCCACTTCGGTGGCCCAGGGTTCACTGTTTCAGATCCTGGGTGCAGACCCACTCACTGCTCATTAAACCATGCTGAGGCGGCATCCCACATAGAAGAACTAGAAGGACCTACAACTAGGATATACAACTATGTACTGGGGCTTTGGGGAGAAAAAAAGAAAAAGAGAAAGATTGGCAACAGACATTAGCTCAAGGCCAATCTTCCTCAAAAACAAAAACGAAAAACAGAACAAACAGAAAACAAAAAATAAAATGGCAGACTTAAGCCCTAACATATGAATAATTACATTATATGTAAATGGTCAAAATATGCCAGTTAAAAAGACAGAAGTTGGCAGGATAGACTAAAAAAAACACATGACTGAAGAATATACTTCCCATAATAAACTCACTTCAAACATAACAATACAGGCAAATTGAAAGTAAAGGGATGGGAAAAGATATGTCATGCAAATGTTAATCCAAAGAAAGCATGAGTGGCCGTGTTAACATCATATAATGTAGACTTCAGAGAAAAAAAATTACCAGAGACAGAGTGAAACATTATATAATGATAAAAGAGTCAATTCACCAAGAAAACATAGCAATCCTAAATGTATATGCATAAAACCAAAGAGCTGCAAGATATGTGAAGCAAAAACTGATAGAACTGAAAGGAGAAATAGACAAATCTCACAACTATAGTTTGGAGATTTTGACACTCCTCCCTCAACAATTGACAAAAAATTAGACAGAAACTCAGCAAGAATTCAACAATGTCATCAACCAACAGGATCTAATAGACATTTGTAAAACATTCCACCCAATAAAAGCAGAATTATACTCTTTTCAAGTGCTCACAGAACATATGGAACAGATGGATTACATGTTAAATATAACCATATTTAACATGGTTAAACCATACCTAAACTTCAACAAATTGAGGGCCTTAAACTCAACAAATTTAAAAGAATTAAAATGATACAGAAGGTGCTGTGCAACCACAATGGAAGCAAACTAGAAACAAATAATAGAAGGATAAGATGAAAATCTCCAAAACACTTAAAAACTAAATAACACATCTAAATAATATATAGGTCAAGGAGGAGCTCTCAAGGGAAATTTAGAAATGCTTTGAACTGAACGAAAATGAAAATACAACATATCAAAATGTGTGGGACACAGCTAAAACAGTGCCAGGAGGGAAATTTATAGTACTAAATGCATACGTTAGGATAGAGGAAAAGTTCCTAATCAATAATCTAAGTTTCCACTCGAGAAACTAGACAAAGAAGAACAAAATAAACTCAAAACAAGAAGAAGGAAGAAAATAATAAAGATAAAAGCCCAAATCAATGAAATTCAAAACAGAAAAGTAATAGAGATAATCAACAAAACAAAGAGCGTGTTCTTAGAGAATTTCAAAGAAAAAGAGAAAATACAAAGTACTAGTATCAGGAATGAAACAGGATATCACTACAGACCCTGCAGGTAACAAAAGGATTTTAGGGGAATGGTATAAACAATTCTGCACACATGAATTTGACAACTTAGATAAAATGGACTAATTTCTCAAAAAACACAAACTACCACAGGTCTCACAATATTCAAATAGGTAATTTTAATAGCCCTATAACTATTAAGGAAATTGAAAATGTTATTTTTAAATTGCCAAAAAAAAGTAATCTATAAGCACAGTTTCAGTGGAGAATTCTTAAATAGTTAAATTAGCACCAGTTCTATCCAATCTTTTCCAGAAAATAGAAGAGGAAAGAACACTTCCCAATTCATTTTATGAAACTAGGGTTGTTCTGATACCAACACCAGAAAAAGAGAGTACAAAAAAAGGAAACTACAGACTAATATCTCTCATGATTATAGATACAAAATTCTTTAACAAGATATTAGTACATAGAATTCAGCAATATATAAAAAGAAGTATACACTAAGTGAGGCCTATTCCTGGAATGCAAGGCTGGTTCATTATTAGAAAATTAATCAATGTCACCTGCCATATTAACAGGTTAAAGAAAAAAATCATATGATGATATCAACTGATACAGAAAAAGTATTTGACTAAATTCAACACCTATTCATGATAAAAACTCTCTTAAAAATAGGAATAAAGGGGAAATTCCTCATCTTGATGAAGAGCACTTATAAATATTCTACAGCTAAGATTATACTTAACATTATACTTAATGGCATAAGACTGAATGCTTTACTTGATATTGGGAACAAGGCAAGGATGTCTGATCTTATCACTCTTTTTTTGTAGTTTTATTTTACTTATCTGTTTGTTTGTTTGTTTAGTGAGGAAGATTAGCCCTGAGCTAATGTCTGTTGCCAATCCTCCTCTTTTTGCTGAGGAAGATAGGCCCTGGGATAACATCCATGCCCATCTTCCTCTACTTTATATGGGACGCTGCCACAGCATGACTTGACAAGCAGTGCATCAGTCCAAGCCGGGGATCCAAACCCACGAACCCTGGGCCGCTGAAGCAGAGTGTGCAAACTTAATTGCTACACCACCAGGAGGGCCCCTTACCACTCTTATTCTGGAAGTTATACACAGTGCAACTCATTGCAAGAAAAGGAAATAAAAGGCATATAGATCATAAAGGAAGCACTAAAACTGTCCCTATTTACAAATGACACAATTATGTACATAGGAAATCCCAAGGAACCTACAATAATACTCCTAGAACTAAAAAGTGAATTCAGCAAAGTTGCAGGATACAAGATACATATACAAAAAACAATTGCATTTCTATATAGTAGCAATTTCTATATATGGCATTGAAATTAAAAAGATAATACCATGAAAGGTATCCACTGGATTTGGCAACATGAAAGTGAACTGATGACATTGACAAGAACACTTTTAGTGTGGAATTGTAAAAGGCTGAGGAGAGAATGAGGACTTGAAGAAGTATTGTCAGTATGTGTATAAAAGAAGCTTGAATATATAGGAAATTCATAGAAGGGAGGAGGTTGCTGAAAGGAAATGTGGGGTTCATGCAAGATTTTTAAGATGGAAGATAATATCAAAGAGTTCATTAAAAAGAGAGAGGTTGAATATGAAGGAGTGAGAATAAGTCCTTTTCAATAAGGGCGAAAACAGTAAGTGAAACTCTCATAACTTATTGTATGCTTAAAGGTCTTAGAATTTTACATAAATAAGAATGTGCTGTGTTTTCCAATGAGTTAAGGGGGAAAGATGATAGAGTGTAATATAGGAGTCATCACTAATTTATTTATTTTTATAATGCAAAATATATTTATATTGACAAAGCACTACAGCCAAAGGTTCACACACATGAATAAGCGTATGTGACATACTGGGACGTTTTCTCAAATATGCCAAGATTTATGAAGTTTGGCAATAACCTCTTTGCTTTTTTTTTATAACAACAGCTGCTAATTCTCTCTGTAACTTCTAACAACTTGATTTTCTGAAAGTTGGATCAATGTAAATGTAGAAGACACTCTATTCCAGGAAATAAAGTTCAAAAACAGAGTCATCCTTGGGTTAAATCAGTCTAGGCCAGAAAGTTATCCTTCTGCTTCAGTTTCTTTTGCATTCCCTTCAGAAACAGAATCACTGGTCCATTGGTTTTAGCCTCAGCTCTGAAATAACTTTCTGTGTGAACTAGGGCAAGCTATTCCCCCTTTCTAACTCTCAAATTCCTCCTGACTAAAATGAGTATACAGGACGAGATGTTTTCTAAAGTTCAACCCAATGCTGCCATTATTTGTTCTATAGTCCTAGTGTTTAATAATTACCTAGGGCTATGAATTTACACAATTTGCAAAATAAATCAAAAGGAGTTAGAAAACCAATTTTGTTTCCTAATGGACCCTTAGTTGGAAAGGACTTAAAAGACATTTTAACAGAAGCAAACAATACTCCCCTGACTCTGCCAACTCCCTCATCAAAGTCTGACTGAAATAACTGAAAGTTTTTTACACCTTGCATAATTATCATTTCTGTGTGTGATGAGAACATTTAAGATCTACTCTCATAGCAACTTTCAAGTACATAATACAGAATTATTAACTATAGTCACCATGCCATACATTAGCTCCCCAGAACTTATTGATCTTATAACTGGAAGTTTATGCCCTGTGACCAAGATCTCCCTGTTTCCCCACCCCCCCATACCCTGGCAACCATCATGCTACTCTCTGTTTCTATGAGTTTGATGTTTCTAGATTCCACGAATAAGTGAGAACATACAGTATTTGTCTTTCTCTGTCTGACTTACTTCAGTTAGCATAATACCCTCCATCTATGTTGTTGCAAATGGCAGGATTTCCTTCTTTTTTATGGCTAAATAATAGTCCATTGTATATGTATACCACATTTTCTTTATCCATTCATTAGTAGATGGACACAATTTTTTTCCATGTCTTGGCTACTGTGAATAATGCTGCAATGAACATGGAGGTGCAGATTTCTCTTTGAGATAGTGATTTCATTTCCTTCAGATATATACTCAGAAGTGGGATTGCTGGATCATATGGTAGTTCTATTTTTAATTTTTTGAGAAACCTCCATACTGTTTTCCATGGTGGCTGTAATAATTTACAGTCCCACCAACAGTGCACAAGGGTACCTTTTAGGAGTCATTTAGACTTACACTCGTTTGTAGGAGTAAACAAGACTGTAGATAAATTCCTGTTTTCGTAGTATAACCACTAATACTAGTTAGCATTTATGAAACACTATGATGTTCCAGGCCCCAGGTTGAGTGTTTCATAAGCATTGTATCACTTAATTCTCATAGCTTCATGAAGTAGATAACATCATTATATCCATTTTTTTTTCAGATAAGGAAACTGAAGTTTGGAGAGATTAAGTAATTTTCTTAATATAATATATATGAAATAGCAGAGCCAGAACTTTCTGGCATATGAGTCTTCCTGGCATAAAAGCCTATTCTCTTAATTACCACTTTAAAATATCTCCGAAAGATATTGTTAATAGAACAAACCACTCACACATGCACACACCCAAGCAGCAGGACTCTCCTTTAAACTGAGTGTTAGATGTATGAGTCAAATTCAAACTGGAAGAGAAGTGCCCATCCCAAGTCTTTTAGTTGTCACCCACAACACTTCATACAGGGCTCTGTGCTGTTGACTGACTACAAGACTGCGTCTCACATAGGCCACGATACTCCCATCTTTTGAGAAAATCTTGTTATCTGAAAAATCAGAAACACTTCATCTGCAGTAGAAAATATTTTCAATGGGTTTGTGTTTAAGTTGGTATCATGAAATTCAACTTAGCTCAACCTCACCTCCTCTGGAAATCTTTCCTGATACTCCATTTCTGTTCTTACTGAAATATCTCTTTTGAGCTCCTCATAGGGCCTGTGCAAATCTCTTCTTAGCACTTACCACTCACTACAGGAACTATCGCTTCATTGCGTCACCCTTCAGTGCTGTAGGCACCAGGCTTTATTCAATTTTATATCCCCAATGCCTTTTACAGCGCCTGAATATAATCTCAAAGAAACACTTGCCAATGAATTAGTAAATTCAACGAATGCACGGCCAAATGACTGGCCTGTCTGAAATAGAAGAGATCCAATGCAAGTTACTCTCAAAAGAAGTTGTACAGCGGACTGATAATAAAACCGTATACTAATTAACAACTGTAATTAGCTAAACCAAAAATCGGAGAAGTAATTTAAACTATCAGGAGGTAAGAATTGTGCCATTAGACGACGTGACAAGAACAGATTTTGACAGTTTCTGAGGGAAAGCGCTGTACATACCAGATTTTCAGTTCGGACGCCTGGTGGTGCTACAGGCTAAAAAGTAGGAGGAGGAGCCCTACGTTTGCCGCAGACTCCATTTTAAAAAAGACAAAATCTGAAAGATGCTGAGGATGGACGCGACTTGAAAAACGTCAGCAGCGAGCTCAGATTTTAGACTTTCTTCAAGTGAATGGAGACTAGACAGAAGTTGATGTTATCTCTCTTACAAGACTTCTGAAGGCTTCTTTTATTAAAGACAAGGCACTCAGAGGATATGCAGGAAATTGTGCGAGAGAAAATCTAGCAGAAAAGGCAAGTGATGAGTTTTCCTTTTCTTCCTGGGTGTAGCGCAGGTGGCCCAGGAAACGGAAAGCTGTATTTATGGCCAGAGTTTCCGGAGATGCGGCGCTGGCGGTGGAAAGGGGAGCGTCTGCGTAGCGGCAGGAGGACAGACTAGAGCAGGGTGATTTCCAAAGAGATGAAAGAATATTTTAGATCCACCCACGCAGAAGAGCCTTTGCTCCCATTAGGAAACCAGATCTATAGGAGCTCTACATTTGCAAGTACTGCCTGTAAACTTCTTTTTTGTTTTCTGGGGAAAATCTATGAGTCTGAGATGTTCCCCTTTGGAAAATTCTTCTAAACGTTCCAGAATGTGCACTGGGGACATGCATGAGATTTGGGTGAATCTTCCATAATTAGAAACTACACAATCAGTTCAATTTCCATTTTCACAATAAAGTGCAATGCAATAGTGGGGTAAGTAATTTGCCCGTTTGTGGGGAAGAATCACTGGATGAAGAACAACTCAAGGTAAGTTTACCTCTCACAGAAAAGAATAGTGGGTATCAACACTAGTCTGGGACCTCTTAAGGTCCAAATTGTGACAGTCAGTGACAACCCTTGAGATGCTTGCCCCTCAGCAACCTGGTTGTGGAAGTCTCTGCTGAAGATTTAGTCTCAGGAAATAATTAAGAAACAGCTGGTTGAATTCTTCAGGTTCACTAAATTCTCCAACCTCTGGAGAGAACTCACCAAACATTTTAAATATCACTGATACCTGTGCATTATAAACATCCGCTTCAAGAAAATTACCAGGCAATTTCATGGCTATGTGGCAAATACTCAGGCAATTCACAGCAGAAATAGTTTCAGAAATATCTTTCTTCATGTGAAGCATGTTGGATGACAAACCCTTTGGATGACAGTTCCATAGAATTGGTCACATTGACACTTATCTGCTCATCCTGGAGTACTTCCAGAAACAGACTTCGTACCTCTTTAAGGATCATAATCTCAGCACCCTGGAATGGAAAGAATATGCCTTGATCCTTCCTTCTAGAATTTACTTTCTATTATGTTAAAAATGTTCCATATTCTGCCAACCTAATGCAGAAGACAGATAAATGAACATCACTTTATCTCCAATGAAATTAGGTTCTTAGAAGCTGAAAACAATAGGTAGAGACAGCTATCATGCTTGGCATTCTTGCTTTGGGGCTCTGGATACCAAGTAGAGGAAATAGCCTGTTTCTGAATAACATTATGTTTGTTGTTTTATGGCTATACCTTCAGTAGTGTTTTCTTTTCTTCTGAAATGTGAAATTGTTAATTTACAGTCAACAGGTACTGATGGCTTAGCAATTTTTATCTTTTTATTTACCTCACAAAGGTCTTTGTTTAGATGCCAGTAACCTCTTTATTGTTAAGTACAGAAAAGAAATGCGTTTTTTTTGCTCTTGCCTAATTTCCTTTGATCTTCCTCAAAGGTAAGTTACCCCTAAAACTTTGTGTAGACTATCCTAGCAGATATCCTAAAGCTTAACAAAGAAACTCTTCCCAGGTCTATCCATAAGAAGATAGTCTTCATAAATTCTCAGGGAAGGTCAGGCTATTTATTTTCAAGTCATCTTTTGCTTTTCTTGATATTTCATAGATGCTGGCTGACAAAATGTGATATTCTCCTTATCAGCAGGACTTGACTCCATCTACTAAATTCAAGTAACTATTTATTTGATTAATATTATGTAGTTTTTACTTTTTATTTGAAATAGTCATTTGATGATTTTTGATGACATTGATGATGCAAAATCAAATACAGATATAAAACTACAGGGAAAAATGTAATTGATATAAATGTGTCTCTTTCATTATTTAAGGCATAATCCACTGAATTGCTGTGTAGCTTATCTATTGTAATGCTAAATTTGTATCTGTTGTTTTCTTATTTATTAAACATCAAAAATAATTCATTCTTTAGCAATTAATATCCCAGCACCTCCAATACATTGAAAGGAAATGTCGTGTGATGTGGACCAGCAAAACAATCTCATCTTTCTTCTCTTTGCATCAATGTTTAATACTCTCCAACATGGTTTAGAATCATCAAAGGCAAAGGATACAAAAAGTATAAGATACCTCAAATGAGACATATTTGTTGATTTTTAGTGTATTTGTAATAATTGCTGAGAAAATGAAAATACACATTATTTAATACACTGGATAATAAGTATATTGCATAAATATGAAATATTTGATATTTGGCTTTCTAAAATATTTTTCTTCTTTCTGGAGAAATTGAAAAAGTAAGACAGGCCTTATGATGGCACTGCAGGCTCATATGGTGGTTAAACCAGATTGCAAATACAGTATTGTATGCTCCCTATTACACTATCCTGACTGTGAGAGTTGTATTGGAAGCCTGAAGCTCTGATGGCATAAGTAACAGAAAGAAAGATTAGTGTGATCAGACTTTAATTGTGCAGGGCCATATTTGCTGGAAGGTGTCATAAGAAGGAACAATGGAATACTTAAAGCCCAATCTAAGGCAAAGTCTGATACTTTCTATTTTACTTAGCATATACCATTGAGGATACTGAACTCCTTCAGAATTCTGTTCCAGAGGCACTGGAGAGTAGCTCTTTCATTGCCAATTTAGCAGATATTTTGGGCCTGAGGGTGGGGGAGCTATGGGTGGTGGTGGGAATAAGGGGGTAAATTAATACTTCTAAAGATAAAAGATGGTATTTTCAAATCAACAAACTTAGGATTTGCTACTAAATAGAAATTGGATCCAGAGTTGGTGTGCAGACCAAGTGAGACATAGATGCTGAATTTTCAGTTGCTAAAGGAAAATTCTTTGCATTTTTCCAGTTGAGTTGAGCTCACAGATATAAATGACCATTCACCAGTGTGTTCTTGGACTTGGGAATGCTGCAAAAAATCCAGTGGAGCATTCATGTAGGAACCAACTTTCATATAGATGGCAGGACTTGGATATAGACAGAGCAGTATTCATAAATGTACCTTGAATCCCAATTCCCATGTCTACCCTTGACAACTGCCAGAGCAATGTGACAGGAAATATCCTGAACTGTAATGGGCAAATTTCTCAGTGAAAAGAAATGGGTTGAGGTTAATTTAACAATAACAATATTGGGTGGCAGGTTACCACACAGATCCAGATCTGCACTGATCTTCACCAAAGTTGTGGGTTTGTCAGTGATTTTTCTCAGCTGTATTATAAAGTGTTAATCCCGGAAAAAAAAGTCTTTCTTCCCTGGCTATAACATTTTCTGTCAGATATTTGGATGTAAGATATAATAGAGAAATATCTTTAAAGTTTTTCTGGGCTACTGAAGACTTAATGAAAACTTTTGATAAAACATATATATTGGTTTTAAAAAAACCACTACTAAAAGCCATAGATTCCAAGGTAATACTAATGTACAATGTGAATCCTGAGATCATCAATGATAAAAGACTTTCTGGAAAATATACTGTCTTGACCTAAAAGATAGTCCACCCCTATTAATTATATCATCACGTATGAACTACATCCCAGGGAATTAGTTTGAGACCATAGTAGCTGTTTTCTGTTTCAGATCCATACTAGAGAAAAAAATAGGAAGATATTTTGTCTCCATAATACCACCTTTCCTACACCCTAAAATCTTCAACAGAGGTAGACAGAGAAAAGATAAGTACAGTTCTATTATCACTGACAGAGATCTGGGGTTTCCCCAAGATGAAAATGAAACATAATGTAACCATGTCTTCGTTTTCACCAGACTGTCTCTACACTTACCAAGCATGAGAACACAGCCTCAGAAAGCATGCACTTCAGCAGTACACTGCCATAGAAAAATGCCCAAGTAACTACTCGCTGCTGGTGCCCCGGTATATGCACCACTCCCTTGAAATGAACGCAAAGAACCTGTTTGCTCTGACATCCTTGAGTTGTAAGGCCCTAAGCGTCAAGTTCTGCATAAGGGAAACAGATAGCAGCTCCCTGGAGCTGAGCAGCATGGTGTTGGTGTGAGTGATAGTGTTTGATGACAAAGGCAATTTACCCTTCATCTTATACCTGATGCAGAAAGGAATATGTGATGTTCAAGGTGTGGCAGTCAACAGAGACTAGGTCTGGAAGACCTTCATGCCCTATCAGTTACTCAAGGACTTGACTCTTACTCTGTTTATCATGTAAGCCCAAAATGGGGAAGTATATACCACCAGGTTTCTGAGTGATAGTCATCTAGCCGATTATAAACGTAAGGTTATGGTCAAGGACACTGAAATGCCACCCATATCCTCCATGTTCATACAACACCTATTGCTGGTGGGTTGTTTCTTTCAGCTCTACTGGCCACATCTTGACAGGCCCAGGAAAAGGTTTAGACTCCTCACTTAGCATCTACTTGGTCATTACTATGGTCTCAGTATTCTTTTGCTATCTTGTCTGCCTGCGCCTTTTCATGGTATGTGTTCAAATAAGTACCCCAATGCGACAATACATAGTAATCATTTTATTTCCTCGTTTTTCAAACTTTATTTCCTTATGTATATTTAGCACATCTAAATTGATTGTTTATGCTTTGTATTTTGTAGTCAGGTTCTCAGGTTTCTTTTCTCCCAAAGAAACCCTCCCTACATCTTTGCCCTCCCTACATCTTTGGATTTCTTCATTATTTATCAATTTTCTATATTGTGTTTAGTAGTTGACAAACACTTAGGCATGTTTTATTTTTAAAATGAAATTTCCATTGTGGTTTTAGTAAAAATGCAGTCATCTACCAGATTACCTAAACCTGATACAAGTTTTAGCCTATTTTAATAATGGGAGAGATGTCTGAGATATTTGGGAACAGTCAAATGTATTGTACAAAAACATATACATATGTATGTGTGTATACATACATATCTTTAGGAGAAGGAGTCCAGTATATACTCAAATCAGGCTACAACCTATGGCAATACCTGGTCAAGATTTTTATTTTCAAGGCAGTCTGTACTAATAGACTAGGATGATTCTCCTTAAGCAAAAAAATGGCAAGATTCTTATGCAAGTCTCTTTCAAAACCATTAGTTGTACTGGGGGAAAAGAATAAACACACCTTCATTTTCCTTGCTTGAATCCCCTTTATTTTGAAATCCTGCTTGCTTGAGCTTTGTGAAATGTGTATCTTGATAGATTACAGAAAAACTTATTTATTTGTATCCTTACTAAGCAAAAGCAAATTGTTCGAGTGTTACTACAGGCCCACAATTTCCACCCTAAAATAATAAAATGTGCCAGAACACTCCCTTCCCATGCTAGAATATTCCTCCTGTATTTCCTTCAGAGTCTCAGTGGCAGGTCACTGAAAAACCCCTCTTTTTTCTGCTGTCTGATTGCTAAGTGAGTGAAGCTAGTTTGTGGGCTGAAGGCCACTGGAGGCCTGAAGATTTCTCTTTTGAAAAAGGGCTAGTAGTATGGATAATATCTCTATATTGTTTGGCATTATCTTTGATAGGGAAAAAAGGTCATGTAAATCCCTTTGACTACTTTTTCTCAAAGTTCTTGTAATTTATAATTACAGACTTTGTAATTTTCTTCATATTTCCTACTGTCCTCTCCTTTATGTTATCCCCAAATTCACTATAACTGCTTTGGTTCAGAGAACTTATCAAATAGCCCTCTAGTCCAAAAGAGAGAGGCAAGCCGAATGATGATAAATCTTCAAGCAATGTGTTATTTACTTTTTAAATGGCTGAACTTTTTGTTTTCTAGTAAGATTAGGATGACTTGCTTTCATTTTCTTTTATATATTTTGAAAATATTTTTCTGTTCCAATATATAAAATCCTTTCTTTGCTTCATTTTTTAATATTTGGATTTTATTGAAAATAATCTTCAAAATTATACAAGTGACTCCTAGGATAATTTCTCTGATTGGGCAGTATATAAAAAGTGAAGTCAAACATAAAAAATTAAACCTAATGTAATGACATAATTGTTCATTATATAATAGTTCCTTCCTTATAATTATTTATAAATCTATAATATACTTTATTTAGATTTTTTAAATATGGTAGATTCTAATTCTAATGTATATTGCTTATGGGTTACTTATTAATGGAGATTTAGAAAATAAGAGCATTTTTAAAGGGTACTTGGGGAGGAATGTGAACTCTCATCAAGGTTTAAAAATATAAATGACTTAGGGGCCGCCTGGTGGCGCAGCGGTTTAGTCCGCGCTTGGCAGCCTGGGGTTTGCGAGTTCGGATCCCGGGCACCCGCCGACGCACTGCCTGTCAGCCATGCCTTGGCGGCGTCCCATATAAAGTGGAGGAAGATGGGCACGGATGTTAGCTCAGGGCCAGTCTTCCTCAGCAAAAAAGGGGAGGATTGGCGACGGATGTTAGCTCAGGGCTGGTCTTCCTCACAAAAAAAAAATATATATATATATATATATATACAAATGACTTAAAATAACATAATGGATATAATGCATTGAAATCTGGAAACCATCTACAAATATAATCTCTGAGAAAGAGAAAATTCCGTTTATTTCTAGACATATGAATAGCATTGAAACTGAAGGGAGGGTGAAGCTTCATGAATTGTGAGAACACATATGATTCATCATGGGAGGTTTTAAAAATTTTTTGCACAACAAAACCTAATGTGTTCTTGAGTATTTTTTCCTCTGAAATATCTTAGATATTAAGTTTTTAATTCTTCAACTTGTGAGAGGTGCTAGATTTTTGTAATTTTCTTCATATTTCCTACTTTCCTCTTCTTTATGTTATCCCAAAATTCACCATAACTGCTTTAGTTATGCTTTAGAGAATCTATCAAAACTAAATAAGCATATGCTTTGTCTAAATGTAAAATTTCAGGTGACCTACCTGTCATCATTTACCTTTCTGATGTAAGTGATCTTCACTACATCTATTTCTGACCTTAATCAAGTTTTGCAGCTTGTATAAAGAACTGTTTTTAAAGACTTGGGTCTTGAGTTGTATTCACCTGGATGAATTGTGTTAAATGCTCAATGTCAATGAATTAAATATTTTGAATTATTATAATATTAATATAAAAGTAATAATCATGAAAAGTAATAAATAATCTCAACGGAATACAAGTAGGTATTTATTTTCTAAATGTTAAAAAAGGGTACCTGTCATTGCCCATTTTTTTTACCCAATTACAGAAAATACATGAGAGCTTTAAAAAATATTATGCTATTATTACATTTAATAAATCATCCATTCTAGTTTTCTGGAAATACAGGAGAATATGTGAACAGGTTAAATGACACACCAAGAGGAAATAATCAGATAAATTCAGAATGTAGGACATCCTACAAGACAACTGGCTGGACACTTCAAAAAACTCAATATCATAAAAGGTGGAGGTCTATTCTAGAGTAAATAGATGTAACACCCAATACAATCATAAAACTTGGTTAAAAAACAAATTTTCTAAGACATCCCTTATAACAAGTGGTTAAGAAAGTAAGTGCATTTGTAAAAGGAACTCAAGAGTGAATATTAATTCTTATTAAGTTGAAGAAGATTGGGGGAGGAAAATTAATGAGATTTAATAGGAACTGGACTTTAGATAAGATTATGGAATTATTGTTAATTTTGTTAAGTGTGATAGTAGCATTATAATTATGTGGGGTAATGTCCTTACACTTAGGAGATATTTAGAGGCGAAGTGTCATGATGTCTTCAAGTTACTTTCAAATGGGTCAGCCAAAAAAGGGATATGTGTGTGTATAACAAAATATATAGATAGATAGAACAAATATGGCAAAATACAAACAATTTTTTAATTTGCATGGAGGGTAGAATTATATTTGTACAGTTCTCTTAAACTTTTCTATATATTTGAAACATTTCTTAATACAAATATTTAATTAACAGACTTTGTTTTTTAGAGCAGTTTTAGGTTTTACAGAAAATTGAGCAGATAGTACAGAGAGTTCTCCTATGCCCACTTTCTCCCACTCACAGTTTCCCCTAGTATTAACATCTTACATTTATTATAATTGATGAACCAGTATTGATCCATTATTATTAACTAAAATCCATAGTTTACATTAGGATTCACTCTTTATGTTGTACAGTTCTATGGGTTTTTACAAATGCATAATATCATGTATCTACCATTACAGTATTATAAAGAAAAGTTTCAATGCCCCCAGATCCACTTTATTTTACCTCTTGATTCCTCTTCCTCTCTCCCCAGCAACCACTGATCTTTTTAACATGTCTATACTTTTGCCTTTTCCAGAATGTCGTGTAGAGTGGCAATAATAGAGTATGTAGCCTTTTCAGACTCACTTCTTTCACTAAGCAATATGCATTTAAGTTTCCTCCATGTCTTTTTTGGCTTGATAACTCATTTCTTTTTTATCAAATATTTTTTAAAAACACAAAAAGAAACTTTGAAAACCTAACAACAAACATCCGACATATATATACCTTGTTTGGCACCTGATTTAACAAATTATCTCTAAAAAGACATTTTTAAAAGATAATTGGAAATTTTTCAATATTTACTGGGTATTTGATATTATGAAATCATTAACGTTGCTAGATGTGATAATTGAATTGAGGTTATGTAAAAAATGCTCTTATCTGTTAGAAAGGAAAAATAAAAATATTGACACATTCACAAGAAGAAATTATCCAGCTATTCTGGAGATTTTCATGTGGTTCAAAAGCATCACATTTCAGGGGAATGTGAAGTGGGAGCAGCACAAAAGAGAAATATGAGTAAGGAGACTATTTCAGTGTCCAGGAGAATGTTCTCCTTTGAATTCTGTGCTTTTCCTGAGTCTCTATACTTTTCGTTTGGGCTTGAGTATGAGGATGGTAACCTACTTGCCACCGAGATGAGCGCATGCCGCGGCTCTGGATAAAAAACTGAGAACTGCCTAGTCAAAGCCTTCTTTCATCCTAGGACGAAGTTACTCCCTTCCAGTTTCTGAAGTTGATTTTTTCCAATTTGAAAAGAGCCGCTTGGATCTGTGAGAAAACTGGAATGGAAATTTGTCTATTCTTGCCATGTCGTAATGGATGCAATGGAAAAGCCTTTCGAAACACAAATAAGACTTGGGTACACTGAGAGATACTACTTGAATATTCCATTTAGATTGACAACAGTCTGAGAGAAAGGATTGGGATTTTCTTAATGTTTTGGATGAAATAAACACTCGGAAAGGACGCGGGGTGGCGCTGCAGCATTAAAAGTAGAAGGAGGAACGCTACTAGGCGGTGCTCCTTTAGCCAGATGCTCTGCTAAAGAAGCAAGCAGGAAGGGGAGGCTCTCTAAGGCGGTCGCTCGGGGAAATCAGGGCCTTAGTCGTCTCCACTCATCCCAGTATCTGCGAGATACTGGGAGATAGAGTCAGCAACAACGCGAGCCCGAGCTGAGACAGGTTTGCTGAGACCAGAAGGCGATGGAGCCCGGAGAGGGAAAGGAACGCTTTCTGAAACAAAGGCAAGTCTTGATATTCCTTGTTTTCCTGGGCATAGCTCAGGCTGGTTCCGAGCCTAGGCACTATTCAGTGGCTGAGGAAACGGAGAGTGGCTCGTTTGTGGTCAATTTGTTAAAAGACCTGGGGCTGGAGGTAGAGGAGCTACCTGCGCGGGGGCCTCGGGTCATTTCCAAAGGGAAAAAAATGCGTTTGCAGCTGGATAGGCAGACCGGGGATTTGTTGTTAAATGAGAAACTGGACCGGGAGGAGCTGTGCGGCCGCACCGAGCCCTGTGTACTGCCTTTCCAGGTGTTATTGGAAAATCCCTTGCAGTTTTTTCAGGCCGAGCTACGGATTAGGGATATAAATGATCACTCCCCGGTTTTCCTAGACAAAGAAAGAATTTTGAAAATTTCAGAAAGTATCACTCCCGGAACTACTTTCCTCATAGAACCTGCCCAGGACTTAGATGTAGGAAGCAACAGTCTCCAAAGTTACACAGTCAGCCCCAATTCGCACTTCCATCTTAAATTACAAGACAGTTCCGACGGCATAATATTACCACAGCTGGTGCTGGACAAAGCACTGGATCGCGAGGAACAGCCTGAGATCAGGTTAACACTCACCGCACTAGATGGCGGGACTCCGCCCAGGTCCGGCACCGCCCTGGTCCGCATTGAAGTCTTGGACATCAATGATAATGCCCCCGAGTTTGCAAAGCTGCTCTATGAGGTGCAGGTGCTGGAAAACAGCCCTATTGGGTCCCAGGTTGCCGTCGTCTCTGCTAGAGATTTAGACATCGGAGCCAATGGAGAAATCTCTTATGTATTTTCCCAAGCCTCTGAAGATATTCGCAAAACTTTTCGAATAAATGCAAAATCAGGAGAACTCCTTTTAACACAGAAACTGGATTTCGAATCCATTCAGAGTTATACATTAAATATTCAGGCGACAGATGGTGGAGGCCTTTCTGGAAGTTGTGTGGTGTTCGTCCAAGTGATGGATTTGAATGACAACCCTCCGGAACTGACCATATCAACACTTATCAGTGAGATCCCAGAAAACTTGCAGGAGACCGTAATTGCTGTCTTCAGTATTTCAGATCCTGACTCGGGGAACAACGGAAGGATGGTTTGCTCCATCCAAGATGATCTTCCTTTCTTCCTTAAACCCTCTGTTGAGAATTTTTACACTCTAGTGACAAACACAGCCCTAGACCGAGAGACAAGATCCGAGTACAACGTCACCATCACCGTCACCGACATGGGATCCCCCAGGCTGAAGACAGAGCACAACATAACCGTGCTGGTCTCCGACGTCAATGACAACGCCCCCGTCTTCACCCAAACCGCCTACACCCTGTGGGTCCGCGAGAACAACAGCCCCGCCCTGCACATCGGCAGCGTCAGCGCCACAGACAGAGACTCGGGCGCCAACGCCCAGGTCACCTACTCGCTGCTGCCGCCCCACGACCCGCACCTGCCCCTGGCCTCCCTCGTGTCCATCAACGCCGACAACGGGCAGCTGTTCGCCCTGACGTCCCTGGACTACGAGGCCCTGCAGGCCTTCGAGTTCGGCGTGGGCGCCACAGACCGAGGCTCGCCGGCGCTGAGCGGCCGGGCGCTGGTGCGCGTGCTGGTGGTGGACGACAACGACAACTCGCCCTTCGTGCTGTACCCGCTGCAGAACGGCTCTGCGCCCTGCACCGAGCTGGTGCCCAGGGCGGCCGAGGCGGGCTACCTGGTGACCAAGGTGGTGGCGGTGGACGGCGACTCGGGCCAGAACGCCTGGCTGTCGTACCAGCTGCTCAAGGCCACGGAGCCCGGGCTGTTCGGCGTGTGGGCGCACAACGGCGAGGTGCGCACGGCCAGGCTGCTGAGCGAGCGCGACGCGCCCAAGCACAGGCTGCTGGTGCTGGTCAAGGACAATGGCGAGCCGCCGCGCTCGGCCAGCGTCACGCTGCACGTGCTGCTGGTGGACGGCTTCTCGCAGCCCTACCTGCCGCTGCCGGAAGCGGCGGCCGAGCCGGCGCGGGCCGACCCGCTCACCGTCTACTTGGTCGTCGCCTTGGCCTCGGTGTCGTCGCTCTTCGTCTTGTCGGTGCTCGCGTTCATCGCGGTGCGGCTGTGCAGGAGGAGCAGGGCCGCCTCGCTGGGTCGCTGCTCGGTGCCCGAGGGCCACTTTCCGGGCCACCTGGTGGACGTGAGTGGCACCGGGACCCTGTCGCAGAGCTACCAGTATGAGGTGTGTCTGAGGGGAGCCTCAGGGACCAGCGAGTTCAAGTTTCTCAAGCCGATTCTCCCCAACTTCCTTGCTCAGGGTGAGGAAAGGGTTAGTGAGGCAAACCCCAGTTTCAGGGATAGCTTTGAATTCAGTTAAGTATTAATTAATAACGGTCTACTGAGCCTAGTCTCAGTTAATTTGTAGAAAGTCCTTTGTTACTCCCTTGCGCATTGGGTTTGTTTCTCTTCATTTGAAATGTAACTATCATATTCCAATTCAGTACATGTTATTGGTGTTTCTAAATGTGTTGCTTTGCGGTATAATGAATGCAAATTTTCTTTACACTCTTATTGTTGATAAGGCTCACTGTAAATTAATTGGATTTAAAGTGTGAAAGTAAATTTTGTATTTTCAGAAGTCTTTAATTTTAGGTTAGAGCACCTTTTTCCAAACTCACTTCCCTGAGTTCCTAAGTAATTTTGCAGTCCTACATTTTTAAAGATTTGCTATCTCTGCATGGGGTTATTCTTTTTCCGGCCCAGAATATTTGTGTTTGTATATTCTCTTAGGCTAGTGTAACTTTTATCCTTTTAACTCACAGTGGTTAAAACCATTTACATAGGAATAGCTGGGAATGTCAAAGCACCCTCTCACATTTTTCTAAATATATCCTTCCTTAAAGTGTCCACACATGAAAATTATGATCCTTTAGAGGTCGTGAGAACCTTGACTGTTGGATTCCACAAACCTTCACATTAAAAGCACTCTAAATCAACCACAAATATTCTAAAATGTAGTTAAATAAATAGCACATAGCCAGTCATTCTCAAAGACGTGCTAATTCTTCATGCTTTCTGTTTCAAAAAAATTTTTTAACCTCTCCTTATTTCAAGCCTCCCTTTAAAAAAAATCTCAGTTTTAATTATTTAAAACTGTCTATTAACTTTGAGCACTTCATTAAAATCCAAAACATTTGAGGAAATTTATGTCTTTGTCCTTGACCAAATTTTAGAAACTTCAAATATAGTTTGGCATTGCATTTTTCAAAATTTTCTGGGGCATTTATGATACAATTGGAAATAAGACTGTGAGAAAAATATTTATCTTGGTCTGCCCATTCTATTTTTTTTTTTTTTTTGCACTGACTACTTCTGTTTTTCCCCTTTCAGTTTCCTAGATATTTCAATGCTTTTCTTTTTAGGTGCTTGAGTGATGTTTCTCAGTAGCTTCCCATTTATTGCGTGATTAGCACAATGACTGAAAGATTGTAGATTCTTAATAAAATTTTTGAATGACTGATTGAAAGAAAGAAGGGTCTTTATTTTGCCTGTGATAGATTAATATTTAAATATGCTAAAATACTCACAGGACAAAATTTTGCTGGAATTAAATGCTCTCTGATGTATAATGAATTATCTATATAATTTTTGGTTATTAACTGAACTGATCACTGTTATTCAAACACTATGCAGTTATCAGTCTCTGATATCTCTTCAACATATTTTTTCTTTTTTCTCTTCCTGCTTAATTTGAGTCTCTTCTCCTGCTCAGTAGCTTAAAAAATACATATGGGGAAATTGTTTTCAATTTCATAATTTAAATTTTCTTCTATAATTCCCTGAATGATTCACCCAACTTTCTTTATTTCTCATTCAGTTTCTGACTCATACATTAAAACAAAATTTTAATTCTTAATGTTCTGAAGAACATTATCTTTAAATTTTTATATCATTTTATGTTTATTTGAATGAGCTATGCTATTAAAATTATAATATGAATTTTAAAGGTCTCATTTTGAGATTAGCAGTGGTGTAGAGTATATCTTGTTATCAAAAGTCTTTGATCAACCAACTTATTACCTGTAGGATCTTGGGTGAGTCACATAATTTTTGTCCCCCAAAAATGATAACAGCTATTTCAATAGCTTACAGTTATGATCAAATAATATAAAGATATAGAAATATAATTGTTGTTATTTTTAGTATCACTAATATTAAGAGTAAACTTAATAGATGAGTCTTTATGTAACATTACTGATAATTGTGAAGAAGCTATATTAAACACATGATATTTGTGTTGTTTCATTTCTCTGCCTAAAACCTTGCAATAGCTTCCTTTCAGTCTTAGAATAAAATCCAACCACCCATTATTTGGCTCCAATTTACCTCTCTAGCCTTCTCTTCCCACTTACTCTTGAGACACTAAGTTTGGGGTATACTGTCCTTCCTTCACTATCTAGAATAGCCATGCTTTACTGTCCCAGGGCCTTTACTTATCAGTTTCTTATATATGGAATCTTCCCATATTAGTTTTAGCCTGGCAAACTTCTCATTCTTCATGTTCCAGATTAAATGGCACATCTTTGGAGAAACTTTCTCAACATCCTCCCATTAAGTTGGTTTCCCCTCTTGTATCCTTTCAGTGCACTCAGTACACATTTCCTGTATAGCACATTTCACACTGTTTGAACATCTGTTTAAAGTCTGTTCATCCCATTGGGTGGAAAACTGTATAAGATATATAGACATGGTGAGTCTTATTACCACTGTATACCTAATTTCTACAAACTCAATAAATATCTGTTTCCACAAATGAAATACAGTTATGCAGATGAAACAGCTAATTCAGATTAAATTAATAATTGTAAAATTACTGTGAAATAAGAAGAGGAAGCTCTGTGTTCCTTGAGTGAGTGTGAAAATGTGGAAGGAATTAGGCATTTGTGCTCCTCTGGATCTACCCTCTGACACGATCTATTATAATTTATCACCTTGCGAGAGACGTTGCAAGATGACAAAATGAAAAGACGTTTTCACCGCATTTTTCTGACCATAAACGCAACTCGTGCACACTTTACAAAAATCTGGAAAATAAAGAAAAACACAAATAGGATAGTGAAGCATGTCATCATTTAGAGCAAAATCTTTTAAAAGCTATGTGCAATAATTACAAATTGGGGGGAAGCCTTAGCAAGTGTCCACTTCCGCAAAATCATATAAATGAGGACTCTACCAGGGACAGTCACTTCTTTTAGATAACAGCACATTTCATTTCCCTCGGTTGTGTTTATTTAACTCATAGAACACAAGAAACTTCTCTAGTAGCGTCATCTGGGTTTGGTAGGGGAATAAGCGATTAAAAAAACAACAACAATAAAAAACCCAAAAAACAAAACACCTCAAAGATTTTGAAACTGCGAGCGAACGCTTGGTGGCGCTGTTGACTAAGAAGGAGCGTTAAACCACCGGCACCGTGCATACTCTACCGCACGGATCCGGTGCAGTAAACCAGGCGTTGTGAGCCTGGGCAGATTTTTAAGCAAGCAAATCTGAGATTCTGGAAAGGATTATTCGCTAGGCCCTCTTCAAAGGTTGGGAGGCAAAAGATTTTGCGTTTCCCAGCTCTGTGTGAGGCTCACTTTGGGAATATTTCTTAGAAGAACGAGGCAGACGGTGCAATGGAGGCCGGAAGGGAGCGCTTTCTCAGACAAAGGCAAGTCCTGTTTCTCTTTGTTTTTCTGGGTGGGTCTCTGGCTGGGTCCGAATTGAGACGCTACTCTGTGGCTGAGGAAAAAGAAAGGGGCTTTTTAATAGCCAACCTAGCAAAGGATCTGGGGCTAAGTGTAGGGGAACTGGTGGCGAGGGGGGCTCAAGTTGTGTCTAAAGGGAACAGACAGCATTTTCAACTCAACCATCAGACCGGTGATTTGCTCCTGCATGAGAAATTGGACCGGGAGGAGCTATGCGGCCCCACAGAGCCATGTATACTGCATTTTCAGATATTACTGCAAAACCCTTTGCAATTCATTGCAAATGAGCTCCAGGTCATAGACGAAAATGACCATTCTCCAGTATTCTCTGAAAATGAAATGCAGCTGAAAATCCTAGAAAGCACTCCACCAGGAACGGTAATTCCTTTGGGAAATGCTGAAGACTTGGATGTAGGAAGAAACAGTCTCCAAAACTACACGATCACTCCTAATTCCCATTTCCACGTTCTCACACGCAGTCGTAGGGACGGAAGGAAGTACCCAGAACTAGTGCTAGACGAAGCGCTGGACCGTGAGGAGCAGCCAGAGCTCAGTTTAACGCTCACGGCGCTGGATGGCGGGGCTCCACCCAGGTCTGGGACCGTCCAGATTCACATCCTGGTCTTAGACATAAACGACAATGCCCCAGAATTTATAAAGTCGCTCTATGAGGTTCAAATTCTAGAGAACAGCCCTGTTAACTCTGTTATAGTCACTGTCTCAGCTTCTGATTTAGATACAGGAAAGTTTGGGACAATATCATATGCATTTTTTCATCCTTCTGAAGAAATTCGCAAAACTTTTCAACTAAATCCAATTACTGGTGATATACAACTAGTCAAATATTTGAATTTTGAGGCGACTAATACTTATGAAGTCGACATAGAAGCCAAGGATGGTGGAGGCCTTTCAGGAAAATCAACAGTGATCATTCAGGTGGTTGATGTGAACGACAACCCACCAGAACTGACCGTGTCATCAATTACCAGTCCTATCCCAGAGAACTCGCCAGAGACTGTGGTGGCTGTTTTCAGTGTTTCCGATCTGGATTCTGGAGACAATGGGAAAATAATGTGTTCTGTTGAGAACGATCTCCCCTTCGTCTTGAAACCGTCTATAGAGAATTTTTACACCCTAGTGTCAAAAGGAGCTCTGGACAGAGAGAGCCGAGCCGAGTATAACGTCACCATCACCGTCACCGACATGGGATCCCCCAGGCTGAAGACAGAGCACAACATAACAGTGCTGGTATCCGACGTCAATGACAACGCCCCCGTCTTCACCCAAACCGCCTACACCCTGTGGGTCCGCGAGAACAACAGCCCCGCCCTGCACATCGGCAGCGTCAGCGCCACAGACAGAGACTCGGGCGCCAACGCCCAGGTCACCTACTCGCTGCTGCCGCCCCACGACCCGCACCTGCCCCTGGCCTCCCTCGTGTCCATCAACGCCGACAACGGGCAGCTGTTCGCCCTGACGTCCCTGGACTACGAGGCGCTGCAGGCCTTCGAGTTCGGCGTGGGCGCCACAGACCGAGGCTCGCCGGCGCTGAGCGGCCGGGCGCTGGTGCGCGTGCTGGTGGTGGACGACAACGACAACTCGCCCTTCGTGCTGTACCCGCTGCAGAACGGCTCTGCGCCCTGCACCGAGCTGGTGCCCAGGGCGGCCGAGGCGGGCTACCTGGTGACCAAGGTGGTGGCGGTGGACGGCGACTCGGGCCAGAACGCCTGGCTGTCGTACCAGCTGCTCAAGGCCACGGAGCCCGGGCTGTTCGGCGTGTGGGCGCACAACGGCGAGGTGCGCACGGCCAGGCTGCTGAGCGAGCGCGACGCGCCCAAGCACAGGCTGCTGGTGCTGGTCAAGGACAATGGCGAGCCGCCGCGCTCGGCCAGCGTCACGCTGCACGTGCTGCTGGTGGACGGCTTCTCGCAGCCCTACCTGCCGCTGCCGGAAGCGGCGGCCGAGCCGGCGCGGGCCGACCCGCTCACCGTCTACTTGGTCGTCGCCTTGGCCTCGGTGTCGTCGCTCTTCGTCTTGTCGGTGCTCGCGTTCATCGCGGTGCGGCTGTGCAGGAGGAGCAGGGCCGCCTCGCTGGGTCGCTGCTCGGTGCCCGAGGGCCACTTTCCGGGCCACCTGATGGACGTGAGTGGCACCGGGACCCTGTCGCAGAGCTACCAGTATGAGGTGTGTCTGAGGGGAGCCTCAGGGACCACCAGCGAGTTCAAGTTCCTCCGACCGATTGTCCCCAGTGGTCTGGTTCAACACACTGAGCAATACTAGCGCAAAAGTACAATTGCAAGAATAGCTTAGGTTTCATTGAGTAGAATCAAAAAGTAGTTGTTTGGCTGTGAATGTTTTCTTTTTAAATCGAGAATCTTTAGTTGATATAACATTTTGTTTCTATATTGATTTTACTTTCTATCTAGTGGGTGAATCCTTGCATAGTCTCCTTTTTCATCTGCTTCCTATCTTACCAATGCAGTCTTAATGCCTCCTTTACTTTTTCTCATAGGTGAGTAAAAATAAATTCATTATCTTTTAACGGTGTTATCAAATAGGTTTATTTTAAGGAACTCCAAATTTTATGTCCAAAGTAATGTAGAGAAAGTTCCAAACCACCAATTTTATAATTTACCCAGTTGAATATAGTCAGATAATATTCCTCATAATACTTCTAAAGCAGCTTTGTCTATCGTTAATGAAGTTTGTGGATAGATAAGAATGTGCTTTCTTTAAGATGAACCATCTTTAAGGTGTACCATCTTTTTAGGGGTATAGTACTCACATAAAAGTAACATATTTAATTCATTTTCTGTTTTGACATTTGCAATTAATATTTCAATATTGTATATGTTTATATTGGCCAAAAATGTACAAAAAATACAAGATAACAGGGCAAATTATTCTTAGGTTTGCCTAAAGTGTATTCATGATGACTGAGGAAAAAAATTAAACCTAAGGTTGAAGAACTGATTGTGCTTTTTCATTTGGCATGAAAATATAGTTTAGTAAAGGCATGTGGTGGGATGACAATTTGGTTTGTAAATTCTGAGATGTAAATATTATCAACATGAGGGTCATTTTTTTTAATTTCAAGAAAGTACATATATATAGGATCTCAAAACACTTTATGGTAAAAGTGGTGTTTATCCAATCCTACTTTTAAATAAATATCTACTTGGCATTTAGATGATGATATGTGAGGGAACTATTTTCTTTGCTGTCTTAGTTCCCTCCTTCAGATTTCAGCCTGACTGATTTAGGATTAGGTATTGTCCTTCTGGGATAAACACTGTCCATCCACCATCCATATAGTGTAATTAAAAGAAGATATGCAAAATAAGGAAGTTCTAAATAGGAGAAAGCAATATCATTGTGAAAATCTAAATTAGCTACCACTAAGAATAAAATCTAGAAGCAACCAAAATGTCAAATTTTATGGCTATTTTGAGTGAAATAGAAAAATTTATTTTTAAGTAACAAAATATTTAGTCCTCAATTAGGAAAAAATTAATTTCCTCCTTATAGGCATTTTCTCATCCAGAGGGGTGGAACTTTCCAGAAATTGAATACCCATGACTAGAAAAAGAGAGCTGAATTTTCTTGAAGATTTTGAAAATTCCCAAAAGAGAAAAGGAACATTAACTAGATGTTAACTAGACTCATTGTGATCATTTTGCAATATATACAAATATCGAATCATGTTGTACACCTGAAACTAATGTAATGTTATGTGTCCATTATACCTCAATACAAAAATCCCTAATGACTGTAAAAAACAAACAAAACAAAAATTTAATATTGACATTCCTTCAATCATCCATTAAAGTATAGTTATAATCACATTAAAATGGTGTCATTTTATCTGAGAATCAAATGCATGAATCCTTAATAATCAGGGGAAAGAGAATATTTCTTTTCACTCATTAAGTACTTTATAGAGATGTTTGAATCTGGCTCTTTCAGTCAGATTTTTTTTCCTTCTTTTCATACTTAGCTGAATTTTCGTGAGGATCAGGAAAAAGGCAAAGAATTCTGATCAAGATTTCTCTTTATTTGGCTGGCTTAGTCCCAGGTAGTGTCAGAGCCAGGGAAGTATTCAATCTGGAAAATATGGAGGTCCGTTCTTTTTTGTCCAATATGGTATCTGATCTGGGACTCAAGTTGGAGGGGCTATCTGCTGAGGAGTCATTTAGACCCAGAAGACAGAAGAACAGATACTTTTAGGAACTTAGTTGGTAGATGCATTGGGTTCACAGATTGTTGAGAAAGTGAATAGAGTTTAGTAAAGCCAGAAAAGATCATCTGGACTAAATTTGAAGGTCAGAAACACTTATACCTTTCTCTTGGTTCAAAGTTACTTTTATTTCTGGGCTGTTGGAAACCTTCTCCCCTTTTATTTGAGAAGAACTTTTAAAAGCTTCTTTATCTGGATATTTTATTAAGTACAGGACAGAGAGGGTACCATGTGCATAGTACTAACTATTGTTGCCTCTTTCTGAAATTCCTCAACCTGAAAATCTGGCACAAAGTAAAAGGGATGACTTTCAATGGTAATAATAATTTTCTAGGAATTTTTCTTCTAAGGGGACTGATAAATCCATTCTTGTGAATTGTTTCCAAACTGATCTCTCACTGATATTCTAATTTTCAAAAAGTAAGAGAAATTAAAGAAAACTTGAACTCCCCACCCCAGAATACACTAAGTAACCTTGCTAGACTCTAAGAAACTTGAAGGTAGAGTTTGTTTCTGTTTTATTTAGAGTTGCATCTTCAGCACATAGCCCAATGCCTCGCACATAGTAGATGTTTGAATAATATTTGTTGGATAAATAATTTTTAAAATATTTGGGAAATAAGTGAATTTTTCGAGGACTTTTACTTCAAACTTATCTCCACATTGAAATTCAATATCTATACTCAGAAAGGGATGGGCTGTAAGAGAATAATTCCAATCTCCATAGAGCCAATGTGTTAATTAATTGTCCTCCTTCACTTGTTGGGATTTCTGGAAACTCAGAGAACTGTAAAATAATGTATTAATTTCCAATTGGGTTCCACATTGAGCTTGCTCACATCTTTGACTTTAAGGACAAAGAAGAAATAAAGTATAAATAATTTATAAAAGCAGTGTCAACTTCCAAGACTTTCTGTTCATCAAATTAACTTGCTGAAATCTGTATGTAAATTCCCTGGCCTCCAATTGGTTATCCTATTGAACTTTGATTAGTCTTTGTGGTATCAAAATTAAGTGAAATTTGTAAGATCCTAAAGGCTTTGAATAAACTTTAAAATAGCCAATCATTCATTTATTTTCAAAACATAATTCTAGAGAGTGTACACTCTCCCTTTTTCCTCTCTGAAAACACATCAATTCATAAATAATTTAAATATTTCCTTGATATTTACAATCTAGTTTTTAATACTGAAAAGCAAAGAGACGGAAATGAATTTTAAACTTTTATGTAGGGTTGTTAAAAGGCTGAACTATATTCAAATATCACTCATTAGAACTAGTGAAGTAACTTACCATACTTTTTATAAATCTTCCTTACTCCTTAAATATGGCTTCCTTACAAATGAGGACTTTTTTTAAAAAATGTGAGTTTTTCTACACATCCCACTACTTTATTCTGGGAGTCTTTTGCTTCTTAGAGTAAACTGATACATGTTTTAAAGCTGGAAATCAATTAGTCATAATTCAGAGTTATTTTTATGTCTAATACTCATATTCTTAGCCAATAGTTTGGTTGATCATAGATTTCTAAATTTAAACTAATTTTTCTTCTGTTCTTTTGGTATTCAACACTGTTGATGAAAAATATATCAGTCTAGGTCTCATTCTTTTATCTGTAAACTTCTTTACTCTCTTTTAGATTTTTTTTTTTTATTCTTGATGTTCTGATACTTGCTAGGTCCCAACCTGAGATTCACCCAATATACTGAATTTCTTTTGTTTGAGAAACTATAGGCAGATTTTCACAACAAATTGTTCTTTTTTCACATTTGCTATTTTGGTTTTGTTTGTTGAAATTAAATATCTTTTACTTTTAAGTTCTTCCATATTGTTCTGAATCTCTATTTCTTATTTATACATTATTTTACTTGTTGAATCTATTTTTCATGCTGTTAGTCTTCCTTCTATGCCTGGTGATGTTTTATTAAGAACTCATCTCCTGTTGGAGGTTTCCCTCACACCAGTACTGGTTTTGGTAGTCTTGCGGAAGGGAGACAGGAGGAATCTCAAGGTGGTTCCAGCGTCAGGCTCTAAAAATCCAAGCCTTAATTGAGAAGCTTAGCTCAACTTTGCCACAAACAGGTAGAAGTTTTGGACCAACACCTAATGATGTGTTTGTGCTGGGCCCCAGTTTCCCTTGGGTGGCACTTCTCTACATTTACTATATGAGGCAACATCTCAGGGAATGTCACCTTCTGCTTCTTGGCTATCATGGTATCTGTTAAGGTTGTAGACATGGGAGCCAATGGAGACATTTTTTACTTTTCAATCTTCAGAGTAAACAAGCTGATTTTAAGGAAAATTGAGTTGTGACTGAAGTAATTGACACGTGGGGATTACCTACGGGAAAATATCATGGTTTTACTTAACATGCATGACAGTCCTGCACATGGTGGTCCTGGATGACACACACAACTGCTGGATGACAAAGAAAACCCATGGCAAAGCAATCCTATACTGTGCCAGGTAGACCAAGGTGGTAACTTGGCCTAGATGGTGACTTGAGCTAGAACTCATGACTATTTTACCAATGATTCAAGGTCTCAGAGTACTTGATGTTTAGCATGTGGACCTACAACCTGGAATTACGGAACATTGAAGCATATCTAGGCTTCTAAGTGATAGGCACAGCCAGGCACAAGCTAGTGCTGTTATTAAGGACAACTAAGAGCCACCTCTGTTTGGCATGGTCATGTTACACCTGGTCTAGGACCTATCCCAGCCATACCTCCCATTCCTTGAACCACCAACAGAAGTTTACTCAAACCCACATGTTCTCTATTCTCTTTATCACTGGTTTGCCTCAGCCATCTTCCTCTTTCAATTCTCTCTGCTCCTATTCAATGATGCTCAGATGCAGAGGATGAACAGGAAAGCTTCAGTGGACTGCTGCTCAATACAGCCATTTTCTGAGCATTTTGAAGATATCAACAATACTTGGACTTAGTTCCAGAACTATTAACGTGAGAGGTTTCTGACTGGAATATCAGAGACAAATGGGTTCAGATTTCTCAATCAATTGTCTCCAACTAATATGGGCTATCCACCAGGAAAGTCTTTGAGGAGAAACTCAACTTCTAGGACAACTGGCAGTTTATCAAAAATTAAAGTTGTATTCTCTAAATATTGTCATTTTGAGGGATTTTTTTTGCTTAAATTTCTTTATCTTTGGGGAAATGGATTTCTTCATCCTGAATATCTCATCCTAGTCAACAAGATTTAATCAGTAGTCAAAAAACTTTCCACAAAGAAAAGCCAGGACTAGATGACTTCACTGGTGAATTCTACCAAATGTTTAAAGAATTAACACCAATCCTTCACAAACTTGTTTTAAAAAAGAGGAGCAGGGACCAATTCCCAATTCACTACGAGGCCAGTATTACTCTGATACCAAACCAGACAAATATAACACAATAATATTTCACGAAAAGAAAACTAAATACCAATATCCCTTATGAATATAGATTAAAAATCCTCAACAAAATATTGGCAAACTGACTCCAGCAACATAAAAAAATAATTATACACCATGACCAAGTGGGATTTGTCCCAGAAATGCAAGGTTGGTTTAACATGTGAAAATCAGTTAGTGCGATACACCGTATTAACAGAAAAGGACAAAACCATACAACCATCTCAATAAATGCAGAAAAAGCATTTTGCAAAATGCAACACCTTTTCACAATGAAAACACTCAACAAACTAGGAATAATAGGAAATGTCCTCAACCCGATAAAGGGCAATGATAAAAACTTACAGCTAACTTCAGATTTAATAATGAAAGACTGAAACCTTTCCCCCTAAGATCAGGAACAAAACAAGGATGTCCCCCCTCACTGCTTCGATATAACATCGTACTAGAAGTTCTAGCCAGGGCAATTAGGCAATAAAAAGAAATAAAATATTCCAGATTGAACATGAAGAAGTAAAAGTATATTTGCAGATGACATGATCAGGCATAAAGAAAATCCTAAGGAATCCACAAAAAGACTACTAAAATTAATAAAGGAGTTCAGCAAGGTTGGCGTATACAAGATCAATATTGAAAAATCAGTTGTATTTCTACACACTAGCATTGGACAATCCAAAAATGAAATGAAGAAAACAATTCCATTTATGATAGCATCAAAAAGAATGAAATACTTACAAATAAATTTAACAAAAAGTGCAAGACTTGTACACTGACCACTACAAAACATCACTGAAAGAAATTAAAGAAGACCTAAGTAAATGAGAGGTGTTCATGGATTGGAAGACTAAATATTGTTAAGATAGTGATACACTCCAAATTGGTCTACAGATTCAGTAGAATCCATATCAAAATCCCAACTGGCTTTTTTTGCAGAAATTGGCAAATTGCCCCTAAAATTCATACGGAAATGAAACGGATGAAGAATAGCCAAAACAATCTTGTAAAAGAACAACAAAGTGGAGGAATCGCACTTCCTGATTTTAAAGATGTATTATAAGTTAGACATTAAATACTTGAATATTTTGATACATTAAATATAAATACTATCTTTTAATTTAATATGTGCTACAGGAGTTATTAGAAATTGTCTTAGATTCCATAACAAATTTCTGAAGCCAAACTGTAATTATTCAAAATCTCCTTTCTAAATTTGCATTTCAACAGGTGTGATTTTTAAAAATATGTTTAGTTTGGAAGGTTAGCCGATACTAAATTTTAGTTTGCTTTCACCAGTGAGCAGTATTGTTTGCTTTACATTTATTTTATTCAAATAGCCAGCTGACATATCTATTTTATCTATTTAGTAGAAAATTCCAAAAGATAATTCTTTTTATAAAAAATCCACAAACCATTGATACTAACCAATTATTAACGTTAGCTTAATATTTTGAAATAATACTATTTGAATTATGGTTTAAGGAACTAAAAATACTAGTTACAATCTAATACCTGTTTCACCAATTTATCTCTCTTTCTCTCAACAATTAATGTTTAATCTCCTTCTACTTCCTCCACTTCAAGTTAGGAACAAAACAGCCCTTGCGTCATCATGAAGTTTAAAAAACATTCTCTCACTTTTTTTTTAAACAAGTGAGACTATTCAAAACTTGGAAGTAAGGATTTAGCATTTTGAACTTTAGGACTACTTGTATTCAAATTCCTTTAAAATGATTTTTATCTTTTCTTCAATGATATTTAAAGTTCTTGCCTATATTTTACCAGGGAGGAATTAAAACAGTTATTTAATTTCTGGAGTATCCCTCTAACTATTCTGTCTCTCTTTGTATATTCAAAATGGAAAGAATATCTTAAATATCATGCTTCAGGTCTGGCAACCAATTGTGTAAATTGTTGTATGAATCCTTCAGGATGGATACTGTACCTTTCCTGACTGGAATGGAATAGTTTTTCAGGTGGTCATTCTTTCTATCATTAACTCCTCTTCCATGCAGAAAGTAGATTGTTTTTCTGATAAGTTTGGCAGTTTGGGGGAATAATCCATGATATAATATGTTAGACTATACTTTTGGCCACCCTTCTTGATTTTAACTTTACATCCTGATAACATTTCAAAAAATCTATACATAGACTTTTTTTCTCCAATATTTGAGGCTACAGGGAATTCATTACATCACTCTTAAATTTATTTTTACCTAATTAATGATCTCAACAAAACACTATTAGTGTTCCTTCCAATTTCCAAGTTTTGTAAGCACCTCTCTTTGCTGGTACCTATCTCTGTAGGGAGGCAAACCATTTTAAAGTTTCTTATATTCATTGAAAATTTGAGTACAAATATAGTTCACCTATGATATCTATGTACTCAGGGCAAGGCTGAGGTTTGGATCTAAATTATCTAAAAAGTTGTTCACCCCTCCAATTCCACCTGGGTAGATAAGAGAACGGATTCTGGAGCCACTGTAACAGTTTGAATCCTAGCTCTGCCATTTCACATGCTGTGTGACTATGGGAAAGTTATTTAAATTCTCTGTGCCTCAATTTCTTCATCTATAAAATGTGGCTAACAAGAGCACTTACCTCACAGGGTTGTTTGGAGGATAAAATGGGTTAATATATGTAAAATACTTAGAAGAGCATCTGACATATAGTGGCACATATATGTTAATATTATCTAGATTTCATTTGCTTTGGATTGACAAAAGGAATGGAAAAGAGCTGATTTGCAACACTATTTCTATGTCAACACATAGAAAAATGTAAAGAAAATATAGTTTGAATTTTGTTCTGAACTCTTTAACTTGAATCTAGCCAGAACTTGGTTATTGTATTATGAACAATTTGCTCTTTATTTTGCCTAGATTTGTTTTCCATTTATATCTAAAACAATATTCTTTCTTTTTATTCTTTCCAGTGTATGTTATTTATTATTTTTTATTTTACTTAATGTTGATACATATTGTATCTCCTCTGATTTTCCTTAAATGTGAAAGAAAATGCTAAAGTGTATTAATATTATTATTGCCATTGCTAAATCTCTTACAGGAATTAATTAATAGAACTAGAAGCAAAGTAAATTTAATTAAGTAGTGCTTAGCATGCATTATACTCTCATCTCTCAGAATTTTATATTCAGATTCAGACATGTTCACGGCTGAATATATAATCTGAGAATAATCTTCTTATATAGGTAGAAACATAATAATCACAGTGGATTAATTAACTTATTTATTCAACTGATATTTATTGAGTGACTACTATATCCAGTGTTCTTTCAAAATAATTTTTCCTAATACTTTCTATCACTATCAGAATCTAAGATTATTGACGTGCTTTTAAAATAATTCAGTCAACATGAATTATAAATGATAATTTATTAAGTTAAGTAATTAAATTAAATTTCAAGATTTTTAAGGAGAGGAAATCCCATATGTGCCAAGATACATGGTCCTCCATTCAATATATAAATTGTACCCCCCAAAAATGGCTGGTCTCAGTTAACTTACTATATGAGAGCAATCACAATAGCTGGACACTGTGCTGGAATCCATTTTATAAACAAGTCTCTCCTCTTCACCATGCATGAGTAGACAAGGCCTGAGGCACCCTTTTCTCACAGATTAAAATGTTTAAATCAAGGCTTCTTGTCTTTCCCCAGATCAGCTGGTCAAGGAATATACTATCTGGGATAGAAAGGATGAATGTGGTAGGAAGTAAACTCGTTATAAAATATCGGTATCTATCTAGCTAAATAAGCTTAAGCTTAATGTCTTTATCTTAAGAAAATTGTACGATTTTTACTCAGTTGATTTTGTCTTGGTATTATCCTGATAACAGTCAAGTAGAATAATCAAGTCCTGTCACCCTCTGAGCTTTGTTTTCTGACCTGTAAAGCCCTTTTCATTTCCTCCCAGGGCTAAGAATCTGACACTAATACTATTTGACTTCCTTCTAAATTTAATGTAGGCTCATACTGTAAAAGAACTTATAACAAAGTAGGATGCCTCTTCATTAAGCTGTATTACTATTTGCACACCAGTGTAGGAAAACAGAACCTTTCCTTTGAAAAATAGTCTCCCTGAGACCACGTGGTACAGAACACCTTAACAAACTTTTGCATCATCATAAATTCCTCACAAACTTGGAAATAAACAGCTATAACTATTATGAATTGTAATTTTATACGAGTTTATCTCCCCTGGTTAAATTATGCAAAGGGGAAATGAAATTCTTTGAAGTTCCGCTGATAAGGGTGTGAGACAGAGATATCCTCTTGCTTTGTGCTCACAATTATTCTAGTTCATGCAATGTAATAGAATAACCTTATAAATCACGCAATTTAATGGAATAACAAAGCTTTTAAAAGTTCTATACACTTTAAAAAATGGCTTACATTTGGACACTTCCAAAATATGCTGCGACTTCAGAAGATTAATTTCTCAGTCAAGACGCAGGGTGGCGCTGCAGGCTAAGATTGTGAATAAAGAACCCTAAAAAGCTCGCGTATTCCTTTGTTGCAAGAAGGAATCAAAAACACACGGAAGAAGCTTTGCCAGCAGTACTGGTTTACCAACGTTTGGGCAGCGATATACTCAAAGAACTTACAATTAAAAGCAACTCTGTGAGGATTCAACTAAGCAAGAATTCAGAATTAAATCTCGAGTCTTTTTGTGGTTGCTGAAGGGATTGAATGTAAGAACCCGGATTCCAACATGGAGACGCTAGAGAGAATTCAACCAAACAGGCAAGTGGTGACCTTTATTTTGATGGTGTTGTCTCAGGCTCGCCCCGAGCCTATTCGTTATTCTGTGCTGGAAGAAACAGAGAGCGGCTCCTTTGTAGCCCATCTAACCAGGGATCTGGGCCTGGGAATTGGGGAACTGGCTGCCCGGTCCGCCCGGGTGGTGTCTGACGATGACAAGCAGCGCTTGCAGCTGGATCGTCAGACTGGAGATTTGCTTTTGAGGGAGAAACTAGACCGGGAAGAGCTATGTGGCCCCGCTGAACCGTGTGTACTGCATTTCCAAGTGTTCCTGGAAGCACCGGTGCAATTTTTTGAAGGAGAATTATCAATCCAGGACATAAATGACCACTCCCCAGTATTCCCGAATAGGGAAACTCTCTTGAAAATACCAGAAAACAGCCAGCCAGGGACTATATTTCCGTTGAAATTAGCTCAGGATTTGGATGTGGGCAGTAATGGTCTTCAAAAATACACTATCAGCCCCAATTCTCATTTTCACGTTCTCACTAGAAATCATAGTGAGGGCAAGAAATACCCAGATTTGGTGCAGGACAAAGCGCTGGATCGAGAGGAGCAGCCTGAATTCAGCTTGACCCTCATGGCGCTGGACGGTGGGGCTCCAGCCAGGTCTGGCACAACCACAGTGCGAATCCTCATCATGGACGTCAATGACAATGCTCCTGAGTTTGTGCAGGCCCCATATGAGGTGCAGGTCCTGGAAAATAGCCCCCCAGATTCCCCAGTACTTACTGTTTTAGCTAGGGATGCAGATGCTGGAAACTTCGGGAGTGTTTCCTATGGCTTGTTCCAAGCATCAGATGAAATTAAACAAACTTTCTCAATAAATGAAGTCACAGGAGAAATCCGACTGACAAAGAAATTGGATTTTGAACAAATTAAATCCTACCACGTGGAAATTGAGGCTACAGATGGAGGAGGCCTTTCTGGAAAAGGCACTGTAGTCATAGAAGTGGTGGATGTGAACGACAACGCCCCTGAACTAACCATGTCTTCACTCACCAGCTCCATCCCAGAAAATGCTCCTGAGACCGTAGTTTCTATCTTCAGAATTCGAGATAGAGACTCCGGAGACAATGGAAAGATGATTTGCTCCATTCCAGATAATCTGCCATTCATTCTGAAACCGACTTTCAAGAATTTCTACACCCTGGTAACAGACGGAGCGCTGGACAGAGAGAGCAGAGCCGAGTACAACATCACCATCACCGTCACCGACATGGGATCCCCCAGGCTGAAGACCGAGCACAGCATAACCGTGCTGGTGTCCGACGTCAATGACAATGCCCCCGTCTTCACCCAAACCTCCTACACCCTGTGGGTCCGCGAGAACAACAGCCCCGCCCTGCACATCGGCAGCGTCAGCGCCACAGACAGAGACTCGGGCGCCAACGCCCAGGTCACCTACTCGCTGCTGCCGCCCCACGACCCGCACCTGCCCCTGGCCTCCCTCATGTCCATCAACGCCGACAACGGGCAGCTGTTCGCCCTGACGTCCCTGGACTACGAGGCCCTGCAGGCCTTCGAGTTCGGCGTGGGCGCCACAGACCGAGGCTCGCCGGCGCTGAGCGGCCGGGCGCTGGTGCGCGTGCTGGTGGTGGACGACAACGACAACTCGCCCTTCGTGCTGTACCCGCTGCAGAACGGCTCTGCGCCCTGCACCGAGCTGGTGCCCAGGGCGGCCGAGGCGGGCTACCTGGTGACCAAGGTGGTGGCGGTGGACGGCGACTCGGGCCAGAACGCCTGGCTGTCGTACCAGCTGCTCAAGGCCACGGAGCCCGGGCTGTTCGGCGTGTGGGCGCACAACGGCGAGGTGCGCACGGCCAGGCTGCTGAGCGAGCGCGACGCGCCCAAGCACAGGCTGCTGGTGCTGGTCAAGGACAATGGCGAGCCGCCGCGCTCGGCCAGCGTCACGCTGCACGTGCTGCTGGTGGACGGCTTCTCGCAGCCCTACCTGCCGCTGCCGGAAGCGGCGGCCGAGCCGGCGCGGGCCGACCCGCTCACCGTCTACTTGGTCGTCGCCTTGGCCTCGGTGTCGTCGCTCTTCGTCTTGTCGGTGCTCGCGTTCATCGCGGTGCGGCTGTGCAGGAGGAGCAGGGCCGCCTCGCTGGGTCGCTGCTCGGTGCCCGAGGGCCACTTTCCGGACCACCTGGTGGACGTGAGTGGCACCGGGACCCTGTCCCAGAGCTACCAGTACGAGGTGTGTGTGAGGGGAGACCCTGGGACTGGTGAGTTCAAATTCCTAAAGCCTATATTCCCCAACTTCTTGGTTCAGGACACTGAGAGAGAAATTAAAGATCACCCCAACTGCAGGAATAGCTTTGTATTCAGTTAAGTATTGTATTTGGTCAAGTGAGCCTCTCCTTAATTTTGGCAAACCTAACTGCCGTTGCAATGCCTTTTTTTAAAGATATTGTATTGTTGTCTAAATACGTATACCTCTATTCCAAACCTATGCATGTCCCTGACTGTGCTAAATCTCTTCTTTTTATTAATATACATTGCACTTAGCATTTTTAGTTATACTGGATATTGAGCATAAATTTTCTCTGTATTTTACATTCTCTGGGTGATTAATCCTTCTGTAATTTTAAATTACTCAAGTAGTATAAGAAGAAATTTTATTTAAATCAACTTCTTAGTTAATGTCTTTTTTTGTGTGTGTGTGAGGAAGACCGACCCTGAGCTAACATCCGTCGCCAATCCTCCTCTTTTTGCTGAGGAAGACTGGCCCTGGGCTAACATCCGTGCCCATCTTCCTCTACTTTATATGGGACACCGCCACGGCGTGGCTGACAAGCGGTGGCGTCGGCGGGCGCCCGGGATCCGGGCCCGCGAACCCCGGGCTGCCAAGCGCGGACTAAACCACTGCGCCACCGGGCGGCCCCAGTTAATGTCTTTTTAATGAAAACTTTTAAAGCTTTTATGTAATCTTGCATTTCTATATATTTGTGGTCTTTACCCTATAGCTTTATCTTTGCTAGGCTAGAGTGCTTAAAATTCTTTATAGCTACCTAGGCCTTTTTTGTAGACTATTCTACTGGGCTATGTCCCCTAAGGAGCCATGAGCATATAACCTAGCATACTTGTTTCTCCTAAATTGTACATAAACATGCACTTCATTAAAATATTTAATACACTGAAATTGTGACTTTCTCCCACTTTGAACACTATATATGCTAAAGAGTATCTTATTTATTTGATTGCTACTTACCTAGCACATTGTAAGTGCTCCATAAATACTCACTAATATTAAAATTAAAAAATTCTTCTCACTTATAGATAATAATAAAAGGAAAAACCTTATATAATTTTACATCTCTTTCACTAAATAAATCTGTTAAGTCACTCCTTGGTAAAATCCTTAGGAAAAAAATGTCAGACCCAGTCCTGATGGCCTAATGGTTAAAGTTCTGTGTGCTCCGCTTTGGTGCCCAGGGTCAGTTCTCAGTGGGGATCCACATCGCTTATCTGCCAGTAGCCATGCTGTGGCTGTGGGTCACATAGAAGAACTAGAAGGACCTACAACTAGAATATACAACTATGTGCTGGGGCTTTGGGGAGGAGAAAAAAGAGAGAGAGAGGAAGATTGGCCACAGATGTTAGCTCAGGGTGAATCTTTCCCAGAAAAAAAAAAATCTCAGAATCTTAAATAAACCCTAAATCCTTTCAAAGGATTCAGGATTCTCTTCAGGAATCCTTTGAGGACTCTGAAGGGCATCATATACTTCCTTGTCCTTCCTTTTGCCCTATAAATAGAAGTCCTAGTGTAGTTTAATGTACGTGTTTCTCTTGGTTTTCCTGAAGCTTTTCCCTGCCTTTTAAAAGAGCCAGAGAATTTCTTCTGAGTTTCATTTATTCTGTACAAGTCTGATTATCAGGTGATATTAGATTTTCACTTTAAGTTATTTTGCAGACATGGATAGCCTTTATCAACAAAATAATGGTTTATTTTTAACGTCCAAGTTATCTTCTGTTTTGTTCTTCAATGTAGCTTTCAGATATTTTGTGTAAATTTACTTTTTCAATTATGCTGAAGTTTCATTTGTAAGAAATAAGCATTATTTTGTCCTTTAGGACAATAAGAATAGAAATAGAAATTACATAAGATAAGAAATGAACTTACCTGAATTACAGTTGTTTTATGTTGTGTTCAATAAGCCAAGTAAGCTGATTATGTGTTTTCTGACTAAATTTATGTGGATATAACTATAAGACCACTTAGTTGAACTTTCGGCACAATGTGAGCAATTAAAGAGCTTGCTTTATAATCTAAATATTTATTTTCAAATCTCAAATGTCATCCTACTGGAATTTAATTACTTACACTTTTCCCTGAATTACTTTTTTCCTTAAGGATATAATGAAATAAAAAAGGAAAATTACTGACTGTTTATAAGTTATTCTTGAAACATTACTTTCAGCCTTCATCCAATCTAAATATTGAAATGAGAAAGTAATAAAAATGAGAACAAATTAAACACAAACAGATATGTAAGACATAAATATGGTAGTCAACTTTAATGACTTCTCCATTTATTATTAGCTATGGAAATGAAACAGCTTTTATGTATAATGACAAGAAATCCAACTGAGGTTTTCACCAATATATTTCAACATTATGAAAATCTAAGTTCACTTTTTTTGTTTATCAGGAAAGTCCAATTAGTATAATCATCCAAATGAGACTGGCCAAGTAAACACCCAGAACTCCTTAGTAAGACTAACCAACTATCAATATCAAGAAGGAAAAAGGAACATCACTACCAATCCTACAGACATTTAAAAAATTAAAAAAGGATATTGTGAACAACTTGATGCCAGTACATTTCACAATTTATATAAAATGGAAAACATCTTTTAAAAACACAATTTACCAAAACTGACACAAGAAGAAATAGAAAATCTGATTAGTCATATCTATTAGGTAAATTAAACTTGTTATTAAAAGCCTTGCCACCCCAATTCACACTGGTGAATTCTTCCAAATACTTATGGAAGAACTAACACCAATTTATACAAACTCAGAGGACAGAAAAATAGAAAATATTTCCCAAATCATTTGGGTGCCATCATAACTTCAATGGGTTATGACATCCAAACCTGAATAGGACATTAGAAGAAATGAAAATTACAGACCAATCTCTTTTATAAACATAGATAGAAAAATTCTAAAAAATATATCAGCAAATAAAATTCAGAAACACATAAAAGGGAAATAATAAATTATGAGAAAATTATGTTATTTTAGGAATGCAAATACAATTTAATATTTGAAAATCAATCAATGTAATTCATCACATTAACAGATAAAGGAGAAAAATCATACAATTATCTCATTGGATACAGAAAGTCATTTGATAAAATTCAGCACATATCCATGGTAAAATTGTTAGCAAACTAAAACTAGAAGAGAACTTTCAGAGTGCATTTTAAAACCTACAGTAAACATTATCCTTAATGGTAAATTATTGAAAACTTTCCGTCGATGATCAGGAATGAGACAAGGATGGCTGCCTTTACTATTTCACTTCAGTGTTTTACTAGAGGTCCTAATCAGTGGACTAAGGCAAAGAAAAAAATAAAAGACACAATGATTGGAAGGGAAGAAATCTTTTTTAAAAATGACATGATTGTATACACAAAAAGTCATAAAGAATCCTCAGACTATTAGAATTAGTAAATGAAGTTAGCAATGCCACTGGATACAATGTCAGTGCACAAATATAAATTGTATTTCTATATAGCAATGAAAACCAGAAAATTAAAAATTTCAGGTCTCACTTTCAATAGTTTCCAAAATACCACTATCTAGAAACAAATCTAACAGAATATGCATAAGACTTCTACACTAAAAAATATAAAATATTATTGAGAAAAGTGAAAGATCTAAGTAAATAGAGGGATATACAATGTTCAATAGTTGGAAGACTCAGTGTTGGGAATTTGTCAATTCTCCCCAATTGCATCTATAAATCTATAGATGCATTAAAATCTTAAACAAAATTTCAGCGTGAAAATTGACAAGCTGAATCTAAAGTTTACATGGAAATACAAAGGAACAATAATAACCAAAGCAACCTTGAAGAAAAAGAATAAAACTGGAGGACTTATCTCTCAGATAATAAAACCCATTATAAAGCTATAGTAATTAAGACAATATGGTATTGCACAATAAACAAAGAGAAAAATTGAAAAAAAGAGTCTTGAGCAGACCTATGGTCATCTGATTTATGACAAAATGACACCAGAAACAAAGGGGAATGGGTCTTCTTTTCAATAGATGGTGGAAAGTCATTTGGATATTTATATGAAAAAAATAATTTTGACCCTAACCTCATTCATATGAAAAAATTAATTTCAGGATTATAGTTCTAAGTGTGAAAAGTCAAGTAATTAGTTTTTCAGAAACACCATACAAGAATATTTTCATTACCTTGGAGTATGCAAAGATTTAAAGAGAACACAAAAATCCTAACCATAAATTTAAAAGTTTGACAAATTAGGCTAAATTAAAGTTAAGAAGTTTATTAATCAAAGACACCATAAGAGAGTTAAAATCCAAACCATAGTGAGGGAGAAGATATTTGCAATACATACTTCTGAAAAAGTACTTATACCCAGAACATATAAGGAACTTCTACAGATGGATAGGGAAGAAAAGGCAAATGCCATAAATAGAAAAATAGACAAAAGACTTGACAAGCACATCACAATAATGTACCCTAATGGCCAATAAACATGCGAAAAATATGCTCAATTTAACTAATCGTCAGGGAAGTACTAATTAAAGTTACATTATGATATCATCACAGTGGTTAAAATTAAAAGACAATATTAAATGTTGACAAGGATATGGAGAAACTGGAACTCTCATTCTTTGCTGATTTGGATAAAACTTCATTTGATAACTGTTTTGCAATATCTGCTAAAGCTAAATATAGGTGCACACCGTAACACACAGAAATCTAACTCCTAGGAATATATTGAACATAAATGCACACATAGACACCAAAAGAGTTACAAGAATGTTCATAGCAGCACTACTAAAATATCCCCCAACTAGAAAACCCAATGTCCATCAATTGGAGAATGGATAAACAAGTCATAGTATAGTCATACAATAGAATAACATAAAGCAAGGAGAATAAAATAAATTAGAACAATGTGAGACAGATGAATTTTACAAACGTAATGTTGAGCAAAAGAAGCCAGTCACGAAGGAGTAATACTCTATAACTCCATTTGCACAAAAGTTTGGAAAAAAGACCAAAAAAAAGAAAGCTTTATGACAGAAGTCAGGAGAGTGCTTACCTTTAGGGGGGAGGCTAGTGACCAGACAATGACAGGAAGTGGCTTCTAAGGGCTTTGGTAACATTTTAGTTTTAATTTAGGTTCTGCTCATAGGAATGTGTTCACTTGGTGGAAATGCATTGAGTTGTACACTTACGATTTGTGTCCTTTATTGATTTATGTCATATTTCAAAATAAAAATCACTTTTGTAAAATTTTAAACTTTTCTTAACGTCCATTATCATTTATTTCTTGAACATAGTCAAGTAAGACAGCCACAAGAGAAAGTTTCTTCATGTACTCGAAAGATACTTTTATGAGGAATACTAACATATCATTTTAGTTTGTTCTGAAAAGTATTCTTTCACTGAAAGTTAACTCAGCAAATGTTTATTTAGAACTTCCAGTAAGTAAGAACTGGAGATTCGATGGGGAACACCTCTGTGACTTAAAAGGATATTGATATACACCAGAGTTATAATTTGGAATGAAATGGCAAATACCATATGCAATAGTAAATAAGGACGCCTGGTGGCGCTGCAGGCTAGGATTATGAATGAAGGGCTCTGTGGATGCCCGGGACGCCATTACGCTGGGAATGAGAACTCGGATTGTTTCCTAAGGGAAGGAAGCATTTTAGGTAAGATCTAGGGGCAGAGATCTTCAGAGAGGGCATCGTTCTAGTGCAAATCAGTCAGAAAGATCTAATTCGAGGTTATATAACAAATCATCTGGGTTGACTGTATACCGAGTTGAAGAAACTGCACCTCTTGGATCTGATCTGAACAATGGAGACTGCGCTAGCAAAAACGCCAGGGAAAAGGCAAGTTATCTTTCTTGCTATATTGTTGCTTTTGTGGGAGGCTGGCTCTGAAGCAATTAGGTATTCCATGCCAGAAGAAATAGAAAGTGGCTCCTTTGTGGCCAACCTGGCAAAAGACCTGGGGCTCAGGGTGGGGGAACTGGCCACTCGGGGCGCGCGAATCCATTACAAAGGAAACAAACAGCTCTTGCAGCTGGATGTAAAGACCGGGAATTTGCTTCTGTATAAAAAATTAGACCGGGAGGTGCTGTGCGGGGCGACAGATCCCTGTTTACTGCATTTCCAACTATTACTGGAAAACCCAGTGCAGTTTTTTGAAGCTGATCTGCAGCTCACGGATATAAATGACCATTATCCAGAGTTCCTAGAGAGGGAAATGCTTCTAAAAATTCCAGAAATCGTCCAGCCAGGGACTGTGTTTCCTTTGAAAATGGCTCAGGACTTTGACATAGGTAGCAACACTGTTCAGAACTACACAATCAGCCCCAATTCCCATTTTCATGTTGTCACTCATAATCGCGGAGATGGCAGAAAATACCCAGAGCTGGTGCTGGACAAAGCGCTGGATCGGGAGGAGCAGTCCGAGCTCAGTTTAACCCTCATGGCGCTGGATGGTGGGGCTCCGCCCAGGTCTGGGACCACTGCAGTCCGCATTGAAGTCGTGGACATCAATGATAACGCCCCTGAGTTTTTACAGTCGCTCTATGAGGTACAGGTCCCGGAGAACAGCCCCCTAAACTCCTTAGTTGTCGCTGTCTCCGCCAGAGATCTAGATGCAGGAACATATGGGAATGTAGCCTACACTTTATTCCAAGGCGATGAAGTTACTCAGCCCTTTATAATAGACGAAACAACAGGAGAAATTCGTCTGAAAAGGGCATTGGATTTTGAGGCAACTCAATATTACAACGTGGAGATTGCAGCCACAGATGGCGGGGGCCTTTCCGGAAAATGCACTTTAGCTATAGATGTGGTGGATGTGAATGACAACGCCCCGGAACTGACCATGTCGACGTTCACCAGCTCTACCCCAGAAAACTCCCCAGAGACCGTAGTTGCTGTTTTCAGTGTTTCTGATCCAGACTCCGGGGACAATGGTAGGATGGTTTGCTCCATCCAGAACGATCTACCCTTTCTCTTGAAACCCACATTCAAGAACTTTTACACGCTAGTGACAGAGAGGCCACTGGACAGAGAGAGCCGGGCCGAGTACAACATCACCATCACCGTCACCGACATGGGATCCCCCAGGCTGAAGACCGAGCACAGCATAACCGTGCTGGTGTCCGACGTCAATGACAACGCCCCCGCCTTCACCCAAACCTCCTACACCCTGTGGGTCCGCGAGAACAACAGCCCCGCCCTGCACATCGGCGGCGTCAGCGCCACAGACAGAGACTCGGGCGCCAACGCCCAGGTCACCTACTCGCTGCTGCCGCCCCACGACCCGCACCTGCCCCTGGCCTCCCTCGTGTCCATCAACGCCGACAACGGGCAGCTGTTCGCCCTGACGTCCCTGGACTACGAGGCCCTGCAGGCCTTCGAGTTCGGCGTGGGCGCCACAGACCGAGGCTCGCCGGCGCTGAGCGGCCGGGCGCTGGTGCGCGTGCTGGTGGTGGACGACAACGACAACTCGCCCTTCGTGCTGTACCCGCTGCAGAACGGCTCTGCGCCCTGCACCGAGCTGGTGCCCAGGGCGGCCGAGGCGGGCTACCTGGTGACCAAGGTGGTGGCGGTGGACGGCGACTCGGGCCAGAACGCCTGGCTGTCGTACCAGCTGCTCAAGGCCACGGAGCCCGGGCTGTTCGGCGTGTGGGCGCACAACGGCGAGGTGCGCACGGCCAGGCTGCTGAGCGAGCGCGACGCGCCCAAGCACAGGCTGCTGGTGCTGGTCAAGGACAATGGCGAGCCGCCGCGCTCGGCCAGCGTCACGCTGCACGTGCTGCTGGTGGACGGCTTCTCGCAGCCCTACCTGCCGCTGCCGGAAGCGGCGGCCGAGCCGGCGCGGGCCGACCCGCTCACCGTCTACTTGGTCGTCGCCTTGGCCTCGGTGTCGTCGCTCTTCGTCTTGTCGGTGCTCGCGTTCATCGCGGTGCGGCTGTGCAGGAGGAGCAGGGCCGCCTCGCTGGGTCGCTGCTCGGTGCCCGAGGGCCACTTTCCGGGCCACCTGGTGGACGTCACCGGTACTGGGACCTTGTCCCAGAGTTACCAGTATGAGATATGTCTGACAGGAGGCTCCGGGTCAAATGAGTTCAAATTCTTGAAGCCCATTCTCCCCAACCTCCCGCCCCAGAGCGCTGGTCAAGAAATAGAGGAAAACGCCACCTTCAGGAATAGCTTTGGATTCAACTAGGGATTTGATTATGATGCACTATGTTTCGTCATTTATCTCTAATTTCCCCAGATACAGAATTTGAGAGCGTCATGGAGAAAAATCCCACCTTCAGGTATAGCCTTGATTTCCCTTTTGTAATGAACATGTCCATTGAACTTTATCTTGTCCAATTTTGGAAAACTCAATTCTACGTCCTTGCATTTCTTTACAGAGTGCCATTCCAAATACATGCATGCTGTTGATTTTCCTGAAACTTTTGCTCCTTCTGTCGGTATTTGTTCCATGAACTTCTTAATAAAATCAAGTATTAATTGTTTTTCTCTGTATTCTATCCATTCTGTTTCATCACACTCTAAGTATATTTGAAGCTAAATAGCAAAAATGAAAAATGTTTTTACATAATTTTATTTTCTTTTCAAAGGAATACATGCATGTAACAAATGTAATATGTGAGAAAATATGATGAAAAGCAATAATCTTCTATCTTCTCTGCTTTCCTAGCTCTCATCCCCACTGGTAAACATTTTTTAAAACAAAGTTTTATTGAATTATAACATATATACAGAAAAGTGAACAAATCCCCAATGTTCAACATATTTTCAGAAAGTGAACAAACTTGGTACCAGCATCTTCATTTCATGAAGAAATGAAACATTACTATCATTCCAGGTATCATACAGATTACCCCCTTAAAAATCACTATCAGCCCAAGTATAACAAATATCCTGAGTGCCAGTACTATAGTTTTGCCTGTTTTGAATTTATATAGGTGGAATAGTAGAGTATGAATTCCTTTGTGTATGACTTCTTTCATTTAACATTATGTTTATGACATTTACCTCTGATACTGCTTTTAATTTTGGTTTGTCGTTTTCTTTGCTGTATAGTATTCCACTATATGAATATTTCACAATTTATTACCCTGTAGATGAATATTTGGGTTGGCACAGGTTTGGCTGTTTGAATACTACTACTATGAACATTCTTGTGTATGTCTTTGGCAAACATGTATATGCGTTTCTCTTGGCTATATACCTAGGGGTGGAATTGCTGCTCATTCAGTAAGTACATGTTCACTTTTAGTAGATATCTCCAAATATTTTCCAAAGTGGTTGTGCCAAAACACACTGCTATCAGCAGTGTCTGGATGTGCCAGTTCCTCCACGTTCTTGCCAACATCTGGTACTGTCTGTTTTTCATTTTATCCCATTGAAAAGTACTTTTAAACCTTTTATTTCTAGCTTTTTAAATATTTACTTTCTTATCACTAAAGAATATGTTTGTAACTTTTTCATAAACTTTAAGCAATTAATTTCCTGCTTTATTATTTGGTACCTAGTACACTTAAAACTTCTCTCGGGTTTGGCCCCATGGAATAGTGGTTAGGTTTGCAGGTTCGAAGCCCAGGTGCAGACCAACACACCACTCATCAAGCCCTGCCGTGGTGGCATCGCACATACAAAATAGAGGAAGATGGGCACAGATGTTAGCTCAGGGCCAATCTCCCTCACCAAAAAAAAAAAAAAACCCCAAAAACAAAACAAAACTTCTCTCATTCATCCTTCACATATAGCAAGCTCACCGTTTTCTGGTATTTCTCAGCCCAAACTGAAACCTCCATTTATTGTTCTGCTAACAACAATTTCTTTTTATTTATTTTTTTGTATAGAAAAAATAGCATAGAATTCTTATTTTTCCTGTTATTTGTTTCTTCCTTATACTTTCAAACCTCTCTCAAGTGAAATTTTACTTTTATATAGTCAAGGTTGATGACACTTTTGACTCTACAACTGTAACTTAGAATTCCTTGTTTTGTCTATAGATCTGTTCTAGAACCTGAAAATCAACATTAAAAATTCACTTTAATGACCATATAAATTATGAATGTCTTGCAGCAAAAGATCACCAGGAACACACTATATCCGAACAAAGTTGGGTTTAGACTTGTAATGAGGGAGACTGCACACATGGGAACCACGGGTCACCTTAGTAACAGGGTCTTACAAAGGAGTTATATGATTTGGGCTTGTGTTAAGTGATTTGGGGTAGGGTTCAAGGAAGTAGGGGCTAGCTCTGAATTGGATGCTTTCAGAGAGTGGGGATAATTCTATGATTGGGTATCTTCATGAATTTTATTTAGGAGATAGGAAGAACAAATGAAGTTAAAGCTGTAATTGGTTTTTTAAAAACCATCATTTACTCATAATAGCCAGGAAATGGAACTCTTTGGTCTTTTTGTTGTTGTTTGTACAATGTTCTTATTTTTGCCTCTGCTCAAGCATGATCATGAAATCATCTTATTTTGGTCTTGTTCCATCAGGGTCACAAGGATCTTTAATGATGTTGTTGTTCTGTGAAATTGTTGATGTTCAATAGGAGAAGATCATGGCCTACTTGTGAGTGTTGGTTCAGCTCCTAGTTGTAAGGGGCTCTTTTCCTCTTTTTCAAAATATTGCTCATTGAACAATAAATTCCTAGAAGAAAACATAAGGGGAAAGCTTCATGACATTGAATTTTGCAATGATTTATTGGATATGACACCAAAAACATAGTCAACAAAACCATAAAGAGACAAGACTACATCAAACTTAAAAACTTTTGTGCATCAAAGAACACAATCAACAGTGAAAAGACAACTTCTGGAATGGGAGAAAATATTTGCAAATCCTATATCTGGTAAGAGGCTAATGTCCAGAATATATAAGAACTCCTACAACAACAAAAAATAAGTAACCTGATTTAAAAATGGACAAAGGACTTGGACAGATATTTCTCCAAAGATGATATACCAATAAAAATATGGAAAGATGCTCAACATCACTAATCATCAGAGAAATGTGAATCAAAACCACAATGAGATACCACCTCACACACATTAGGATGACTACTATTAAAAAAACAGAAAATAAGAAGTGTTGGTGAGGATGTGGAGAAATTGGCACCTTTGTGCACTGTTGGTGAGATTGTAAAATGGTGCAACTGCTATGGAAAACAGTATGGAGATTCCTCAAAAATTGTAAAATAGACCTTCCGTATGATCCAGCAAAATCCCACTTCTGGGTGTATATCCAAAGGAATTGAAAGCAGGGTCTCAAAGGCATATTTGCATACCCATGTTCATAGCAGCACTATTCACAATAGGCAAGAAGTGGAAGCAACCCAAATATCTGTCTCTGGATGAATGGATAAACAGAATGTGGCATATACATAGAATGGAATATTATTCAACCTAAAAAGGAGTGAAACCCCTTCACTTGCTACAACATGGATGAACCTTGAGGATATCATGCTAAGTGTAATAAGCCAGTCACAAAAAGGCAAATACTGTGTGATTCCACTTATATGAGGTATCTAAAGTGGTCAAATTCATAGAAACAGAAAGTAGAATGGTGGTTACCAGGAACTGGTGTGAGGAGGAAAAGGGGAGTTTTTGTTTACTGGGTATAGAGTTTTCAATTTGCAAGATGAAAACATTCTGGAGATCTATTTCACAACTATATGAATAACTTAACACTACTGAACTGTACATGTAAAAATGGTTTACATGTACATTTAAAATGGTTTACATGTGCATTTGCCATCATGTCGCAAATTTTATTTTCTTTTTTACCACAATAAAATATATTATTCATTGCAGAGCCATATTACTTAGTGATAAGGACTGTATTTCCTGCTCTCCTGATCTACTGTTTTTCTCCTGTGCCATTAAAAATAGAATGTTTCTAGAATCAAGATCAAATAGATTCACCATTTTCGACTCCATCAGTTGGCTTTGCCATATCTTCAAATATTTTCAAAACAATAATTCAGTTTCCCATATTTCCTACCTGAAGCCCTTTATCTTTCTGCTTCCATCTGGACTAAACGATCTCTGTGCACAAAACTGTCATTTTGTAGTCATACTTCTCCTAGGTGAGTCTATTTTTTGATAGATCCCTTATCTCCTTGTTTCTTTTTTTTAATTCCCTCTCTTCTACAGTATATCCTAAGTGACTTCCTAAGAGAGGGGCACAAAAGTAAACTTTCTGAGTCTCTGCATATCTGAAAAAGCATTTAGCTTTCTCTTCCACTTCATTGATGTTTAATGTATTTTACATGTCATTCAATATCTTATATTTTCTAACAATTCATGCCTTTTCACATCTGGGATTATTTCATCTCTACTATTATTTCCTTAATAATTGTGTTCCTAACTTGTTATTTTTAATCTTATTATTTTCTTCTGAGACACATGCTTGTCAGATATTGAACATTCTCAATTGTTTCTCTATGTTTCTTGTATTTCTCTTTTATTTTACATCTTTGGTTTTTCCTCCACAGCCTCACTTAAAGTGACTCCCTCACTTTATTTTGAGTATTTCTATTGAATTTTTAATTTTAGTGGCAGTTTTAAGTCCCTGGAAGTTTTCTTATTATCTAATTATGTCTTTTCTATAGGATCACTTGAGATTTTCAAAGTTCACTTTATTTCCTGAATGATCTGTTTCCTGCAGGTTCCATTTCCCTTTTTGTTTTTCTTTGTTGTGGTGGTTTTCTTATGTCTGGTAGGCCATTATTATCTGTTCATATGTAAGAAAGAACTGAGTAGCCGTTGTGAAAGAGTTGCTGTTTTATGTCTTCTCTGCTTTTATATGATAGGGTGGGTTACGCCCAAGTTTCTGTCCTGAATGGAAATTCTGACAGAGTGCTCTGTGTGAGGCAGTGCAGGGCCAGGTCTATTAAATAGCAGACCTTACTTGAGGTTGCATTGTGATGAATGGGCAGAGAACTCTTTTTAGCATGTGGCTGTTCAAATGGCAGGATACAAAAGTCTTTATACTGGGATTCCAAAATCTCCACCAAATGTCTTGGTGTTCTCCAGAAAAATTCCTTTTATTTCTTTAGAAATGAGCTTTAACATTTTTGAAGGGACATCTTGAGGGGAAATAATAATTATTAAACTTATTATATGTTATATATAATGTATTATTATTACACACTTTCTATGCACTTAGCCATTTTCTAAATTCTTTACACATATCTCATTTAGTCCCCAAAATAATGTTACAATTGGTATTCCCATTTTAGAGATGAACTGAGACATACAGAGTTAAAGTAACTTGCCTATGGCCACCTAGCTAGTATGTGGTGGAATCAGGATTTGAATCCAGGCAGCCTGACCCCAGAGACATTGCTTTTTCATTTTCACTTTTTTCTATTTTGAAATCTATTAGACATTCAAAAAATGTATACAGTATATATGTGCAATTTAAAATAAAAATAATAAAATGTTCACCCCTCTACCTACCACCCAGCTTAAGAATTAGAACAAAGCCAAGACCTTGGAATCCCTGTGTGCTTCCACCATAACATTTCTATCCTCATGAAAACCACTATCTTCAATTTTTTATTAATTATTCGTTCTTATTTATAGTTATAACAGATATGCATATATCTCTAAATGATATATTGCTTAGTTTTGTCTGTCTTTGAAATTTATATAAATGGATTCATGTGGTATGGATCATCTGTGGGCTTGCTTTTTTCAATCGTTATGGTATTGAATTTATCCAGGTTAATGCAGTTCATTCATTTACCCTCCATAATATTCCATTATATAAATACACCTTTACCTTTAAATTCATTTTACTGTTGATTGACTTTTGGGTTGCTCCAAGAGTTTTGTTACTATGAACAATGCTGCTACAAGCATTCTTGAATATATCTCCTCATGCACTTGGGCAAGAGTTCCTTTTGGTTACCTGCACATCTAGGAAGGTATTATCTAGGTCATACCAAGAACTAGAAGGATATCAAAGTGAATGAAAAAGACAATTAAAAGATGCCAACATCAGGACCAGCCCAGTAGCATAGCGGTTAAGTTTGCGCATTCCACTTCAGTGGCCCGGGGTTTGCTGGTTCAGATCCTAGGCGTGGACCTACTCACCGCTCATCAAGCCAGGCTGAGGCAGCATCCCACGTAGAAGGGCTACAATTCTACAACTATGATACACAACTATGTACTCGGACTTTGGGGAGAAAAAAGAAAAAGAGGAAGATTGGCAACAGATGTTAGCGCAGGGCCAATCTTCCTCAAAAAACAAAACAAAACAAACAAACAAACAAAAAGATGCCAACATCAACATGACAGAGATGTTAAAATTATCTGATAAAGATTTTTAAAAGGACTTCAAAAAATTGTTTCAATGAGTAATTACAAAAATCCTTGAAATAAATGAAAAAGTAGAGAGTCTCAGCAAAGAAATGTAAAATTGAGCAAAGAAATAAAAGATACAAAGAAATACCAATGGGAATTTTAGAAATGAAAAATACAGTCATTGAAATGAAAAGCACAATGGATGTGCTCAACAGCAGAGCAGAGGGGACAATCAGTGAACTAGAAGACAGAACAATAGATATTACCCAATCTGAACAACAGGAAGAAAATAAACTGTAAAAAATTAACAGAACCTCAGAAACCTGTGAGACAGTAACAAAAGATTTAACATGTGTCATTGGAAGCCCAGAAGGAGAGGCAAAAGCTTCCCAAATTTGATAAAAGATACAGACCCACAGATTCAAGAAGCCAAACAAATCCAAAACAAGATAAATAAAAAAATTCACACCAAAAGACATCATAGTCAAGTTTCTGAAAACTAAATAAAAGGAAAAAATCTTGAAAGCAGTGAGAAATGACACATTACCCATAGGTCAATAACAATGAATGACAGTAGATTTCTCATCAGAAACCATGGAGGTCAGAAGGAAGTGGCACAATATTTTTCAAGTGCTGAAAGAAAAGAACTGCCACCCCAGAATCCTATATCCAGAGAAAATATCCTTCAGGAAGAGAATTTCTTGCTAGTAGATTTACCCTAAAAGAATGGCTAAAGGAAATTCTCCAATCATAAAGGAATCAATTTAAAAAAAAAAGAATCTTGGAACATGAGGAAAGAAATAACACAGTGAACAAAAATACAGGTAAATACAATAGACTTTCCTTCTCCTCTTGTGTTTTTTAAAATTATGTTTGATGGTTTGATGGTTGAATCCAAAATTATAACACTGTCTGATGTAGTTCTAAATGTATGTAGAGGAAATATTTACAACAATTATATTATAAATGGGGGAGGGTAAAGGGAGGTAAGTTTTCCACCCTTCTCTTGAACTGGTAAAATGAAAACACCAGTAAACTGTGATAAGTTACTTATGGAGCTACCACTAAAAAAGCTATACAAAGTGATACACTAAATACCACTATGGATAAATCAAAGTAGAATTCTAAAAAATGTTTTAATAACCCACAAGAAGGCAGGAAAAAGAAAACAGAGAAACAAAAAACAGAGAGAACAAATAGAAAACAAAAAAATAAAATGGCAAACTCTAACATATCAGTAATTACATTAAATGTAAATGGTCTGAACACACCAATTAAAACAGAGATGGACAGAATGGGTTAAAAAAAGTGACCAACTATGTGCTGTCTAAAAGGAACTTCACTTCAAATATAATGATATAGGCATCTTGAATGTAAAAAGATGGACAAATATATTATGCAAATATTAATAAAAATAAAGCAGGAGTGGCCATACTAATGTCAGATAAAGTAGATGTCAGAGCAAAGAAAATGACCAGAGATAGTGTGGGACATTATGTAATGATAAAAGAGGAAGACATAGCAATCCTAAATATGTATACACCAAACAACAGAATTGCAAACTAAGTGAGGCAAAAACCAATAGAACTGAAGAGAGAAATAGATCCACAATTAAAATTGGAGACTTCAGCACCCTCTTTCAACAAATGATAGAACAACTAGACAGAAAATCAGCAAGGACACAGAAGAACTCAACACTACCATCAACCAACAGAAACTAATCAATATTGATAGAACACCCACCCAACAACAGCAGAATACACATTCTTATCAAATGCTCACAGAACATACACCACACAAACAAGGCCATAGTGCAAACTGCAACCAATTTAAAAGAACTGAAATCACACATCATGGATTCTCCAACCACAATGGAATCAAATTAAAAATCAATAACAGGAAAATCTTCAAATACTTGGAAACTAAATAACATACTTCTAACTAATCCATGGGCCAAAGACTAAGTCTCAAGGGAAATAAAAAAATACATCAAACTAAACTGGAAATGAAAAGACAACGTATCAAAATTTATAGGACACAGCTAAAGCAGTGCAGAGGGAAATTTATGGCACTAAATGCACACATTAGAAAAGAGGAAAAGTCTCAAATCAATCATTTAAGCTCCCACCTCAAGAATCTAGAAAAAGAAGAGGAAAATAAACCCACAGCAAGCAGGAGAACCAGGAGGAAGGAAATAATAAAAAATAATAGAAGAAATCAATGAAATTCAAAGCAAAAATAATAGAGAAAAATCAATGAAATAAAAAGCTGGTTCTTTGAAAAAAATCAAGAACAGACAAGCATCTAGCAAGACTGACTGTCTTCTGCCCCAACTATTTGAGATTTTAAATGTGTTTAGCATCAAATCCTTTATATTTTCAAACTTTTCTGCAGCATATCTCCCATCAATTGAGAGGTTAAGTGATTGCTCACATATCATCACTATCTTTTCCCTGAATTGTGTTTCTCTTTGTATTTAACTAAATTTAAAAAGATTTATAAGAGGTTCAATTCATCTTTGAAGGTTAGTCTTTATCTTTCATTTTTAATAAACTTGAAGAATTTTTACATGTGATAATGGAATGAAAGGAAAATAAACATGTGTAGCATACAAATGGAAATCAGCTTGATCAGTATGTGATAATTATAAGCTAACTAAATAAAATTAAGTTTAATATATTATACAATGTTTCATCAGTTAAAGTATTATTTCAGCTCACTGGTAATAATCCAGCTAAATTAATCTTAAAACTATATCACTTCACATTAGCATACATGACCATAAAGAGCATAGGGTATGGTGCTTTTTTACATTGTTTATCTTCCATGTTGTGTCCAGAGATCAAGATTTTGCCAGCTAATTATTAAAATTAAGCTGGAAAATATGAATAAGACGATTCTCAGTGAATGATGGAAATGTTCTATATCTTGAAAGAGGTGTGGTTTACACAGATGGATGCATTTGTTAAAATGATACAGTTAAGATTGGCGCATGTCAATTTATGTAAACATTATCTTAAGAAAAGAACGATACACACGCAAACATTGAGTGGGAGGCAGAGAGTGAATGGAAAAGTGTAGACGAAATGAGACAGAATGTTGTGAAGCTGGGTGATGTGAACATGGAAGTTCATGCTGTTTACTTTGTATATGTTGAACTTTTTCCATAACAAAAAAATTTAATGAATTATTCATTATGAGACATGTTTGTAACTCTACTCTACCCAATCAAATCAAAGCAAAAGAAAATAAAACAAAGAGGCATTCTCCGGAAGGAATCTAATGTACTCCACTTGCCATAAAAAGGGAGTTTCTTCAACGTACCCAACTGATATCTTTTTCGGGATACGTTAAGATGTTATCTTCTTTCCCTCTATCATAACAGTCAACGTTCTCAAAGACATTTCAATGATCTAAATTGAGTTTTACATATTGTACTGCTAATAAAATTTGCTTTAAAATGAAAAATAATTCAGTAAGCTGTATTTGAGGATGCCTGGTGGCACTGCAGGCAAAGGGGTGAATGAAGGACTCTGCAGATATCAGAGATGCCATTAAGCTGGAATGAGAATGCCCACTGAAAGAAGGAGGCATTTAGGACTGAGTTGGAAATAGCTTTGTTTCAGAGAGGAAACTAAACCCATCCAAGATGTTTATGATTGTTGGTTTTACTTCATCAGTTCATTTTGTTATTAATATCCTCAAGGAAGTCTATTCTCAGTGACATTTATCAAGTGAACCATGAAGGCTGGTCACAGGGATCTTATTTTTATTCTTCTGGGTAGATAGGGATGCTTTTCAATTACAAAATAATTTAATCTGTTCAGAGTTTAGATTTTGTTTGGCTTATTTATTTTACCTAGAATTTGAAGTATTCCGAAAAATATCCTCATTTTTAATCTTCCATCATTTTGGCTCTTACTTGAAGTGAATTTTGCTTGAACTTGACTTCACCTCTCAATAAAAATCAATCTGAAATGAATTGTTTGGTGTATTTTGTGTTCTTATATGTGCACTGACCCATTTCATGTATTTTCAGGATATTTAGGTATATGTTTTCCTATTTATCTGAGCAGAAACTGGTGAGATAGGAATGGATATAGCCACGATGAACCACCATCGAATTTTGTGGTATCCACTCAAATGCAATTCACCTTTCACACTACCTTATTTGATCTGTATTTATAGGACCTAGTGATAGAGGTCCTATAAATGAGAGGATGATAGAGGTGATTCTTGAATGGTTGTTTTCTGCATTGCATTATGTTCTTACAACAGGGTAACATATTTGGACCTTGATTAATTAATTAATATAGGAGGCGAATTTGATTTAAAAATTACAATAAAATGAACAAGCCTAATAAAATCGTGACCAATTCTATCCATACAAAAATGAAGTGGAATCCTAAAGTGCTTACTTATGACAGAATTTGATTGCTCCTAGTTCCTCTTTTAAATAATTTAATTTGATTAGATATTTCTATCATAAGTATTTCTTGGCCTCAATTTTCTTCCTAATAGCCTAATTGTTGCCCTTACTGTGTAGCTGTAACCACAAAACAAAGTAAGTCTGTTGTTCATGCCATTTTATGTCATATAATTTAGAGAAATGATTGTTTATTTTACCATCGGTATTACTAAGCAACTTTTACGTCTTATATAGTTTGTTGATGTATTTGCTGGGACAATTAAATAGTGTACTTCTTGGATTCACAAATTACACTGCTCATCAGAGATAAATTGCACTACTAAAGGATAAAATTTGATTATTGGAAGTTTCCCTGAGGAAGTGATTCTTAAACGTCAGTATGCATGAGAATCATTCTAGGAGAAAGATTGAAGTGCAGATTTCCGTTAGCACCACCAGAGAATTTGATTCAAGATCTGGAGGAGAGTGCAGGAGTGACTTTGAAAAAAAGCCAAGACTCCCAGGTAATTATTTATGCATGTGGTTCACACACTGCAGTTTGAGAAACAGAGTCGACCTAAAATTCCACTCAGATTTTGGAAACAGTGTTGACCTGCACGCACCTCATGAAGTTATTCATTTGAACGCATGGTGGCAGTGCAGGCTAAGAGAGTGAATAATAGATCTGCAGATTCGGTGGACTCCATTTCACTGAGAAGAAATACAGAACACGATTACAGCTAAAGCTGAGATAGAAGTGCTCAGGAAGGCAGTCATCGCCAGACCGCCAGAAGGAATTCAAAATTCTATACCAAAGACATTTCGGAGGGTCGACGGTGACTGGGAGTGGAAAAGGATTCTTTCCCTGGAATCAGACATAACAATAGAGATGGCACAAAGAAAAGTACATCGCAAGAAAAGGCAAGTGGCCATCTTCATTATACTGATGCTTTTGTGGGAGGCGGGTTCAGAATCGATTCAGTATTCTGTACTGGAGGAGTCAGAAAGTGGCACGTTTGTAGCCAGCTTGACCAAGGACCTGGGACTCAGGATGGGAGAGCTAGCCGCGCGGGGCGCCCGGGTTGTTTTCAAGGGGAACAGACAGCATTTGCGGCTTGACCCACAGACATACGATTTGCTGCTAAACGAGAAACTGGACCGGGAGGAGCTGTGCGGCTCCACTGAGCCCTGTGTGCTGCCTTTCCAAGTGTTACTGGAAAAGCCCTTGCAGTTTTTTCAGGCTGCCTTGCTAATCGGGGATATAAATGACCACGCCCCAGAGTTCCCCGCCAGAGAAATGCTACTAAAAATATCAGAAATTACTACGCCAGGAAAGATATTTCCTTTGAAAATGGCGCAGGATTTAGACGCTGGTAGCAACAGCCTTCAGAGCTACACGATCAGCTCCAATCCTCACTTCCACGTTCTCACTGGCAATCGCAGCGATGGCAGGAAGTTCCCAGAGCTGGTGCTGGACAAAGCGTTGGACCGCGAGGAGCAGCCTGAGCTCAGGCTAACCCTCACAGCGCTGGATGGTGGGTCTCCGCCCCAGTCTGGGACCACAGAGGTTCGGATCCTGGTCTTGGACAGCAATGACAACGCCCCTGAGTTTGCTCAGGAGCTCTACGAGGTGCAAATCCCTGAAAACAACTCCCTGGGCTCTCTGGTTATCACAGTCTCAGCGAGAGATTTAGATGCAGGATCCTTTGGGGAGGTATCTTATGCCCTATTTCAAGTTGATGACGTTAACCAACCCTTCGAAATAAATGCAATTACAGGAGAAATTAGACTAAGAAAGACGTTGGATTTTGAGGAATTTCAATCTTATCACGTGAATGTTGAGGCCACTGATGGCGGGGGATTATCAGGAAAATGCTCTTTAGTCATCAAGGTCCTGGATGTGAATGACAATGCCCCTCAATTGGCCATGTCGTCACTCATCAGCCCCATCCCTGAAAACTTGCCAGAGATCATAGTGGCAGTTTTCAGTGTATCAGATGCAGATTCTGGACATAACCAACAGGTTATTTGTTCTATAGATGACAATCTCCCCTTTCTTCTAAGACCTTCCGTCGAGAATTTCTACACCCTGGTAACAGAAGGAGCGCTGGACAGAGAGAGCCGGGCCCAGTACAACATCACCATCACCGTCACCGACATGGGATCCCCCAGGCTGAAGACCGAGCACAGCATAACCGTGCTGGTGTCCGACGTCAATGACAACGCCCCCGTCTTCACCCAAACCGCCTACACCCTGTGGGTCCGCGAGAACAACAGCCCCGCCCTGCACATCGGCGGCGTCAGCGCCACAGACAGAGACTCGGGCGCCAACGCCCAGGTCACCTACTCGCTGCTGCCGCCCCACGACCCGCACCTGCCCCTGGCCTCCCTCGTGTCCATCAACGCCGACAACGGGCAGCTGTTCGCCCTGACGTCCCTGGACTACGAGGCCCTGCAGGCCTTCGAGTTCGGCGTGGGCGCCACAGACCGAGGCTCGCCGGCGCTGAGCGGCCGGGCGCTGGTGCGCGTGCTGGTGGTGGACGACAACGACAACTCGCCCTTCGTGCTGTACCCGCTGCAGAACGGCTCTGCGCCCTGCACCGAGCTGGTGCCCAGGGCGGCCGAGGCGGGCTACCTGGTGACCAAGGTGGTGGCGGTGGACGGCGACTCGGGCCAGAACGCCTGGCTGTCGTACCAGCTGCTCAAGGCCACGGAGCCCGGGCTGTTCGGCGTGTGGGCGCACAACGGCGAGGTGCGCACGGCCAGGCTGCTGAGCGAGCGCGACGCGCCCAAGCACAGGCTGCTGGTGCTGGTCAAGGACAATGGCGAGCCGCCGCGCTCGGCCAGCGTCACGCTGCACGTGCTGCTGGTGGACGGCTTCTCGCAGCCCTACCTGCCGCTGCCGGAAGCGGCGGCCGAGCCGGCGCGGGCCGACCCGCTCACCGTCTACTTGGTCGTCGCCTTGGCCTCGGTGTCGTCGCTCTTCGTCTTGTCGGTGCTCGCGTTCATCGCGGTGCGGCTGTGCAGGAGGAGCAGGGCCGCCTCGCTGGGTCGCTGCTCGGTGCCCGAGGGCCACTTTCCGGGCCACCTGGTGGACGTGAGTGGCACTGGGACCCTGTCGCAGAGCTACCAGTATGAGGTGTGTCTGAGGGGAGGCTCTGGGACCAGCGAGTTCAAGTTCCTCAGGCCGATTCTCCCCAACTTCCCTCCCCAGGACACTGGGAGGGAAATGGAGAAAAATTCGACAGTTCGGAATAGTTTCCCATTCAGTTAAGTATTGGATTACTCTATTAAATCCTACTTAAGTTTGAAAATTTCTTTTAACTTAAAGTTATGTGTTATTGATGCATGTTATCTATGGCCCGTTTCTTGGTTATTTTAGGGTGAAAATAATCTTCCTTAGGATGAAATTTTAAAAATCAGATACTGGGTATTCACAGTATTTTCCCTATATTACACTTAGTAGTTTTTTCATTATTCTCACTCAACTATATTTGACAACCTGAATAAAAAGTAAATTTTTATTTGCATAATTTTAAGTTTTTGAAATTCAATCATCTATCCTTTTTACAAAAATTATATTCCAAAGTCCTTAACTAAAATTGTATTTCTAACTGATGGTGACAATTGTCATGACTATTGCTATGTAGGAAAATTTTTAAATGCGAGTGTTTGATATTGTTTAATCTGCTAATGTAAGTCTCATTTTGGAGTAACTCCTAGAGTGTAAAAAACTAAAGATAAACACTAAAGATGGCTAAATGCTAAGATAGCCATTCATGTTTAGGTGCATTTCAGTATACCATAATAGTCAATACATCTTTTCTATGAATATAGATTTAATGAAAGTGTCAACGCATTAAACTGCAGTTTGTGAGCTTCATGTAAGAATATGACAGTCTTTTTAATAACACCAAGCCACTTATGAATGCTTAATAAATATTTGCTGGATGTTATTAACATTCCAATAGTGGATTTAAAAACAATTTCAAGGAATACAGAAATGCTGATATTCTCTCTACAGTGTAGTACCCTTGCCAACAAGTGAAATGATTAATATCACTCTTTTCCTTTTCTTCTACACAGAAAACACCCTCTACTCACCCTAAACTCTATTACAGAATATAAAATGCTTGAGAGTACATTTTATCTCCTTGTCTTTGTCTAACAATTTGAAAGGTCAAAGGTATTGTTTAGTAAAATCCAAATTATATTTTTCAAACTCCTCCTCCTAGTTTCTCAAGCTTCTATATGTGCAATACCTGCCAAGACCCAAGTAAGTTATTAGTGCCAGGTTATTAGATAATGTCAGATCTTCCCTTCTAGAGCTGTGTATGCATCATTTGTCTTTATTAACCATAAAATCATTTACTTTCACAATTTAACCCTAATTTGGTCTTATTTGTGTTGGTTATATTTGTAGTAGTTTAGAAAAAAAAAATCCCTCTTTTCAACTTCCCATCAGAGTCAGACACTTTATAGTAAAGTGACAATTAAGTGAATATTTTATTTTTATCCTTAATTAAAATGGAACTGGGCTTAACTAAATTATATTTGGCTGTGTTTTGTGTCCAAATAAGTGAACTGTCATGACTCTTTTGTCATGGATGATTACTAATTGGTTCAATAAATATAGGGAACACTTACTGTTTTGTATTCCCAGATGTCTACCCTCTCCTCCCTAGAATAGCATTCTTCTTTAGGGGAAACTGATTCTTCTGCTCCACCCACACGGCTTTAGTGCACTGGTGTTTTTCAATAACCCCATCTCCATAGTTCCAGAGGATGTACACTGGGATGGGCCCCTACCCCATGCTGACAGGTATATCTTTGATTTCATTGACTTTATTGCATTCTTCATGTCTGTGAAAGACATTTCCTGAATTCTGACTTATACTGATTTCTAATAAAACAAACGGCTGTTTCCTCTCAACTTTACCGGGCATTGCACACAGTGAATTTATGAAGGAAAAAAATTACCAATGACTATGTAGCCCAGAGACTGACAAGAAATCACATTTTACTTTTTTTCAGAAGTTACAGACACATTGCAATTTGGGAGTAGAAACTGGATTTAAAAATTCAAAACTTTTCCCAACACAATAGTACAAATTAGTATTTTTGTAATTGAATACAAGCTCCCAAGAGCAAGAACTTTTGTGTTCAATTTACTGTTTTATCTCCAGAAGATAGAAAAATGCTGTGCACAGAGAAATACTGGTTAAATGAATAAATGAATTTGTCTTGAGCAGAGTTTTGTGTGCTGAACTTGTACTTTTATAAGGAAGATTACTATAGATATAGATATACAGGTAATACTTCTGCTCTCACAACTATTGTTAGCTACCTGAACAAGACTGCATAATAGGAAGGGCGTGGTGTGGAGGGGTTATAACACTCTGTACCCAAAAAGGCTTTCAATGTGTTTTAGCTATTACATTATGCTTTGAAACGAAAAATACCTGAAGTTGTAAAGCAGGACGCTTGGTGGCGCTGCAGCTTAAGAGAGTGAAAAACTGTCTCTGCAGACTCCATGAGAGCTGAGCGGTTTCTGGCAGGTCGAAAAGGAAACGTTTTACACTATTGGAGATAGAGGGTTTCAGAGAGGCAGCTATTCCCATGTAAGTCAATGTTAAGAAGAACTAACTCAAGATTATTGAAGCAAGAACGCAGAGTTGGCTGCAAAGCAATTATTTGGGGATTAAATACAGCATCTTTTGGACCCTGAGGAATGATGGAGACGCCGCTACCCAAAGCGCCGCAGAAAAGGCAAGTGACCGCCATTATTATCATATTACTATTGTGGGAGGCGGGCGGTGCGACCGTTAAGTATTCTGTTCTGGAAGAGAGGGACAGCGGCTCTTTTGTGGCCAACCTAGCAAAAGATCTGGGGCTGGGCACAGGGGAGCTGACTGCGCGGGGCGCCCAGATTCTTTCCAAAGGGAATAAACAGCATTTGCAGCTCGAGCAGAAGAGTGGAAATTTGCTCCTAAAAGAAAAATTGGACCGGGAAGAGTTGTGTGGTGATACCGATCCATGTAAACTGCACTTCCAGGTGTTACTGAAAAACCCGGTGCAGTTTATTCAAGGTGAACTACAGCTCCTAGATGTAAATGACCATGCCCCAGAATTCTTGGAAAATGAAATTTTCCTGAAAATCTCGGAAAGCAGCCATCCAGGGACTGCATTTCCTTTGAAAATAGCTGAAGATTTAGACGTGGGCAGCAACACAGTTCAGAACTACACAATTAGCACGAACTCCCATTTCCACCTTTTCACTCGCAATCACAGCGACGGCAGGAAATACCCGGAGCTGGTGCTGGACAAAGCGCTGGACCGTGAGGAGCAGCCGGAGCTCAGGTTAACCCTCACGGCGCTGGATGGCGGGTCTCCGCCCAGGACTGGGACTTCCCAGGTTCTCATCGTAGTCCTGGACATCAATGACAACGCCCCTGAGTTTGCTCAGCTGCTCTACCAGGTGCAGGTTCCAGAGAACAGCCCCACAGGCTCCCTTGTCATCAAGGTCTCCGCTAGAGATTTAGATGCTGGGACCCACGGAGAGCTCTCCTACTCATTTTTCCAATCCTCAAATCAAGTCGTTCAGGCCTTTGAAATAGACGCAGTCACGGGAGAAATTCGATTAAAAAAAACGTTGGATTATGAGGAAATTCGATCTTACCATATGGAAATTGAGGCCTCAGACGGTGGGGGTCTTTCAGGAAAATGCACCGTAGCCATAGAAGTGATGGATGTAAACGACAACGCACCCGAACTGACCATGTCATTACTCATCAGTGATGTCCCAGAAAACATCCCAGGCACTGTGGTCGCTATTTTCGGAATTTCAGATCCAGACTCCGGAGACAATGGCAAAATGATGTGCTCCATCCAAGATGATCTCCCCTTCCTTCTGAAACTTACTGTAGAAAATTTCTACACCCTGGTAACAGAAGGAGCGCTGGACAGAGAGAGCAGAGCCGAGTACAACGTCACCATCACCGTCACCGACATGGGATCCCCCAGGCTGAAGACCGAGCACAGCATAACCGTGCTGGTGTCCGACGTCAATGACAACGCCCCCGTCTTCACCCAAACCGCCTACACCCTGTGGGTCCGCGAGAACAACAGCCCCGCCCTGCACATCGGCGGCGTCAGCGCCACAGACAGAGACTCGGGCGCCAACGCCCAGGTCACCTACTCGCTGCTGCCGCCCCACGACCCGCACCTGCCCCTGGCCTCCCTCGTGTCCATCAACGCCGACAACGGGCAGCTGTTCGCCCTGACGTCCCTGGACTACGAGGCCCTGCAGGCCTTCGAGTTCGGCGTGGGCGCCACAGACCGAGGCTCGCCGGCGCTGAGCGGCCGGGCGCTGGTGCGCGTGCTGGTGGTGGACGACAACGACAACTCGCCCTTCGTGCTGTACCCGCTGCAGAACGGCTCTGCGCCCTGCACCGAGCTGGTGCCCAGGGCGGCCGAGGCGGGCTACCTGGTGACCAAGGTGGTGGCGGTGGACGGCGACTCGGGCCAGAACGCCTGGCTGTCGTACCAGCTGCTCAAGGCCACGGAGCCCGGGCTGTTCGGCGTGTGGGCGCACAACGGCGAGGTGCGCACGGCCAGGCTGCTGAGCGAGCGCGACGCGCCCAAGCACAGGCTGCTGGTGCTGGTCAAGGACAATGGCGAGCCGCCGCGCTCGGCCAGCGTCACGCTGCACGTGCTGCTGGTGGACGGCTTCTCGCAGCCCTACCTGCCGCTGCCGGAAGCGGCGGCCGAGCCGGCGCGGGCCGACCCGCTCACCGTCTACTTGGTCGTCGCCTTGGCCTCGGTGTCGTCGCTCTTCGTCTTGTCGGTGCTCGCGTTCATCGCGGTGCGGCTGTGCAGGAGGAGCAGGGCCGCCTCGCTGGGTCGCTGCTCGGTGCCCGAGGGCCACTTTCCGGGCCACCTGGTGGACGTGAGTGGCACCGGGACCCTGTCGCAGAGCTACCAGTATGAGGTGTGTCTGAGGGGAGGTTCAGGGATCAGCGAGTTCAAGTTTCTCAAACCGACAGTCCCCATCTTCACGGGTGAAGGAGCTGGTGGGGACACTGAGGAAAACTCTAACTTCAGAAATCATTTTGAGTTCAGTTAGTAATCTCACCTTGACAAGAGTGATAAATGATAATATTCACTGATGTATTCATTCCCAACCCTTTCATTCATATAAGAAGCTTACATATTCACATATTCATAATTATTGTCATATTTATAGTTATTTCAACCTGTTGAAGTATTTTACGTTCTGAATCTCTGGGTGTTTTGTTGTTATTGTTGTTTTAAGCCATCTCATGTTTTGCATGTTCACCTAATAGTGGAGAAATGGCGTTTCTCGGGTTTTTTGGGTCAGATATTTGGTAGTCACAAATGTTTTCAGGTTTCTGATTTGAGCTTGTTCATTAATAATTTGTTATGATTAAGAGAACTGTGTTTTATGATTATCATCAGCATGAGTCTAACTATTGTAAATGATGGCTTTCGGTTTTAAAAATAATTTTCATTTATGCAAAAATTTTTGTGACATCGTAGATTGTTGGATTTCTGTAGTGTTGTTTTCAAAACATTATTGTCATTCCTCAAATGAACTAATATTTATCTGGATGTTTTCTAAGTTGAGTATTTTCTTTCAAAATTGATATCATTTAATTAGACCAGCTGCTATAATTTTAAAGGATTCAATCCCTGTTAAGTAGGAAAAAACAGAAAAAATGTTGGTAGGCATGATTACTTTTTCATAATTAATGGTTTTGGTACATAAATAGTGATTCTCATTCTTTTAAAATGATTCAAATGTATTCAATAAGAACAAAAAAGAAAGCAAATTAAATCATTTAAAGCAATTAAATCATTATTCCACCACTCAGAAATAATTATAATTAACATTAAGTCAATATCATAATATTTTAATGAATGCATATGAGTAAGTTAATAAATGGAAATAATTTTATAAAATGGATCTATAATAAATTGCTGGGTTTATGATTAAAAGTATCAGATTTTACTTGAATATAATAAAACCAAAATAATATGAAACTATAGAACTTGCTTAGAGAAATAACCTCTATTAAGGTTAAAAAATAAGAGTATGATGCATATTAATATTTTAGCATCACTGAACTGTCTCCTTAAAAATGAGCAAATAAACATTCCTACACTTCCTCCCTCCTCTCATCTTACTTTATACTTTTGGTTATATAAAGTTATCCTATCAATGTTTATAACATTTACAATGTATTTTAAAAGGATAATCCCCATAATTGTTTAGTCATTTTATGTTTTAAAATTTCTATTTGTAATACAATCCTACAATTTTTTTTCAATTTTATTCAAGTCTGACTGTCCAGAGGTAACAACTTTTAAAGCTTTTATTTTTTTTCCATATTTACTTCCATATTTCTAAATAATATGCTTATAAAATGCTTTTTCTGAAATTTCAGTCTTAGATATTATCCATTTACTTCTTTTAAGGGGCACAACAGACACATTCCTCTACCTCATCCCTTCTCATACCAATATCATAATCCTGTTTAAATATTGTTTATATAATTATGAATGTAAATATCACTTACACCTGAATCTCATGATGTGCTGAGATTTTGTTTCTTTTCTTTACCCTTAACAATTGCCTAAGTTTTCACTTTCCTTACTTTTCTATGTACATATTTTTAAGTTATCCCCATACTTTCTAAATTTTAAAGCTCATCATAGTATTATTAAACCCATCAAGACATCTTTCAGTTCCATTATTTTTCTTGGAACCATCCAGACTCCTGCTCAGTTGTATCCTATCTGCTCTCTAGACGTATTGCATGGGTGGCAGTTGGGGACTTGCTTTATCCATCATCCCAGGAATTTCTTTTCTCTCTCTCCTGTGTTTCATTTTCTGGATTTTATGTCTTCTTCTTTTTTGGTTTACTCCCTTAAGTTCCTGAAGAGTATTTGGTGATAAATTCATTGAGAACTTGAACATCTGAAAATATCAGATGTCATGAAATCAAATGCTGATTTGATGATTTTGCTGGGTGTGGAATTATAGGTTAGGAATTACATGCTGCTTCTATTTTGAAGGCATTCCTTCATTGTGTTCTAATGTCCAATGTTGAGATGTTCAATATTCTGATTACTCATTCTTTTCTGAGACCCGTTTTTTCCTCTAGATCCCTGGGTCTCAACCAGAGGCAATTTTGCCACCCAGCAACATTTGGCAATGTCTGGAAACATTTCTAATTGTCAGAACTGGAGGACATGGTGCTACCAGCATCTAGTGGGTAGAGGCCAGGGATGCTGCTAAACATTTTACAATGCACAGGACAGCCTCCCACAGAGAATTATCTGGCCCCAAATGCCAATAGTGTTGAGGCTGAGAAACTTTACCTTAGATTAAATTAGATTGTTATGTATTATCGCAGTGTTCTAGAATTTCTTGATTATTTGTCATAGTCTAAGAATTTTGTCATTCATTGTGCTAAGTACTCAATGAGATTTGTTAATCTTGTGACACATGTTCTTCAGACTAGAAGAGGATTTGGAGGGTTTTTTGTGTGTGTAATTTAAAAAATTATTTCTTCCACTTAATGTTCTTTGTTTTCTTATTTTGTTACTCCTATTGGTTACATAGTGACCTCCTGGGCTGATTTGTTTTTTCTTGACCTTTCCCTGTATACTATCTTTTGTCTTTATTTTCCTGGATTCTATAGATTTTCTCAACCTATTTTTTATCCTTCTGATTAAGTTTTAAACTTTTACTATCATAGTTTTCCTTTCAAAAAGCTGTTTCTTGTTCTCTGAATGTTTCTTTCTATAGTAGCCTTTTAGTTTTTAATTTTTTATTGATATATAATTCACATACCCTAACATTCACCTTTTAAAGCATACAGTTCAGTGGGTTTTAGGATATTCAAAAGGTTGTACAATCATTACCACTATCTAATTCCAGAACATTTTCACATTTTCATCACCTTAAGTAGAAACCTAGTACCCATTAGTCACTTTCCATTCCTTCCTTCCTCCAGCCCTTGACAATGACTAATCAACGTTCTGTCTCTATGGATTTGCCTGTTCTGGACATTTCATATATGAAATCATACAGTATGTAACCTTTTGTGTCTGTCTTCTTTCACTTAGCATAATGTTTTCAAGGTTCATCCACGTTGTGGCATGTATTGGTACTTCATTCCTTTTATGGCTGAATAATATAATGTGGTGTTGATGTACCACATTTTATCAGTTGGGCATTTGGGTTTGTTTCCACTTTTTAGCTATTATGAACAATGCTGGTGAGACAGGCAGGTTAGCCTAGGGATCTGGCACTGCAAGGGAACAGGAGGGTCATGCTGTGGGGGATAACACTGCTAGGACATTGCTAAGACATAGTTCTGCATTACAGCTTAAGCCGTTATAGCTTAGGTAACTGCAAGTTTCCAGAACCTCTTTTGACTGCCTGTGGTGGGACCAAACTAACTGCTCTATTTATGGAAGCTGCAGCCCCGCAGCTCTTCCCATGGCTGCTGCTGCTCTGACTCACAGCTGCTTCCACTCTCACTTCTGCCCTAGCAGAAAGACCCTGAAAGCAAGCCTATAAAAGATACAATGGCAAAACTGCTCAGGGCAGCTCCTCCCTGGGAGTGTGCCCACTCTCTCTACGGAATGTATCTTTCTAATAAACTCCCTACTCTTTCTACCTGTCCTTGCTGTTCTGTAAATTCTTTCACAATGCAACATCGAGCAACCTGGATCTGCAGTGCAGTAACACTGCTATGAACATTCATGTACAGTTTTTTATGTGGAATATGTTTTCAATTCTCTTGGGTATACACCTAGAATTAGAATTGCTGAATCATATAGTGACTCTGTTTAACTTTTTGAGGAATTGTTAGACTTTTCCAAAGTAACTGTACCATCTTACATTCCCATCAACAGGGTATGAGGGTTCCAATTTCTCCACATCCTCACCAACACTTGTTATTTCCTTTTTGATTATAGCCATCCTAGAAGGTGAGAAGTAGTATCTTATCGCAGTTTGATTTGCATTTCCCAAATGACTAATGATATTGAGCATCTTTTCATTTGCTTATTGATCATTTGAATATCTTCTTCGAAGAAATATCTACTCAAATTCTTTGCACAAGTTTTAAGTTGGATTTTGTCTTTTTATTGTAGAGTTGGAGTAATTCTTTATTTATTCTAGATACTAGACTCTAATCAGATACATGATTTACAAATATTTTCTCCCATTGTGTGGGTTGTCTTTTCACTTTATTGATAGTATCCTTTGAAGCACAAAAACTTTTTTTTTTTTTGATGAAGACCAATTTACTTATTTTTTCTTTGGTTGCTTGTGCTTTAGGTATCATACCTAAGAAATCATTGCCTAATCTAAGGTCATGAAGATTTACACCTATGTTTTCTTGTAAGAGTTTTACAGTTTCAGCCCTTACATTTAGGTCTTTGATCCATCTATTGTAGCCTTTTATTATATCACAGAGACTAGGTCTTTTCTTAAATCTCTGAAGATATTAATTTTAGGTTTTAAAAAATTTTCTTCTGATCCTGGCATTTCATTTTTCTTCTGAATTACTTTTATCTTCTTTGTCTTTGGTGTCTGCCTTCACGTTGGAGAATTTCCTTATATATATTATGCTGCTTGGCTGTCTGTTTTTATTTTTTCATGAGGTACTAAAGAGCTGAATAGACACTGTATGTTTGGGTGATGGATCTCACCTTAGGATAATGAAACAGGAAACAACATTTTGTTTGGGGACCAAAAGTCAATATCTATAAATCTTTTCTCTTGGGTCTATGTTGTCTTCCAGAGAGGAATTCAATAAGAATGGGGGGAGCGGGTAGAAGGTGTTATAAAGCTGACACCCAGCATTCTGAGAGCTCCTTGGTTGGAGAGGGGGTCCTAATCAGTAGGTAGAATTTCTTTAATCCTCTTCTCACTAAGGTAACTCAGTCCTGCCCTCACTGGTGCTGGTGTCCCTCAGTCCAGGGCCCTATGTAACCTCTATAGATAGTATACTTCCCATTTTCTGCTGCTATAAGAAAAGGAAAGGCACCTTGCTCCACTGACTGGGGAAAGAATTTTCAGGTACAAGTAATCCTCATACAGATTTTCAGCCTCTCCCTGGACCCTCAGTATGAATCATTGACTGGATTTGATTTTCTTCTTATCAACTTCTCCTCACACACACCCTTTCTACTCTCATTCGACAACACACAAAAAATGAAATCTGTCTTTAACCAATTGTCTGTATGTTTTACATCTTCCAAAAATTTTACTGACTTTTCTCCCCTACTGTCTACTCTTCTCCCATTCTTTTCATCTTTATAGGTCCATTTATTTTAAACCTTTGCTCTCTATTGTTTAAATGAAGTTTCAAGAGGGAATTGAGATAAACCGGTGTGCTCAAATTGGAATGAAATGCAGTCCTTACTGTCAGTCACTTTAGCCCAGCTTCCCCATACTTGAATCATTTACATTGTTTCATCTCTTGGGTTGCTGGATTTCATCAGATATAGTTCTTTAAAGAAGAGTATATAGGTGCTGTATTTCTTGAATTATCACATGCTTGAGAAGTATAATTTAGCTGGGTATAAAATTCTTCAGTCAACTTTCTTTTCATCAGAGATTTGTTGACATCAAACATTACATTAGTATCTTCATCATAGTTTCTCAGTTCATCTATAAGTTAGCTAAATTTCATCCTTAAATTGTTTTTTTTCAATAAGCACTCAAGAGCACTAATGCAATGTTTTATGAATTCTTTCCTGTTTGCTGCATTGTTATCTTTGTACTTGAACAACGTCTTGGCTAGGTATAAAATTATTGAGCCATAATTTCTTTCCCTCAGAACCCTGTAGACATGTCCATTGTGTTCTAGTGTTAAATGTTGATGAGGAGAAGTCTGAAGCCTGTTTTCTTCACCTATAGTGGACTTGCTTTCTATTCTTGAAATTCATTATCCTTATCAGGTTATGTCCTGATTTTGATATTTTTCTTTTTTGCCAAGAAAGATTAGCCCTGAGCTAACATCTGTGCCAATCTTCCTCTACTTTGTATGTGGGTCACTGCCTCAGCTTGGCTGAGGAGTGGTGTAGGTCCACGCTCAGGACCCAAACCCACAAACCCAGGCTGCTGAACCAGAGCGTACCAAACTCAACCACTACACCATGGGGCCAGCCCCTGATTTTGATAATTTTGTATGACTTTTTCCTGGAACTCAGTGTATCCTTTTAATCTGTTCCATGCAGATATTTTCATGTATGTCATTTATTTATTTATATATGGTAAGTATAATTGGTTTTTAAATCTGTCTGATACTTTCAATATGGGCCTATTGTTCCTGTATTATTTCTGATTCTTCTCATTCATGTTGTCTTTGTTTCTTTGTATGACTCATATGGTTGATTGCCCTTGAAAATTTATTTGTAGAGTCCTAAAACCCAAGTTGCATGCTCTATCCTTCAAAACGTATTTTCATTTGTTTCACCCAGGATCCTGGAAACACTACCAGTAGGGGACCACCACAAACCAAGTTTATGTCTTGAGGTTCCTTGCAATTCAACCTATGCAAACTCAAAATACAAAAACACATGAGGACCAATCTGTAGCTACAATTTCCCATGCATGTTTTCTTTTCTTTTCTTTTTCTTCTGCTCTACTTAACACCAGGGAGCCTTCTATATAATTCCCTGGAGTTGGGAGGAGGGAGCAGGTTTAGATTTGGTGATGTTTACACTGTGTTTATATTGTGGATGTAGTCTTCTGGGGTCCCTTAAAACAAGGAGGTTCTTCATATAAAATGCCACATATTTGGTTGGCCCTGAGCCTTGGTTTATATTTAATCTCACATAGCTTCAAATCAAAGCCCAAGGGCAAATATTTTCAAATGCCCTGAGGGAATAATAAGTTTTGCTGTTCTGATACACTGATTACCCCTCTATTTCAGGCTTCCATCAAAAGTTGGGCTTTTTTCACTATGTTTACTACCATGATCTTAGCTCTTCAATATGTTTAAAGTGTTTTTTAAAAAAAGTCTTGTCCATTTTTTTAAATTGTTTTCCACAGGAGGGTCATCTGAACTATCTATACCATCAGTTTCAAAATGAGAAACTCTGACTAATGTCTTTTCAATTTGAAGATTTAATTTTGACATCATTTCAATGATATATTAGGCTATTTTTTCTTCAAATCCATTGAATCCAATGTTCCACTCACTAGATACTCTGCCCAGACCAATCAATGATCTCCCTTCCCCACTAAACTACAATCTCCTCAGGGAGAGGGCTCTTTTCCTATTGTGCTTAGAAAAATACATATTGAAGTAAATATAGATGAATGAGTGTTGAATAAATTAATGAATGAATTTCAGTCTGTTATTTTACCATCTGACTTTATTAACTTAAACACTATAACAAAATATTTTATTTATTTTTATAAAATGTTCATGTACTCTTTACATTATTTGATACTTGCTTCATTCACCTAACAATATATCACTTAGCATATGTGAGCCAGCTAGCATCTTTTAAAATGTATGACATGATATTGAGCCCTTTCCATATTTATTCACAGATAATAACATTTTTAAACTAATTTTTATTTACTGTGTTACACATTAGGGGAGAGAGAAAGTGTCTATGATTTACTTTCAGACCATGTTTTATTTTTTTTAAATACACATTAAATTTACTAAACATTTTCATCCTTAGTCTCTCAGGTGTGCACCTGTAATTTTTTATTCTTCCCTATTCTTAAACTAACTAAGGTGTGTTAGCTTAAGGTAACAGTGCCTTAACTGCTTGATGGTTTTCTATTTTACATCTTTTCCTTTACAAACTCTAATTGAGAAGCTCCTATTCCTTACAACCCAAGTGAAGTTATAAAACTTTGAGTTTGGGTGAATTATTCAGAGTTCAGGACAAAAAGAAAAAGAAACCAATCTAGGTATATCTAACAAAGAAAAGATATTTGCTAGAGGGAATTAGATGCTTACAAAATTGGAAGAACTCAACAAGCAGAAGTGAAAGAGTCAGCACTGAACTCCTGGTTTTGAAGGCATGCTACCATTGCTGCAGTACAGAAATCAGGAAGCTGCTGCTACTGCTACTACCAAAACTGTTGCTCCCGAAATGTCCTCCTCACCTCCAAAACCGGTGACTACACACTGGAACATAGTGTCTGGCTGCCACAATACAACTGATGGCTAGACACAGAAATGCTGATTTGGCTGCAAGTACTCATATCTTTTTGACCTTGTTGGTCAACAGCAATAACAGCAAGAAGGTGACCTTTGCCTGTCTTCTAAGGCTCATGAGAAGGCATCTTATTGTAAAACCTAATTTACATCCAGAATAATAATTCAAAGATGCCTGTAAAATGGAGTTTTAAGCTTTCCAGATTCTGAATTTTCTAAAGTTCATAAAAAAGAAGTAGGAATGGATGACAGGTGCAATAGCACACTCGGGAAGCATTACTGGTTCAAAGGATCTTGTCTAGCCATTGAATTCATTACTTTATTGCTTTTGCGGCTAAGCTTTCAGTACAACAAGAATTCTTTTGGCTACAAAAAAATTGACAAACCTTTGGCTAGACTGATGAAGAAAAAAAGAGAGAAGCCTCAAATAAACAAAATCAGAAATGAAAGAGGAGAAATTACAACAGACACCACAGAAATATGAAGGATTATAAGAGAATACTATGAAAAACTATATGCCAACAAATTGGATAATCTAGAAGAAATGGATAAATTCTTAGAATCATAAAATCTTCCAAAATGGAATCAAGAAGAAACAGAGACTATGAGTGAACCAATCACTAGTAAGGAGATAGAAACAGCAATCAAAAAGCAAAAGTCCAGGACCAGATGGCTTCCCCAGTGAATTCTACCACACATTCAAAGAAGACTTAATACCTATCCTTGTCAAAGTCTTCCAAAAAGTTGAGGAGGGGAAGCTTCCTAACTCATTCTATGAGGCCAAAATTACCCTGATACCAAAACCAGACAAGGACAACACAAAAAAACAAAATTACAGGCCAAAATCACTGATGAATATACATGCTCAAATCCTCAACAAAATACTGGCAAATCGAATACAATACATTACAAACATCATACACCATGATCAAGTGGGATTTATTCCAGGGATGCAGGGATGGTTCAACATCTGCAAATCAATCAATGTGATATACCACATTAACAAAATGAAGAATAAAAATCACATAATCATCTCAATAGATGTAGAGAAAGCATTTCACATGATATAGCATCCATTTATGATTAAAAAGAAAATTCTGAATAAAACAGGTATAGAAGCAAGTACCTCAACATAATAAAGGTCAGATATGACAAACTCACAGCCAACATCATACTCAATGGTGAAAAACTGAAAGCTATTCCTCTAAGAACAGGAACAAGACAAGGATGCCCACATTCACCACTCTTATTTAATATAGTATTGGGAGCCCTAGCCAGAGCAATCAGGCAAGAAAAAGAAATAAAAGAGATCCAAATTGGAAAGGAAGAAGTAAAACCATCACTATTTGCAGATGACATGATTTTATATATAGAAAACCCTAAAGAATACACCAAAAAAACTATTAGAAATAATAAATGAATACATTAAAGTTGCAGGGTACAAAGTCAACATACAAAAATCAGTGCATTTCTACACACTAACAACAAAATAACAGAAAGAGAAATTAAGAATACAATCCCATTTACAATGACAATGAAAAGAATAAAATACCTGGGAATAAATTTAACCAAAGAGGTGAAAGACTTGTACACTGAAAACTATAAAACATTGTTGAAAGAAACTGAAGAAGACAGAAAGAAATGGAAAGATATTCTGTGCTCATGGATTGCAAGAATTAACATAGTTAAAATGTCCATACTTCCTAAAGCAATCTACAGAGTCAATGCAATCCCTATCCAAGTCCCAGCAACATTTTTCATGGAAATAGAACAAAGAATCCTAAAATTTATATGGAACAACAAAAGACCCTGAATAGCCAAAGGAATCCTGAGAAAAGAGAATAAAGCTGGAGGCATCACACTCCCTGACTTCAAAATATACTACAGGGGCCAGCCCGGTGGCATAGCAGTTGGGTTTGCGCACTCTGCTTCAGCAGCCCGGGATTCCCGGGTTTGGATCCTGGGTGCGAACAGATGCACTGCTTGTCTAGCCATGCTGTGGTGGCATCCCATGTAAAGTAGAGGAAGATGAGCATGGATGTCAGCCCAGGGCCAGTCTTCCTCAGAACAAAAAAAAAAAAAGAGGAGGATTGGCAATGGATGTTAGCTCAGGGCTAGTCTTCCTCACACACAAAAAATATACACATATATACTACAAAGCTATAATAATCAAAACAGCATGGTATGACACAAAAACAGACACACAAATCAATGGAACAGAATCAAGAGCCCAGAAATAAACCCACACATCTATGGACAGCTAATTTTCAACAAGGGAGCCAAGATTATACAGTGGAGAAAGGAAAATCTCTTCAAACAGTGTTGGGAAAACTGGACAGCCACATGCAAAAGAATGAAAGTAGACCATTATCTTACACCATACACAAAAATTAACTCAAAATGGATTAAAGACTTGAATGTAAGCCCTGAAACCATAAAACTTCTAGAAGAAAATACAGGCAGTACACTCTTTGACATTGGTCTTAGCAGCATCTTCTTGAATACCATGTCTCACCAGGCAAGGGAAACAAAAGAAAAAAAGAAACAAATGTGACTACATCAAACAAAAAAGCTTCTGCACAGCAAAGGAAACCATCAACAAAATGCAAAGACAAGCTAACAATTGAGACAAGATATTTGTAAATCATATATCTGATGAAGGGTCAATATCCAAAATATATAAAGAACTCATACAACTCAACAACAACAACAAAAAACAACCCAATTAAAAAATGGGCAAAGGATCTGAAAAAATATTTTTCCAAAGAAGGTATGAAGATGGCCAACAGGCACATGAAAATATGTTCAACATCACTAATTATTAGGGAGATGCAAATCAAAACTACAATGAGATATCACCTCATGCCCATCAGAATGGCTATAATTAACAAGACAAGCAATAAGTCTTGGAGGGGATGTGGAGAAAACGGAACCCTCATACACTGCTGATGGGAATGTAAACTGGTGCAGCCACTATGGAAAACAGTATGGAGATTCCTCAAAAAATAAGAATAGAACTGCCATATGATCCAGCTATTCTACTTCTGGGTATTTATCTAAGGAACATGAAAGCACTAAATATATGCACCCCTATGTTCATTGCAGCCTTATTCACAACAGCCAAGACTTGGAAACAACCCAAGTGCCCATGAATGGATGAATGGATAAAGAAGTTGTGGTGTATATATATATATATATATATATATATATATATATATATATATATACAATGGCATACTACTCAGCCATAAAAAGGATGAACTCTTGCCATTTGCAACAACATGGATGGACCTTCAGGGTATTTGTTAAGCGAAATAAGTCAGATGGAGAAAGTTAAATATCATATGATTTCACTCATAAGTGGAAGATAAAAACAACAAGAACAACAAACACATAGATACAGAGATTAGATTGGTGGTTACCAGAGGGGAATAGCGGAGGGAGGAGGGCAAAAGGAGTAAAAGGACATATGTGTATGTTGATGGATGGTAATTAGTCTTTTGGTGGTACACATGATGTAGTCTACACACAACTCAAAACATAATGATGTACACCTGAAATTTATATAATGTTATAAACCAATGTTACTTCAATTAAAAAAAATAAAACTCAATAAGAATTCTTTTGGCTACAAAACACACCATCAATATGGAGAAATAAAATCATATCCTCCTCTAATAACCAATCCAATCAAGCAATTTATTTGACCCTATCTGCTTCTAGTGGGCAGTGGGGGCTATAGGTGTGGTCTGAGTGGGTATAACATAGACTACTAATTTTACCCAAATATATGTTCTCCCCTTATTTAATACTAATAGACCTCCCATGTTTTTAGCTGCACATGTGGATATATGGGTTACAGATTATATTTCCCAACCTCTGTTGCAACTGGGAGTAGTCTTGTAACTAAGTTATGAGATATGAGCACAAGTGCCATGGAATACTTCATGGACGTAGTCATTTTTAAAAAAATTTTTTTGAGGAAGATTGGCCCTGAGCTAACATCTGTTGCCAATCTTCCTCCTCTTTTTTTTTTTTCTCCCCAAAGCCCCAGAAAATAGTTGCATGTCACAGTTGTGCATTGTTCTAGTTGCTCTATGTGGGACGCTGCCTCAGCATGGCCTGATGAGCAGTGAGTAGGTCCACGCCCAAGATCCAAACCCACGAACCCCAGACTGCCAAAGCCAAGTGCGCGAACTTAACTGCTATGCCACTGGGCCGGCCCGATGGACATAGTCTTAAAAAATAGGAAGGCATAGTCTTCCCTTTCTCCTATTTGCTCTTCTGAATGGAGATGTAATGGCTGGATATTAGGCAGCTATCTTGGACTAGGAGGTAAAGGCCACGTCTTGAAGATGGTGAAGCAACAAGATGGAACAAAGACTGGGTCCCAGATATCATGGAGCGCATTTCAGCTACTAGCCTTCTTTTATGAGAGAAAAATAAAATTCTATTTTAGGTAAGTCATTGTTATGGGTTTTTCTACAATTTCAGGCTGAAATTATATAGAACATATTTATATATAGAAATTATGTAGAACATAATTCTAGCTGATATAAGCTTCTTTAATAAACTGATATTTAAGGTAAGAATCAAAGAATGAATAGAGAAAATTCTGAGACATATATGCATATCTTAGAAATTAAGGTTTTTTGAGAAAAAATAGGCAAAGCAAACAACTCAATATTCAAGAAAAATAATTTAAAAAAATAAAATAAAAGGCATGGATTATAAATACAGAAACATACATTAATTAAATAGAATAAAAACCACAGAAGATTTGACCAATTAAACATATACCTATTTCTTTGAAAATATCAAGTATATTCTGAGTTAAATTGGTGGGTTAGACATGCACCTTTAATTTGGCTCCCTCTAAAAATGCACTAACACAAAAGTGAAGAGGTATTTTTGAAAACAAAACCTCCAAGGATGGAGAGAATAAAGTAGAAGACAACAGAGAAAAATCTTAGCAGCTGGAAAGCAGAGGGATGACTTAGTAGATGTGAGAAACCAACAACCAACCCTGAAGTGGGAAAAGCTGAGAACCAACCCTGTTTAGATTGCAGGACTTTCAGAAGCATCAGGACTATCAGCCCTAGATACTCTGGAAATGGTGGCAGGGTGCAAAATAAGGAGAAGTGTGTTAAAATTTCCCCAGAAGCAGTTAAATCTCTAGCAGTCAGATCACTTGTCCCCACTCCAGTCACTGAGTAACCTGCTTCCCTGACCCTAGCATAAATCTGGAGTTTTGTTTTCTGATGACTGCAAAAAAGCAAGTTATTGTATTAGAGGTTCCAGTGGCAAAATTGAGGGCAGGAATAATATGGGTAGTGGAAATAAGTGACCATCTAAATAAGTGAGCAGATGAAAAAAGAAGCTATTGCATCTAAGAAATAAGCACCAAAAGAGGGCTCTTGGAAAACACGAACATAATAAAGAAATGAAAATCTCAATAGAAGGGCTTGAAGACAAAGTTAAGAAAATACCCCAGGAAATACTGCAAAAGTATTTTTAAATGGCAAACAGGAGAGAAAAAAGTAAGGAAATTAGAGACCATACCAGAGGTCCAACATCTGAATTTTAGGAACTACGAAAAAAAAAGAGCAGAAAAATATTACCAAATAATTCAAGAAAATGTCTAAGAGCTGTAGGAACTTAGTTTCCTGGTTGAAAAGGCTTATCAGTTGTCCTGTACAATGGATGAAAATAAGCTCAAACCAAGATACATCAGTGTTTACTTTTAAAATACTTGGAACAATGACAAAATACTACAACAAGAAATAAATATACAGCTCACATATAGAAGATACAAAATAAGATTTGCTTTAGACTTCTTAACAAGCACACTGGTTTAGGGAGCTCATAGACAAAATATTTTAAAATTCTGAAGAAAAATTATTTCCAACCCACAACTCTATCATCAGTCAAATTTCCAATCAACTTTGAGGGCAGAATAAAGTTAATCTAATACACTCAAAGTCACAACAAAATTTAGCTCTCAGACACCCTTCTCTGGAGACTACTAGAAGATATCTATCAAAATGAAAGAGTAATTTAAGAGACAGCAAGCCAGAAGAAACAGAAAAAAGAAATCCAAAACAGAACAGAAGGAAAATGAATCTCCAGACGATGTTGAAGGATGATCCCAGGATGACAGCTGTGTCCCAGGTACAGTGAACAACTAGTCCAGGTTGGAGCTATATGACTCAAGAGAGGCATTTTGAAGGATATCATCAGCAAGTCTCTTGACATTTTTTCAATAGATGAAACTATAGAAGGATGTGATCTATTAAAGCCATAGAGTAACCAAAAAGAGGAAGAAATAAAATCCTAGAATTAGGAAATTCAACCAGAATAAAGGCAAAGAGAATTACAAAAATGACAGGAAATGAAAGTTCCAGGATGATGAAGTGCAGCAGGTGTATAGAGCAACCACCCAATTTAAAGGAAAATTGATATCTCAGGAGATATGGGAATGACCATGCGGAAAATTGTGCTGAGAGGTAATTGGACGTGTGGGGAGAACAAGTGATATATATGAAAAAAACCTAGTAAGTGAAAAAGCGAGGCAATTATTACCTTCAAAGAAAAAAGTGAGAAAGAAAATATAATTAGTACACAACAATGCTCCCAACGATATTGTGAGTGGAAGAAGGCATGAAAGGACCTTGGAAGAGTACAAGAGCTAAAACCTAATTCAACGTGATGAGAAGTCAACTGATAATGTCTAAAATTAATTAACAAGAATACAGATTAATGGCAGAAGAGATAGCTAAAAGAATTAAAAATAGCTGCTTATTGGGAAGGGAACTAGGAAAGTGAGGAGGGAAAGGGCAGAAAACTTGTATTTTATTATCAACCTCTTAGTACTATTTGATTTTCAACCAAGGTCATATATTATTTTGAAAAAATGCATTTTAAAAGATCAGTAAGATAGAAATCTCATAAGTCTCCCCAAGAATATATAAAGGAGATTAAATACTAAACATTACTTATAAGAATAGGGATATAACTAAAGATAAATAATACAATAAAGACATAATCCCAAGAAACTTACAAATCCAGGCAATGAATGGTTTTTTAAATAAAGTACAAATTACTTTAAAAGGAAACAAAATCTGGACAGATTAATAACCAAAAGTAAAATGGAAAAGATAGTCACAGATTTACCACCAGCAAAGCCACCAAACCCAACCCATTTAGAAGGCAAGTTGTAATTAAGCATGTAGAAACAGATGACAATATAATTATAAAAACTATTCTGTTGCATAAAAATAGATGGAAAGCTTCCTAACCCATCCTATGAGGCCAGGACAGTTTAAAATCAAAACCACAGAAATTAAACACACACAGAGCAACATGGACCAGAAAAATCCTACAAGGACATTGGCACGTCAAATCCATCTATACATTAAAACAATAATATGTCATGGTTAAATGTTATTTACATTAAGAACTCAAGAACTAAAAAGCTAAAGAATAAAACTACAATTTCAACAGATGTCAAAAATTACTGTAAAAATATGAAAGAATAAAGAAAGGAAGAAAACTTTCTTGATCCAAAAAAGGAGCATTTATCCCAAATTGAGATCAACCATCATAAAGATGAAATAGTAGGAGCACTCCACAAAGGCAAGAATGACCTATTGCTACCATTCATTGCATACTCTTGGAGATGCGAGCCATTGAAATTATATGTGAACACTAATTTATATATAATACTTAAATCAGGTGAAGGGGGGCAGAAAGTATTCCAGAAAATATCATGGGTAAAGAGCAAAGACGGAGAAACTGGAAGGATTACTGTTTAATTCACAAAAAACTGAAAAAGGCCAGTTACTCTACAGTATGAACAACATTATTGTTAAGCAGTTTAGAAATCAATAAAAGGTCCTCAACCAATATTTGTTGATTTTTTGTGTGTGGCGACTCCATTTTCTTATATATTCTTTACTATCAATTTTAAAAACTGGAGAAGCTTTCCTTAGAATTTACTCCTGGTGGGGAGCCAGAGCTTAATTTCATGCCCCTACATTAAGGAAAACAGACATATTTTTCTACGAATTCAGACTAACAGAGGGGAAGACGATATAAGCACTTACCAGTATTACTGTGACCATTGGAGGAAAGAGATGGAAGGAAACAGCAAAGACACTTGGGGGGGGGGAATCCCTCCTGTTGCAGTTTTTTTAAGCCGCCATCTTTCTGTTCTATTATTGAAAACGGGAATAACACCCACAAAACGCAAGGTGGCGCTGCTGACTAAAAAGAGGAAAAAAAATATTCGCATAAAGGATGTTGCAGATTCCAGTGTTAAGGGGAAAGCTGGCCAGACAAGAAAAGTAGAGGAAAGGAAACCGTGGTAAAAGGAGTTGGGGGAAAGTGGGGATCCCTCCCCACAAGCATTGCTGTCATCCAGCTCATTTCTAAGGATTCGGTTGCTGACATTTCTGAGAGCTGCTTGAGGCCGCGTGAAAGTGTTTCTGAAAGACTGATTAAACGAAGAATGGAGGCCAGAGTGGAGCGTGCTGTGCGGAAAAGGCAAGTCCTGTTTCTTTGCGTATTTCTGGGAGTGTCTTGGGCTGGCGCGGAACCGCTTCGGTATTTTGTGGCGGAGGAAGCTGAGAGAGGCACATTTCTGGCCAACCTAGCAAATGACCTGGGGCTGGGGATGGGGGAACTGTCAGCCCGGGGAGCTAGAATCGTTTCAGATCAGAACATACGATTTTTACTACTCAATCTGCTTACTGGTGATTTACTTCTGAACGAGAAATTAGACCGAGAGGAACTGTGCGGCCCCATGGAGCCCTGTGTGCTGCCTTTCCAGTTGTTACTGGAAAAGCCTTTTCACATTTTCCGTGCTGAACTGTGGGTCAGAGATATCAACGATCATTCTCCAGTATTTCTAGATAGAGAGATTCTCTTGAAAATATTAGAAAGTACCACTCCAGGGGCGGCATTTCTCCTAGAAAGTGCACAGGACTCAGATGTTGGAACAAACAACCTGAGAAATTACACCATCAGCCCCAATGCCTATTTCCATATTAATGTCCATGATGGTGGGGAGGGAAATATCTCTCCCGAATTGGTACTGGATCGAGTGCTGGATCGCGAAGAGGTGCCTGAGCTCAGTTTAACCCTCACGGCCTTGGATGGCGGCTCGCCGCCCAGATCCGGGACCGCCCTCGTACGAATCCTGGTCTTGGACATAAACGACAACGTCCCTGAATTTGTACAGTCGCTCTACAAGGTGCAGATGCCCGAGAACAGCCCTGTTGGCTCCGTGGTTGTCGCTGTGTCAGCTAGAGATTTAGATACCGGAAGTAATGGGGAAATAAATTATGCATTTTTTTATGCCACTGAAAGAATTCTCGAAACGTTTCAAATCAATTCAACATCTGGCAATCTCCATCTTAAAGCCGAATTGAACTATGAGGCAGTGCAAACTTATACATTAACTATTCAGGCCGAAGACGGCGGAGGGCTTTCTGGAAAATGTACTGTGGTGGTTCACGTAACAGATATAAATGATAATCCACCGGAACTGCTCATGTCATCACTTACTAGCCCAGTTGCAGAAAATTCACCCCAGACAGTCGTAGCTGTTTTTAGGATTAGAGACAGAGATTCAGGGAACAATGCAAAGATGGTGTGCTCCATCCAAGATGATCTCCCCTTTGTCCTGAAGCCATCGGTAGAGAATTTCTACACCCTGGTAACAGAGAGCCCGCTGGACAGAGAAAGTAAGGACGAGTATAATATCACCATCACTGTCACCGACATGGGATCCCCCAGGCTGAAGACCGAGCACAGCATAACCGTGCTGGTGTCCGACGTCAATGACAACGCCCCCGTCTTCACCCAAACCGCCTACACCCTGTGGGTCCGCGAGAACAACAGCCCCGCCCTGCACATCGGCAGCGTCAGCGCCACAGACAGAGACTCGGGCGCCAACGCCCAGGTCACCTACTCGCTGCTGCCGCCCCACGACCCGCACCTGCCCCTGGCCTCCCTCGTGTCCATCAACGCCGACAACGGGCAGCTGTTCGCCCTGACGTCCCTGGACTACGAGGCGCTGCAGGCCTTCGAGTTCGGCGTGGGCGCCACAGACCGAGGCTCGCCGGCGCTGAGCGGCCGGGCGCTGGTGCGCGTGCTGGTGGTGGACGACAACGACAACTCGCCCTTCGTGCTGTACCCGCTGCAGAACGGCTCTGCGCCCTGCACCGAGCTGGTGCCCAGGGCGGCCGAGGCGGGCTACCTGGTGACCAAGGTGGTGGCGGTGGACGGCGACTCGGGCCAGAACGCCTGGCTGTCGTACCAGCTGCTCAAGGCCACGGAGCCCGGGCTGTTCGGCGTGTGGGCGCACAACGGCGAGGTGCGCACGGCCAGGCTGCTGAGCGAGCGCGACGCGCCCAAGCACAGGCTGCTGGTGCTGGTCAAGGACAATGGCGAGCCGCCGCGCTCGGCCAGCGTCACGCTGCACGTGCTGCTGGTGGACGGCTTCTCGCAGCCCTACCTGCCGCTGCCGGAAGCGGCGGCCGAGCCGGCGCGGGCCGACCCGCTCACCGTCTACTTGGTCGTCGCCTTGGCCTCGGTGTCGTCGCTCTTCGTCTTGGCGGTGCTCGCGTTCATCGCGGTGCGGCTGTGCAGGAGGAGCAGGGCCGCCTCGCTGGGTCGCTGCTCGGTGCCCGAGGGCCACTTTCCGGGCCACCTGGTGGACGTGAGTGGCACCGGGACCCTGTCCCAGAGCTACCAGTATGAGGTGTGTCTCAGGGGAAGCTCTGGGACCAGCGAGTTCAAGTTCCTGAAGCCGATCATCCCTAATCTGCAGTCCCTGAGTACAGGGAGGGAAGCAGAAGAAAATCCTTCATTTGGGAATGATTTGGGTTTCTGATAAAGAATGAAAAATAAATGCCGGTATTGTGTCTCTGAATATATTCCTAGTGAAAAATTTATCCTGAGTTGCCTGTAGAGGAGTACTTTCACATTATTTCAGGTATTCTTAAAGTCACAGAATAAATTTCTTTACACAGAAAAGGATCCAGCGTTAGCCCTAAGAACCCTCCACAAAGCATGGAATGTATATGTGTCATATTTTAACCTCAAACAATTATGCAGTGTGTGTAGTCTCTTACATGATGGAGATATTTTAAATTGGTTTTCATGGTCTTCAAATTTTATTGCTACTTTTATTTTCTGAGTTGATGAGAATGCTGTACAAGTATACCGACCCTAAATTATAGAAGCACAGATTGTAGAGTATCTTTTAAAGCATTTTAGAAAGCACTTACTGTGCATCCTACCCTATTTTGACTTTTAATCTTAGAAGTAAACCTATAGGGGAGGTATTTTAGAAATGAGAAAGTAGATGTTTATAGAGGTTCAATATCTCACTAAGGTCACCAACTAATAAATGGCAGAGCTGAGCATCTTTCCTAGAGCTGTCTGACTCTGGGACCTTGCTATGATGCTATACTGTTTTTTTTTTTTTGATTACATATCACCTGATAAATTTCTCCCTAATTAAGGAGAAGAAATCTTTTTTCATATTCTTATTTCCTGTTCAGTCTTTTCTGTATCTGAAAATAATAATGTATGTATTGGTCTGTGCTTTTACTTTCTTATAAGCCAATAATCCAGCTTTTCTGGATCCGTTATTCGGCTATTATTATTAGAGCTTCCTCCTTGTTATCTGAACATATGACCTTCATTTCACAGAAAAGATTAATGGCCCTGAATAGAAATATTACATAATTTTGATTGCTTCATTAGTTATTATTTTTTCACATTACAGTAATTTTTCTGCAGTAGTCCCTACCTACTTTTAAAACACATTTTTTTCTCCTTTAATTTGAAAGTTCTTTTTTAAAGTTTCTATTCAATATACTGCAGTGCTGAATTGGGAAAGCATAAGAAAAAGAACAGTTTTAAACATGTAATATAAAGAGAAACAAATTATCATTAAATTACTTAGAGATTCTGTGGAGTTACAGAGAAGCTTTGTTTTTTATAATAATCTGGAACTGCTTTTTCTTTAACAATTACTAGATAATTTTTGCAAAGCTGCATTCTGAATGTACGCTAGTGCTGGTAACTCTTAAAATGGTATTATTACTAATGGGCTATAGTCTAAAGGCAAAAAAAATTCACAGCAGTAAAATCTTAAGTTGTTCTCACGGTGTCAAGATAAAATCATCCAGTTTTTCTAACAAATCAATGACATGGAAAAGGGGAAGAGGGAGTTTTATACAATGAAAGAAATTAAGAGACATACCAACCAAATGTAATGCATGGTGGATCTTGAGTCAAACAACCATAACAACTTTGAAAGAATTGGAGAAATTTGAGTATAGATGGATATTAAATAATATTATCCTAATTTCTTAGGTGTGGTAATGGCATTGTAGTTTTTTTTAAGTCATTAAAAGTTAGAGATGTATAATGAAGTATTTATGGGTGAAAATTCAGTTTTTCTGGGAAGTGAAAATGTTGGGGAGATAGAGTAAACAATTATGGCAAAATATTGATAATTGTTGAAGCTAGTTATGAGTACCTGGGTGTTCTTCATACTATTCTCTTTCTTTATGGGGTTTGACATTTTTTCAGAATAAAAGGGTTTTTTTAAATTGACACTGTAAGAAGAAAGGTGGAGTTAACAAAAATAGGACATCCTTCTGAGATACTGAATCACCACTACTGTCACAGATTATACTTCTATTAGACAAACTCTCCAGCCTTTCCTGTTTCATCATTTGACATGGTAACTTCTATCTGAGATGATCCTGCTCATGTGTTCTACTGCATGAATCTTGGATGTTTTTCTGCTCTACGCAATTGACTCATGCAAACTCAGCTACCTGATGACATCAAATTACATACATGGTTTGTGTTTGTGTGTTTATAAGGTTAATCTCTTTTGCCTCAGTTTCCTCATCTGTAAGATAGGAAACTTACGGCAGCTCTATGTGGTAGGTACTCCTATTATCTCCACTTTACAGATGAGGAAAAGGTTAAATAATTTGTCTGAGGTTCATAGCTACTAATTATTCCCATAGCTCATGGCAATAAAAGTTTATAATGCTGAAAGTTTTCTATGTTAGTCCAATTATTTATATATATTTTTAATTTCCTGCATATATTCTTTCTTCTCAGCCAGGCTGTTACATAAATATTTTCTTTTTGCTCCATGCTCAGTTAGCATTATTGAAAGTAGAAGGTCCCTACTAGTGTCATTTCTCTTGTGTGGCCCTCAGACAATTGTCTGCACCGTAAGGTCCGGGGATAATAAAAGTAGTGTTGTAACGTTACATAGTTCGGTCGTACATATAGGCAAGAGTTACGAATATTGCATCCATTTTGATCCCAGAAAATGTAAGATCCTCTAAGGACGCGTGGTGGCGCTGCAGGATAAGAAGGTACAAACCGGAACCGCAGCTTCGGCTCCCTTAACAGGCAAAACTTACCGGCAGAGCCTGGAAGCCCACAAGAAGCGTGGATGCCACAGGAGAACTGGGTCCTCTGAAAAGGACTAATCATCGGAATATTTCTGAAGTATCTTGTGGAATAACCACAGTCTCAGATACTGAGGTCTTTACAGTTCAGCGGAACCATCCTCGCCGGAGGCTAGAGTAAGCAAGAACAATGGAGGCCAGCAGGAAGCTCATTTGCAGACAAAGGCAAGTCTTTTTCTTCTTTCTCTTCTTGGGGTTATCGCTGGCGGGCACTGAACCTAGGCGCTATTCTGTGGTGGAGGAAACGGAAGGGAGTTCTTTTGTAACCAATTTAGCAAAGGACCTGGGTCTGGGGCAAAGGGAACTCTCCAGGCGCCGGGCTAGGGTCATTTCCAAAGGGAACAAACTGCATTTGCAGCTGGATCAGGAGACGGGGGGTTTGTTGCTAAATGAGAAACTGGATCGCGAGGAACTGTGCGGTCACACAGAGCCCTGTGTGCTGCGTTTCCAGGTGTTGCTAGAGAACCCCTTAGAGTTTTTTCAAGCTGAGCTGCAAGTAATAGACATAAATGACCATGCTCCAGTGTTCATGGACAGAGATATGTTGCTAAAGATATCAGAAAGCAGTCCTCCTGGGACTACGTTTCCTCTGAAGAATGCTCAGGATGTGGACGTAGGCCAAAACAATATAGAGAACTATATAATCAGCCCCAACTCCTATTTTCGGGTCCTCACCCGCAAACGCAGCGATGGCAGGAAATATCCCGAGCTGGTGCTGGACAAAGCCCTGGATCGTGAGGAGGAACCCAAGCTCAGGTTAACACTCACCGCTCAGGATGGTGGCTCTCCACCCCGGTCTGGCACCGCCCAGGTCTGCATCGAAGTCCTGGACATCAACGATAATGCCCCTGAATTTGAGCAGCCTTTCTACAGGGTGCAGATCCCCGAGGACAGTCCCATAGGTTTCCTGATTGTCACAGTCTCTGCTACGGATGCCGACTTAGGAGTCAACGGAGAGATTTCCTATTCACTTTTCCAGGCTTCAGAAGAGATTAGCAAAACCTTTGAGATCAACCCCAAGACGGGAGAAATTCTACTGAAAAAACAACTTGATTTCGAAAGTATTCAGTCCTATGAGGTCAATATCGAGGCCAGAGATACTGGAAGCTTTTCTGGGAAATGCACCGTTCTGACTCAAGTCATGGATGTGAATGACAATGCCCCAGAAGTCACTCTGTCTGCATTTACCGGACAGATCCTGGAGAACTCGCCTGAGACTGTGGCTGCAGTTTTCAGCGTTTCTGATCTTGATTTGGGAGAAAACGGGAAAATAAGTTGCTCCATTCAGGACGATCTACCCTTTTTCCTGAAATCTTCCCTGGAAAACTTTTACACCCTAGTAACAGAGAAACCGCTGGACAGAGAGACCAGAGATGAATACAACGTCACCATCACTGTCACCGACATGGGATCCCCCAGATTGAAAACACACCTTAACATAACCGTGCTGGTGTCCGACGTCAATGACAACGCCCCCGTCTTCACCCAAACCGCCTACACCCTGTGGGTCCGCGAGAACAACAGCCCCGCCCTGCACATCGGCAGCGTCAGCGCCACAGACAGAGACTCGGGCGCCAACGCCCAGGTCACCTACTCGCTGCTGCCGCCCCACGACCCGCACCTGCCCCTGGCCTCCCTCGTGTCCATCAACGCCGACAACGGGCAGCTGTTCGCCCTGACGTCCCTGGACTACGAGGCCCTGCAGGCCTTCGAGTTCGGCGTGGGCGCCACAGACCGAGGCTCGCCGGCGCTGAGCGGCCGGGCGCTGGTGCGCGTGCTGGTGGTGGACGACAACGACAACTCGCCCTTCGTGCTGTACCCGCTGCAGAACGGCTCTGCGCCCTGCACCGAGCTGGTGCCCAGGGCGGCCGAGGCGGGCTACCTGGTGACCAAGGTGGTGGCGGTGGACGGCGACTCGGGCCAGAACGCCTGGCTGTCGTACCAGCTGCTCAAGGCCACGGAGCCCGGGCTGTTCGGCGTGTGGGCGCACAACGGCGAGGTGCGCACGGCCAGGCTGCTGAGCGAGCGCGACGCGCCCAAGCACAGGCTGCTGGTGCTGGTCAAGGACAATGGCGAGCCGCCGCGCTCGGCCAGCGTCACGCTGCACGTGCTGCTGGTGGACGGCTTCTCGCAGCCCTACCTGCCGCTGCCGGAAGCGGCGGCCGAGCCGGCGCGGGCCGACCCGCTCACCGTCTACTTGGTCGTCGCCTTGGCCTCGGTGTCGTCGCTCTTCGTCTTGTCGGTGCTCGCGTTCATCGCGGTGCGGCTGTGCAGGAGGAGCAGGGCCGCCTCGCTGGGTCGCTGCTCGGTGCCCGAGGGCCACTTTCCGGGCCACCTGGTGGACGTGAGTGGCACCGGGACCCTGTCCCAGAGCTACCAGTATGAGGTGTGTCTCAGGGGAGGTTCAGGGACTAGCGAGTTCAAGTTTCTGAAGCCAATTATGCCCAATTTCCAGGGCCATTCCCCTAGACCAGAAATAGAAGAAAACTCCAACGTTAGGAATGACTTTGGTTTCAGTATTCAGTGACAATAATTGTTTTTCCATATATTTAAAATTGATGATAAGTTCAAGGTGATGGTTTTTCTGTCAACCTGTTATAAATTTTTAAATTACAGTAAACTTGCTTGCAAAATTTCTTATATTGTCCCTTTGTTTTAAAGAATAGTATCTTTTTTCCTTCATTACCATTACAAGATGCATGGTCCTAAATCTTATCAAAACACTGGTGAAGTAAATAGCTGTACAAATCCTTGTTCTGGAATAGCTTAAGAATGTATTAGAAAAAAAACAGTGGGAAATTAGTTCTATATAATCAACTATATTTCCTTGAGTTTTTCTTGTTAGTTTTTAAACTATTAGGTGTATAAGAGCAATCATGTGCTAACACTTACACTGACGTGTGCCCAGCGGGGAAGGAAAGACAACTGGTTCAGTGAGAGTCTGGCTCTAGCTTTATTCTGCCCTCAGAGCCCTTATCTTTGATATTGTTTTCTCTTAAAATGTTATACTAATTGTGCTTCCTTTCATTAATATACCAGTGTTAGTTTTAATATAGTTATTTTAATTGCTTTCCTTTTAGTTTCATGGATGTTAAAAGGGGAAACAGCCACACCGTGTTTATCCAGTGAGATGAAATAGCATAGTAGTGAAATCAGCTTCTCCCATTTGAGAAACATTGAGCACATATGACAGAAAATGCAGTGGCTACCCAATATCTGTTCATATTTTCTTCTTTAGTAAAAGATCCCAAATTTCATTTAGGGCATTAGTGTGCTTAGTCAAAAGAATACATTTTCATGCCTCCTTAGCCACTAGATTGGGGCATTTGACTAGGTTATAGTCAATGAGATGTATACACAAATGTTGTGGGAGACTTCCAAGAAGGCTGCTTAAAGGGAGATGACTCATCTAGGAGGGGTCCCCTTTTGTCCTTCTCTAACTGCTTCTTGTTGCTTGGAATGTGTAAGTCATGGTTGGAACACAACCAGCCATGTTGGGCCATAAAGCAACACTAAGGATGGAAATAATGGACAAAGACAGTCAGTATAGAATAAACTTAAAAGAGGTGAGGGTCCCTGATCATCACAGAGTCATTATGTCATCCCTGGATTGCCTACTTTTCAACTTTTTTTACTTGAGAAATAAAGGAACTTCTAACTCATTTAACCCACCATCACTTTAGTTTTGTGCTACCTCCAGTAGAATCCAATCCTAATGCTTTAACAGTAAGAACTTTATTTAAATGTTATATAATACAGTAAAATGCGTGGATCTTAAGTGTATAGTTTGATCTAACTGATCTTTTCTAAGCTTGTATTTCTTTATTTCTAACTTAGTTAAAAGCAGTGTAAAGAGTGCTTCACATTCATTGTCTTTTTAATTCTCTGCCAAACCTTAAGAGAGTTGGCATATTATCCCCTCTTTTACATATAAGAAAACTGAAGGTTAGAAAGGTTAAGTAAACTTGCTCACAATTCTGAAGTAATAAAAGGAAAAATTTGAAATATATTCTAAGTCTACTTGAATTGAATGCCCCAGTTCTTGGCCCATAAGCCATAATGGCAGGTATTAACTGGTAGCATCGTCTTCCTAACTAAGGAAGTGAAATCCATCTATTCCATGAACTGAACTCCTATGTAGAAACGTAACTTTTAGTCTATAGTTTGTATTTGTTTCTATACCAATGGCCACACTGCTCTGGACCAATAATCTCAAAGTTCTTATAGAAGCACTGACCTAAGTAAGCTGGATCAGACACCACAATTGATCTTCATCATGAGAGGATCAGCCTGATTATCTTCCTGTACCTTCTCAACATATCACATTCATTATTGCAGAAGTCAATGCCCTGAATAAGGAGTAGAATTACCCCATGGTTGTGTTTCTTTAATTTTTTGTACTATTCCTTCAGTCTTTTTGTGTCATCCCTAATATGCATTTTTTATTTTCTTTGGAAAATTGAAACCTGCTTTATTATGTATATCATTGTAAGTCTCTTATTCAAATTAAATGTACTGTATTCATTTTAGCATACCATTTGTTTGAAAGCGGCATTAATTCTAAATGAAATAAATTTCAGACAAGTATAGGCAATGCTGTGGAGGAGTTTTTATCACTAAATGATTTTGGAAATTTAGTAGTAAAAACTGATAGCTCCAGTTATTTTCTGTTAAAATTAAACATATCTTTGGCAACTCCTCTTAAAAAGTATGCTGAAAGAAAATGGGGGGAGTCATAAATGACTTTATTTTGAAAGGATGCCTCACCAGAACTGAATCAGACATTCTTCAGCATTTACTGTAATAATACTATTGTGAGTGGTAAATTTTTGTTGACTCGGCTGCTAGGTGCATAAGAATCGATGCTTGTGTTATGTATTAGACTTCTGTTGCTGCTATAAAAAATTGCTACAAACAGTTGCTTAAAACAATAAAAATGCATTACCTTACAGTTCTGTAAATCAGATTTCCAATACGTGTCTTACTGGGCTAAAATCAAGGTGTCAACAGGAGTGCAGTCCTTTCTGGTGGCTCTAGAGAAGAATCCATCTCTTTATCTTTTGCAGCTTCTAGATGCTGTCTACATTACTTGATTCTTGGCCCCCTTCATCCATCTTCAAAGCCAGCAACATTGTATCTCTTTGACCATTCTTCCATAGTTACATCTTCCACTGACCATAGCCAGGAAAGGTTCTATCCAATCCCAATAAGCCAGGATAATCTTCCTTTCACAAGGTCCTCAATTTAATTATATTTATGAAGTCTCTTTTGCCATGTAAGATAACATATTTACAGATTTTGAGAATTAGGGCCTGGACACCTTTGGGCAGGTAGCCATTATTCTGCCTACCAGCTGGAATAATGGCTGTTTGGAAGAAAATTATCCAGTCTAGTAGTACCACTTGTGGCCAAAGGAAGGCACATACAGGTCTTTATACCAAGAATTTAGGCTTCATTGATTAGATGCTCTAACCCCAGACAAGGTAATTAATAAACTTCTAAAAATCACTGACAAAAACACTGAATAGATGAAAATATCATGAATCTTTACTGCAATTCACTTCAAATTATAGAAATGGAAAACCTGAATGCAAAGAATACAAATCTGATAAGGGACTTGTATCTGGAATATATAAAGAACACTTACAACTCAATTATAAAAAGACAAATAACCCAATTTAAAAATGGGCGAAGATCTGAATAGACATCTCTCCAAGGAACATATACAAATGGACAATAAGCACAGGAAAAGATGTTCAACATCATTAGTCATCAGAAAAATGCAAGTTAAAATCAATGAGATACCACTTCACACCCACTAGAATTGCTAGAATCAAAAAGTAAGATAAGAACAAGTATTGGGAGGATGTGGAAAAATTGGAGTGCTGATAAACTGCTGGTGGAAATATAAGATGGTGCAGCTGCTTTGGAAAACAGTCTGGCAGTTCCTCTATTAAACATGGAGATACCAGGTGAACTAGCAATTCTACTCCTAGTGAAATGAAAACGTATGTCCGCACAAACATTTGTACATGAATATTTATAGCAGCACTATTCATAATAGCCAAAAGGTGGAGACAACCCAAATGTCCATCAATGGAAGAATGGATAATCAAAATGTGATATATCTATACAGTGGAATATTATTCGGCCATAAAAAGGAAAGAAATACTGATAAATGTTACAACTTGAATGAACCTTGAAAACATGCTAAGTGAAAGAAGCCAGTCACAAAAGTCCACACATTGTATTATTCCATTTATATGAGAGTCCAGAATAGGGAAGTCTATAGAGACAGAAAGTAAATTAGTAGATTAGGGCTTCAGGTAGGAGGGATGAGGGAATAGGAGGGTGATAGCTCAAGGGTATGGGGTTTTTGAAGTGATGAAAATGTCTTAAAATTGACTGTGGTGATGGATGCAGTACTATGTGAATATGCTAAAAGCCACTGAATTATACACTTTAAATGGGTGAATTGTATGGTATGCGAGTTATAGCTCATTAAAACTTTTTAAAAGAGAATAAAAGAGAAATTATTTGTGTCATGATAATAATAATAATAAAAGGAATCCTAAAGTATGGCAGGACTAACCTTCAGATCTGCCTATTTGGGAAATAATTTTCTAGTAATTGAAAACTGCAAAACCTAAGTTGTCAGGCTTAGATATTGGAAAGAAGAGGAAGTAATCTACTCTAACAAGGCATTGCTTAAATATTCTCTTTAGAACCAACACTGATTGCAATTTTGCCGTGTCCACTCATTTGTAATTCTATGATATGTACCATGAAAAAGATGTACTTGTGAAACTGTTCCCATGTTACTCCGAAAACATTTTGCTCCTAAATGTATGGGGTTTTTTTTAGCTTAAATGTTAATTAAGTTATCTTATTTAATCATTAACCCTCAACAGCCTTAAACAGTCAATAACATAAATGACAGTTTGCTCTTTGTACTCTTCCCGTGCAAAAACACAGAGCTCTAGCTGACACACCCAAACCACATGAAAATAGAACTCAGTGTTTCATATTACAGAACACAGTTTATACAGTCTATTTGGCACATTTAGGAGAATTTTGCATTCAATGTTAAACCAGAAAATATAAGACGCAGCGAGGACACGTGGTGGCGCTGCAGGTTAAATGATGGAAAACAGAATTGCCTACGCAGCTCCAGGATCCAGCCAGACGGTTTCACACCGCCCGGAAGCTCAGAAACAGCTTTCTCAGCCAGAGCAAAAGTGAGTGTGAAACCTCTTTAAAACTCTATTTAGCGGTATAGTTCTGACATCCTGGACTGCAGGACTGGGCTACCAGGATCCTGGGCATACATGAAGCTCCTGTGAACCCAATTTTCAGGAAAGAGCAATGGCAATTGGATGGATGCATAATCGGAGACAAAGGCAAGTCCTAGTTTTCTTTGTTTTGCTGAGCATGTCTGGGGCGGGCGCCGAGTTGGGGCCCTATTCAGTAGTGGAAGAAACGGAGAGAGGCTCCTTTGTGGCAAATCTAGGAAAAGACCTGGGGTTGGGGTTGACAGAGATGTCCACCCGGGGAGCCCGGATCATTTCCCAGGGTAACAAAGAGCATTTACAGCTCAAGGCGCAGACGGGAGATTTGCTCATAAATGAGAAACTAGATCGAGAGGAGCTATGCGGTCCCACTGAGCCTTGTGTACTACATTTCCAAGTGTTGGTGGAAAAACCCTTAGAGATATTTCAGGCTGAACTGAGGGTGAACGACATAAATGACCATTCCCCCGAGTTCACTGAAAGAGAAATGATTCTAAAAATACCAGAAAACAGTCCTCTAGGAACTGCATTCCCTCTGAGTAATGCTCTGGACTCGGACGTAGGAAGCAACAATGTTCAGAACTATAAAATCAGCCCCAACTCCCATTTCCGGGTTCTAACCCGCAATCGCAGCGACGGCAGAAAATACCCTGAGCTGGTGTTGGACAAAGAGCTGGACCGAGAGGAGGAGCCTGAAATCTTATTAACCCTGACGGCACTGGATGGCGGCTCTCCGCCTCGGAATGGGACCGCCCAGGTGCGCATTGAAGTGGTGGACACCAACGATAATGCCCCTGAGTTTGGGCAGCCACTCTACAAGGCGCATATTCCCGAGAACAGCCCCATAGGCTCCCTGGTTGTCACCGTCTCTGCCAGCGATTTAGACAGCGGAGTCAATGGAAAAATACAATACACATTCTTCCAGCCTTCAGAAGATACTAGCAAAACTTTGGAGGTAAATCCTATGACCGGGGAAATTCGACTGAGAAAACAAGTCGATTTTGAATCTGTTCAGTCTTATGAAGTGGATATCAAGGCCACTGATGGGGGAGGTCTTTCAGGAAAATGCACTCTTCTCCTGCAAGTGGTGGATGTGAATGATAATCCCCCACAAGTGACCATGTCCGCACTCACCAGCCCCATCCCAGAGAACGTGCCTGAGATTGTAGTTGCTGTTTTCAGTGTTTCAGATCCAGACTCCGGGGACAATGGGAAGACCATTTCCTCCATCCAGGATGACCTTCCTTTTCTTCTAAAACCTTCAGTCAAGAATTTTTACACCTTATTGACGGAGAGAGCATTAGACAGAGAAGAAAGAGCTCAGTACAACATCACCATTATTGTCACTGACTTGGGGTCACCCAGACTGAAAACACACCTTAACATAACCGTGCTGGTCTCCGACGTCAATGACAACGCCCCCGTCTTCACCCAAACCTCCTACACCCTGTGGGTCCGCGAGAACAACAGCCCCGCCCTGCACATCGGCGGCGTCAGCGCCACAGACAGAGACTCGGGCACCAACGCCCAGGTCACCTACTCGCTGCTGCCGCCCCACGACCCGCACCTGCCCCTGGCCTCCCTCGTGTCCATCAACGCGGACAACGGGCAGCTGTTCGCCCTGACGTCCCTGGACTACGAGGCCCTGCAGGCCTTCGAGTTCGGCGTGGGCGCCACAGACCGAGGCTCGCCGGCGCTGAGCGGCCGGGCGCTGGTGCGCGTGCTGGTGGTGGACGACAACGACAACTCGCCCTTCGTGCTGTACCCGCTGCAGAACGGCTCTGCGCCCTGCACCGAGCTGGTGCCCAGGGCGGCCGAGGCGGGCTACCTGGTGACCAGGTGGTGGCGGTGGACGGCGACTCGGGCCAGAACGCCTGGCTGTCGTACCAGCTGCTCAAGGCCACGGAGCCCGGGCTGTTCGGCGTGTGGGCGCACAACGGCGAGGTGCGCACGGCCAGGCCGCTGAGCGAGCGCGACGCGCCCAAGCACAGGCTGCTGGTGCTGGTCAAGGACAATGGCGAGCCGCCGCGCTCGGCCAGCGTCACGCTGCACGTGCTGCTGGTGGACGGCTTCTCGCAGCCCTACCTGCCGCTGCCGGAAGCGGCGGCCGAGCCGGCGCGGGCCGACCCGCTCACCGTCTACTTGGTCGTCGCCTTGGCCTCGGTGTCGTCGCTCTTCGTCTTGTCGGTGCTCGCGTTCATCGCGGTGCGGCTGTGCAGGAGGAGCAGGGCCGCCTCGCTGGGTCGCTGCTCGGTGCCCGAAGTCCACTTTCCGGGCCACCTGGTGGACGTGAGTGGCACCGGGACCCTGTCCCAGAGCTACCAGTATGAGGTGTGTCTGATGGGAGGTCCGGGAACCACAAGCGAGTTCAAGTTTCTAAAACCAATTATCCCTAATGTCGCATCCCAGAGCAGAGGGAGAGAAATCGAAGAAAATCCCTCTTTCTGGAATAGCTTTGAGATTTAATTATTGATAGGAATCCATTTAATAAAGACATTTACCCCTAATATTTTTTGTTGACTAATTAAATTTTTTGTCCACCATCACCAGTAAGGTGCTATTTAAATTTCTCTATTTAGTTCATCCTCAATTTCCAGTCTTCTGCTTAACTTCACAAGTTTCCTTTTCCTCATATTTTAGCCTCATGAAGTATTACTCACTAGAATCCAAATGAGTGAAATAGGCTTTCTCTTCAAAGTTTATATCATTTAAAAATGTTTCCAATTTATAAAAGTCTTTATTGACCTTGTATTTACATTTTCTCTTTAGTTCTCCTTTTCCTAGATCTTTTTTGATTATTAAAATAATCTGCATGTGATCTCTATATTCACTATTTGATGTTTCTCCTTTTTTCCTTTTAAAACTTTTGTTTTTGTTGGTTTGTCAACCTTGATTTTCATTACAGCAATTTTCTTAAACGATGTTACTTTTTTTAAAGTTCTCTTTCCCTATAATGGTATCTGCCTATTTAAAATACAATACTTCTGTTGTGTGATATGATAAATAAATCTCTAATCAGCCTTATCTGAAAATCAGAAGAAACATTATTGTAAGATATTGAGCATGGGTATATGTGTTTAAGTTTGGAGACAAAAAAGCAAAGTTTATGCGTTCTATAGAATAATGTAGAAATATTTAATAATTTGCTGCTTTTAATTCTGTATGAAAAAAATCAGAGTTCCCTGAGCTTTTAATGGCTAACAATACAGTTCTATTCAGTTGAAAAAAACAGTAGAAGTCATCAAGCAGAGGTTTATATGGTGTGGCTTTTAGATTCAACAATTAGAGTATTTTGGGCAGTATCTAGCCCTTTCCCTGTACAATATACCTCAATGTAATCTATATCTCTTGCATATTATTGGAAAAATAGAACTTCTTTCTACATATTAGGCCTTTGAATAAAATTCTATATGAGGCAGATGTTATAATGCTGTTCTTCACTTTCAGCAGAGTTAGGATAGGCATTAATGCGGTCTATTCTTTATCTCCCTTTATTTGGTGCAGAGAAATTAGATCCCATTCAGATTAATTAAGAGGGACCTTAAACAAAGGTCAGTCTCTTCTTTAATTCTGCAAGTAACTTCAACGCTAATATAAGAAAAACAAAGACATATGAAAGAAAAGGAATGGAAATTGCATAGAATGAGTAAATTAAAAAATACAATTTTCAAATTGTAAGGATTTAAAGGCACTGAAAATTTTTTCATATTATACTCACTAGAGTTTATTTATGCATGCCTCAATACCGCAAGCAATTAGTGAGTATCTGATTTGCCAATCAAAGATAACTAAGACATTGTTTCATCTTTAAGTAGGTCACATATTGAAGAAAGGACAGATTGTCATGAAACAGGAAGCAATAATATTTACAGGGCAATTATACAAGTTTTTATGGGGAAACAGAGGAGGGACAGCCTAAATGCTTCTTTCTGGATTATACAGTATGATTCTATTTAGGCAATGTAAATAGATTTTGAGGAAATTTGTTGAAGAAGGTGTGAGACGTTACTTTTGTCCATTTTTGGTGTCCCTATGCCTAATGTTTCTGGAAAAGTAAAATCTATTATTTTGGTGGTCTCAGAGGTCAGCACATTTTCCCGTGGGTTCCTGACTTTGCGTGGAGTCGTATCAGGAGTGAAAGGCCTAGTATAGAACTAAATCTAGCACAATGATGCAGACAGAGTTAACTGCTAAAAACATTCTTTTCCCAACTGTTGAATTTTTAACTTTCCCCACGAAACTGTGAAAAAATTCAACAATATGAACAGTTCTCTAGCTCAACATTTTTTTTCACAAAACAAACAAAAGAAAAGAAAAATGAAATATTAAATGAGCCACTAAAGAACAAATTTATAAATACATACACAAGCACAAATTGGATATGGCCATTTGAGTCTGTCGGAGGCCACGCGGTGGCGCTGCAGGCTAAAGAGACGGGGAAAAAATTGAACTGAGAATGCTGCGGGCGTTACTAACAAAAAAGGAAGATTGCGTGCGGCAGGTAGGCTGCGAGAAAAGCTGTAGCTGCCCAAGACTAGGAAGGAAAAAAATCCGGACGCCTGCTACCGCATGCCGTAGGTCTGGGGTTTTCTTCTGCTGTTTCTTTACACTGGGATGTGTGACTGTGACCAGTATTGACAAAAGACGCATTCAAAGGAAGCTATGGAGGCTGGAGGGTTGCGCTCCCCAAGACAAAGGCAAGTCCTGTTTCTCTTTCTGTTTTGGGGAGTATCCTTGGCAGGTTCTGGATTTGGACGGTATTCAGTGATGGAGGAAACAGAGAGAGGATCGTTTGTAGTCAATCTGGCAAAGGATCTGGGGCTAGGGGAGCGGGAGCTTGTTGCAAGGGGAGCCCGGGTGGTCTCTGATGATAACAAACAACGCTTGCTCCTGGATTCTCAAACTGGGGATTTGCTCACAAATGAGAAACTGGACCGAGAGAAGCTGTGTGGCCCTACAGAGCCCTGCATGCTGTATTTCCAAATTTTAATGGATAATCCCTTTCAGATTTACCAGGCTGAGCTGAGGGTGAGGGACATAAATGATCATTCACCAGTGTTTCGGGACAAAGAGATGGTCTTAAAAATACTAGAAAATACAGCTGAAGGAACAGCATTTCAACTAGAAAGAGCACAGGATTCAGATGGAGGACTTAATGGTGTCCAAAACTACACCATCAACCCTAACTCTTTTTTCCATATTAAAATGAGTGACAATGATGAAGGCATGATATATCCAGAGCTAGTGTTGGACAAGGCACTGGATCGGGAGAAGCAGCGAGAGCTCAGTTTAACACTCACTGCACTGGATGGTGGGTCGCCACCCAGGTCTGGGACTGCTACTATACGCATTGTGATCCTGGATGTCAATGACAATGCCCCACAGTTTTCTCAGGCAACATACGTGATCCAGGCTCCAGAGAACAGCCCAGTAGGATCTCTTATTGCTAAAGTCTCTGCAGGAGATGTAGACTCTGGAGTCAATGCAGATATATCCTATTCATTTTTTGATGCTTCTGAAGATATTCGAACAACCTTTCAAATCAATCCATTTTCTGGGGAAATCGTTCTCAAAGTGTTGCTTGACTATGAGCTAGTAAAGTCTTACAAAATAAATATACGGGCAATTGATGGTGGGGGACTTTCTGCAAGATGTACAGTTTTGGTTGAGGTATTGGACACCAATGACAATCCCCCTGAACTGATCATGTCATCACTTTCCAACTATGTTGCTGAGAACTCTCCTGAGACCACAGTGGCTGTTTTTAGGATTAAAGACAGAGACTCTGGGGAAAATGGAAAGATGGTTTGCTACATTCAAGATAATCTGCCATTTCTTCTGAGACCCTCTAGAGAGAATTTTTACATCCTAATGACAGAAGGAGCCCTGGACAGGGAAAGACAAGCTGAATACAACATCACCATTACCGTCACCGACATGGGATCCCCCAGGCTGAAAACCCAGCACAACATAACCGTGCTGGTGTCCGACGTCAATGACAACGCCCCCGTCTTCACCCAAACCGCCTACACCCTGTGGGTCCGCGAGAACAACAGCCCCGCCCTGCACATCGGCGGCGTCAGCGCCACAGACAGAGACTCGGGCGCCAACGCCCAGGTCACCTACTCGCTGCTGCCGCCCCACGACCCGCACCTGCCCCTGGCCTCCCTCGTGTCCATCAACGCCGACAATGGGCAGCTGTTCGCCCTGACGTCCCTGGACTACGAGGCCCTGCAGGCCTTCGAGTTCGGCGTGGGCGCCACAGACCGAGGCTCGCCGGCGCTGAGCGGCCGGGCGCTGGTGCGCGTGCTGGTGGTGGACGACAACGACAACTCGCCCTTCGTGCTGTACCCGCTGCAGAACGGCTCTGCGCCCTGCACCGAGCTGGTGCCCAGGGCGGCCGAGGCGGGCTACCTGGTGACCAAGGTGGTGGCGGTGGACGGCGACTCGGGCCAGAACGCCTGGCTGTCGTACCAGCTGCTCAAGGCCACGGAGCCCGGGCTGTTCGGCGTGTGGGCGCACAACGGCGAGGTGCGCACGGCCAGGCTGCTGAGCGAGCGCGACGCGCCCAAGCACAGGCTGCTGGTGCTGGTCAAGGACAATGGCGAGCCGCCGCGCTCGGCCAGCGTCACGCTGCACGTGCTGCTGGTGGACGGCTTCTCGCAGCCCTACCTGCCGCTGCCGGAAGCGGCGGCCGAGCCGGCGCGGGCCGACCCGCTCACCGTCTACTTGGTCGTCGCCTTGGCCTCGGTGTCGTCGCTCTTCGTCTTGTCGGTGCTCGCGTTCATCGCGGTGCGGCTGTGCAGGAGGAGCAGGGCCGCCTCGCTGGGTCGCTGCTCGGTGCCCGAGGGCCACTTTCCGGGCCACCTGGTGGACGTGAGTGGCACCGGGACCCTGTCGCAGAGCTACCAGTATGAGGTGTGTCTGAGGGGAGGCTCTGGGACCAGCGATTTCAAGTTCCTCAAGCCGATTCTCCCCGATATCCAGGCACAGGGCCCTGGGAGGAATAGTGAAGAAAATGCCACCTTTCGAAATAGCTTTGGATTTAATTTTCAGTAAAAATTCTTTTTATATTTTCATGTACTTTTGACGTGTTATACAACCATATCAATATTATTGTAGTTTTAAAACTCCAAGTTAAATTATTATGCAATTTCAAGCCTAGTCTTAAAGTTCTATATATCTATGTTTTTACAACGCTATTTCATCCTTTTTCACATTAATCAACAGTTACTTTTAATTAGTATCCATTTCTATAAAATAGTTTTAAGGTTAATCCTTTCGGTATGTACAGGGTTTTAGTTACTATTTCTTATTCTAGAAAACTAAGTTTTTGATTTTTCTCCTAGTATATTCCATAGACTGCATCTCATGATCTTATCCACCTGTCTATTGTACTTCCGATCTTATTCTAACATTCTGTTTAATCATGTTAAGCAAAACAATATTATCTAGTTCTAAATCATAGCATTTAAAAAATATATTTCTCTAGTACTCTGCTCAAGATAAAATGAAACATCATTTTGTGAGTGACGTTGGACTCCAATAATATCCTTGTGTTCACATTATTATTTCATTTTCTTTAAATACATTCCTCTTACTCAATTAATATTTTTTAATGTCCACTTTTGCTGATATATAAAACAGATCATGTCTTATAATTCAAACAAAATGTAATAACTTGCATGAAAATGAATATAAATAAAACATTTTGAAAATTTATGTGTGAGAATGTTGGTGCACCATTGGAAAGATGCTCACTTTTCATTTTACTTTGTAAATTTACTTTCATTATTACCAAATTAAAATGAAGTACTAAAAAATATAAAGAGAAACAATAGATTCTTCAGTCTCCAGCCTCATTCTACAAGTGGTTTCTCTAGAATTGATATCAATATTTCTAAGTAATATGTTTATGCTGCTGTACCTTGACATTCAGTTTTATACTTTTTTTTAATTGAGGTAACATCAGTTTATAACATTACATAAATTTCAGATATACATCATTATATTTCAATTTCTGTGTAGATTACCTCATGTTCACCACCCAAAGACTAATTACCATCACCACACACGTGTGAATCACCCCTTTTGCCCTTCTTCCTACCCCAATCTCTGTCTTTGTGTCAGTTTTATACTTTAATCACTTCTTCCTATGATAAAAAATGATTTAACATTTTTACTTTCCAATTAATAAACGCACATACAAACATCGCACATTTCCTTTCTCCTATTCTCCCAATAGAGTTGTCATAGGTGTTTTTTTTAAGTTAAACTATTAGTTTTTGTCCATATTGCTAAGGTTACTTCAAAATACATATTAGTGTTGTGTGATTACATTTCCTGTCATGAAAAACATCTTTCCTAGAGCTGATAATTATTGTTTTTACTTGAATCATTTTCTATTTACTGCTATTGATTTTTCACATTACCTCTCATTTGAATAATGATCTTTCTCCTTAATATTAAAAAATGTCAGATATGTATCAATTATATTTATTTCCTGGAGATCTTTTACTCACACCCCTCCATATCTCTGCTTCATTTACACTGGTTGATCTATAGGCTGTCACCCTAGGATTTTTATTCCTTTAGTACTTCCCTGTGTTGGTCCCCCTTTGCAAGATCCAGTATATTCTTCTTTCTTGGTTTACTCCCTTATTTAGCTGACACACATCTCTCAATACCTTCCTAAAAATGGATGCAGAGGAGGTGACGTTTTTTGAGACCTTGCGATATGAAGGTATCTTCATTTTCTTTTCATTTGATTGACAGTTTGACTGGGTATAAAATTCTAGTTTGAATTTTTTTCAACCTAGAATTGCCAGATTTTTCCCTCAGATTTTGAAAGCAGTGTTCCTTTTACTGATTGCATATAGAGCTACTGTTCAGGGGACTGACTCCATTCTGATTCCTATCTCTGTTAATGTCACCTCCTTTTTTTCATTGTGGAAGCATTGGAAACTTTTTCCTGGTATTCTGAAAATACTTTAGTGTCAGCTATTTATTTATTTATTACTCTGGTCATGTGGGTGTACCCCAGTAGCATTTAGACTCTTACTTTCAGTTCAGAGAAATTTTCTTATGTTTTCATCATAATTTCTCCCTTGAATTTTGTACATTCTCACTTTAACCAGAATCCCATTAGTTAAATATTGGATCTTTTGTATTGATTCTCTAAGACTGTAATTTTTTTTCCTTTCTTATTTTCTCTTTGTCTCTTGTTCTATTTTGGGGGCAATTTATTTTATCATCCAATCTTTATATTTAAGTTTTTCTTTCTGGTTGACAAATATTTATTTTTAAGAGCTCTTTTGGTTCTCTGAGTGTTTTTCATAGTATCCTGTTACAGATTTGTAAATGTAGTATCTTCTCTCTTCTATAAGTATCTATTTATTCTTTTGAAATGCATTATGCAAAAAAATGCATTATGCAGTAAAAACTACTATTATACTAATTTTTTAAATGAGAGTGAGTCAAAGAGAAGTTAAGAACTTGCCCAAGGTTATATAGATAATAAGGGGCACTTAAGCCCTAATCTATTCTTTATCTTACAGTAAGAATATACACTTCACACAGTTACTGTTAAGATTAAATGGGCAAACACATATGTGGCCCTTAGAACAGTGAGTAGCACATAGTAAATACTCAATAAGTATTAGCTCTTATTAGATTTTACTACTCTGGGGATATTAATCAGACATTTTTAAAGACTTTTTCTGTTTTCTCTATTATATCTACTTCCTCCTGTTCCTTTTGTTTTTTGGTGGTGGTGGTTTTGGCCTTTCTATGTCATGTTGTAGATATTTACTCAAATGTCTTGGGATCCTTGGCTATCTTCTCATATTTAAGAATGGTGAGACATCATAGTGCTGACAGTCAGCTCTTTGTGAGTACATGAGAACTGTTGATGGCAGGGCTTCACTCTAATGTAACCATGCTAAGGTAGGACTATTTTCTTGGGAGACGCCCAAATATCTGTATGGGTAAGTCTTTATCTGAGCCTTTCATATTATCCTGGTTAGAATTCTACAATATCTTCTGTGTAGGGGAGACTTTGGGAGTGGTTCAGGCATATACTTTGTGTCCTACAGTCAGAGAGTATTGCATAGGAAGGGGCTAGACATCTCACTATTCAGAATGCAAAATTTTGCTTCATCTTGCTATTTTCAGTTTCACACCTCACATTTGCTCTCAGCTCTGCCTAGAGTCTCCAAAACTAGAGATAGTCCCATTTAATTTCTCCATAGAATAAACTTTTCATTCTCTGGCTCTGAGTTACTTTTCTATCTATGTAGGATGATGATAGGATCAGAGAATTCAACTCTCCTATAGCCATACTGTCAACTAATAACTTCGTTTTTTAGTCCTGTAATGACTTCAGTCTTCTTATGCACTTAGTTCCTCCAAATCTTTTACCTTAATGGGATTATGTGGGACAAACCCATAAGTTTCTTGTGAATATCTCTAATGCAGGAACTCTACTTTAGACATTTCTTGGATGTACTTTAGACATCCACTCTGCAGAGACAGCAAGTCCTGCTACTCTTTGTTTTGTTGGGAATGTCCCAGGCTGGCTCCGAATCTGGGTGCTTTTTGGTGGCAGAGGAAATGCAGAGCTACCTTAGTTGCTCTTCCATCTGCTTCCTGTCATCAAAAATATGTGTGTTCACTTGTGCATTCTTAGTCTTTATGAGTTCATACCACTTTATCATTTTTCTGGATATCAGAAAAATCATTTCAGTGGGTATTTTAAAAGGAGGGAGGATAACTATGTATAGTCAGTCCATCTACTTTTCAATGTCTACCCTTTTGTAGTGATCAATTTTTCAACCATGTATCTAGCTTACATATTTAAGAATGTAATTTGAACTTAACATTCTAAATATGCAAACTTGTTAGATCACTCCTCCATCCATTCTTAAGAGCACTTTTGAGACCTCACATTATTAGTGAGCTCTAGCATCTGTTCCAAACCATCTCCCCCATTATGTAGCAACCGTGCACTTTGGTTAGGACTGAAACCACCCAAAGCTTAACTGGTGGCTCCAGACAGGATTAAAACTAAGCAGAGGCCAAAGATGGATCTTCAGATTCTGGGAGTAAAATCTCTACCTATAATTCTATACCTCCTGAAACAATGATTGCTTCAGTAGCAGGTATATGATCTTAGTTGCTCTAACCAGAATAAACTAAGTTTTTCTTCTATGATTGGAAAAGAGACTTTTTCTCACTCTCTCCTTCTGGGCTGAAAGAGAAAGCAGACGACCATAGCTGTAGCTGGAATAAATCTTGGGAACCTAAGGGAAGCCAGCTTAAGGAGTAAGCCTGCTTTAAATGAAACTAACATGTTTGTGTTTGTGCACTTATTAAATTTTTTATTGGAAATTATGAGAAACTAGAACTAAATTTTGGATGTACATAATGTGTTCCACCCCTGGTATCTTACTTCATTTTTCTCCCAGTTCACAGTTCATTGTTATCAAGGAAATCCACAGAAATGCCTTTTTGTGCTATAACAAATATCTGTATATGTTCCATCTCATGGTTAATCCAGTTTCATATCCCCAGAGAAGACTCTGAAATGATTCGGATACACTTTCCCTTTCCCTTACCACCTACAGAAGGCCAAGTAGTGATGGAATTTTATTCAGTTTAGCAGTCATTTATACTTTCCTTGTTTCAGGTTTTCAATCTTCTCAGAAAGAGTACAGGCTCCTGGGGGCGAGGAATCAGACCTGTATTTCTGTATTCTCCACAACTGAGCACTTTCGGTTGTGCGGAGTGTGGGGAGGAATACTTAAATGCTTTAAAACAAATACTAACAGCATTAGAAACTATAAAGAATGTAAAACAATTCTTATGGAAGATAGAATATATTTGTAATCACTTAAACACAATGAATAAAACAGTATTTGTTTCTGAGGGACATTTATGTGAATGGAATTTAGGTAGCTTTCATCAAACCCTGAAAATCTGTGGAGACGCATGGTGGCGCTGCAGGATAATATCTCGGGGGAAAAAACTATGCTGGATGACGTTCCCGACACTGTTACCCAGTGCACACAGGACGTTGGGAAGACAGAAAGAACAAGCCTTTAAGGGGTGAACTAGAAGCTGTTCAACTGGGTTAAAATCCTTAGGCCTCTGAAGATTTGGTGGACATAACAAAAGCAGGTTTCCCAGAACTGTGAAGTGGAGCTGAAGCGATTCTGCGTGAAGGTTTTGGGAAAGGAGCTATGGAGAATGGAGGAGCAAGCACGCTGCAGACAAGGCAAGTCCTGCTTCTCTTTGTTTTGCTGGGAATGTCTCAGGCTGGCTCCGAGTCTGGGCGCTTTTCCGTGGCAGAGGAAATGCAGAGCGGGAGCTCTGTAGGCAATTTGGCAAAAGAGCTGGGACTGGAAATGGGTGAGCTATTCTCTAGGGGGGCTCGGGTGGTCTCTAATGATAAACAGCGTCTGCAGCTGGACGTCAACTCGGGGGATTTGCTCTTAAGTGAAGTGCTAGACCGGGAGGAGCTCTGTGGCTCCACTGAGCCCTGTGTGCTGCATTTCCAGGTATTAATGAAAAACCCCTTGCAGTTTTTACAGATTGAGCTCCAGGTCAGGGATATAAATGACCACTCTCCCGTCTTCTTAGAAAAAGAAATGCTCCTAGAAATCCCAGAGAATAGTCCTGTCGGTGCTATGTTCTTACTAGAAAGTGCGAAGGATTTAGATGTAGGAATCAACGCTCTAAAAAGCTACACAATAAGCCCCAATTCTCATTTCCACGTTAAAATGAGAGTCAATCCAGATAATAGGAAATACCCAGAGTTAGTTCTGGACAAGGCACTGGATTATGAAGAGCAGTCCGAGCTCAGTTTCATCCTCACTGCTCTGGATGGTGGGTCTCCGCCCAGGTCGGGGACTGCCTCTGTTCGGGTGGTGGTCGTGGACACTAATGACAACTCCCCTGAATTTGAGCAGCCTTTTTATGACGTGAAGATTCCAGAAAATAGCGTGATAGGCTCTCTGGTTGTCACCGTTTCAGCATGGGATTTAGACTCAGGAAAAAATGGGGAAATATCATATACTTTTTCCCATGCCTCAGAAGATATTCGCAAGACATTTGAAATTAATCAAAAGTCTGGAAAAATTAGTTTAACGGCATCCTTGGATTTTGAAATAATTGAATCATACTCAATAATGGTTCAAGCCACAGATGGGGGAGGCCTTTTTGGAAAATCAACAGTCAGAATTGAGGTGATGGATGTGAATGACAATGCTCCTGAAGTCACTGTGTCGTCAATTACCAGTCCAATCCCAGAAAACTTGCCTGAGACTGTGGTTATGGTTTTCAGTATCCGAGACAAAGACTCAGGGGACAATGGGAGGATGATTTGTTCTATCCCAGAAGACCTCCCCTTCACGCTAAAATCTTCAGTTGAGAATTACTACACATTGGAAACGGAGAGAACGCTGGACAGAGAAAGCAAGGCTGAGTACAATATCACGATCACTATCACCGACATGGGATCCCCCAGGCTGAAGACAGAGCACAGCATAACCGTGCTGGTGTCCGACGTCAATGACAACGCCCCCGTCTTCACCCAAACCGCCTACACCCTGTGGGTCCGCGAGAACAACAGCCCCGCCCTGCACATCGGCAGCGTCAGCGCCACAGACAGAGACTCGGGCGCCAACGCCCAGGTCACCTACTCGCTGCTGCCGCCCCACGACCCGCACCTGCCCCTGGCCTCCCTCGTGTCCATCAACGCGGACAACGGGCAGCTGTTCGCCCTGACGTCCCTGGACTACGAGGCCCTGCAGGCCTTCGAGTTCGGCGTGGGCGCCACAGACCGAGGCTCGCCGGCGCTGAGCGGCCGGGCGCTGGTGCGCGTGCTGGTGGTGGACGACAACGACAACTCGCCTTTCGTGCTGTACCCGCTGCAGAACGGCTCTGCGCCCTGCACCGAGCTGGTGCCCAGGGCGGCCGAGGCGGGCTACCTGGTGACCAAGGTGGTGGCGGTGGATGGCGACTCGGGCCAGAACGCCTGGCTGTCGTACCAGCTGCTCAAGGCCACGGAGCCCGGGCTGTTCGGCGTGTGGGCGCACAACGGCGAGGTGCGCACGGCCAGGCTGCTGAGCGAGCGCGACGCGCCCAAGCACAGGCTGCTGGTGCTGGTCAAGGACAATGGCGAGCCGCCGCGCTCGGCCAGCGTCACGCTGCACGTGCTGCTGGTGGACGGCTTCTCGCAGCCCTACCTGCCGCTGCCGGAAGCGGCGGCCGAGCCGGCGCGGGCCGACCCGCTCACCGTCTACTTGGTCGTCGCCTTGGCCTCGGTGTCGTCGCTCTTCGTCTTGTCGGTGCTCGCGTTCATCGCGGTGCGGCTGTGCAGGAGGAGCAGGGCCGCCTCGCTGGGTCGCTGCTCGGTGCCCGAGGGCCACTTTCCGGGCCACCTGGTGGACGTGAGTGGCACCGGGACCCTGTCCCAGAGCTACCAGTATGAGGTGTGTCTCAGGGGAGGTAGTGGGACAAATGAGTTCAAATTTTTGAATCCCATTATCCCCAACCTCCCACCCCGGGGCCCTGGGAAAGAAACAGAGGAAAATCCTACCTTCCACAATAGCTTTGAGTTCAATATTCAGTAACCATAATTAGCTTTTATATTCCATATGTATTTTGTTTTGTGCTGCTTCCAAACCGATGTTATTTTCCCCAATTTATGTGTATTTAAGTCGTACTGATATTACTTTTTATATTTTCACATGTTCTACCCACCTTTACTTTTGAGTGAATGTTTACCTTTATTTGTGGTTGTAATAAGATGGTAATTTATTCTCTAACCCAGGAGGTCTTAATTTGTAATGAATTTGCCGCCTTACATAACAACACCAAATTACTTTTTTCCATGGCCCTCTCTCCAATTGAACTTTCACCCACAGTTATGCTTATGGTAAAATAAAGCCTACCACTTTCAAAGTATTTCAAGTGTTCAAGTATTTCTTCATTTGATTCGTTTTTGCATTTTTCTTGTGGTTTAGTAATGGTTGCTACTCAGAAATGTCATTTTTCTTTCTTTAAATTCACTGCAGTTTTTAGTTAAAATTTAAAAATATTTATTACTGTTGAAAATACACCTGAAAAATCATGTCCTATGATAAAACCATAAGTGTAATCACCTTGTTAGAAAGGACCAGAAGGCAATTTTCTTAGCATCTCTTCCTTATTCATCCTGAAGCGTGATTGTGAAGGCACATTATTATTGTGCCACCCACGGAATCTTGGAATATGAAATTATAATTTTCTAGATTTCTCATTAATGTTACAAAGCTGTAATGCAATCCAATTGAATGCAGGCACCTGAATAATAACTTGTATAGCATAAAGTGGACTTGTGTGATAATATGTATGATTTTTTGCCTCCTGTATTCTCCTAGAATTTAATATATATACACTGGACACTAATTTTTAAAATTTGAAAAAACTCACATCCAATAGAAGAATCATGTTGTATATGTTATGTAACATACAAACATAATAGAAATGTTTTGTGAACAATGCTTAGCTTTTTTTGTGATGCAATCTAAAATTGCCTATATTATTCCATTCTATTTAATTTTCAACTGTGGTCATGATCCACTAAATTGATTTCATGACCTACTAATGGGTAGCAATCCAAAGTTTGAAAGCCACTTTTCTTGGAGATATATGTAGAGCATTGAGAAGTATCAAAAGATAGTCCTTTAAGGTTCTAATTTTTAAAAAATTTTCAAACCATTGTAAAAGGAAGTTTTGTCTCATGCTGCACAGCACCAGCCAACCACTCCCACCTTTCGTGATCTGACTACATCACAGAAGGAAAAGCCTTTATCATTGGGGGAGGAGTTTTCCAATAAATTTCATCAAAAAGTCTAAAGTCTATATGTTGTGGAAGGAAAGTGTAGATTAACAAAATGAGTAAGGGTATAGACAGAAGGGAAGTGTGTGTGAGAGATTGCAGGCATGGGAAAGAGGAGATGTGTGAGGGTGAGTAAAATGATTGCTTCTATTGCCCAGACTAGAGTCAATGCCAGAAACTGCCTCTTGAAGATATTTTTAAAATTCTATCTTAACATTGTAGAGGAGCTGGGCATTAGCCAGTTAATAACGCCAGGAAGTACAATCTCTTGCTCTAGCATATTCAAAATAATCTAATGTTCACACTTTTTTAAAACTAAGATTTCACTACCAGTTCTTTTGAACTGTGTGGACTGATTAATTATTCTTTGAATTCAAGAAAAATGAAGGGAACAGAAGTCTCTCTATGCAAGCTAATTAAATTCTAATTTTCTATTTTCAGAAGTGGAACTAGGAGCAAGTCTTTCCTCCCTAAATGGAAGCTTCTTTACATTGAGAACAAAAATTTATAAGATATTAATAAATTGAAGTTAAGTATTAAGATTACTTCCTGTCTTTACTGCACTTAGTGGGGAAAAGATGGAGGACCACTAGCCTAAAGAGATAAAGCATTATAGCTTCTTAGCATATCAGACCAGATACATAGACTACTGAAGGTGAAAAATAAAAATGGCCCCTTCACACACACTAGAATGGCTGCAATGAAAAAGACAGACAATAACAAGTGTTGACAAGGATGTGGAGAAATTGGAAACCTCGTGCATTGCTGGAAGGAATGTAAAATGGTACAGCCACTTTTGGAAACAGTTTGGCAGTTCCTCAAAATGTTAAAAATATAGTTACCTTATGACCCAGAAATTCAACTCTTATGTATCTGTTCAAAAGAGATAAAAGCATATGTTCACACACACAAAAACTTATACATGGATGTTCATAGTAGCATTATTCATAATAACCCAAAGTGGAAACAATCCAAATGTCCATCAACTGATGAATGGATAAACAAAACGTGATGTCTCCATACCATGGAATTGTTATTATTCAGCAATGAAGTCCTGGCACATGCTGCAACATGGAAGAACCTTAAAACACATTGTGCTAAGTGAAAGAAGCCAGTCACAAAATATGACATATTGTATGGTCCCCTTTATATGAAATGTTCAGAATAGGAAAATTTATAGAGACAGAAAGCAGATTAGTGGTCGCCTAGGGCTGGAGGGAGGGAAGAGGATGGAGAGTGACTACTAATAAGTACAAGGTTTCTTTTTGGCATGATGAAAGTGTTCTAAAATTAGACTATAGTGATACTTGCACAACTCTGTAAATATACTAAAAACCATTGAATTATACACTTTAAGTGGGCAAACTCTATGGTACGTAAGTGATATCTTAATAACCCTGTTAAAAATGAAGGTGGGAGTGGTTCTAGCAGCCTGTAGTCCCAAATAAGCTGGGCCTTCTCTCATCTATAATAGGAGAGGGGGAAGAGCAGTTCAATCAGCTCAGGCAGAAAGTCTAATAGGTGCACAACAGCAGAGACAAGGACCAGGTACTTGTCCTGTTGCTTCAAGTTTTTCCAAATATCTGAACAGGAGGACGTGTCTATTTATGGAAAGGACTATGTATTTCCTGACTCTAGTGGAGACTGGCCAGGCCTTCATGAACACAGATGCCCAAATACAAGTAACCAACCAATACTCCTAAAAAGTATTGCTAAAAACAAGTTTTGCTCTTATGCTTCAAAGCTCATTTATAGCTAAATTTAAAGCAGTGTGTAGGAATCAAACTGCATCAGTCAATTTTATATTCAGGGACTATAAGTTGTCCAATGGGAAAAGGTCACTTACAAAATGGAGATGCAAGAGATGGCCCAGCCTCCCAGAGTGCATTTTCTTGAAAACTCTTACCAATAAAAACCAAATAGCAGTTTAGGTTGGAATAAGCCAAAGTATGGGAAATAAAAGACATAAGGATGTTTTAGCTTACAAACACATTGTTCTCTTCATCTCCTTTCTAGCTCAAGTCTTGCTGCCTCTCCTGGGTCTGCTGATTAATCTAACAACATGGCCTCTTGGTCCCTAGGTGTTCACTTCTCCTCCAGTTCAATCATTAGTTCCTTAGCTACATGCTGTACTTTTCACCACCCAGAAGTGTTCTTTCTATTAAATAGTGATTTCAGATACCTCCCTCTGAGAGCACAATCTTCTGTGCCGTTCACCCTCCCATTCTGCTACTCCTATCACATCTTGTCTTTGACCTTATCAGGACCTCTATCCCATGATGATGCTAATACCTACCAACCCCTTCCTGCTTTAATGTCCTTCCTACACAGCTGATTCCCTGGTTTACCACTCCCAAACACTCTCATGCCCATATTCTCAATCTCCGTCTTCAATTTTCCTTCACTAAAATCACCTGACGAAACTCCACACAAGATGAATATAATTGTCCCCTTCCTCTTCTCTTACACCTGGGATGCCCCACCATATAAGACAAAACTTAGAAAATTATCAATCCTATTGCCACTAAGTTTACCACATTCAAACTTAGTTGGGCTTTCAAGACCAAGAAATCCTTTTGTATTTTCCTAATTAGCTCTCTCTTCTATTCTCCATAACAATTACTTCAAACCTACTTATCTTGCTTTAAATTTCTCACCCTACTACTTACATACCTCTTTCAGCAGATGAACTTGCCTAGTATCTTACAAAGAAAATAGAATCCATCAGATGGGAATGCTCGCAATTTCCTGCCCTCAAACCCACACCCTTGATAGCATCTGTTCTAATAATTTTCTCTGCCAAGGTCCCTTCCCCCTAGGTCCAATCCCTGTATATATTTTCTGGATGCTATCTTTAACCACATTCTAGTTGCTTCACATTGATTATATCCTCTCTTGGGTCTCTCAATTTCCCTCTCTCTACTGAATACTACAAATCAGCATTTTAAATAAATTCAAGTTTCTCTAGGCTTAGAAAAACCCCTCTTGAGTCTAAATTCTCCTCCAGATACCGATCTATTTCTTTCTTTTACAGTCAACTTTCTTGAAAGGGTTGTCATTTTTACTTCCTCATCCTTCTTACTTTTCAATCAAGCGCAATCTAATTTTCATCATAACCACTCTACTGAAACTGCTAGTTAAAGGTGATCATAGATTTCTGTACAAGTGAGGTAAGGTTATACTGCTGAAACAAAGCAGTGCAACCACACAGTGGCTTGTAAAACTCTCTCTCTTTCTTGTGACAGTTCCAATGTAAATGATTGGGTAGATAGGGCAGCTTTGCTTCTCACGGTCCTTATGGAATGAAATTTTGTTCCAAGTAATTGCTCCTACATTCCCTATTGCAATGTCATAATCTACATGACTGTAGCTGGGTCACTGCTACATCTAGTTGCTGGGAGGGAGGAGACACATCCAGATGTCTTCCATTCCAGACACAGGAGTGTCAACAAAAATTTTGTGCACAATTTGTCTGTGAGAACTCAATTCAATTGGTTACACTTAACTACAAGGGAGGGTGGGACAGGCAATCTCTCTGAGTGGCTATGTCCCTTTCTATTATATAAAGAAAGGGAACAGTTTTTGGCAGACCTCTATCAGAATCTTCCACAATGACCATCTTCTTGAATCCCATGGATCACTTTAATACTTATTTTTCCTGAGTTTTCTGAAGCATTTACTGCTATTGATCTTCATCATCTCCTTGAAATGCTATTTGCTCTCAGTTTCATGATTCTGCACTCTGGGCCTTCCTTGTCTTTTAAAAGATACTTCTTTTCCTCTCTCCTCTAATGAAGATGTTTCTCAGAGTTCTCTGCTAAGCCTCTTCTATTCTTACTTGACACACTTTTGCTTGGTTATCTTAGAGCTCTCATGGTTTCAATCACCATATATATGCTGATGAACCCCAAAGTCCATATCTCCAGCCCAGATTTATATCCTATGCTTCAGTTATGTATGTACACACACACAAATATATACAGGTATGTGTATGTGCATGCATACACACACACAGATACATAGCCCACAGATACTCACCTCAGTATTAGCATGTTGAAAACTGACTTCATCTTTTTCCACTTCAATCTTTTTCCCCGTGTTCCCTGTCTTAGTGAATGATACCACTAGCCATCCAGTTGCCCAATCCAGAGGTATGTTAGTCGTCTTTGAGTCTTTCCTCTTTTTCTCCCCATGCAACCTATCAATCACCAGGTCTTAAATACTATTATCTCCTAAATACCTTTCTAATCATCTCTCTTTTCCCCATCTACACTAGCATTACCCTCATCCAAGCTACCATCATCTCCTAACTGGTCTCACTGATTCTAGTCATTCCCCCTGAAATTGATTCTTTGATACTTTGGGCAAACTGATTTTTCAAAAATGCAGATGTGATCATGTTAATCAAACATTTAAAATCCTGCATTGTATTTTAATTGCCCTTAGGATAAATTTTAAAATGCATGATACAACCTATATAATCATTTAAGTCCTCACCCTGCTTTGTCCTCCCAATCTCATTTTTAAGTTCTCCCCTTCCATGGTTTAAAGTTCAAGGTATACTGAACTTCTCTCTGTTCCTCAAAATGTCCACCTGAGACACTCCTCCTTCTCCTGGCTAGCTCCTTCAGATCACAACTTATAGTTTACTACCTTAGGAAAACTTTCACTGATGTTCAAAATTCTGGGTTAGATTTTATTTATTTTATTTTTAACAGACACTTAACTAGCACTTACTAGCCACTTTGTAAATACTAACTCATTAGATTCCTATGATAATAATCCTAGGAGGTAAATACTATTGTTACCCCTGTTCTACAGGTAAGGAAACAGAGGTACACAACTTGCCCAAGACTGAAGATGGTGAGTGGCAGAACTAGGATTCTAATGTAGATACTTTGGTTCCAGAGCCCATGTCCATAATCACTACACTATGCTGCCTTCTAGGTACCAGATGTCCCTTCTAGATATTTCTATATTACTCTTTACCTATGCATACATGTGGCATATTTTAATTAGTTGTCTGCCAAATTTTCTTGCCTGTGAGTCTTATAAAGACAAGGATTACCTCTGTCTTATTTATGCCATGTCCTTACACGTGTAGTTTAAAAATATATTAGTGAAAAAAGTAATGACATTACTAACTATAATTGACTGAATTTAACAAGTATTTACAAGAGTAGAGGAGAGAATACATTTGCAATTACTCAAGAAATGGCCTAAATAAAATATTATTTCTTCAGTACAGGACATTTTAATGGATTATTCTAGTCAGGCATTCAAAACAGCACTAATTAAGTGCATTATATGGACCTTGTTTGGATCCTGATTCAAACAAACTAACAGTAAAAAAGATTCTGGGGAAACCCAAACACAGACTGTATATAAATTATATGAAAGAATTACTGCTAAATTTGTTGATTGTGATAGTGGTATCATAATTACATTTCAAAAGTCTTTATTAGAGATACTTAGTGAAGTATTTAGAGGTGCAAATATATGATTTTGGGATTTGCTTTAAAATATTCCAGATGTATTCATGAATTAACTAGTTCAAAGAAAAAAAACTTCTTACTGAGAAAGGATTCTTAGAGACACGTGGTGGCGCTGTAGGATAAGGTGAAAACAATGCATGGCCAGCACTGGGCTCCATTATTTAGGGGATCAGAGAACCTCCAATCCACTGAAAAGGAAGGTACTAAAGGAGCTTCTCCTACAGAGCTGCCGGAGGGCTATTTACCCTCCAGGGGGTTCCTATTGAAAAATCAGGACTTCAGCTTCCAAAATTAGGGCTGAACTTAAATTTTTCCACAAAAGAAGTTGCCTGAAGGAAGCATGGAGATCAGAGGGGTGCTTGCTCTGCGGAAAAGGCAAGTCCTGATTCTCTTTGTTTTGCTGGGATTGTCTCAGGCGGGTCCTGAATCTGTGCACTATTCTGTGGCAGAGGAAACAGAAATTGGCTCTTTTGTGGGCAATCTGGCAAGGGATCTGGGGCTTGGGGTGAAGGAACTGTGTTCACGGGAGGCCCGGGTAGTGTCTGATGATAATAAAAAGCATTTGCACCTCGATTTGCCCACCGGAGATTTGCTCCTAAATGAGAAACTGGACCGAGAAGAGCTATGTGGCTCCACCGAGCCCTGCATGCTGCATTTTCAGCTGGTACTGGAAAATCCTTTACAGTTTTTTCGGGCTGAGCTGCATGTCAAAGATATAAATGATCACTCACCTACATTCCTGGACAAGGAAATACTTATTAAAATACCAGAAAGTACCACTACTGGAACCACATTTCTAATGGAGAGTGCCCAAGATTTGGACATAGGAAGCAACAGTCTCCAAAACTACACAGTTAGCCCCAATTCTCACTTCTACATTAAAATTCGAGACAGCAGTGATGGAAAAATATACCCAGAACTGGTCCTGGACAGAGCGTTAGATCACGAGAATGAGCCCGAGCTCAGATTGACACTCACAGCACTGGATGGTGGATCCCCGCCCAGGTCTGGGACAACTTTGGTTCTCATCAAGGTCTTGGACATTAATGACAATGCCCCTGAGTTTCCTCAGAGGCTCTATGAGGCGCAGGTCCTGGAGGACACACCCGTTGGCTCCTGGATTATCACTATCTCTGCTAAGGATTTGGATGCAGGAAATTATGGGAAAATATCTTACATGTTTTTGCATGCATCAGAAGATATTCGTAAAACATTTGAAATCAATACAATATCTGGGGAAGTACATTTGAGGTCACGCCTGGATTTTGAAGTAATACAGTCATACACTATAAATATTCAGGCAACAGATGGTGGGGGTCTTTCAGAAGAATGCACTCTTCTGATTAAAGTAATAGATATAAATGACAATCCACCAGAAGTGACCATGTCATCAATTACAAAGATAATTCCAGAGAACGCATCAGAGACCCTTGTAGCTCTTTTTAGTGTCCGAGACCAAGACGCTGGGGACAACGGGAGGATGGTTTGCTCTATTCAAGATGACCTCCCATTTTTTCTGAAACCAACCTTCAAGAACTTTTTTACCCTAGTTTCGGAAAAAGCACTAGACAGAGAGATGAAAGCGGAGTACAACATTACCATCACCGTCACAGACATGGGAACACCCAGGCTGAAAACCCAGCACAACATAACCGTGCTGGTGTCCGACGTCAATGACAACGCCCCCGTCTTCACCCAAACCGCCTACACCCTGTGGGTCCGCGAGAACAACAGCCCCGCCCTGCACATCGGCGGCGTCAGCGCCACAGACAGAGACTCGGGCGCCAACGCCCAGGTCACCTACTCGCTGCTGCCGCCCCACGACCCGCACCTGCCCCTGGCCTCCCTCGTGTCCATCAACGCCGACAACGGGCAGCTGTTCGCCCTGACGTCCCTGGACTACGAGGCGCTGCAGGCCTTCGAGTTCGGCGTGGGCGCCACAGACCGAGGCTCGCCGGCGCTGAGCGGCCGGGCGCTGGTGCGCGTGCTGGTGGTGGACGACAACGACAACTCGCCCTTCGTGCTGTACCCGCTGCAGAACGGCTCTGCGCCCTGCACCGAGCTGGTGCCCAGGGCGGCCGAGGCGGGCTACCTGGTGACCAAGGTGGTGGCGGTGGACGGCGACTCGGGCCAGAACGCCTGGCTGTCGTACCAGCTGCTCAAGGCCACGGAGCCCGGGCTGTTCGGCGTGTGGGCGCACAACGGCGAGGTGCGCACGGCCAGGCTGCTGAGCGAGCGCGACGCGCCCAAGCACAGGCTGCTGGTGCTGGTCAAGGACAATGGCGAGCCGCCGCGCTCGGCCAGCGTCACGCTGCACGTGCTGCTGGTGGACGGCTTCTCGCAGCCCTACCTGCCGCTGCCGGAAGCGGCGGCCGAGCCGGCGCGGGCCGACCCGCTCACCGTCTACTTGGTCGTCGCCTTGGCCTCGGTGTCGTCGCTCTTCGTCTTGTCGGTGCTCGCGTTCATCGCGGTGCGGCTGTGCAGGAGGAGCAGGGCCGCCTCGCTGGGTCGCTGCTCGGTGCCCGAGGGCCACTTTCCGGGCCACCTGGTGGACGTGAGTGGCACCGGGACCCTGTCGCAGAGCTACCAGTATGAGGTGTGTCTCAGGGGAGGTAGTGGGACGAATGAGTTTAAATTTCTCAAGCCAATTATCCCCAATCTTCCAGTCCATGACACTGGTGGGAATATGGGGGAAAATGAGAACTTGAGGAATAGCTTTGGATTCAACATTCAATAAAATAATTTATTTTAAACTTCTGATATTTTATTATTCTTAGCAGAAAGTATCTACTTTTTGCCTACCTATAATGGATTTTAAGTTGTACTGTAGTTGCATGCATTATCATTTCTTACACTCTGCTCACAGTTGCTTTCAAAATCTTTTTTAGTGGCTATAATGACATGGAAGTATAATCTGTGTGCTTTCTGGGGTTTTTTTTTTCATTTATTTGCTCAAAAATATTATATTAACAGAGTTATTGCTAATATTTTTGTGATAATGGAATTGTTATGCAAGACAATGTTATTAATTACTTGGAGGTGCAAACTGGAGTATTAAAAGGGAATGCCACAATATATGTAATTTACTTCTAGATATTTCATCAAAGCATAAAGGAAAAATAAAAAATGCTGTTGGATCTGGGTGGAAAGTATATTGGATTTTACTGTACTATTATCTTTGAAAATTTTCATCTAAAGGCTAAAAAATGCTGCTTCTCCATATTCAGTACTAGGATACCTTATTTGTTTGTTTTTTATGTAATGTTTTTCAAGAATTCACTTTATGATGAAATAGAAGTGATTACATTGGAAATTACTGATTTCTTAAGCAATTTTCCTTTATTGTTGTTGATGCTGTTGTGGGGAGGAGTCTTATAATGTTCTGGGCCTTGATATTGCCATTTTGTTTTTTTTAAATATGCCATGTCTGCTAGTTTAAATTTGTATTATTTTTATATTGACCATTACTTAGCTGGAATGTAGTTCATGGTATCATCTTGAGTAAAATAACCCTCAAAATCTTTCCTCAGAAGATTACGGATAAAAACTTCTTAAGAAATTAATTGAAAATTTAAACTGTTAAAGAAATTAATTAGGTTCCTTTTCCTATTGATATTTAAGAGCAAATATAAAAAGTCCATTATACTTTGTGGCCTCTCTCCATTAGCTACAAAGAAGGAATGGGTCTGTATTTATGGTTATAAATGCCTAATGGTGTTAAAGTTATAATGTCCTCAATCTATAAGTAGACAGTTCAATGGAGGATTATTGGTAGAGATTTTGATATCTAAAATGTAGTCTGGATTTAAAGCTAATGTGCATAAACATTTCTGTAATTTCTCTCATAAAATTAAATATTATAGACTAAATGGAATTTTACTTGACATTGTGAAATAAGTGAAAAAAATGCAGTTTGCTTAGGAATCTTTTTTTCTTTGCTTCATGCAATTTTTACTGGTTTTATTTTGTGTCACAATAGATATTTACTTGTTGTGAGAATTTCATTTAAGTAGACATTTAAGCAATAAAATCCTGAAAAAGAATGTTTGGGCCCTCTTTGTCTCTCAGACTCCTAAGAAGTAAATCTTATGTTTCTTATGCATGAGAATAAGAATAGATAAGAACAGAACATCCTATTTGAATAATTCAGGAACAAATTTGTAGACTACTGGATAGAATGGAATCCTTTCATAGAAAAGAACTTGGTCACGATAGAGGAGGTGTCAAAATCACTGGGAGTAGGGGCGATTCTGCTTACTTAGCAAATGTTTTTGGGAAAATTGGCTCACTGTATTAAAAAAACAAAATCCTTATCTCATGCCATATAAAAATAAACTTCATATGGATATAAGAGGTGAATTTGAAATGCTTTAATTGGAAAAAATGTAATAAACCTAGGTAAAAATATCTTTATGATCTTACTATTGGTTTCAATTTCTTCAACAGGGCTTTAAAAGTACAAAAAAGAAAGATAAAAATTGACAAATATTACTACCTCAAAACTAGAAGATAGCACAGACAAACTAGCATATGACAGACTGGGAGAAGCTACTTGCAGTGTCTTAACTGAGAAGGATTAGTATTTAGATTACTCAAATAACTCTTGCAGATCAGCAAAAATCAAAAAGTCAGCAGGGCCAATAAGATTTTTTTTTAAGGGATAAAAGGGAAAGGAAATTCCGGTGGGACTACAGAAAGTCTGAAAAGAACATGAAGTGATATTCAACCTCATTAGTTGGTGAAATGCATAAAATAAGACACCAACTTACATCCATAGCATTAGTAAAGATGAGAAATTTGGATAATATCAAGTGGAACAATAGGAAATTGCATGTACAGCCCATTTTGAGAGATTTTCAATAGTATTTAGTAAAATTTAGTATGTACATACCCTATGATCCAGCAATTCTACTTTGGAGTTTATGAGCCAGAAAACTCTTACACAGCTTCACGATGATGCACAAAGAAATGTTCATCTTGAGAGAACAAAGAATAGCAATCCAGCTACATATACAGTAAAGCAATCAATAAACAAAATGTGGAAGATGTTTGTGAAGGAGTATTATGCAGTGATCAAAAGGAGTGAACTAGGTGTACATACAACCACATGGATAAATCCCAAATGTTTTAAAAGGAAGAAAGAGACTGAGATTTATAGTATAGTCACATATATATCCATATAATACATAATATCTTATATTTGTAGAGATGTACAAATATATAAATATATTGGAAGGAGAGAAGAAGGAACAGCTGTAGGAAAGAAGACATGTTTATATATAGATGAATAAGGGGGTGCAGAGAGAAGTGGGAACTACACCAATGTCAATGACAGCAATTATCTCTTCCAAGAGATTATTTAAACTGATTGCAGCATTATAGAGCTCCTTTAGTATTGATCAGTTGAAGTTGAAAAAAAATACGTATTATTTCTCTGTCCTCTTGAGAAGATCAATTGCCTATACCCCACGAAAGTTAAGAGTTTACTTGTAATTTTGAGACATAACAATATCCTTGAGACTTTTTTAATAAGGATGGAGTAGATTATGTAGACCAATGCTTCCACTGAAAATAATTACCTAATAAGACACTAACATATTGTCAGGTCACAGTTAATGTTTAAAGGTAACTCAGAGATATAAATGAGCCCCAAATCCACTTTTTCCCTGGGAACATTTGGAATTCTGGGAAATGTGAACCTCTATTTTGATGGTTTTTATAACAAGGGAGGAAATCAAAGCCTAACAAAGTAAGAAGTTTATAGAAGACCTTGGCATTAATAAATACAGATCCTTAAAAACTACACCTTTAGTAAACTGGAAATGGATGAGCCCTTGTATGCAATATCAGCTTTGAACTTGACTGTTAGCATTGAACCTGATTTAGGGTGGTCATTGAAGGTAGTGCTCCCAGATCCTGATAGAACCAAATACAGACCTCTATGAAAGGTTTATTCATCCTAAACCTAAAATTATTCATGTAAATAATTTTTATGCTCTTAACTTGAACACAAAGATAACTGCATACACAAGGAAACATGACACCATGAGTGAAAGTCAGCAGAAAAAACAGAACACAGAAATAAACTTGCAAATACTTCAAATATGTTGATTATCAGACAGCCTATACTATACTAACCATTTTAATGGAAATAAAAGTTATGCTTGAAGATATACAGGGGACAAGAAACTGTAAAATGTGATAGATTAGAAAAGAACCAAATAAAACTCCTAAAACTAAAAAATATGATAACCAAAATTTAAAACTGAATAAAAGGTTTAATAGAAAATTGGATACAACCAAATAAAGAATTCGTGGAGTGAAAGATAGGTTAGAATATAATTTATCCAGCATGCAGCTCGGAGGGTTAATGAGATGAAAAATACGGAGGAGATGATTAGAAACATGGACAGAGTAAAAGATTTAACACATATTTAACCAGAACTCCAGAAAAAGACATGAGAAAAACTGGATCAGAAGCAATATTTGAAAAAATAATGGCTGAGATTTTTTCCAGAATTGATGAAAATGTCATTGCACAGATTCAAGAAACCCAAATAAACCTAACAGGGTAAATATAAGATAACCATGCCTGGAAACATCATTGTGAAATTTCAGAAAGCTAAAGACAAACAGACATATTTTTTAAAAAGGAATATGCATAGGAAAGAGACATTTAATCTTTAAACACATGACAGACAGTTATGTTCCCTGTTGACAATTTCTCAACAGTAACAATGGAAAGTAAAATATCTTTGATGTGCTGAAAGAAATTAGTAAATCTCCCTGCCTAAATAGTCTTTGCACATAAGAGTCATCAAAGGAGAGAATCAAATCACTTGGATATCAGTTTGGTTTTAAATTAATCAAGATCATGGGAGAGAAGGGGTGTAGAGATATTTTATCTCTCAAATATAACTTCTTACAGTTTTTCTCTGTCCATCCCCTGCCACAATTCTGAGTCCAGGAGTTTGACCTATCTCTGTTTCCAGCCCTCTTCATCTCTAGTGACATTCACTTCTACTCTAGTCTCATCACCTATTGCCATGGCTACTTTCTGGAGATGGTAGTCTCTTAGAGCTACATCATCTCTGAAATCAGAAATTCAAACATACATCCCTTAATCTACAACTTACATTCTTTGTCGAAGAGCTTCAATCACCATATATACCAATAAATCCAAAATTTGTCTCTGCAGCCCAAACCTCTTTCCTCAACTTCATTTATGTAATGGAAGATCATTTATATAACTATTTTGTAGATGTTCTATGGACACTTCAAACTCAGCATGTTTTAAATTAAAATTTTCTCCTTCTCAAAACTAAATATCTTCTCCAGCTCTATATCCTTTCCTCCCTTCTCCTCTTTTCGTGTTTTCTCTATCAATAGCACCAACACTCACTCAGTTCCCTAAGCCTGAAAATGTACATTTACTTTCACTCCTTCTTATCCCACTTGCTCCATGCCTAATCTATCACCACAACCTGTATATTTTATCTTTATCATTCTAATACAACTCTACTACTGTATTTCTAGTTGAGGCCAATATCATCTCTTACCTGTGTTACTGCAACAACTTCTAATCAGTCTCTTGTCTCTAGTCTTATTCCTTTCTAATTTATTCTCAACTCTGAAATGAGATGATGCTTTGAAAGGTAAAAACATGGTCATATCACTTTTCTGTTGAAAACCTTTTAATAACCTTACATTTCCATTGATACAGAGTCCGAATGCTTTGGCATGGCTTACAAAATATTTGATTATCTTTCCGATCTCAACTCTCACCATTTCTATCCTCTTGCTCTATGGCTCAGCCATGTTGATCCTATTGCAGTTCTTCCAAAATACTTCTTTTATTTTGGATTTGTACATCATGTTTTTAGTTTGGAATTTTACCCCACACCCAGTTTTTGTTTGGATTACTCATACTCATTTTTATGTGTCCATTTAGAATATACTTTTTCCAGAAAAGTCTTTCCTGTACTTCCAAATTTTAATTAGATGACCCTCATCTATGTGTTTATAGTGGCATGAACTTTTGCTATCATGGCATTCATTATGCTCTATTCTATATGTGTGATCACTTTTCTGCCTCCATCTTTCAGGACAGAAACTGTGTCTGTCTGTTTACCAATCTATTCCTAACACTTATTACCATTCCTAGCACAAAGTGTATGCTCAACAAATATTTGCTGAACCAACTAATGAATGGATGAATAAAATATTCAGAATTATGCCTCTGGAAGACCTGGACCTACAAAATGGAATTCAGTTCCACAACTAAACTGGGGTCTAGTTTGTTCAACCTTTTTTAATGTTGTCAGTGACTGGACATGTCTTACTTTATTCACTCCTTTTAAGCATTAACTGTCTACCTCTGCTAGGTAAGTCTCCTATGGAGTATACATAAATAAATGGCACCATTTACCCAGTCTCAGATGTGCAGCCTCTTCCAAACAATTATTTACATATACCACATTCCGTTTCAAATGCATGACCTTATTCTGATTGTCTTTTCTATGAGTATTTGCTGATAGCTAGAGAAGACTAAGACCTCTGGTTCCCATTTCCAATTTTCCTAGGAAACTCTTGCTCCCTTGGTCAATTATGTAAAAGAGTCCTCAATTATTTTTGGTTGTTTTATATATTGTCTTCACAGAGAGATCATAACTTACTTGAGTCTGGGGCTATCCCTTAAATATGCTTTTTATATCCACCACAGCTCTAGCAGATTGTGGCTTATTGTGTTTAAGACTGAATAGTAATAGCATCACATGTCACAAAGAACACAACTCAGAAAAGAAAATAGGAATATACGAGAAAATATAATTTAATTTTATCAACAAACACAAAATAGATTAATATTTTGTCGCAAACTTATTTGACTTTGTTTAAAACCTGAGACTCTACAGAGTCGCGTGGTGGCGCTGCAGGATAAGCTGGGGAAATTTTTGTAACCTCAGATGCTCTGGTTTCCATTAACCAGTGGAACTGAAAGTGCTGGAAAAGCAGGGGGAGAAAAGAGGCTTTTCAGAGAAAGCTAGAGAGCCAACAGCACCCTTGCGACAGGATTACAAGTCTATAGATTCTCAATGGTCCAGGCTCATAGATGAGAGGAGCAACTCCCAGAGCAGTTCGAGATTGAGTTGAAACATTTCCGCAGAAAGACATTTGGCTAAGGAGCCATGGAGCCAGGAGAGGGGAGCCATCAGCAGATAAGGCAAGTGCTGCTTTTCTTTGTTTTCTTGGGAGGGTCTTCGGTGTGTTCAGAGACCTGGCGCTATTCTGTGGCAGAGGAAACAGAGATTGGCTCCTTTATAGCCAACGTGGTGAAAGACACAGGTTTGGGTGTGGAAGACCTGGCTTCGCGGGGAGCCAGAGTCATCTTTGATGACTATAAACCATATTTGTGGCTGGATCAGCAGACTGGCAACTTACTGTTAAATGAGCAACTGGACCGGGAGGCACTTTGCGATTTCACTGAGCCTTGTATATTGCATTTCCAGGTATTATTTGAAAATCCTTTGCAATTTTTTCAGGCTGAGCTTTGGGTCCAAGACATAAATGATCACACTCCCACATTCCTAGACAAACATATACTTCTGAAAATCTCAGAAGGTACTGCTCCAGGAGCCTTCTTCCAAATGGATAGTGCTCAGGACTTGGATGTAGGACAGAATGCTGTCCAAAACTACACATTAAGCCCCAATCCCCATTTCCACCTTAAATTACAAGACAGTGATGGGGGCAGAAAATACCCAGAGCTGTTACTGGACCAATTTCTGGATCGAGAAAAGGAGTCTGAGCTTAGATTAACGCTAACAGCCTTGGATGGTGGGTCTCCCCCCAGGTCCGGAAGTGCACTGGTTCGTGTTTTGGTCTTAGATATCAATGACAACGCCCCAGAGTTTGAGAGACCCGTCTATGAGGTTCAGGTACCAGAGAACAGCCCTCTGGACTCCTTGGTCATCAAGGTGTCTGCTACAGATTTAGATGCAGGAATAAATGGAGAAATATCGTATTCATTTTCCCACATCTCCAGAGACATACGGAAAACATTTGAAATCCATCCAATTTCTGGTGAAGTCCATTTAAAAGCTCTTCTGGATTTTGAGTTAATTCAGTCTTATACAATAAATATTCAGGCCATTGACGGTGGGAGCCTTTTAGGAAAATCAACAATTTTAGTTCGAGTTGGAGATGTGAATGACAACCCACCAGAAATAGTCATGACATCTCTTACCAGCCCCATACCAGAAAATTCCTCACCTGAGATGGTGGTCGCTGTTTTTAGCATAAGAGACCAAGACTCTGGGGACAATGGGACGATGGTTTGTTCAATTCAGGACAATCTCCCCTTTCTCTTGAAGCCTACCTTCAAGAATTTCTACACCTTGGTAACAGAGTGCCCACTGGACAGAGAGATCAGAACCAAATACAACATCACCATCACTGTCACAGACATGGGATCCCCCAGGCTGAAGACCGAGCACAACATAACCGTGCTGGTCTCCGACGTCAATGACAACGACCCGGTCTTCACACAAACCTCCTACACCCTGTGGGTCCGCGAGAACAACAGCCCCGCCCTGCACATCGGCAGCGTCAGCGCCACAGACAGAGACTCGGGCGCCAACGCCCAGGTCACCTACTCGCTGCTGCCGCCCCACGACCCGCACCTGCCCCTGGCCTCCCTCGTGTCCATCAACGCCGACAACGGGCAGCTGTTCGCCCTGACGTCCCTGGACTACGAGGCCCTGCAGGCCTTCGAGTTCGGCGTGGGCGCCACAGACCGAGGCTCGCCGGCGCTGAGCGGCCGGGCGCTGGTGCGCGTGCTGGTGGTGGACGACAACGACAACTCGCCCTTCGTGCTGTACCCGCTGCAGAACGGCTCTGCGCCCTGCACCGAGCTGGTGCCCAGGGCGGCCGAGGCGGGCTACCTGGTGACCAAGGTGGTGGCGGTGGACGGCGACTCGGGCCAGAACGCCTGGCTGTCGTACCAGCTGCTCAAGGCCACGGAGCCCGGGCTGTTCGGCGTGTGGGCGCACAACGGCGAGGTGCGCACGGCCAGGCTGCTGAGCGAGCGCGACGCGCCCAAGCACAGGCTGCTGGTGCTGGTCAAGGACAATGGCGAGCCGCCGCGCTCGGCCAGCGTCACGCTGCACGTGCTGCTGGTGGACGGCTTCTCGCAGCCCTACCTGCCGCTGCCGGAAGCGGCGGCCGAGCCGGCGCGGGCCGACCCGCTCACCGTCTACTTGGTCGTCGCCTTGGCCTCGGTGTCGTCGCTCTTCGTCTTGTCGGTGCTCGCGTTCATCGCGGTGCGGCTGTGCAGGAGGAGCAGGGCCGCCTCGCTGGGTCGCTGCTCGGTGCCCGAGGGCCACTTTCCGGGCCACCTGGTGGACGTGAGTGGCACCGGGACCCTGTCCCAGAGCTACAAGTATGAGGTGTGTGTGAGGGGAGGCTCTGGGACCAGTGAGTTCAAGTTCCTTAAACCCATTATTCCCAGTCTCCCGCCCCAGGACAGTGAAATGGAGGAAAGCCACAGCTTTCTGAATGGCTTTGGGTTCAATTAGGTTTTTGATTATCATGTAGAACTTTTAGAATGAGCCCTATTTCTTTGTAAAATTTATTCATTGTAATGTAAAATTCTTTGTTTGGGTAACTTCACTTTACTTAAGAGTTTTAAGAAATTTCAATAACTTAAGACTATTTTCTGCTCTTCTTTATATTAACTGTGAATAAACTAAGGAAACTAGGATTTGCTTAGTCTTTCTTCCAAAATGCAGCCTCAAATAATTTATTCAAATATATAGCATTTTCCCTTCCAGCTTAATTGCACACTCGGCTCAGTCGTATTCTCTGGGTGTTTTGGCTGTAGATCCTTTCACCAAAACAGTTTTTATATGTTTGATAGTACTATTATAGTGGGAAATGCATGGTGTGAATAAAAATCATGCATGGCTTTTAAAATGTTATCTTACTTAGATTTTCTTAAAGTATAATCAATCTTTCCATTCTACTTTTCTGCCAAATATTTCAGAGAATTTTTTCTGCATTTAGGTATCTTTCTTCGTAAATATCTTATGAACTGTATGTATTGTTTAGATGTTGGTGTATCACAATAAGTTCTACTCTGTTTGAATTAAGATATACATCCAGCCCACACTTCTTGTCTGAGAACTTCCTGGTACTATCCAAGAGAGGCAATCACTATTGAGATGGTTATTCTACTTTTCTTTACCTCTCCTGGCCATTTTTGATTGGTCCAGTGATAGACTCCTGATTAAAGTGAGAATAGTCACATTCTCCAAGCCCTGAATTGGCAATTAAGGTGTTGTTCATCTATTTTTTTTCTTGATTGATTGTAACTAGGAAATAAATGTTAAGCATGGGCTGAGGTAGGCATGTTTATGCCTGTGTAGGCTGGTAGCACAAAATGACATCTAGAGGGAGAAGAAAGAAGGGAGGAAGAAAAGAAAGGAAAGAGTAAAAGTGAGAAGGAGTAGGAAGTGAAGGAGGCAGAAGCCTAAGAGACAGTGGAGACTAAGACAGCTGCTTGACTCTAGACTTGTCAGTTCCTGATTCCAGTGTTCCTAAGTCCCCAACGTCTAATTGTCCTTGAGTTCTACAGTAAGACTCCAGTTTCCTATTAATAAAACTCCTTTATTTAACCTATTTTGGGGAGGGGGATGTTCCCTGAAGCCAAAAGAGACAGGAAAGTTATGTACAATCTTGAGGACTCAGAGTATACACAGTTAAACCCGGGTCTTTTATTGCACGCATCTAATATTAACTTAATCAATGAATGGAATAAAAAATGTACAAGCTTAGAGATAACTAATCTATACTGGAGAATTTTGTTACAAAACTTCATGTTATACATAATTTATGAGGTCTTTCAAACAAAAAAAAAGCTAAAAGGGTTGTTTTATGGAATACTTTGTTAACAGGTTTTGATTCATTATTTTATGTGCACCAGCATCAGTTTTAAAAAGTAACACTGAAATCGTTAATGTTTAGGTGTCTATACCTTTTCTCAGGATTATCATACCCTCCTTAGCACCTCTTTCTTTTAAAAATTATTTACTGAGTTCAATATGAACAGAATTATTTTATCATTTAATGTAAAATCTTCAGTATCTATAAATAATCCAATTTATACATCACATGCATTGATTCATGATTTCATTAATAGTAATAAATATTATTTGATTGACACATGTTCTATTACTAGAAAGCCTCATGAAAAAATTTCAAGCTTCCTGCCAAGTCTACAGGCTTAAAATTTTCTCCTTAGAAGAGAAAATAAGGATAAAATTTACCTGAGAGATGACAGATGGGAATAAAATACTAATTTTGATCCATTCTCTTACTGAAATAGGTACCAGCTTCCATCCATTAATATTAAAAAATGCATGGACATTAAGGGCACATTTTCTTGGACATTTAATTCCATAATAAAGAGTTGGATCCATGACCAAGATCTTTTTATGAGGAAAATTATCTATCAGATTTTAAATGTGACCAGCTTGTTCTCATATTTTGAGTTTACTTAATCAAATTTGTTTCACTCTGTTGAGGAAAACATTCTAAAATAGAATGTCAATTTGGGTGATTTGTACCTTAGCAGAATTAAACCAATATGCAACACAATTTTTACACTTGGCCCATGCTAAGTCTTCCCAGTTAGCCAGGTAATTAGAGTGCCAGTATATGTGATAGTGTCTATTATTTAAACATGATTATTAAAATATTGGCTAAAGTTTGATGCAATTGGGGAGACCCCAGGTCCCCCACCCCAAGATGTTTTTCCCATTCTTAGGAGTAAAACAACTTCAGTTCCATGTTAGGATGCCAGGATCCCAAGCAATCCACAAAAGATTTGTGAGTCGCTTGCTAAAAATGAGTTGTGATCTTTTCTACTTGGGAATAGGTTCAGCCTGCTGTCTCAGATGAATCTAACTTATTTTCTTCTGCACTTTATTTTTCACTTTGACTTCAGCCCTTTATCTTTATGATCTTGACTATCTCACTTTTCAGCTCTCAGTGACTCTCAGCCCCAACATGTGTGTGTATTAGTTTTAGGAGTAAATACAGATGCTCTTTAGAATGTGTTTTGGATAATGGAATAAGTCAATGCAACCTGTTCACAGAGGCACAGAGATATTCTCCTTAGACAACATTTACAAATAAGTTATCCACAACCCCTTAAATTGTCTGTTGAGTTTGCATAATAAACTAGTTCTAGCTGGTCTATCACTTAAGTTTATACCCCTGCAACATGTGAATGAATCTCTTCATCTACTGTGCTAGCAGTGAGTTAAGAGTTTAGTGGTGTATATTCTCTCTTTAGGAAATACACTGATAGCTACACATCTTTTTCTACTCAATTTTCCCCCAGAGGACAGACTATACAATATAGTAGACATTATATTGTAAATTCCATGAGGTCAGAGAGGGTGTTTGTATTCCCAGCACTTAGTACAGTGCCTGACATCGGTATTTGTTGAATAAACAAATAAATATAGGTAGCTTTGTTCTTGCATCATTTCTCAAGTGTTTGGCACCATTTCCACATTCACAGGAAAATAGACGTTACTTTTTTTTTATACAGCACCCCATATATAATCCGTGGTTTGTTTTGTGTGTGTACATAAATCTAAATAAGTGGAATACGTTTTGTAGCATTTTCAGCAAACTAGGTTTAAGTAAAACACATGGTGGCGCTGTAAGCTAAGTCTGCGGAAAACAGACCTGCGGACGGGTACTGTTCTGGTAGTCACACACAGATCTAAGAGAAGAGGATTCTTAACGGAATTACCTTGCGGTAAGGCTTGACGCCCAGAGCAGATTGCCTACAGACCCAACAGGCACCCAGACCCTAAAGACTTGGGGTTGGAGAAATGGAGGCTGAAGAGGAGCGTTTTCCTAAACTAAGGCAAGTTCTGCTTCTCTTTGTTTTGCTGGCTCGGACTTGCGCGGAGCGGAAAGATTACAGTATAGCAGAAGAAACAGAGAGTGGTTCTTTTGTGGCCAATCTAGCAAAGGACTTAGGGGTAGGGGTAAGAGAGCTGTCTTGGAGGAGGGCTCAGCTCATTTTTAACAATAACAAAAAACATTTTCAGCTGAACCTTCAGACCGGAGATTTACAAGTAAGTGAGAAACTGGATCGGGAAGAACTGTGTGGCCCCACTGAGCCTTGTGTGCTGCAATTCCAGGTGTTACTGGAAGAACCTTTGGAGGTATATAGGTTTAAGCTTTTGATCAGTGACATAAATGACAATTCCCCTGTGTTCCCACAAGCAGAAATGATTTTGAAAATCATGGAAAATACTCTTCCAGGGACTGTGTTTCCCCTAAAAAATGCACAAGATTTGGATGTAGGCATCAATAACGTTCAAAACTACACCATTTATCCCAACTCTCATTTCCACGTTCTTACTCGCAGTGGCGGTGAGGGCAGAAAATACCCAGAGCTGGTTCTGGACAAAGCCCTAGATCGAGAGGAGCAGCCGGAATACAGGTTAACTCTCATGGCAGTAGATGGCGGAGCTCCTCCCCAAACTGGCACTGCCCTCGTCCTCATTGATGTCTTGGATATCAATGACAACGCCCCGGAGTTTGCGCAGCCACTCTATCATGTGCAGATTCTGGAAAACAGTCCCCTGGGATCCCTTATTGTCAGTGTTTCCGCTAGAGATTTAGACACGGGAGTGAACGGGGAAGTATTCTACTCATTTTTTTATGGTGATGAAGAGATTACTAGGACATTTGCACTGAACGAATTCACAGGAGAAATTAAAATAATTGGGAAACTAGACTTTGAAAAAGTTACATCATATGAGGTGGATATTAATGCCTCCGATGGAGCAGGTCTTTCTGGAAAGTGCACTGTCATAATACAAGTGGTGGATATAAATGACAACACCCCAGAACTGACCGTGGCTTCACTTATAAGCTCCATTCCGGAAAACTCCCCCGAGACCACAGTAGCTCTTTTTAGTATTCAAGACCGAGACTCTGGGGACAACGGAAGGATGGTTTGTTCCATTCAGAAAGATGTCCCGTTCACTGTAGAACCTTACGTTGAGAATTTCTACAAGCTGGTAACGGAAGGAGCGCTGGACAGAGAAAGCAGAGCCGAGTGCAACATCACCATCACCGTCACCGACATGGGATCCCCCAGGCTGAAGACCGAGCACAACATAACCGTGCTGGTGTCCGACGTCAATGACAACGCCCCCGCCTTCACCCAAACCTCCTACACCCTGTGGGTCCGCGAGAACAACAGCCCCGCCCTGCACATCGGCGGCGTCAGCGCCACAGACAGAGACTCGGGCGCCAACGCCCAGGTCACCTACTCGCTGCTGCCGCCCCACGACCCGCACCTGCCCCTGGCCTCCCTCGTGTCCATCAACGCCGACAACGGGCAGCTGTTCGCCCTGACGTCCCTGGACTACGAGGCCCTGCAGGCCTTCGAGTTCGGCGTGGGCGCCACAGACCGAGGCTCGCCGGCGCTGAGCGGCCGGGCGCTGGTGCGCGTGCTGGTGGTGGACGACAACGACAACTCGCCCTTCGTGCTGTACCCGCTGCAGAACGGCTCTGCGCCCTGCACCGAGCTGGTGCCCAGGGCGGCCGAGGCGGGCTACCTGGTGACCAAGGTGGTGGCGGTGGACGGCGACTCGGGCCAGAACGCCTGGCTGTCGTACCAGCTGCTCAAGGCCACGGAGCCCGGGCTGTTCGGCGTGTGGGCGCACAACGGCGAGGTGCGCACGGCCAGGCCGCTGAGCGAGCGCGACGCGCCCAAGCACAGGCTGCTGGTGCTGGTCAAGGACAATGGCGAGCCGCCGCGCTCGGCCAGCGTCACGCTGCACGTGCTGCTGGTGGACGGCTTCTCGCAGCCCTACCTGCCGCTGCCGGAAGCGGCGGCCGAGCCGGCGCGGGCCGACCCGCTCACCGTCTACTTGGTCGTCGCCTTGGCGACGCTCTTCGTCTTGTCTGTGCTCGCGTTCATCGCGGTGCGGCTGTGCAGGAGGAACAGGGCCGCCTCGCTGGGTCGCTGCTTGGTGCCCGAGGGCCACTTTCCGGGCCACCTGGTGGACGTGAGTGGCACCGGGACCCTGTCCCAGAACTACCAGTACGAGGTGTGTCTGAGGGGAGGCTCTGGGACCAGCGAGTTCAAGTTTTTGAAGTCTGTTGCCTCAGACCATCAGGGATCTGTGAATGATGTGGAAGAAAACTCAAACTTTGCAAATGGTTTCGGATTCAATTAGGAATTTGTTGATTTTTCAGAGCATTCAAGATGAAGGTTACTTCTTTCTAAATATGCTAGGTCTCCATTACCTTTTTTGGTCCATATAAAATTTCTTGGGTTTTTGCTGATTTCATATTCTTAGTTAAGGAGATTAGTAATTTTCTTTGAGTATATACTCATATTTCCTCTTTTTATCATTTCTATTTTGATGGAGACAACTTTCAACTTTACTTCATTACTGAAAAGTCATGAATATTTGTTCAATTTATCAACTTTTCATCATCAAACACTATTGAGTTGAAGATGACCTAAGCCCTATTTTTTGTTTGATTTTTGTCCAGAAGCTTTTTCTAAATTTTTGATGTTGTGGTTACTAAGGAGACAAACATGATATAAATATAATGAATTAATAGTATATTATCTGTTTAATCTGATACTATGCTTATCTGCCTTAAATTTTTAAAGGAGAAATGTCTGCAAAAATTGCATGTTTTTGTTTCACGGTAGTATTAAATGGAAAAGGCTACAACTTCTCCCATACTTAAAGGCTTTTCCTCTCTTTATATCAACTTTCAGTATATAATATATATGAATATTATTGAAAGATTATTTCAAAATATTCAAATAATAGAACCCTTCTGTGATGTCTGTCTAGCCCACCCCATCTTTTTCTGGAAACTCCTCCTGTCTTCAATAGAAGTGTACTCTTGCAGGCATGTTTATTTTATATAACTCCTCTCCCTCTGTGATCAGACAAGCTGGTAGACATTGCTGATCCAAGCTGGGCCAATCTGATTCTCTGTGTTTAAAAAAAATGGCTTTAGAAACCAGATATAAAATAGTCTCTCTATTAGGAACTCAACAAGAAAGTGATATCATTGTTGGCTAAATACATAGAAAGAAGCATAGAAATTCAATCCACTCAGAGACAAGAAGGAAGGAGATGCTTAAAGAGTAACTTTGTTGTAGATTTTCCAGTCATTCCCAAGTCTGCTTTCTCCCTTGGGTTTTCAGAAACACATATGTTCTCTTCTAATAAATTTCCCTCTAGTTAAGATACCTAAGTGGGTTTTTTTTCTCTTGTCAAAAGTGTGCTTAGATATTCTTGCATAGATTGGACCATAGTGTTTTGATATTTTAAAAATCATTGTTTTCATATTAATATAATAATATTTGGGATCAAAAGGTTGTGGAATATTAATAGTCTGTGAGGGACAAGCACAAACTTTTGTTAGAATATGTGATTTTGAGAAGAATTGATGGATATTTCCAAATTGAACAGTTTTTGGAGTATTTAATAGAAATTCTTAGAAAATTCTGCTATATAAGAAAGAATTTTTGATTATCATTAGTGTCATAATGGCATTAGGGTGAAATAACATTGACAATGCAAAGTGTGTTCTAAGAGAGATGTATAGCTTATTTGTAGGATCATTACTGCCTGGTGTCATGTTCCTTCCTTTTTATAATGTATCCCTTTGCTTAAGAGGAGCCAGGGTACTTTGCCATTTAATGAAAAAACATTTTAGATAATTCTGAATTATTTCAAATTACTATTCAAAAGAGCATAGAAAAGTAGCTACATGGGAACATGGTGTCTTGTTTATCCAGCTCATATAATGAAATAGTATCCCAGCAAAAAAAGAGGGCTTCTACATCAGAAGGAGAATCCATTTGTCAGGATGTTTAGTTGTGATTTATTCAACGAATATTTGTTGAACATCTACCATGTGCCAGGGACTATTCTAGATGTTGGGGATGTAAAAGTGAACAAAATAAAATTCTCAAACTCAAGGGTGACACAGAAAAGGAACAATTAAATATGTACATATATGCTATATCAGATGGTGATCAATGCTAAGGAGAAAAAGCAGGGTAAGAGATATAGGAAGTGCCCTCATATGCATTTTCCCATAGTTTGAAAGTTTCATAAAATCACGACTCTCAGACCTTATGTAGAAAGGGTATTAGAAACTGGAATTAACTGGTAGCTTTGTCCTTGATATGATTCAACCAATGGGAACCACAATTCTGGCACATAGGCTGCCTAGAATTTGAAAAAAAACTGAAGAAATTCATCCTTTTTGCTGAGAGAATTTTAAGAAATCACACAGGTATATATTATTACTTTTACAAGTTGCCTAATCACTATTAAGTCTTCTTTCACTTCTCAATTCTCCTTAGGTCATCCCACCCAGACTACAGGTTCTAGAAGGTAGGAACCATGTCTCGGTTGTTTACTGATGTATTTTAGAACCTAGTACATAGATATCAATAATACTTCTTTGAATGAAGGAATGAATAATTATAATTGCATGGTTTTCTGATTACATCGTCTCCCCGAAACCGTTTCCGAACTCCTCATAGCCCACTAGATTATTACATAGGGAGAATACAATTGTAGCGATTCTTTTCGTCGACAACGCATGGTGGCGCTGCAGGCTAAGGCGTCAAAACTAAAGCCCAGGAAATGCTACGAACTCGACCTCAGATCTCTAGCTGAAGAGAAAAGCCTGTAAGCAGAGCTCAGCACCAGTATATCTCCAGAGAATGAGACTCGCTGACAGTTCCGGACAGGTTACCAACTGAGAGATCCATCACTGTCTCAGTCCCATCGCTCCCTAAGGTAGAGCTGGGCCTTGTTCCTGGAAAGCGCTTGTGGAAGTAAAGATGGAGGCCGGAGGGGAGCGCTTTCCTAAACAAAGGCAAGTCCTGATTCTCTTTCTCTTGCTGGGAGTGGTTCTGGCAGGCTGGGAATCCCGTCGCTATTCCGTGATGGAGGAAACAGAGACCGGTTCCTTTGTAGCCAACCTGGCCAAGGACCTGGGGCTGGGGGTGGGGGAGCTAGCTGCGCGGGGAGCCCGGGTGGTCTCTGAGGATAACGAAGCCCGCTTGCAGCTTGATCTGCAGACTGGGAAGCTGATATTAAATGAGAAACTGGACCGGGAGGAGATGTGCGGCCCCACTGATCCATGTGTAATGCATTTCCAAGTGTTACTGAAAAAACCGTTGGGAGTATTTCGAGCTGAGCTACTGGTGAGAGACATAAACGATCATTCTCCTGAGTTTCCTGAAGGAGAAATGACGCTGAAAATCCCAGAGAATAGCCCTCCTGGGACCGTGTTTGCTCTGAAAAAAGCCCAGGACTTGGACGTGGGCAACAACAACATCCAAAACTACAATATCAGTCCCAACTCTCATTTTCATGTTTCCACCCGAAACCGAGGGGACGGCAGGAAATACCCAGAGCTGGTGCTGGACAAAGAGCTGGACCGCGAGGAGCAGGCGGAGCTCAGATTAACTCTCACAGCGCTGGATGGCGGCTCTCCACCCCGGTCCGGCACCGCCCAGGTCCGCATCCTGGTCCTGGACATCAATGACAACGCCCCTGAGTTTGCGCAGGCGCTCTACCAGGTGCAGGTCCCAGAGAACAGCCCTGTAGGCGCCCTAGTTGTCAAGGTCGCTGCTAAGGATTCAGACACTGGGACAAATGGAGAGATATCATACTCCCTTTTTTATAGTTCCCAGGAGTTAAGTCCAACTTTTGAGCTAAACAGACTTTCAGGAGAAGTTCGACTAATTAATAAACTAGATTTTGAGACAATATCCTCATATGAGCTGGAAGTAGATGCGTCTGATGGTGGGGGACTTTCTGGAAAATGCTCCGTCTCCATTGAAGTGGTGGATGTCAACGATAACTCCCCAGAACTAACTATTTCATCACTTACCAGCCCCATTCCTGAAAATTCCCCTGAGACAGAGGTAGCCCTGTTTAGGATTAGAGATCGAGACTCAGGGGACAACGGAAGGATGACTTGCTCCATCCAGGATGATCTCCCCTTCCTCCTGAAACCATCTGCAGAGAATTTCTATACCCTGGTAACAAATGGGGCGCTAGACAGAGAGAGCAGAGCCGAGTATAATGTCACCATTACAGTCACCGACATGGGATCCCCCAGGCTGAAGACCGAGCACAACATAACCGTGCTGGTGTCCGACGTCAATGACAACGCCCCCGCCTTCACCCAAACCTCCTACACCCTGTGGGTCCGCGAGAACAACAGCCCCGCCCTGCACATCGGCGGCGTCAGCGCCACAGACAGAGACTCGGGCGCCAACGCCCAGGTCACCTACTCGCTGCTGCCGCCCCACGACCCGCACCTGCCCCTGGCCTCCCTCGTGTCCATCAACGCCGACAACGGGCAGCTGTTCGCCCTGACGTCCCTGGACTACGAGGCCCTGCAGGCCTTCGAGTTCGGCGTGGGCGCCACAGACCGAGGCTCGCCGGCGCTGAGCGGCCGGGCGCTGGTGCGCGTGCTGGTGGTGGACGACAACGACAACTCGCCCTTCGTGCTGTACCCGCTGCAGAACGGCTCTGCGCCCTGCACCGAGCTGGTGCCCAGGGCGGCCGAGGCGGGCTACCTGGTGACCAAGGTGGTGGCGGTGGACGGCGACTCGGGCCAGAACGCCTGGCTGTCGTACCAGCTGCTCAAGGCCACGGAGCCCGGGCTGTTCGGCGTGTGGGCGCACAACGGCGAGGTGCGCACGGCCAGGCCGCTGAGCGAGCGCGACGCGCCCAAGCACAGGCTGCTGGTGCTGGTCAAGGACAATGGCGAGCCGCCGCGCTCGGCCAGCGTCACGCTGCACGTGCTGCTGGTGGACGGCTTCTCGCAGCCCTACCTGCCGCTGCCGGAAGCGGCGGCCGAGCCGGCGCGGGCCGACCCGCTCACCGTCTACTTGGTCGTCGCCTTGGCCTCGGTGTCGTCGCTCTTCGTCTTGTCGGTGCTCGCGTTCATCGCGGTGCGGCTGTGCAGGAGGAGCAGGGCCGCCTCGCTGGGTCGCTGCTCGGTGCCCGAGGGCCACTTTCCGGGCCACCTGGTGGACGTGAGTGGCACCGGGACCCTGTCCCAGAGCTACCAGTACGAGGTGTGTTTGATGGGAGATTCTGGGAGTAATGAGTTCAAGTTCTTGAAGCCAATGTTCCCCAATAATCTAAGCCAGGACCCTGGGAGGAAGTCAGAGGGAAATTCAGCCTTCCAGAATAGTTTAGGTATCTGAATCTTCCCTGCTGCCAAACGTTAGTTGTGTCTCCCCCACCTCCCCTCCCCCCTTTGTTTAATCCGGTAGTTTTCTTCTTTCTTCTACTGTTTTCCTTAGTAAAGTTACTCTTTGTTTTGTAGGCCTGGTTGCCCTATAATTCTTTTTTCAATTATTGTGTTATTAGTAAACATTTTACATCAGGAAATTTCACATGGATGATTAAATTTTTAGTACTCATTCCTAAAGGATAATATGAAAGTTAACCCCTCAGAATAAACGTAATTCTATTTTAAAAATACTTCTTACTATATGATACTACATAAGAATGTGTGATTCCTTTTTTTCATAATTCATTTTTAAATTATTGAAAGTCATTTAGTTTTTATTATTTACACAGCTATGACTTTTCTGTAACCCCTTTTCTGTTTGAAGTAGAATTAATTTGTATTTACCCATGTCCAGTTTCTTCTAAGCTCTGTTTGGATTTTTGTTTTACCAATAAGCAGCAACATGTATAATTTCATACTATTTATTTCAAAATCACAGTTGTAATCATTAGACTTTCACTCTAAAGTACATACGTCATCTCATGAAAATTGTTGACTTAAATAAAGAGGTAAACTGAGGCAAGCTCAAAAAGATGAGTTTATTCAGGAATAGCAGAGGAATTACTGTTCAGGACAAGCAAACTGTAGCAAGCTACAGGCTGGTCTGTTGAGAGTTTGAGGTGGGTTGTAATTATGGGCAGGGAATGTAAAAAGGGAAGAGTTCGGTTAAGAGTCAGTTAAAATCAAAGACAAGTGGAGACCAGTCTTGAAAAGTTCCTGAGCTGACAAAATCAGTCCAGTCACACAACCAAAGCTCAATTCAGCCCACTTTGTGAGACCAACCTGACCTGGGTCATCTCCCATTCATGCCCCTGGCAAAACTTCCCAAGGTTGATGAGAAGTTGTCTCATCATCCAAGTTGCCACATCATCCAAGGAAACTTCAACACTATCAGTTTTCTGTAAATCAGGCATTTACAGGAAATCAATTTCTTAGTCCTTAAGTTTTGTCTTCCTGACGGTACGTGCATGAGATTCTCCATTGTATATCTTCGGGTTCTATTTTAGATTGAAATTCTTTCACAAACTACATCTTTATCATCTATTCTTTCTCATCTACATTAATGCTGAAAAGACTTATGGGTTCTTTCTTATATCTAAGTGAAGTTAGGATCCTAATTAGAGTCCTGGACAGATTTACTGATACCCAGATTGACTGTGTTTAAGGTATTCCTATATACTCTAAAGGTCAATAGACTCTAGGACCAAGTAATGCATTGCCTGCAATTGTCACTTGCTATTTCAGAGAAATTCCCAAGTAAGCTCCAAATTCTGAGGCTAGAGGAGCTTTTGATGGCATAGCATGCCAATATCTACTTGCCTTTGGATGATGACATGTTCTGGTTGATAAGGAATTTGAAAAAAAAAATATTGTAGAATTAATATTAGTTAACCCAAGAAAGCTTATTAAGGATATGTTGATGAAGAGGTTGAATGATTTAGTAAAATAATCAGCTCTGTTGTCAGGACTCCTCTATCTTCAGGAGCCTCCTAACTTTGTAGATACTATAGAATGGTGTACTAGGCAGAATAATGGCCCCCTAAAGATGTCCACCTCCTAACCCCTGGAACCCATGAATATGTTGTTATATTGCAAAGAGGAATTAAGGTTCAGATTTAATTAGAGTTGCTAATCAGCTAACCTTAAAATAGGGAGAATATCCTAGATGATCTGGGTGAGCCTGATTTAATCAGTTGAAAGGTCTTAAAAGCAGAGCAAGTCTTCCATGAGATGAAGAAGAAACTCTGCCTGTGGGTAGCAGCTTCAGCTTATGACCCAGAGTTGCAGCCTTCCCTTTCTAATTGCCTGCTCTACAGATTTTGGACTTGCCTAGCCAGCTCCCACAATTGACTAAGTCAATTCCTCGCAATAAATCTCTTAATATATATCTCCTGCTGGTTCTGTTTCTCTGGTTGAATCCTGACTGATAAAGATTTTGGTACCTGGAAGTGAAGTGCTGCTGTAACAAATAACTGAAAATGTGGAAGTTGCTTTGGAATTGGGCAGTAGGTAGAGGCTGGAAGAATTTTGAAGAGCATGTTGGAAAAAGCCTAGATTGCTTTGGACAGACTGTTAGTTGAAATATGGATATTAACAACTCTGCTAGCACAGACCCAGAAGGAAGTAAGGAGCTTGGTGGAGAAAACATATATTGCCTTATCGAATACCCAAACCATTGTAAAGAGACTGCTAGTATAAATATGGATGTTAAAGTCACTGCTGGTGAGGGCTCAGGAAGAAATGAGGAAAATGCTATTGGAAACTGGAGGAAAGGGAATCCTTGTTATATAGTGGCAGAAAACTTAGCTGAATTGTGTCCTGCAGTGGAAATGTGGAAAGAAGGACTTGTAAGCAATGGACATAAATATTTAGCTGAGGAGATTTCCAGGCAGAAGGTTGAAGTTGCGGTTTCTTCTTACTGCTTATAGTAAAATGTGAGAGGAATGAGATAGATTGAGGGAAGGACTGTTAAGCAAAAAGAAACCAGAATTTGATGATTTGGGATATTCTCAGCCTATTCAGATTGTAAAAGACACTAAAATTAGGAGATTCACTATCAGAAAAGCATGTTCTGGAGACAAAGCCGAGAGTATTGCACACAGGACAACCTTTTACTAGTGTCTTGAAAGGATTAAAAGGTCAGAGTATTCAGTCACAAAGAAGGTTCTTTGAAGAGATTAGGCATGTGACTCATGGATATCCTCAGCCATCTCAGCAGAAGTCAGAAATGGAGATGGTACTATCCAGGAAAGAACTGTGAAGGAGTCTATTGTCTAACGGAGTGAATCTCTGTGACATACACAAGGAACTCAGAAGGTTCTTGAGAAAGTTATACCAGCATAAATATAACCAGCTTCAACTGAGAGGGACAGAGTTGATGAAATAAAAGGAGGTTATTGTACCCCCAAATTCTATAAGCAAGAAACAGACTGACAAAACTACTTAGCTATAAAAATGTACTACCTCTCGTGAAAAAGGAAGGATGACTCAGAGGTCAGAGCCTGGAGCCCAGAGGGTGGAGCTTCAAACCCAGGGCTTGAAGAAAATAGTTTTTTCTGGATGGATTTCTACATTTTTTGGGACAAGTGACTCCTTTTTACTTGCCATTTTCCCTCTTTTTGAACTGGAATGTCGGTAACTGATAACTTATGCCTGTTCTACCATTGTATGGGATGGAGAGCAGATAATTTGTTTAGTGTCACTGGCCCACAGATGGAGATGAATTATGCCCAGAATGAATAATACCTAGTGTCTTACCCACATTTAATTTAGATGATTTAGATGATGACGTTTGGGGTTTTTGAGTTGATGAGATTTAGATGAAATTATGGACTGAGTAGATACTGTAATGAAATGAGGTCTTTGGGGACCTTGAATATATTTATGTGGGATGCATGTGAGTCTTTGGAGGCCAGAGGGTGGACTGTGGTAGGGAAAATAATGGCCCCACAACATATCCTTGTCCTAATCTCTGGAACCTGTGAATTTCTAATGTTATGTGGCAGAGGGGAATTAAAGTTGCAGATGGAATTAAGGTTGATAATCAGCTGACTTGAAAATAAGGAGATTACCCTAGATTATCCTGGGGGGTCCGGTGTAATCACAAGAGCCCTTAATAAGAAGTGGAAGTGGAAAGCAGAAGAGTCAGTATCAGAATAATATTACGTGAAAAAGACTGAAACAGCCATTAATGACTTTGAGGATGGGAGGAAGCATGAGTGAAGGAATGCAGGCAGCCTCCAGAAGCTAGAAAAGGCAAGAAAATGTATTCTCCATTAGAGCCTCCAGAAAGGAATGCAGCCCTACCTTAACTTTAGCGCAGTTTAACTTTTGACCTCCAGAACTGTGAGGTTATAAATTTGTGTTTTTAAGCCACTAAGTTTGTGGTAATTTGTTACAGCAGCAGTAGGAAATGAATACAAATGGCTACTAAAAAAGCCATTTCCAAGCCCATTTTTCTTTGCCTTCCCATACTCTAGGCCAAAATATTCATATTCCCATAATCCCTTGCAGATAGGAGAGTCATATGACTCTGTTATTGCTAATGATTTAAAAGTGTATTTGGGGGATTGGGTTTAAGGGAAATATTTTTGAAAGGGCTAATCTGAGGTGACATGTTCCTCAGGTCTTTTGCCCATTTTCCCTTTTCTTAACCGTCATGGGTATTGGGGAGCAGGCCTTGAGTTGAAGCAGCCAACTTGCAATCATGCGACGAATACCATAAAACAAAGGTCTGTGTACCAAATATGATAAGATGGGAAGTCCCTGAGCTTCTTATAGCAAAGCTCTACACTCCTTCTCCCAGGCTTTCTGTTGCATTTATAAATAAACCCCTATGTGATTAAGCAACTGTAGCTGTGTTTTCTGTTGATTGCAGACAAATGCATTCCAAACTAACACATCTCTCCTTCTCGCAGGTGAGGTTGATTTACACAGTTGTCTGACAAGATCCCAGGTTGTCTATTTAAGATGCTTGTCAGAAAAGTAGTTTTGCTTTCCCTTACTTGTTATCAAGGGACAGTACACTGAGCTACTGTGGCTGACTTTTTATCATCATTCAGTCATCTTTCAATTTGGCTAATGCAAACATACACAGATAATTTAACTTTCAAAAGAATATTCCTGACTAGTAGCAACCCAAAAAGTTGAGTTTTGGAGAATAGAGTGAGAAAGTAAGCTGATAAATGCCACCAATTCTTTTAAACCTGCACTAGTTGTGTCCTGACAAGATGACAGGGATGTTTGTGTGGCAATCCAGAACACTGGTTTCCCTCTCAGGCAGGGAAGTAGCAGGGCAAAAAGTTTCACTTAGTAAAACAAATTGACTAAATATAAGTCCTGAAAATCTTCATAAGCAAATCAGCAATCTACATGTTTTGGGAGAATATGCCTGGTGGAAGGATCAAAAATGCCTAACAACCTTTTCAATAAGTGGAGGTGCATGTTTTGAAACAGGCCCAGAGACCCCAATGTGTCAGTATCCTCTATTTCTTTCCTATCTTACTTTACAAATACTTTATTGGTAAAGTGTACAATTTAAAAGCATCTCTAATGGGTTAATCCTTATGTCTTCCTTGGATTTATCTGGAATACCTTGAAAAGAGCATCATCAGATTATCAGCACAGTCATGAAGTCAATAAAAATCTATCATGATGCATGAATGGTAATGCCTCAAACAATTTTAGAACTCCACAGCTGCACTCAGTGTTTGTGTATTTGTGTGTGTTTGTATATGTATGCATTTGAACGTGTGTGTGTGTGTGTGTGTCTGGGGGAGTAGCTTTAGTAGATGATGGAGATGCACTGTATGCACAGATGGATACAAGAGTAACATTGCTTTTCCACATTGTAAAGGTATTTTTTCCTTTAATGCATAATTATATGCAAAAAATTGGCACTAGGAACATATTCTAGAAGAGATCATATTTGCAAACTAAAGGAGTTTTCTCTTTGTAAATTTAAGAATGCCAGCATTATTGGATCTAGAAGTTTGGTAGCCCTCTTGGCCTTGAAGGAGCAGCCTATGAGAGGGAACTGTAAGGTAGATAATGGTCATTGTTTTCCCCAATGAGATCAGGAAACAATAAAGTTGACTTGAGGATGTAACAGGGCTGGGATTAGGGTGAGGCCAAGTTGCGCAGGGTTGGATCCTGTCTTTATTTAAAATTTTGATATTTTGTTCATCACAGATTTTTCCATTGTTTGACTTTTTAGAAAATTGCATTAAATAGTATCTATCTTTACTACTAAGTTTTTGAGTGACTGACAATTTTGCTTCTGAGACTCTTGCCTTGCCCTCGTCCTGGTCCTGTTTCCAACTTACAAGTTCAAATGGCCATCACAGCAGTAGTGATGGTGGTGACAGCTGGAATCTGAGCAGTGAAATCTGAATCAAATCCCTCTCCGTTTGGAATGCACAAAGATACCCAGGGAAATCCGACAAACTGGAGTCCTGCAGACTGGGAACAGAAGAGCACCTTTATGGCTGTGATTGACCGGGCAAATTGTTTATCTGTTTTTCTTCCAGCTGGCTTGCAGCAGTGTGAAAAATATTATCTATTAGGTAGATTCAATTTGCTACTATGTCATTGAGAACTTTTGCATCTATGTTCCTGAGGGATATTGGTTTATATATATATATTTTCATGTTATGCCTTTGTCAGGTTTTAGTTTCAAGGTTATACTGGTCTCATAAAATGAGTTAGCAATTGTTTTCTCCTCTCTTTTGTGAAAGAGTTGTGTAAGATATTTATTATTTTTTTCTTTATGTATTTGATAGAATTTGCCACAGAAGCCATCTGTGGCTAATATTTTCTTTGTGGGAAGATTTTGAATTGCAAACTCAATTTTTTAAACAGATATGTTGCAATTCCGGTTTTCTATTTCCTCTTGTGTCAGTTGGTAACTTGTCTTTTTTAAACAATTTGTCTATTTTATCTAAGATGTTATATTTATTGGCATGAAGTTATTGATAATATTCCTTAAACTTCTTTTTTAATATGTTTAGAATCTATAGTGATGCCCCTTTCATTCCAGATATTGATGAAATATGTTTTCTCTCCTTTTGTCTTTATCAGTATTGCTGTGAGTGTATTGATTTTATTAACCTTTTTTTTTGAAACCAACCCTTGTCTGTTATTGTCCTATTACTTTCTGTTTCCTGTTTTATTGATTTCCACTCTTATGTTTTTATTTCTTTTCTTATACCTACTTTGGGTTTAGTTTTATCTTCTTTTTCTAGTTTCTCTGAAAGTTTAGATCATTAACTCTAAGCTGTTCTTTTCTATTGTAGATTAAAATAAATAAAAATATAAATTAAAGCTGTAAATTTCATTCTATGCATTACTTAAGCTGCATTTCATGAATTTTGATACATTGTGGTTTCACTACCATTCAGTTTGAATTTACTTATAATTTCCCTGTTGATTTCTTCTTTGCCTCATTAGTTATCTAGAAGTGTGCTGCTTAATTTCCAAATATCTAAGGATATTTTTTTTGGTATCCAAAATAATTCTGTTTTGGTCTGAGAACATACTCTGTATGATTCAATCCTTTGAAATTTATTGAGTTTTGTTAACATAAGGGTTATCTAGGTGAGTTTCCGATGTGTACTTTCTGAAATAAATGTGAGTTCTACAGTTGTTGTGTGTAGTGTTCTATAAATATCAATTAAACCCAAGTTGCTTGATAATGTTGTTTAAATCTTCTTTATTCTTACCACTTTTTCTTACATGTCTATCAATCACTGAGAGAAAAATGTTAAATTCTTTAACTATGATTGTGAATTTATCTATTTCTCCTTTCAGTTCTAGCATTTTTTAAGCCTCATGTATTTTTTTTTTTTTTTGGTGAGGAAGACCAGCCCTGAGCTAACATCCGTTGCTAATCCTCCTCTTTTTGCTGAGGAAGACTGGCCCTGGGCTAACATCTGTGCCCATCTTCCTCCACTTTATATGGGACGCCGCCACGGCATGGCTGACAGGCAGTGCGTCGGCGGGCGCCCGGGATCCGAACCAGCGAACCCCGGGCTGCCAAGCGCGGACTAAACCGCTGCGCCACCGGGCCGGCCCCTAAGCCTCATGTATTTTGAAGCTCTGCTATTAGATGTGCACATAGGCAAGATTATTTTATGTTCCTGATGAATTAGCATTAATCATTATGAAACATCTCTTTTAGTCTCTGGTAATACTTTTAATCTGATATTAATAGAGTCACACCATATTTCTTATGCTTAGTGTTTGTATGGTATATCTCTTTTCATCCTGTCTTAATATTTTAAGTGCATCTTTTTAAACTACATAGAGTTGGATCTTGCTTTTTTATCCGGTCTTATCATTCAGCCTTTTAATTGGAGAGTTCATTTCATTTATAGTTAATATAATTATTTATATGATTGTATTTATTGCCTTTTTCATTCGTACCCTCTGTTTCATTTCTTTGTTTCTCATTTTCTGTTTTCTTTTGGCTTATGTATTTTTTGGTATTCCATTTTATATCCTAAATTGACTTTTTACCTATAACATTTTTGGGAGTATTTCCTCTAAGGATAAGAATACACAGCCTTTACTTATCAGTCTACCTTAAATTGGTATTATACTACTTCATCTGCAATGTGAAAAACTTACTGTTATGTAATCCTCATCCTTTTTGCCATAGCACAAATCAGTACAAGACACAGGAGAGGTATTTATGGTGGAGAATCTCTATGACTATAATACAACTGGAAAATATTTCAGAAAGACCTTACTATCTACTGTATGGAAGATATTCCATACTGGAAAGAAATATAATGGAGGTAATCAATGTGGAAAAGCCTTCAGCCAGATTCCAAATTTAGATGTGCACAAGAGAACTCATACTGAAGAGAAATCCTATGAATTCAGTGGATGTGAGAAAGCCTTCATTAATCATTCATTTATTAAGACACACAGAATCACACACTGGACACAGACTCCATCAATGTAAGGAGAGTAGGGAACCCTTCAGCTGTTGTTTGTATGTTAGGACTCATGTGAAAATTCACCCTGGAGAAGAATACCATGAATATACAATATGTAGGAAAGCCTTTATTTGTTCTTCATCCATTGCTGTACATATAAGAACTCATGGTGGAGATAAGCATTATATTCATATAATGTGAAATACCCTTCCATTGCCTTTCTTCTCTTAGAAAGTATGAAAACTCACTCTAGAGAGAAACCCTATGAATGTAAAAAATGTGGAAAAATCTTCAATTGTCCCTCATCCTTTGGGCACCTATGAGAACTCATATTGAAAATATACTCTATGAATGTAAAAGAATGTGAGAAAGTCTTTATTTCTTCCACATCCCTTACTGTACTTGCAAAAACACACATTGGAGAGAAGCCTTAAGAATATAAGGAATGTGGGAAAACCTTCACTTATTCCTCAAAGCTTACCCTACAAGTGAGAAAACATAACACTAAGGAGCTCTATACATGTAATGAAGGTGGGAAAGCCTATGGTTTCCCCTCTTCCTCTAATAACCACATAAGTACAAACACTGGAGAGAGGCCCTATAATTGTAAACAATGTGAGAAATCCTTCTTTTATTCTTCACATTTTACTGTACATGTTGTAATACACATTGGAGAGAAACACTGTGACTATATGAAATGCAGGAATGCCTTCAGCTGTTTATCATCATTAGGAAACATATGAGAACTCATACTGGAGAGAAATTCTATTAATATTTGGAGTATAGGAAAGTCTTAACTCATATCTGATTCTTTCAAAGCCATGTGAAAATTCACAATAGAGAGAAACCATATAAGTGTAAGAAATGTGAGAAAGTGTAATTCCTAACCCCTTAGTGCATAGTTGAGCACACACTGAAGAGAAACCATATAAATTAAAGAATGTGAGAAAGTCTTCAAGTCATTCTCATTCCTTAGTCATCAAGTGAGAACTCATACTGGGAGATAAGAAGGTAAAGAATGTGGAAAATCCTTTAGTTTCTCCTCATACTTCAAAGACATGTGAAAACTCACATTGGAGGGAAACCCAATGAATATAGTCAATGTGGGAAAGCCTTCAGGTGCATCTCTTCTTTTATTATGCATAAGGGAATTTATGCCAGAGGAGAAATCTTTAAAATGTTTTAAATATGGAATTGCTTTATCAGTGTCTCCTCTTTGAGGTGATCCTTAGCTCATAATTTATAGTTTTAATTTTCTAATGTAAACCTCAGTGGTGATAACTATTGTTCCCAGTACTCTTTCAGCTACATCGTACAATTTTTGATATGTATTGTTTTCATTATGGTTCGCTTATATATTTTGTCTCATTTCCATTGTGAAGTCTCCTTGGACTAAAGCAAAGTGTATTTTTTAATATGCAAGTAAGTGTATTTGAAATTAGTTTTGTTACTGCTTCTAATTAATTTCCACTATACACAATGTATGTGGTCATTGTGATATTGGCTTTGGTGCTTGTTGGGATTTTGGGGGGGGGGGGCTCTGTAGTAGACACTGGGATTTGCCTACCTGATATCTATTCTTCCTTACTAAGAGAACTTACAAATTTTCAGGATATTGATGTTTAGTGTTGAGAGGTATATCTTCAGCATTTTTATAGCTAGTGTAGTATACAACTAATTGTCTTGGTCAATAAGTAGTTGATATAAATTTCTAAATGTGCCAAGTTATCAAAAAAAGATGGTTTCATCAGACTTGGTAATTTCACCTTTTGTCTTTGCTTCTCATTCAAGTTGGACACAACACTTCAAGTTGAAAATAGAGACTTTGGAACCATGAGGATGAAAGCTAGAGTAATAGTGGTTGTGCTGGATTGTGTTGTATGGGCTTAGAAATACATTTTCCAGAATCATCTTTGCTGTGTGGTTATAAGTTAGATTTGGACAAAAGAGGAACCTGTGTGAGATTTGTAATGCAGAAGTGAAGACAAAGCCATTAATCTCAAAAAGATATGGAAGTAGCAGATTGATACACAGATCCATAACTGTTCAGAAGTTCCAAACTTCAAGCTTGTCTTCCTGACTACTGGCTTTGTTGAGAAACGTCAGTGCTGAGCCAATCACCAAACACTTAACTTCAGTTCCTTCAGAGATGGCAGCTTCCACAAACATCTCCATGAGGTCACCCTTCATGATCCCAGTTTGGTGACTAGATATGCACAGCTTTTTGAATTTCCTTACAAAGCCAAACCTGATGGTTCATACTGCTGTTTCAGGATATTGTGATTAGAGACTTGCTCCAATCCTCTGAGTCTCCCTTCTCCACATTTGTGAAAGGTCTAATTTCTTTTTTTTAAATAAATAATTTATTTATTCAAAATAGTTTTATTACCAATGAAAGGTTTAACTTCTATAGTGAGCACATAGTTCTCATAATACTTATAGAGGTTCTGTTTCCCTAAGTCAGACAATGTTGCAGCCAAAATAAACATATATACAAATGAGTAACTTTGCTCCCCTATTTCACTGTTGAGTGGCTATACTATCCCAGTACTGCCTATATACGATGTACGTGGATTGAACTCTCCCAGGAGAGAAATAAGCACCTTGCTGATTCGGGAGGCGTATTGTGGGAATTTTATGTTACTAAAAACTGAATGAAATCCCTAAATGATAAACATAGTCTGTGTTAAATTAAAACTATCAATCAGTGTAGTTCACCATATTAACAAAATAGAGGAGAAAATTTATATGATCATCTCAGTAAATGCATAGGAAGTCTTTGAAAAATTCAAAATGCATTTTGTGAAATCTTTCAACACACTAGAGAATGGGAACATTTTCATTGTGGTAAGGAATATCTACACAAATCCTACAACTAGCATCATACTTAATGGTAAAATATTGAATGTTTCCCCATAGTATTAGAGACAAGGCCAGGAATTTCTCTCTGCTCTGTTCAATATTATAATGGAGGATCTAGTCAATGTAAAATGGCAGGAAAGATAACTAAAAGGCACAGATATTTAAAATATTTGTGTTTATTTACAGATGACAAAATTGTGTGTGTTGAAAATTCTAACAAACCTACAAGAAAACTACTGAGACTAATGAGTAGACTTAGCAATGTTGCAGGATATAAGGTCAATATATAAAAATCAATTCTATTTCTATATAATTGTAACAAATGGAAAATAAAAGTTAAAAGCTACCATTTACAATAGCATCAAAAAATAAATAATTAGGAATAGATTTAACCAAAGATGTTCAAGACTTCTACACTGAAAATTATAAAACATTGCAAAGAGAAATTGAGAAGACTTAAATAAATGGAGAAATATACCATGTTCATGGATTGGAAGACTCCAAGTTGTTAGGATGTCCGTTATTACAAAATTGATCTCTATGGAGATGCAATCCCAATCAAAATCCAAGCAGGCTGTTTTGTAGAAACTGGTAAGTGACAAGCAAATATGTGTGTATATATATATATATATATATATACACACATATTTGCTAGACATCCTGTATAGTTGCAGTAATCAAGACAGTGAAGTTTGGCAAAAGGATCAATAAACAAACTAAAAATTGAACTAAGTGTGATACTGAGTATTTGAAGGGAAAATAATTTTTTTTCTTTTTGGTATCAATATGTACTCTTGGTATTTATGGACTTAACTTGTTTTAATCAAGTATACATTTTGGGGCCATTTTACTCACTAAATTATCACAACTTGGCCAGCAGGAGACTCCTTAAACTGACTCTTGTGGGCTTTTGACCCAGCTCATAATTTTGAGAGCATCCCTGCTTTCCAGCAATAGTAAGAGGTCAGAAAATTATTCTATTTTTTGCTGATCCAGACATGTATTCAACTCTCCTTACAAAGAGCCCTGGTTTATTTTCATTGAATAAAGGTGTTAGAGAACAAAATCTTGGGGTCCTGAAAAGTTGAAAGATTGGGTATAAGGAGTTATGAGTTACATGCATGTTGATGTACATATGGGAGTGAACACAAAGTGTGAAAACCTATATGTGATAAGTTAATGGCCACCAGAGGGCATCTTATCAAGGAAGAGTACTAAATATTGAAATAGACAAAATGATTTATCCATTTGACATCACACAGCCTCCTTCATTAGCCTGGTATTACGAGCACATGTACAAATAGGCCAGAGAGGCAAAGATGAAATTATGCATGGGCTTTGCTTACCAAGGCTGATCTAGCTGCTTCCACAGCCAAATGTCCAGACTGCCAGCAATAGAAACTAACACTGAACCATTTATATGGCAGGAATAGCCTCAGTTATCATTGCTCCCAGTGACCCACTTGGGGAATTTGTGCTTCTCATTTCTGAAACTCGGGGATCTTCGCAGTTAGAAGCCCTGCCCTTGTCCCTAAGAGGAAACATTTCCACCAGGGGACACAGCAAGATTCCCAACATACTATAAGCTAAAGAAGTAGCCTCAATCCTTTGGGTTCCATGTGACCAGGGTCCAGCAGACAAAAAAAGGAGCCACCAACTTGACAGGGGAAACTAACCCTGATCATCACTGCTGTTACACACTAGGGGCAAGGAGAAATATGTTTGGCACCCAGTTGACCCACTTGGGTGCCTAAACACTTGCCCAATTACTTTCGTAAGTGCATATATGCCACAATCCCAAATTGAGAAGGGCATGAACACCAGGGTTCGGATCTCTCAGGGATGAAAGTCTGGATTACACCACCAGATAAGCCATGAAGACTGGCAGATATGCTAATAGAGGGTGAGAAGAAACCTAGAATGGATAATAGAGAAGGGAGACAATGATTATCAGTTGTAACCTTGAAACCAGTTTCAGTGGTAAGGACCATAGGTCATCCCATTATATCTTCTCTTCTAAGTTTACCCCACAGAGAGAGGCCTATCAGAACTGTGAAGGAGCTGCTCCCTGAATATATATGAAGAAGAGGATCTGAGCATCATGGAAGGTGGACTGTAAGGACATGGAGATGCACCACTCAGATTCCCCTTCAGTGACGGACTTGTTTCTGGGAGTGCCAGGAGTGCTATCAGTGGGCACCCTTCAGCTGTTACACCCTTTCCAGGGTAGGCCACATCCAGTAACTGACCAAGGTAAAAATATAAAGCCCTGGCTATTTCAGCCTAACACAGCATAACTCTAAAGGGCCATTTTAGCTCCAGAGCTCCCTGCTTCTCCCTCTGCTGAATCCTGCCTCCATCACCTCCATTTCACAGGTGTTAATCCCAAGGAACTCCCTAGCAAACACCTACATTCTATCTCAGAGTCTGCTTCCTAGAGATCCCAACTTGGTAAAACAGCTCCAGGCTTGATATGGGACCACGGTAGAGAGCGAACCCCTGACTATGCGACATTAAGTGAACATGAGATATGAGACACCTATAATTTACTAGATGTTACCTTATTCACCAAACCATAAAATTGGTTTCATGTGTAGCAGCACTCCATCTTCAAGTGGAAATGGTAATACAAGATCATACATGAGCAGGTTTAGAGAGCATAAATATGCTTCACGAGTGCATGGTTTACACTGGCAATGCATCTACTGCTCCTGCTTTAACACCTGTATTTCAACATACACTCATGGCCTCAGTGGGAGCTCCCTGTGATCAGATGACTAAAGACAGAAAATCTGAACCTAATTTAGAAATCTGGCACAAGCCATTAGGAGACTGCTAGAGTATTGCATCCCATAGGACCGGCCCAGGAGGGCAGAAAAGAGAACTCCTCCTGATAGAAGAGAACTTGGAGTGGTACATCTGGTTGTTCACTTTTCCTGGAAAGAAAGATGGCCAGAGGTATGGATTTGCATTTGTATTAGTTTTCTAGAGCTGTCATACCAAAGTACCACAAACTGGGTGGCTCAATTTATTGTCTCACAGTTTTGGAGGCTAGAGATCTGAACTCAAGTTTCCACAGAGTTGGTTCCTTGTGAAGTCTAGGAGGAAGAATCTGTCCCAGGCCTCTTTCCTTGGCTTGCAGGTGGCCATCTTCTCCCTGTGTCTCTTCACATGGTCTTCCCTCTATGCACATCTGCCTGTGTCCAAATTTCCCCTTTTTATGAAGACATCAGCCATATTGGATTAGAGCCCCTGCTAATGACCTAATTTTAACTTGATTACCTCTGTTAAGACCCTATCTCCAAATAAAGTTACATTCTGAAGTACTGGGGGTTAGGACACCAATATATCTTTTTTGGGGAGAACACAATTCAACCCATAACAGCATTTATTCATGAGCAGTGGCTAATGGTTTGGCCTATATATCATGGAATAAAAGGGAAAAAGATTAGAGGATTGGTAACAGGAAAGTCTGGGTATTATCTCCTTCTGAGCCTCTTTTGAGGTTTTAATATAATATGGGATTTCCCTTATTACATAACCACTTTATTCATTCCTTTACCCATAGCTACTATTTTTCCTTCTCTCCATTTAATCTCAAACTTTTCCACCTTAGGAAGGGACATTAGGTTTGACCACTGTGCTGGTCTAGATTGTTGGCAGCAATAGCAATCTAGCAAGCACTTCCCCCTCAGTCCACTCCTGTTCACACTGAGTAAGGCTACACAGGTGCAGAACTAGTGGACTGTATTTGCCACCAGTCAATATAGCTGCATTCACTGTTAATCCCAATTTTGCTACATGGGGTGAAGGCACATCCTGCCCCATCAGGCCCTTAGGTATTCTGACATAAAGATTAAAAACATAGTTACAGTTTCTTGCTTAGGAATCATCCCTGCTTCCAACCCTTGTAGTTGCAGCCCTGGTCCTATGACCACTGCACCACGTAGGGGAAAAAAAAGTTGAGGTAATGCAGGGAAGAAAGTATACCAGCACCTTCGCCACCCCCACTTCCCCAGATCCATCAGAAAAACAAGAGAAATCTATCCAGTGGGGACACTCCTTTAGCTCCCCCGTGTGCTGAGTGTGAGCACACACTTATGAAGTCGTGTAAGTCAGCCCTTCAAACTTTTATCTCCCCCTGTTTTAGACAACCAATGTTTTAATTGCCGGTTCCAATTCTCTATCAAACTATTACTCTGAGGAGGGTATCTCTGTGCCCATTGTTGGACATTATATGTTGTGAAGTGAGTTCCTTGGTCTGAAGAAATGATGGTCAGACATCCAAATCAAGGCAATATCTTCTGTTCTGGTTCTTTCATAATACTCTGAGCATTTGCATCTAACACCAGGTAAGCCAAGTCCAGTCCAGAGTCAGCGTCTATTCCTGTCATGACCCATTTGTAGCCCTACAGGGGTACCAGCATCAGCCTGACTTGCCAGCTATGTTCAGGGCTTTCCCACCAGGAAATCTACCACATAGCCATTTGCAATCTCTCTCTCTTCTGTTGGCAGACAGGATAGTTCTTACTGGCATTTTGTGCCTCTCAGGATGCAAGAAGAATATGTCTAGATTTAGCCCATCTCTGCATTGCTGCAGACCCCCAGTGTCCAGTTGTTTCATGGACCCAGGTAGCCACCTTAAGGGAGCACACAGGGATAATGGCTTGTTGATTCCAACCACCTCCCAAACCTGGAAGGGAGTTCTTCTGATGTGCATTGACATGTCCTACTTTAATGCACCCCTCAAATTTCCATAGGGCTGTGCCCCATATGGGCATCCCTTTAATAGACCAGGTTTCCATTGCCCTCTTGCCTGACCATATGGCCAGGCCATTGGCCACTGCCTATGAGATAAAAAGCCAAACTTAGAGGCTTTTCCCACTGTTTAATTTTTCCTTCATTGCTGGGAAAACAGGGTGCAATTCAGCCACCAAGCAGATTTGTTTTTACCCCCTTCCATCTGAGTGGTGGCCTTTCGAACAGGATGTTGTCCATTCACCTTGGAACGGTTGCCCACAAACCAAGCAGCTCTTCATTGGTCAGTCAAGAGCTCTTTATAGTCACATGTCACTGCCCGTGTGACAATAGAACCCAGCAAGTTCTCACACAGTTCCAGAGTCAGTCCTGGGGGAAAAGAGGCTTCCTGCTTGTGAATATCTCCTCCTTGCCTTCCCCAGGAAGCATGATCCTGAATAAACCATTTTCATTTTATTATGGAACTCTTCTAGGCACTGCCATCCCCATTAGTGTGTTTCTCCAGCATCACCCTAGACATTAGTGGTATTTCAAGTTTCAAGATCACTTTTTGTCCTTCAGTCACCAGGGTAACTTCAATTAACATCTGATAGCAAGGTAGTAAATACCCCTCAAATGAAAATGCTCTTGTCCAAAGTCCCAGTAGTCATCTCTGAGAAGCACTCACAGGCTCTTGCCATAAGCCCCAGTCTACACCCCACATAGGGCTGTGGCACAGAGAATGTGTCCCCTACCAGCACTCTAGCTTCCATTCCACACTGTGTGGCTCAGGCAATCTTATTGGTTCCTAATGCTGATGCAAAAATAACCAATAACCATTCTATAGATAAGAGAGACAGGTGAGTTTTACTTGAGCTAAAGTGAAGATTATAACCCGGGAAGGCCTTTTCCGGAAAGGAAGAAAGCATTCTGGAGAAGCACTGTTTTCAGTATAGTTTTATATGTTTTTAGAAGAAAGAACACACATTAAACATGCCTAGGACACATATTCGTCAAAGTTTCAAAGAGGTATTCAGTTGCAAAATCGCAGGTCAACATGATCCTGATGTCTGGAAAGGGACTGATGACTGATATGGCCATTACCAACAGGGGAAGTATGCATTCTTATCTTAAGAGAGTGCATTCTTTACTTTAATGGTTAAAGTAGATGTACAATGTATGTTTGATAGGCCAAAGTCAGGCCTTTTAGTTCAAGCTGAATCAGTTTTGAATCAGAATAGTTACCCCATATACTCCAATGTGTGAAAATCTCTTGCCACTGTTTAGTATGTCCAATTAATATTGCTTGAAGGACAGATTTACACACCTTCTGTTTTATGATACTACGTGGGAGAACTGTTCCCCAGTCAGAGACAATGTCCCATCACCAGAATACAATCAGGTGAAAAAGATACAACCACTTCACATAAAGCCTCTTCAAACATACCAATTCTCTTACAAATTTTTACCATAATTCCATCCACTCATACGTTCCTAACTGTAGCCTCTATTAGGACTTCATCCACAAGTTTTGATTTTACAATACTAGATAGGGAAAGTGTTCCCTGGCTGGACATAATATCCATTCCCATTAAAACATTCAGGTAAAGTTGACACAACTTCTTTACACAATACCAGCTTAAACATTCTAACTTTCATAATCCTATTGACGGTTACATTTTCAGGTAATCTCAATCTAATTGTAGCCCGAGTCAGGGCTTCACCAATAGGATTTGGTATGACAGTTAGTGGGAATCCCATATCAAGGACTCCTGGAAACTTCCTTCTCCACCTTCTGACCATTTTACCCACTCTTGTGCAAAAGGCCTTGGGTCCTCAGCGAGGGGTTGAGCCAAGGAACCTTGGCCCTTTTGTCAATCTTTATCCTGATTAATCTGTCTATCCACTGCCCCAAGCAAGTGCTGGTTACATTTCTCATTGTAATCTCTACCTTCTGACTTTTAAAATTTCTCCAAACAGGGGTGAATAGAACGAACTTTAGAACCATCTAAAGATTTCCACCCTGCTGGGACAAGTCCTGTGACCCTCCCTTTTCTTCTTTGTTTTGTTCCTATCAAAATTCACTTTATTCACCTTATTCCTTAAAAACCATTAAAAATTTCCTACCTTTTTGGGAAGAGACTCTCATCTCTCTCCTGGCCTCTCCCCATTCTCTTGTTAACTAACCTAATGTTTTTATTAGCATCTGTAAGACCCATAAGAGGAAGCTGAGACAGCAAATTTGATAAGGTTTCCCAAACTGTTTTTTGGTTTTGCAACAATAAGTTATATGGGATGCCCATGTGAAAGGGGCCCCCTTAACCATAGAATTTACTGTGGTCATTCCCTCGGGAATACCCTCCTGTGTATCTGAATCACATATAGCCATCTGTGATTGTTCCATAGTGAGCTGTGTGTCCTGTATCAACCCAAACATGCTCTTCCACTCTGCAGCATTCAAAACAAAAGATACAGCCCTTGAATTAGTTACTCTCACAATCCACTTCAGTAAAGTAAAGAAGTTGTGCCAACTTTACCTGAATGTTTTAATGGAAATGGATATTATGTCTGGCTGGGGCACACTTTCCCTACCTGTTATTGTAAAATCAAAACTCGTGGACAAAGTCCTAATAGAGGCTACAGTCAGGAACACGGTTCTTTTGGACATTAGTCAGCCATCTTCCCCCTCACTAGCAGGCTGTAATAAAATGCCCTTTCTCTGCCACCATCTTGCCTCTTGATGATTGGCTTTTGTCTCCCGGCAAGCAGATGGTGCCCTTTGTGCAGTAAAAATGATACTGATCTAAAATGAAACAATTCCTTCACCCTATATCCCCTGGTTTCAGTAGTTTCTTGGTTTTGTTACCACACAAAGGGCATGATCTGCTCACCACAAGACAAAAGCCAATCGTCAAGGGGCAAGATGGTGGAAAAAAGAGAAATGGTTTATTACAGTTTGCTAGCAAAAGGGAAGATGACCAATTCATGTCCAAAATAACCATCTTAAGGGGGCAAAGAATCTTACAGCAGTTATATAGGCTCGTGGGTTACAGGGGAGGGGGTTAGGAATGTTGTCCCTCGAGTGTTACAGACTGGGAGTCGCCACACCAGATCTTTCAGTTTTCATTGATGATGGCTATCAGCATAGACTCTCTGTTCGGGGGTCATCACATTCCTAAGGAACTCAAAAGGACAAAGTTATCATCTTATCGCAGCTGGGAGGTACATGCACAAACAGGGGTCATAAAATCTAGAGCAGTTACATCTCCTGGGGACGCAAATCCAGCTGGGTTAGTTAGTCAGAGGTCATTCAAAGTTACAATAGGTTTCTTTTCTTCAGTGTGGCTTCCCTTATGTCAACCTTGTGTTGAGCCAGTACCAATCCCCACTTTCTGTTTTGGTCATTCCTCAATCTTGAGGGAATGGGGTGACGACCACTCTAGCTGCTTCCTGCTGGTAAGGGACGTAGGCCTAACAAGGGCTTGAGGAATGACCAGTTTATAGTTGTAACTACCCACAAGTTCCAGAGCACTGTTCCTGGAGGGATTGATCTCCTTGGGTCTCTGGGAACAGACTTGACAAGAGAATTAAGAATCTTCAGCCTGAACAGAAGGTGTAACAAGAACATCACCAAAGGACATATTAGTAAATACAGCCATACCTCATTGGGAAGAATTCTTATTTATAAAGAGGTGCTGGGGTGTGACATCCCTATCTTGGCTTTCAGACGTAAATGTTAAAAACAGATGTACAAAGCCTGCCCAACAGGCCAGTCAGGGCTTTTTGTAAAAATTGGATTAAGCCAAATTAATTTTAAACCAAATGGCTCCCTCATATATTCCAATATATCCTATTGCTCTCCATTTATTGATCATTTTCCCCCTTTTTGATAATCTTTCTGTAGAAAGCATTGATGATCAAAATATCATCCCTGGGCACCAGGGTGGTTGCTCCTGCCCTGGTTCCCTCAAGTCCCTCAGTGCTAGGCCTTTATCCCATTGCTTTGCCTAGTTATCCATGTTGGGGGGAAAGAGTGGACAAGCATAGATATATACAAACTAACAGAAGAAGCTTTTCACATTTTTTTAAAAATTAATTTTAGATTGTGCAAGCATTGTACATGTGCTTTTTGTGACTCTTTAAGATTACATTGTTTACAACTGTAGAAAAGTCTAGCTTTAAAATAAGTTCTTAAGCTTTATCAGGAATAGTCTTTACCAGAAAGAGAAATCCATCCCAAGTCATAAAATTGATCAACCATCTCAAATTGTTGAGCCATCATTACTTTCACTTGCATACTAGTCTTACAACACTGAGTAAAGAAAACAATGATCAGTTTGAATATCATGAGTAATATAAGAATTCCAACAAGTAATAGAAATTGTAATCTGGATCTCAAAAAGGAACCAATAACTGAGGGAAACCAACCAAATAAATCAAGATTGAGTGTGGGCTTGCTCAAGGCATTCACTTGGTTTCTCATGTGCTTTAACAGGGATGACACATTGGAAGAATCATCAGGTATATGGACACAGCATTCAGTCTGAATGCAGCTGTTAGTTCAGTGTTAATCCTTCCCTGCATCCAAGGGAAACTCAGGGTACAGTGTTTTAGCCATCCCGGCAGTAGCCAAGGCCAGAGATTTGTTCCACATAACCCTTGAGTTCCATTAGGAGCCACCCAATGAATGCCTGGCCTTCAAGACCAGTCTGTTCTAAATCAATCACTTGCTTTAAGTATGATAGTATTTTAAAACCTTATATGGAACAATTATAAAATAGGCATACAGTTTAAGCATAACAAAAGTTTAAATAAGGAGATTTAAGGTTGGGAATACAGGCCTGGTCTGGACTCTTGGGACAGCTGTCTACAACAGATGCTGTCTTCTTCTCATCCTGGTATGGAGATATTTGCATTGGCCAGTTGAAGTCGGGTACTAGAAATAGGAATTGAAACCCACTCAGGTGAAGCCTTTTTAAACAAGAAATGTGAATCCATGAGTCTATGCCTTTTGATTCCACAGCTCATGAATTGGTTAAAAGTACCTGGTATGGTTCTTTCCAATAGGGCTGCAAAGAGTCTTTTATTTGATGTTTCTTCTGATAAATAAATTCTTCAGGTTATATTCCATGATCCTTAATGTCTGGGAGCTCTCTGTGAAAAGAATCAGCTACTAACCTCTTTTTTAAGTGCCTCAATAAGACCTTCACAATAATTAAGATTTTTTCCTTTAAGCAAAGTTAGTTCATACATTTGTCTAATTGCATAGGCTGTCCAGTTATTATCTTGGAAGGAGACAGCTGGCATTTACTAAAGGGTGTAGATCTAAGATTGAGGAGCACTAGCAGAAGAGCTTTTGGCCATGAGAGATTAAATGCTTCTGAAAGCTTTGCCAATTGAGTTTTGATTGTGCCATTAGTTCTTTCCACCAGTCCTGAGGATTGGGGATGGTAAGCACAGTGGAAGTGCTTCATTATTGGCCAAATATTACAAATAGACAATTATTTGTCCAATGAAATGAGTTCCCCAGGTCACTATGTAACTCAGTAGGAATTCCCAAACAGGAATTATTCTCTCTGACAATAACTTGCCTAAAGCCATTGCTCTTCTGTAAGGAAATGCCTCAACCCAATGTAAAGAACACATAGATCATTACAAGATATATTTACATCCTTGAGATGGTGACATATGGAGAACGTCCAATTGCCATACCTCAAAGGGTCCCTTAGGAAGGGGAAAGTGGCCTTGTGATTCATGAAAGAGTTTCCCTAGCTTATATTTTGGGCATATAACACAAAGAGTAGGTTTTATGGGCCACTGTGGGAGAAAGATTCCAAAAGTATTGTTTTCCCCATAAAATCATCTTTTCAGGTGCCCAACAGGTTAATTGGTGTATATGCTGGAGCAGTGGCAATTGTGCTCCAATAGGTACTATATGTTTCTTAGTGGGCCTGAACAACATCTGTGAGGGGGTGTTAAAAATTTCCCTTTTTGGGAGTGATGTCAGCATCATGGCGGAGTGAGATTCCCTCTTTGAATCTCTGCCCCCTACGACACAACAAAAACATCATTTGCATTCCAACAGAGCTCAATCAAACACTACAAAGGACTTCTAAGAAACCCCTGCTGCCATACATTGGACGGTGGAGGTGCGGGAAGCCCAAAAGGACACAAGGAGAGGTAAGAAATTGTACTCCCCCTCCCCAATCGATCAGCAAAGACAGCGCGGCTCGCAGACAGAGGGGGGAGGGGCGGCCCACAGCGGGAGGGCGGGAACAATCACCATCCAGGTGCTCTCACAGACTGTCGAGAGATCCCCACTGGGAAGCGACGATGGACTGTTTAGGAGGTGTAGCAGACACCCTAAGAGAGCCAGAAAGGAAACCCCTGGGTTGAGCAGGAGAAAGAGAGGACCCCTCCCCCCACACACCCTGCGTTTCAGCACAATCCCTCTGGGGGCTGCAGCGGGCTCAGAGCATACCGCTCACAATCTCCATCCAGTGGCAGCAGGGGGAAACTGCAGGACCAACTTTATCATGAGGGGAAAAAATAAGGCCATCCCCGTCGGATCCTTGTGACAATTTGTCATGGCTACAGACCAAAAGGAAAATGACAAACATGCAGAAACCAACCCTGAAGGCACAGAATTTGATAACCTGAATGACAGAGAATTCAAAATAGCTATCATAAACAAACTCAATGAAATACAAGAGAACACACAGAAACAAATCAACGAATTCAGGGATTTCGTCACAAAAGAGATTGAAACCATAAAGAAAAACCAATCAGAATTATTGGAGATGAAAAACAAAATCAACGAGATAGTGGAAAAAATGGAGTCTTTAAAGAGCAGAACTGACAGTATGGAGGAACGAATTAGCACTATTGAGGATAGCCACGCAGAAACGCTCCAGATAGAGGAGGAGAGAGAGCTAAGACTAAAAAGAAATGAAGAAATTCTTTGAGAAATATCAGACTCAATGAGGAAAAGCAACATAAGGATAATAGGTATTCCAGAAGGAGAAGAAAGAGAAAAAGGAGCAGAGAGTTTGTTCAAAGAAATAATAGCTGAGAACTTCCCCAACCTAGGGAACGAGAGGGAAATAACAGTGAATGAAATCAATAGATCACCTAAATATATAAACAGGAATAAAAAATCATCTCCCCACATAGTAGCAAACTTGAAAAATGCCCGTGACAAGGAAATAATATTAAGGGCAGCTAAACAAAAAAACAAAATAAAATACAAAGGAAACCCCATCAGGCTCTCAGCTGATTTCTCGACAGAAACTCTACAGGCTAGGAGAGACTGGAATTACATATTTAAAATCATGAAAGCCAAATCCTTCAGCCAAGAATACTTTATCCAGCAAAAATATCCTTCAAATATGATGGAGAAATAATAACTCTCCCTGATAAACAAAAGCTAAGAGAGTTCATCACCACAAGACCCCCACTACAAGAAATGCTCAAGAAGGCCCTTAGGCCTGAAAAAAAACAAATGAGAAAGGGGATACAAAGATTTCAGCAAGGAGACTAAACCAGAACAAACTACAGTTGGATAACATCAAAAATTAATTCAAGCTCATCACTGGAAACACACATTCATGACACAAGATGGAATAAAGAGATAACAAATAAGGAGGGGAATAGGTAAGGGATTGAATCGACCCAGCCTCAGGAAAAAGGAGGCTTCTGAAAATGTACTTTCTTATCCAGGAGATCGCTTATATAAACCTCACAGTAACCACTAAACAAATAACCAGAAGAGAACCACACATGACAAATAAAGAGAAAACCAACAGAATGAGCATGCAGAAATACCAAATTGAATTTGCAGTCCGAAACACAAGGCACAAGAAACAAAGGAAATGCAAAAGAACCAGAAAATGAACAATAAAATAGCAACATTAAACCCTCATATATCAATAATCACTCTAAATGTAAATGGATTGAATTCTCCAATCAAAAGACACAGAGTGGCGGGATGGATTAAAAACCAAGATCTACCAATCTGCTGCCTCTAGGAAACACATCTCAGCTCTAAAGACAAACACAGACTCAAAATAAAAGGAACAATACTCCAAGCTAATGGCAAACAAAAGAAAGCAGGAGTAGCCATACTTATATCAGACAAAGTAGACTTCAAAATAAAAAAGGTAATGAGAGACAAAGAAGGGCAATATATAATGATAAAAGGGACACTTCACCAAGAAGACATAACACTTATAAATATCTATGCACCCAACACAGGAGCACCAAAGTACATAAAACAACTGCTAAAAAACCTTAAAGGAGATATTAACAATAACACAATAATAGTAGGGGATCTTAACACCCCCCTTACATCAATGGATAGATCATCCAGACAAAAAGTCAATAAGAAAATAATGGACTTAAACGAAAAACTAGACGCAATGGACTTAATAGATATATACAGAGCACTCCACCCAAAAAATGCAGAGTACACATTCTTCTCAAGTGCACATGCAACATTCTCAAGGATAGACCATATATTAGGAAACAAGGCAAACCTCTATAAATTTAAGAAGATTGAAATCATTACAAGCATCTTTTCTGATCATAATGCTGTGAAACTAGAAATCAACTGCAAGGAAAAAACTAGGAAAGGGACAAAGATGTGCAGACTAAACAACATGCTACTGAACAACCAATGGGTCATTGATGAAATTAAAGGAGAAATCAAAAGCTATCTAGAGACAAATGAAAAGGAAAATACACCATACCAACTCATATGGGATGCAGCAAAAGCGGTCCTGAGAGGGAAATTCATAGCAATACAAGCTCACCTTAACAAACAAGAAAAATCCCAAATGAATAACCTTAAATTGCACCTAACAGAATTAGAAAAAGAAGAACAGACAAAGCCCCGAATCAGCAGAAGGAGGGAAATAATAAAAATCAGAGCGGAAATAAATGAAATTGAAAACCAAAAAAACAGTAGAAAGGATCAATGAAACAAAGAGCTGGTTCTTTGAGAAGATAAATAAAATTGACAAACCCTTAGCCAGACTCACTAAGAAAAAAAGGGAGAAGACTCAAATAAATAAAATTAGAAATGAAAGAGGAGAAATTACAACAGACACCACAGAAATACAAGGGATTATTAGGGAATACTATGAAAAACTTTACGCCAACAAATTGGACAACCTAGAGGAAATGGACAAATTCTTGGACGCGTACAACCTCCCAAAACTGAATCAAGAAGAAATAGAGAATCTGAACAGACCAATCACAAGTAAAGAGATTGAAACAGTAATCAAAAACCTCCCAAAAAATAAAAGCCCAGGACCAGATGGCTTCCCTGGAGAAGTTTATCAAACGTTCCAAGAAGATTTAGCACCTATCCTTCTCAAACTATTCCAAAAAATAGAGGAAGATGGAATACTTCCCAACACATTCTATGAGGCTGACATCATCCTGATACCAAAGCCAGACAAGGACAATACAAAGAAGGAAAACTACAGGCCGATATCACTGATGAACATAGACGCAAAAATCCTCAACAAAATATTGGCAAACCGAATACAGCAATACATCAAAAAGATCATACACCACGATCAAGTGGGATTTATACCAGGGACACAGGGATGGTTCAACATCTGCAAATCAATCAACGTGATACACCACATTAACAAAATGAAGAATAAAAACCACAGGATCATCTCAATCGATGCAGAGAAGGCATTCGACAAGATCCAGCATCCATTTATGATAAAAACTCTCAACAAAATGGGTGTAGAAGGAAAGTACCTCAACATAATAAGGGCCATATATGACAAACCTATAGCAAACATCCTACTCAACGGGGAAAAACTGAAAGCCATTCCTTTGAGGACAGGAACAAGACAAGGGTGCCCACTCTCACCGCTCTTATTCAACATAGTACTGGAAGTTCTGGCCAGAGCAATTAGGCAAGAAAAATGAATAAAAGGACTCCAAATAGGCAATGAAGAAGTGAAACTCTCACTATTTGCAGACGACATGATCTTATACATAGAAAACCCAAAAAATTCCATTGGAAAACTACTGGAAATAATCAACAATTACAGTAAAGTGGCAGGGTATAAAATCAACTTACAAAAATCAATTGCATTTCTATACACTAACAATGAACCAACAGAAAGAGAACTCAAAAAGACAATCCCATTTACAGTTGCAACAAAAAGAATAAAATATCTGGGAATAAATTTAACCAAGGAGGTCAAAGACCTATACAATGAAAACTATAAGACACTATTGAAAGAAATCGAGGAGGACATAAAGAAATGGAAAAATATTCCATGCACATGGATTGGAAGAATAAATATAGTTAAAATGTCCATTCTACCTAAAGCAATCTACAGGTTCAATGCAATCCCAATCAGAATCCCAATGTCATTCTTCACGGTAATAGAACAAAAACTACTGAAATTCATATGGGGCAACAAAACAGCCCGAATAGCTAAAGCAATTCTGAAAAAAAAAAAAAAAAAAAAAACAAAGCTGGAGGCATCACAATCCCTGATTTCAAAATATACTATAAAGCTACAGTAATCAAAACAGCATGGTACTGGTACAAGAATAGACACACAGATCAATGGAACAGAATTGAAAGCCCAGAAATAAAACCACACACCTATGGACAGCTAATCTTCAACAAAGGAGCAAAGAACATACATTGGAGAGAGGGAAGTCCCTTCAATAAATGGTGCTGGGAAAATTGGACAGCAACATGCAAAAGAATGAAAGTAGACCATCTCCTATCGCCATATACAAAAATCAATTCAAAATGGATCAAGGACCTGAAAGTGAGACCTGAAACTATAAAACTCCTGGAAGAAAATATAGGCAGTACACTAACTGAGATTGGACATAAAGGGATCCTTTCAGATTCCATGTCTACTTGGACAAGGGAAACAAAAGAAAAAATAAACAAGTGGGACCTCATCAGACTAAAGAGCTTCTACAAGGCAAATGAAACCAGGATCAAAATGAATAAACAACCCACCAGCTGGGAGAAAATATTTGCAAATCGTTTGTCCGACAAGGGATTAATCTCAGTAATATATAAAGATCTCATACAACTGAGCAACAAAAAAACAAACAACCCGATCAAAAAATGGGCAGAGGATATGAACAGACATTTTTCCAAGGAAGAGATACAGATGGCCAATAGACACATGAAAAGATGTTCAACATCACTAATCATCAGGGAAATGCAAATCAAAACTACACTAAGATATCACCTTACACAAGTTAGAATGGCTATAATCACAAAGACAAATAACAACAAATGCTGGAGAGGTTGTGGAGAAACGGGGACTCTCATTCACTGCTGGTGGGAATGCAAACTGGTGCAGCCTCTATGGAAAACAGTATGGAGAGTCCTCAAAAAATTAAAAATAGAAATACCGTATGATCCAGCAATCCCACTCTTGGGCATCTACCCAATGGACATGAAATCAACCATCACAGGAGGCATATGCACCCCTATGTTCATTGAAGCATTACTCACTATAGCCAAGAAGTGGAAGCAACCCAAGTGTCCCTCGACTGATGATTGGTTAAAGAAGATGTGGTATACACATACAATGGAATACTACTCAGCCATAAGAAAAGACACAATTGTCCCATTTGCAACAACATGGATGGACCTAGAGGGTATTATGTTAAGTGAAATAAGCCAGAGAGAGAAGGACAGACACTGCATGAACTCACTCATATATGGAATATAAGTGAACACACGGACAGAGAGAACAGATTGGTGGTTACCAAGGGGAAGGTTGGTGGGGGGTGGGCACAAGGGGTGAAGGGTTACATCCACAAGGTGACGGACAAACAAAAATGTACAACTAAAACCCCATAGTGTTATAAACTATTAAGACATCAATAAAAAAATGGTAAAAAAAAAATTTCCCTTTTTGACTGCCATATCTGTTTCTCTTCTGTGGGGAATTCTTAAGCCCATAGAAGGAAATCTTTTACTGGGTTATCAGAGTTAATAGAAAGTAACAGGCATTCTCGAGGCTGGACAGCATATCCAGCTTGATAATGTCTTGCTTATCGTTTAAGTAAGACCCATCTGTAAACCAAATTAGATAATAGAACACAGTCGTGGTCTTTCCTCTTATGATGTTGGAAGCAAGGTAGCAAGATTAAAATAGTGAACAATATTTACCTACACAATTTAACCTAAGAAGGTTTATCGTTTACTTGATAATCCCAATCCTTTCCATGCAATTTAGCATACCAAACAAGCCTAATTAGTATCTCCCTTTTTTTAAATTTTTTTATTTTTATTTATTTATTTTTGTGAGGAAGACCAGCCCTGAGCTAACATCCGTTGCCAATCCTCCCCTTTTTTGCTGAGGAAGACCGGCCCTGGGCTAACATCGTGCCCATCTTCCTCTACTTTATATGGGACGCCGCCACGGCATGGCTGACGAGCAGTGCGTCGGCGGGCGGCCGAGATCCGACCCTGCGAACCCCGGGCTGCCAAGCGCAGACTAAACCGCTGCGCCACCAGGCGGCCCCAATATCTCCCTTTTTATAGGAAGAGAGAATAAATTTCTTTGAGAAGTCTCAGGGCCCTTTGGAAATTCTCAAAGAAAAAATTCAAGAGAAAGACTTTATTTAAGAGAGGCATTTGGGGGAGTTTGTCAAAAATATCGAAAGGTTTTAAAACACTTGGTCAGATGAGATCAAGGGGTTGCTGATCTTCTCACCATGAAACAATGCTCAGTTATCCATTCAATCAAATTGACAACAGAAACAGAGTGCTTAAATAGTAAAGAAGCCTTAATAGAGAGACCTCAGTCTTTTAGGTAAACTTGCTCAAAGGTAAAAAAACCTTTTCATATGATAGGCTTTTTACCAACTTTGAGAAAATTATCCTTTTAAGAGAAAGAGAAAACCAAATTTTAATTTTGTACCAGTTTACTTTTTGACATTAAAACTCATTTACTTAATTGGATTTATTTTAATCTTAGCCAACTTGACCATGGATAAAACTCCTCAGATTTTACTTTCACAAACTTTCTGTCACTTACTTTTTACATTGCAAATCTTTCCCATGCCTTCCTTCCTTCCCTTCTAGTACTTTAGGACAAATTTATCTTTCTTAACCAAACAAAAATACTTCCATTCTTAATACCTTTTTTTTTGTTACTGAGAACATACATCTTACTTTTCTTTTTTTTTTTTTTTAATATCTAGTGAATTTTTTTTTTTTGCTTTTTTCTCCCCAAAGCCCCAGTAGATAGTTGTATGTCATAGTTGTGCATCCTTCTAGTTGCTCTATGTGCACACCATCTCAGCATGGCTTGACAAGCAGTGCATTTTTACACTAGCATTCAGTAGCCTGACAAACCTACAAACACTTTTCACAATGTCTAGAAACATGTTACTTTATGGTACAATCTTAATAAAATACAAGACATGTTTACTAATAGATCTAAAACACCTTTTAGTTTTTCTGTAATATGCCAAAAGCAGATAAACTTAGATATGTTTAGCAATAATGTTTCAGTATTTTATCTTATTTGAAAATGACCCATATACTCAACAAATTTTTATCATTAACTTAATTTAGCAAAACTCTAAAGTTTGAAGTTACTAAAAGGAATTTGGAAGCTGTTTTTCTTTTCAAGTATACAGGCCATAAAACATAACTATTGTACCCAAAAATTCTTACCCATTTTCATTTATCTAAATCATTCATTTCCAACCAATTACCCAAGAAAACTTCATGAGACATTAGACAAAATTAACTATCATTTGAAGTTATTATTTTTGTTAGCCAGTTTTATAATAGCATATCATGTTAACTTGAAAGACATTTGGGTTAATTTCCATTACCTTTAGAATTTACGTAAGAGCTTACTTTAGGCCAATTAAACAGAGCTCTTAATTTTGACCATACCATCCAGAGGTAAAATATCACACACATAACATTCAAACAAATACACAGAGACTGCACAGCTAGTGTTAAAAGTAACTGCCATGAATCAGGTACAAGGCTCCCTAGTTATGAATCCAAATTTTTGTTTTAAGCCTTTTTTACTGATATTTGTGGCGAAGATGCTAGAATTTTGGCAAGGGTGCTCTTGTGGCTGCTTTTTTTTTTTTTTTTTTTTTTTGTCTCTTTGACTTTTTAACTTTTTTTCTCTTCAGTCCTAGGGATTAGTGATAGGCTAGATATTTCCCAGATGATTTGCAAGCTCTTTGAGACAAGGGAAATGGGTGGAACCTGAACTGCCTCTAGAACTGCATTTCCAGTCTTGCAAGGATTTTTTTTAAGGACAATTGCTCATAATTTCTCAGAAATTGGGTTGTAACTCAAATGACATTATAGGTTGATCTACCTGTCCAACTACATCACAAAGGCACAGAGAAACCACTCAAGTTTTCTCCAAGATGGGGTTCCTGGGGCGTGTTTGCCTTATCAGTTTTTAACGTCCCAATATCTAGAAGCATTTTAAGTGGAACAGGGGAAGCTTTGGGATTGGAAAAGGACAAGTGAACCCTGAACCTCCTTCCAGAGCCACACCTCTGGCCCTGCAGAGATCCACAAGACAAAGATGGCTTCCTCCAGTTCCCCAAAGAACTGGAAAGAGGTCGATCCACCCTTTCAGGTACACTTTTTCAATTTAGAAGTTTTTCCAATTTAAGGACTCATTCTCTGATCTTTGAAGAGTAGGAACTCAATAGCAGCCTTCGCAAGCTCCAGAGAGTTCACTACTTAAAACAGCCCAAGAAAGCAAAGGCTTCCACTGCACAGGTGGTAGTGCACTAACAAACAACAAAGGTTGAGATGACAAAGGCCCCTGATGGACTGGGACCCCTCATGACCAAAGAGGTCACAAAGACAAGCTCTCAAGACATAGAACAAGAAAAAAGGAAAAAAAAAAAACAAACCTCATCTGATATGCACATTAACAGCTTTAGCTAACCTTGAGTCTCTTGGAGCTAGAATAATGCCTAGTGGGGATGTGCCACGGAGTTGGGGGTTGTGTGTGCTTTGCAGAAAACCTCATCATTGCACAGACATTTTCTTGAAGTTGGTGGAGGACCTGTGTCATCTACCCCATTCTGTGACCCAACTGATCCTTTCATGGGAGAATTCTTGAGGTGGTGAGCTCCCTAATGGCTCTTAACTGCTCGACCCACGCCTGCCAAATTTGTGGCTCTTTTGGCTTCCAAGATTCCTTTACGAATAGCTTCCACCTTATATGCATACTCCATAGGCGGGCCCTACAGCAAAGTTCACTGCGGGCCTGCCCAGACAACAGGCTTATGGAGATGCCTGCGTCTTGCTCTAAGGTTTTGCCTTTATGTTAAATGACACAAAAGAACAGAGACAAGGAAATATAGTGACCCTCTCTGGGAGGAGAAGGATCAATAAATCAGTGAGTACCCAGGAGCTCATACTACTTACTTGCAGCTGAAAGTCGCCCAATTCAGGAGAATGCAGCTCAAGGGGTTGGTTATAGGTGGGGATCGAATTAGCATTTCCCATTGTTTCAGAATTTAGACACGGCTGGTCAGAAGTATATTTATGCTGCAGCTAGAGTCAGATCGTGGAAATTTCAAGCATCCCTGAAATCAAGACCCTTACAATGAAGGCCCAGCCAAGGCTTTCTTCAAATGGCCAACGTAAGTCCCCTGAGCCTAACAGCAGTTTGGTAGGACACTTAACCACAAACAGGAGTGCAACCCACATTTCTGTCCGACTATCTCTGACTGCAAAATGAGGTATAACCATACTTTTGTCTGACCCTGTTTTGGGACTCCCCCCCAACCTGATTATCCTAAAACAAGCTTGGTAAGACTCTACAGTTCTCTGTAAACATTTACAGCTTCTGGAAACTTTTGGTCGAAAAGTGGAGCCCTTGACTCTTTAAAGATAAAAGATTTTTCTTTGTTCCTTGGTTTGGAGGCTCAAAAAGGAGCCCAAAATGGCCACTGCAGTTTTAAACTATCCCAGGTTATCTTGCCAGCTATTTACAGTCATCTCCATTATAGGGGCTTTTCCCAAGGTGGCCACAATAATCAAAGGTAATTTCTAAAGAGAGTTTGTTACGATCACCAAGAAACTCAGTCCGCAATCAGCCAATTTTTAACAAGTAACACAGTCATAGACAAACATACACAGACATCAAAATCCAATATTCTGGGACTCTAACCCAGGGTACTCTGGGATTCTAACCCAGAGCTTGGGACTCTAACCCAATCCTTTTGAGTGCCTCTAGTGGCTGTAACCTCTATATTGTCTCCCACAATCCTAGCTCAAGACTCTAACCCAGCAACCAAATCTCACCAGAGGGGCCCACTATCCTGATGAGACAGACAATTAGGCACAGACACATTTCAATGAGGTCACTCACCCAAATCTGGTGCCAACCCACCAGAAGTAGCTGTTTCTCTTTCCACCATAGGGAACATTAGGAGGCAGTGGTGTCTGCACAGGAGAGCAGGAAGGGCAGATCCCCAAGGCAAACAGAGTCTTGGCAGCTGCTTACCCAACAGGTCGCCTGTCCGAGGTCAGTTGGCCATGAGGAGGACTTAGAGTCCCACCAGAGTCGCCAGATTTGTTACCACACAAAGGGCACGATCTGCTCACCACAAGACAAAAGCCAATCGTCAAGAGGCAAGATGGTGGAAAAAAGAGAAAGGAAAAGAGAAAAGCAAAAGAGAAAAAAGAGAAAGCAAAAAGGAAGATGGCCAATTCATGTCTAAAATAACCATCTTAAGGGGGCACAGAATCTTCCAGCAGTTATATAGGCTGGTGGGTTACAGGGGAGGGAGTTAGGAATGTTGATTCTCGGGTGTTACAGACCGGGAGTCGTCACACCAGATCTCAATCCCACAAGACTGCCCCCCTCTCCTTCAGACACCAATCACAAACCCAGGTTGTTACCTCTCCTTCTGACTATCTGGCTGTAAATCAGAGGTTCCCACGACCTCTTTCTTGGGTTTTTTAATTTGCTAGAGGGCACACAGAAACATTTTACTTACTAGACTACTGGTTTATTACAAAAGGATATAACTTAGGAAAAGCCAGATGGAAGAGATGCATAGGGCAAGGTATGGGGAAAGGGTGCAGAGCTTCCATGCTCTCTTTGAGCAGGCCATTTTCTCCAAATTTCCATGTGTTTGATACTGGCTCAATAGAAGGTTGACATAAGGGAAACCATATTGTATAAAAGAAACCATATTATGACTTTGAATGACCTGACTAACTCTGGATTTCATGGTCCCTCCCAGCTGCTATAAGTTGATAACTTTGTTCTGTTGAGTTCCTTAGGAATGTGATGACCCCCGGGAAGAGAGTCTATGCTGATAGCCATCATCAGTAACAACTGAAAGATCAAGGTGTATGGCATTGCTCCAGTCTCTGATGCATATCAAGTAAAACAAGACTGCCAAGAACTAAGAACAGATGGATGCCCCACCCTGAGACTAGATATCTTCCCGACCTGGAGATCAGATGGATGCCTCTGCCCTGAGACCAGATGCCTCCTCCACCCTGAAACCAGCCCCATATATAACTGGCCTGTAGTCTTTGTTCTGTAAGATGGTTCTTTGATACATTAGTCGGCCATCTTCCCTCTTGCTAGCAAGCTGTAATAAACTACCCTCTCTTTTCCACCATCTTGCCTCTTGAGATTGGCTTTTGTCTTGCGGTGAGCAGATCATGCCCTTTGTGTGGTAACATATTCACCAACCTGGAAGTTCTCTGAACCCCATCCTTTTGGGTTTCTATGCTGGTTTCATTACAGAGGCATGACTGCTTGATTTTGGTGATGATTGAACTCAATCTCCAGCCCCTTTCCCCTCCCCAGACGTCAGGGTGTGAGTCTGAAAGTTACAACTCTCTAATCACATGCTTGGTTCTCCTGGCAACTAGCACCTTCATCCTTAGGTGTTGTCCAAGAATCACCTCATTAACATAACTAAAGACACATTTATTGTTCTCATCATTTAGGAAATTCCAAGGGTTTTAGGAGCTCTGTACCAGAAACTGTGGACAAGACCAAATATACATTTCTTATTAGAAATCATAATATCACACTGGGTAAGAGATATGTTTATGAAACTCAGAATGGGGCACAGAGTATGTGGATATATGTGCTTCATATGAATGCTTACTAAATGTTCAACATTGCAGATGTGGATTTTAATACTGGGATAGGAAAGAAGGTCGATTATGTGGATTTTTATTTAAAAAACACTTACATAAGGCTTACTATGTGCCAGGCATAGTTCTTAGCATTTTACAAAAATTAAATCATTTAATCCATAAGATATCAAATAGCTCCTTCCCCAACCATACAAGTATTTGCTGGGCCATGTACAAAGTGGCCATGGCAGGAGGGAAGGACTTTATGTACAGGTTCAACAAAATGAACATCTCTTCATCAAGGCTGATGTTACCACCACTACTGCCATCTGCCAATCTGTCAACAGCACAGACCAATGTGAAAGTCCATACCCTAGGGAGATAGCCAGCCACTAGACTGGACTCAGGTTAATTACACTGGATTCATGGTCGAGGCAGGGATTTGACCCAACTGACATAGACATTTATTCTGGATATGGATTTTCCTTCCTGCCCTCAGTGCCTCCGCCCACACCACATCTATGAAGTTGAAACCAGTAAATAGTTAGCTTTTGATGATTAGGTAGCTAGTAACTAAAGTGAGTTTTTTTTACAATTATTAATTATAGATTTTAATTGTTCACCCACCCATTGTTAACTGTGCTGCCTAGGCAATATACTATCTGACTCCCACTAGGTTCTTGCAGAAAACATCTCCCTGGTGCCTGAGTCTTCATGGTAACGATGTTTGAGCTGTTACAGAAACAATAATTGACAAAGGAATCAGTCCTCATGTTTTCTCTTCATTTAGATCTGATAGAGACATTTTATTACACAATGCTCCAGTGATTCTTGGGAAGAATCTGTGAAAAAAGTTGTCTCTCAATTTTAAAACAAGATGCAGATTTTTAATAATGAAATAAGTTACATAAAAAGTGGAACTGTGATCATTTTTTTATGAGTGTTCATAACCTGAGGTAATTTGATATAAACACCTTCAGCATTGTGATTGAGCACTCAAGAAGTTTCTTCTCCTCCACCTTCTAAAGTGGTCTAAAAAGAGAACTTCCCACAGTAAACTGAGTTCCCAGGGAACTCTACCTTCAGACAGAGCATGAAGGAGGGTGGATCTACTTTTGTATGGAATTTCAGCCTGAGTTCAAAATACCTGGACCTTCCAGAGAACCTTAAACTACGAGCTAGGTTTAAGGAAGGTTTATAGGTTTAAGGAAGTTCTGGAATGACAGTGTCCCCATATATATGGAAGATACAAATACAAATCCCCTCTAGAGAAGATGCTTTCATCATAGGCCTCAAATTATTCTGAATTTCTGAAAATTAGTTTCAGAGAAAATTACAAGCACACAAAGAATCAGGGCAACATTAGTGAGAAGCAGTTGAAACAAAGATGAAAGAAACAGACCAAGAAAAATTGAAATTATTGAACACAGACTATAAAACAATAAAGTTTATTACGTTTTTCTTGTACCTTTTATCTGGTGAAATATGACAAACATAGAAAAGTACACAAACCAAGATGTCCAGCTCAACAATGTACCACAAAATGAACAGTCGTGTAACTACCACTACAACAACAACAAAAAACCTTGCCCGTGCCCCAGAAGTCACTCTCATGATTCTTCCAAATGACTACTCCCTCTCTCTTGCTCAGAGGTTTTGACTTCCTGATTTTTATGCTAATCACTTCATTGTTTTTACTCAGTTTTACCACTTAAGCTTGGATCTCTACATATTAGTTTGTCTGTGTTTTACACTTTTTCTAAATGGAATCATAAATTATGTATTCTTTTGTGCCTGGCTTCTTTTACTCAACATTGTGTTTGTGAGATTCATCCATGCTGTTGTATGATGAACTTTGTGTATCTGAACTTTGTTCCCTTTCATTGCTCTGTAGAATATAACATAGATTATTTGTCCATTCTAAAATTGATGGACATGTGGCTTGTTTCATTTTTAGCTATTATGAATAATGTTGCCACAGATGTCTTTGCTATTCTTGTATTTTTATACTTCCATATTAATTTTAGAATCATCTTGTCAAGTTCTAAAAAAGAAAATTGGGTCTTTGAATGGGATCGAATATGTATAGATAGATAGATAGATAGATAGATAGATAGATAGATAGATAGATAGATAGATGGATAGATAGATAGATAGATATAAATATCAGTTTGGAGAGATTGTTAGCTTTATAATATTGCTGTTCTGAAATCTCATTATCCTCATTCATATCAAATGCCTCCATTTATTTAGCTCTTCTTTAATTTTTCTCAAAAATCTTTTATAGTTTTCTGCCCTACAGCACAAAATAGGACCTCCAGTACAAAGTTGAGTAGAAGTGGTTGATGGTGGGTATTGCTGCCAATTTCTTGATATCATACAAAAAACTCTGAACATGTTACCATTAGTGTGATATTTACTCTAGGTTTTTTTATCGTTACCTTTTACAATATTAAGAAGTTTCTTTCTAATGCTAATTTTAACCATTAATGTATATTGAATTTTATCAAATGCTTTTTCTGCATCTATTAAGATGACTGTATGATTTTTCCTTTTTATTCTGATAATATGCTAAATTGCATTAATTGATTTTTTTGAATGATAAACCACTTTTGAAATTCTGGAATAGACTAAAATCAGTCAAAATGTATCAATCTCCCTGCACATTTCTGAGATTTAATTGAAACTACAAGACAGACTGTTGAAAATTAGGCCCAGGGTCTAGTAGAAAATGTGGCAGAACAGCAAAGGAGACTAAGTGCACAGCCTCCACAGGTGTCCTATGTCACCATCAAGGTCCAATTGGGAATACTCAGACAAATGAACATGGGAATCTCAAACCACTTGATTCTCCTGAATCTTCCAGACCAACATAAGCAGACTCTTACTACTTGCCAGAGGAAAGCAGTATCCCTTTTCCTGGAAATCATACAACAACTTTGTAAGGTAGGTGTCTCACAAAATGATACTTGGTCTCCTCAATATCTGCCCCTCCAATCCTCATTCCTCCCAGGCTATAACCCATGGAAAGGCACACTCTTCATTCTGGGAGAGAGAACTTACACAGAAAGATGTGCAAGACCTGACTAGTATGTACCAGCAGGAACCTAGGACAACATGTGCAAGAGTGGACTTTGAGGGTATTGAACCAGGGTACAGAATAAAAGGTTGGATAGGGTAGAATTAAATGACAGGAAAAACTTGCCCATGACTTGGAATTTAAGCTTCTAGAAAGAAATGATACGTGGACCAGATTCTAATACTTTGTCCAGAAAGGCCAATGGCTCTTTGAAGAGTAGACACAATTAATGGCTAATAAATATTGTAGAGATAATGAACGATCCTTGGGCATAGTATGGAGGAGAATATCAGAAGGCTCAGAGATGCAGGAATGTTAGAATGGGTTTACTGTACAAAACCTGAGAACCCAACAATTATCTTCCCTAAGAGGGCCCAGAAGACACTGTCCTCACTAGTGAGGAATGCACTAGTGAGGAGAATACTGAATGTTTGTGAAGCTCAGTGGGAAGCTATCCCTACAGGCAAGCATTTGTGGTATGTGATGCTGGCAAAGACCTAGGCACTCTGATATGAATGAGGATAATGAGATTTCAGAACAGCAGAGACCAAATGGCTTCACATAACTATTAGTGGCAAAGTAGATTTAACTACTGTAGTAGCAGCAAGACCACCATGGCAATCAACGTATTTTGACAATAGGAGTTTGTGGCTATGCCTAATAAATCATGGTGTTCCTGGGAGTGAGAAAGATAGCCAGCCAAATAGAATGTTGCTTGATTTGTTTAATAAAAATATTTGGGAGCTGATATATAGCTATTACAATGGACAATTGCAGCCTGTCACCCTGTTTTTTAGGTATAAAACAGGTCACAGCACAAGAGCCCACTGTTAGAAGGGGAAGATGACTCTCTTTAAGGAAGGACAATGCTACTACAACTAAAGACTGCAAGTGTTCCTTCTATACTTTCCTAAAGAGATCTGCAGCCCTTTGCCTGGGTAACTGCACTTGGAAAAGTCAATTATCCAGAATTATCAAAGAAAGTGAAATATAGTTCCTGAGCTACCTCTGATATGAGGTGACTTAAAACACCATAATGGTCCTCCAGTTAGAGTGGAGTCCTACAGACATCAAGAGACGAATAGAATTTAGGCCCAAATACATCTCAAAGTGGGTCCAAAGCATTCACAGACCTACCATGTGATTATTTCCCAGGTCCCTGGGTGTATAATTGAGATAAATATACTTATCAGCTGGAAGAACCCTGTGTAGAAAAGAGTCAACAAGCAAGCCTAACACTGCTATCCTTAGAAGCCCTGCTTGCAAGACTGGCCTGTGGTTGCTACCTGGGAACTTGGATTTGGGGAGTATTCCCAAATCCCAAATCTGTTACCACTGGCTTTCTTGGAATTCTGCCTTCACATATCCCAGTTGCCTGGACATGATTCTAAGCTAAAATCTGATACTATCTTCTACGGACCATTTCAGTCTCAGCATGAGCTGTGCTAAACTGAAAGCAGGCACAGGCTCGGTAAAGGGAACACAGATTCTGCAACTGTTGCACAGTTATGATACCCCTTTGTGGGGCCCTAAACAGTGAAAATTTTTCATCATGGATGTTGGCAGGACCATCTGGGTCATTTACAGATGCCCATGGGAAAGGGGTTATTCTCTGACGGGGCCATCTGAAATTGAGGTATTACTTGGCTCTATATTTCTGATATAGAGAGATATACAGAGACTGGTTGCATTCTTAACTTGTGATTACTGTGGAAAGCTGCAAGTTGGGGGAAGACACATCACAGCAACTGTGGCCCCTTGACCCGCTCATGATAAATCAGACTCTGGACCCCCAATGGGGGATGTTCCACTGCTGCTGGCTTGCTGTGTTCAGATTTCTAGATTCGTTGCAATTTGCATCAATGGATTGATAGCCTGACTCTATTTTCCTCACCTTTTTCCTGGTACACACATCTTATTAAGGCAATTTGATTGTGAAATGCAACTGTCTCCAGAAAGAGATGGATCTGTGTAAATCCATTTTGAAAATTCAGGATATCATCATGACCAGTTCCTTAACATGCAATGACTTTCTGGTTAAATTGTATAGAAATGTTTTTCTATGAAAATGCTTTTGTCCCTCTTTCATATAACCCTTCCAGACAAAAGATCTGAGTAAGACTAGGGTATGACTGAAAAAATATAGTTATAATTGCTGAATGGGACACAATGATTTTATAAAAATGGAGAAAACTCACCCGCTACCTGGGGAGGCACAGGGAGTGGAGAAGATACTAATGATCTTTGTTTTTCAGAACTGTTTCTGGAAGCTTCCCTCTTTTCTTGAAGAAAAACTTCCCATGCTGTCTTCCCAAGCTGCTGTGAGTACTCTGAATTCAAGTGTACTGCTGAGTGCACAATCCCACTTGACAGTGCTGACTATGAGACAGCAGAGGATGGCCCCAGCTCCTGCACTTTCCATGCAGAACACTTCCACGTATTGTCCACACACCTGAGGTGGATGAACCAATATCATGGACAAGCAATCCAAAACTGTTTGGAACTGACTGGCTCAGACAGTTGGTTTCCCTCTGAAACCAAGGACTGAACTAAATTCTTGGGACCAAACTGAGAATCCTGGAACAGGAGACCCCATAGTTGGAGCCCATCTTTGAGTCCTTGTTAACCTGTACTGCCTACTAACGTATGTCCTGCTTGGGGTGCCCTTGTAAACTCTGTTTCCAGAGGTACCACGTGTGCCCTCTGGCATTATAGTTCTTCTGTATGTACTCTGACCATCATGATACTACCTTAGCCCTACAAGTCATTTGAGTCAGCTTCAACTTACTGGCCAGAGTTGTGCTGTGCCTGAGTTGATGCCTTGGGCCAGGTAAGAAGCTTAATACAAAACTTAAGCAGGAATTCACCTAGTTTTCTATGATAGATCTTTACAGTTGGATTTGTTTTAATTGGCCAGATCTAGGACCCATGAAAGGCACAACCGTGGCCTATATTGCAAGTTGGTCATCCTGCTATGTGGGATCCTACTGATAATAATCTTGCTGTAAAGACAGCTTGGCCAAAGGCTAAGTGGCTGGGCTGTACAGAAAAGAGTTACTATAGTAGGCCTGAGACTACCATCCTTAGAAAGGCCTTCTTGCTTGTGGGCCCTTCGTTGTCATCTGTGACTTGGATTTGGGGAGTGTTCCCATCATTTCATAACTGATAAGGGTGGTGTACTGTGTCTAAACTGTATATACAAACAATGTAGTTTATGCTGAATACCTGCTTGCCTTCTGGGATTCTGGAATTTTGCTACATGCTAGGCAGAGGATGCCCAAGTGACCAGTACCAAACAAAAGCCCTGGATTCTTAGGTTTAGGCAAGCTTCCCTGTAGCTTCACTTCACACACATTGTTACAACTTGATGCTGGAGGAATTAAGCACATTCTGTGTAACTCCAGTGGGAGAGGACTTTTGGAAACTTACATCTAGTTTCCTCCATACTTTGATGCACCTTTTCCCTTTGCTGATTTTGCTTTGTATCCTTTTACTGTAATAAATCATAGCCACGAGTATGACTATATGCTGAGTCCTGTGAGTCCTTCTAGTGAATCACCAAACCTAAGGATGGTCTTAGGGGCTTCTAACGTCAAATCCTTTCATTGGTTCCTTGACCAGTAGAGTGAGAGACATTATAGTGGAAACCCTGAAATTTCCCTTTCCCTAGCCAAGATAGTAAATAGTAAGTAATACTGCATCCTGAGAGGAATTTTAGAGATTAACACTACCTCCTAAAACTTAAAATATGCAGAAGTAATAGCCCTCATCATATCCCCATTTAATTCACCTGTTCACCCTCTGCAAAAACTAGATTGATCATAGAGATGTCAATGTATCGCAATATACTTAACTAAGTGGTAACTCCAATTGCAGCTCCCATGCCAGACATGGTATCTTTACGGGAATAGATCAACATAGACTTTGGCACTTGGTAGGTGGCTAATCTTCTGGTGAATGCATTCATCTTAAACTACATCAGTGAATAAAATCAAAAGCAGCTCACATTCTCATAACAAGGCAGCAGAACACATTCACTGTCTTGCCCCAGAGCTATGTTAAATCTATTGCTTTCTTTTGAAACATACTCCACAAAGACCTCAACATTGAACATTCTGCAGAACATAATACTATACCACTATATTGATGACATCATGCTAATTGGACCTAGTGAGCAGTAAATGGTAAGAACTCTAGATGGTCTAACAGGACTTATGCATGTCAAAGAGTAAAAGATTAGCCCTGTAAAGAGTCAGGGGCCTGCCACATCATTAATGATTCTAAGGAGTCTGAGGAATGCCAGGAAATTCCCTCTGAGATAAAATATAAATTATCTCTTGCCACTAAGAAAGACACACTGACTTTGGGGAACCCTTTGGAATTTAGAGGCAGCATATACCATTTTGGAACTCAAAATGCGGCCAGGTTTGAGCAGAGCCTGGAGTATGAGAAAGGCATGCAGCAGGTCCAGGCTATGATACTAGCCAATCTGATGTTGCTAGAAATGCCCGTTGTGGATAAGGATGCTATGTGGAATTTCTGGCAAGTCACAATAGAATTACAGTGCAAATCTTACAGTGCAGACCCCTGACTTCTACAGTAGATAACTTCTCTGTGTTTATAAACAGATCCTATTATGCTCCTGAGCCCTAGTAGAGACTGAGTGGCTGACTATGGGACACCAAATGATTATGCCATCATCATAAGGCTAGGTAGGTAGAGAGCAATCCTTTATTTAATAGAAATAGTAGATTCAGAATTGGCTCCTAGCAGGTCCAGAAGGAATTTCATGAACAGGTATCTGGACTCCTGTTTCACCTACTTGTGTTACACCAAAATCTCTCTCAACTCACACCTATAATTTCACAGGAAGACTCTCTATGGCCAATTGTAGAGGAGAAAAGACCTTGGACCAAGTTCACAAATGGTTGGTGCAAGCCAAAAATGCTTAACTGCTGAATTACAGGCCTACTCAAGGGTGGCCCTAAATGACAGTGGTGAAGGGAAATCTCCCAAGTAAGCAGAGCTATAAGCAGTACACCTGCCATCCACTTTTAATGGAAAGAGAAGTGGTCTGAAATGTGGCTATACATAGATAGATGAGCAGTGGCAAATGAATTGGCTGGTTGGTTCAGCACCTGGAAGGAATACAATTATACTAGAGACAAGAAACTGTCTTACATAGAACATCAAATTCAGCAAGTAGAGAATGCGTATTATTTTCTTCATAATTTATAAAAATTGACCATATTGTGTGTTAAAAAAGTTTCAACAAATAGCTAAAAATGGAAATTATACGAGCATATTATCTGACCACAATGAAATTAAGCTAGAAATCAATAACAAAAAGATGATTAGAATATCCCATATGTTTGGAAATTTAAAAATTCAGTTCTAAATAACCTGTGGGTCAAAGAAAGCATCACACTAAAATTAAAAGCTATTTTGAACTGAACTATTTTGATATATCATAATAAAACACACATGATGTAACTGGGCAGTATTTAGAGAAAAGTTAGTAGCCTCGAATAAATATATTAGAAAAAGAGAAAGGCTAAAGATTAATGAGTTAACTATCCTTCTCAAGGAAGAGAAAAACAAGAGACAATAAACCCAGCAGGGGATGAGGAAGAAAATAATTAAGAGAAGAAATTAATGAAATAGTAAACAAGTATCCAAGAGAGAATCAAAATACCTGAAAGCTGATTCTTTGAAGTATTAATAAAATTGACAAATCTCTGGCAATGTACAAGAAATCTAGAGAGAAGGCACAAATAACCAATATCAGGAATCGAAAGCAGAATAGCAACTCAAATATGGTAGAGAGACACAATAAAAAGATAATAATAAAATACTATGCAGAAGTCTACACCAAGAAGCTAAAAATTTAGTTGGAATAAACAAATTCCTAGAAATATAAATTAATCAAACTGATTCATGAAGATTAGAAAAAACTGAAGAGTATGATGACCATAATAAATAAGTTAATGTTAACTTAAATAAGTTGATGTTCAGGACCAGTTGTCCCTGAGTACTACCAAAAATTCAAGGAAGAAATAATTCCAATCTCATACAAACGCTTCCATAGAATAGAAAAAAAAGGACAACACTCCCTAAAAATGTTATTTGTTTACCATAACCCTGATATCAAGACAGGAAAATTAAAAGCCAATATCACTCATTGACATAAATTAAAGGAGAATAATCACACAATTATCCTTATAGACACAGAAAAAGCATTTGTTAAAATTCTGTTTATGATGGGGGAAAAAAGTCTCCAAATTAGGAATAGAAAGAAACTTCCTTAATCTTTAAATGATATGAAAACATTTACAGAAAAACACATGAATTGTGAAATGTTAAAAGCTTTCCTTTGAGATCAGAAATAAGACACAAATGCCCACTATTACTTCTATTTGATATTGTACTGGAGGTTTTGGCCAGCATGATAAGGCAAAGAAATACAAGTTATGTAGATTGCAGAGGAAGAAACAAAGTTGCTATTATTTGCAGATGATATTAATGACTACACAGAAAATCCAAGAGTACCTACAGATAAAATATTGTAATTAAAAAGAGAGTTAGTAGGGTTGCAGAATTTGAAAAACAATCAATATACAAGCAATTTATTTTATAAACCATCAACAAACAGAAATTTGACATTTTACATAAAGATACAGTTTACAATCATAAAGAAATCATGTAGCTAGGAATAAGTCTAACTAATAAAGTGTAAGACCTCTATGGGGAAATTATATGACTTTATAAAGAGACATTAAGATGACTTATAAATGGAGAAATATATGATGCTCATGAATTGGAAGATTTAGTATTTTAAAGTTATTAATTCTCTCCTCCTCCAAGACAACATTACTTTAAACATTACAACATTACTCTAAAATTCATATGAAAGTATAGAATGTCAATGTTAGCTAGGAAACCTAAGAAAAAAAAGCAGGAAGAAAAAACTTGCCCCACTAATTACTGACTTGTTATAAAGCTGTATTAATCAAGATAGCCAGTATTGGTGCACAGACAGAAAATTTGACAGATGTGATAGATTAGAGAGCTCAAAAACAGACTTACATATATATGGAACGTTTGAATAGTAGAGAGATGGCAAGTCAAACTGTCTTAGTCTGCTCCGGCCACTCTAACAAAATACCACAGACTGGTGGTTTAAACAAGAGACATTTATTTCTCACAATTCTGAAGACTGGGAAGTCCAAGATCAAGGCTCCAGCAGACTGGGTTCTTGGTGAAGGCCTTCTTCCTGGCTTGTAGATTTCAAGGTTCTCGCTGTATCCTCACACTGCAGAAAAAAGCCCTCGAGTCTCTTCCTCTTTTTATAAAGGCACTAATCTCATCATGGGAGCTCCACCTTCATGACCTCATCTAAACCTAATTACCTCCAAAGGTCCCACCTCTCAACACCATCACGTTGAGGGTTAGGGCTCCAACATATGAATTTGGTGGGGGTGGGGGGCACAAACATTTAGTCTATAACACAGGTCAATAGACAAAAGATGAAATGTTTTATTAAAAATGGTTATCCATACAGAAAAAGATTACACTGGGTCTTAATTTAAAAACCAACTCCAACTGGATCTAAGGCTTAGATGTCAAAAGAGACAAACAAACAAAATCCTATCAAGCTCTTAGTGGAAAATATTGGTAAATATATTTTATACCTTGGAGATAGAAATAATTTCTTTAAAAAGACAATGACTGTTACCGAACCAGGTTCATTTTTGCCTGTCACCCAGAAAGCCAAACACCGGAACGATGAGATTGCAGCAGAGAGAGGGTTTAATCACAAGGCAGCCAAGTGAGGAAAACGGGAGAACAAGTCTCAAATCTGCCTCCCTGATAGTGGGGACTCAGGGACATTTATGGGGTAGGGGCAAGGTGGTCTGAAATGTGGAGACAGATGATTGGAGGTGAGGAGAGGTGAGGTAATTGATGATCTGTCCAAGCACAGTCAGACTCCATACCTCTTCATAGGACGCATGTTCACAAAATGGTGGTGTTTGCATGACCCAAGAGTTTTTAGCCTCTTGATATCGAAAGGTCACTTATCAGACATCTGCTCGGGCCCAGTTGAGAGTTGGTGGTCTCAACCAGCCTGAAGTAGACAAGGGGTTCTAATTCCTGAAAAACAGTTCAAACACCCATTACCATGGTGACTCAGGCTCCAGGGAGATGTTATCTATAGGAACCTAGTGGAAGTCAGATATCATTGCCTAAACAGCACAGTTAACAACGGCTGGGTAAACAGCTAAAAGCTAAAACCAGTAATTGCAAAAAGGAAAAAAAAACTTTAGTTCCTAGCTACTTAATCATCAATGGCTAACTGTTTGCTGGCTTCATGACCATAGAGTAAAGGATTAATAAATTTGACTGTATTAAAATCAAGGACTTCGATTCATCAATAGACATCTTAAAGATGTGAAAAGGATAAGTTCTGGGGATGTAATGTCCTGCATGGTGACTATACTTAATAATACTGTGTATATTTGAAAGTTGCTAAAAGAGTAGATCTTTTTGTGTGTATGATGAAGACTTTTTTTGTTTGTTTGCGAGGAAGACCAGCCCTGAGCTAACATCCACTGCTGATCCTCCTCTTTTTGCTGAGGAAGACTGGCCCTGGGCTAACATCTGTGCCCATCTTCCTCTACTTTATATGGGACGCCGCCACGGCAGGGCTGACAAGCAGTGCGTTGGCAGGCACCCGGATCCGAACCGGTGAACCCCGGGCTGCCAAAGCATGAACTTAAGTGGTGTGCCATCGGGCGGCCCCATGATGAAGACTTTTAAGATTTACTCTCTTAGCAACTTTCAAATATGCAATACAGTATTATTAACTATAGTCATCATGCTGTACATTATATTCCCATGACTTATTTATTTTATAATGGAAGTTTGTACCTTTTGACCCCCTTCACCCATTTCACCCATCTTCTACCCCCCAACTCATTCTAGCAACCACCAATCTGTTTTCTATATCTATGAGCTTGGTTTTGTTTTACTTGTTGATTTGTCTTTCTCTGTCTGACCTATTTCACTTAGCATAATGCCTTCAAGGTCCATATATATATACACCACATCTCCTTTAACCATTCATCCATCTATGGACACAGGTTGTTTCCATGTCTTGGCTATTGTAAATAATGCTGCAACGAACATGGGGGTGCAGATATCTTTTAGAATTAGTGTTTTTGTTTTCTTTGGATAAATACCCAGAGTGGAATTGCTGGATCATATGGTAGTTATATTTTTAATTTTTTGAGGAACCTCCATACTGTGTTCCATAGTGGCTGCACCAATTTACATCCCTACCAACAGTGCACAAGGGTTCCCTTTTCTCCACATCCTCCCCAACACTTATTTCTTTTCTTTTTGATAATAGCCATTCTAACAGATGTGAGGTGATGTTGAGCATCTTTACTTTCTTTCTTTTTTTTCTTTTACCAGCCTGCCTCCTAGGAGAGGGACATGGCTCTTGGCTTTTTTTTTTTTTTTTGAGTAAGATTGGTCCTGAGCTAACATCTATTGCCAATCTTCCTCTTTTTCTTTTTTCTCCCCAAAGCTCCAGTACGTAGTTGTGTATCCTAGTTGTAGGTCCTTCTAGTTCTATGTGGGATGCCACCTCAACAAGGCTTGATGAGTGGTGAGTAGGTCCACACCCAGGATCCAAACTGGTGAACTCCGGGTCACTGAAATGGAGCACACAAACTTAACTGCTACACCACCAGGCCAGCCCCACATCTTTTCTAAGAGAGTAGATCTTAAAAAGTTCTCATCACAAGAAAAAGATTGTAACTATATGTGGTGATGGATGTTAACTAGATTTATTGTGGTTATCATTTCACAATATATACAAATATCAAATAATTATGTTGTATGCCTGAAACTAATGTGTTATATGTCAATTATATCTCAATTTTTTTAAATGTGAAAAGGTAAAAGCCAGAAGGATATACTCACAATATACATTGACAAAGAACTAATATAGAATATATAAATAACTCCTACAAACCAATGTAAACAAAAAAATAGAAAAATGGTAAAAGACATGAACAGACATTTCACAGAAGAAACACGTATAACCAGTAGACAGATGAAGAGATGGTTTTTGCTGTAATGGAGAAATACAGATCAAAACCAAGATAAGGTAGATTTTTTTTACACACGGTTTTTTGACAAAAATTTAAAAGTTTGACAATACTAAATGTTGGAAAGGATGTGGATACAAGAGTTCCAAGGCTTATATATTGCAAGTGAGTGTGAAAATCAGTGTGACTACTTTGGAAAATAGTTGGGCATTATCTATTAAATTAATTACTCCTGGATAAATACTTGAGAGTTCCAGAATTTCTATTCCTAGTTATATACCCAAGAGAAACTCTTGCACATTTTCATCAGGAGGTATATATAAGAATATTTATATTGACAGTGTGCATAAGAGTAAAAATCAGGAAACAATCACATGGCCATCAACTGAATTAATAAAGTGTGGTATATTAAAAAAATGGAATATTTTACAACAGTCAAAAATAAATGAACTGCAGTAATACAAGATTATTGGATTTTAACAATAACTATTAAATGGAAAAAGTAAGTACCAAAGTATTACAGACAGTATTTTACCCTTACTATATAATTTAAAACAAATAGATGAAAAATATATGAGGGGGAAGTAATATATAATACAAAGAAGCATATTTAAAAGAGCAAAGACTGATGCACATAGAATTCAGGATGATGATTATTCTCATTTGCTGAAGGTGGGGAGAAGTATGAGGGACCACATATACAATTAGATGGAGACTATTACCAAGGCCCTGGCATTTGGTGGAAGTGCTGTGTTCATGGATTCTTATTATTATTTAGACAGATAAATACACATGTAGATAGATAGATGATATTGGATAGGGTATTAAATAAATAAAGCAGGTCAACTATGGACTGATGATGACAGTTTATCACAAGTCAAGTCTGTGAACCTGAGGTCCAACAGGACTTAAAACAAAACAAAACAAAAAACAGCTATGTGATAGAATAAAAGCACACAGAATTACCAATGCGGATTCTTGCCAAAAATGTTTAACCTTACCCAAGCCTTTAGACCTTCTCTCAAGGAACCAAAGCCCCGAAACCCAGGAGACTTTCTGCCTAGTCCTGCTGCAGCAATAGGACAGAATCAATCTGGAGGAACAATGCTTTCAGGTGGTAGAGCAAGACTCTTATTGACACGCATCAGCTATGACTCCAGATGGCAAAGCAAAGTGGAGAGGCAAGCATAAAAACAGGACCAGAGAACAGAAAAATAAAGAACAATGTGCTAAAATCTCATAATGCATTACAGAAGACAGTAATGGCGCCGCAGCAGCCTCCAGACTCAGAACTGAAGACCACCTCTGCTCTGTTGCCTCTTCATGACCAAATGGGCGCCTGAGTCCGAGAAGATTCCCATGTCTGGTGCTGGGGGGGACCAGGAAGGCTTTTTGTGAGCAATAACTCCAAGAACCTAGATCTGGAAACCCAAGCTCTGGCTAGACAAGCGTCCCTCCACCATTTCTCCAAAGGCAGAAAGGAGCCTTTCCTTTATATGTAAATCAACGAGCAAAGAAGATATGTGGCAAGATGCCCTAGTTAATGTCTGCTGTGAGTCCAGGTTGCTGAGGAAGACCCAGTGAAAATTCTTTAGGCTGGAGTAGAAATACTCATTATACAGACAGTTATCTGGAGGAAATAACACCCTTTCTGGGGTCTATTTTTTTTTTTTTTCATCCACAGAATTGTGCGGGATTGTTACAAAACTACTTACCTACCTGGGAAATTTTTCCTCTCAAGGTGCAGACTGAAGCCAGTAATACCAAATGTTCTGACCTAGTTTTGAAAAAGCCGTTAAGCCCAGTGCAATGAACACAGAACATCAGTACTGATGACCACCACCAACCTTGAAGAGGTCAGCACACAGGAAGATCCTAGGATGGCTCTTAAACATCATTGACCAGGAGCCAGTATTTACATGCTGGCATTAGAAGGGAGCTAGGAACACTGGACAGTGGAGCTCACAAGGCAGGTCACAGACCTGGATGATAGTTCCACACTGAAATAATTTACTTTCAAAAAAGGCTCTTAGAGAAGACTTCTGGGCCATTCCACATGAATAGGGAGAGAGCAGAGAGTTACAGACTTTGAAAACAGGGATTTCAAAGCTCAGTTGGTGCTCAAGTTGGAAATGCAGGCTCTGGACAGAGGGGTACTTTATGGCCTTGAGCAAAAATCTCCTGTGACTCTTCTATGTGCACAACAACTTCCTGGAAATAATTATCAATCCTCCTTAGAGCTTTGGGCCAGAAGAAAAACAATCTACTTTTCCTCCAAGTTCAGCAACTTGGGGACATCTTCTTGTTCAATTCAAGAAAGTGGGCAGGTTTGATGCTCCATTCCAGATATGATCATTCCAAGATATCACATATACTTAACAACTGCTACAGCTTGGTATCCCATGAAAGCTAAGACTGAGAATGAATTTCTAGCTACAATATCACTGGCATGCAGACCATCTGGTCCTGACCAAAGACCAAAGGATGTAACAAATATTAGAAAAGATTTTTCAAAGTTGAGGAATAAATTATGTTATGTGAAAGTGAAGTTTAAAATAAAGCTAGGCTTCAGAAAAATGGATTTGACCAATTTAAATCATAGAAATAAATACCATCTCACCACACAAAAAAGTAAATAAATGGTAACTCTGTGAGGGGACGGATGTGTTAACTCACCTTATGTGGTAATCATTTCACAATATATATGTATATCAAATCATCACACTGCACATCTTAAACTTACACAATGTTATTTGTCAATTATACCTCAGTAAAGCTGGGGGTGGGGAAAAGAAAAAGTCCATGGCACTAATTTAAAGAATACAAAGAAGCCACAACACAAAAACAAAAACAATTAACAGAAAGAGATAGTTCCTTAAATTCAAAGATTCCATCACTGATTTTATATACACACATACATACGCACATACATAATTTGGATTCTACTTTTCCGTTCTAAATTTTATTCTAGAATATCACCCTTCCAACTGTAAAACAAACATCTAGACCAACAGATCCTTGAGAACAGAAACCAAAATCATTAATGTCTGAATACCCAGAGCTCAGTACAGTACATTGTAAATGATCTGAGTTAAATAAATATTTTTATTTAGGTAAATAAACACTCAAACTTCTGTAACACAATATTTCACGTTACCGTGTTTTTGTCTGGAGTACAGATCTGAAATGGTACAAATTGTATCCAAATATCGAACCATGAATTAAGCAAATAAGAGTGGGAAAAAATTCTCCTTAGTTAGGTTTCCATTCCTCACTCCCACTCCCTCTTACTTGCCTCACACTTTCTGTTAAAGATATTTAGTTAAACCTTTAAGGCACAACACATGAAAAGATCTGCTGACAACAGGGCTATCTGAGATGAGCTCACAGGGGCCCGTGGACTCTGAAGTGGTCCACTTTCTGCTGGAAGCCAGTCCTGTTCTTTCTTCTGCTGTAATCCAGGCCTGCTTGGATGAAGCCCTACTAAGTAGACTCTGACCATTTCAGTATGGGACATATAACTTAAATTTGTAAATAACTTAAAAGTAAAGTAGGAAAATGGTTTTCTTTTAAAGAGAAAGTAAATGAAAGACCAGCCATCACTGTCGAGCACACCAGGCACAAGACACTGAGCATCCCCTCCCCCAATGTCTGCCACAGCCCCCATTTGTCAACATCTTGTTTCCCTGACCCCATGCTTCTGGCATGTTGGCTAGTTACCACACAGGCTTCACAGATAGCAGAAAGCTAAATAGATTCCACACAAGATTTACATTCTGCCAACAGCGATAGACACACACGGTGTGGACTACTTATTAAGGCTGGTAGCCTGCTTGCTTTCAGCTCTACAGGCTGCTTAAGAACACTTATTGAGAGAGACTCTGCTGGTCTTGGAGCGGCAAGAAATGATGAGGCATGCTATATGGTGCTCATCACCAAGTCTGTGGGGATCAGAGGTACTTTGGTTTTTTGGCAGTTCATATATACATACATATGGTATAATTTAATAAAATTGCTTTTCTTATGTTTCATTGCTTTATAAAGTCACACCCCCTATACAGTCATCATTAAAATTCACTGATGGCCAGTACCAAATTTAGAAAGTTCCAACACTATAAAAGCATGGCAAGGAGTTATGGACCCCAAGGTAAACTTCAGGATGGGTCAGCCCAAACATTACTCACAGTGGACTGCAAGCACTAAGTTCTGTCTGGTTCTGCCTGATAGGAAAGGACTTCACCCATGAGTACTGTCACTCGATCACCAAATGGAATGAAAGCTTTTCTTGGCTTTGGCACTTTCTGTTCCCTGGAAGAGTTTCTAACTGGTGGAGGCAGAGAGGACAGTGAATGATCCAAAGTGGCTCAACAACCCCTAATTGGGCCAACAGAACACCCTGGAAGACTGAAAGCTAAGAACTGTTGTCAGCTACATGGGTCTTTATTAAAGCATAGCAGCACAGTCCCCTCCCCTCAGTCCCTTCCTCTACCTAAAGCCCAGCAGAAGGGAAGCTCTTTGGGAGAAGAGAAGGGAAGTTGGTACAGATGAAGGCCATGCTAATTCCCAAAGGTCTGATGCTCTAGGCCACACCTAATGAAGACTGTGGAATATGATCCCACTTTGAAAATGAATGGCACCATTTTAACTATTAGAGCATATTGGGAAAATCCAAGATGCCTACTTTGAAACTTCAACTCAAGAACATGGAAGCCACACCAGTATGTAGGTATATTCTCCTCTTAAAAATCTAGATGGGTATTTTGGTTTTCGAGCACCACACGAAAACTTTTTAAAAACTTTAATTGCCTAGTACAATGCACACATTAGGCAGAATTTTAAAGAGACCCTACATCTTGAATGGTTTAAGCAATCATTTATAACCATCTTCATGAAACATGGTTAACTCTGTTTTTCTGGTGATCTGAGATTAAACATGGAACGAAACTGTTTCACTCACAACACATAACCAACCAAACTGCATGTACAAATATAGGTTGATGCAAAAGCCATGATATAACTATATATACCCTTTCAGATTAGGTACATAGGGCCACCCACTCACTCTGTATGTCCCACCAAACACAATAGCAGCAACTTTTTTATGTCAGTACAATTATGGGCAGAAATTATATGATGTGAAATAGAGGTTCTTCCATAAAGTTTAAGATTTAAGGTAGAAGAAGAGAAGACAAAAACAAAATTCCCATGAAGTAAAAAATAATTCCAACTTGGTCCAGTACTCCATGAAACCCTGAGATAAATTATAGTCCTCAAAGGCATATACTTGAATCCAGGTTCACCAAGACACTTCAGTATGCTTCAAACTGGCGCATCATCATCTTCCTGCTGTATTCATAAGCCAAAAATAGTGCCCCATTGGCAGGGAACGCTCGAATCATAGTAGCTTTCAGTCCAGAATATAAGGCTGCTATTCCTTCACTTTTCACAACGCTTAAAAGAGTTCTGATAAATCCTGCCTGTTTTCCAGACATGGAAAGAACCTGAATTCTGGATTTGATACAATCCACTGGGTATATGACAACCCAAAGGCAAATTCCAGCAATTCCACCACTTAACATCAAAGGGACAGGGCCTAGTTCATCTTTTGATCTCCCTGAGGCAAAAAACGATCGGCTCAGTTCATAGCCACCGAAGAAGAAGAAATAGCCCGGTACTTCTTGAAGTAGAGTACTCGAGAGTCCATGGTAGAAGCCCAAGGGGCCATCCTTTCTAAGGATACTCTTCACGACGGACCAAACTGTATTATGGCTTTTCGCTATCTTCCCTGACGTCTCCATTTCGTACATGGTCTGTAGCCGGCACTTCACAAGCTCAGTGGGGCACAGGGCCAGCGCGGCAAACGCCGAGGCAAAGGAACCGGCGGCTGCAGTCTGCAGATCACTCAGTTTCGCCTGCTTGTCCAATCCAGCCACTTTCCTCACAAACTGTTGGCAGAAGCCGTAGCACATGAAGAGGACAGAGTTCTGGGCGACGTAGGCGATCAGCGCTGGGCCGGTCCCCTTGTAGAAGCCCCGCAAGCCCACTTGGGAGTACGTCTTCAGGCCGCAGTCGGTGAGGCCCTTGTACAGGGCGGGGAACGTCTGCATCTTCACTTTCAGGGTGTCGAAGGGCTGCCCGGTCAGGACACACGCTGTGCCCCCTATGGCCCCCGCTGTGAGGTCGATGGCGGCTTGGATGGCGGGACTGGACTTCATGTTCGCCCACTCGTCGGCTGGCCTCCGTGGAAGGCAACTCTCTGGAGCTTAGGGCGGGCGTCTCACGTCCCGCCGTCTGCTCCCGACTCTCACTCCCCGGCGGGAGAAGCCGCTTAACCCCACTCCCAGCCGCGAGCCGCCCTCCCCGCGCACTGAAATAACCCCCGGCTGGCGGCCTCGCGCCGGCTCACCAGCGCCCCTGCGGCCGGCCGCGCCCAGGCCCGGGCCCCGGAATCACCCGCAGCCTCCGCCCGCCCGGCCCGGCCCGCGATCCCAGCGCCCGCGGACTAAACACTTTTAACGAATTCTAGTACAGCAATTGAAAGCTATTCGATAAATTCTTGTAATTACGGTCAGGGACTCTAGGCGCCGCTCTTCACCCGGCGGGGAAAGAAATGCTTTCCTATTCGGCCAGAGCCCCCACCTGCCCCATTTCTTACTAGGCAAAACACAATGGGAGATGCTCCCAGTTGAACGACGCTGGAGTCAAAGTGTCAATCTACAGAAACAGAGGTTTAAAATAGGGAAGACACACAGACTACTTGGGGGTTCTTACGTGACAATCGTGGCTGCTTTTGATCAGAAAACCCTTAATCTTCTCTGGGACCGGAATGGCGGCTCTGCAAAGGTGCTGGCCCTGCAGCGCCTCTCTTGGTCCTGCTCTTCTCTCCTGGGGACGCGGGGGTGGCCTGAGGCGGCCAGATCCACTACGTGCCTGCGGAGCTGGAGAAAGGCTATTACATGGCAACGTCACCAAGGATCTGTGGCTGGAGTCCTGGGAGCTGGTGGGACGCAGAGTCCTCAACATTTCCAGAAGTAGGACACGGCATTTTACAATAGGCTTGGAAAACAGATATTTATATATTGCTAAGAAACTTTACATATTGCTAGAAAAAGCTGTATGGCTCCTGTGCTCTATACATGCAAAGTTTCGAGGTTCTTGTTGAGGAGCCATAGAGCTTTATGCAGCAGTAGCAGCAGTTCGGGAAATAATTGACAACACGCCTAGCTTTCAAGGCAGGATGTGGTTTTGGACATTAGTGAGGGTACTGCTGTCAGGACACACTTTTTCCTCCCAGATGCTCATAATCTCAGAGTTGGAACGATTTATCTTAAGGCTTACATTCTAAGGCCTAGTTGGTATTTTACTTTGGGGGTAAAAACAAAATGGGGGAAGGGGCAGAAAGTATGCTGAAATGATTCTCTCCTTCATTTAGAAAGCTTTCCTTGTCTGATTATCTTTGGCTGTCAATTAGTATTTAAAAGTGAGGCACTGAAAAGCAGATTATGAACGGATAGAGTTGTCAACAGGTCGACTTCACTGTAGTAGATAGTGACCTGGCATTTTCTTTGGAGAATGCTGAAATGTCAGTTTTTGCATTTCTTTTCTCTGGAACCACATGGTTTCTTCAGAGAATAATCTTCCAATCTTGACTGTGTGTATAGATGTCTGGGTGAGATGTATGCCTTGGATACTGAATAGATGGGGGGGGGGAGAAGGGTGACATTCCTGCAGTAAAGGATACAGACTTTCACATAATCCCCTTGTTTGATGCTGTACACCCCACCCCCCTTCATCTGTGCCTGCTTTCTCTTGAGTTTGAGCCTCCTTTGGTTCAGTTTTCCCAGAAAGTAAACATTCCATATGTGGGATGAGGAAGGAAGAGTCATCTGGTTTCCAAGGGTGGGATAGGGATCCTGAACATCCAACAGCTCTGAACAGACTTTAATGATTCCATGTGTCCAACCCCACACCTTCCTCCCTTGCTTGGAAACATCCATCTGCAAAAATTGAGCCTCTCACAAGCTCTTTGTCAAGTGGGTTTGTCTCTCTTTGGTATACTCTCTGGCAGACAGCATGTAACTTTCTCTGATCTCTGAATTAATTTATCATTTCTTCATCTGCTTTGGCCTTCTGAAAATGGGTGACATCTCTCATTCACTGTTGTCTCATCTCCTATTCTCTGTGTCCTTGGGGGTTACTGTTATTTTGGCAGGATTTTTGATAAAGAAAAAGAGATATGTGAGAACAGTCTGCCATTTTAAACTAGAAAAAGATTTTTAAATCCTTCATGTCATATTTGAGGGATTTTGTTTGTTTGTCTGTTTGGTATCACGGTTACCGTGCCAGGTCCATTTTTGCTCACCACCCAGAAAGCCACACACTGAGACAACGAGATTGCAGCAGAGAGAGAGTTTAATCACAAGGCAGCCATGTGAGGAAACAGGAGAGAATGAGTCTCAAATCCACTTCCCTGAAAATAGGGACTCAGGGATATTTATGGGGTAGGGGACAAGGTGGTCTGAAATGATTGGAGGTGAGGAGAGGTGAGGTAATTGATGATCTGCGCAAGCATAGTCAGGCTTCATGCCTCCTCATAGGACGCATGTCCACAGAATGGCAGCTCCTGAAAAAATAGCTCAAAAGATCCACTACCATGGTGACCCAGGCCTGGGAGAAGTTGTGTATAGGAACCTAGTGCGAGTCAGATAGCATATTGCCCGGACAGCACAATTAACAACAGGTAAGTTTATCATGCAGATTTAAGTCCTCACCTTCCACCTTCCATTCTGACAAGTTTCTAGGTAAGGCCATCCCCTCCTTCTTCCTGGTACAGGGAAGAAGATACCTTTACAAATGGAAAGTTCCTTTACAAATGTAAATGTCTCTTTCAAAGGGTAACCAGAACTAAGAATGGCTTAGTAAGAACCCTCCCTGATACCCAATACCCAGAGATGTCTATGGTGATAGCCTGTTTTGGGGGCAGGCCTCCCATCCCCAACTCTATTGGTCAGTTTGTGGGGGTTAGGGGTTAAAGTGTCTTTCCAGCAAAGACATATTTTGGGGTGGCCAATTCCGATCCTCCCTAGTTACTAGCTGCTTAATCATCAATGGCTGTTTGCCGGTTTCATCACCCTCAGGAAAGTGAAAGAGAAAAAAAGCATATTTTAATATGTATGGTGGAGCTTCTATCAAGTTATCTAGAGTGCATTCAATATTTTAATGACCGCTGATTGTCAATAAATTACATCTGATTCACTGTTTATTTTTAAAAACACATACTAAGTTTTTACAAACACACTGAGATGCAGGATACTGTAATATAATATCAACTGCTTTTGCATTAAGTTCATATATGTTTTGGAGAAACCAAATTAGTAATCATATCAGGAATTAGACTTGGAGCTTCAAATTTTCCTATCAGAATAATTCAAAAATTTGTACTGTGTAATAGTAACTACACTTGTATTAGCCCTTTTAAAGAGTGATAATCTTACTTTTGGTTGAACATGCATTTAAATCATGAAAAACATGCATAAAACTTAAATAGTTATTGAGTGCTGACTATGTTCATGGCATTTGGGTTAACACTATATTGCTGCACTAAGTACTAAATGGTAGCAGAAATTATTTAAATGATAATATATTAAGTCGACTTTACACAGACATATAACACAAATTAGAAATCCACATTTGCAGCCTCCTAAAGAATAAAAGTAAGTCTACAAAAAACATTGAATGTCAAATGAAATGGACAACTATATATTCATCCCAGTGAATCAGAAATGGTTTTAACCATTAGGTGTACTACTTAAGGGAGCCCATTATCATAGCTGTCATAAATTTAAGAATGTTCAAGACATTCCAAGTCTAGTGACATAGCATATACTCTGTTTGCTTTACCATCTCACTATGGAGAGCTAAAACATATAACTAAAGTTAGTTACTGTAAAGGAGTTAGTTACCTCAGTGGCATTTAAAAAATATTTTACATCTTTTATCTTCCATGTAAATAAATAAGTGTTACATTGCTGTTTTATCTACTTTGGCTGTATGAACAACCATATTAGGCTATCTCTACGTTGGATGTCTTTGGGCTACAATTCCTGATGCACACATACACATACTGCCAATCTTTAAGCACTGTTTTCTTCACTTTGTCTCTCTGATCGAGAACACATAGCACCTCGATGTTCACTGCAGCATTATTTACAATAGTCAACACACGAAAGCAACCTACGTGTCCATCGATGGATAAATGGATAAAGAAAATGTGGGGTGTGTGTGTGTATGAATATTATTTAGCCATAAAAAAAAGGAAATCTTGCCATTTGTGGGCAATATGGATGAACCTTGAGGGCATTATGCCAGTGAAATAAGTCAGACAGAGAAAGACAAATACCAGATGAACTCATTTATATGTGGAATCTAAAACAAAACAACTGAACTCATAGACAGAGGACAAATTGGTGGTTACCAGAGGCAGAGGGTGGGTGAAATGGGTGAAGGTGGTCAAAAAGGTACAAACTTCCATTTATAAAATAAGTCCCACGAAGGTAATGTACAGCATGGTGACTATAGTTAATAATACTGTATTATATATTTGAAAGTTGCTAAGGAGTAGATCTTAAAAGTTCTTATCACAAGAAAAACAAATTTGTAACTATGTGTGGTGATAGATGTTAACCAGAGTTATTGTGGTGATCATTCACAATATATACAAATATTGAATCATTATGTTGTATACCTGAAACTAAAACAATGTTATATGTCAATTATATCTCAATTTTTAAAAAGACACCTAGATGCTTCCAACATGTGTACCAACAACAAATATCAGATCTTGAACTTAAGAGCCGAAGGCTCTCCATCTACCTACTCCATCTACTCTTCCAATTTAACTCTGCTTATTTTTATCTGTTTCGGTTGTTCCAGAATTCCAAAGCAGTTTCTCTCAATCCAAAGATCTGATTTCTAAGCCACATTTTAGATTTTTATAGCAGCACCCCATTTCTAGGCACCAAAATCTGCATTGATTACCTATTGCTGCATTAAAAAATTACCCCAAAATGAAGTGACATACAATAACAAACATTTTATCTCACACAGTTTCTGTGGGTCAGGAATTCAGGAGTAGCTTAGCTGGATATTTCCGGCTTGAGGGTCTCTTGTGAACTTGCAGTCAAGCTGTTAGTTGGGCTTGACTAGGGCTGGAGAACGATTCCAAGATGGCTCACTTACAGGACTGGCAACTTCTGCTGACTGTAGGCGAGAGGCCTCAGTTCATTACCACTTGGACCTCTCCATAGGGCTGCTGGAGTGTCCCCATGATATTGTGATTGATTTCCCCCAGAGTGAGTGATCCAAGATACAGCAAGGCAGAAGTCACATGCCTTTTATGACCTAGGCTTAGAAGTCACACATTATTATTTCTGTAACATTTTATTGGTTACTCAGGAGATTCCTATTCAGTGTAGGGGACTACACAAGGACATTGACACCAGGAGGCAAGAATCAATGGGAGCCATCTTGGAGGCTAGCTACCACAGTACCTGTGAGAATTAAAGAGAAAAAGATCTAAGAGAAGACTACGGAGAGAATGTAGGAGAGAAGAATTTCCACAGGAGTGTCACTCTCAGGCTTCAGGTGAATAGCAAGAACAGGTATTGAGGATATGTAGGAAACTGAAGTAAATTCAGGAAATGTAGCCAAAAAAAGAAAAAAAAGTATCCCAGTTGTATGGATACCCATGAAAAGATATTTTTTTCTGGTTAGGAATATGTTTTCCTAGATGCATTTTAAAAAGTACAGTAAAATAGTATAAAAAGATGTTGTAAATACAGATAGGAAGGGGACATGAGTTTCCTCAATGGATGAAAAAAGGATGGGGCCAGGTGAATAAATTTTCTAAGAACAGAGAAAAATAGGAAGTATGAGAGAGGAGCACTTACTTAGTAGAACAATATATTGTAGAAGCACACACCTTCCAAATCAATACTGAACTGTGATTTTTTGTTTTCAATTTTCTCTCAAATTAGTGCCATAATTTACTTTGCACTCTGAACTGAGCTGTTTATCCATCAAGGAGACAAAAGAGAGACATCTAATCTTTCCCCTTTGGCTGTTACACAAACAGATACAATATAGATACTGCTATCATCCTGGGCAAGGGAAGAACAGGATTTTTTGACAAATATGCTACATTAACCATACACCTGCTAATAATGGAAGTCAAGATACAGGATATCATAGGAAAAAGAACTTGAAGCAGAGATATTAGAGAAATTTGAGGAAGCTTCAAAAATATCTGAAAATGGCTGAGTTGTGACATTACCCCTGCTTGTTCTGCTGAGCATTCTTCCTGGGACCCTGGTGTGCACCTGAAATGAGACAAGTCTTTCTCATGAGAAACAGCCAAGGACTTCAGAACAGAGCTGTCTCAGGACGGAGTCTGCATCATCTCTGAAGGTAGAATGCATTTCACATAAAGGTTAGAGAATGGGGTCACATGCTTCAAAGATATCACAAATTATGAAAAGATATATGGTGAAAAAAGCCAAGGCCTTTTAAATTTTTAATAATTGTTCAAAACCCATTGAAACCTTACCAAGTAGATACTGAAATTCTAGATATCAGTGATAGTTCACAGGTTTTCTTAGACATCGCTTAAAATCAGCATAAGACTATTACCTGGCATGAGTTTCCAATTCAAGGATACTTTAAACTCTAGTATGGAAATACATCTTCTGCAAACTATAATCTGGAAAGCAATGCTTGTTTCTATGAAAAATAGAATAAAAAGATACAACATCGTAGAACTGATCTTATAGAACAATTAACAAAAGTAAGAACAATCCTTTCATCATCTCATTGTGACCACCAGAGATGAAAGAGTGAAACTTTCAGATCTGGAGGAGCCCACATACCCATAACTAAAGATAAATGCTAATGACAATAGCCCAGTATGTCCCAGTTCCACTAAATAAAACTATTTTGAAAGAAAATATTACATTGGAAACCATGCTCCCTAACACCAAGGCCAGTGATCATGAGGGCATTAATAGGGAAATGGTGTATACCTTCACTGAATTGTCAGACATAGTGGCACAAATAGTAGAGACAGAGATCAAGTTACATGAAATATATTTAACTAAACAGCTGGACTCGGAGATAACAGATCCCAGAATACACACTGCCCAAGACAACAGGCAGTCTTAAGCACCTGAAACCATTTTTTCTTGATTCTAACTAACTGAAATGATGCTTCTGTTTTAAATTTAAGCACATATCCTCCCAAGCATACATACCCGAAAATAACGGCAAAGGAACTTCCAACTTCTCAGTGAAGACCACCACTCTTGACAAGATGAGAACACCCAAATCACATGCTCCCTAGCAATTAGATTGAGTGGCCAGGTAGGATTACCGGAGAAAGTGAGTTTTGAGCTGAGGCCTGAATGACAAAAGCTAGCCATGAGAGTATCTGGAGACTGTTCCAGGGAAAGGGAACCATAAGTGCTAAATAAAGCTCTCTAGTGGGAAAGAGCTTGGCATTTGAAGTACAGAAGAAAGCCAGTACAGCTGCTGTATGGTGAGCAGCCTCCCGAGTCTATGTTTTCACATAGAATTCTCACTGGAAAATAAAAAGATAAAAACCAGAGTTCAAAACAGTCTTTCAGAGACATGAATTTTCACAGTTTGCCCAAATTCTTCATCTCAAATAAACTTTTGATCTCCAAATTCAAAATGTCAGGCTTTATGACATTTAAAACTGAATATAAAGATCTTATTGGCCTCATAGATAGAAATAATGCAAAATGGAGGCCATACGGACATGAATGTTTATTGCAGCATTCTGTGTAATAGCAAATTAAAAATGGAATGACCTAAGTAACCAGCAATAGGGGACTGGATAAAATCAAGAAAAAATCTGTATCATGAAAAAAAGCAGTAAATCTATACATGCTGATAAGGAAGGATACTCATAAAACATTTTTGAGTGATAAAGTTTTAGAATAGTATCTATAACAAAATCGTATTTTTTACTTTACAAAACTCCATATATGTATACAATTAATTGTACACCAAATAAAGGTCTGGAATGGTACATACCAAAATGTTAACAGTAGTTTACCCTAGAAAGTTGGAGTGAAAGGGAATTTATTTTTTTGTAAAATCTCTGCACTATTTAAAATTTTTCAGAGTCTTTTCTTATTTCTGTAGTATTTTAAAACACTAATGTAAAAAATACTTTAACTTCTGTTCATGAACCCAGAAATACTGAAAACTGTAGCCCAACTACACACCACACTCATTAGCCCAGGGAGCTGTGAGAAAAGTGATTCTCTTTTGGTAACTGGATTTACTTGAAGGGAAATGAATTCTAATCTTCTTCAGTTAAGTCTTTCTCTTTTGAAGTTTATATAACAGATAATTACTCTTCGTTATGGAGTTTTTAATATTAATGCAAAGCCAAGCCATAAATAAATCAAATAAAAAACAATAAAGTTACAGTACTGAGTCAATTTATGCTGCAGATATATTGGAAGCACTTTGTTTCTGCTGTAATTTATAAATTTGATTTAGAAAGATTCTTTAATTTGAAATCAGTGAGCCACATTTAAAACAGCTGTTTCTTTATATACTCTTCTACCATTTCCATCACTCTTTAATTCAAATAATTATTTAATCTGTTATGTTCAGACTCTAGTAAATAGGCAATAATAGTTTGCTTTTGTTGTTAATTTACTCTATCCCAGGCATTGTTCTAAATTCTTGACATGTATCAACTCAACAGCCCTATGAGGCAGGCAAGATAATATTATCACCTCCACTTTAGAGATGAGAAAATTGAGGCAAAAAGATTAAGTCACTTGCCCAAGATCACACAATAGGTCACTGAGCTAGGATACAAATCCAGGAACTATATCTCTTGACTTGATGTTTTAATCTCTTTACTATTCTTTAGTAAGTTTACAGTGACTAACCAAAGTGCTTACTCTCCATGAATTTACAGCCTAAGGGGTATATGAGCAAGAGGTAATTTACACTTTAGTAGGATAAATGCATAGCAGAGTATGTATCCCAGTAGACTGTTACAGAGTGCATGAGATTATACTCGATGTTTAGTTCAGCACTTCAAATCCACTACTATTTGGCACAATAAATATTTGAATGAGAGGGAAACACAGAGTACAGACAAAGTAATAGTAGAGCTGCTTAACCTAGATGGAGATCAAGAAAGCCTTGCTGGGGTTAGTGATATTTAGGTTGAGAACTAGGGGTTGAGTAGGACTTGGCCAAATAAAGGAGTCTTCTAGGTGGAGTGAACAGCTTGTTAAAAGGTTCTAAGGCCCAGAAGAGGAAGAAGAGTAATTAAGCTCCTTGAAAAAAATGTAAACAAGAGCAGTATGCATTGCAAATATTGAGATGAGGCTGAAAGGGTAATTGGAGCACTCATAATCTTGTGTTCTTTTAAGAAATACAAACAATCCTGAAAGCAATGATGTACCACTGAAGGGTTTTCAGCATGGGAATAACATGATCAAACATATCTTAGAAAGATCACTTTGCTGGCTGGGTCAAAAAACTAAACTGAACGGTAAAGAAAACACTCATATGCACTCACACACACACACACACACACAGAGTTAGGAAGTTATTGCCATTTGTGAGGCAAGAGATAATGGCTTGAACTAGGACAATGGGGATGAAGTAGTGTGATTGAAGAGCATTTTAGGAAGTAGAATCAGTAGTAAGGGATGTAGTCAAAGGTTATGGGTTAAGCTTCTAGTTTCAGCAACTGGGATGGGTGGCAGTGCCATTTATTTTCACTGAGTCAGGAAACACAGGAGGAAGAGCAGGCTTTCAAAGAAAGGAAGAAATGATGAGTTCATTTTGAACATTCAGAGTTGAGTTGCCTGAAGGATACTTACAAGTATTTACAGTACACAGCTGAATATACTAAATCTGAAGCTCAGAAGAGATCAGGCTCAGAAATATGGATTTGAGAACCAGCATAGAGCTGATTAACAAAAATGGGAGGAACAATATCACTAAACCATTTTGTGACTGTATGCAGCATCTCTCCTTCCCATTATTGATGGGACTCAGCCATCATTGGTATTGAGATCTTCATAAGAATAATTATTTTGATAAATGATCCACTGTAAATGGTGGGAGCTTTTCAGGTGTCAATCTTGTAAGTGCAGAAAAATACCAAATGTATCAAAACAGAATTGTTTACCTAACTCTAATGTATTAAAAAAACTTGCCTCTTACTTGCAAACCTCAAGAAATAATCCAAAGCCTAGATTTTGAGAGAAACCTTAAGCCTCCACATTCTGTATTGAAATCTTAAAATTATGAAAACATTGTTAAAAGAAAAATGATGATCAGATAATGTTAAGAGGAAAATTAGTTTTGTGACATCTCCAAATATCAGCACATTGATTGTAGGCTTCAGAGGTCTGGAAAATTGATTTTGCTTAACATTTCATCACTGGGTTTCTTGTCAAGTACAAAATTAAAATATGCTTTAAATATTTGCTTCATGAGGCTAATATTTTCAAACCAAAGCTTTTCTTTATAAACCAGTCAGAAATGAATTGCATGCAATTCTGCCTATTATAAATTTTAATACTAATTTTTCAAAAACAGCTCAAATGTGAGGCATTAGAATAGAATCTTTAGAGCATGGAAAGTTCAAGAACATGAAAATCATGTATAAGAAATTTTGAAATATCAAACTACAGTACTGAATTCCTTTATGAGCAATTTTGATGTACTATGGACAAATCACTTCAGTTTTCAAAATATTATTAAATAATTGCAGGAATTAAGTTGAAAATATTTAGAAATACAATCTTTTTTTTTTTTTTTGGTGAAGAAGACTGGCCCTGAGCTAACATCTGTTGCCAATCTTCCTATTTTAGGTGAGGAAGATTGGCCCTGAGCCAATATCTGTGCCCATCTTCCTCTAATTTGTATGTGGGATGCCACCACAGCATGGCTTGATGTGTGGTGTGTCGGTCTGTGCCCGGAATCCAAACCTGAGAACCCTGGACCACCAAAGCGGAGCACTCAAACTTAACCACTATGCCACCAGGCCAGCCCCTAGGAATACAATCTTAATCCAAACCAATGGAATGACTCATTAAACAGTACTTGACAGCCTAGTTTGCTTTGTTTCTAATAGTTGAAGCAGATGAGTGTAGTGCTTTAAAAAACAAAAGAGATAAAAATAGACCTTCATGTACAAAAATTAGGGTAATTTAGGAAGGTTCTGTACCTAGTGTTTCCTAATTTCCAAATGGACCAGGTAGACTGGAAACTTAACATAATGCAAAGATGACATTTCCCAATTTCTTCACCCCTGCTTTTGGGTTTTTCTTAAAACTCAACATAATTGCTTCTTTCTCTACAAAACAGGATCAAATTGCTCAGTCATTAAACCCCACCAAGAAACCACCTCACAAGAGGATCTGACACCCACTACCCCTAAAAGAGCAAGACACAATATGAGGTGAAAATTAGTTGCTTTTATTTATTGTGTTAAATCAACTTTAAGAAACGATTTGCAACTCTACATGTGGAAATTTGCTTTGACTAGCTGGGAAAATAGCTACTGCATGGGAAAACATATGCAAACCAGCTTCACTGTTTCCATACTAGACTCTTCTTATTGATCTCAGATGGCATCACAAAGCAGCAATAGCAGCTTCTGGCAAATGGAGAAACAGCAGCAAAGTCCTGCAGTGAAGCTGTGATTACTAACATTGAACTGTTCATTCCACTAATCCTACAACTTTTCAACCATCATTTATCTGTGTATACATTCCTACTTCCTACAGGATAAACACCCAGCAAACATGGTTCTGAGAGACAAATGAAATAGAAATTCACATTTATATTTGTTTATAAGACAAACTCAATAGAAGGCAGTGGAGGAAACCAGAACTATTGCAAAATTATAATATCTAGTCCAGGTCATGAAGCCAAGAATTTTCTTTTAATGTTGACCAGTCTAAGGAATGAAATTCAGTATCAAAGCTCTTCTCACTTCTCTAGGAGTGATTCTAGCTCTTCTTGCAAAGAGCTGAGCTGCTCCTTCTCTCGGTCTTCCTTTTGTTTGAGTTCATCCAGCACAGCCTGAAATCTGTTCTTGAGAGCCAGATTTTCTACTTTCATGATGAGATCCTCCTGTCGTTTTGCCCTGTCCTGCGTCTCTTGGAGCTTGCCTTTCATGTTATCAATCTGTTTCTGAATTCCCATAACCAGCTGACTGGTTCCCTCATTTACCTGGTGCTGCTCATCTGACTCATTTAGCTTGTCCTGTAGCTGTCTTTCCAGATCTTCCTCAGTGTCAATGATGTTTATATCTTCTTCATCCTGATGCTGTGTCTCATCTTCATCTTCACTGCTGCTGCTGAGGTCATTGAATATCTCCCGAAGCTCATCATGTTCTAGTGAGTCATGGCCCTGCCTGTGGCCAGACATTCCTGGAGAAGAGATATCAAGGCCTTGATTTTCTGTTTCTTTTGTTTCATCTTCAGCAATTATTTCCCAACGAGTACTGACAGCTTCAGCATCTGTACTCAGCAACCGCTTCACTTCTTTTTCCACATCTGGAGATTCAATATACTTCTTCTTTGCTGTTTTCCGGAACCTTCTCTTTCTGACATTTTTTAGAGGCAGAGTAATTCCATGATTCCATATAAACTTTTTCTCTTTGTCCTTATCCTTTTTCTTACTTGCTTTGGGATCAGTAGTAGCAACTGGTTCCTCCACAGGAGGACAGAGATCACCATCAACCGTGGACACAAGCATCTGACAGATATCAGCTGTCTTGTAAAAGGTTTTTTTATCAATGGTTTTCAGACTTTCCATAACACATGGCAGATCTACCAATTTTGAGGCCAGTGGGACCCGGTCCACTCTGACGATTCCATGACGTCCATCAGGGTGTAACTCAATCGTCAGTCTGTCCTTCAGGTTTACGTGACCAGACTGTACTGCCCGCCTCACAGTAGAGGCATATTCCGGAGGTAGCCGTAAGATAAACTGGCTCTCTAGTTCGTGAGGAGCATCATCTTTGCTCTTACTCATCTTTATTTCTTTGAGACTCACTTCTCCAATAACCACTTGTTGCACTACAAAGTTCCAGCTACTGCAACAGTTAGAAAGACCTGTTTGCTAAAAATTGAAAGCTTTAATTACAAAGAGCTCTAAGCAGAACAGCAGCTAAGCATCTATTTTGTCTTAATTTTGAATTAAGCCCTAAGTCTTTCTAAATATGCTGTGCCTGAATTACTGACACAAAGACTCATTCAGTTAGGTCCATTTAGATCTATTAGCTGCAATGCCAAGTTCCAACCTCTAGATGCCGCTGCCGGACAAGGCAGAGAGAGCAAGCTAGCAGGAAAGCAAATGGCGGCTCCTGCGGAATGATTTTTGGCACACAAAGTAAGGCCCAGCGACACTCCCAATCCACAAAATGTCCCGGAACAAAGATATTCAAAAAGCGGGGCGTAGTGAGCTCTCTTCGCCTCGGGTACTTACAATCCAGTGACGACTATAAACCCAGCTTCTCCGGACAGGAGCGAGCAGAAGCAGCAGGAACTCGGAGCAAGGCGGCCGGCGCCCACCATCTCCTTTCTGATTCCTTTGTTCTTCCCCGCTCTTGGCAAAGCGATCCGCTACTGCTTATCAATGAAATGGCCCAGGACGGGCAGCACGAAAGCTCACCAGGACCCGTAGCTCCGAGCGGCAGCTCCGCCGCTCCACAGCTCTGCAGCTCGGCACAGCTCCGCAGCTCAGCAGACCTCCGTCCGGAGCTGCAGACGTAGTGGGGAAGACGGACGTAGCGGAGAAGGAAACACTACATCACCGCGCGGGGCGGGAGGCGGCTGTGAGTGACAGCCCGACTCAGGCGGAAGTACAGCCTGTCCCAGCGCGCGCAGGCGCAATCTCGCAGTTATGCTCTCCAGCGTGATTTGCCTTCTCGCGAGAACTTGGCTCTGCGATAAAAGGGACAGTGTTTCTTAAACGGTTATTGGTTTGAGAGTACTTGGAGAAAACGATTCCAAGAAAGACGTGGGTCCTGCCGCCACTCCCTTTGCTAAGCCAGAACTTTTACCGGATCGCCGTGGGGCGGGATAGCTTCTGGGCTTCCGGGCGATTTCCGGAAATAGGGCGTCCGTGCGCAGAGCGTCTTTGCTTCTGGAAACGGCTACGTTGCTGCCCAGGGTATATCCAGTATGGAACCGATGCAAGAATTTATAGCTAACCATACAGTAGATTTTAAAGTACCCAAATCAGTGGAGTGAGGAGGACATGCTGCTTACTATGTAATTCTAAGTCTATTTTTTTGTTGATTATCAAAACGCTCGAAGGGGACCTTCGAGGGTCTGTTTCCTTTTTGAAGGAAACAGGGAACCCAAGGGAACAAGGGTGATTTCTCTTTTTAATATGTTTAACTTAGATATAAATGTAAGAGATTGTAACACTTAGAGAGAAGTACGTGTTCTTCTGGAGGTACATGTTCGTTTAGGACGGAGTTGTCTGATAGACAAATGGTCTGACTGAAGTAGAATATTACTGAAATATTACTACCTGCCACTCACTTGCCAGTAATTTTTTAATTATTTAGGAATTTTTTTCATTCCACCCCTGCTATTTTGATAACTGTTTTCTGCTTGTCTCTTCTATGGGTAGTCAGGTATTCATCAAACGTATTTATAGTAGTTTGGCCTATGTAACAGTTTCCACTTATTCCTATTTCCACTTATTTTTTAGTAGGATCAGCTTGGTAGAGCATCAAGGTCATTAAAAATTTAATTTCTGTCTTCTAAAATATTAACAACTGCATCTAAATTTGAGAGAATTCTCTTAAAATGGGACTAACATTTCCAAAATTTGCTTTATTTCTTTATGTACTTATTGTCTCCCTCATCCAAGATTGGAAGCTCCATGATAATCAGGAGTCTTCTATCTTGTTCATCATGGCCCGGTGCCGAGGACCAAAATATGAGGGAGACGCAAAAACTATTTGCTAATTGAATGAAACAATTGATCCATCTAGAAAGAACATATAGCCTAACTTCTACAATAATTTGCAAGAGAAAATACATTCTGTGTCACCTTAAAATGAGATAGAGCCACTTTACAAACATTTACTCTCTAGTCAAGGACAGTGCCAATTGTTATGAGCAGAGAGGTTTGCTAATAGTCTGTGTGAATGTGTCCTCTTTGGTTTAGGTAGACTGTGATACTGTGTATCATAGGAGGAGATTAAAATGGCCTAACACCAGTTTGGTTTTTTTATATTGAGGAGAAATTATGCTCTTCAGATAACTGTACATTAGTTCTCTCTGTTCTATAATGTGAAAAATGTTAGCTGATTTATCTCTAGTTTCCAGGGTGATCTATTTCCTCTCTTCGAAGATGAAAATTTTTAATGTGCTTGTCCCTTAATTATACCTGATTTTACTTATTTTATAGATATGAGTTTAACATGCTAGCCTCTTCTTGATGCTTTATTTAACCATATAAAATGTTAGGCCATGCTTATACATGAAAATAATCCAAATATTACTTTGCACTTTAGTGCCTGTGAGTTTTATGATGCTCAAATAATCCTTGTCACAGAAGTAATTGGAGACAAATTCTATGCAATTCTGATTTTGCTAAAATCATGATGTATTTTAGTTAGTAAGCCTTTAAATGGAAGATTATCAGATATAATTAAAAGAATTAACTCGAGTTTCCCCTAAAGTATGTATCTCTTTCAATCCTGAGCCATATTTTCTGCTTTTGAGATTAACACATTTTCTAAGTGCTGTTTTTGTTTTGTTTTGTTTTGCTTTTGCAGGGGACTATTCACCCTAAGCTAACATCTGTTGCCAATCGTCCCCTTTGTTTCTACTTTTTTCCCCCACCCAAAGCCCCAGTACATAGTTGTGTATAGTTGTAAGTTCTTCTGGTTCTTCTATGTGAGCCACCACCACAGCACTGCTACCGACAGACAAGTGGTGTTGTCCCGCGCCTGGGAACCAAACTCCAGCCACCAAACTTGAGCATGCCAAACTTTAACTGCTAGGCCATCAGGGCTGGCTCTGAATGCTGTTTTTTGGGGAGGAAATTGCATTGATCCTAAAGCTAAGGGCTCTACCACATCACTATTACCTGAATGTCTATTGATAAATCCAGTTGTTTTTATTTAACAAAATCATTAGACATAGAGAAACACTCTGAATTGATGAAAGAATTACACTCCTGTGGTTGTTCCATGGAATATCTGTGATACAAGTGAACCAAAGATTTGGGGAGAGCAATAAATTCCCCAGTGTGGCAACAAGTCCTCCAAAGACTTCCTACCTATGAAAAAGGAGTATCACAATCAGGCTAATGCTGTATGTTTGAAAATTCTCTCTAATAAACTTTCAAGTTCCTTATAATGTGGAAGTTAAAAATTATGGGTGATGGGAGAAGCCCTGCTTATATTTTTGAGATAGAAAATTATAGGGGTGAGGAAATAGCAAACACCCCAAAAAAGTACACTTACATACTGCTATATCAGCATATAAACAGTAAAAAGCAGATTAACTAAGATATAGCCATCTCCTCTATCAAATATGATGCTTTCCATAGAAAAAAAGACCAATCTAAGAAAAGACCAACACTGCTTTAAATAATAAGAAAATCTATTATCTCAAAAACCAGGTAGTTTAGGGCAGCTCTGTCCAATAGAAATGTAAGTGCCACAGATGAAACCCAAATATTTGATATTAAATTATCTAGTAGCCACATTAAAGTGGCAAAAAGAAACAAGTGAAGTTAATTTCAATAACATCTTATTTAACTTATTAATCCAAAATATTGTTATTTCAACATATAATCAATGTAGAAATTATTAATGATGTATTTTATTCCTATTTTGTACTAAATCTCCAAAATCTTGTGTGTGTTTTACACTTAACAGTACTTCTCAGTTTTGACTAGCCACATTTCAAGTGCTCAAGGCTGTATATGGCTGGTGGTTACTGTATTAGACAGTGCAGTTCTAGAAGTATGGCTGCCTCTAGGCAGAATCATGGGCTGGCATAAATTGTTTTTCTCTTCCTAATTTTGGAGAATGAGCATTTATTTCTACTTTTTCTACTATTCTTTCAGCTTTGCCCCCATCTTGTGAACCTCCAAAGTCTTTGGTCACAAGAAACCTTCCAACAGTAACTGGGGAACTTCCTCCCTTGTCTATGGTAAGTTCAGAGAGTGGCTCCCTGCAACCAAGGTCTATCTTTCAATCCAATTGGACCAACTTAAGCCATGTACCTATCCCTGGCTCAATAATAGTCACCAGGAGAATACCCTAAGCCTTTGATTTTCAAAATGGTGGGGAGGAGGTGATATTTGGTAATGTCTGGAGACATTTTTTATTGTCACAACTGTGGGGGTGGGTCTACTGGCATCTAGTGGGTAGAGGCCAGGGATGCTGCTAAATATCCTACAATGCCCAGAATAGCACCCCCCACAAGAAAGAGTCATCTGGCTCAAAATAGTACCAAGGTTGAGAAACCCTGCCCTAAGCTTATTATTCTAAGCCTATATTCCTAACTAAACACTGACAAGAGGACTGAGATTCCCATTGTTAGTTTAGATCTATCAGAACCTACTACAGCTCTGAGTATGTTCAACTTCCCCTTAGGTACATGGAGAGTGGACACCTAAACTAAAAGGGAAGTGTTAGAAGAGAGGAAAGGGCCTGGGCAACTGTCTCAGTCCCTTCAGGCTGCTATAACAAAATGTCATAAACTGAGTGGCTTGTAAACAACAGAAATTTATTTCTCAGTTCTGGAGGCTGAGAAGTCCAAGATAAAGGTGCTGGCAGATTTGGTGTCTGGTGAGGGCAGGCTTCCTGGTTCATAGATGGCAATCTTTTTGCTGTAACCTCACATGGTAGAAGGGACAAAGGAGCTCTCTTGCAACCTTTTTTACAAGGGCACTAATGCCATTCATGAGGATTCCACCCTCATGACCTAATCACCTCCCAAAAGCCCTACCTCCAAAATATCATCACATTGGGGATTAGGTTTCAACATATGAATTTGGGGGGGGGGCATAAATATTCAGTCTATAGAGGCAACCAATAGCATCCATGAAAGAGCTGATTATTTGGGGGGATTATAATAATATATATGTAATTCAAAGAAAGATGCAAATGGCCAATAAACACATGAAAAGATGCACAACATCACTAATTGCTAGGGAAATGCAAATCAAAACAAAAATGAGATAGCATGTCACACCCGTTAGGATGGCTATTATCAAAAAAACAGAAAATAACAAATGTTGGCAAGGATGTGGAGTAATTGAAACCCTTGTGTTCTGTTGGTGGGAATGCAAAATGGTACAGCCACTGTGGAAAACAGTGTAGTGGTTCCTCAAAATATTAAAAATAAAATTACTGTATGATCCAGCAATTCCACTTCTGGGTATAGACCCAAAAGAATTGAAAGAAGGGTCTGGAAGAGATATTTGTACACCCATATTCATAGCAGCATATTCACAATAGCTAAAAGTTAGAAGCAACCCAAGTGTCCATTAGCAGATAAATGGATAAGCAAAATGTGGTATATACATAAAATGGAATATTATTCAGCTTTAAAAAGGAAGGAAATTCTGACATATGCTACAACATGGATAAACCTTCAGGATATTATGCTGTGTAATATAAGCCAGTTACAAAAAGATAAATACTGCATGATCCCACTATATGAGGTATTTAGGGTAGTCAAAATCATAGAGACAGAAAGTAGAATGGTGTTTGCCAGGAGCTGGAGAGAGGAGAGAATGAAGAGTTATCATTTAATGAATATAGGTTTCAGTTTTACAAGATGAAAAGAGTTCTGAAGATGCATGAAAGTGATGCTTGCACAACGTTATGAATATGTTTAATACCACTGAACTGTATACTTAAAAATTGTTGATAGTGAATTTTGTTACATGTATTTTACCACAATAAAAAAAGAAAAAGTATATATGTACTTAAAAAGTAGGCATCAAATATAAAGATAGGCATCAAATATAAAGTCTCTGTATTAGTAATTATATAATGCAATTACTGGTGATTTTAAATTTTTATCAGTATTTTCTACCTTTTTGTAGTGAAAATTTATTGTGTAGAATTTATGGTGAGAATTTCTTTTTGTAATATAAAATTCTTTCTACAATGGATAATTTCTTGAGTAAAAACATTTTTTAAGAAAAAGAAGCATCAATGGTATGTCATCTTCAAAAGGAAATGTCAAGTGGGAAAATTCTCTAAGAATTCTTATTTTAAGTCAATGTGAATTTTAATAAATTTAAATTTTGTGGAAAGACCGTTTTATTAATATTTTGTCAAAAGCAAGTAATGACTTGCAGCCTTTGTACTAAATCAGCTGGTAGTCTAAGATGAGTCCCGGAAATAAAGCAAATACATAGTCTCCTGTGAGGACTTTCAGAAATAACATGCGGTAGATATGTACTGGGCCTCTGGGTGCCGCTGTCGGCCAATCCGTGGCTAGAGTGAAACAAAACAATCCTCTGGCGATTCTGACGCAGCGATCTCCGCAGGCTTTGGAGAAACACATCAGGAGCGGACTCTGCACGCCATCTCTCTCGCAATCTGGTCCAAATGCCTGGTTCGGGAACATCAGGATGTTTAATGACCCCAAATGAGGCGCTGCCTTTTCTTTCCAGCGCACCTTTGTAGTCTGGGAGCAACTGCAGTGAAGTGTATTCGGATCTGAGAAGCAGCATCGAGAAGAAACGGGAAGAAGTCTCCTACAGGGAAGGTGCTCAGAGCGCAGGAAGCGCTGTTTTCCCTCCTGCTATCTTTGTTCAGCCTAGTGAACTACGTAGCAGATGCGCTACTTCCCGAAGAGACAGCCAGGTGTTTAAAAGTCGGGAATCTCGCCAAAGATCTGCGTCTCTGTGACAAGAACCATGGGTGAGTGCTGAGAAGGCTGTCTTTACCGCCAGCGAAGAGAGCAGGGATGAACTGATATCGACAGGATAGATCTAGCGGATATACCAGAGGAAGTCCCTAGGCCCCTTGAATCTGACATCTTCACTGGAAGTCCTATAAATGCTTTTAGTATAAAGGTATTCATCCTAGATATAAATAACATATGGCTTTTAGTACAGACATTTTGTTTTGAAAATTCTGGAAAACATCTTAATAGCAGCAAAGTTTACTCCTAAAAGACAGTAGATTTGGACCCTACAAGTAATTCTGTACAGATTTATCAGATTAGTTTCAGTAACCATCTCCCTTGCCCCCAGAAGTAAAAGAGAGCACTAGGCCAGTAAATACTCTGGTTGCTACTGGAGAAATCTGGACCAGAGGAGCAGAGCTGCCACCACTTAATGGTGGGGAGAGGGCAGAACAGCTCAGGGCAAGATGTGGGTCTTGGATGCCAAAGCCAGTCCTCCCAAACTGAGCCACAGGAGTACAGCAGAGTCCACCTGCAGGAGAACCTGCCCTCCACCTCCTCGTCTGCATTCTTCAGGTGATCCCCACTGACCTAGATGACACCCTTTAAGGTAAAGTTCTACACTTTCCACACAATCTCACAGGGCATACAGAATATATCAACTGTCCAATAACGACAGCCCCGTCTTTGATTTTGAAGAGTGAGTTACATCATGGGGTAGAAGAGAAGACTGGAGGCAGTTTAAGGGCCCATTTCAGAATGCTGGTTGAAATGGAGGTTGAGAACTATAATGCTGTGCAGGTGACTTTCAGCTGGGTGTCACCTGGACTTGGGGCCTCCTGTTTCTTCCTGAAACTGTGGGCACTGTCGTCCCATGTGTCAGTGAGTGCAGAGCACAATGGTGTTCACTGTACCTTTGAGCTGACTCTATGGGCCTGTGACCAGGACTCAACTGGGCTCAGTGTCATCCTGGAGCCTGTCTGTAACGGTGGACTACTGCCATGAAAACACACAAAGGATGCTATGCCAGGAACTGCAGCGGGAAGTTGCAGCCCTCTTTGATGCAGCACCACACATGGTACAGCCCTGCTACCGGGTCACCAAGGTAGATGCCGGCTGGAGTGCCATGTCTGGCTGTCCTACCACCTGCTTCGGACCACCAGGGACTCTTCAACCTGTGGATGCACAAGAGCGAGATGCGTGCTGTGGTGCTGCGGGTAACAGAGACGCTGCTCTCCAGGGCTTGCTGGTCACTGTATGCAGTGGCAACAGTCGTCATGCTGCACCTAGTCTTTGCCTACAGTTTGCAGGAGTTGCTGCCAGACTTCAGCGACCACCTGGCACCTGCCACCAGGCAGGTGGAATGGAGCTCCAGTTTTACCTGGTTGTGGCCTTGGCCTTGATCTCTGTGCTCTTCCTCCTCACAGTGACTCTGGCCGTCGCCCTGCATCTGTGACATTCCTCTAGCCCTGCTTTCAGCCTGGTATCTGGTCCAAGCCTGGATTTGGAGTTGCTCCCATTTCAGGGAGAGAGATTTGCCCTATTCCTACAATCCTTGTGTGGCTTCAGATATTGCAAAATCTTAATTTAACTTCTTCAAGTTAACTCAAGAAATATCTTTCAACTGGATATTCTCTGTAGTGCCAGCAATGAAGCCTTAAGTATTACGTTGGATTCAAATGTATACGTGTGAGTTTTAACACTTTTATTTCATAAATATCATCCTGTTGTAAATCAATCCTGCTAGTTTTTTGTTGTTGGCTGTGGAGGTTGGGGGTGTGAGCTCTACAAATTCACTTGCTAGTTTCTATGTATATTTCCATTTGTCTCATTAGCCTGGACAATTCCTTTGGGGAGAAGTTTGTACCTATTAATTTATGTTCTGAAGAGTTATGTTTCCTGCTAAAGAGTTCTTTCCTTGCAATATTGAGCTCTTTAAGTTTCTGCCCCTGGGTTCCATATACTTGTCTTTGAGAAGCAGAGAAACTATAAATTTGGTTATACAGGAACAAACATCCTCTTTCCAAGAACAATTCTTGTGGTCTTTGATTGTTTCCTTTCTTTCTTCATTTTCCAGACCCTTCTCAGTCATGGTGTCCATAGGTTGGCTGCCAATATCTGGCCCAATTTTTCCCTGGAAAATGTCAACCTCTGGAATGCAAAGAACATTCTTCCCTAACTCATCGGCAAAGATAAATAAATCACTCTAAGCCAGAGATATTTTAATTGGGAACCTTCACTAATTTTGCAATGAGTAAAAGAAGGAAGGCAATCTAGTTTAAAAATCCTGCTTTTTAAGGAAACCAACTTCTTTTAGGGAAAATATTGTGTGATTGTAGGAGAATACATGTTATCCTAATAAGCCTGTCTAAAAATAAAGATGTGGCCTTTTTCTTTTCAGTTTTGAAGAATAATGTCACTACCTCTTTTGTCTCTTAAATTTGAAGTCTAAATTAGATGTTCACGTGACTTTTTCCAGTAAAATTCCAAAAGCGCAATGTAATTTTATTCAAAATATATTACCTTTGGTTGAATTAAAGATCTTTAAAAAACCCATATTTAAGGTCTTTTAAAATCCACATAATACATAGACACTTCAGAAAAAGAGGAAAAGTAAGGATAGGGATAAAACATGTCCTTCAGAATATCAAGGTTTCTGATAAATATTCAAAGCACAATGGAAAGAAAATGGGCAGTCCAATTTTTTAAAGTCTAGCTTACGTTCTAAGAGTTTATTTTTCCCTTCAATTTTTTTCATCCTCCCGTCAAAGAGCAGTTGCTCTTCTATGTGGCTTGGGAAATTATCAGGTGGTCAAGATATACTACAGAAGAAGTGGAAGGATGATTTTGTCTTTTTTGTGATACTCCCTGAATAGCAAACAGGGAAAGCACATAGCTTGGGTATACTGGGATTCTATTGTATATTGCAATTTAGCAAAATTTAGAGATGAATAATTAAATGAACATAGTAGTTTCTCCTTTTCATACATATATTGTAGAATGCTTAACTATTTCCTTGACAATAAACTAAAACTTAAGGAAAGAAATCACGTTAATGAGAAGAGGTTTATTATCTAGGAGTGCAGTAACTGGTTAGGACTCTGGGCGCCGCTGTTCACCAGTGTCGGAGATAACAGGCAGCATCCACACACACACACAAGCCCAGAAAAGAAAAAAAAAAATAGCCTTTTAGAACCTCTATCACCGCCAGTTTGAAAACAATCTCCCTGAGGCTGCCCAGACCCTACTTCTGGACCACTTTCCGCTCTGAATTCTCCTGAAAATGGGTTTAATTTAGGCTGAGAAGAGCAGAGAAACAGTACCCTGGGTGCCGGAACTAGGAGAAAACTACGAAGCAAGAGAGCAATGGCGATTCCCGTGAAGCTGCTCGGCGGCAGCAGGCCGCTCCTGCTGTTCTTTCTTCTGGGGCTGTTGTTGGAAGCCCGGGCCGGGAAGATCCGCTACTCGGTGCCAGAAGAGACGGATGAAGGTTTCTTCGTGGGCAACATCGCCAAAGATCTGGGACTACAAGCCCAGCAGCTGGATGAGCGGGGAGTCCGCATCGTCTCCAGAGGTAGGACGCAGCTTTTTTCTCTGAATGCGCGAAGTGGCAGCTTGGTCACCGCGGGCAGGATAGACCGGGAGGAGCTCTGCGCTCAGAGCGCACGGTGTCTGGTGAGTTTTAGCATCTTGGTAGAGAATAAAATGAAGCTTTTCCCTGTTGAAGTGGAAATAATTGATATTAATGACAACACTCCCCAATTCCAGTTAGAGGAAGTGGAATTTAAAATGAATGAAATAACCACTCCAGGCACCAGGATCCCTCTGCCTTTTGGGCAAGACCTTGATGTGGGTATGAATTCGCTCCAGAGCTACCAGCTGAGCTCCCATCCTCATTTCTTTCTGGATGTGCAACAGGGAGCTGATGGGTCCCAGCACCCAGAGATGGTGCTGCAGAGTCCCCTGGATAGGGAAGAAGAAGCTGTCCACCACCTCCTCCTCACTGCCTCTGATGGGGGCAACCCAGTTCGTTCAGGAACTCTCCGCATTTGCATTCAGGTGGTGGATGCAAATGACAACCCTCCAGTGTTTACTCAAGAACAGTACCACATGAGTGTCCCAGAGAATGTGCCACTGGGCACTTGGCTGCTTACAGTAAAAGCCACTGACCCAGATGAAGGAGCCAATGGGGAAGTAACATACTCCTTTCATAATATAGACCACAAAGTGGCCCAGATATTTCGGTTGAATTCTTACACGGGAGAAATATCAAATAAAGAATCCCTGGATTTTGAAGAATACAAAATGTATCCAATGGAAATTCAAGCTCAGGATGGTGCAGGCCTCATGGCCAGAGCTAAGGTGGTGGTCAAAGTTCTGGACATAAATGATAATGCCCCAGAGCTGACCATCACCTCTGTCACCACTGCAGTCCCAGAAAACTTTCCTCCTGGGGCCATAATTGCTCTTATCAGTGTGCAAGACCAGGACTCTGGAGACAATGGTCACACTATATGTTCCATTCATGAAAATCTACCCTTTAAATTAGAAAAGTTGGTTGATAATTATTACCGTTTAGTGACAGAAAGAACACTGGACAGAGAACTTACCTCCAGGTACAACATCACAGTAACAGCAACAGATCAGGGAACTCCGACTCTATCTACTGAAATGCACATTTCATTACAAGTGACAGATATCAATGACAACCCCCCTGCTTTCCCCCAGGACTCCTACTCCACATACCTTCCAGAAAACAATCCCAGAGGAGCCTCTATCTTCTCTGTGACAGCCCACGACGCCGACAGCAATGAGAATGCACGAGTCACTTACTCCCTGGCCGAGGACACCATCCAGGGGGCGCCTCTCTCTTCCTATGTCTCCATCAACTCAGACACAGGCGTCCTATACGCGCTGCGATCCTTCGACTACGAGCAGTTCCAGGAACTGCAGCTGACGGTAATGGCGTGTGACAGCGGAGACCCTCCACTCAGCAGCAACGTATCACTGAGCGTATTCGTGCTGGACCAGAATGACAACGCGCCCGAGATCCTGTACCCCACCCTCCCCACTGGTGGCTCCACAGGCGTGGAACTGGCACCCCGCTCCGCAGAACCTGGCTACCTGGTGACCAAGGTGGTGGCGGTGGACCGAGACTCAGGCCAAAACGCCTGGCTGTCCTACCGCCTGCTCAAGGCCAGCGAGCCAGGGCTCTTCACAGTGGGGCTGCACACGGGCGAGGTGCGCACAGCGCGGGCCCTGCTGGACAGAGACGCACTCAAGCAGAGTCTGGTGGTGTCTGTCCAGGACCACGGCAAGCCCCCTCTCTCAGCCACCGTCACGCTCACCGTGGCAGTGGCTGACAGCATCCCAGATGTCCTGGCGGACCTGGGCAGCCTCGAACCCTCCACTGACCCTAATGACTCTAGCCTCACTCTGTACTTAGTGGTGGCTGTGACCGCGGTCTCCTGTGTCTTCCTCGCCTTTGTGATCCTGCTCCTGGCGCTCAGACTGCGGCGCTGGCACAGGTCGCGCCTGCGCCAGGCTTCGGGAGGTGCATTGGCTGGCATGCCAGCCTCACACTTTGTGGGCATGGATGGGGTGCAGGCTTTCCTGCAGACCTATTCCCATGAGGTCTCCCTCACCGCGGATTCGAGGAAGAGTCACCTGATCTTCCCCCAGCCCAACTACGCGGACACGCTCATCAGCCAGGAGAGCTGTGAGAAAAGGGATTTTCTATCAGCACCTCAGTCTTTACTTGAAGACAAAAAGGAAGCATTTTCTCAGGTAAACTTTTTATACTAAATTTATCTAGATAAAAATAATTCCTGAGTTTACTTACTTGCTTTCACTCTTTACTACTAACAATGCTTGTATTTCCCATGTATCTATGTAGATTTCCATTTACAAATCCTGGGAAATCATTATTAAGTGTTTGTATCCAGGTATATTTATAATCGTTCTTTCACTGAAAAGGAAACAGTAATTAATCATAATGGAGGTGGCTGGGATGAAGAGTGTGTGTGAGGTGCCATCTTGGTTGTGAAAAGAGCACTGCATCAGAAACAAGGAGGTCTGGCTTTGAACATTTTTTTGCTTTACTCTGGCTGAATAATTTTATTTTGCTGCTGGGTTTACCATTTCTTATCTGTCAGGATAGAGGTTGACTAGAAAAGGTCCACCAATATTTATGTGACTAATACTGTTTTCAAATTTCCTTAAGTTATAAATACCTCCTAATTTCTCCCTAAATTAAATGTAGATGCCATCTGTCAGGGTGCTATCTGGAGACATTTGAAAAAGTAAAGATTGTCTAAAGTAGTATTTTTAGTTGTGATAATATAAAAATATGGAAATCTATGTAAGCTGCAAATTTCAATTATTGTTAAATATCTTAACCCTTTATTTGAGATATTTTATGCATGCTGAAGAACGTCAAATGTTTAAGTAACATATGAAATGAAGTAACAAAATGAATGACAGAAAATTTACTGTGCAACTTGAGAAATAGTTTTGAAGCCTCCTGACTTATATATTATGCCTGTAATGGAAATGACTAACAAAAATCAAGTGTATATTCCGTTTTAATGTGCATGTTAACTCTTCACAAGAAATGCATCATAGGGGAGTAAGTCCATGCTTTGATATAGTTACTCTGCTCCAATAAATTAAAGAGATAAATAAAATATAAAAAGAGGAAAGCAAAAGCATAGTAAGGCACAAATAAAAGATAAATATATAAATGGACCAAAGATGGAACAGAAAGTTGTGAGCCAGCCTAAAGCTGTGGAGTTCTAGTCTTGGCTAGATGCAGGCATTGAAGGTCAGGAGAGTATTCCAGCAGTGTAATCAGAACAAAAGTGCTTCAGGCTAAACAAGGGACCTGAGCCAGGCTTACTACTTGAATCCAAAATAAGCAATTAGGCCCCTCAACTAGTTAAAAGGGGAAATCGCGTAAAAATGCTGCCTACCAATTCCTACGGTGGTCGTAACTTGTCACAAGCTACAGACCAAGGGAGAAAAGTGGGTACAGAAGCTGGCTTCCGAAAATGAGCACTAAGTCTCAGACATGAGCTCTGATATTCAGAGTTCCACTGCTGCGCACCTTGAAAGCACCACTAAAAGACCTAGTTATGGCCTGGGACCTGGGGTCAGGCAGAAACAATTTCAAAACCATTAGAGACAGACTGTTGAACCCAGGAGGAAGGAAGAGGGGGAGAGAAAGTAGAAGAGAGAGCCAATTTAAAAAAAAAGCTCTTCCACTTAACATAAAGGTGCAAACCAAAATGTTGAAACACATTGTCTTTTGGATTTACCATTGCTAATGAGAAATTTTCTGTCAACAAATTGTCATTATTTTTTAGGTAATTTCTGTTTTCTCTCTGGTGGCTTTTTAAAAAATTCTCTCATTCCTCACTGTATGTCTAAGTGTGGATTTTTATTTTTATCTTTTGTTTGGTACCAAGAGTACACTTTCAATTAATAATGTAAGTTATTTCAATTCTCAATTTTCTTAGCTCTTATAATTTAAAATTTTGCTTCTCTGTATATATGAATGAGCTAAGTTTACCTGTTAAAACACAGAGATTACCAAGTTGGATGATTTCTAAAGTCCATCTATATTCTGCTGACAAGATACAAGCTTAAAACAAAATTACACTGAAATATTGAAAATAAGAAATATATATATATATATATATACACACATACACACAAAAAAGAAAGCACTCATGTTGTTATTATAACAGTAAAGTAATGTTTAAGGCAACAAACATTAAGGTGATTTTTAAAAATGAACTGATCATAATCATAAAAAAAGAGACAAACAGATATAAAAATTATAAGCTCCCATCATCAAATATTGTAACTTTGAAAATAATATCAGAAGGTTTTAACACAATTCCATAAGAAATAATATACTCCACAGGCAGAAAATTACTAAGCATATAGAAGATTTGAACAACAATCTATAAGCTTGATCTAATAGATGTGTATTGAATCCTATACACAACAAATACAGAATGGCCATTCTTTACATGAGCATATGGAAAATCTACAACAATTTACTACATAGTCATCACAAAAAAGGCAATGCAGATTTCAAGGTACCAATAATATACATGCCTTATAACATATGCTTAAATGGCAAAGCTTAGGGGTGGGGGAAATAGGGAGAGAATGGTAAAAGGGTACAAACTTTCAGTTATAAGATGAACAAGGTCTGAGGATCTAATGTATAATATGGAGACTACAACTGATAACACTGTATGGTATAATTGAAATTTGCTAAGAGAGTAGAACTTAAATGTTTTCACAAACAAAAGAGGTAAATATATGAGGTGGTGGATGTGTATATTAACTCAACGGGGGGAATCCTTTCACAATGTATACATATATCAGATCATCACATTGTACAGTTTAAGTACCTTACAATTTTGTCAATTATACTTTAATAAAGCTGGAAAAAAAATCACAAGACAAACATTTTGGGCCGGCCTGGTGGTGTAGTGGTTAAGTTTGCGCCCCCCACTTCAGTGGCCCGGGGTTTGCAGTTGGGATCCCAGGCACAGACCTACGTACCACTCATCAAGCCATACTGTGGTGGCATCCCATATACAAAATAGAGGAAGATGGGCACAGATGTTAGCTCAGGGCTAGTCTTCCTCAGGAAAAAGAGAAAGAGTGGCATCAGATGTTAGCTCAGGACTGATCTTCCTCACCAAAAACAAAAAGTTTTTTTAAATAGTAAAAGGAAATTTTAAAAGTTTGGACATTTAAATCTACACCCCTGATGGTCTTGTGGTTAAAGTTCAGTGCACTCTGCTTGGGTGGCCAGGGCCAGGTTCCCAGGTGAGGAGCCACACCACTCGTCTGTCAGTTGCCATGTTATGGCAGTGGCTCACATAGAAGAACCAGAAGAACTTACAACTATTGACAACTATGTACTGGGGCTTTGGGCAGGGGGCGGGGAAGAAAAAGGAGGAAGATTGGCAACAAATGTTAGCTTAGGGCGAATCTTCCCATGCAAAAAAAGAGAGAGAGAGAGAAAGACAGCAAAACCATCAAAACAATGTTGATGAAAAGGTTTTAAAAAACAAACTAGAAGCTCTACTAGAAAATATGGTGAGTTGCTATCAGTTTTTTCCGATATTTCATCAGTGTTCTTCCAGAAGAATGGGTAAAAGTAAAAATGAAAAAGTTCAACAGGGAAGAAACCAAAAGGAAACAGACTGAGGTGAGACCAAAAGTGGGCAATCTCACTTAAGAATGTTGATTCAAAATCTTAACTGAGATATTATCAAATCCTATCTACTATATATTTTAAAAATAATATTTATAGCTTATGACTAAGGGCATATTTCAGGGATGCAAGGATATTTCAATATAAGAAAATCTAATAAGGTAAAACTGCGTATTAAAGATAAAAAGCCATATGTTCATTTCAGTAGAGGCGTAATAAAGCTCTTGAGAACATTCAACATATGATTAAAATTTTATAACAAACTTGGAATTGAAGGAAATTTCCTTAACCTGATAAAGAGTATCAAAAACTTATAGAACTACCCAAAGCAATCTACAGATTCAATGCAATCCCTATCAAAATCTCAATGACATTTTGTTTTGTAAAAATAGAAAAAGTCCATCCTAAAATTCATATGGCATGTCAAGGGACCTCATATAGCCAAAACAATCTTGACAAAGAGAACCAAGAAGAAACCACTTTTAGTTTCCTTAACATTCCATCCTGCCTCTCCCCTCCAAGCACTGGTACTGGGGTTCTAGAACACTACTCCAGCCTCTTTCCTGATCCAATCCTACCCTTTAGGATTCAGCTTCAACCATGTCCTGGAAAAGTCTTTCCTGACCCTCACATCTAGGCTGGAGACTCTTGCTGTGCATTCACCAATTGCCCAATATTTCCCACCATCATAGCAGTTTTCATATTCTATTAGAATACTCTGTTTACTTTCCTATGTCCTCCCCTGTCCTGTAAGCTTCCTAATAGCAGGGTCCACCATTATTAGGTCCACCATTTCTATTTCCAGCATCAGTCAAGCACATGATAGTCACCCAGTTAAGTGTCTGTTAATTCAATAATTTAAATATAGGTTTTGAAGTTAAATACTAAGTCATCAAGCACAGAAGTTCAAAATATATAACCTTAGGAAATAATGAAGCTAATGTTTTTATATTGATATTATTGTCTCTGAATATAAAATAGATTGAAGATGTTTGGAGCAAGGGCAGTGGCACCCTTGATTAATGCCTTGAGGGTTCATTAATACTTTCCTAGCAAATTGTTTCCTAGCAGTGTGTCAAGGTCGCATTCGTTTATACTATTCTTATTAATTCTAAGAAAAAGACTCTGAACTTGAAAGCTACTTCTAAGGTATCTTGGAACTGTAAGATTCTTCGAAGCAACTTGAAAGTCGCAAGGCTAACAAACAAGAAATAACTTGCTTTAGCCTGAGAGGGTGCACAAATTGCTTAGGCCTCTGAGCGTCGCTGTTGACCACCTAAGAAGTAAAAGCCTGCGATACATCCAATCCAACATTACCGCTCCTGCAACACAAAGGACTGGGCATTTGGCCCGCAAGCTTCGGGGTGGCAAAGAAATTCAGTCCAACAGCCCACTAGTTCTCTCCACAGTGACCTGGGTCCTGTGAATGCTGGTCACCTCAGACCCTGAGGAATAAAGATTTGGGAATCCGCACTAGATGCTGGAAGTCGCCTCGGGAGAAAAGACTGCAGCTGAAGAAATGGCGGCTCTGCAAAAGTTGCCACACCGCAGAAAGCTGGTCCTGCTATGCATTCTTTTGGCGGCTCTGTGGGAGGCCGGAGCTGGACAAATGCGCTACTCTGTGCCAGAAGAGATGGAAAAAGGCTCCTTCGTGGGCAACATCGCCAGGGACTTGGGTTTGCAGCCCCTGGCGTTGGCAGAGCGTGGAGTCCGCATCATCTCCAGAGGTAGGACGCAGCTCTTTGCTCTGAACTCTCGAAGTGGGAACTTGATCACCGCGGGCAGAGTAGACCGGGAGGAGCTGTGTGCTCAGAGCGCGCAGTGTCTGGTGAATTTTAACATACTCCTGGAAGATAAATTGAATATTTATTCAGTAGAGGTAGAAATAACAGATATTAATGATAATGCCCCTCGCTTTGGAGTAGAGGAATTGGAGCTAAAAATCAGTGAAACTACTACGCCAGGGTTTCGGATTCCTCTTAAGAACGCGCATGATGCGGACGTAGGAGTGAACACCCTCCAGAAGTACGAACTCAACCCAAATAACCACTTCTCCCTGGATGTGCGAAGCGGAGCGGATGGTAACAAGTACCCAGAGCTGGTGCTGGAACGCACCCTGGACCGCGAGGAAGAGGCGATTCACCACCTCCTTCTCCTGGCTTTTGATGGGGGCGACCCGATCCGATCTGGCACCTCCCGCATCCGCGTGGTGGTCCAGGATGTAAACGACAACGCACCTGTTTTTACACAGTCTGAGTACCGTGTAAGTGTTCTGGAAAATATGCCCGTAGGCACGCGGATACTCACAGTGACCGCCACTGATGCAGATGAGGGATACAACGCTCAAGTGGCATATTTTCAAGAGAAAAACCCTGGAGAATCTTCAGAGGTATTTGAACTTAAGGCGACATCTGGAGACATAACAATTATAAAAAGTCTAGATTATGAGGATGCCAAATTCCACGAAATTGATATTGAAGCTCAGGATGGTCCGGGCCTTCTGACCAGAACGAAGGTTATTGTCACAGTTCTGGACGTGAATGACAATGCCCCACAATTTTACATGACATCTGCTACTAGCTCAGTTCCTGAAGATTCTCCTCCAGGAACCATAATTGCACTTTTCAATGTACATGACAGAGACTCTGGACAGAATGCGTTTATCACATGTTCAGTCTCGGAGAACCTTCCTTTCAAGTTAGAAAGGTCAGTGGACAATTACCACCGACTGGTTACAACCAGAGCCCTTGACAGGGAACAATTTTCTTCTTACAACATCACTGTGACCGCTAAAGATGGAGGGAACCCATCTCTGTCCACAGATGCTTACGTTTTGCTGCAGGTGGCAGACATCAATGACAATCCACCCATCTTCCCCCACATGTCCTACTCGGCCTACATTCCCGAAAACAATCCCCGAGGCACCTCCATCATTTCCATGAAGGCCCATGACCCCGACAGCGATGACAATGCCCATGTAATTTATTCCTTGACCGAGGACACCCTTCAGGGAGCGCCTCTGTCCTCCTACATCTCCATTAACTCCGACACCGGTGTCCTCTACGCGCTGCGCTCCTTTGACTACGAGCAGTTCCGTGACCTGCAGCTGCGGGTTACTGCGCGGGACAGCGGGAAGCCACCGCTCAGCAGCAACGTGTCCCTGAGCCTGTTTGTACTGGACCAGAACGATAACGCACCCGAGATCTTATATCCTACCCTCCCCACCGACGGTTCCACAGGCGTGGAGCTGGCACCCCGTTCTGCAGAACCTGGCTACCTGGTGACCAAGGTGGTGGCGGTGGACCGAGACTCAGGCCAGAATGCCTGGCTGTCCTACCGCCTGCTCAAGGCCAGTGAGCCAGGGCTCTTCACAGTGGGGCTGCACACGGGCGAGGTGCGCACGGCGCGGTCCCTGCTGGACAGAGACGCACTCAAGCAGAGCCTGGTGGTGTCTGTCCAGGACCACGGCAAGCCCCCTCTCTCAGCCACCGTCACGCTCACCGTGGCCATGGCTGACAGCATCCCAGACGTCTTGGCCGACCTGGGCAGCCTCGATCCCTCCGCCGATGCGCATGACTCAGCCCTCACACTATACCTGGTCGTGGCGGTGGCCACGGTCTCCTGCATCTTCCTCGCCTTTGTGATCCTGCTGCTGACGCTCAGACTGCGGCGCTGGCACACATCGCGCCTGCTCCAAGCTACTGGAGGCAGGTTGGCGGGCGTGCCCACCTCTCACTTCGTGGGCGTGGACGGGGTGCAGGCTTTCCTGCAGACCTACTCCCACGAGGTCTCCCTCACCGCGGACTCGCGGAAGAGTCACCTCATCTTCCCCCAGCCCAACTACGCGGACACACTCATCAGCCAGGAGAGCTGTGAGAAAAAGGATTTTCTATCAGCACCTCAGTCTTTACTTGAAGATAAAGGAGAAGAAACATCTTCTCAGGTAAACTTTCTTGGCAAAATATTTGTGAGCTATTGCTAAAATAAGTAAAATTACCTCTTTACTTAGGTGCCGCCACTGTTCACCATTTCTCTTCAATTTCACATATTTCCTTGTGAATATATTCAATTTTTAGAAAGTGAGTCCTGATGAATAATTTCTTGGTACTTCTAAGTGTTGGTACTTCTAACTCCCTACACCCTGTAAGGGAGAAGAGGAACTGGAATCATTTTGTCCTGAGCATAAATCAGGAGTTAGTAGGTAAAGATGGTGTTTAGGTTATCAAAAGAGCACTGCATTAGGAACTGCGATATCTGGTTTCTCATGCTTTCTTTCCCATCCTTCATCTCATCCCATCCCTCATTTGAGAGCAAATCGTCTCATCTACCTGGGTCAACAATCCCTTCTTAAAAATGTGAAGGTTGAATTTTATGTTTACTCAAGTGCTTTAGAATTTAGGGCTTTTATGTTTTGTATTTGAGTTGTTTATGAATAATGAAACACTTCAGTTAGTTCCTTCTCACGCAGTCTTAATATTTTTCCTTCAGTTTGGCAGTGAGGTTCTTCATTTTATTTGATTTGCATGACCTTTCCTATTTAAAAGATGGAAATTTAGAAATATATATGCTTTACCATGTTTCAGGAAGGTATGTCATGGTATCTCTGCTGAGCTAAAAATCTCATTTGCCTCTAGAGTTACTATGCATTCCTTGGAGAAGTGGTTGAGTTATCATTTGCTCTATAACAAATGGGTAGTGTTATAGTCAACACGTTTCTGTTTGATGTTTTTGTTTTTCTCATATCTGGAAAGCATAATGTCTTTTTATCCTTAAAAATAATGTATATCGGGGGCTGCCCGGTGGCGCAGCGGTTTAGTCCGCGCTTGGCAGCCCGGGGTTCGCGGGTTCGGATCCCGGGCGCCCGCCGATGCACTCACCGCTCGTCAGCCACGCCGTGGCGGCGTCCCATAGAAAGTAGAGGAAGATGGGCACGGATGTTAGCCCAGGGCCAGTCTTCCTCAGCAAAAAGAGGAGGATTGGTGACGGGTGTTAGCTCAGGGCCGGTCTTCCTCACAAAAAGAAAAAAAAAAGTATATCCTCAAGGGATTCAGAGACCATATCAAATAATTGCCCCTAAAGATCATCCTTATACATCTCTCTTCTCAAAGATTTTTACTTACAGCAGCTGTTAAAAAGATTTCCAATCCCTCTCCCAACCTCAGTCCCCCTCACAACCAGTTTTCCTTCCCCATTCCTCTTTCCATGTTGGCTTTCAGCATGTTAGTTATATATTTAATAACAGAGAACAAAGAATACACTAATATTCTATGTAACTGGGATCATTTTTTATTTTGATTTGGAAGTAATCATGTACTTAGTGAGTCTTGTATTTAATGGTATCATGATCTTTCAAGGTGCTGTAATTATTATATTTAAGGGCATCCGAGGGAAAATTGATCTGAGACGATGTATTCCATTGTGTTTATTACTATTACATAATTCTCTATGAGGTAAAATTGGAAATCACTGTGGAATAATATGTCATGACATCTTTACTTGTAAGTAAATAAAGTATGAACTGAGGAAAATTAAATACAGAGTTCCTTTTAGTGTGTATAGTAACTTCACAAGAATAAATGCCTTATGCCTATATATATAATGCATCATGATTGAAATGACAAATATATTGTATTTCTATGTCTGTGCTTAGAGGGGAAAACAAATACAGAAAAAGGGTTTCTGGAACATGAAAGTTTATCTCTACTAGTTTCACTTTTGGTCTTTAAAAAATATCCTCACACTCTAGATTTAAGCAAAGTGAACTACTTTTAGTACGCTGAAGTTCTGTGATTTTCTTTCACATCTGGGCATTGCTATTTCTGTTCTCTCTCGCATCCAGGCCTTTTCCATGATCCACTCCTCTCATGTTTCTTGAGAAAGTCTTTGCTAACCTCCAAGGCTGGGTTAGAGGCCTTCCCATTGCTCTGCTCTTGACTTTTCCCATTATGGCAGTTATCTCAATGCACTGTAATTCCTTGTTTCCTTTTATATCTTCATAAACTCTGTGAAGGAAGTGGCTGTGTCCCTCTCATTCGCTTAAATCTTCAACTATTGTCTGACACCCAATTATATGTTTGTTTAATGAATGAGTTAACAAATATTGAAACTAAGACATCAGGCTACCAAGAACAAACTTCAAGAGGGATAACCTATAAATATGGCTGATATTTCTGTGTGGTTCTTAAACTTTCATCTGAACATTTCAGAACAGTAACTCCAGCATATTTGAAGCAATATTGGTGGCATTAAGGTTAGTGCATGGCTTCCCGAGGAATATAACTTGAAGTCACATCCTTTAACATATAGCAATTCAATTATATGAAATAAACACCAGTCCCATTACCTCTGATAAAAAGGACTTCAGGTGTTGGGAAACAAAAAAATGCTAACTTGGGTTTGTCTGAGAGGGTGCAGTAAACGGTTAGGCCTCTGGGCGTCGCTGTTGACCACTCAAGGCGGAAAACGCAGCTGGAGAGCTAGTCGATTTCCTTGTTCCCAAAGAGCGAAGAACCAGCAAATCAGACTCAGAAGATCCCAGGCTGCTACAAAGCTCAGCCTCTCAGTCAACTAGCTCTGTGACCTATAAATTAGGCCCATGAAATGTTAGTTCCTTGAGAAAATAACATTGGAGTCCGTCGTGGGAAATTGGAATCGAATTCAGGGAAAATAATTCACCAAAAAGGATATGACCAATTACCTGAGATTCAGAAACGGCGGTGGACTGGCCCTGCTGTGCGCGCTTCTGGGGACGCTGTGCAAGACCGGATCTGGGCAGATCCGCTACTCGGTCCGGGAGGAGCTGGACAAAGGCTCCTTCGTGGGCGACATCGCTAAGGACCTGGGGCTGGAGCCCCGGGAGCTGGCGGAGCGCGGAGTCCGCATCGTCTCCAGAGGTAGGACGCAGCTCTTTGCTCTGAATCCGAGAAGCGGCAGCTTGATCACCGCTGACAGGGTAGACCGCGAGGAGCTCTGCGCTCAGAGCGCGCGGTGTCTAGTAAAATTTAACATCCTTGTTGAAGACAAATTGAAAATTTTTGAAGTAGAAATAGAAATTAAAGACATTAATGATAATGCTCCTGATTTTCTAACAGAGAAATTGGAAATCAAAATTGGTGAACTAACGGCTCCTGGAACTCGATTTCCACTTAAGACTGCATTCGACCCAGATGTGGGTTTGAACTCTCTGCAGAACTATGAGCTCAGCACCAATGACTACTTCTCCCTCGCTGTGAAGAGCATCTCTGATGGGGCCAAGTACCCAGAGCTGGTGCTGGAGCGGGCTCTGGACCGTGAGGAAAAGAAAATTCACCAGCTTATCCTTGTTGCTTCTGACGGTGGTGAACCTGCCCACTCTGGCAGCTTGTGCATCCAAATAATAGTTCTGGATGCAAATGACAACCCACCAGTATTTACTCAGCCTGAATATCGAGTAAGTGTTCAGGAGAACTTGCCGGTGGGCACCCAGTTGCTCACGGTGAATGCCACTGACCCTGATGAGGGATTCAATGCTCAAGTGTCCTATATGCTAGATAAAATGCCTGGGAAAATTTCTCAGATTTTTTATCTCAACCCAGTGACTGGAGATATGTCAATATTAAAAAGTCTAGATTATGAGGATGCTATGTTCTATGAAATTAAAATTGAAGCACAAGATGGACCAGGTCTCCTTTCAAAAGCTAAGATTCTAGTCACAGTTCTGGATATGAATGACAATGCCCCAGAAGTTACAATCACTTCTCTCACAAGATCAGTCCCAGAAGAGGCTACTGCTGGAAGAGAAATTGCCCTTATCAATGTGCATGACCGGGATTCTGGACAAAATGGGCAAGTCACAGTTTTCATCCTTGGAAATATGCCATTTAATTTAGAAAAATCAATAGACCAATATTACCGCTTAGTGACAGCCAGATCCCTGGACCATGAACAGTTGTCTGAATATAACATCACTCTGAGAGCAACAGATGGAGGAAGTCCACCGCTGTCCACGGACACTCACATCACACTGCACGTGGCAGACATCAATGACAACTCACCTGCCTTTACTCATGACTTCTATTCTGCCTACATTCCCGAAAACAACCCCAGAGGAGCCTTTATCTTCTCTGTTACCGCCCAGGACCCTGACAGCATCGAGAATGCCCACATCACTTACACACTGACTGAGGACACCATCCAGGGGGTGCCTCTCTCCACCTATGTCTCCATCAACTCCGATACCGGTGTCCTGTTTGCGCTGCGCTCCTTTGACTATGAGCAGATTAAAGACCTACAGCTACTAGTGACAGCCAGTGACAGTGGGAACCCTCCACTCAGCAGCAATGTGTCTGTGAGCCTATTTGTGCTGGACCAGAATGACAACGTGCCCGAAATCCTGTACCCCACCCTCCCTACCGATGGTTCCACTGGCGTGGAACTGGCGCCCCGCTCTGCAGAGCCTGGCTACCTGGTGACCAAGGTGGTGGCAGTAGACAGAGACTCGGGCCAGAACGCTTGGCTGTCCTACCGCCTGCTCAAGGCCAGCGAGCCAGGGCTCTTCACAGTGGGGCTGCACACGGGCGAGGTGCGCACGGCGCGGGCCCTGCTGGACAGAGACGCACTCAAACAGAGCCTGGTGGTGGCGGTCCAAGACCATGGCCAGCCCCCTCTCTCAGCCACCATAACACTCACCGTGGCCGTGGCTGACAGCATCCCAGATGTCCTGGCCGACCTGGGCAGCTTTGACCCCTCTGCCAACCCGGATGATTCAGACCTCACACTGTACTTGGTGGTGGCAGTGGCAGCGGTCTCCTGCATCTTCCTCGCCTTTGTCATCATGCTGTTGGCACTCAGACTGCGGTGCTGGCACAGGTCTCGCCTGCTCCAGGCTTCAGGAGGTGTATTGCCGGGCATGCCAGTCTCTCACTTTGTGGGCGTGGACCCGGTGCAGGCCTTCCTGCAGACCTATTCCCACGAGGTCTCCCTCACCTCCGACTTGAGGGAGACTCACCTGATCTTCCCCCAGCCCAACTACACGGACACGCTCATCAGCCAGGAGAGCTGTGAGAAAAGTGAGCCTCTCCTGGTATCTCAAGATTTACTTGAAACAAAAGGAGACCCCCAGCTACTTCAGGTGAGTTTATTTCTTTCTTAAAGAAAAATAGGCCAGTGTAGTTATTATAAAGCTTTAATACACCACATTTATTTGAAAATAAAGCAATATGGTAGTCATTAGTCCTGTTGTTTAAATATTTGTTCCTCTCTCCTCTGGGCCTGTAGTAGGGCTGCACTTCCTGGTCTAGTATGGCTGAGTGGGCTTAGGTGACTAGTTCTGGCCCATACATTGTAAATGGAAGTAGATGTGTCTCTTCCTGGAGGAAGCTCTAGTTGCCATTGTGAGAATTTCCACATCTCTAAGTTACTCTCTGGAATTGTGACTGCTCTTTCTGCCTGGGTCCTTGAATAACTATGATGGGAGAAGGGCCCTGTGGTTGACCCAACATTGATCTCTATACCTGTGATAAATAGACCTTTTTCGTTGTAAATCCCTGTGATTTGAAGTTTGTTTGTCACTCCAGCCTACCTGACCTATCCTGACTGATACAAACAAGTAAAAACATATATAAATACTAGGTATTTTAGGCTCCCATAAAATGATGCTTAACTCCTTCCAAGCCAGACCTCTCTTTTCATCTCAATTACATAAAAATTGTAGGGTGAAAAATATAGAGGTTGGTCAAATGGTTTTAGCTGGCCTGTAGTCCCTATTATGTATACCTAAAGTGTGTGTGGGTTCATTTTGATTTCAGCCTTTTGACTGAAGGTGAGAAGTTCAATTGCCTCAACTGTTATGAGACTTGAAGTGCCATTTCTTGTTTTTTGAGAAGGATAAAAAAAATGTAAGGAGATAGGTCTCCGCCTCTGCAGGAGATTTCTAGACCATCCACTCCGACAATGGGATAGGAGTCCTACAACTTTCTTAGGCCAAAAATTGTCAGCCCATTTTGAAATTTATAAAATCGTTTTTACCCATGAAGTTGCATCAGAGAGTCATCCAAAATTAGAGCAAATGTTTTTCATTATATCTCAAACAAAGGAACAGATCTCTCCCTCAATATATTACGAAAAGGTGCATACAAAAGTATGAGAAAACAGAGCCTGAACAAAATAACTGAGAGCAGAAAAGAGTGTATCCTCACTCAAAAATGCAAATACAACACAGAAAAGAAAGGCACATAATCTTTGGACTATCTTTTTTAGGAAAAATCTTTATAATATTGATATCACTTTCCTCATAATGAGAGAAAAATACTAAATGGCTAGTGCCAGGGGAACTTTAGATTCTCAAAGAGAGTTTTCTAAGAATCCCATATAAAGCATAACCTACATATATGTCATGAAAATGCACAGAGAGTACAAAGATAGTACAATTTCCATCTACTTGTATAGATAATGAAAGGTCTCAGACATCCCATTTTCACAAAAAGGATTTTCTTTAAGGATGGGCAAATATTCATTACAATAGAAGGGGAGGAATGTTTATAATAAAAGGAACAGAAAATATAAAGGCATGAAGTAGCGAAAACAAGAGAAAGGATGTCTTAGGAAGACAGATAATAGTCTGTTTTGACTAGAGTGTAAGATGAGTATCGGTTACCACTGCAAAATAGTAGAATACATTGTTGAGTTGGCATCTAATTGGGTAGGGCATTGACATAGAGGTATTTGTTTTAGTTACCCAAGACCAGTTCAAGGATTACAGGCTCAGTTCCAAAATGTGGTGTCTAAGGACTCTCAATGCCTCTCCAAGATTTACCAGTGACCAAGTCAAACTCATATCACTTATTAATGACATAAATTGACTGGAGCTGAGAATTAGCATTATGGAGTATTGCATATACATTCACATAGTAAAGAAGCACTGGTTTCACAAAATGAATATGCTTACACTTGGTGCAGTTTTATAAAAGCATATGGTGTCCCAAATACTAAATTGGTCCCTTTAACAAAATATCAGGCTCTGCTATACTTAATGGGGTTATCTATGTTTTAAAAGATGAGCAATACATTAAAATAAGCCTACGACCTTGACTCACTCTTTTTTTAAAGACTATATCTTTTAAAAGTATTACTGAATTGATAAAGTACAATGGAGAGAGTTAAAATACTAAATAAGGGAAGTTCTGGATTTACAGAAATGTAAGGATCATAGTCCACTAAAATGTGGATTAAAAGCTAGTAACCTGTTTGGTTACATCCATACTAGTCATGCCAGTGTTTATAAATACAGTGAAATCATTGAAGATATTTTGCCCCTCAAACTGAAAAACTGGCTGTATGACTTATGAAAAAAATTTAATGAAAAAAGAAGAATGTAAAATGGTGGCAACACTGATGAGATGATGAAAAGCTAGAAAATATCAAGTTGAAAGGGAAAATTTGAATATTTGGTTGTTTCCAACAAATAAAAAGACAAGGTACATAGATTCAAGAGCTTCTATTTCGAAGATAAATAGCTGGGCAATATGCAGTTTTCCCAGACAACCTCCGGGCGCCGCTGTTGACCAAAGGGAAGAAGGAGGGTGCAGGAGCGTGGAGCAGAGTGCTCTCCTGCTTTGTCCTGCGCACACATCGGACCGCGGACGCGGCTTCTGTGCACCCTCAAGTGCCTAACAAACAAGTCTTACCTTAAAATCACAAAAGTCCAGGGTGCTTTCACTGATTTTTTAAATATCCCAGAGACATCTTGAAAAGAAGTTTCCCAGAGAGTTCAAGAAATGCAAAGGAGCTCCAGAAAAGCTGAAACGATGAAAAATCAGGTACTGTTTCTCTTCCTGCTGTCTTTGTTGGGCGGAGCCATCTCCCAGCAGATCCAGTACGCGATTCCCGAGGAGTTGGACAAGGGCTCGCGGGTGGGGAACCTCGCCAAGGATCTGAGGCTCAGTGTCCAGGAATTGCTAGCTCGAAAACTGCGAGTTAGTGCAGAGGATTATTTCAGCGTGAGTGTGGAGAGTGGGGATTTGTTAGTGAGCGGTAGGATAGACCGAGAGAAGATTTGCGGGAGGAAATCTGAGTGTGCGCTCGAATTTGAAATGGTCGCTGAAAACCCAATGAATGTTTTCCACGTGATTGTTGCAATCCAAGATATTAACGATAATGCACCACGTTTCATTGCAAAATCCATTGAGTTGGAAATCTGTGAGTCAGCCTTACCAGGGGTTAAATTCCCTCTGGATTCTGCGAAAGATGCAGATGTAGAAAGTAACTCCCTGAAGGTGTACACTATCAACCGCAGTGAACACTTCTCGCTGTCAACGAAGGAAAGTCCTGACGGAAGTAAATACCCTGAGTTACTGCTGGAAAAACCTCTGGACAGAGAACAGCAGAGGTCCCACCGCTTAATCCTGACCGCCATGGACGGTGGGGACCCTCCCCTAAGCGGCACCACGCAGATACGGATCCAGGTCACCGATGCCAATGATAATGCTCCGGTGTTCAGCCAGGACGCTTACAGAGTTAGCCTCCAAGAAAATGTGCCCCAGGGAACCTCCGTGCTGCGGGTGACAGCCACTGACCAGGACGAGGGCGTTAATGCAGAGGTCACCTATGCCTTCCTCAATGCACCAAGTACCAGCCTCCTCTTCAATCTCAATCCAAATACTGGCGACATCACAACCAATGGTACACTGGACTTTGAAGAGACAAGTAGATACATGTTGGGTGTAGAAGCCAAGGATGGAGGAGTGCACACGGCGCACTGTAATGTTCAGATTGATATTGTTGATGAGAATGACAACGCCCCAGAGGTGACATTCATGTCCTTTTCTAACCAGATTCCCGAGAACTCAGACCTTGGAACCATAATAGCCCTCATTAAAGTGCAAGACCAGGATTCTGGGCAAAATGGTTTGGTGACGTGCTATATTCAGGAAGAAGCTCCCTTCAAATTAGAATCCACCCCGAAGAATTATTACAAGTTGGTGATTGACAGTGCCCTAGACCGGGAGCAGATCGCAGAGTACAGTGTCACCATCACAGCCACCGACAAGGGCAAGCCATCCCTATCCTCCAGTACAAGCGTCACCCTACACATTGGCGATGTCAACGACAACGCTCCGGTTTTCCACCAGGCCTCCTACGTGGTCCACGTGGCCGAGAACAACCCTCCCGGCGCCTCCATCGCCCAAGTCAGCGCCTCCGACCCAGACCTGGGACTCAACGGCCGCGTCTCCTACTCCATCGTGGCCAGCGACCTGGAGCCGCGGGCGCTGTCGTCCTACGTGTCGGTGAGCGCGCAGAGCGGAGTGGTGTTCGCGCAGCGCGCCTTCGACCACGAGCAGCTGCGCGCCTTCGAGCTGACGCTGCAGGCCCGCGACCAGGGCTCGCCCGCGCTCAGCGCCAACGTGAGCCTGCGCGTGTTGGTGGGCGACCGCAACGACAACGCGCCGACGGTGCTGTACCCGGCGCTGGGGCCCGACGGCTCTGCGCTCTTCGACACGGTGCCGCGTGCCGCGCAGCCCGGCTACCTGGTCACCAAGATGGTGGCGGTGGACGCTGACTCTGGACGCAACGCCTGGCTGTCGTACCACGTGCTGCAGGCCACTGAGCCCGGACTTTTCAGCCTGGGGCTGCGCACGGGCGAGGTGCGCACGGCGCGTGCCTTGGGCGACAGGGACGCGGTCCGTCAGCGCCTGCTGGTCGCTGTGCGGGATGGGGGACAGCCACCCCTCTCGGCCACCGCCACGCTGCTCCTGGTCTTCGCAGACAGCCTACAAGAGGCGCTGCCGGATCTCAGCGACCATCCTACACCCTCTGACCCGCAGGCTGAGCTGCAGTTTTACCTGGTGGTGGCCTTGGCCTTGATCTCCGTGCTCTTCCTCCTCGCGGTGGTTCTGGCGATCGCCCTGCGCCTGCGACGCTCCTCCAGCCCTCCTGTCTGGGGCTGCTTTCAGCCTGGTCTCTGCTTCAGGTCTGGACCGAGGGTTCCCCCCAACTACAGTGAGGGGACTTTGCCCTATTCTTACAATCTGTGTGTTGCCTCGCATTCAGCAAAGACCCAATTTAACTTTCCCAACCTGACACCAGAAATGTCTCCCCCTCAGGATCTCCTGGGTGAAGATCCTTCTATGGATATATGTGCCAGTGGTGAAGACCCCCAAATCGCTAATGACTCTTCTTTTTCCTCTCACGTGAGTTTCTGGAAACCTACTTAAATTTTATATATTGTATTTTATTCTCAATCATGCATAATTATTTTTGGTCATTGTTCATTGTTCTAGTGACCATAGTGGGAGAGGAGATCCATTGGCAGGGTAGAGATTGGTTCCTTGATTGCTCAGGAGTCTTGGCAGGTACCTAATTACCATTTCTCAATCTCCACTGTTGGCATTTCTGTATGGTCAGCAAATCTTGCTAAAGAGAGCTTGTTCTTGAATGTCACCACCTTTAGTAATAGCACTGCCCTTTCTTAGTTTCTTATTTTTTCCAGCTTTACTCTTTATAAATATATTGACAGTTCTTTTTTCCTAAGTTAAAGTTTATGTTCATCTTCATCAAATGCATTCTAGTTGTTTATCTTTTTTGCCACAACGTGCATTTTTAATATAGCCTTCCAATAATTAAGTCTCTTAGCACTTCTTGCCTTATCACATGTAACAAAGACTGTCAGATTTTACATTTGAATCACTAGTTACTTTTGGATCAATTTTATTCCCACTTCGTAATCTCATTCAAGAATAATTTTCTTAACCATTCTTTAATAATTTATTTTTACACCCTTTCTACTTTGTCACTATTATAATAAGGAATGTAATGAACATTTTTGTATATAAAGTCTTTTCCATATTTCTCTTTCTTAATATAGGTTTCTGAGAAGTGAGTTAAATTTTTCTAAAACATTTCATTTTACTTCCCAATCCCCAGCAATTTGTGAGTCCTTTGAGGACTGTGAAAAATACCTTTAATCTGCTCTCCAAAGTCTGAAGATTTAAAAACTCTGAATAGTTAATGGACTTTTGTGTCTAGTTAAAATTTATGAGTAATTTCTAGAAGCTAATTATTATGTGAGGAATAATCTAAAGAATTGGCTACTTGTGGCTTTATCTTAAGTCTTCTCAGCTTAGTAAATTACTCTAAGTATTCATGAATAAGAAAACCATGAAACACACAATGCTAATATATATCCAACTACTAAAATATTTCCTCTTACTGGTTATTTCTAAAATCAAAGCTAAAGTAAACTTATAAATAGTAGTAAAATAATACCTTCTGTATGTGTCCTTATATGAAAAAAGACCACTGAAATATTGTCTGCTCTTCAGAGTGCTTCAGTTTAACTTTTCTGTCTTCTTATCTTTATTACTTATTTTTAACATCAGACTTATTTACTCATTGTTTTAGGCTTTGCAATTGCATTAGTGATTCATTCATTAAACATTGAAAAATGATTTGACTGTATACTCTATGAAAGGTGCTGTTCTAAAGTTTAAGGACACACTGTGAACATGACAGTCACAGACATAGCTTGTGGCCTAGAATCTAATATATACAAAATTAATGAGAAAATTCTCTTCCTAAACCTATTAACATATTTGTCAAGCCCATTTGCACAGGGTGGGGGGTTAAGACTAGCTCTTGAACAGTAGATGTTTTCTTACAAGGGAATTGAAAAGTCGCCCCAGATTCTAAAGGGTCAGCTCATGTGAGGAAACTTGTTTCTGCATAGGTTGGGATTAGAGCCCAGACCTCCAACTCCCGGGATGCCGTCTTTTCGCCTGTCTATTCTTCCATTCTTTAAGTCCATCCTTGTTCCTGGGAGGGATAAGTGTGTCCCGCACACAATACACTGTACTGAGAATGGGCTATGAGAATAAATATGCAAAAACTTAAAAGAGGTAGAAAAAATTCTTAGCAAAAAAATCACCGTATTTTCTCTGAAAAAATATATTATTTTATAAGGCTTATTGTACAGAAAGCTTTGGATCGCTCCTAGATTTTCCTTGTAAATCAAACAACAGGAGTTTGACTTGCATTCTTTTGGGAGAAATACGACACGGAAAAGAAATGATGTACACAAGTGATAATTTACCAAGAATAGATTGCAGTAACAGGTTAGGACTCTGAGTGTCGCTGTTCACCAATCGGGGGAAAAAAGACAACCAGGAATTCAATCCGAACCACAAGATTTCTGCATCACAAAGCACTGGCCCTGGGGCTTTACGAAAGCTTCAGACTGGACCCGCGAGAGCTCCAGTATCCAACGGTGAAAGCATATTATCTTGGACCCAGATGATCCTGGGGCTTCTCAGGCCCCCACCGAGGGAACACCCAAGCGCAAGCTATTCCGCAGCGGGGATGTAATGGCGGCTCCTCCTTATCACCCAGACTGCAGCCGACTGGTCGGGATCTGCGTTCTCCTGGGGGCCCTGTGGGAAATAGGGGCCGAACAGATCCGCTATTCGGTGCCTGAGGAGCTGGACAAAGGCTCTTTCGTGGGCAACATCGCCAAGGACCTGGGGCTGGAGCCCCGGGAGCTGGCGGAGCGCCGAGTCCGCATCGTCTCCAGAGGTAGGACGCAGCTTTTCGCTCTGAACCCGCGAAGCGGCAGCTTGGTCACCGCGGGCAGGATAGACCGCGAGGAGCTCTGTGACAGATCTCCAACGTGTGTAGTAAGCCTGGAGATTCTCCTACAGGACAAAATGAAGATTTTTGGAGTAGAAGTGGAAATAATCGACGTTAATGATAACGCGCCCAACTTCGGGACAGAACAAAGGGAAATAAAAGTCGCTGAACATGAAGATCCTGGGACAAGATTTCCTCTTCCGGAAGCTTTTGATCCGGATGTAGGGGTAAACTCCCTGCAGGGTTACCAGCTCAGCTCGAATGTTCACTTCTCTCTGGACATGCAAAGCGGAGCCGATGGAATTAAGTACCCTGAGCTGGTGCTGGAGCGCGCCCTGGACCGCGAGGAAGAAGCAGTTCACCACCTCGTTCTCACCGCCTTCGACGGAGGCGACCGGGTTCACTCTGGCACTGCTAGGATTCACATAACACTTGTGGATACCAACGACAATGCCCCCGTATTTACTCAGTCCGAGTATCATGTGAGTGTTTGGGAGAACGTGCCACTGGGTTCCTGGGTACTCACTGTAAAAGCCACTGATCCAGATGAAGGAGCCAATGGAGAAGTGACATATTCTTTCCGGAAAGTAAGAGATAAAATATCCCAGCTATTCCAGTTGAATTCTCTAACTGGGGACATAACAATATTGGGGGATCTAGATTATGAGGACTCTGGATTCTATGATATAGATGTAGAAGCCCATGATGGGCCTGGTCTCCGAGCCAGAAGTAAGGTACTAGTGACAGTTCTGGATGTAAATGATAATGCTCCAGAAGTCACAGTTACATCTCTCACCAGCTCTATCCAAGAAACTTCTTCCCCAGGCACAGTAATTGCACTTTTCAGTGTTCATGACAGTGATTCAGGAGAGAATGGCCTTGTCACATGTTCTATTCTGGATAATCTGCCTTTCATGCTTGAAAAGACCTACGGAAACTATCATCAGTTGTTGACACACAGAACTCTAGATAGGGAAGAAGTCTCAGAATATAATATCACGGTAACTGCCACTGACCACGGAATTCCGCCACTGTCTACAGAAACTCACATCTTATTACAGGTGGCAGACATCAATGACAACCCACCTGCCTTCCCTCATGCTTCCTACTCTGCCTACATTCCTGAAAACAACCCCAGAGGTGCCTCCATTTTATCCATGACTGCCCAGGACCCTGATAGCATCGAGAACGCCAGAGTCACTTACTCCCTGGCTGAGGATACATTCCAGGGGGCGCCTGTCTCCACCTACATCTCCATCAACTCTGACACGGGTGTCCTGTATGCGCTGTGCTCCTTTGACTATGAGCAGGTTAGAGACCTGCAGCTACTGGTTATGGCCAGTGACAGTGGGGACCCTCCGCTCAGCAGCAACGTGTCTCTGAGCCTGTTCATTTTGGACCAGAATGACAACGCACCTGAAATTCTGTACCCTGCCCTCCCCAACGACAGTTCCACTGGCGTGGAGCTGGCACCCCGCTCTGCAGAGCCTGGCTACCTGGTGACCAAGGTGGTGGCAGTGGACCGAGACTCAGGCCAGAACGCCTGGCTGTCCTACCGCCTGCTCAAGGTCAGCGAGCCGGGGCTCTTCACAGTGGGGCTACACACGGGCGAGGTGCGCACAGCGCGGGCCCTGCTGGACAGAGACGCACTCAAACAGAGCCTGGTGGTGGTGGTCCAGGACCATGGCCAGCCCCCTCTCTCGGCCACCGTCATGGTCACCGTGGCCATGGCTGACAGCATCCCAGACATCCTGACCAACCTGGGCAGCCTCGAGCCCTCAGCCAATCTTGATGACTCGGACCTCACCCTATACCTGGTGGTGGCGGTGGCCATGGTCTCCTGCATCTTCCTTGCCTTTGTCATCATGTTGCTGGCGCTCAGACTGCGGCGCTGGCACACAACGCGCCAGTTGCAGGCTACTGGAGGCAGGTTGGCTGGCATGCCCGCCTCTCATTTCATGGGCGTGGATGGGGTTCAGGCTTTCCTGCAGACCTATTCCCACGAGGTCTCCCTCACCACGGACTCGAGGAAGAGTCACCTGATCTTCCCCCAGCCCAACTATGCGGACACGCTCATCAGCCAGGAGAGCTGTGAGAAAAGCGAGCCTCTTCTGATAACTCAGGATTTACTTGAAACAAAAGGAGACCCCAGTCTTCATCAGGTGAGTCAGTCTTGCCACTATGAAACATAGGCAGAGAGCTGTGTAAATGTCTCCAATTGTATAAGATACATAATATGTCAAATAAAGGCACTTCTTTTTTAGTGCTCTTATTGCTTTAAAAGGGAGCAGCAGATGATCCTTCAGTAATGATCAATAACAGTTACTGCACCTAAAAGTTATTTGTTTATTATCCTTTGTAGTCTTCATTCAGTTGTAGTTTGAGCAACAATTTCTTAATCTTTATACCTCTAATCACCTCTCTTCTTTAAATGCCATTTTCCTTTAGGCATTACTGAAAAGGTAGATTAGAACTGTGAAATAGAAGGCAATTGTGTAAATTCATTTTAAATTCATTCATTCTCTCTTATGAAGCTATTGTTGAATCTAGACTGAGTACTTTTTAAATTTCTTCTTTTTATACCATAACATACTTTGCTTGAAGTTTACTTTTCTTTTGTTGAAAGGGTATTTTTCATTATAATTAAACCATGGCAATTTATAAATACTGAGGAAAATCTTTAACTTTTAGATATAATTTTAACAGACTGGCCTGGTATGTTTCAAATATTTTGTTGTCGCAATTTGTGAGAAGCAGCAGCAGTGACTATGTGTGATTGCTTTGGTGCACTTCTGTGATTACTAAAAATATTGCCTGTTTCTCTTCACTCATATTTAAGTAGGCTGGAGGAGTAACTTTAATAATTTCAAAAATGACCTATTATGGCATCACAATGAGACCCTTCTTGATTTCTAAGGAAAATACAATTTTTAAAAATCTTCCTTTTTTCATCATGGGAGCCACTTATAAAGGTTGGGTAACTTGGATTCTGAAGTGATATGATTTATGCTACTTAGTAAGTAGGCCTCATCCCTGTTCCTGCAAATTACTCTCCAGTTTCCCTGTCACTGTGTGGCTCTGAGGTGATCTGATGTGGGGGAAATGTTTTGTGTGCAGGAGATATGCAACACTTTTGTTCCCTGTGCCTTCATTTGCTTCTGTGACTTAATTCATGAATATCTAGAGCTACACAAATTAGTGACCTTTAGTTACCTGGAAATTGTAGCAATGGATTGTGGACAATGCCTCAGTTCAACTTAAGAAGGAGACTTTTAGTTTCTAAATGCTTTTGTCTTCATGGGAAACTGTGGTGCAATACATAAAGTAAACAAGAATGTGGTCTGATACAATTAGCTGGCATGGAGAGAGGAAGGAGGAAATAACAAACAAATACTGAGAGAAAAATCATATCTGAGGAGAAATTATTTAAAATATTGAAGCTTTAAAATATAATTTGGAAATATGAATTAGCCTGAAACTGTGTCAAACATATTTGGATGCTGGTATTAGGAATACAGTCCAGAATCAGAGTGATGCATATTTTAAATGCCCAGGAGAGCAGTAGATAATTTATAACCTAATATCACATGGAAAATATGTTTTTGTTTGAATGAGCACTGAGTTTCTTTTAGAAAATAATATTTCTCGTTAAATAAATTATTGTACAACCATATGATGGACTACTACTACCTGGGTATAAGAAATAAATGGGAAACATCTTTATGTACTGATATGAAATGATCTTCAAGATATAATAAGTTAAAAAAGCAAGATGAACAACATGGTATATTGTATACTTACATCTGTGTATAAAAGAGGGGGGAACATTTATAAAAATCTGTTGCACTATACAAAACATACCTCTGGAATGATACACAAAAAATTTAACACTCATTTCTCCTGGGAGGAATGTGTTGTTGAAAGAAGAGAGGGAGAGCCTATAGAATATGCCCTATCTACTTTTTGAATTTGGAACTGAATGAATGTATACCTATTTAAAAACAAATAAATACCCTTTATAAATCCAAAAAAGAAAAGAGAAAAAATAGTTCTTTGCAAAACATTTACAAGCCATTGGTGTAGTTTCACGGGAAAACCTCTGGGCGTCGCTGTAGGTCAAAAGAAGAGAAACGTCCGCGCCGTATTTGGGAGCCTCTCAGAGAGTGACTTCCTGCGCAAACCAACCACACAAAGGAAGCCAGAGCAGATTCGGATACAGAGAACAAAAACAAGAAAACTGACCCTACCCCGGATTCTGCCATCCACGGAGGGCTTATTCCTCCTCCCGGCCAAAGAGCAGAGCATCAGTGGAGGGAGATGAGGCCGAACGCAGAGAGGAGCAGCTCGGCGCGGTGGCGGCAGGTATTGTTGCCCTTCCTACTGTCTTTATTCCGCGGGGCTCTCCCGGACCAAATCCGCTATTCAATTCCTGAGGAGCTGGCCAAGAACTCCGTGGTAGGAAACCTCGCCAAGGATCTGGGGCTCAGTGTCCGGGACTTGCCAGCCCGGAAGCTGCGGGTTAGCGCAGAGAAGGAATATTTCACTGTAAACCCTGAGAGTGGGGACTTACTTGTGAGTGACAGAATAGACCGAGAGCAGATTTGCGGAAAGAAGCCTCTGTGTATTCTGGATTTCGATACTGTCGCTGAAAACCCACTAAATATTTTCCATGTAGCAGTAATAGTGCAGGATATAAATGACAACACTCCACTATTCAAACAGAGAAAAATTGATTTAAAAATAGTAGAATCCACTAAGCCAGGTAAAACATTTCCACTAGACCCGGCCCTGGATTCCGATGCCGGTCCTAATTCACTACAAAGATACCACCTTAATGACAATGAGTACTTTGATCTCTCAGAGAAGCAGACTGCAGATGGACGTAAATATCCTGAGTTGGTTCTGAAACATTCTCTGGACAGAGAAGAGCAGAATTTCCATCAATTAGTCCTCACAGCTGTGGATGGTGGGGACCCACCGCAAAGCGGCACCACCCAGATCCAAATCCAAGTCACCGATGCCAACGATAACCCCCCAGTGTTCAGCCAGGACGTGTACAGGGTCAGCCTGCAGGAGGGCGTTCCCCCAGGCTTCTCGGTGCTTCGAGTGAGGGCCACCGACCAGGACGAGGGCGTCAACGCGGAGGTCACCTACTCTTTTCATAATGTGGACGAACAAGTGGAACAATTTTTTAACTTAGATGAAAAAACAGGAGAAATCACAACAAAGGATGATTTTGATTTCGAAATTGCTAATAGTTATACTCTCGGTGTAGAAGCAAAAGATGCTGGAGATCTGGCAGCCCATTGCAGTATCCAAGTCGAAATTCTCGATGAGAACGATTGCGCACCTGAAGTGATTGTGACTTCAGTATTTACTCCCCTACCAGAGGATTCACCACCAGGAACGGTGATCGCCTTGATAAAAACAAGAGATAGAGACTCTGGAGAAAATGGAGAAGTTTACTGCCGCATCTTGGGAAAGGCCGAGTTCATACTGAAATCTTACTCGAAGAACTATTATAAGCTAGTGACAGACGGGGCCCTGAACCGAGAGGAGATCCCAGAATACAACGTCACTATAATGGCCACCGACAGAGGTAAGCCGCCCCTTTCCTCTAGTATAAACATCACTCTGCATATCGCAGATGTCAACGATAACGCTCCGGTTTTCCACCAGGCCTCCTACGTGGTCCACGTGGCCGAGAACAACCCTCCCGGCGCCTCCATCGCCCAAGTCAGCGCCTCAGATCCCGACCTGGGACCTAACGGCCGCGTCTCCTACTCCATCGTGGCCAGCGACCTGGAGCCGCGGGCGCTGTCGTCCTACGTGTCGGTGAGCGCGCAGAGCGGGGTGGTGTTCGCGCAGCGCGCCTTCGACCACGAGCAGCTGCGCGCCTTCGAGCTGACGCTGCAGGCCCGCGACCAGGGCTCGCCCGCGCTCAGCGCCAACGTGAGCCTGCGCGTGTTGGTGGGCGACCGCAACGACAACGCGCCGACGGTGCTGTACCCGGCGCTGGGGCCCGACGGCTCTGCGCTCTTCGACACGGTGCCGCGCGCCGCGCAGCCTGGCTACCTGGTCACCAAGGTGGTGGCGGTGGACGCCGACTCTGGACACAATGCCTGGCTGTCGTACCACGTGCTGCAGGCCACTGAGCCCGGACTTTTCAGCCTGGGGCTGCGCACGGGCGAGGTGCGCACGGCGCGTGCCTTGGGCGACAGGGACGCGGTCCGTCAGCGCCTGCTGGTCGCCGTGCAGGACGGGGGACAGCCACCCCTCTCGGCCACCGCCACGCTGCTCCTGGTCTTCGCAGACAGCCTACAAGAGGCGCTGCCGGATCTCAGGGACCATCCTACACCCTCTGACCCGCAGGCTGAGCTGCAGTTTTACTTGGTGGTGGCCTTGGCCTTGATCTCAGTGCTCTTCCTCCTCGCGGTGATTCTGGCGATCGCCCTGCGCCTGCGACGCTCCTCCAGCCCCGCTGCCTGGGGCTGCTTTCAACCTGGTCTGAGTTCCAAGTCTGGACCAGGGGTTCTCCCCAATTACAGTGAGGGAACATTGCCCTATTCCTACAATCTATGTGTTGCCTCACAGTCAGCTAAGACAGAGTTTAATTTTCTCAGTGTGACTCCGGAAGTGGCTCCCCCTCGGGATCTACTCTGCGAAGATGCCCTTTGGGTACCAAGTACAGATCACGGAGATGCTGGGATCTCATTTGCCTCAGATACTATTTTAAAGGTGAGCTTTAATTTAATTCACTTATTTTCACTTTGGGTTTTAATGTTTATTAACAGTTTGCATAACTGAGGTAGGAGTCTCCTTTTCGTATTTTATTGTCTCCTGGGTCCAATTAGGCAGTTTTCAGCCATAATCATCTTAATCTTATATAACTAAATTGTTCATGTAGGTTTTTTATCTATGTGAGATTTATTTGTTCATAATTACAAGCCTTTCCTACATGAGATACTTCTTTTTCTTCCTCATCTTTACATCCCTTGCCTGTGAAGGTTTATTACTATTGCGACCTTGAGCTATTACTTTCACCTTCAGGGTCTTTATTACTCAAATTTTAGTTTTACTTTCTCTTATAATTATATTACTTCAGAATAAAGAGACCTCTTCATCTTACTAGTTTGTGGAAACTGGAAACCAAAGAAAGGAAGAATTTTACCTAATGTCATGGCTTGTCAACAGTAGAGCATGGGTAGGACTGACTTGAACACCAGCACTCTAGATATCTGTACAAGCTAAGGATCTTGCAATCCTAGATCTATTTTTAAAAGGTGGTGAAAGTTTGAGATCTTTGGTGTCTGCTATTGAGTGCACTTAATAAATGGGTGAAATCTCTCTTTCTCATGCATAGTAAAAAATTGCTCTTGTGAAAAATTGTACATTGAGAAAAATTTTGCAACCTATATTCACATTGTTTACTTAAATTATTTTGAATTTTTCTAATTATAGATCTACAATATCTTCATTTGTCTATGAAGGTATCATTGAGTAAAAATTGTTCCTCTCATTTAGTGGACTCTGAAATGTCCGTTTTTTTCAGTCATGAGGTTTTTCTTTTTCTGCTACTATATAGAGGTGATAGCATTAAATATCTGTCTCAACATGGAAAGGCCACTCTCTGCCTGCTAGCTGACAAGTATCTGGACATGTTATTCTGCATGGGTGATGAACTAAAGCCCTTTCCTGCACCGTCATTATACTGATTTCCCCCAAGAATCTGTCACTGTAAAGCATTTAACTCCAACTTAGACATGGTAATAGGAAAATATAAATAATGCATAGTTAACCCAACTCAAATTCTCAGTCTGATATAATTTAGCTGCCATATTCTTAGTGTGAAAATCTTGAAACTTTCTCAAAGACCTCACAAGTAACAAAATGGCCCCTTTATTTTTTCTGAATATGACAGCTAATACAGTTTGCACAAATCTGTAGGCCTATTGCAAAGGTGTATTGAGAGCTAGGTTTGTTTCCTTGGCATTCTTATGTACACATAAGCATGTTTTCATAAATATATCCTAATAAAAAGATGAAATCTTAAAACCTACAAAAGTAAGAATTCCAATGTCCTAAATTAGTGGACTCAATATATGTAAGAGGCAAATAAATGCCATAGGCTCAATGGCACATTAAATAAAACTTTTCTAAAAAAGTAAAAAAGAATCTAACATATTGATCTCAGGGGTTTGTGGAAGTCTTTTGCTACTTCAGAATTAACTCTTAATTAAATACAAACAATGCCGCGCGGTAATACATTAAAGATACAGCAAACTAGAACTAGGGTATACAACTATGTACTGGGGCTTTGGGGAGAAAAAAGGGGGAAGACGGGCAACAGATGTTAGCTCAGGGCCAATATTCCCAAACAAAACAAAACAAAACAAAAAACACGCAGCACTGAAAACTTAAAAAAAAAATACAGGAAAATTATGAGAAATAAAATATAATTATACATGTATCAATAAAAACAGAATTGGTGTAGTAACTTGTTAGGACTCTGAGCGTCGCTGTTCACCAAAGTGGGAAAGAAGCAGCTGCTGATGTACCGGCCTCTCGGCTCCTTCCGCACTAAACACACACAGGCCAGACAAGCTGCTGGGAAAATCCGTCCATCCGCGCCCCTCTCCCATTTCAACCAGGGAATGTATTCCGCTTGGCTTTAAAGAGATAAGGAAACAGCAGCCTGGAACCCGGACTAAGAGAAAACTCGTCAGAGAGAAGGCAATGGCGGATCCACTGAGGGGTTGGGACTGCGGAGAGCTGCTCCCGCTCTTCATGCTCCTGGGGACACTGTGGGGAGCCGGGGCCGGGCAGATCCGTTACTCAGTGCCAGAGGAGCTGGACAAAGGCTCTTTCGTGGGCAACATCGCCAAGGATCTCGGCCTGGAGCCCTGGGAGCTGGCGGAGCGCGGAGTCCGCATCGTCTCCAGAGGAAGGACGAAGCTTTTCGCTCTGAACCCCGGAAGCGGCAGCTTGATCACCGCGGGCAGGATAGACCGCGAGGAGCTCTGCGCTCAGAGCGCTCGGTGTCTGGTGAGTTTTAACATCTTGGTTGAGAATGAAATGAAAATTTATGGAGTAGAAGTAGAAATAATCGATATTAATGATAACTTCCCGCGATTCCGGGATGAGGAAGTAAAAGTAAAAGTTAATGAAAATGCGGCTACGGGAACGCGCTTAGGGCTTCCCTTCGCTCGAGATGCGGATGTGGGCGTGAACTCCCTCCAGAGTTATCAGCTCAGCTCCAATATGCATTTCTCTCTGGACGAGAAAAGCGGAACTGATGAACAAAAATACCCGGAACTGGTACTGGAACGGCCCTTGGATCGTGAGAAAGTGGCTGTTCACCACCTCCTACTCACAGCTTTAGATGGCGGAGACCCCATACTCTCTGGTACTACGCACATCCATGTGATGGTCCTCGACGCAAACGATAACGCACCCCGGTTCACTCAATCGGAGTACAGAGTGAGTGTTCCAGAGAACATGCCCGTGGGCACTCGGCTGCTCACACTAACCGCCACGGATCCAGATGAGGGAATAAACGGGAAATTGACCTACTCTTTTCGCAATGAAGACGACAAAATTTCAGAGACTTTCCAACTTGATTCCAACCTGGGTGAAATCTCAACTGTGCAATCACTGGATTATGAAGAATTCAGATTCTATGTCATGGAAGTGGTAGCTCAGGATGGAGGTGCTCTTCTTGCCAGTGCTATGGTGCTGATCACAGTACAGGACGTGAATGACAATGTCCCCGAAGTGATCCTCACCTCTCTCGCCAGTTCAGTCTCTGAAGACTGTCTTCCTGGAACCATAATTGCACTGTTTAGCGTACATGATGGTGATTCTGGAGAGAATGGTGAGATTGCATGTTCTATCCCCAGGAACGTGCCCTTTAAATTGGAAAAGTCAGTTGATAATTACTATCACTTAATGACAATGAGAGCCTTGGACAGAGAAGAGATCTCAGAGTATAACATCACAGTAACTGTCATTGACCGTGGAAACCCACCCCTGTCTACAGAAAACCACATCTCCCTCAAAGTGGCAGACATCAATGACAACCCTCCCATCTTCCCTCAGACCTCATACTCCACCTACATAGCAGAAAATAACCCCAGAGGCATCTCAATCTTCTCTGTGGCCGCCCACGACCCTGACAGTGGCAACAATGCCCAGGTCACTTACTCTCTGGCCAAGGATGCGTTTCAGGAGATGCCTCTAACCTCCTATGTCTCCATAAACTCTGACACCGGCGTCCTGTACGCACTGGGGTCTTTCGACTATGAGCAGATTAGAGACCTGCAGCTGTGGGTGATGGCCAGTGACAGCGGCGACCCTCCACTCAGCAGCAACGTGTTGCTGAGCATATTTGTGCTAGACCAGAATGACAACGCACCTGAGATCCTGTACCCCTCGCTCCCCAGTGACAGTTCCACCGGCATTGAGCTGGCACCCCGCTCCGCAGAGCCCGGCTACCTGGTGACCAAGGTGGTGGCAGTGGACCGAGACTCAGGCCAGAACGCCTGGCTGTCCTACCGCCTGCTCAAGGCCAGTGAGCCAGGGCTCTTCACAGTGGGGCTGCACACGGGCGAGGTACGCACTGCGCGGGCCCTGCTGGACAGAGATGCACTCAAACAGAGCCTTGTGGTGGCCGTCCAGGACCACGGCCAACCCCCTCTCTTGGCCACCGTCACACTTACTGTGGCTGTGGCTGACAGCATCCCAGATGTCCTGGCCGACCTGGGCAGCCTGGAGCCCTCAGCCGATCCTGACAACTCCAGCCTCACGCTGTACTTGGTGGTGGCTGTGGCTGTGGTCTCCTGTGTCTTCCTCGCCTTTGTAATTGGGCTGCTGGCGCTCAGACTGTGGCGTTGGCACACATCGCGCCAGCTGCTGGCTTCGGGAGGTGGGTTGGCTGGCATGCCCGCCTCTCACTTCGTGGGCATGGACGGGGTGCGCACTTTCATGCAGACCTATTCCCACGAGGTCTCCCTCACCACAGACTCTCGGAAGAGCCACCTGATCTTCCCCCAGCCCAACTATGCAGACACGCTCATCAGCCAGGAGAACTGTGAGAAAACCGAGCCTCTTCTGATATCTGAGAAGATAAATGCAAATGAAGAAGAAGTAGGAGTTGTTCAGGTGAGTTTTCTTTTTCAGTAGGGAAGCTTGGAGCATTTTCTTCATTTGTTTCCTCAATCACTTTTCTGCCACATGTGATATCAGTTAATTATATAAATAGTGAATCATTACTTGCTTCATTTAGAGATTAACTTGATTCAATTTGATAATTGATGCTTTGTCTATTTGTTTTCAAATTATATTTTGGGTTTAATGTCTTCATTTTTCAACACGTGGACATTTTAGAAATCTAGCTGATATCCATAGACTTAAGTGAAAGAACTGCTTTAAAAGAAAGTAGTTGGGGGCCGCCTGGTGGCTTTGGCAGCCCAGGGTTCATGGGTTCGGATCCCCGGCACTGGCCAACGCACTGCTTGTCAGCCATGCCATGGCGGCGTCCCATATAAAGTTGAGGAAGATGAGCACAGATGTTAGCCCGGGGCCAGTCTTCCTCAGCAAAAAGAGGAGCATTGGCAATGGATGTTAGCTCACGACTGGTCTTCCTCACAAAAAAAAATAAAAGAAAGTACTTAAACATAATTACTTTATCCAAAGACTTTTTTATGCTAGAAGTGTTATGTTAATAGAAGAGTTGTTTGATTAGTCCGAATCATTAGAGGTAATGTTCTCTTTTGAATATTTGCCTAAACACCAATAGCAAATGTGTTTTGGAAAGAATATTGTGCAGCATTGATATTTTAGTATACCTGCTGTTTGCATAAGGAAATAATTTACAGTATTTGCATAAATCATTGGAAGAATACAGAAAACTTCTGCATCATAAGTATCAGAAAAACAGATTGAATTTATAGTGATGATAATATCTGTAGCATTCTGAAATCTGGAACGTTTGGGTTAAACCATGTAATTATTGGACATGTGTATTTGTTGAGAGAAGAAATCAGTGAGAAGGAGCCTTAGAATTGTGGTTTATTCTATGATGCAGTTTAAAATCTCCAAAGAATTAAATACTGCTACATTCATTAAATACAAATATACCATATACCTGGCATCTTCTAGTTACAAGTAGCCCCTTGACTTTTCAGAATCAATATGTACATGAATCCTTTCATTTCTGCAAGTGTAGGAACAATTCTGCTTTATTCAAGAGTCTAAGATTTGTATTTGAAAAATCAATTCAACTTAAAAATGGTTTGAAATTTTAAAATTCATTTCTCAGGGATGTGCTCCTCTTAAATTAATAGGTTTTCTTAATGAAATGCTGGTCTATGGGTCTCAAATTTCACGAGTATATGTTGTGTAATGGAAGAACTACCCTATTCACTTTTGGCATCTGATTTGATGAAGATGATTTTCAGATGCTTCTTTTTAAAAGATTTTTCAAATTTTGTACTTGCAACAGCTTGAACATCAGCTACAAAATATGAATAAGTGGGGAAATGGCAATAAAATATTATTAATGAGATAGTAGGCTAAATTACTCAACCACATGAAAGGTTTATTGATACATTTGGAAACCTAGGACCATTTGATTTTTAGTTTTTAAACATTTATTTAAAGGGGATCCAATTATATTTACATATGGACAATTCTGACTTCAGTGTAAAATGTGCAGACTCACTGAATAGTGAATGTGTCCAAAGGGTAAAAAGAGAATCTGTATACAGATACTGACATCATTCACTCCTGTATGAAAACTCATTTTTCCTTTATTTTTTAAAGAAAAGGTTATAGGTTTGGGTATGTGCCCAGAGTTAACTTTTTCATGCAATGGAAAATTTTCTTTTAAACCTCTGTAAACATCAATAGGCTTTACATAATAGAATGCTTGATCTACACACTCTGATGGTATATACTATATATAGTGTATACTTTTAAATATTTGAATCTTTAGTTTCATACTTGCTCTGAAAAGATAACTTTCCTGTGCTGATTGAAGTGTTCACACAGTGGTGGAAAGGCATTCGCTCAGTCACGTTTTGGAGCAAAGTTGTGAGTCAGTAGTGTTTTTTATGTTTGTATAAAATAGAGGTGTCAATGAGTTTCTGTCTAGAATCTGGATACAATGAGCAGTTTAAGATGCTCTAATGCTATTCCACTGAGTTCAGCATTGCTACGCACCTGCCATGTTTTAGAATGACAATATATTATGTAGGTTAAAAATTCTTTATGAAGATTTCTAGTTTGGAAATGGAATTAAAACTCTAAGACATCTATCAGAAACATGGAAATTGGATGCATATTGACAAGGGAAGAATGTCAGTAACAAAGAGTTGGAATGATCAGATAGTAACCTGGAGACCAAGGAAAAGTGGACACAGAGATTGCCTTTTTTAGAATATATACTTATAAGGACTCATACCTCAGCCCCCAAATCCAAATAACTCACCACTGTTAAGCTACTTGACAAGAAACAGTACAATTAAAGACAATGGTAATGTAGTGTGGAAAATAAAATTAGTGTAATAATTTTTTAATCATAGTCATTTAATTAAAAGTAGACACTTGGAAACTAAGGAGAAGAGAGTGTCTTGCTTCTTACCATGCTTCTATTTTATGAGGACAACCAATCTCTTTGCTACCTGTCAATTATTTTGGGGGAGAAGATGATAAAGATAAGAGAAGAAAGTGAAACATACAATAAAACTAAAAGCTATGAGATTTATAACTTTTATAAGTTTGAAGAAAAGGATATAGAGTGGAACAACAATACATATCAAGCTGATATTTGAAGAATTTTCATATCACACCTTCTTCCACCGCCAACACTATCTTTCATTTGTCTCATTTTCTATGTATTATTTTATTTGGTCCCCAAGTCTACTAAGGTATGCAGGAAAGATGTTACTATGACCATTTTACGAAAATGGAAACTAAAAGGATGACGATGTCAATAAACATCTTCAGCAAGGTACTTCTGCTCTTTGACGAATAAAAATCACTTGATTTGGATGGATAAAGTTCAAGTTCAAAGAAATGACAGCCAGAACGAAGATATAGTAAGTATTTAAAATGTTAAAATCCTTGTAAAATGGGAAGAATGGGTCTTTATATCAGGACACAGTAAGCATTGTCTTCTAGCCAGCTCCGTAATTGGAGCTGTTTAGTACCCACTACTGCAGTTCTGCAGCCGAGGCGCGGGGTGCCGCTGTTGGCTAGTACTGAGCGAAGTATCAGCTCTTCCCGACAGAAAGGACTCCCCACCAGACCGCGGAATCCGGGGAACTGTGCATTCTGCCTCCGGCTCTCTGCCGCGGATATATCTATCAGAGAATCTGCCCCGAAAGACAAATCGAGGAGTCGCTGCTGCTCAGAGAATTCTTGGGGTCATTGAGCGATAGCAGCTCTTCGGAATCAGATAGGCAAAGGCACAGAGAGCAGGATGGGAAACCGCTTGGGACTGAAGGGCCCGGCTGGGCGGAGGCGAATGCCATTTCTCTTCCTGCTGTCTTTGTTCTGCCGGGCGCTCTCGGAGCAAATCCGCTACACTATTCCGGAGGAGCTGGCCAGGGGCTCGCTGGTGGGGAACCTCGCCAGCGATCTTGGGCTTGGCCTGCGAGATTTGCCTACTCGGAACCTGCGGCTTAGTGCAGAGAAGAAATTCTTTACAGTGAGCACCGAGAACGGGGACTTACTTGTGAGCGATCGTATAGACGGAGAGCAGATTTGTGGCAAGAAGTCGACGTGTGTTCTGGAATTCGAAATGGTCTCTGAGAAGCCTTTGAACTTTTTTCATATAACTGTGGAGATTCAGGATGTCAACGACAACCCACCGACCTTTAGCCGAAATATCACTGAGCTGGAAATCAGTGAAATGGCCCTAACTGGAGCCACGTTTGCCCTGGAATCCGCACAAGATTCAGATGTAGGTGTCAATTCCCTGCAGCAGTACTACCTCAGCCCCGACCCGAACTTCTCTTTGATCCAGAAGGAGAACCCAGACGGCAGTAGGTACCCGGAACTGGTAGTGAAGGCTCCCCTGGACAGGGAAGAGCAGTCCTGCCACCGCCTGGTCCTCATGGCTGTGGATGGGGGTGAGCCGGCCAGAAGCTGTACTACGCAGATCAGGGTAATTGTGGCAGATGCAAATGATAACCCCCCAGTGTTCACCCAGGACATGTACAGGGTCAGTGTTCCAGAGAACCTGCCAGTGGGCTCCTCTGTGCTAAGAGTGATGGCCACTGACTTGGATGAGGGCCTCAATGCAGAGATCACCTACGCTTTCATCAACATTGATAAAGCAGTGAGACAACTTTTCAAGCTGGACAGCAAAACAGGGGAACTCACCACTAACAGAGAACTGGACTTTGAAGAGAGAGAGAGCTACACAATTGGGGTGGAAGCAAAGGACGGTGGCCGTCCCACTGCACATTGTAAAATACAAATAGATATTTTGGATGAAAACGACAATGCTCCTGAGATAACGCTGGATTCTGAATCTAAACATATACAAGAAGATGCGGAGCTGGGGACTGTTGTTGCCCTGATTAAAACACATGATCTAGATTCTGGATTTAATGGGGAAATCCTATGCCAACTAAATGGAAAGTTCCCATTTAAAATAGTTCAAGACACAAAAAATACATACAAGTTGGTGACAAATGGAGCCCTAGATCGAGAGCAGACTCCAGAGTACAATGTCACCATCACAGCCACCGACCGGGGCAAGCCTCCCTTCTCCTCCAACAGAAGTGTCACCTTGAACATCGCTGATATCAATGACAACGTGCCAGTTTTCCACCAGGCCTCTTACGTGGCCCACGTGGCAGAAAACAACCCTCCTGGCGCCTCCATCGCCCAAGTCAGCGCCTCCGACCCCGACCTGGGACCCAACGGCCGCGTCTCCTACTCCATCGTGGCCAGCGACCTGGAGCCGCGGGCGCTGTCGTCCTACGTGTCGGTGAGCGCGCAGAGCGGGGTGGTGTTCGCGCAGCGCACCTTCGACCACGAGCGGCTGCGCGCCTTCGAGCTGACGACCCGCGACCAGGGCTCGCCCGCGACCAGGGCTCGCCCGCGCTCAGCGCCAACGTGAGCCTGCGCGTGTTGGTGGGCGACCGCAACGACAACGCGCCGACGGTGCTGTACCCGGCGCTGGGGCCCGACGGCTCTGCGCTCTTCGACACGGTGCCGCGTGCCGCGCAGCCTGGCTACCTGGTCACCAAAGTGGTGGCGGTGGACGCTGACTCTGGACACAACGCCTGGCTGTCCTACCACGTGCTGCAGGCCAGTGAGCCCGGACTCTTCAGCCTGGGGCTGCGCACAGGCGAAGTGCGCACGGCGCGTGCTTTCGGTGACAGGGACTCGGCGAGACAGTGCCTGCTGATCCCCGTGCTTGATGGGGGACAGCCACCCCTTTCGGCCACCGCCACGCTGCACCTGAGTTTCGCTGATAGCATACAAGAGGCGCTGCCCGACCTCAGCGACCATCCTACACCCTCTGACCCCCAAGCTGAGCTGCAGTTTTACCTGGTGGTGGCCTTGGCCTTGATCTCCGTGCTCTTCCTCCTGGCAGTGGTTCTGGCGGTTGCCCTGAGCCTGCGACGCCCCTTTAGCCCAAACTCCTTGAGTTGCTTTCAGACTGATGTCTGTTCCAAGACTGAACCCGGGGTTCTCCCCAACTTTAGCCACGGGACCTTGCCCTACTCCTACAATCTTTGTGCTGCCTCACATTCCTCAAAGACTGAGTTTAAATTTCTCAGTATAAAGCCTGAAAATGCTCCAACACAAGATCTTCTATGTAATGAAACCTCCTGGTTTGAAAGTACCATTAATGACAATCCCCAAATGACTTCTAATTCAGTCAATTTGCAACAGGTAAGTTACTTCAAAACCCTTTCCTCCCATAAGTATAATTAGGTTTCAATTCATTATTTTAGAGGTAAAAAGTATACAGGCTAAATATGCCCTGATTTTACTGTTTTTTATTGATTTTTCTGGGTATAGAATGGAAGGGTATTAGATGTTCTTTGTTCACTTACCTGTGTTGCAATTGTTCTTTCATAGAAAGTCGCCTTGTGATGGTCTATAGAAAGTCACCTTGTGATGGTCTTGAAATATTTGTTAATCCTAAAGACAATATATCCTGAAACATTTTTAATACATTAATACATTAATACATGTCTCACACTCTCATTGTGACATATTATCTATGTATAGTTAAACACAAATCTAGACAATTGTTTTACTTAGTTTCAATGTGATCAATCCTAAACTATTATATATAATATAAATATAAAAATATTTTTTCATTGTAGCCTATATATTTTTACTTCCTTTGCATGATTTTAAAAGTATACACAAATACTGGCTGAAATTAGGGCAGTTCTTAATCTATACGTTAATAAAAAATAATGACGTCTAAAAATGGCAACACTTGTGACTGGCACTAGGTGGACTGCTTCCAAATATGTGTGTGGTTGTTGCTGCCCTTATTGAAAATAAGACAAATATAAATGATGGTGAAGTGTAATAATGCAAGGTTTACAGAAAAGTGTAATATTATTTCTGTTATCCAAGGTCCTAAGAGATATTGTCACAAAAATGAATGGTAAACTTCAGGGAACATATAAAATGATTCAAAACAGGCTCTTTTATTGTTCCAAATGCTTCTCATTCTTGGGGAGAGAAATATTATGAGTGTTATCTATACAGATTTAGCAGAAATAGGATCCTATGTGTGATGGTTTCACAAAACAGTGCAATATTAAGTTAGGACTCTAAGCGTCGCTGTTCACTAACCCGGGTAAGGAAAGCAGTGAGAATTCGAGTTATATCCCCCAGCACAAAGCAGACCAGACACGAAAGCTCTCCAGCCGCGCAGAAATTCTGACCTAAAATGCTTCGCATCTGATCTCTGCTTGTTTATGGACCTTAACTTCCAATTCTGAGAAACCCAAAAGTAATGCGAACTTGTTCGGCCCACTCATAATCCAGGTAAATCAGTAACGAGCCAGTAATGGCGGCTCTGCAAAGGCGCCAGCGCCGCCGCGGGTTAGTCGTGCTCTTCGTGCTCCTGGGGACGCTGTGGGGGGTCGGGGCCGGACCGATCCGTTACTCTATTCCTGAGGAACTGGACAAAGGCTCCTTCGTGGGCAACATTGCCAAGGATCTCGGGCTGGAGCCCCAGGAGCTGGCGGAGCGCGGAGTCCGCATCGTCTCCAGAGGTAGGACGCAGCTTTTCGCTCTGAACCCGCGAAGCGGCAGCTTGATCACCGGGGACAGGATAGACCGCGAGGAGCTCTGCGCTCAGAGCGCTCGGTGTCTGGTGAGTTTTAACATCCTCGTTGAGGATAAACTGAATCTTTATCCCATAGAAGTGGAAATACTGGACATTAATGACAATACACCCCGATTTTTAAGGGAAAAATTGGAAGTGAAAATTTCCGAAAACGCAGCCCCATCCTCTCGTTTTCCACTAATGGAGGTCTATGACCTGGATGTGGGAATGAACTCTCTTCAGGGCTTCAAGCTCAGCGAGAACAGTCACTTCTCAGTGAACGTGCTGAACGAAGCCAGTGGGCCCAAATACCCGGAGCTGGTACTGGAGCGCGCCCTGGACCGGGAAGGAGAGGCCGTTCACCACCTGGTCCTTACTGCCGTGGATGGTGGTGACCCTGTCCGCTCAGGTGTGGCGCGAATTCTGGTAACTGTCCTAGATGCGAATGACAATGCTCCGGTGTTTACTCAGCCTGTCTACCGTGTGAGTGTTCCTGAAAATCTGCCTGTAGGTTCGCCAGTGTTGTCGGTAAATGCCACCGACCAGGATGAAGGAGTCCACGCGGAAGTAACATATTCCTTCGTGAGGATAACAGAAAAGATCTCCAAGATTTTCTGCTTGAATGTTTTGACTGGAGAAATATCAACTTCTGCAAATCTAGACTATGAGGACTCGAGCTCTTATGAGCTGGATGTTGAAGCCCGGGATCGGCCAGGTCTACAAGACAGAGCAAAAGTCTTAATAACTATCTTGGATGTGAATGATAATGTACCAGAAGTGGTAGTAACATCTGGAAGCAGATCAATTGTGGAAAGTACACCTCCAGGAACAGTAATTGCTCTTTTTCAAGTATATGATAGAGATTCCGGACCGAATGGCCTGGTAACATGTTCCATCTCAAGAAATCTGCCGTTTGAACTGGAAAAATCAGTAGACAATTATTATCAATTAGTGACCAATAGAGTTCTAGATCGAGAACAGGTATCTTTGTACAACATCACTGTGACAGCCACAGACAAAGGAATGCCGCCTCTGTCTACAGAAATGCTCATCTCCCTAATTGTGGCAGACACCAACGACAACCCGCCTGCCTTCCCCCACTCCTCCTATTCTGTCTACATCCCTGAGAACAACCCCAGAGGTGCCTCCATCTTCTCTGTGACTGCACATGACCCCGACAGCCACGAGAATGCACAGGTAACCTACTCCCTGCCTGAAGACACCATCCAGGGTGTGCCTCTGTCCTCCTATGTTTCCATCAACTCTGGCACCGGTGTCCTGTATGCATTGCACTCCTTCGACTATGAACAGTTCTGTGACCTGCAGTTGAGGGTGACCGCCTGTGACAGTGGGAACCCACCCCTCTGCAGCAACGTGTCACTGACCATATTCGTGCTGGACCAGAATGACAACCCGCCAGTGATCCTGTACCCCTCACTACCCACTGATGGTTCCACCGGAGTGGAACTGGCACCCCGCTCTGCAGAGTCTGGCTACCTGGTGACCAAAGTGGTGGCAGTGGACAGAGACTCAGGCCAGAATGCCTGGCTGTCCTACCGCCTGCTCAAGGCCAGCGAGCCAGGGCTCTTCACAGTGGGGCTGCACACGGGGGAGGTGCGCACGGCACGGGCCCTGCTGGACAGAGACGCACTTAAGCAGAGTCTTGTGGTGGCTGTCCAGGACCATGGCCAGCCCCCTCTCTCAGCCACTGTCACACTCACTGTGGCTGTGGCTGACAGCATCCCAGACATCCTGGCCGACCTGGGTAGCCTGGAGGTCCAGCACAACTCTGATGCCTCAGACCTCACACTGTACTTGGTGGTGGCAGTGGCCGTGGTCTCCTGCGTCTTCCTTGCCTTTGTCATCGTGCTGCTGGCGCTCAGACTGCGGGGCTGGCACACATCGCGCCTGCTCCAGGCTTCAGGAAGCAGGTTGGTGGGTGTGCCCGCCTCTCACTTTGTGGGCGTGGACAGGGTGCAGGCTTTCCTACAGACCTATTCCCACGAGGTCTCCCTCACCATGGACTCGCAGAAGAGTCACCTGACCTTCCCCCAGCCCAACTACGCGGACACACTTATCAGCCAGGAGAGCTGTGAGAAAAGCGAGCCTCTTTTGATTCAAGAAGATTCGAGTTTTTGTAAAGGGGAAAACTCCCTTGTTCAGGTGAGGTTTGATGCTTTTATTGGTTTTATTCAAACAGGAAAATTTAAAGTTCTCTTTGATCAATGCTTTCTCAGTCTTTTTCAGTGAATCATATAATTTTGAGAAGGTTTTTCTTTTGTATCAATAGAGCTCTATTAAAGCTTAGTTTTCTTGAATTTCGTGGAAAAAATTTTGATGATGTATGCCCTAGATTTTCTTTACTTGCTCCTCTTGGCAAGCTCTTTGTGCCTTGGATTACATACATCTCATTTCCTAGGTTTTAAATTTTTTCTATGATGTGACATTTCTGAAAGTCTTTCTTTTTCTAATGTGAAAAAAAACTGAACTGCAACCTCTGTTAAAGAAGATCAAGATATTATTTTTTTCCCCAATGTTAATTACCAGCAAGTGTTTTCTAAAATGATGGAGATCTGTGAGAGAGATTTCCCCCATTCTTACTTAGGAATCAAAAATTACTTTTATAAAATATAAGAGTAATTGATGTTTGTACCAGGGAAGATGTGATATTTGGGGTTAGAAGACCTGAATAGTATTCCTGGAATTATCTGGTATTCATCTTGAGTCAGTCGCAATATCTATAGTCTTCAAATTTAAATTTAAATTAAAAAGACTTGTCTTGGACCAGCCCCAGTGGCCTAGTGGTTAAGTTCAGCACACTCTGCTTTGGTGGCCCGGGTTCAGTTCCCGGGTGCAGACCTACATCATTTGTCTGTCAGTGGCCATGCTGTGGTGGTGGCTCACATACAAAATAGAGGAAGATAGGCAGCAAATGTTAGCTCAGGGCAAATCTTCCTCAAACAAAAGAAAAAAAAAGACTTATCTACCTCACACAAATTCTGGGAAAATAAAATAATTTTATAAAATTTTTTTCAAACGATAAAGCAGTATAGTGAATAAGTATTTGTTGACATAACAATTATTATAATGATTGGATTGTTAACAAATAAATGTAAGCACCTGATGCTGTATCCCTACTACAATGTCTTCTGCAATCTGTGTGCTTAATAGTATTTAAAAATGAAAATGATTTTTAAAATGTGCTCTTTGGTGTCCACTTACAGGATATATCTCTAAAAATAGAGGACTGACTAGTGAATGGGAGAATGAAAAATTAATATTGTTCAAATAAGAATTTTTTTAATTTAGCATATTTAACCCAGATTAAATAAGGTTTCTGTCATGTAGGAACTCTATTCAAATATTTATGAAAAGAAGGTTGTCATTTAGAAGAATGATTAGCCAAATTCATCCTGGCCCAAAGGTGTGAATGAAACTATGGCTTGGTGAGTAGAAAAAAAAGCAAAATTTTGAGTTGTCGAAGTTGTTCCAACAGAAAATGGATTCCTATTGGAGATTCTATTATTGGCACTCTTCAAAAGTAAGTTGATGGCCCTGGAATTAATGGAATATAGAGGATAATATAATTTGATGGGTCGTTGAACTACTTGATAGCCAAGGTCTTTCCCAATCCTGAGCTGGAGGATTCTATGACCTGATAACACAATGGATTAGCTACTTGTGCTTCTAAATTTAGTGTGCACATGTAAAATAAATAATTGACAAGATATCTTGAAAAGGAATGAGAACCTCCTCTGTAACCTGAAATTGTCAGTCTTCGTAAAGATAATATTGAGTTGATGTCTTTACATTAACAGTTAAGGGTAATACATGTTTTTGTAAATCAATATTGTGGTACTTACATTTCAGCAATTATTACAGAATTATTTATTTCAAGATTCCAAATGTATATGACTATCCAAGAGATTCTAATAATACATTTTCAAATCCGATTTATTTTGACATTTTTTGTATAATTCTTTGATGGTTTTAATCAGAATTTAATAGTAAATAACAATTTTAAAGAACTTGAATCTTGGGTAATGGTCATGGGAGTCAGATGGCCTCTTATACAAATATTATTTGTTTCATACACTCTGAGACTGTGAGTGTTATTTTATTATATCACCAGTTCTGGATGATTTAAACTACATCTTGAACCCCTATTGTTATAAGCAAAGCTCACTAACTGGGTGTCATGGATAGTAGACTGGTTTATTTTATTATCTTATCTACTCACTAACTGGGATAGTAGGCTGGTTTATTTTATTCTCTTATCTGGTTACCTGTGACCATTTCATTTAAACAAATAAAATATTTCACTGACAGAAAAGCTATCAGATTCTACTATCACAATAGTCATTTATTCATGTGGACTGACCAAGTGTTAAATCCTGGCAATCATGGAAATTTGCTAAGTTCTGACTAAATGAGGCTCTTTAATCTACATAACATACAAATCATTGTTAATAAGATAGGCAATCTGAGATTTTGAGCATATAGTGAATTTTGGAACATCAGGGAATAATCTACCAAATTATTGGGCTATTTTATCATCTGTGAAAACCACCCCTTTCTGATCAAACTTCTGTTGAGGTGGCAGTTGTCAAAGGGGAAGGCGTAAAATCTCAGAGAGAATCATTGAAAGATACCTACATCTTTGCCTGGGAATGAAAACCTAAACAGAACTCCAAACAAATGTTTTCAGTAGAAAAAATGTTCCATAAAGAAAAGAAGGAAGATAACTCAATGCCTGGGAAGTCAAGTAGACTTTACATAGAATTTTTTTATGCAAGTAAACAAATGAAGGTCAAGATTCTTCCCAATAACTCAATCAATAATAACGTACTTCCTTTAAAACTACAAAATTATTTCAATGTTATATAATGGGCTTATGTTATATTTAAACATATCTTGGTGGTCTAGTAGAGTTCTTTAATATAAAATTTTATGTTGTAGAATAACTTAGAAAATTCGATTACTAGAGATAACACAGCCATTTACTCCCTAAAGTATGCTTTATGTTCAGAGTACGTCTATAATCTCATTTATTTATATCTTATTTATTTAGCTCCAAAAAAGATACCCAGAAATAATAAGTTAATTGAGACTTTTTTAACATAGTAGAATAAGAAACAAATATGAGATGACACGATGAATTTTGAAGTATCAGATAGGAAAAGATGGCGACATTGGGAGCCATAATACCAAGTACTCATGATTTTTAGTGACCATACACTCTGCTTACATTAACAAGAAGTTCAAAATTACCACTAAACAAATAGTATTTAGCTCATTTTTATGGAATTAATCTGTAATACTCATATTGGTTCCTTTGAACAAAAAGTTCTTTATCTACTTGGTGAAAGCAAACATGGCTATGAATTATTTTGATAGATTGAAACAGCATTTCATTTCAAGTATTCCCTATATTATGGAGCAATGCCATCAGAGAGCAGAAATAGATTACTTAGGAACTTCTCACCAACTCAACTAAGCATTTTCAGTGTTACTTCTGGTTCCTTTTCTGCTAGCTACCCACCCCCAACCCCCCAAACTTAAAATAATTTACAAAGCAAGGCTATTTCTTGCCAAGTCTTCATTTCAGAACAGGTCACTCTCTTTTCTCCTGCAACTATGTGGAAGGAACTTTATTTCTACTGGCTGAGGGTAACCTCAGATCCATCAACAATTGAGTTTTATTTCAATTAACATCAGCGGAGAAATGAGTTCCTCTAAGGACAGTCTTGCATATATGCTCAAAGGCTGTCTAGAGACTCACATTTTCTGTTATTCTGGAATAGGGTAGGATGATTATTTGAATTGCATAATGAAAAGAAGCAGTCAAGCCAACATCCATTTACTTGTGAATCCACAGCCAGTAGAATCTCTGCAAATTTCTGCCTCCTGTACAAAGTGAGTTGTTTCTCTAGCTGATTGTTGCTGCTTGACTTCTCTCCTCATCTCTAATGGCACATAAAGCACCAGCCAAGGCCAGCAATGATTCCCTTTTTTCTTCTCAGAAGACTGGGAGGGAAGATATTTGTATCCCAACATTGGTTCTACTGCTCTTTGGTCAAGGACAAGGCAATTCCTTCTCATTTTTTAAATCATTAAAATGAAGGTATTGGATAAACCATCTCTAAGGTTTCATCCAATCAAAAACTTTATTAAATTACCTCTATATTTTAAAGAAAATTTTGACTGTCTGAGTCTTCCATGCTGGTGTCTAGAACATAGTACATGTTCAATATTATTGAATTAATTTACATTTATTATACTCTGATGCAAACAGCTTCTATATAACATCTTTCTTATATATACACACACCTTTTTAAAATAAATAATACTTTTAACCTGCAATGGCTGATTTTTCTTCATGCGCAATAAAGTGTGAGGCAATGCCTAAGAGTCGTTTCAAAGTTGCGATGCAAAGCAGAGAATTTAAAAAAAATTTTCTTTCTGGGATTAATGACACCCATCCATGAATATTGTTGCATTAATTCACAGTTTTCTAAAATGGATTTTTAAATCATATCAAAAGTATATGGATTGAAGAAATATAAACGCGAGAATTTTGAAGGATAAAACTTTCTGAAAAATCAGTTATTTTGCTTCAATATGGTGCAGTAACTTAGTAAGGACTCTGAGCGCCGCTGTCCACCAACCAGGGGAAAAACGATGCAAAAGATCCGCCAGAACCACCCAGCTTTTGCAGCACAAAGAAACACCAGATTGAGACAAACTCTCTTCCAAGCTGAATCAAACTCAGGCCTCTATTCTACTGGATTCTGGGCTCCTTTTCCGAATACAGAGGGCTTCACAGGGACACAGTGGCATCCAGAAGCGCAACGGGAGGTAGCCCAGTGTCTAAACAAAATCAGCAGGACAACAATGGCGGCTCGGCAGAGGGGCGGGGACTACAGAGGATTCCTCCTGCTCTCCATCCTCCTGGGGACCCGGAGAGAAGCTTGGGCGGGACATATTCTCTACTCTGTGCTGGAGGAGACAGACCAAGGATTTTTCGTGGGTAATATCGCCAAGGATCTGGGGCTGGAGCCCCAGGAACTGGCGGAGCGCGGAGTCCGCATCGTCTCCAGAGGTAGGACGCAGCTCTTTGCTCTGAACCCGCGAAGCGGCAGCTTGGTCACCGCGGGCAGGATAGACCGCGAGGAGCTCTGCGCTCAGAGCGCGCGGTGTCTGGTGAACCTGAACGTTCTGATGGAAGATAAAATGAATCTTTACCCTATAGAGGTGGAAATAATGGATGTCAATGACAACGCTCCTAGATTCTTGACAGAAGAAATGAATGTAAAAATAATGGAGAATACAGCTCCTGGGGTGCGGTTTCCGTTAAATGAGGCTAGGGATCCGGATGTGGGCACGAACTCCCTCCAGAGCTACCAGCTCAACCCCAATCGCCACTTCTCCCTGGTCGTGCAAACTGGAGACGATGGAACTAAATATCCGGAATTAGTGCTGGAGCGGGTGCTGGACCGGGAAGAAGAGGCGGTTCACGACCTCCTCCTCACAGCTTCTGATGGCGGCAGCCCTCCCCGATCAGGCACCGCCCGCATCCAAGTAACAGTGGTGGACGTTAATGATCACGTGCCAGTCTTCTCTTTGCCTCAATACCAAGTAACTGTCCCTGAAAACGTGCCGGTGGGCACAAGACTGCTAGCTGTGAACGCTACCGACCTGGACGAGGGAGTCAATGGGGAAGTGACGTATTCTTTTCGGAAAATAACTCAGAAAATTATACAGATATTCCAACTGAATTCCCATACAGGAGAATTATCAACTTTAGAAGGCCTAGATTATGAAGAATCTGGCTACTATGAAATGGAAGTTCAGGCTCAGGACGGTGCTGGTAGTATGGCAAGGGCTAAAGTACTGGTCACAATTTTAGATGTGAATGACAATGCTCCGGAAGTGACTGTAACATCTGTAAGCAGCTCAATTCCTGAAGACACTCCTCCTGGAACTGTAATTGCTCTCTTCTACCTTCAAGACCGAGATTCCGGGAAGAATGGTGAGGTGACCTGCACTATTTCAGAAAATCTGCCTTTTAAATTAGAAAGATCAATAGACAATTATTATAGATTAGTGACAGCAAAAAACCTAGACCGGGAAAACCTCTCTGTGTATAACATCACACTGAAAGCCACAGATGGTGGGACCCCACCCTTGTCCACGGAAACTCACATCTTGATGAATGTGGCAGACACCAACGACAACCCGCCTGCCTTCCCCCACTCCTCCTACTCTGTCTACATCCCTGAGAACAACCCCAGAGGTGCCTCCATCTTTTCCGTGACTGCACACGACCCTGATGGTGATGAGAATGCCCATGTCACTTACTCCCTGTCAGAAGACACTCTCCAGGGGGTGTCCGTATCCTCCTATATCTCCATCAATTCTGACACTGGCGTCCTCTATGCATTGCATTCCTTTGACTATGAGCAGTTCCATGACCTGCAATTGAGGGTAACTGCCCATGACAGTGGGGACCCACCACTCAGCAGCAACGTGTCACTGAGCATATTTGTGCTGGACCAGAATGACAACACACCAGAGATCCTGTATCCCTCGTTTCCCGTCGACGGTTCCACTGGCATCGAGCTGGCACCCCGCTCTGCAGAGCCCGGCTATCTGGTGACCAAAGTGGTGGCAGTGGACAGAGACTCAGGCCAGAATGCTTGGCTATCCTACCGTCTGCTCAAGGCCAGTGAGCCAGGGCTCTTCAAGGTGGGGCTGCACACAGGGGAGGTGCGCACGGCACGGGCCCTTCTGGACAGAGATGTGCTCAAGCAAAGCCTGGTGATAGCCGTCCAGGACCATGGTCAGCCCCCTCTCTCAGCCACTGTAACGCTCACCGTGGCTGTGGCTGACAGCATCCCTGATGTACTGGCTGATCTGGGCAGCATCAGGACCCCCGCCAACTCTGATGATTCGGATCTCACGTTGTACCTGGTGGTGGCGGTGGCCACAGTCTCCTGCATCTTCCTCGCCTTTGTCATCGTGCTGCTGGCTCTCAGACTGAGGCGCTGGCACAGGTCTCGCCTGCTCCAGGCTTCAGGAGGCAGGTTGGTGGGAGTGCCCACCTCACACTTTGTGGGTGTGGACGGGGCACGGGCTTTCCTGCAGACCTATTCCCATGAGGTCTCTCTCACCGCGGACTCTAGGAAGAGTCGCCTGATCTTCCCCCAGCCCAACTATGCAGACACGCTTATCAGCCAGGAGAGCTGTGAGAAAAAGGATCCCTTGTTAACATCCGTAGATTTTCATGAATGTAAGGATGAAGCCCAAAGTATTCAGGTGAGTCCAGTCATTCATTTATCTTTATATTGTTGAAGATTTATATTTTGTGTAAATTTCTTTATTGTTTTGCGAAACAAGTGTTTCAAGGGTGGGGTGAAAAAAAACTTTAAAGAGGTAAAGCAAGTTAAACAGTTTATTTCAGTGGTGATACTTTAACATGGAACTCTTATTGACGGAGATTTTGGTGTCATTTCCATAGTGAAAGCCTATGGACAAGATTGTGAAAAAGTAGGCTATCACATTTTGATACCTTCCACCTATCTTCCACTTGGTGTTCTTAATTTGTGTATTTTATAAATGAGAATGAATTGTTATGTCTTTCTCATTGCACTAAGTTAGCAAGAGGAAAATACACCTCAGCCCACTTCTCAGGATTTTCTTTAGATCAGATTTATTAAAAGTTCTTGAAGAATATTTTCAGTTTGAAGACTTTTTCCGTGTCCTGCTTCTGCCTCTATGTACCTCAGCTTGGAGGTCTTGAAAATCTCAGTGGCTTCCTGACCTATTTAAAGCATAATCATCTATTAAAGTCAGATCCTGGTGGAAGGTTAGGTTGATGCCCAAAGAATGAAATGTGTGCGTCGAGCCTTACTAAGATCTATATCAATGACAGACATGGAGTCTAATGCCACACTATGGGTCATTGTCCAAAACCAATAAAGTATACATCAAATAAAATGTCATTTCAAGTGTTATGAGTGGCATTTGTGAAACAGGCAGTTACATGTTTTAACACAAAATTCCCATGTGCTGTTCTAGTGGTGCAGCCATGTGAAGTGTGTCTGTGGGCTCCCCAAGTGGGATACTGGGGATGCTGCTTGATGAAGCAACCATTTTGAATACTCAAGTCCTGGACCAGTAGTCCACTTTACTTATTGGGTCCACTGAAAAATACGCTAATCTGATGTTAACTACTTCTCTACCCTTTGTGTAACATTTTAGTAAAGCCCAATACATCAGTTGATTAGCATCTGGAAGGGGTTGATGACAGGTAATCTTGTTTACTGGAACCTTTTGAGAGTTAATTAAAACAGCATTTTTTCTAGCATAGTGTTGTGTTTGGTGGTATTCTGCATATAAAGGGCTGTGCAATAGTGTGGGAGTATATTTCATATATTCTGCAGTGTTCAGATATACAGTCGCTTGGGGAGAAGACAATGTTATTGATGCTTTGTGAGACAGAAATGTGGTTATCAGGTATTTCAAAAAAGAAAATCTCCCAACCAAATTATTAGCTGCTTTAAAATATTTTTAAACAAAAGGGAGAAATCATTACTAAACTCAATGAGCTATTGCAAATAAACTTTGTAGGGTCTATTTCCTTCAATGGAGGTCGTCATGGGATGTTACCTAAGTGCGGAAATGAGAGCCAGTGCCTCAGTACAGTAGACCGTGGTTAGTGACTTTGTGTTGCAAGGCAAAACATTATTCTCCTGGTAACTTGGAAGACTGATGCTACATTGTGTAACCAGGAAAATAATTGTGCAATGAGAAGGAGAGGGATAGGCTAACTCTTTTTGGGCTACGTCATTTCCTTAACTGAGATAGCATAAGTGAAAATCAGGTAATATTACCATAAAGAAATCACTGAAACTATTTTGGAAGAAGAGTAGAGTTTGGAGGTAAGTATAAATTGTGTCCTTTTAACATATAATTTCAGCATTACTGATGCTTTCTGAAAAAATAGAAATGAATCGGCATAAAGTTACCCCCAAATTAAAGAAAAAAAAGTAACAAGGAAAAAGGGATAAAACTTAATCTAATATGTTGCTAATGAATGTGTTCAAAATTACTGTACTCTGAGATCGTTTAGGCCACATTTGTGTTATAGTCATCTTTCTATTACTAGCGCGGATTTGAAGATTGGGGAATGATTATGTCAACGTATAGATGTTTATGTATTAAATATATGTGATTTCTCTAAAACCCGGAAACCTGGGTTAAGGACTTTTATAATAGTACAAATTAAACATTATTAAATATATAGATGTATAAAAATAGTTTGTTCAGTTAGGCACACGATTACAGTTACCCTAGCTGGTTAATCTGAAGCAGCAGAGGCTGCAGTTTCCTAGTGCGCACTCTGGGCGCCGCTGTTGGCCAAAGTGGAGCGCTGGGAGCTACTGATCTCGCGCAGCCGCAGCGTACTTTCCCCATCTCAGACTCGCTAGCGCGAGCCTTTACACCGCTTCCTCCTCTGGGGAAGGAGAAACTCGGACCACTACGCCGGAAATAAAGCCTTTTCGGAGCTCCGGACATCTGCAACACTGAGATTATTTGTAATCCGGCGTCTCCAGGCCGGTGAGCAAACTGAGGGGAGCAAGAGGGATGGGGAGCGGCACTGGGGAGAAGGGCTGGGCTGAGAGGCGGTCAGTGCTCCTTCCCTTCCTGCTGTCTTTGTTCTGCCCGGCGCTCTCTGAGCAGATCCGTTACAGGATTCCCGAGGAGATGCCCGAGGGCTCGGTGGTGGGGAACCTCGCCGAGGATCTGGGGCTGAGTGTCTTGTCGTTACCAACTCGAAAACTGCGCGTGAGTTCGGAGATGCGTTACTTTACTGTGAGCGCCGAGAGCGGGGAGTTACTTGTGAGCAGCAGGCTAGACCGGGAGCAGATATGCGGGAAGAAGCCGGCTTGTGCTCTGGAATTTGAGGCTGTTGCTGAAAACCCATTGAACTTTTATCACGTGAATGTGGAGATCGAGGATATTAATGACCATACGCCAAAATTCACCCAGAATTCCTTTGAGCTGCAAATAAGTGAATCCACAAAGCCTGGGGCACGATTTATTTTAGGATATGCCCATGATGCAGATATTGGTACCAACTCTCTACAGAGTTACCAGCTCAGTCCCAGTGGTCATTTCTTACTCGTGAATAAAGAGAAATTAGATGGCAGTAAATACCCGGAGCTGGTACTGAAGATGTCTTTAGACCGGGAAGAGCAGAAGTCCTACCACTTAATCTTGACTGCCTTGGACTGTGGGAATCCACCCCTAAGCAGCACTGCACAGATACAGGTCCTAGTGACTGATGCCAATGATAATCCTCCAGTGTTCAGCCAGGAACTATACAGGGTGGGCCTTCCAGAAAATGTGTTCCCAGGTACCACTGTGCTTCGAGTGATGGCCACCGACCAGGATGAGGGTGTCAATGCCGAGATCACCTTCTCTTTCACTGAAGCAGGCCATATCACCCAGTTTGACCTGAATTCTAATACTGGGGAAATTACTATTGTAAATACGTTAGATTTTGAGGAAGTCAAAGAATATTCCATCGTTTTGGAAGCAAGGGATGGTGGAGGAATGATTGCCCAATGTACCGTAGAGATAGAAGTCCTAGATGTAAATGACAATGTCCCACAAGTGATATTCCAGTCTCTGCCAGATCTTATTATGGAGGACACCAATTTGGGAACACACATTGCTTTGCTCAAAATCTTTGACAAGGATTCCGGACACAATGGAGAAGTCATTTGTAAATTAGAAGGTGAAGTTCCACTTAAATTACTCACTTCTTCAAGAAACACGTATAAATTAGTGACAGATGGAGTTCTGGACCGAGAGGTGACTCCTGAGTACAATGTGACCATCACAGCCACCGACAGAGGCAAGCCGCCCCTCTCCTCCAGCACTACCATCACTCTGCACATTGGAGATGTAAATGACAACGTGCCGGTTTTCGAACAGGCCTCCTACGTGGTCCACGTGGCGGAGAACAACCCGCCTGGAGCCTCCATCGCGCAGGTCAGCGCCTCCGACCCCGACCTGGGACCCAACGGCCGCGTCTCCTACTCCATCGTGGCCAGCGACCTGGAGCCGCGGGCGCTGTCGTCCTACGTGTCGGTGAGCGCGCAGAGCGGGGTGGTGTTCGCGCAGCGCGCCTTCGACCACGAGCAGCTGCGCGCCTTCGAGCTGACGCTGCAGGCCCGCGACCAGGGCTCGCCCGCGCTCAGCGCCAACGTGAGCCTGCGCGTGTTGGTGGGCGACCGCAACGACAACGCGCCAAGGGTGCTGTACCCGGCGCTGGGGCCCGACGGCTCTGCGCTCTTCGACACGGTGCCGCGTGCCGCGCAGCCCGGCTACCTGGTCACCAAGGTGGTGGCGGTGGACGCTGACTCTGGACGCAACGCCTGGCTGTCGTACCACGTGCTGCAGGCCACTGAGCCTGGACTTTTCAGCCTGGGGCTGCGCACGGGCGAGGTGCGCACGGCGCGTGCCTTGGGCGACAGGGACGCGGTCCGTCAGCGCCTGCTGGTCGCTGTGCGGGATGGGGGACAGCCACCCCTCTCGGCCACCGCCACGCTGCTCCTGGTCTTCGCAGACAGCCTACAAGAGGCGCTGCCGGATCTCAGGGATCATCCTACACCCTCTGACCCGCAGGCTGAGCTGCAGTTTTACCTGGTGGTGGCCTTGGCCTTGATCTCAGTGCTCTTCCTCCTCGCGGTGATTCTGGCCATTGTGCTGCATCTTCGTCGCTCCTCCAGCCCGGCTGTCTGGGGCTGCTTTCAGCCTGGTCTCTGCGTCAAGTCCGGACCTGTGGTTCCCCCCAACTACAGTGAAGGGACTTTACCTTATTCTTACAATTTGTGCGTTGCCCATACTGGAAAGACAGAGTTTAATTTTCTAAAATGTAATGAGCAATTGAGTTCAGGACAAGACATTCTTTGTGGTGATTCATCTGGGGCCTTATTTCCGCTTTGTAATTCCAGTGAGTCAGCCTTTCATCAGGTGAGTTTCCTTTAAGCATAACCTGCTTCTTATGGTCTACCCAGTTCTCCATATTCACAGGAAAACATACAATTTTCAGATCCAAAAGTTGTCTTTAAGACAGTTGTAGCCAGTCAAAAAGCTGTTACACCATTCTTCAAGGGAGGTTGAAGTAGGAGCAATTATGTGTCTTTTTGGGGTGTCTTACCAGACTCAGACTTACAAAGCTGTGAGAGTGTGGTTTTATGTACAAAGGGAAAGAGACAATGTTATAGGCTCTCTGGTAAAAGCTAATGAAATTTTTCCCTAAAATTTGCTTCATATCACTTATATACAATGATTTTTTTTCAGTTTGGACATACTGTAAATCTAAAAGTAGGCAGTCATTTAAATAAACCTTTAAAGCAAAAAATTTTTAGCTAAAATTATTTTTCTTAACTGATTTAACTGTTATGTTTCCATACTAATCTGATGTTTGCTTTCTTATATTTGCCTCCCTTTTGCTTCAAAAGCTTCTAGAATAAGGTATTTTAACCTGGATTTTTATGTAGATGGACCCATTATAATTGTATGCAATGTACTGTGTGCGTGTGTGTATGTGTGTGTAAAATCACCTGACTGAGCAGTAGGTCCATTATGCCCATCAGAAAAGAAAAGTGTATTCTCCTTACTTGCTGCATAGGATTTCAGGGTTAATCTATATGGAAGCGTATTCTATAGGCTCCTCCATCAAAGAAAAGACATTTTTGCCTCTGTTGTTCCTCTCACACACACTCCTCATATATAATTTTTGAACTATCTTTTTTTGCAGCTGTAAACTAGCTAGAGGTCTTCTAGTCATTCTACTATCTCTAGGAGAAAAATAGAATCTTGAATTCTTCAAATTTTAGACAAAATTGCCAGTCTGATGTGCATACGAGTATATACACAAGATGATAATACACTGTATTAGCCTTTGCTAGATTTCCCCCTAGTAACTGCTTCCTTGTGTGTTCCTTACGTTTTTGTGATTCTTTTGATCAAAGCACTAATTAACATAAAAATAACTTTAGAATATATGTCTATCTTAGGAAGTTAATAAGTCTGCTTTAAAATGTAATCATCTCTCATTGGTTGAAGAATGGGATGGAGATTTGCTTTTCATTGTATATTCATTTGTATCTTTCAAATATTTTCTATTCAAATAGAAAAATGTAAATAATTTAAATAAAACAGCAAAATAGTATAATCTCTGATAAAATTTGAAAATAAAAGCACTTATCCTGTTAAAATTTCACAATATTAATTTGAAAACATTATCAATGTGTAATTTTGACATTTTATAAAGAAAATTAAAAAGCAACAATTCTACAGAGAGCTTACTATGATGGTTAATTGGTTTAAACCAAATAAAACAACTTGAGTCAGTCATCTCCAATAGGTCTATTTTAGTCTAAAAATGAATTTCCTGTGACAACTGGAGTTCTTACTTATTTGAGAATAGGTATTGAAGACATATATAATAAAACTTAGAGCATAATAAGAAATAAAATTTTAACAATTTAGTTTTTAAAAGAATAAATGTATTCCAGAAATTTGAGTAATGATGCTAACCCATAAATCTGATTATTTGATAATACTTTGTAAGACTTTAACCCTACTTCATCCCATGTTTCTTGGCAATTACCTTTAAAATATTAATTTAGGGACATATTAAATAAATTCAAAACAAACTATAAAAAGCAAGTATTGTTTTCTCGGTAATCTAGCATACAGTATTACATATCTAAGTGGGTGCAGTAACTGTTTGGGACTCTAAGCGCCGCTGTTCACCTACTTGGAGATAAATGTAACCAAACGCCATCCTGCTACTCTGGGCTGCATCTCACCGAGACCCGCAGATCCCACAAACCAACTGCAGGGCTGCAGCAAAACTCCGTCCCTAAATTTGGGACACTCCAGCTTTCGATAAGATCATCTCCATGGCCGCAGCAAAAGGGTAAAGACAGAAATGCCCAAGGAAGATTCTGCGTGGATTCCTTAGCGAAAGAACAATGGACGCTCCTAGGAATTACCGAGGAGGCGGCGAGCTGGTCCTGCTGTGCGCGCTCCTGGGCACGCTGGGGGGGATCGGGAAAGGACAGATCCACTACTCGGTGGCAGAAGAGAGCGACAAAGGATCCTTCGTGGGTAACATCTCCAAGGACCTAGGACTGGAGTCACAAGAGCTGGCGAAGCACGGAGTCCGCATCGTCTCCAGAGGTAGGACGCAGCTCTTTGCTCTGAATCCCAGAAGCGGCAGCTTGATCACCGCAGGCAGGGTAGACCGCGAGGAGCTCTGCGCTCAGAGCGCGCGGTGTCTGGTAAATATCAACATCCTGGTAGAAGATGGAGGAAAACTTTTTGGGATAGAAATAGAAATCACTGATGTCAACGATAATGCCCCAAAATTCCAGGTCGAAAATCTGGAAGTAAAAATTAACGAAATCGCTGCGCCCGGAACACGTTATCCACTCCCAGAGGCTGTTGACCCGGATGTGGGCTTGAATTCCCTGCAGAGCTACCAGCTCAGCCCCAATCACCACTTCTCCCTGGACGTGCAAACTGGAGACGACGGAACTATAAACCCAGAGCTGGTGCTAGAGCGCGCCCTGGACCGCGAGGAAGAGGCTGCTCACCACCTGGTCCTCATCGCTTCCGACGGCGGCGAGCCGCGTCGTTCCAGCACAGTGCACATCCAGGTGACAGTGTTGGATACAAACGACAATGCCCCTGTTTTTGCTCAACCGATTTACCGAGTGAAAGTCCCAGAGAACGTGCCCCCGGGCACCCGGCTGCTTACTGTAAGAGCTAGCGACCCGGATGAGGGGGCCAACGGAGAAGTGGCATATAAATTCTGGAAAATTAGTGAAAAACAATCTCCATTATTCCAGCTTAATGAAAACACCGGGGAAATATCAACAGCAAAGAGTCTAGATTATGAAGAATGTGCATTTTATGAAATGGGAATACAAGCTGAAGATGTGGGGGCACTTCTGGGGAGGACCAAAGTGATCATTTTGGTGGAAGATGTAAATGACAATAGACCCGAAGTGATCATTACATCTTTGTTTAGCCCAGTCTTGGAAAATACTCTTCCTGGGACAGTAATTGCCTTCCTGAATGTGCATGACCGAGACTCTGGGAAGAATGGTGAAGTTGTCTGTTACACACGTGATAATTTGCCTTTTCAATTAGAAAAATCAATAGATAATTATTATAGATTGGTGACATGGAAATATTTGGACCGAGAAAAGATCTCTGTGTACAATATCACAGTGGTAGCCTCAGATCTTGGAACCCCGCCTCTATCTACTGAAACTCATATTGTCTTGTATGTGGCAGACACCAACGACAATCCACCCACTTTCTCTCATGCCTCCTACTCAGCCTATATCCCAGAGAACAACCCCAGAGGAGCCTCTATCTTCTCTGTGACTGCCCAGGATCCCGACAGTGATGAGAATGCCCGAGTCACTTACTTTCTGATGGAGGACACCATCATGGGGGCACCTCTCTCCTCCTATGTCTCCATCAACTCTGACACGGGCATCCTATACGCGCGGCACTCCTTCGATTATGAGCAGATCCAAGACTTGCTGCTATTGGTGATTGCCAGCGACAGCGGGGACCCTCCACTCAGCAGCAACGTGACACTGAGCCTGTTCGTGTTGGACCAGAATGACAATGTGCCAGAGGTCTTGTACCCTGCACTCCCCACCGATGGTTCCACTGGCATCGAGCTGGCACCCCGCTCTGCAGAGCCTGGCTACCTGGTGACCAAGGTTGTGGCCGTGGACAGAGACTCGGGCCAGAATGCCTGGCTGTCCTACTGCCTGCTCAAGGCCAGTGAACCAGGGCTTTTCGCTGTTGGGCTGCACACGGGGGAGGTGCACACAGCACGGGCCTTTCTGGACAGAGACTCGCTCAAGCAGAGCCTGGTGGTGGCGGTCCAGGACCATGGCCAGCCCCCTCTCTCAGCCACCGTCACACTCACCGTGGCTGTGGCTGACAGCATCCCTGATGTGCTGGCTGACCTGGACAGTATCAGGACCCCTGCCAACTCTGTTGATTCGGATCTCACGTTGTACCTGGTGGTGGCGGTGGCCACGGTCTCCTGTGTCTTCCTCGCCTTTGTCATCGTGCTGCTGGCGCTCAGACTGAGGCACTGGCACACATCGCGCCTGCTCCAGGCTTCTGGAGGTGGGTTGGCAAGAGTGTCCACCTCGCACTTTGTGGGTGTGGACGGGGTGCAGGCTTTCCTGCAGACCTATTCCCACGAGGTCTCCCTCACCTCAGATTCAAGGAAGAGCCAGCTGATCTTCCCCCAGCCCAACTATGCAGACACGCTTATCAGCCAGGAGAGCTGTGAGAAAAAGGATCCCTTGTTAACATCCGTAGATTTTCATGAATGTAAGCATGAAGCTGCTTCTGTTCAGGTGAGTTCAGTTCTTTGTTTATGTTTCTCAGAGGAATTATATTGAGTATAAATTTAATTTATGTCATTTGAAATATGTATTGTGAAGAAAGTTTAAAATATTTTTTAAGGTGTACCACAAAGTTTTGGGTTTATTTTAGTTGTGATACTATGAAATTGAGCTTAAATTATCATAATTGTTGTTTCATTTGCTTTTCAAAGGTTTGGACAAGATTGTTTAAATGTGAGCTCTGAGTCTTTTAAACCTTCCATATTTTACTATAATTATCACTTATCACTTATTCACTTAATAAGTAGTTACCTAACCACACATGGTAAGTTATATATATATATATATATATATGTATATATATACACGGTGGTGGACAGAGAATGCCATAATTTATATATATTTATATTTATTCCTGTATTAGAAGTGAGGAAAAATTATTGGGACTTCTAATTCCCTGTATTAGCTTAATAAAAGTAAAATACATCTCAGAATTTTTAGGATTTCTGTTTAGGTTTTAGATCTAAAACTAGGCTCTTGAAGATTTCTTCACTTTACACCTCTGTTCTGAACCCTGTGTCTGCATCAGTACCCTTCAAAACTTTAATACTTCTTATCATATTTCAAAACATAAACACATTTTAGAGGATGGATCCTGGTGGTAGGTGAGACTGGTCCCTAAATGTTGAGCTTGTGTATCAGTGGCCACCAAGGGCTCATCCCAATGGAGACATGGAATCTAAAGTTTAAAGTGGCCATTACCCCCCAAAAAACTCCAAAAGAAATAACATCAGATTTGAAATGAAATGACATTTTAAACTGTTGAAAGTGACTTTTGTAAAATACAGGAGAACATGTTTCAGTACAGTTCCAGTGAGCTGTTTTGATGGTGCAGCCATGTGAAATGTGCTGTGTTCTTCTGGTGAGAGGGTTTGAAAATGTTGATTTTAAGAACAGAAGTTTCATGTACATAAATTCTAAACAAGCTACTTAATTCAATTTAAAATGATTTTATCTGAACTGTATATCTTCAATATTCCTTCTTATAGCATTTAATAAAGTTAATCCCTGATTTGTCATCAGATAAAAGTGGAAAACACAAGAAATCATTTGTTAGTAATAAAAAGGACATTTCCCAAAGATTTTGCAGTAGTCCCTCCTATTCTGCATATATAGTGGGTGGGAGTTAACTTCATATTTCCTGTAGTGTTGGGGTGCACAGTCATTTGAGAGGATAACTATATTATTGACACTTTGCAATTTTAAAAAGTGTGTGGAAAGTTCCCCCCAAAAGAAAATCCTTACTCTTACTCAAATCATTCACTAATTTTCCAAAAAAATTTAACAAATAGAGTAAAATAATTATAACAACATCATTATATTCAGTAAATTTATGTGAATAAACTTACCATGAGCTCAGTTCCTCTAATTCCAAAGTCATTACTTCAGTATAGCCCAGGTACATGGATAAGGAATATACCTTTGTGACTTTGTATTGAAGAATAGATAAACATTTCCCCAGTGACTTTTAAGAATGAATTTATGTACGATATTGGGTACTGCATAAGCCAAGTAATTTTGAGATATGGAGATGAGGGTAGGGTAAATCATCTCTTGGCTACATCAGAGGGACAGTTTTTGTTGAGTGAATACTTCTTGCAGTAGTGAGAAGAGTAAAAAGAATTTATTTTCATAAAAAGTGTTGATATTATCAGGAGGAGGAGATGTTTGAGGATTAGTACAAAATTGCACAACTTTACAAAATAATTTTCAACCGTATTGATGTTCTCTAATATGTGCGATATGAAACAGCATTAATTACTTGGAAATGTTGGGAGAAACACAGGAATCAATGAAAGAAGGTTAAAAATTGTTTCACATATCATAGCCAATAAAGAGAAATAAATTTGTGAAGTCAGTAGAGGACGAACTCTCCGAGGGCAAGACCTGTGTCTTATTCATTGTTATATCGCCAGTGACAAGGGCAGTACTGAGCACAAGAGTTCAATATAGGTTTGTAGAATGGTGAACTGAGTGAACCAATATATGTAGGTTTGTATAAAAATACATATTTCTAATAATTTGGAAGCAAGAGAAAAGATACCTTAAGGAATGGTTTATAATTTAAGATATTAAATATATTAACATAAAAACATGACTTAGGCACACGATTACAGTTACCCTAGCTGGTTAATCTGAAGCAGCAGAGGCTGCAGTTTCCTAGTGCGCACTCTGGGCGCCGCTGTTGGCCAAAGTGGAGCGCTGGGAGCTACTGATCTCGCGCAGCCGCAGCGTACTTTCCCCATCTCAGACTCGCTAGCGCGAGCCTTTACACCGCTTCCTCCTCTGGGGAAGGAGAAACTCGGACCACTACGCCGGAAATAAAGCCTTTTCGGAGCTCCGGACATCTGCAACACTGAGATTATTTGTAATCCGGCGTCTCCAGGCCGGTGAGCAAACTGAGGGGAGCAAGAGGGATGGGGAGCGGCACTGGGGAGAAGGGCTGGGCTGAGAGGCGGTCAGTGCTCCTTCCCTTCCTGCTGTCTTTGTTCTGCCCGGCGCTCTCTGAGCAGATCCGTTACAGGATTCCCGAGGAGATGCCCGAGGGCTCGGTGGTGGGGAACCTCGCCAAGGATCTGGGGCTGAGTGTCTTGTCGTTACCAACTCGAAAACTGCGCGTGAGTTCGGAGAAGCGTTACTTTACTGTGAGCGCCGAGAGCGGGGAGTTACTTGTGAGCAGCAGGCTAGACCGGGAGCAGATATGCGGGAAGAAGCCGGCTTGTGCTCTGGAATTTGAGGCTGTTGCTGAAAACCCATTGAACTTTTATCACGTGAATGTGGAGATCGAGGATATTAATGACCATATGCCAGAATTCATGCAAAATTCCTTTGAGCTGCAAATAAGTGAGTCTACACTGCCAGGCACACGATTTATATTAGAAGTAGCGGAAGATGCAGATATTGGCTTAAACTCTCTGCAGAATTATGAACTCTCTCTTAGCCCTAGTTTCTCATTGATAAATAAGGAGAAACAAGATGGTAGTAAATACCCGGAACTGGCATTGGAGAAACCCTTAGACCGGGAACAACGGAGTTATCATCGTTTAGTCCTGACTGCCTTGGACGGCGGAGATCCACCCCTAAGCGGCACAACTGAGCTCCGCATCCAGGTGACTGATGCCAATGATAACCCCCCTGTATTCAGCCGGGAAGTATACCGAGTCAGCCTTCCAGAAAACGTGCCCCCAGGCACCGTTGTGCTGCAGGTGTCAGCCACTGACCAGGACGAGGGTATTAACTCGGAAATCACTTATTCCTTCTACAGGACTGGGCAAGTCTTCAGTCTGAATTCAAGGAGTGGGGAAATTACAACTCTAAGGACACTGGATTTCGAAGAAACCAAGGAATATTCCATAGTGGTGGAAGGGAGGGATGGTGGAGGACTGGCTGCACAATGTACAGTTGAAATTAACATTCAAGATGAAAATGACAACAGCCCAGAAGTTACATTCCATTCTCTAGTCGAAATGATTCTGGAAAACGCAGTGCCTGGAACGCTAATTGCTTTGATCAAAATACATGACGAAGATTCCGGGGAAAACGGGGAGGTTAATTGTCTACTAGAGGGTGAAGTCCCTTTTCAGATAATCTCTTCGTCCAAAAATTCATATAAGTTGGTAACAGACGGGACCCTGGACCGAGAGCAGACTGCGGAGTATAATGTCACCATCACAGCCACAGATAGGGGCAAGCCGCCCCTCTCCGCCAGCCTAAGTGTCACCTTGCACATCACCGACGTCAACGACAATGCTCCGGTTTTCCACCAGGCCTCCTACGTGGTCCACGTGGCCGAGAATAACCCTCCTGGGGCCTCCATCGCCCAAGTCCGCGCCTCTGACCCAGACCTGGGACTCAACGGCCGCGTCTCCTACTCCATCGTGGCCAGCGACCTGGAGCCGCGGGCGCTGTCGTCCTACGTGTCGGTGAGCGCGCAGAGCGGGGTGGTGTTCGCGCAGCGCGCCTTCGACCACGAGCAGCTGCGCTCCTTCGAGCTGACGCTGCAGGCCCGCGACCAGGGCTCGCCCGCGCTCAGCGCCAACGTGAGCCTGCGCGTGTTGGTGGGCGACCGCAACGACAACGCGCCAAGGGTGCTATACCCGGCCCTGGGGCCCGACGGCTCTGCGCTCTTCGACACGGTGCCGCGCGCCGCGCAGCCTGGCTACCTGGTCACCAAGGTGGTGGCGGTGGATGCTGACTCTGGACACAATGCCTGGCTGTCGTACCACGTGCTGCAGGCCAGCGAGCCCGGACTTTTCAGCCTGGGGCTGCACACAGGCGAGGTGCGCACGGCGCGTGCTTTGGGTGACAGGGACTCGTCCAGACAGCGCCTGCTGGTCACTGTGCGTGACGGAGGTCAGCCACCCCTCTCGGCCACCGCCACGCTGCTCCTGGTCTTCGCAGACAGCCTACAAGAGGCGCTGCCGGATCTCAGGGATCATCCTACACCCTCTGACCCGCAGGCTGAGCTGCAGTTTTACCTGGTGGTGGCCTTGGCCTTGATCTCGGTGCTCTTCCTCCTGGCAGTGATTCTGGCCATTGCCCTGCGCCTGCGACGCTCCTCCAGCCCCTCTGCCTGGGGCTGCTTTCAGCCTGGTCTCTGCGTCAAGTCTGGACCTGTGGTTCCCCCCAACTACAGCGAAGGGACTTTACCTTATTCTTACAATTTGTGCGTTGCCCATACTGGAAAGACAGAGTTTAATTTTCTAAAATGTAATGAGCAATTGAGTTCAGGACAAGACATTCTTTGTGGTGATTCATCTGGGGCCTTATTTCCACTTTGTAATTCCAGTGAGTCAACTTCCCATCCTGAAAGTCTAATGGCGGTGAGTTCCATTTAAGTGTCTACTCCTTTTCATCATCTACCTAATTTTCCCCATTTATATGAAAATATATTACATTTCCAAGTCTGGTGAGTTGTCTTAGGTATATTATAATCTGTCAGAAAGCTGTACTTCCATTCTTCAAGGGGAGTGGTGAATGGGAGTAGTTATGTGACATCAAATAGTTATCTTACTGAGTTTGGATTTGGAAAGCAGTGAGAGGGTGTTCTTTGCTTCAGAGCAAAAGTGTTGTACCAATTTCTTATCTCTTTTTTCAAAGCTAATGAAATTTACCCATTGATTGTCTCATTCTTTATTAACATACTTAAATTTTTATTATATGTAAGTAGACATTAAATTTAAAGCAGGCAATCATTTAATTCATCCTTTAAAACAAAGAAACTACTAGTAGTTATCCTCCTGCAGTGATTTCATGGTACAGTTTCCATCCCTTTCTTACGTTTATTCCTCATGTCTAGTTCCTTATATCTACCTATTCATGATTCTTTGAATCCCTTAAAATTATAAGAAAAATACTGTGTGTGTAGGAGAGAGATTCAGTGTACTCATCGGAAGGTCCAAATCATTATCTAAGTTCCTTCAAGTTTTCCTGAATGCAAAATCCTCCTCTTCCTCTTTATAGCTACCAGAAGAAGAGACTTGAGAAAAGAAAAGGAAATGCCTCTATCACCTGCTCTCACTCCCAACCTACATTTTTTAAGGAAGGAAGGGAAAAAAAGTCACTGGATTTGTCTTATTTGGACCCCTAAACATTAGTGACCAGAGGTTCTCTCATCATCCTTGTATCTATAGGAGGGAAGGAGAATCCTGAATTTTCCACTTTTAAGGCAAAAACTAATTTCATGCACATACAAAGTTACCATTACATAAGTATCAGTCTTTTGTTGGTTTCCCTTAGGAACTTCTTCAGTAAATGGCTTCTTTACAAACTGCTGAAAGAAATTTCTTATAATGGCATGCACTTTTTACTTTCATGGTAATAATTTGTTCTACATCTTGTGTTCTTTTCCCCAAATTATTACATAAGTTTAAGTGACCTTTAGAATAAGAAGTTTAATACTACCTTAAAATTGCATAATTTCTTTATGGAAGGATTGACACGGAAACTTGTTTTTCAGTGTATGTTCATTTGAATCTTCCAAATGCCATAACCTAACCATGCATGATGTATTCACATAGAAAACTAAAAAAAAAAAAAAAAAAAAAAAAAAAAATTGAAATAGCATAAAAGTTTAACAATCACAAATATGTAAATTTTAAAAAACACTCCTTTGAAAATTTAGTAATATTATGTGAGAATAATATATTACCATTGCCTAATTAAAATTATTTTTGTAAACAAAATTTTGAGGAAAGCTTACTGCGGGAATTTTACTATCAAACTAAATTAACCTTATAAAATGACTTCAAAGTGAATAATCTATCCATGTATTCATTTAATATAATTATATAATATACACATGTAAGTATATATGTATAAAATTAAGGAAAATATGAATGTATTTCCAAAGAGAATTGTACATTGTAATTACTTCAAAATACAGATAATGGCATATAGAAGGATTTGAAACATTATAAAAATGAAATTAGAATAATTTACATATGTAGAGAGGGAGAGCAAAATTTTACTAAGAGTAAGAGTAAGTTAATTTGCTATTAAGAAAAAATGGCGATTTAATAATACACTTAGAAATTTCATTCCACTTCTTTCCAATTAAGATATCTACAAATGGTAATTGCTCTTGAAATATGAAGAAGCAAGAAACAGTTAGAGAAATCTAAAATCATAATTAGAAGAGAGTAGTGTTTTCTTCTTCAGTGATCTATGACCAAGTACCTATTGCTTATCTCAGTGGGTGTAGTAAAGGCTTAGGACTCTGAGCGCCTCTGTTCACCAGCTCTAAGAAAAGCTCGGTCAGCGCTCCATCAGGATATTAGGATCTGCAACTACACAAAGCCCCACAGATCCCAGAAAGCGACTCTGGGGCTGAAACAGAATTCAGCCATTTAACTTGGGGCACTCCGGATTTCTCCTGAGGAAAAATTTCACCATAATCTGCAGAAGGAAAAAAGAACCTAAGGAGTCAGAGTGCAGAGAAAACATTCTGGAAAAAATCCGTAGTGGAGCAACAATGGCCGCTGCAAGGAATCGTGCGCACCACAGAGGACTGGTCCTGCTGTGCCTTTTCCTGGGGAGACTGTGGGAGGCCAAGGCCAGTCAGATCCGCTATTCAGCGCCTGAAGAGACAGAAAACGGCTACATCGTCGGAAATATCTCCAAGGAGCTGGGGCTGGAGCCCCGGGAGCTGGCGGAGCGCCGAGTCCGCATCGTCTCCAGAGGTAGGACAGAGCTCTTTGCTCTGAACCCGCGAAGCGGCAGCTTAGTCACCGCGGGCAGGATAGACCGCGAGGAGCTCTGCGCTCAGAGCGCGCGGTGTCTGGTAAATATCAACATCCTGGTAGAAGATGGAGGAAAACTTTTTGGGATAGAAATAGAAATCACTGATGTCAACGATAATGCCCCAAAATTCCAGGTCGAAAATCTGGAAGTAAAAATTAACGAAATCGCTGCGCCCGGAACACGTTATCCACTCCCAGAGGCTGTTGACCCGGATGTGGGCTTGAATTCCCTGCAGAGCTACCAGCTCAGCCCCAATCACCACTTCTCCCTGGACGTGCAAACTGGAGACGACGGAACTATAAACCCAGAGCTGGTGCTAGAGCGCGCCCTGGACCGCGAGGAAGAGGCTGCTCACCACCTGGTCCTCATCGCTTCCGACGGCGGCGAGCCGCGTCGTTCCAGCACAGTGCACATCCAGGTGACAGTGTTGGATACAAACGACAATGCCCCTGTTTTTGCTCAACCGATTTACCGAGTGAAAGTCCCAGAGAACGTGCCCCCGGGCACCCGGCTGCTTACTGTAAGAGCTAGCGACCCGGATGAGGGGGCCAACGGAGAAGTGGCATATAAATTCTGGAAAATTAGTGAAAAACAATCTCCATTATTCCAGCTTAATGAAAACACCGGGGAAATATCAACAGCAAAGAGTCTAGATTATGAAGAATGTGCATTTTATGAAATGGGAATACAAGCTGAAGATGTGGGGGCACTTCTGGGGAAGACCAAAGTGATCATTTTGGTGGAAGATGTAAATGATAATAGACCCAAAGTGATCATTACATCTCTGTTTAGCCCAGTGAGGGAAGATGCTCCTCTGGGAACAGTAATCCTTCTTTTCAATGCTCAGTGACCGAGACTCTGGGAAGAACGGTCAAGTTGTCTGTTCCATCCAGGAGAGTCTACCTTTTCAATTAGAAAAGTCAATAGAAGATTACTATAGATTGTTGACAGCTCGAATTCTTGACCGAGAAAACAATTCTGAATATAACATCACAGTGACTGCAACAGACAGAGGAATGCCGCCCCTGTCCACAGAAATTCACATCACCCTGCATGTGGTCGACATCAACGACAATCCACCCTCCTTCTCTCAAAACTTCTACTCAGTCTACCTCTCGGAGAACAACCTTAGAGGCACCTCCATCTTCTCGGTGACAGCTCATGATCGCGACAGCAACGAGAACGCGCGGATTATTTACTCCTTGGCCGAGGACACCATCCAAGGGGCGCCTCTCTCCTCCTACGTCTCCATCAACTCCAACACTGGCGAGTTATACGCCTGCGCTCCTTCGACTATGAGCAGTTCCACAATGTTCAAATGCAGGTGAGGGCAAGCGACAGCTGACCCGCCGCTCAGCAGCAACGTGTCACTGAGCTTGTTCGTGCTGGACCAGAACAACACGCCCGAGATCCTGTACCCCACCCTCCCCACCGACGGTTCCACCGGCGTGGAGCTGGCGCCCCGTTCTGCAGAGCCCGGCTACTTGGTGACCAAGGTGGTGGCAGTGGACAGAGACTCAGGACAAAACTCCTGGCTGTCCTACCGCCTGCTCAAGGCCAGTGAGCCAGGGCTCTTCGCGATGGGGCTGCACACAGGCGAGGTGCGCACGGCGCGGGCCCTGGTGGACAGAGCAGGACCACGGCCAGCCTCCACTCTCGGCCACCATCATGCTCACCGTGGCCTTTGCTGACAGCATCCTTGATGTCCTGGCTGACCTGGACAGTCTTGAGGTCCCCGCGCACCCAGAAGCCTCGGACCTCATGTTGTACCTGGCGGTGGCAGTGGCCGTGGTCTCCTGTGTCTTCCTCGCCTTTGTCATCGTGCTGCTGGCGCTGAGGCTGCGGCGCTGGCGCACCTCAAGTCAGCTCCAGGCCGAGAGGGTCGGATTGGCTGGCAGGCCTGCTTCTCACTTTGTGGGCGTGGACGGGGTGCGGGCTTTCCTTCAGACTTATTCCGGGGAAATCTCCCTCACCGAGGACTCCCGGAAGAGTCACGTGATCTTCCCCCGGCCGAACTATGCGGACACGCTCATTAGCCCGGAGAGCTGTGAGAAAAATGAGGCTCTGTGCGTTTCAGATGATTCCAGGTTTCCTATAAAAGATACTCCTTTGGTTCCAGTGAGTTCAATTTTTCCTTTACTTTCTATTACAATTGGTTTTCTCTTTAAGTGTTTGCACTTAAGGTAAGATGAGTTGATATTAATATATTTCTCACCATTTAAGTTTTCACTGGGCCTAATTTTTGCTCTAACATCTATAGGAGGCATTTATTGGTTACATCGCTGATATAATTTTCACTTCCTAATAATAAGTAACCTGTAGTCAATGGAAACCTTCCTTGTGAGGCTGCTGTCCTCCGGCATTGACGCGGGCTGTTTGGGTGGGTTGCTTGATTGGTTACCGGCGTTCACTGCTAATTCTTAGGGCTGGTTTTCCATTCCTGAAATTTATTAGTATTGTTATCTCCAGTGGCCCCATTGTGAAATTCTTACCCTAAAAATATTCCTACAGCCGGTACTATTTTTGTAAATAGGGGTAAATTAATGAGAAAGCAAATGCATTCTTCTTGGAGAAACAGCTGGAAGCCTGGACTCCCTGCTTCTGCTCTTCTGTTTCTATGGCAGGAGAATACCCCTCTGAGGTGATGTTTTTCAGATCACATGTGTGTAGAGATTGTTTGCTTTTAAAGCAACAAGGAAGATTTCTGAGGAAGATTTGAACTTCAGCTATCATCCATTTCCAAACCCTAGGAAAGCGTTTTTTATTCTTTCAGTGGTAAAAATTTTACCTTGTTCTCATATCCTCAAAGATTTTAATTTCCTAATGCTATAATGCCAAATTATTGATAGTTTGAAACTCTTCTTTACTATAGTTTATGATTGCTCAAGAGGGGTTTCTGAGACTGAACACTATGAGAGGACAAAACAAGGGAAATAAAAATTATTCTCCACAATTCATATTTTTAATAATTCATTCTTCATAATTCTTCAGAATAAAAATTATTCTATTACTTATGACTCAATTCTCCAACTTTGAGGCTAGAAATAAATCTGGATATGGGAGATGATTGAGGAAAATATTTCTGGGAACTGCTAGGGAGATTCTAAGAGTATTTTACCGGCTTTTAGCTACCAGGAGAAGAATAATGTATTATTTGATTTTAACCATACTGTTGTTTCCAGTCATAAATGACATTCCAGGAGACTTTGAAAATAAGCTTGAAGTTGACTCAAAAGTCTATTCTAAACATGCGATCCATGATCATTCATGACTGCTGGCATTTCTCTGGAAATAGAGAATGATTGTATTTACTTGTCATTTTGTGTGTGTGTGAGGAAGATTAGCCCTGAGCTAACATCTCTTGCCAATCCTCCCCTTTTTGCTGAGGAAGATTGGCCCTGGGCTAACATCTGTGCCCATCTTCCTCTACTTTATATGTGGGACATCTGCCACAGCATGGCTTGATAAGTGGTGTGTGGGTCCACACCTGGCATCCAAACCTGTGAAACCCCGGGCCACCCAAGCAGAGCACATGAAGTTAATCACTATGCCACTGGGCCAGCCCCTTTACTTGTCTTTATAATTATTTTTGGAATTTATATTGTTTTACTTATAAGAATATAAATGTTAACATGTATGGAAATCCATTGTGACATGCATCCATTGCAATTTTTTCAAATGCGCTTTCTTCCTTAAGTTAGTAGGGAAAAAGTAAAGCATCCTTTAGCATCATATTTTTAGCCATGCAATAGGAAAACTCTCATTTAAAATTCCTGTCCTGGTGAGTAACATCTAGTACTTAGTAATCATAACCATTAAAATATGTTAATTTGGGGGGCCGCCCGGTGGCGCAGCGGTTTAGTCCGCGCTTGGCAGCCCGGGGTTCGCGAGTTCGGATCCCAGGCGCCCGCCGACGCACTGCCTGCCAGCCATGCCGTGGCGGCGTCCCATATAAAGTGGAGGAAGATGGGCACGATGTTAGCCCAGGGCCAGTCTTCCTCAGCAAAAAGGGGAGGATTGGCGACGGATGTTAGCTCAGGGCTGGTCTTCCCCACAAAAAAAAAAAAAAATGTTAATTTGGAAAACACCTAATAACTTATATATTGATGAAGCCTTGTATGTCATGGTAGGTAACTGCTATTGTCTACTATAAAAATGTCATTTGCCTTTAAAAACAGAATACAAAGCTCACTGGATGGATGACTGTTTAGAGTGTGGAAAATGCTGAATGCTAGTTTTATTAAAGTAGGTAGGACTTGTACATCGGGAACAGATTACATAACATAACAGGCTTAAAGATAAAATTCTTGCTCATCTTGATGTCTCATCTTAAAATTAGAATTAATTAAAGTATCTCGGATTCGCCTTAAAATAATGAGGGAGTACAATATATATTAAACAAAGATGACCTTGTGTTGATCATTGTTGCAGTTGGGCGATGGGTATATGAAGATTCAAAAATAATACTCCCTAGTTTTGTGTAAGTTTGAAATTTTCCTTAATAAATTTCTTGAAAACACTAAGCATATAGGCATCCGCTGTAATACTATGGTAAAACTAAAATTTTTGGCTATTATATAACTGCATTTTCGAAGAGCAATATATGTATTCTGTATATATATATATTACGGAGATAAATTGGATTCAAGACGAAAATGGCAGGCTGCGGTTCCACACGGGGCCTCTGGGCGCCGCTGTCGGCCAGTGCAGAGCAAGCGCTGACGCCCGGGATTCCTCAGCCTCTAGCCTGGGATTTCCTGCGCAGCCACCAACACAGAGAGAAGGAAGCGCGCTCACACACTGAGGCTCCCGGCTGCGCAGACCGCCCAGCATACAAGGATTCCCAACTCCTCCTGTCCAGGGCTGAATGCTCTTCAGTGAGGCCGTGGATTGCAGTTTCTTCGGCTCTCCAGAAAGACGCGGGCCGAGCAAGAACTAGAGCGCGCAATGGGAGGGAGCAGCGCGCAGAGGCGCCTGGCCGGCAGGCGGCAAGTACTATTTCCCTTTCTGCTGCCTTTGTTCTACCCCTCGCTCTGCGAACCGATCCGCTACTCGATTCCGGAAGAGCTAGCCAAGGGCTCGGTGGTGGGGAACCTCGCCAAGGATCTAGGGCTCAGTGTCCTGGATGTGTCGGCTCGGAAGCTGCGAGTTAGCGCAGAAAAGCTGCTTTTCAATGTAGACGCGGAGAGCGGGGACTTACTTGTGAAGGACCGAATAGACCGTGAGCAGATATGCAAAGAGAGAAGAAGATGTGAGCTGCAGTTGGAAGCTGTGGTAGAAAATCCTTTAAATATTTTTCATATCATTGTGGTTGTTGAGGATATTAATGACCATGCTCCTCAATTCGATAAAAAGGAAATACATTTAGAAATTTTTGAATCTGTATCCGCAGGTGCACGAATATCCCTTGACCCTGCCACTGACCCCGATATAAACATGAACTCAATTAAAGATTATCAGATAAATCCTAACCCTTATTTCTCATTAATGGTTAGAGTTAATTCCGATGGTGGCAAATACCCCGAGTTATCTTTGGAGAAACCCCTAGACCGGGAAGAGCAGCGGTCTCATCGCTTGATATTGACTGCTTTGGACGGAGGGGACCCGCCACGAAGTGCCACCGCTCGAATAGACATCTTTGTTAGAGACACCAATGACAACTCCCCAGTGTTCAGCAAAGACGAATATAGAATCAGTATTAGTGAAAATCTGCCCCCGGGGTCCTCCGTCTTGCAGGTGACAGCCACTGACCAGGACGAGGGGCTCAATGCCAAAATAAACTACTACTTCAGGAGCACGGCTCAGAGTACAAGACACATGTTCTCATTGGATGAGAAAACAGGTATGATTAAGAATAACCAGTCATTGGATTTTGAGGATGTAGAAAAATACACCATGGAAGTAGAAGCAAAGGACGGAGGTGGTCTCTCTACCCAATGCAAAGTAATCATAGAAATCCTAGACGAAAATGACAACAGCCCAGAAATAATCATCACTTCTCTCTCTGATGAGATTTTGGAGGATTCTCTTCCAGGAATGGTTGTTGCTCTCTTCAAAACACGGGACCGAGATTTCGGAGGAAATGGAGAAGTCACGTGTAATTTAGGAAGAGATGTTCCTTTCAAGATTTCTTCTTCTAATAATAATTACTACAAGCTGGTGACAGATGGGGCCTTGGACCGAGAGCAGACTCCGGAATACAACGTCACCATCATAGCCACAGACAGGGGCAAGCCGCCCCTCTCCTCCAGCACTACCATCACTCTGCACATCACCGACGTCAACGACAACGCGCCGGTTTTCCACCAAGTCAACTATGTGGTCCACGTGGCGGAGAACAACCCTCCCGGCGCCTCCATCGCGCAAGTCAGCGCCTCCGACCCAGACCTGGGAGCCAATGGCCGCGTCTCCTACTCCATCGTGGCCAGCGACCTGGAGACGCGGGCGCTGTCGTCCTACGTGTCGGTGAGCGCGCAGAGCGGGGTGGTGTTCGCGCAGCGCGCCTTCGACCACGAGCAGCTGCGCGCCTTCGAGCTGACGCTGCAGGCCCGCGACCAGGGCTCGCCCGCGCTCAGCGCCAACGTGAGCCTGCGCGTGTTGGTGGGCGACCGCAACGACAACGCGCCAAGGGTGCTGTACCCGGCCCTGGGGCCCGACGGCTCTGCGCTCTTCGACACGGTGCCGCGTGCCGCGCAGCCTGGCTACCTGGTCACCAAGGTGGTGGCGGTGGACGCCGACTCTGGACACAATGCTTGGCTGTCCTACCACGTGCTGCAGGCCACTGAGCCCGGACTCTTCAGCCTGGGGCTGCGCACTGGTGAGGTGCGCACGGTGCGTGCTTTGGGTGACAGGGACTCGGCTAGACAGCGTCTGCTGGTCGCCGTGCGTGACGGGGGACAGCCGACACTTTCGGCCACCGCCACGCTGCTCCTGGTTTTCGCTGACAGCCTACAAGAGGTACTGCCAGACCTCAGGGACCATCCTACACCCTCTGACCCCCAGGCTGAGCTGCAATTTTACCTGGTGGCGGCCTTAGCCTTGATCTCCGTGCTCTTCCTCTTCGCAGTGATTCTGGCCATTGCCCTGCACCTTCGTCGCTCCTCCAGCCCGGCTGTCTGGGGCTGCTTTCATCCTAGTCTCTGCGTCAAGTCTGGACCTGTGGTTCCCCCCAACTACAGTGAAGGGACTTTACCTTATTCTTACAATTTGTGCGTTGCCCATACTGGAAAGACAGAGTTTAATTTCCTAAAATGCAGTGAGCGCTTGCATTCTACTCAAGACATAATTTGCGGTGATTCTCCTGGGGCCTTAATTCCACTTCAGAGTGGGAATGATTTGACATCACATCCTGAGACTATAACACCGGTAAGTCATTTTTGTGTCTTCTGTAATACTCTACTAGTTTCTCACATTTCAGGCAAACTACTTCATTTTTATATTTAGAATCATATTTAGAAAATCCATAACCACCATCTTTTCTTCTCAATGTTCACTTTTTGCTGATTATATGTTTCAAGACTTACTTGGTTCATAGGTTGCTCTATAATTCAGAAAAAATGTCACTAAATTGGAGATATCTCGTCAAGCTCAGATTAGCAAAACAGAGGCCAGGGTCTAGGCTTCTTACCAAATACATAAATAAATAATAACCTATCTACTCAAGTCTGCTAAGATTTAAGATGAATTTTCCATATCCTATTTATATATATTTTTAAGTATAATAATATTCAGATACTCATTAAATATCAAAGCAGATGTTCCTTTCAAATAAATATTTATTGCAAATAACCTTTTAGGTGCATTTAGGTATCTTTCTTCATTTATTTAAAAATTTTTTTAAACTGTAATCATTTTAGACCGGATGGTGAGCAGATCCATGAATCCCTGAAATTGTATGCAAAGTTATAGATGTTTGCATTTTTCTTGGGAGAGGAGTCAAAACTTTGTTTCTATTGCCAAGTTTTCTATGGTCCCCAAAACTTAATACTAACTACCACAGAGGAATCTTTCTCTCCAACTTTTGGTCCTTCTGGCTTTCTTCTGTATTTACAGTTCTTACCTTTTCTTGGTGCTCAAATTGTCCTCTTTCCCAATCTTTTTTCTTCTACATTGCAAGATAAAGAATTTCCAAGAAAGGAAATGAAATGCTATTGCCTTTTGCTCTCAGTCTCTGATTCTCTGATATAAAATCTTTGAAGACAAAAAGATAAAATCTTTGAAGAATTCCATACTTGGGGGCATAGTGACATAAACACTTCAGAACCACTTGCTTTCCGTATGAAAGAAGTGAACCTCTTAATCTCCTCACATTTGAGGAGAGAACTGCTGCTGGGTTGATGGGCACATGCAACTGAAGATGTGTGAACCACTTTACCTTGGGCTTCCATACAAATGCCTAAGAGAAGAGATTATTTATATTGGCATCAATGCCCTGATGAAACAAGGTCATTTGACATAAACACTTTTTTTAAAACCTACATCATTATATCTAACTTTGCTTTTAAAAATTGTAGCACTTGAAATTTTTGCACATATTCCCCTTCCCATTAAAACACAGACATGTTTCTTTTAGTTTGTGATTAGCTGTTCGATTCAAATAGGTCAAATTGACTTCAAATAATATATGCCTATAATAAAAAATACATTTTTCAAAAAAAGATTGAGGCTCAATAAAATTATTTTAGAAAAGAATATTTTGAAAACCTTTTACACAACTTTAATGCTAAACAAATTAGTTAATTAAGTCTAAATAAAAAAGATTCTAAGTGAATTATAAAGGGTATATCTCATATAGTCTCTACATGAATGTCTACTAAATGTAATTGGACCATTTAAATCCCAATTTCAGATAAAGTTGTAAGACTATAATGAATGTAGCTAGAAGCTCATAGGAAATAAAATAAGCATTACTTACCTTTTAAAGTGGGTACATTTCTATTGGGAAAATAAATGTTGCAAATATATATTTAAGCGACTCTTTTCATTTAATATTTTATAGTACATTCATTCCACTTTATCCCATCCAGTAAGAAACACACAAATAGTAGTTGACTTAAGAATATCGGTCGAGAAACCAAAGAAGTAATGCAAAATAAAATATCCAACAAGGAGTAGCGTTTGATTTCTATTGCATACGTAGTGGATGCAGTAACTTCTTAGGACTCTGAGCGCCGCTGTTCACCTGCTAGGAAAAAAGGCAGCCCCCGCTCGATCCGATTCTCAGGGCTCCAACTACACCAGGCTCCACAGATCCTACAAACCGGCTCCGGGGCTGCAGCGAAACTCGCTCCAGAATTTAAGCCTCCAGAGTCGCAGGCTACAGAGACTCCCTGCAGCCAGAGAAAGAAAAAGGAGCCGGTCAAAACACACAGGGTGCCCAGTGAGGACTGGGAGAATTCCGTGACCAGACAACAATGGCCGCTCAAAGGAATCGCTCCGACCGCAGCGCGCTGGTCCTGCTCTGCGTTTTCCTCGGTATGCCATGGGAGGTTGAAGCCCGGCAGATCCGCTACTCCGTTCCTGAGGAGCTGGACAAAGGCTCTTTTGTGGGCAACATCTCCAAGGACCTGGATCTGGAGCCCCGGGAACTGGCGGAGCGCCGAGTCCGCATCGTCTCCAGAGGTAGGACGCAGCTTTTCGCTCTGAACCCGCGAAGCGGCAGCTTGGTCACCGCGGGCAGGATAGACCGCGAGGAGCTCTGCGCTCAGAGCGCGCGGTGTCTGGTGACTTTTAACATTCTTGTGGAAGATAGGGTGAAACTTTTCGGGATAGAAGTAGAAGTAACTGATATCAACGATAATGCCCCAAAATTCCAAGCAGAAAATCTAGACGTAAAAATTAATGAAAATGTCGCTCCAGGAATGCGTTTTCCTCTGCCGGAAGCTGTTGATCCGGATGTGGGCGTGAACTCCTTACAGAGCTACCAGCTCAGCCCCAATAAGCACTTCACACTGGCAATTCAGAGCCGTGCCAGTGGCGTCAAGTACCCGGAGTTGGTGTTGGAGCGAGCCCTGGATCGCGAGGAAGAGGCACTGCACCATCTGGTACTCACTGCCTCAGACGGGGGTGACCCTCTCCGATCTGGCACTGTTCTCATCAGTGTGACTGTCTTCGATGCAAATGACAACGCACCGGTCTTCACTTTGCCCGAATACCGAGTGAGTGTTCCGGAGAACTTGCCTGTGGGCACACAGCTGCTGACAGTCACTGCCACCGACAGGGATGAAGGAGCCAATGGAGAAGTCACATACTCTTTCCGAAAATTACCTGATACACGATTGTCGAAATTCCAACTAAACAAAAATACTGGGGAAATAAAAATATCAGAAAATCTAGATTATGAAGAAACAGGTTTCTATGAAATAGAAATACAAGCGGAAGATGGAGGAGCATATCTTGCAACCGCAAAAGTGCTGATTACAGTAGAAGATGTAAATGACAACAGTCCAGAGGTGACCATCACATCTCTGTTTAGTCCCCTGATGGAAGATTCACCTTTGGGAACTGTAATAGCCCTTTTAAATGTGCATGATCTAGACTCTGGGCAGAATGGACAGGTCGTCTGTTCCGTATCAGGGAATCTACCATTTAAGTTAGAAAAATCCATTGACGGTTACTATAGATTGGTGACACACAGAGCCCTTGACAGGGAACAGGTATCCTCTTACAATATCACAGTAACAGCCACAGATGGAGGGAGTCCACCCCTATCAACCGAAACTCACTTCACCCTGCAAGTGGCAGATATCAATGACAACCCACCCACCTTCTCTCACATCTCCTACTTTACCTATATCCCAGAGAACAACCCCAGAGGAGCCTCCATCTTCTCGGTGACCGCACTAGATCCAGACAGCAAAGAGAATGGTCGGGTTATTTACTCCCTGACTGAAGACACTATCCAGGGGGCACCTCTATCTTCCTACATCTCCATCAACTCTGAAACAGGAGTCCTGTATGCACTGCAATCCTTCGACTATGAGCAATTTCGTGATCTGCAGATGCAGGTGACTGCCACTGACAGTGGGGACCCACCCCTCAGCAGCAACGTGTCACTGAGCCTGTTCATACTGGACCAAAATGACAACGCACCCGAGATCCTGTACCCCTCGCTCCCCACCGACAGTTCCACTGGTATTGAGCTGGCACCCCGCTCCACAGAGCCAGGCTATCTAGTGACCAAAGTGGTGGCAGTCGACCGAGACTCTGGCCAGAACGCCTGGCTGTCCTACCGCCTGCTCAAGGCCAGCGAGCCAGGGCTCTTCACAGTGGGGCTGCACACGGGCGAGGTGCGCACGGCGCGGGCCCTGCTGGACAGAGATGCACTCAAACAGAGCCTGGTTGTCTCAGTCCAGGACCACGGCCAGCCCCCTCTCTCAGCCACCGTCACGCTCACGGTGGCAGTGGCTGACAGCATCCCAGACATCCTGGCTGATCTGGGCAGTCTAGAGGTCCCGCAAGACACTGACACTTCAGGACTCACCCTGTACCTGGTGGTGGCGGTGGCAGCGGTCTCCTGCGTCTTCCTCGCCTTTGTCATCGTGCTGCTGGCTCTCAGACTGCGGCGCTGGCACATGTCGCGCCTGCTCCAGGCTTCAGGAGGTGGGTTGGTGGGCGTGCCCGCCTCACACTTTGCGGGCATGGACGGGGTGCGGGCTTTCCTGCAGACCTATTCCCACGAGGTCTCCCTCACCGCGGACTCCCGGAAGAGTCACCTGATCTTCCCCCAGCCCAACTACGTGGACACGCTCATCAGCCAGGAGAGCTGTGAGAAAAAGGATCCTTTGTCTTTGTTAGATGATTCGAAGTTTCCTATAGAAGATACCCCTTTGGTTCCAGTGAGTTCTATTTTTACTCTTTTACTTTCCTTTAAAAAATTATCATTGGTTTTACTTTTAGGCAGCATGATGGAAAATTTCAATCTTTATTTTTTCACTTTTCTCTCTGTTTCAATGACATTTGCTTCTTGCTAAAACATTGAAGAGTAGAACTTGATGGTTATTAAGCTTGATATGTTTTTGCTTTCTGGTAAATATTCATCTAATCCCAATGAAGGCCTATTGTCATAAGGCTGTTATGATTAGCTTTGCAGAGCCTTATATTTTATAGTTGTTGAATACACTACTGACAGTTCCTAAGAGAGAACTTCCATACAGAAGTGTCTGTCAATATGTGTGCTCTCCTGTTGGCCACATGCTGAAATCCTAGTCCCTCAGACCACCCTAGCTCTTGTTTTGAAGGCAGGTCTGGTAAGAATAGGTAAATGTCAGAAACAAATGCATTAGCCTCACTGAAAACACAACCCAAACACAAAGCCAGTGTTCAGTGTTGTTCTTCCCAAGAAGAAGGACAACACACCCTGTGGTTACATTTTTCAAACTAGACCTTGGAGTGATAGTTACAGCTGAATATACTTCCCAGAGAGATTTAAACTTTTTCATTAATATTCCATTAACAATTCATAACGATGTGTGCTTAATTTTTTCCAAGTGCAGTCATACCTGGTAACACTGTAGCATCCTTTCTGCCTGTGATTCTAATTTCATACTGTTATGTGGAAGGCACAGCATTTTAATTTAACTTTCCTTGCTCAGGAAGGACTCTACAGGGCCTATAGACAGTTAAATCAAGCAAATTTTGGGTTCTGCTTTCTCTGTATTTTTTGTTAAATTCTCAAATCTTTAAGGCTGAAACAATATATAGACGGGGACACAGACAGATTTGAACGTGTTCCCAAGAACAGGAGCGGGGGTTGTGGCCAAAGGTATTCTTAGTGGCTCCTTGATGTAGAGGAAGGAAGACCCACCTGAAACTCTGAAAACTCTGAAACTAAGACTCAAAATGAACTTAAAGTCAATAAAGAAATGTCATTTCTGCAGGGGATCTGAATATAAGCAGAGAAGTACACAAAATTATTCTAAACAATGATCAGTGGAGTTACTGAGGAGCCTATTTAGTTTAGTGAAGATAGTGATGTATTTGGTATGATCTTTTACTTTTAATTTATTACTAATGTTCTAAACTAATATGGTAGCATAAATAAAGTCAAAGAGTGTCCTTATGTGTCTCAAAAATACTTGAGGCCATGACTATTTTCATGTCATTCAACATTTGTTCAATGATAGGTCTGTGGAAGGAGAGCACACCCTTTAAGGTCATAATTATTAACTTTTAAATCATTGAAACTGTCATAAATTCCTGTACATGAGTCAAAATTATTATGCATCTGTCTCAATTAAGTCTATTATTTTGAGAAATACAGGTTTTTAAAAAAACTACTCTTTTGACATGGTAGCTATTGTAAGCAAATGTTTTTAAATATAATTATTTAAAAGCAGTACAGGACACACTGGATGATTGCAATGAATATGGCAATGGTTACATTCTAGTCTGTAAATGTGGGGGATGGATTAATACCTTCTAGCCAAATATAAGCTAGGATTGAAGACAAAAAAGTTTTTTGCTTACCATTAGTACTTCCCTTTGTGGATAGCCACTCTTAAAAGGAACAACAATGGTTGCCTCTGGATGGAAGAACTGGATAGCAGTGGGCCATGGGATAGCAGACCTACTTTTCACTGTCTATTCTCATGTGCCTTTTTGAATTTAAAGAAATACTTTTATCTATTCAAAATCTATATAAATTTTTAACATATAAAAACATATGATAGTTTTGACCATTTAAAAAATGTTTCATGATGAAAATGGAATCACTGAGGAATAAGATTCAAATATTTTAGCTGTTATCTTGCATTTAAAGAAAAAGATTTCCTGAAATAGAAAAACCAGGTTGCGGTTCCACACTGGGCCTCTGGGCGCCGCTGTCGGCCAGTGCAGGGCAAGCGCTGACGCTCGGGATTCTTCAGCCTCTAGCCTGGGATTTCCTGCGCAGCCACCCACAGAGAAGGAAACCCGCTCACACACTGCGGCTCCTGGCCGCCCAGACTCTCCCTAGCACACACGAATTCCCAGCCCCAAGACTGGGGGCTCCGCCTGTCCTGGACCGAATGCTTCCAGTGCATTAGTGTGCACTTGCTCCAACTGGAAAGACTAGGATCCAGCGAGAACTAGAGCGCGCAATGGGAGGGAGCAGCGCGCAGAGGCGCCTGGCCGGCAGGCGGCAAGTACTATTTCCCTTTCTGCTGCCTTTGTTCTACCCCTCGCTCTCCGAACCGATCCGCTACTCGATTCCGGAAGAGCTGGCCAAGGGCTCCGTGGTGGGGAACCTCGCCAAGGATCTAGGGCTCAGTGTCCTGGATGTGTCAGCTCGGAAGCTGCGAGTTAGCGCAGAGAAGCTGCTTTTCAACGTAGACGCGGAGAGCGGGGACTTACTTGTGAAGGACCGAATAGACCGTGAGCAGATATGCAAAGAGAGAAGAAGATGTGAGCTGCAGTTGGAAGCTGTGGTAGAAAATCCTTTAAATATTTTTCATATAATTGTGGTTGTTGAGGATATTAATGACCACGCCCCTCAATTCCATAAAGATGAAATAAACTTAGAAATCAGTGAATCTGTCAGCCCGGGGATGGGAACAATTCTTGAATCTGCAAGAGATCCCGATATTAGTATGAATTCACTGAGCAAATACCAACTAAGTCCTAACGAGTATTTCTCATTGGTGGTGAAAGACAATCCCAATGGTGGCAAATATCCAGAATTAGTATTGAAGAAGACCCTGGATCGAGAAAAACAGAGCGTTCATCACTTAGTGCTGACGGCCTTAGACAGCGGAGAACCGCAGCGAAGCGGCACCGCTCAAATCCGTATCCTGGTGGTGGATGCCAACGATAATCCCCCGGTGTTCAGCCAAGACGTGTACAGGGTCAGCCTTCCGGAAAACGTGCCCCCAGGCACCTCCGTGCTGAAGGTGAGCGCCACTGACCAAGACGAAGGCTTCAACGCGGAGATCACCTACTCATTCCTTGGTGTGCCTGATAAAGCCCAGCACGTGTTCTCTCTGGATTCCGCTACAGGAAATATTATAACTCATCAACGCTTGGATTTTGAAGAAGTAGAAAGATATACCATGGATATAGAAGCAAAGGACCGAGGATCCCTCTCTACACAGTGTAAAGTAATTATAGAAGTTTTAGACGAAAACGACAACAGCCCGGAAATAATCATCACTTCTCTCTCTGATAAGATTTTGGAGGATTCTCGTCCAGGAGTTGTTGTGGCTCTCTTCAAAACACGGGACCAGGATTCCAGGGAAAATGGAGAAGTCACATGTAATTTAAGTAGAGACGTTCCATTTAAGATTCATACTTCTTCTAATAATTACTACAAGTTAGTAACAGATGGGGCCCTGGACCGGGAACAGACCCTGGAATACAACGTCACAATCACAGCCACTGATAGGGGCAAGCCGCCCCTCTTCTCCAGCACTACCATCACTCTGCACATCACCGACGTCAACGACAACGCGCCGGTTTTCCGACAGTCAGACTACTTGGTCCTTGTGCCAGAAAACAACCCGCCTGGTGCCTCCATAGCGCAGGTCGGAGCCTCGGATCCCGACTTGGGACCTAACGGCCGCGTCTCCTACTCCATCGTGGCCAGCGACCTGGAGCAGCGGGCGCTGTCGTCCTACGTGTCGGTGAGCGCGCAGAGCGGGGTGGTGTTCGCGCAGCGCGCCTTCGACCACGAGCAGCTGCGCGCCTTCGAGCTGACGCTGCAGGCCCGCGACCAGGGCTCGCCCGCGCTCAGCGCCAACGTGAGCCTGCGCGTGTTGGTGGGCGACCGCAACGACAACGCGCCGACGGTGCTGTACCCGGCCCTGGGGCCCGACGGCTCTGCGCTCTTCGACACGGTGCCGCGTGCCGCGCAGCCCGGCTACCTGGTCACCAAGGTGGTGGCGGTGGACGCTGACTCTGGACACAATGCCTGGCTGTCGTACCACGTGCTGCAGGCCACTGAGCCAGGACTTTTCAGCCTGGGGCTGCGCACGGGCGAGGTGCGCACGGCGCGTGCCTTGGGCGACAGGGACGCGGTCCGTCAGCGCCTGCTGGTCGCCGTGCAGGACGGGGGACAACCACCCCTCTCGGCCACCGCCACGCTGCTCCTGGTCTTCGCAGACAGCCTACAAGAGGCGCTGCCGGATCTCAGGGACCATCCTACACCCTCTGACCCGCAGGCTGAGCTGCAGTTTTACTTGGTGGTGGCCTTGGCCTTGATCTCAGTGCTCTTCCTCCTCGCGGTGGTTCTGGCCATTGCCCTGCGCCTGCGACGCTTTTCCAGCCCCGCCACTGGGGGCTGCTTTGGGTCTGTTCTCTGCTCCAAGTCTGGACCCGAGATTCCCCCCAACTACAGTGAAGGAACGTTACCCTATGCCTATGTGCCTGGGGATCAAACTAATCCAGAATTTAATTTTCTCACATCTGTTGATCATTGTCCAGCCACACAAGATATTCTCAACAAAGATAGTTCTTCAGTGCTATTGGCTAGCATTTTAACTCCTAGTGTTGAAGCAGATAAGAAGACTTTTAAACAGGTAAGTATTTAAAATAATGCTTTTTATATTTCAGCATACCAATATATCCCAATATAGCGCTGTTATTTCAAGAATCTAGAATATCTAGATTCAATCTCTTGATTAAGTTCCTAAAATATATCTAGGTCAAATCTATAGGTATCACTGTTAAGACTAAAGTTTACAATGCTGCAATCCTTCTACTACTCAAATGCATTTTAATTTAAAATATATGGAGAAATAGGCAAAATTTTCATGAAGTAGAATGGCTTTTAATTAAGGATATGGAATACAGTTATATTTTTATATAATGAGATTTTAAATGACAACCCTAATGCCATCCAAATTTTCTCAAACATTTCATCTTTATTTTATTCAGTTAAGAAACATTGGTAAGAACTATAGTCATGCATCCTATCTGATGATTTTGTTGGGACCATGCTAGTTCCACATCCACAAATGCTGTTCCATTCGGTCGTTAAAAATCAATAGGAACCAAATCTAACCTGTATGTTTTTAGTTCCAGTAGTACTTGAAAACTGTTTAAAAAATTAAGCAAGCTCTTTTAATGATTACTCCTTTCATAAGTGCTCTCGGTAAACCTTTAACATCACATTATATAACTTTATTATATGCAATTTTAAGCTTTACAAATACGTGTGATTCTCGAAGAGGTGAGTGTAATAACTTCTGAAACAGGCACATTTGTTGCGTTTTTCTTATTCGTTGCAATAATAAGATTGAACTCTAGGCGCCGCTGTTCACCAATCAGGGAATGGGAAGCTGCGAGCTAGAGTCCCTCCCTCCCCCACCTCTACAACACAAAGCAGAGTGAGATGCATACTCGCAGATCCTCCTGATGCTGGAAACTTACAGTACTTCCCTTCGCTCTCTAATATATTTTGGGTGCAGTCGGCTCGGTACTTCGTAGATACATAAGCTGATTTAGAACAAAAACAGCTTAAGAAATCACAGAGTATAGGCTCAGCCACTGCCATGGCGAATCGGCTACTGCGCCTGGACCGCAGGGAGCTGGTCCTACTGTACATTTTCCTGGGGACGCTGCGGGACTCTGGGGCCGGGCAGATCCGATACTCGGTGCCGGAAGAGACAGACAAAGGCTTCTTCGTGGGCAATATTTCCAAGGATCTGGGGCTGGAGCCCTGGGAGCTGACGGAGCGCCGAGTCCGCATTGTCTCCAGAGGAAAGACGCAGCTTTTCGCTCTGAATCCGCGAAGTGGCAGCTTGATCACCGCGGGTAGGATAGACCGGGAGGAGCTCTGTGAGACAGTGTCCTCCTGTTTATTAAATATGGAGATACTTGTGGAAGAAACTCTGAGGATTTACGGAGTGGAGGTGGAAATAATGGATATTAATGATAACGCCCCCAGCTTCCGGGAGGAGGAAGTAGAGATAAAAGTCAGTGAGCACGCAACTCCGGGATCACGATTTCCCCTTCCTAACGCTAGGGATCCGGATGTGGGAGTAAACTCCCTCCAGCGCTACCAGCTCAACTCTAATAGTTACTTTTCCTTGCAAGTGCGAGGCGGAACTGATGGGGCCAAGAATCCCGAGCTAGTGCTGGAGGGGAGCCTGGACCGGGAGAAAGAGGCTGCTCACCACCTCCTCCTCACAGCCTTAGATGGAGGAGATCCCATCCGCCAGGGCGCTGTTCCCATTCGTGTGATGGTCCTCGACGTAAATGACCATATCCCAAAGTTTACACAGTCCGTATATCAAGTGAGTGTTCCTGAGAACCTCAGCTCTGGAACTCGGGTGCTCACGGTAAACGCAACTGATCCAGATGAAGGAATCAACGGGGAAGTGGTGTACTCATTCCGGAATATGGAAAGCAAAGCTTCTGAAATTTTCCAGTTGGATCCTCGAACTGGAGAAGTCTTAATACGGGGGTCTCTGGATTTTGAGAAATATAGATTCTATGAGATGGAAATTCAAGGCCAGGATGGTGGAGGTCTCTCCACCACTGCTAAGATGTTGATCACCGTTGTGGATGTGAATGATAATGCTCCAGAAATAACTATCACATCTTCTACTAATTCAGTGCTGGAAAACTCTCCTCCAGGTACAGTAATTGCTCTTCTAAATGTGCAAGATCAAGACTCCGGAGAAAATGGCCAAGTCTCCTGTTTCATTCCTAACAATCTGCCTTTTAAATTGGAAAAGACTTACGGAAATTATTACAAGTTGATAACAAACAGGGCGCTGGACAGGGAGCAAGTCCAGAGCTACAATATAACATTGACAGCCACAGATCAGGGAAGTCCGCCCTTGTCTACTGAAAATCACATTTTACTGAATGTAGCAGATGACAATGATAACCCTCCCACTTTCGCTTACTCCTCTTACTCGGCCTACATTCCTGAAAACAACCCCAGAGGAGCCTCCTTCTTCTCAGTGACCGCTCTCGACAGGGACAGTAAAGAGAACGCCCGGGTCACTTACTCTCTGGTTGAGGATACCCTCCAGGGAGCACCTCTATCTTCCTATGTCTCCATCAACTCTGACACTGGAGTCCTGTATGCACTACGCTCCTTCGATTACGAACAGTTCCATGACCTGCAGCTGTGGGTGACAGCCCTGGACAGTGGGAACCCACCACTCAGCAGCAACGTGTCGCTGAGCATATTTGTGCTAGACCAGAATGATAATGCACCAGAGATCCTGTACCCCACCCTCCCCACCGATGGCTCCACAGGCGTGGAGCTGGCACCCCGCTCTGCAGAGCCCGGCTACCTGGTGACCAAAGTGGTGGCGGTGGACCGAGACTCAGGCCAGAATGCCTGGCTGTCCTACCGCCTGCTCAAGGCCAGTGAGCCAGGGCTCTTCACAGTGGGGCTGCACACAGGTGAGGTGCGCACAGCGCGGGCCCTGCTGGACAGAGACGCACTCAAGCAGAGCCTGGTGGTGGCTGTCCAGGACCATGGTCAGCCCCCTCTCTCGGCCACCGTCACGCTTACTGTGGCCATGGCTGACAGCATCCCAGATGTCCTAGCTGACCTGGGCAGCCTCGAGTCTCCCGCCAACCCCGACGACTCTGGCCTCACACTCTACTTGGTGGTGGCAGTGGCAGCGGTCTCCTGCGTCTTCCTTGCCTTTGTCATCGTGCTGCTGGCGCTCAGACTGCGGCACTGGCACACGTCTCGCCTGTTCCAGGCTGCAGGAGGCGGGTTGGCCGGAGTGCCCGCCTCGCACTTTGTGGGCGTGGATGGGGTGCGGGCTTTCCTGCAGACCTATTCCCACGAGGTCTCCCTCACCGCGGACTCTAGGAAGAGTCACCTGATCTTCCCCCAGCCCAACTATGCGGACACGCTCATCAGCCAGGAGAGCTGTGAGAAAAGCGAGCCATTCTTGATAGCTGAAGATTCAGCTACTGGTTTAGGCAAATGTGACCCTCTGAGTAATCAGGTGAGATTTATTTCCTGCCTCCCAATTGCCGGTGTCTCTGCATGAGTCTTTTAAGTGTTTTTTTTTTTTTTTTCTGAGCCTTTTATAAAAACTGCTTTGGGGGGAAGGGGACATATTTAGTTCATACATAGTTAGAGCAATACATGTGAGTTTCTGTACTTTACCTTTTGTCAAATAACCATTATTTTTCAGAAAGGTTTTGTGAAAGTCATTTTTCCTTAAGCCTGGAATATTTCCTTTTGATTCCAATGGTCCAGCTTAGTTATCATGGCTTGCTTTATAGTGAGTTGAATTTTAGTAATATTTTTCTATCATCAGTGTCTGTGGCTTTCAACGTCAACTGGATATGATTCAAATCAACGATTCACAAACACTTTTTATTTCCCTGTTTCAACTTCACATTGCCTCTGCTGATTTATAATTATAGTCTACCATTATTTGCTTTACTTCTGTTGTTCAAATCTGACCCTGTTGATTCAATAGCATCCTCTCTCTAGTTCTTTTCCTTATCTATCTACATACACATACATACACACTCGTGCACGTACACACTTACACGTGTAAGCTTTTCTCTGAGCAGGAAACAATTCTATTTTGATTTTTGGTGGCTGGTAATATGTTTAGATCCTGTTGATTATTTCAACTTTGTCTCATTTATTTATTCCACCAAAATGGACATACTGACTGCCTTTTAATTACTAGACTCCTCTTGGGAGAGGAAATGTAGAACACACTTTTTTTCTTAAGTTCTAGACATCTTTTTTCATTTCTACAGTGAGGTCATTAGATTGTTCTGAAGAAATCCTTGAATTGTTGAACTGGTATTATTTCCTTTTATTCTTTTACTTGTACTTTAGTGTCTGTGTGTTGAAGCTTTTTTTTTTAATGTAGTAAATTCACTTACAGAAATAATTTTGATCTGGCGCTTCTTAAAAAGTTATTTTCAAATCTGCTAAACATGCTTACATTTTTCAGATTTACTCATATGGAATCATTTGTGAATATAAGAGATGGAGTTGGTATTTAGACTTTATGAGACTGATTTAGCTGGTAATCTTCTGGATATTTTTGTTTGTTTTCAATATGCCTACAAGTCATGGATTCCTTCTTTATTTCCTTCGTAAACACATTTTGTATTGTATATAAGTATATTTAATTCTTATATTCAGAACCAACTTGTTATTGAAGCCCTGAGAGTTACCTAATAACACACGTGATGTCTAGGAAAGTCACGTGAGAAAAGGAGACTTATCTAGGGTACCTGATCCATAATCAATTCAGCTCAGCACTCTCACACCACTTCTAGATATTTGGCCCAAATTACTTGCATATTCATGTTACCTTTCAAGTTTTCCTTTCTCATTTTGGAATTGACCTTAATGTAATTAACCATAAATTGAGTGGCTAATGTTTGGGTGAAAAGAATTTCACCTGTAGGAGAGAGAAGTCCTGCAACAGATTGTCTTGAAGTCAAGAAAAATGTTAGAGTGTATGAGCATCTAGGTATAGAATTTATGCTTATGGAATTGCAAACTGAGAAAAAGGTTTAAGGCATTTTACTTGAACAGAAATTAGATGAATAAAAAGGATATGAGGTATTTGCTGGGAGAAGAAAGTTGTTCCAAAATGTTTTTAACATAGCCTGAACTAGTTAAGAGCTGACAACCAAGATCTTGGAGAATAAAAAGGAAAGGTTGGTGTTGAAACTCGTGATTAAGAAGGTTATTTTGACTCGGAGGTAGTGATAAAGTTCTATTAAGTGCAACATATGGTCCAGTTAAATAAAAGGATAAAAATAAAACTCCCTCACATTTCATGTCATTAAATTCCTATGGTCATCTACTAGGGTATGCTTTTATATTCTGTTTATGATGAAAGTGAAAACACTTAATCCTTTTCATAAATATCTTTTATAAGTAACAAGGAGGACTTTATGGCATTGGCCATCCTTATCCTGAGTATACCCTATATAGCTTTGAGCTCTCCTTTAGTTTCCTCTGATAAAAGAAGGAGGAAAATTATCTGCACACCGGATTGAAGATAATACTGGTGTCATTTCATGGCTGTCAAAATTTCTCCCATACCACTTGGTGGGGCTATTTTCCCACGTGGTCTTTGTTCTAAGTCTGGAGAGAAGACTGCCTCCTTCTTCCAATATGTGCACTGCCTCTGATTAGAAAAAGACAAACTTTTCTCATCACTGGCTTTTCTATAGGATCCCATCTCTAAAGAACCTTCTTTGGTAGTAAACGCTGGACAATAGACACATCCGAAACTCATAAACTGCCTCCTTTCCTGTACATCAGTCCAACATATCTGTCGGAGTACCGAATCTCATTACGTAGTTGAAAGGCTTCTGACTGCAGTTTTCTAAACAGACTCCGAGCGCCGCTGTTGGCCAGTGCGCTGCAGGAGTTGGAGTCCAGGACCCCCCCGAGTGATTTTCTGCGCAGCCACAGAAGCAAGTCAGAGAAGGAGAGTAGCCCGGTCCCCGGCTCTCTGTTTGGCAAATCTGATCCTGGAATAGGGATCGGGATGCCTTTAAACTGGGAGCGTTGAGTTTTCTACGCGGTGGAATAGATATTTTAAACGCAATTTGTAAAGCATATTCTCTTAACATCGGAGCTGCAACAACGCAGAGAAGGATGGGAAATAGAGCGAAGCAGAGGAGCAGTACCCGGCGGCGGCAAGTACTCTTTCCCTTCCTGCTGCCTTTGTTCTGCGGGGCGCTCTCGGAGCAGGTTCTCTACTCTATTCCAGAAGAAATGGCCAGGGGCTCTGTGGTGGGGAACCTCGCTGTGGACCTGGGGCTGCATGTACGGGATTTGTTGATCCGCAACCTCAGAGTTAGTGCAGAGAAACAATACTTTACAATAAACACGGAGAACGGCAACTTACTTGTGAGTGACAGAATAGATCGCGAGTCGCTCTGCTCCCAAAACCCTCGGTGTGTCTTACCTTTAGAGATTGTGGCAGAGAATCCTCTAAATGTTTTTCACATAAATGTGATGATAGATGATATAAATGACAATCCACCTCATTTCCCCCAAAATAGCATTGCTTTACAAATCAATGAATTTGTAATTCCAGGCACTCCGTTTGGCCTGGAATCTGCTATAGATGCAGATGTAGGGCCTAACTCTCTCCAGACTTACCAACTCAGCTATAATGAGCATTTCTCTCTGAGAGTGAAGGATAAGACTGAAGATAAGAATGTCCCAGAATTAGTGTTGGAGAAGCCTCTGGACCGGGAGCAACAGAGCTCCCATCTTCTAGTCCTGACAGCAGTGGATGGGGGCAACCCGGTCCGAACTGGCACCACTCAAATCAGGATCAACGTTACTGATGCCAATGATAACCCCCCAGTGTTCAGTCAGAATGTGTACAAAGTTAGCCTGTGGGAGAACTTGCCCCCAGGCACCTCTGTGCTAAAGGTGACAGCCACCGACCAGGATGAGGGCATCAATGCAGAGATCACCTACTCCTTCAAAACACTACGAGATATTGGAAATATGTTTATGCTAGACCATCAAAGTGGAGAAATTAAATCCAAAGACACTATAGACTTCGAAACCAGTAGCTGTTATACCATGAGCATAGAGGCCAAGGACGGTGGAGGCATGGCCACCGAATGTAAAATTATACTAGAAATTGTAGATGAGAATGACAACACTCCAGAGGTGGTTTTCACTTCGGTGTCTAGTTCCATAACCGAGGACGCAGAACCCGGGACGGTGATTGCTCTGTTCAAAACACTTGATAAAGATTCCGGAGAAAACGGGGAGGTCACATGCCTCATAAAAGAAAAAGTTCCTTTCAGAATTGTATCTTCCGCCAGTAATTACTACAAGCTTGTAACAGACGGGGCCCTGGACCGAGAGCAGACTCCAGAGTACAATGTCACCATCACAGCCACCGACAGGGGAAAACCGCCCCTCTCCTCCAGCAGAAGCGTCACACTGCATATCGGCGACGTTAACGACAATGCGCCAGTTTTCCACCAAGCCAACTACATGGTCCACGTGGCGGAGAACAACCCGCCCGGCGCCTCCATCGCCCAAGTCAGCGCCTCAGATCCCGACTTGGGAGCCAACGGCCGCGTCTCCTACTCCATCGTGGCCAGCGACCTGGAGCCGCGGGCGCTGTCGTCCTACGTGTCGGTGAGCGCGCAGAGCGGGGTGGTGTTCGCGCAGCGCGCCTTCGACCACGAGCAGCTGCGCGCCTTCGAGCTGACGCTGCAGGCCCGCGACCAGGGCTCGCCCGCGCTCAGCGCCAACGTGAGCCTGCGCGTGTTGGTGGGCGACCGCAACGACAACGCGCCGACGGTGCTGTACCCGGCCCTGGGGCCCGACGGCTCTGCGCTCTTCGACACGGTGCCGCGTACCGCGCAGCCTGGCTACCTGGTCACCAAGGTGGTGGCGGTGGACGCTGACTCTGGACACAATGCCTGGCTGTCGTACCACGTGCTGCAGGCCACTGAGCCCGGACTTTTCAGCCTGGGGCTGCGCACTGGCGAGGTGCGCACGGCGCGTGCTTTGGGCGACAAAGATGCAGCCAGACAGCGCCTGCTGGTCGCCGTGCGTGACGGAGGTCAGCCACCCCTTTCGGCCACTGCCACGCTGCTCCTGGTTTTCGCAGACAGCCTACAAGAGGCGCTGCCGGATCTCAGCGACCATCCTACAGCCTCTGACCCGCAGGCTGACCTGCAGTTTTACCTGGTGGTGGCCTTGGCCTTGATCTCAGTGCTCTTCCTCCTCGCGGTGATTCTGGCCATTGCCCTGCGCCTACGGCGCTTCTCCAGCCCGGCTGTCTGGGGCTGCTTTCAGCCTGATCTCTGTTCTAAGACTGGACCAGGGGTTTCTCCCAACTACACCGAGGGAACTTTGCCTTATTCCTACAATCTGTACGTTGCCCCCGATTCTCAGACAACAAGGTTTAATTTTCTCACTATGACGCCAGAAATGGTTCCACCACAAGATCTTTCCAGTGAAGCTTCTCTGGTAGTAAGTGTCACAGAAGAGAATAACAAGTTAAACTCTAACTCTGTTGCTTCTACTCACGTGAGTTTCAATGATGCCTTTCGTCTGCAACTGGGTATTTCAGTGTATTAAATTTCAGTATAATTTAAAAATATTAATTTTGAATTATTTTCAAATATTTTGAAAATTTTGAAATAATTTCAAAATGTTCATTTTCAAATCAATATTTTGGCAAGAAAATCTTAAACAGATTATATCTACTATCACTTCAATATTTTCCATTCCTTTCTGTGTGAACCAGTAACTTCATTGAGCCCTCAATTATTTTGAAATATTTTGACAACTTCACCTGAGATATTCTTTATCCACACACACACACAATCTCCTTTTCTGTGAGAAGTGGGTATTATGATGCTGCTGCCATTCAAACATTTTTAATTGAAGCATAAATGTTTTCTTTCTGTGGGTGTTTCTCTTTTCTAGAACATCTATATTTTGAGTATATAAGGCTTTTTTTTTACTCTGTTAACTGCAAAGTGAGAAGAAAATGCATGAGAAAAGGCTTTTAAACAATAAGGACATAGTAATGATTTTATAATATTCAGGTACATTTCTAAGGATTCTTTGAGTTCTACTGAATAGGTCAATTTTATGCCCAACCTTTTCTCAGAGCTACTTGTAGATTTCCTCCCAATTTTAAAGATATTATTTTATAGTATACCTGCCAAACATGCTTATCCTCAGAATCTGAATAGTTACATTCATGAAAGCACAATAGCGAGAATTTTTTCCTACAGTTTGATGGGCTTCCAAATGTACTACCAGTAATACTCAGTAATTGGAATTAGGTTTGTTATCCAGAAAAAGGTAAGTTTATAATATTCTTTGGGTTGCTAATTTTCCTAAACATTCTTTTGAAATATATTAGTAGAGTTGTGGAGTACTACTCTTATTTCCAGTAAATGCAAGTTGGAATACTTCCAGTTTGTTCTAAAAATGTTAATGTGTCTTCCTCACTTGACTTCCTGCCAGGTGTGATTCTGATAATGTGTACAATCATGTTTCTTATTTTTAGGTTTCCATATTATTGTGAAATTTTTATTTTTAAATGTTAAATGTCAACAACTTATTAAAGTAGTTCTTCCATTTTGGGAAATTTAAAAATCTATCAAAAAATTTTGTACCAAGTTATAGCTGAGTGAGAAAGTTTAAATGATTCCATTAAATAATTTCTCAAAACAGGAAACGCCTAGGGAGATGGCCCATAATAGGTGTGTTGGGGGAAGGGGTGATATCAAGGCAGGTGCACTAAAATTATAAGGTGAAAATTATTGTGTATAGAAACTTCGAATTCATTTCAAAGCTCATTGGAAAAATCAGAATATGTCTACGGCTACAGAAAATCTCAAGAAAATGGCTCTGTGTGAAACATTTTAGAGAAATAAAAAGAAGCTCACTGAAGTTTCAATTGAAATGAATAGTTTTAGTCAGCTCTACTTCTATCCCTATTTGAAGAACAGTAGGGGGAGCTATTTAAGGTCTAAAAACCAAATATCCTTTCCGGGTGTTCAAGATTGTGCAGTAATTGGTTAAGACTCTGAGCGCCACTGTTCACCAATCAGGGAGAGAAAAGCAGAGAGATCCTGCTTGCCGTGCACGCGCCTGAAGCACAAAGCACGGAGAGACGGCAACTAACCATCTCCGAGATTGTGAGGAAACAGTGCAGAGGAGCTCTGATCCCCAACCGTCAGATTCCAAGGACGGAATAACTGAACTTGACTTCGCTGTTCAAGGGAAGACTCGGAAATAATCTTCGTGGAAGGGGACAATGATTCCTGCACGACTGCACCAGGACTGTAAAGGGCTGGTCCTGCTGGGAGTTCTCCTGGGGATTCTGTGGGAAACTGGAGGCACCCAAATCCACTATTCAGTTCTTGAGGAGCTGGAGAAAGGCTCTAGGGTGGGCAACATCGCCAAGGATCTGGGGTTGGAGTCCTGGGAACTGGAGGAGCGCCGAGTCCGCATTGTCTCCAGAGGTAGGACTCAACTTTTCGCTCTGAACCCGCAAAGCGGCAGCTTGATCTCCGCGGGCAGGATAGACCGCGAGGAGCTCTGTGTGGGGGCCATCCAGTGTCAACTAAATCTGGAGATTCTGATGGAGGAAAAAGTGAAAATATACGGGGTGGTGGTAGAAGTGAGGGACATTAATGATAATGCTCCCTACTTCCCGGAAGCTGAATTAGAAATAAAAATGAGTGAAAACGCAGCCACTGGGATGCGGTTCCCCCTTCCCCACGCTTGGGATCCGGATATTGGGAAGAACTCTCTCCAGAGCTACGAGCTCAGTAGTAATACTCACTTCTCCCTGGACGTGCAAAGCGGCGCGGATGGTAACAAGTACCCGGAATTGGTGCTAGAGCGCTCTCTGGACCGCGAGGAAAAGGCCGTTCACCACCTGGCCCTCACGGCCTCGGACGGAGGCGACCCAGTCCGCACTGGCACCGCGCGTATCCGCGTGATGGTTCTTGATGCGAACGACAACGCCCCAGCGTTTGCTCAGTCCGAGTACCGAGTGAGCGTTCCGGAGAATGTGGTTGTGGGCACCAAGCTGCTTCTGGTAAACGCCACGGACCCTGACGAAGGAGCCAATGCGGAAGTGATGTATTCCTTCCGGTATGTGGACAACAAGGCGGCCCAAGTTTTCAAGCTAGATTGTAATTTAGGGACAATTTCAACAATAGGGGAGCTGAACCATGAGGAATCGGAATTCTACGAGATGGAAGTGCAAGCAATGGATAACGCAGGGTATTCTGCACAAGCCAAAGTCCTGATCACCGTTTTGGACGTGAATGACAATGCCCCTGAAGTAGTTGTCACCTCTCTCTCCAGCTCCATTCTGGAAAACTCTCCCAGAGGGACATTAATTGCCCTTTTAAATGTCAATGATCAGGACTCTGGGGAAAATGGACAAGTAATCTGTTTCATCCAAGGGAATCTGCCCTTTAAATTAGAAAAGTCTTATGGAAATTACTATAGTTTAGTGACAGACACATTCCTAGACAGAGAACTGGTTCCTAGCTACAACATCACGGTGACCGCTACTGACCGAGGAAGTCCACCCCTGTCCACAGACACTCAGATTTCACTGAATGTGGCAGACACTAACGACAACCCACCCACCTTCTCTCATGCCTCTTATTCCGTCTATATCCTGGAGAATAACCCTAGAGGAGCCTCCATAGTCTCTGTGATCGCCCAGGATCCTGACTATGGAGAGAATGCCCAAATCACTTACTCCCTGGCCGAGGACACCCTCCAGGGAGCACCCCTGTCCTCCTACGTATTCATTAACTCTGACACGGGAGTCCTGTATGCACTGCGCTCCTTTGATTATGAGCAGTTCAGAGACCTGCAACTACAGGTGATGGCGCATGACAATGGGGACCCTCTGCTCAGCAGCAATGTGTCCCTGAACCTGTTTGTACTAGACCAGAATGACAACATGCCCGAGATCCTGTACCCCACTCTCCCCACTGATGGCTCCACAGGTGTGGAGCTGGCACCCCGCTCTGCAGAGCCCGGCTACCTGGTGACCAAGGTCGTGGCGGTGGACCGAGACTCAGGCCAGAACGCCTGGCTGTCCTACCGCCTGCTCAAGGCCAGTGAGCCAGGGCTCTTCACAGTGGGGCTGCACACGGGTGAGGTGCGCACAGCGCGGGCCCTGCTGGACAGAGATGCACTCAAGCAGAGCTTGGTGGTGGTGGTCCAAGACCATGGCCAGCCCCGCCTCTCAGCCACTGTAACACTCACTGTGGCCGTGGCTGACAGCATCCCAGACGTCCTGGCCGACCTAAGCAGCCTTGAGTCTCCCACCAACCCTGACGACTCTGGCCTCACACTCTACCTGGTGGTGGCGGTGGCAGCAGTCTCCTGCATCTTCCTTGCCTCTGTCATCGTGCTGCTGGCGCTCAGACTGTGGAGCTGGCACACATCGTGCCTGCTCCAGGCTTCAGGAGGCAGGTTGGCGGGGGTGCCCACCTCACACTTCGTGGGCATGGACGGGGTGCAGGCTTTCCTGCAGACCTACTCCCACGAGGTCTCCCTCACCGCGGACTCTAGGAAGAGTCACCTGATCTTCCCCCAGCCCAACTATGTGGACACGCTCATCAGCCAGGAGAGCTGTGAGAAAAGTGAGCCTCTTTTGCTGTCAGGTGATTCAGTGTTTTCTAAAGATAATCATGCATCAATTCAGGTGAGTCCATATCAAATATTCTTCTCTGAGCTTTAAGCAAAATATCTCTTATATAGGTAATTAGTATATATTCGGAATTTATAAAGTAGACAACATTAAATTTATATATACATAGCAGACACCAATGACAACCTGGCTACCTTCCCTTATGACTTATTTATAACAATTTTTTATATATTTATATGTTATATATAAAAAGTTATATCCTCTTTATAAAGCACTTGTTAGTACTCTATATAATGTTTCTAATTTAATTTACCAACTATAAAACTGCCTGCTTTTAATTGGTCTTTTTATTTCCCATTGGCTGTGCAACTGTTTTATGTTGATGCCAATTTATCTGTTAAGAATACAAATTCTTCTAGAGGGGATAAATCTAATTCAATGAAAAGTATAAATTATATTTTTAATAAACTTTTATAAATACAGCAACTTCTAACTACACATGAAATTGCTGACAAATTCATAAAGTGCATTTAGTTTCTTTTCAAGTTGCAGTAATTGTCTGTGGTCACTAGGAATGTATACATTTGGACTTTCTCAGTGTACTAAGTCATTTCATGGTTTCTAATCATTCATGAACTTCCACACATGGTGAGCTTATTTCTTACACATTTAAAATTTTCCCACTGAAATATGCAAACAGTGTAAGTGTCATCATGAGGAAAAACTGAAGAGATTTTTTCTTTTTCTTCTTTTTTATTGAAGCAACATTAGTTTATAACATTATGTAAATTTCAGGTGTACACAATTATATTTCAATTTCTGTGTAGACTACATTGTGTTCACCACTCAGAGACTAATTACCATCCATCACCATACACATGTGCCCTTTTACTACTTTCACCCTTCCCCTCTCCCCTTCACCAACCTAATCTCTGTATCTATGTGTTTGTTGTTGTTTTTATCTTCCACTTATGAGTGAAATCATATGGTATTTTACTTTCTCCACTTGACTTATTTTACTTAGCCTAATACCCTTGAGGTCCATCCATGTTGTTGCAAATGGCAAGATTTCATCTTTTTTATGGCTGAGTAGTATTCCATTGTGTATATATACCACATTTTCTTTATCCATTCATCCATTGATGGGCACTTAGATTGCTTCCAAGTCTTGGCTATTATAAATAGTGCTGCAAAGGACATAGGGGTGCATATATCGTTTTGAATTAGTGTTTTCACATTCTTTGGATAAATACCCAGAAGTGGAAGAGCTGGATCATATGGTAGTTCTATTCTTAATTTTTTGAGAAATCTCCATACTGTTTTCCATAGTGGCTGCACCAGTTTGCATTCCTTCCAGCAGTGTATGAGGGTTCCCTTTTCTCCACATCCTCTCCAACATCTGTTATTTTTTGTCTTGTTAATTATAGCCATTCTGATGGGGCATGAGGTGATGTCTCATTGTGGTTTTGATTTGCATTTCCCTAATAATTAGTAATGTTGAACATCTTTTCATGTGCCTGTTGGCCATCTGTTTATCTTCTTTGGAAAAATGTCTGTTCAGATTCTTTGCCCATTTTTTAATTGGGTTGTTTTTTTCTTATTGTTGAGATTGTTTATTTTTCACCTCCATTATAGATTTTGGGAATACAATGTCTGTACGTGTTTCCAGATTAGATATTTCTTTTGCCCATTTTACCCACACTGTTGATATAAATGATGACTTTGTGGAACACTTAGAGTTAACAAATTGTGTTTTGAGTGCATTTTTGGTACTGTGGTGAGTTTGCAGTAATACTCTCCTTCTTACGTTAAATTTCCCATAACCTTCACACACGTCGAAAATTTTCTGCAAAGTGCACAGATTCTGTTTCCTCAGAACCTTATGCTTATTATAGAATGTTGAACAGAAATTGAACACTACAGTATATTGTTCTTGGGAAAGCATTGCTGGAACCTGTGAGAAGCCTGGTTTCTTTTGGTGTATTCTGTAAAGGGGTAGGGAATCATAACATCCTAATTATTTTCTCTTCTTTATTTGTTGCGTATCTATTTTCAAAAGTACAACAGTTAGGGGGCCGGCCCGGTGGCATAGCAGTTAAGTTCACACACTCCACTTCAGTGGCCCGGGGTTTACAGGCCTGAATCCTGGGTGCAGACCAACGCACCGCTTGTCAAGCCATGCTGTGGCAGTGTCCCATATAAAGTAGAGGAAGATGGGCACGGATGTTAGCCCAGGGCCAAGCTTCCTCAGCAAAAAAGAGGAGGATTGGCAATGGAGGTTAGCTCAGGGCTAGTCTTCCTCACACACACACACACACAAATACAACAGTTAATTAAAACTTAGATTTATATAAGAGATTGGAAACCATTTAGAGAATGAAAGATAATCAAATGGCCCTACAATGAGACAGTAACTGCTACTGCGATTCACATGTCACTTTATGCTTCTTGACAACCAAGACAAAAAAAGGAAATATAGTATGATTCTATTTGTCTGATTTTTTTTAAAAGGAAGTTTTTATGCTTATCTAAAAATGCAAAATTTGTATTAACATTAAGTTCCAAATGGAATTTAATAAGTAGAGCTTTCTAAATAATATCGAGGGGAATAGAGGGCAATGTACCTCCTCTTGTTTTGTAAAGCTATAAAAAGGTTTATCACATGGCCAGTTCTCATATGGCAGTCAATTCAAAATGAAAGACATAACACACAACAGAAATGGTTTGAGAAGCTAACCTACCATAGTTCCAAGTATGCTGACTTCTTTTCACTTAACCTGATTTAGGGACAAATCATTTTAGAAGTAGGGCAATGAATAGTCATGACTCTTCCACTGTATCTCAAATAGTGATCTCAACTATGCTTCCAGTTTGAGCTAAAGAGGCTTCATTAAATAGTTGTTGAGTGATTGAATAAACAAATATATGTGCTCTGGGGATTACCTGATATCAGTATTCTAATATGTAGTATGATAGAAAAATAGCAGCTTTGCAATGAGGTAAGTCCTAACTGTGTGACCTTTAACAAGTTATTTAATCTCTTTCAGCTTCAGCAAAATAGGGATAATAATACTATACAATTTGAAAGATTGTGGTAAGGACTAGTGGTAATATATAAACCATCTGGTTCATAATACGTACTTAATTAACAGTAACCATTTTTACGTTGTTGATAGAAAAGTGAATCGTGCTTTCAATGTTAGCATACTTGATGTTCTGTTGGGAAAAGTAATGATTTGTGTGCTTTTCCAGGTGGTACAATGGGATGACCTGTGGGTGGTAGCAAAACTGTTCTAAAACTTTTATGAAAGCTAATTTTAAAATCTTAAGGGCCTAGGCACATTCTTGATTGGGAAGCCCCTGGTTGGGGTCGTAAAAGATGGGGGAAAGATTGTTTTGGATGAAACAATTTTATGAATGTTAATTTTTCTCTGTCTGAATCTAATGTAACCTAAACAAGGGTCCTATGAAACTTATTTAAAGGAAGAATTTACTCCAATAGGATTGTTAAGAAGATTTAGTTGGAAAATGGACCACCAAAACCTGAAAGTTGGAGTTACTTAGTTTTGGCCACATAAGAGCTTAAGCTAACAGCTGCACAAAATATCAATCTTAGCTTTAGGATATTTGTTGATAATTTAGGATTGATAATTAGGATATTTGTTGATTTTTTTTTTTCAGAGTAACTGGGCAATGGGTTTGGATGTTTATATTAGGATGGACTGGAGCAGATATGCCCACATAGTATAGTTTGTGTTATACATTTAGAAACAGATTCCTTAAGTGTTTTAGATATTAATATAGATGTTTAAGATGTAAATTATCATACCCCTGCTTCAGCAGGAATGTTATTGAGTTAAGTCTCTGAGTTGACCCAACCTGGAGCAAAATTTGCAATAGAACCTACAGAAGATCCTGATATTGGAAGGAATTCTTTTACAAAATTACCACCTTAGCAGCAACTCTGTATTTGTCTTCAAAGTAAAAGAGATCTACAGTGGAAGCAAATATGTTGAACTTGTGTTAGAGAAGCCACTAGACTGGGAAAAGCAAAGCTCACATCACTTAGTCCTGACAGCCTTAGATGGCAAGGACCAGCAGGAAGCAGCACCGCTCAGATCCTGACCCTGGTGATTGAGGCAACTACAACCCCCCACCCGATTTTATATGGGGTCAGACTTCAAGAAGACATGACCCCCTGTACACATTCACAATGAGGGTAAGGGCCACTGACCCAGACGAGGACATCAAAGCAGAGATCAAGTATGCCTTTACAGTCCAGAGTACCCATGTCCGGTTTGGCTTTGATCACAATAGTGGAGAAATGAAAACTTTAAGTACATTGGACAATGAGGAGATTAAAAAATATTACATGGTTTTGAAAGCAAGGAACAGGGGGGTACTGGTTGCCCAGTGTAGTTGAGAGCAAAATTCTAGATGATCATGACAAAGTCCCAGAGGTGATTTTTTTTTTTTTTGTGAGGAAGACTAGCCCTGAGCTAACATCCGTTGCCAATCCTTCTCTTTTTTGCTGAGGAAGACTGGCCCTGGGCTAACATCTGTGCCCATCTTCCTCTATATGAGACACTGCCACAGCATGGCTTGACAAGCGGTCTATCTGTCCGCACCCGGAATCCGAACCTGCGAAACCCTGGGCTGCCCAAGCAGAGTGCGGACTTAACCGCTATGCCACAAAGCCGGCCCACCAGAGGTGATTTTTACTTCTATTTCCACAATGATTCCCAGAGATTCTGCACCTCAGACAGTAATCACTCTGTTTAAAACACAGGATACAGATTTGGGAGAAAATGGGGAGGTCATATGTCTGGCACAATAAAATGCATCTTTCAGAATTGAATCGTCTGCCAATTATTACTACAAACGTGTAACAGATGGGGCCCAGAACTGGGAGCAAACCCTGGAGTACAATGTCACCGTCACAGCCACCAACAGAAGCAAGCCACCCCTCTCCTCCAGTAGAAGCCTCACCCTACACATTGGTGACATCAACAGTGCACCAGTTTTCCACCAGAACTCCTACATGGTCCACGTGGCAGAGAACAATCACTTCCCTGCAGCCCCATGCCTCCACTGCCCAAGTCTGCACCTCAAATTCTGACCTGGGACCCAACAGCCATATCTCCTACTCCATTGTGCCGATTCAAATGCTTTAAGTGAATTTGAGCTAGCACAGAATGCTGGATAAGCACTGTTCCTTGTAATTAGGTGACTGTACAAATGGATCCAAATAATGTTAGCATAGCATTTCACTGAACTTGCAGTTTACAAACACTTCAAAAATTATAGAATAACATTTGCATATAAAATTCCCCATTATATATCGCTGTCAGTGATTTGGAAACTTGCAGTCTAAAATGTTAACAACAACAACAAAAAAGCAAAGGAAACAGTTATCTTTGGAAGATGAAATCAAGTAAAGTGGATAATATGGAAGCTGAAAAGAGTGAAAGGAGAATTACTGGTAACTCAAAAGAAAGAGAATATTAGTAGGAAGATGATAAAAGCATCTGATTGGTTAGTCACAGTAGGGTTCCTTATTAGTGTGGGTTCTGTTGTCTGTCTAAGCTATGTTAATTTTATTATAAATGCTACCTGGCTGTTGGTCTCTAAAAGGAATTCAGCAAATCAGATAGTTTGGCATCTTCAGTCTGGATTCTGATGCTCATCTGAAGAGTTTGCTAAAGCTTGGAAACCAAGAAAAGGCAAGCATCTCAACAAATACATGTCATTTTCATATACTGGCTCTACCTTGTGTAATACTTGCTCTAGCAGTATATTAGGGGAGGCAGTGAATATTCCTGGTGAGCAAAGGGCACTTATGTGACGCCTACTGAGTCTTCTATTTACCTTATTTAAAATTGATTTTTACATAGGGTATGAGGTAGCAATTCAATGAGGTAGGAGTCAAGGTTATCTTTTCCCATATGGATGCTCAGTTTTTCAAGCCTCATTTGTCCAAAAGATTTTCCTTGTCCTGTTGAATTGCTTTGGCACCCTTGTTGAAAATCATTTGATTGATATATGTGGGTCTATTTCTATCATGTACCATTCATCTGTCTATCCTTTTGCCAATACCATCCTGTCTTGATTATTGTAGCTTTATAGTAAGTCTTTGGTAGGTAAGTCTTCCAACTTTTTTCTTCTTTTTCAACATGATTTTGACAATTCTTGGTCCTTTGTCTTTCCAAATAATCTTGTCACTTTCCGGAGGGGAAAATCCTGTTGTGAATGAGATTGCATTGAGCCTATAAATCTGTTGGAGGAGGGGTCATCTTAACAATATTGAGACTTGCAATCCATGAGAATGGTATATATTTCCATTTATTTAGGTCTTCTTTAACTTCTCTCAGCAATGTTTTAAAGTTTTCAGTGTAGAGGTCTTGTATATCTTTCATTAAATTATTCCTACATATTTGATGGTTTGGGATGTTATTGTAAATCATATTTTTAAATTTCACTTTATGAGTGGTCATTGCTGGTTTGCAGAAAAACTAGTGATTTTTATATATTCCATATGCTTTTGAAAAACAAGAGGTGCAGGGTGCTCTATTCTCATATTGTGTGAGAATATAATGTGAAATAATATAGTATAAGCTTAAACCATCTCTTCATAAATTCAGGCTTCCATTCTCTGCAGGGTATAGGTTGGAAAAGCCTACCCCAAAACAGAGTAAACACTAGTGTCTGCTCCAAGTCTAGTAGTGTGTGGATCATTCATTTATTTATATAACAAGTATTTATTAACTGCCTACTGTATGAAAGGCACTGTCATAGGTGCCAAGGATGTAGCAATGAACAAGGCAGGTATGATTCCTGCCTTAATGGGCCCCCATTCTAAGATAAAATCTTTTACAAGTCTGATAAATGCCACCAAGGAGAAAAACAAGGATGCTAAGTGAGCTTGTAATAGAGAGGCCTACCCTAGTCTGAAGGGTAGGGAAGGCTTCTTTCAGAAGAGATGTTTAGCATGAGATCTGAAGGATGAGTAGAAGTTAGCTAGGTAAGAAGGAGACTAAAGAAGAAATTGTCAGGTAGAGGGAATAGCATGTGTAAAGGTCCTAAAAACAGAAAGGGTGAGCAATTGAAAAGGGCTAGGGAGGCTAGAAATGGGAAATAAGTAGATGAGATATATCTATTACAAGGTAGAGCCTTGCTAACTATATTAAAGATTCTGGATTTTATTCTAAGTACCCTTATACTAAGGAGCTATTGAAAGGTTTTAAACATGGCAGTGACAAGATATGATTTTAATTTTAAAAGATTGTTCTGGCTGCTCTGTGGTGAACTGATTTATGAGGGTTATAAATGGAAGTAGGGGGAACAGATGGGAGACTATGGCAATGTTCCTGGTAAGAAATGGTGCTGGATTGGATTAAAGGGAAGGCGGTGGATATAGAAATAAATGGATAGATTGGAGATATATTTAGGAAATAGATTCAGTAAGACAACAATGGAATGGGTAAAATGTAAACTGACGGCAGGGACTGTTTTGTTTATTACAGTGTCTGGCAAGATCATTGCCTGGCAAGTGGTAGATCCTCAATAAAATATTGACTGAATAAACACAATGGATGAGAGAGAGAGTGGATTAAGAGTCATTTCTAGGTGTCTGAATTAAGGAACTGGATGGACAAGAGTACCATTTAGTGAGATGTGGAAATCTAGAAAAGGGTAGAGTTCAGAGAAATCAAGAGTTGAGTTGTAAACATGTTAAGTTTGAGGTTCTGAGAAACATCCAAGTGCATATATTGAGTGTGGTTGGACATATGGTCAACATTCTCTTACTCTAGTTTCTTCCATTGTGATAATCCATTCAGACGGGTAGATCCTTACCAGGCTGAGCATGATAAGCTTCCTGATAGCTCTACACTGGTATGTTTTTCGGTTCATGGCAGAGCTATCCTTGTGTTTTATTGTTCTTCCTGACCTCTTTTTCACTATTAGAAACACCCAGCACCCGGAGAACCTTACTGTGTCTAATTCGTACTCACCCCACTCTTCAGACTAGTCCTAGTGCCTAGTTCTTTTCTGCCTCTGGAATTTTGTTTGGACTATAACTTATCACGCTGTTTTAAGTTGTTGTTGTTTAATTTTCTTTCACTTAATTTTATGTTTTCCAAGGAAATTTTTAAGCTCAGTTTTTCTTCACCATCTGTTTTTGATTTACAAACAGAAAAATTTCAGATAAGGAGTGTTTAGGATAAAAGATGCAGAGCAACAATAATAAAATCGTTGGATTTTAATATTATGAATACACTTGGAAGATTGTATGCCCACACATACCTTAAAGTCCTCAGTAGCCATGTTAAAAATATACTACTTTTTGTTCTGTGACTTTCATCTGATATATATTTACTTCTTCATTAATGTGTTAGCTCTTTCTCCTCAACAAGAATATAAATCCTTGATGGCAAGGATTTATTTATTTTTTCCATGCTACATTTTTCAGGCTTGGACAGTGCTTGATACTCTTAAGTTCTAAATTAATATTTCTTGACTGAATTAACAATAATTAAGCATTTTAAGTTGAAACCAACAATATTAATGATGGTATAACTTCCTTCCCCCTGGGTGAATGGAAATTTTCCATATTTTTAGAGGGATGGATTTTATGGGTGTATACATTTGCCAAAACTCATTGAACTTAAGATCCTTGCATTTCGCTATATACAAACAATACTTCAATTTTAAAAGAGATTTAAGAAAATAGAACATCAGATTCTCCCCTCCACCCTCACCTTGTCTCCAGATTTACCCTCAAGAGGTCACTGGTGTTAATACCTGATTGTGTATACTTCCGAGCATTTTTTTTGTATATGTAAATATGTGTGTGCTTTTTTTTTTTTGCACAACAGAGATCATTTTACAGTATATATATGTTCTGCAACTTGCTTTTCCTAGTTAATAATATCTCAGGGATACCTTTCCATTTGAGTCCTTATAGGTCTGCCATCTACCTCAATCTTAGTAATTTCCTTTCATTTATTTTATTTTGGGATAGGAAACACACTTACATGGTTCAAAAGTCAAAACGATATAATAGATATGTATTATCTCAGTCTCATTCCTGTCCTACTCCTATTCCATCCCTGTTTCTTCCTGCCCCCATAGGTAAACATTTTATTAGTTTCTTAAGTATCCTTTCAGCATTTCTTTATGCAAATATGGGAAAATATGAATATATGCTTTTATTTCTCCACTTTTCTTACAGAAAAGATAACATGCTATACACTGTTCTATATCTTGCTTTCTTCACTCCACAATGTATCCTTTAAAAATCTTTCCATATTAATACATAAGAAAGCTTTTTTTAACAGCTGCTTAGTAGTCCATTGTGTTATTAATCAGTCTTCTGGTTAATAAATTTATAATTGAGTTATTTCCAGTCTTTGACTGTTACAAACAACTGCACTGAATAGCCTTGCACCTGTATTATTTTATACATACGCTGTATATCTGTGGGATGAATTCCCAGAAGTGGAATTGCTGGGTCAAAGAGTAAATAGGTTTGTAATTTTGATAGGTACCTTCACAGTAAGTTTTCTTTTTAACTTTCTATTTTGAAATGATTTCAAGTTTACAGAAGGATTGCAAGAATTGTACAAAGAATTATATATCCTTCACCAAGATTCACCTGTTGTTAATATTTTTGTATTTTGCTACATTTCCTTTCCATCTCATATATATGTGTGTGTGTGTACACATGTGTATATGTATAGGTATTTATGTGTGTGTACACACCTTATTTTTTATGAACCATTTGAGAGTAAGTTGTAGACTTGTATCTTTATTCCTTAACACTTCATTGTGTATTTCCTAGGAACAAGGACATTCTTTTATATAGCCAAATTTCAATAATGAAATTCAGAAAGTTTAACATTGATACAATATGATTATCTATAGTCTATATTCAAACCTTATCAATACTTTACAGTAATTTTTTCAAGTCCTGGATCACACACTGCATTTAGTTGTCATGTCTCTTTTGCTTACTTTAATCTGAAACAGTTCCTCGGCCTTGCTTTGTCTTTTATAACACTGATATTTTTTAAAGACTATAAGCCATTTATTTTGTAGAATGCCCTTAATTTTGGTTTGTTTTATGCTTCCTCATGATTATATTTAAACTAGGCATTTTTGGTAGTGTATTATTTATCCATTGCTGTGTAACAAATTACCCCAAAACTTAGTGGCTTACAAGCAACTAACATTTGTTATCTCATACATTTTGTGGATCAAGAATCTGGTTATAGCTTTGTTGGGTGCCTCTGCCTCAGAGTTTCTCACAAGGCTGCAATCAAGGTGTCAGTGGGGCTGTTGTCTTATCTAAGGGCTCGATTGAGGGAGGATCCACTTCTAATCTCTCCCGTAGTCATTGATGAGATTCAGTTCCTCATGGGTTGTTGGAATGAGGGCCCCAGTTTCTTGCTGGCTGTTAGCTGGAGGCCTACCTCAGTTCTTTGCCATGTGGACCTCTCCAGAGGGCAGCTCAAAATGTAACATCTGGCTTCCTTCAAAGCAAGTAAAGGAGAGAGCCAGGGAGGGCAAATGAGATGGATGGAGGCCACAATCTTTTTGTAAACCTAATTTTGAGAGTAACATACCAGCACTTTTGCTGTATTCAGTTCATTAGAAGCAAGTCACTTGGTCCAGCCCTCACTCAAGGAGAGATAATTTTCTAACTCCATTTATAATCATTCCTTCTACATTTATTAGTTGGCATTATACTGTAAGGAAGAGCTTTCCCTTCTTTTTCATTTATTCATTTAGGGCTCATGTGGTTTTTTTCTGTGGATTATATTCCATTGTTGCCATTATTTCTTTTGATGCCAAATTGTTCCTGATTTATTTTTTTCAATTTAGATTTATTTTGATCCCAAAATAGTCTGCCTGTGAGTACCTCTTCAAGCTGGTTCCTGTGTCCTTTCGCCATACCCCTATCATTTTCTTGAGCACTTTCTTACTTTCTGATGCAAGATGTTACCGAATTATATTATACTTTCCCTGCTTCAGTCATGAGGTGAGTCATTTATCCAAAAAGTCCTGCTTCTTTTTAGTAGGGAATAGTATTTAGAAACTAAGATCTGGGTGCTAGGAGTACTCATTGCCAATGGGCTATCACTGTTTCTAGGCCTTTTCAGCAGACAGAGCTAGGAACACACACATATAAACACACACACACACATCTATAGCTATACACAGACACCTTCGAAATCACGAGTTCTTATTAATACCTCCAATTCAGGTTTTTCCTGGCATTCCCTCTTTCTATCTTTATATTTTCTTTTCCAAAAGTGAGAACTCTGGCTCTCAACATTATGAATATATTTATTCAGTCCTTAAATACACAGAAATTAGTTTCAGAATTGCTATCCCCATAGCAAAGAGAAAAACAACCTATCGAGTTCGAGATTTGCTTGCAACTGTGTGTCTTTACACTGAGGGTATATAGTCAAAGTACTGTGTTCAAAGTTACTTGTAGTATGGTTGTGTTATTCATTTGAAATAAAGTTAAGTTTATTCATTTCTATTGTATGCCATTTTAGAGTTTTTCTACAGTCTAAAATTGATTAGGGGATTGATTAGTATTCTTTTTTGAATATGTAAAACGTTATCACAAGTAAAGTCAAAACTATTTTTTTAAAAAGTGTACTCAGAAAATTATCACTCCTCCCCTGTCTCTTTTGTCTCGTTCATATCACCCACTGTAGACAATCAATTTCATTAGTTCTGGTTTATCTCCCCTTTGTTTCTTTTTGCAAAAAAATAACCACATATATTTACATTTTCTTATTTCTTCTTTCTTGCACAAAAGGTAACATACTATGCAGGCAATTCTGGCTTTGAATAGTTACAATATACACAAATTTCAGTTATCACAGTTTAAATAACACCTGTCTCCTAAAAACAGTTCAAACTTAAGTTACCATGGTATATTAACTGAGTAATTGCATCAAGTCCCAATTTCACTGTTAGGCCTTCAGTCCGCAAATTACTTTGCAAATAACAGATGTGTACCATGATCAGTGACCAATTACATGGCTTCTTCCAGTCTGTTAGTGATTGGTTGCTGTGCATCTATTATTTAGTTCATGCACAGACAGCAGAGCACGTAGTTGTGTCGCCTTCTTCTCTCCCAGTGATAAACCCACATGCGTTTTACAAAAACATATAGAGGGAATTGACCAACAAAGATGAAAGTGAAGCCAAGAAACAAGAGTAACACTGTTGTCAGTGGAATTTGAATTGAACATAAACGGAGTTACAGAAGAAATAGTTACCACGGGAATGTTGACACTGATGCTCTAGAGTCTCCAGATGCGCAGTCAAAGGAGCTTAGTGAAGGGGAACTTCATGATGTGAGTGAGGAAAGTGGCTGTGACCAAAAGGATGAAGATGTCCCAGAAAAAAGTGACACCAGCAAAAACTTCACGTTAGAGGAACTCTCAGAGATATTTCATGACATTGAAAGCTCAAAGGATACGTAAAATGTTGGAAGTTGGCCCAAACTTAGAAAGCAGTGTGACAATTTTCCAAGGCATAGAAAAGATGCTTGTTCTGTATTGTAAATCATAGGACAAGAAGAAGCCAAACTCTCTTCAAACTCTTCTTGATAAGTTTTTTTACAAAGGAATAAAACCCTTTAATTCTTAGTGGTTCTAATGTTTTAGATGACAATGTACTAAATAAATATTAGTTTTACTATTTTTACTTCCCTATAAGTGAGTTTTTAATGTTTTCATACAAATTTTTAAAGGTTATAGAACAATCATAATTTTTCCCATTGATTATTAAAATCACTTTCCATAGGGGCCGCCCGGTGGCGCAGCGGTTTAGTCCGCGCTTGGCAGCCCGGGGTTTGCGAGTTCGGATCCCGGGCGCCCGCCGACGGCACTGCCTGTCAGCCATGCCGTGGCGGTGTCCCATATGAGGTGGAGGAAGATGGGCACAGATGTTAGCCCAGGGCCAGTCTTCCTCAGCAAAAAGGAGAGGATTGGCAACAGATGTTAGCTCAGGGCTGGTCTTCCCCACAAAAAAAAAAAAAAAAAAAAGTCACTTTCCATAGTTTCAGCTTGCACAGTCATTTTCACAGTCCTGCACTACCAAGCAAAGTGAGGACTGCTTGAACATACTCTTTTGCACTTTGCTTTTTAAAAATTTTTAATCAATTTTATTGCAGGGTAATTTGTTTGTAATAAAATGTACCTTTTAAAATTATACAGCTCAGTGAATTTTGACAAATGTTTATACCTGTGTAACCACCACTCTGATCAAATTAGAGAACATTTCTGTAACTTTCAAAAGTTCCCTCATGCCCCTTCACAATCGGTTCCCCACATCCCCAGCTGCAGGCAACCACTGATCTGCTTTCTGTCCCTACCAATTAGTTTTGCTTCCTCCAGAATTTCCTCTAAATGAAATCCTACAACATGTACTCTTTTGTGTCTCCTTCTTTTGCTCAACATATTTTTGAAATTCATTCACGTCGTTGCATGTATCAGTAGCTTGTTTCTTTTTATTGTTGAGTGGTATTGCATTGTATAGATATATCACAATTTGTTTACCCATTCACTGGTTGATAGACATTTGAGTTTTTCTCAATTTGGTATTATTCTGATTTAAGATAATATGAACATTTATGTACAAGTCTTTTGTGGGCATATGTTTTTTATTTCTTGGGTAAATACCTAGAAGCACAATTGCTGGGTCATATAATATGGGAAGTATATATTTAGCTTCATAAGAAGCTGCAAAACTATTTTTCAAAGTGGTAATATCACTTTACATTCCCATCAGCAGTGTATGAGAGTTTCACTTGCTTCGCATCTTCACCAGTGTCTCCTATTGCCAAAGCTTTTAATTTTAGCCATTCTAGTGAGTGTGTAGTACTATTTCATTGTGGTTTTAATTTGTGTTTTCACATTGACTAGAGATATTGAACATCTTTTCATGTGCTTATTGGCTATTTATATATCTTCTTGAAGCCTGTTCAAATCTTTTGTTCATCTTTAACAGAGTTATTTGTCTTCTTAAAATTGAGTTAGGAGAGTCCTAAAAAACATATTCTGGGGGCTGGGGGCCGGCCCGGTTGTATAGTGGTTAAGTTCAAGCATTCTGCTTCAGTGGCCTGGGGTTCACCGGTTCAGATCCTGGGCGTGGACCTACTCACCACTTATCAAGCCATGCTGAGGCGGTGTCCCACATAGAAGAGCTACAACTTTACAACTATGATATACAATGATGTACTGGGGCTTTGGGGAGAAAAAAAGAGGAAGATTGGCAACAGATGTTAGCACAGGGCCAATCTTCCTCAAAAAAAAGAAAAGCACTGGGCTCTGGTGGCCGATTGGTGTTCACATCTTGGCCTAGCCCGTTTAAAAATATAAACATATATATATTCTGGATGTGAGTTCTTTGTCACATACATGTTTTGTGAGTATTGTGACTTGTCTTAAAGACTGATGACTTTTCTTAGTAGTGTCTTTTGAAGTGCAGAAGTTGTAATTTTGATAAAGCCCAATTTATTAATTTTTTCTTTTATAGTTTGTATTTCTTATGTCCTATTTAAGAAGTATTTGTCTATTGCTAAGTTCTGATGATTTTCTCCTAGAAGTTTCACAGTTTTACCATTTACAATTTGGTATATGATTCATTTTGAGTTGATGCTTGTGTATGGTGTGATGTAAGGGTGAAAGTTCATATTTTTCCAAAGGGATATCCAGTTGACCCTTTGGAAAACTTTGCTGAGAAGACTATCCTTTCCCCATTAAATTATCTTGGCAACTTCCTCAAAATTCATTTGACCATATATATGTAAGTCTTTTCCTGGGATCTCTGTTCTAATACATATATATATCCATAGCATTGTAATGAAGTCTTGAAATCAGATAGGGTTAGTTCTCCAACTTTGTTTTCCTTTCCTAAAATTGTTTTTGCTATTCTAGATCCTTTAATTTTCATATAAATTTTGGTATCATCCAGTCACTTTCTTTAAAAACAAAAAAGACTTCTGAATATTGATTAGTGTTGCATTGAATCTATAGCTTCAATTTGGGAAAAATTAACAACATTATTGAATTTTTCAATCCACAAACATGGTATATCTCTTCATGTATTTAAATATTCTTTAATTTCTCTAAGCAAATTTTGTGTTTTTCAGTGTGTAGGTCTTCTGTATGTTTTGATAAATTCATTGCTTAGTTTTTAATGTTTTCTGCTATTCTAAATGACCTTTTAAAAATTTCATTTTCTAATTGATCATTGCCAGTATATAGAAATACAATTAATTTTCACATATTGACCTTCTATCCTGGGCCCTTAATAAACTGACTTATTAGTTCTAGTAGGGTTTGGGTTTTTTTGTAGATTCTTTAGGATTCTTTACATACACAAAAATGCTTTCTGCAAATAAAGACAGTTTTATTTTTTCCTTTCCAATCTGTATGCCTTTTCTTTCTTTTACTTGCCCTATTGCATTGGGTAGAATTTCCAGGGCAAAACTGACTAGAAATGATGAGAGTGGCCATCCTTGCCTTGTTTCTGATCTTTTCTGAGGGAAAGCATTTAGTCTTCCACCATTAAGCTTCCATAGATACATTTTAGCAGATTGAGGAAGTTCCCTCTACTTCTAGTTTGTTGAGAGTTTTTATCACGAATGAGTGTTAAATTTTGTCAAAAATTTTTTCATCTATTGAAATGATTATATGACTTTTCTATTTTACTCTGTTAATATGGTAAATTACCCAGATTGATTTTTAAATGTTTAATCATCTTTGCATTTTTATAATATACTCAACTTGGTCATCAGATTCCAGCTTTTCTATATTGCTGGATTCAATATGCTAATATTATGTAAAAGATTTTTTGTATGTATGTTTGTGAAGGATCTTTGTCTGTTGTTTACTTTCCTTATAATTTCTTTGTCTTGTGTGGTTATTAGGGTAACAGCTTTTGGTTTCATTGATTTTTCTCTATTATTTATCCATTTCATTAATTTCCACTCTCATCTTTATTTCCTTCCTTCTGCCTATTTTGGGTTTAATTTACTCTTCTTTTTCTAACTTCTTAAGGTTGGAGCTTAGATAATTGACTTTTATAGTTTTTTACAAACTATAGTTTGTGAGAACAAAAGTTTTCACATTTTTTTCTAATATAAATATTTAAATAAGTAAATTTTACTGATCTTTAGCTGCATCCAACTAATTTTGGATGTTATGTTTCCATTAAAGTTCAGTTCAAAATATTTTCTAATACATCTTGCAATTTCTTCTTTCACCCATGGATTATTTAAAAGTATGTTAATTTCCAAATATTTGAGGACTACTCAAAATCTTTTTGTCATCAATTTGTAATTTAATTTTATTATGATCCAAGAACATAGTTTGTATGGTTTCTATTTTTTTTATTTGTTAAAATTTGTTTTATAGCACAGGATATAGTCTATCTTGGGGACTGTTCCTTGCACACCTGAAAACAATGTGTATTCTACTGTTAGTGTTTGTTGTGTCTTATAATTGTCATCTAGATCAAGTTGGTTGATAGTGTTGTTCAGGCCTCTGTATCCTTACTGATTCTTTGTCTACTCATTCTATCAGTCACTCACAGAGGAGAGTTGACATTTCTAACTACAGATATGGATTTTTCTTTTTCCTTTCAGGTATATCAGTTTTGTATCATGTATTGTTTCATATATTAAGCTGTATTATTACCTGCACACTTTTTTTTTTTTACTTTTTATTTCAAAATCATTACTGATTTACAGGAAGTTGCAAAAATAGTACAGAGAGGTCTCATGTATCCATTGCCCAGCTTTCCCCAATAGTAATATCTTACATTACTGTAATATATAATATCAAAACCAGGAAATTAACATTGCTACAATCTACAGACTTTATTCAAATTTCAACAGTTTTTACATGCACTCATTTAGTGTGTGTGTGTATGAATAGTTCCATGCAACTTTATCATCTGCATAGATTTGTGTAACCACCATCACAATCAAATATAGAACTGTTCCAGCACCACAGAGAACTCCCTCAGATTGCCTTAACCCCTGCCACTAATCTGTTCACCACTCCTATAAATTTGTCATTTTGAAAACGTTATATAAATGGTACTATACAGTATGCAACATTTTGAGATTGGCTTTTTTTTTTCTCACTCAGGATAATGCCCTTGAGATCCATCAAGGTTGTTGTAGGTATCAAGAGTTTGTTTCTTTTTATTGCTGAGTAGTATTCCATTATATAGATATACTACAGTTAGTTTATCCATTCACTTCTTGGAAGACATTTGGGTTGTTTCCAGTTTGGGGCTATTACAAATAAAGCTGCTATGAACATTGTGTAAAAGTTTTTGTGAAACAAGTTTACATCTCTCTGGCATATATGCTCAGGAGTGCAATTGCTCTATCAGATGGTAAGTGTATGTTTACTTTCATAAGCAACTACCAAACTATTTTCCAGGGGACTGTACCATTTTGCATTCCCACCTGCAATTTATGAGAGATCCAGTTTTTCCATATTCTCACCAGCATTTGGTATTGTCACTAGTTTTTATTTTAGCTTTTCTAATAGGTGTATGATACCTCGTTGTGGTTTTAATTTGCATTTCTATAATGGCTAATGATAATGAACATCTTTTCATATGCTTATTTGTCATCACTTCTTTAGTGAGAAGTCTGTTTTTGTGTTTTGCCTATTTTCTAACTGGATTTTTTTCTTACTGTTAAATTTTGAGAGTTCTTTATATATTCTAGATATGAGTCATTTGTCAGACATGTGGTTTGGAAATATTGTCTTCCAGTCTATAGTTTGTCTGTTCATCCTCTTAACAGGATCTTCCCAAAGCAAAAGTTTTAAATTTCAATTAAGTACAATTTATTAATTTCATTTATGGATCATGCTTTTGCTATCATATCTAAGAACTGTTAACACGTTCCAAGTCCAAAAGATTTTTCTCCTACATTTTCTTCTCAAAGTTTTATAGTTTTAAGTTTATATTGGCACCTATGATCCATTTTGAGTTAATTTTTGTATAAAGTATGAGGTTTAGGTCGAGAGTCAATTTTTTATCCATGGATGACGAATGGCTTCATTATCACTTGTTGAAAAGGCTACCCTTCCTGCATTGAATCACTTTTGCACTTTGCCAAAAATCAGTTGGCCAAACAAAGCTGGAAGGAGAGGTATGCTGGGGATTTGAGGAAGATGCTTTTTTATTCCTCAGGAAATGTGAAGTATGCAGAAGCTGGTGGCAGCCATGTTAAGACCATAAGAGGAGGCAGGGAGCCTTAGCATGAAGCTATACCATTGTATGTTAAATAGAAGGAAAGAAATCAGGTCCTTGGTGACATACTTATGCCCCTGGATCAAAGTAATCATGACACCTACTTACTTCTGGACTTCAGTTGTGTGAGCCAATAAATCTTCTTTATGGCTTAAAAAAAAGCCCATTTGGCCATACTTATGTGTGGGTCTATTTCTGGGTTCTCTATTCTGTTTCACTGAACTGTGTGTGTATCTCTCTTCCAATACCACACTGCCTTGATTACTATAACTATATTGTAGGTCTTAAAATTGGTTACAGTAATTCCTCCCACTTTCTTTTTCTTTTTCAAGAGTGTTTTAGCTATTCTGGGGCCTGTGCCTTTACATGTAAATTTTAGAATAAGCTTGTCTATATTATAAAAAACCTCTTGCTCATATTTTGATAGGAAGCATGTTAAACCTAGAGATCAAAATAGGGGAAATTGACATCTTTACTATCTTGAATATTCCAATCCATGAATATTGTATGTCTCCATCTCCATTTATTTAGATATTCTTTGATTTCTTTCATCAGCATTTTGTAAGTTTCAGCCTACAAGTTCTGTGCATATTTTGTTAGAGTTACACCTAAGAATTTCATTTTTTGAGCAATTGTAAATAGCATTGGGTTCTAATTCCAATTTCCACATGTTCATTGATGGTATATAGAAATACAATTGATTTTTATATGTTGATCTTGTATCCTGTGACCTTGCTGAAGTCACTTATTAGTCATAGGAGTTTTCTTGTAGATTACTTGGGATTTTCTATGTAGACAATCATGTCTTCTGCAGATAGACAGTATTACTTCTTCCTTTCAATCTGTACATCTTTTCTTTCTTTTTCTGGCCTTATTGCACTGGCTAGAAATCACATGTGATTTTTCTTCTTTAGCCTGTTGATATGGTGAATTATATTAACAAATTTTCAAATATTGAACCAGCCTTGCATCCCTGGAATAAACTCTACTTGGTTGTGGTGTAGAATTCTTTTTACATATTGCTGAATTCTACTTGCTAATATTTTGTTGAGGACTTCTGTATCAATATTCATGAGGGATATTGGTTTATAGTTTTTTTGTGTATGTGCTGTCTTTGTCTGGCCTTGATATCAGGGTAATATTTCATAAAATGAATTGGAAAGTGTTTTCTCCTCATCTATTTTCTGGAAGAGATTGTGTAGAATTGGTGCTAATTCTTCTTTAAAAATTTGGTAGAATTCTCCAGTGCAACTGTCTGGGCCTGGACATTTTGGGGGGAATTTTTAAACTATTAATTCAATTTCTCTATTAGCATGGGACTATTTAAATTATCCAGTTTATATTGTGTGAGTTGTGGTAGCTTTTATTTTTGAGCAATTGGTCCATTTCATCTAAATTGTTGAGTTTATGTGCATAAAGTTGTTCATAATATTCCCTTATATTCCTTTTAATGTCTGTGAGGTCTGTAGTGATATCCCCTGTTTCATTGTGGATATTGGTTTGTCAGTCTTGCTAGAGTTTGTTGATTTGTTGATTTACCAATTTTATTGGTTTTCAAAGAACCAGTTTTTTGTGCCTTTGATTTTCTCTATTGTTTTTCTGTTTTCAATTTTATTGATTTCTATTTTTCTTTTTAAATAGCTTTATTGAGGTATAATTTACATATCATAAACTTCACTCATTTTAAGGGTATAGTTTGACAAGTTTTAGTAAATTTGTACAGTTGTGTAACCATTCTATCTAGTTTTAGAACATTTGCTTCACCCCAGAGATTTCCTTTGTGCCTGTTTGCAGTCAATTCCCACTCCCCTTCCCCACCCCAGCCCAGGAAACCACTGATCTGCTTTCAGTCTCTCTAGTTTTTCCTTTTCTAGAAATTTCATATAAATATAATCATGCAATATGTAGTTTTTTTATGTATTGGCGTCTTTCACTTGGCTTTTGTGGGGGGTGGGGTGAGGAAGATTAGCCCTGAGCTAACATCCATTGCCAATCCTCCTCTTTTTGCTGAGAAAGATTGGCCCTGGATTGACATCCATGCCCATCTTCCCCTACCTTATCTGGGATGCCGCCACAGCATGGCTTGACAAGTGGTGCATCGGTCTGCTCCCAGGATCCAAACCAGCGAACCCCGGGCCACTGAAGCAGAGTGCATGAACTTAACTGCTACGGCACCAGGCCGGCCCCTCACTTGGCATATTTTTTGAGGTTCATCCATATTGTAGCATGTATCAGCACTTCATTCCTTTTATTGTTGAACAGTATTTCACTGTATGGATATACCACATTTTGTTTCCATTCATTTATTGATGGACATTGATGGAATTGATTCCAGTTTTTGGCTTTTAATGAAAAATGTTGATATGAACATTTGCTACAAGTCTTTGTATGAACATATGCTTTAATTCCTCTTGGGTATATACCTGGGAGCTCAATTTCATTGATTTCTGCTTTTGTATTTGTTATTTCTTTGCTTATGCTTGCTTTGTGTTTATTTTGCTCTTCTTTTTCTAGTTTCTTGGAGTAGGATCATAGTTTATTGATTTGAGACCCTTTATCTTTAGTGCTATACATTTCCCTCTCAGGACTGCTTTAGTTGCATCTCATAAATGTTGATATGTTATATTTTCATTTCCATTCAGTTCAATGTATTTTTAAATTCCCTTTGAGACTTACTTCTTGATCCATGGATTATTTAGAACTGTGTTGTTTTATTTCCAAGTGTTTGGAGATTTTCCTGTTATCTTTCTGTTACTGATTTTTGGTTTAACTCCAGGATAATCAAAGCATATATTCTATGTGATTTCCTTTCTTTAAATTTGTTGAGCTTTGGTTTCTGAACCTGTATATGATCAGAATGTTCCATGGGTGGTTGAAAAGAATATGTATTCTGTTGTTGGGTGGTATGTTCTCTTCGTGTCAATTTGTTAATGATGCTGTTCTTCTATATCGTTGTTAATAATTCTATCAATTGTTGAAAGAGTTTTATCAATTGTTGTTCACTTCTACATCCTTGTTAGTAGTTCTGTCAATTATTGACAAATTGTTGAAGTCTCTAACTATAATGGTGGATTTGTCTGTTTTACCTTTTAATTATATCAGTTTTAGCTTCATGTATTTTGCAGTTTTGTTGTTTGGTACATACACAGTTAAGATGGCTATGTCTTCCTGGTAGATTGACCCTTTTATCATTATACGATGTCCCTCTTTGTCCCTGGTAATTTTCTTTGGATAAACAGACATTTAAGATTGTTAAATCTTCTTGATACTTGATAAATTGACCTTTTTGTCGTTTTGAAATGTCTCTATCTCTGCTAATATATCATGTCTCAAGGCCTCCTTTTCTCTGATATTAATATAGCCACTCCAGCTTTCTTATAATTAGTGTCTGCATGGTACACCTTTTTCCATTCTTTATCTATAAAGTGCATTGTCTGTAGACAGGATAGATATAGTTGGGTCTTGCTTTTTTATCCATCTCTGACTTTTAATTGCAATGTTCAGACCACTTACATTTGATATAATACTGATATGATTATGTCTACCATTTTGCTCTTTGGTTTTTTTTTTTTTCTTATCCCATCAGTTGTTTATTTCTTCTTTCATCTTTTCCTGCCTTCTTTTAGATTGAGTATTGTTCAGTATTCCATTTTGTCTCTGATATTAGTTTATTATTTATAATATGCACCTTTAACTTACCATAAATATAATATAATTCTAATAATATTATACCATTTCACATACAATGTAAGTACCCTTTAACAATATAGTTCCATTTTCCTCCTCTGGTTTTTTGAGCTATTGTCACACATTTTACTTCTGCACATATTTTAAGCCCCACAATATGTTATTATTTTTGCTTTAAATAATTTGCTTCAAATAATTTAAATTATTTCTTAAAGAAATTAAAAAGTGAGAAGAAAAGTCTTTTATATGTAACCTACACTTTTATCATCTGTGTCACTAATTTCTTTACATAGATCCAAGTTTCCATCTGGTGTTATTTTCCTTCAGATTAAAGAACTTCCTTTAATATTTCTTGCAGTATAGATCTGCTGGTTGCACATTTTCTCAGTTTTTGTTTGTCTAAAAAAAATCTTTATTTCACCTTCATTTTTGAAAGACACTTTTGCTGGTTATAGAATTCTAGGCTGACAATTTTTTTTTCTTTCAGCACTTTAAAGATATTGTTCCTCTCTCTCCTGCCTTGCATTGTTTCTGGTGAGAAGTCTACAATCTTTCTTATCTTTGTTGCTCTCTATTTAATGTTTCTTTTCCTCTGACTACTTTGGAATTTTTCCCTTTATCAGTGGTTTTCAGAAATTTGATTATGATGCTTTGGTGTGTTTTTCTTTACATTTATCCTACTTGTGGTTCGTTGAGATTCTTGATTCTGTAGGTCTATAATTTTCTTTAGGTTTAGGAAGTTTTAGGCTATATTTATTCAAATATTATTTATCACACACATACACACACACAATTATGGAACTCCAATTTCACTTATGTTAGACCACTTGATATTTTCCCACAGGTTGCTGAAGCTCTGTTCTTTTTTTTCCCAATCTGTTTCCTCAGTGTGTTTCAGTTTGGGTAGTTTCTATTGCAATGTCTTCAAGTTAGGTGATCTTTTCTTCTTTAGTGTCTGTCTGCTGCTAATCCCATGTAGTTAAGTTTTCATTTCATTTATTGTATCTTTCACCTCTGGAAGTTCCATTTCATTCTTTCATTTCTCTCATTATCTACATGTTTTCCTTTAAATTCTTGAGAACATTTACAATAGCTGTTTCAAAGTCCTTGTCTGCTAATTTCATCACCTCTGTCATTTATAGTGATGATTTTCTTTCTGGTTTCAGATCACAATTTGCTGCTTATTTGCATGTCTAGTAAGTTTTTATTGGATGGCAGACATTGTAAATGCTACATTGTTGAGTGTTTGGATTTTGTTGTCTTTCTTTAAGAAGTACAGATGGTCTCTAACTTACGATGGTTTGAATTACGATTTTTCAACTTTACAATGGTGTGAAAGTGATACTCATTCAGTAGAAACTGTACTTTGAATTTTGATCTTTTCCTGGGCTAGCAATATGTGGTACAATACTCTCTTATGATGCTGGACAGTGGCAGCGAGCCGCAGCTCCCAGTCAGCAATATGATCACGAGTGGAAACAACCGATACACTTACAACCATTCTGTACCCATACAACCATTCAATTTTTTCACTTTCAGTACAGTATTCAATAAATTACATGAGCTGTTCAACACTTTATTATAAAATAGGTTTGTGTTAGATGATTTTGCCCAACTGCAGGCTAATGTAATATTCTGAGCACATTTAAGGTAGGCTAGGCTAAGCTATGATGTTCAGTAGGTTAGGTGTATTAAATGCATTTTTGACTTAATGATATTTTCAACTTACGATGGGTTTATTGGGACGTAACTTCATCATAAGTCAAGAAAGATCTGTATTGAAGTTTGTTTTGGAAGGCAATTAAGTTATTTGCAGATCAGGTTGATCTTTTCAAGGCTTAGTTTTAAGCTCTGCTAGGGCAGGTCTATAGAAGCCTTTGCCTTGGGCTAGTTCAGCCCTACTACTAAGTTGTGACTTTCTTTTTGCTCTGAGTGTTCAGCAGGGACTCTGATTCTGGCTGAATGGAATTCAAATATTTCCCATCCCTGTGTGAGCTCTGGGAATTCTTCAGCTAATAGCTCCCTTGACAGTTGCTCTTTGCCCAGCTTCGGAAGAGTGTCAGTCTATGCACACTTAGATTATTATTCAGCCAAAGTCTCAATGAGATCTTTATCCAGATTTCTGGAGTTCTTTGTGTAGCTCCAATCTCTCTGATATTCAATCCCACAAATTCTAGCTGCCTTAGTCTCCTCAAATTCTAATTTCTACCCCTTAACTCAGCCAGGCCATTGTGTTATTCTTCAATTTCCCCTTCCCTGCCCCATGGTCTTAAAATTGCCTCTAGGCAAAATACCAGAGATCCTAGAACTCACCTCCTTTGCTTTCCTTCTCTTGGTCTTGCACTCCTTTTGAGCCAATGTCTAAAAGCAATTTCCACATATTTTCATCAATTTTCTAGTTGTTTGTAGTGGAATGGCTAGTTCCACATGGTGAAAAGCAAAAGTTTTCATTTTGCTTTTTGAACTAACAATATATCCTGGAAATCTTCTATATCAATTTATAGAGATCTTTGTGGGGGTTTTTTTCATATAGCTTCATAAAACTCCATTGTATTTGTACATATCATACTCTATTCAACAAGTCTATAGTTTGTCATTTAGGTAGTTTCCAATCTTTTTTGCAATGACAAATAATGCTGTAACAAATAACCTGGTGCATATGTATTTTAATAATTTTTGATGTGTATATTCAGAGTAAATTCCTGAAAGTGTGATTGCTAGGTCATAGAGTATGCATATGGATTATTGTTAGATATAATTATTTCCCTCCATATAGACTATTTTGCATTCCTACCAATAGATGAGAATGCTTATTTTCCCATAGCCTCATCTCCAGAGTATGTTGTTAAGCTTTTAAATTTTTACCAATCTGGTCAGTAAAAAAATAATCTCAAAATAGTCTTGATTAGAATTTTCTCTCATTATGATTGAAGTTAAATATCTTTTCATAGCTTAAGAGCTAGTTTATCTCTTTTTAAAAATTGTCTATTTGTGTCTTGTGTTCATTTTTCTATTATATTTTTTGAGTGTTTTGTCCTAAAATTTTAAAAAGTTTTTTATACATTTAGCCCTTTGTCCAAGATATAAGTCACAAATATTTTCTTCCAGTATGTCATTTGCCTCTCACTTTTGCTTATAGTATTTTTTTTTTTTTTGCAATGCAACCTTTTTTCTCCTTTATTTTTATGTAATCAAATGAATCAGTCTTGTATTGCATTTAGGTTTTGAGTCACAGTTAGAAAGCCTTGCCCCACACTCAGGTTATAGAAAAATTCATCAGTTTTCTTCTAGTACTTGTATGGTTTTTTCGTTTTTACATTTAGATATCTGATCTATATGGACTTTATTCTTGTGTGTGCTGAGGTATGGAACTAATTTTATCTTTTTTTCTGAGTGGCTATCCAGTTGTCCCAAAACCATTTAACAAAAACTTCATCTTTGTCCCAGTGATTTGAGATAGCATCTTTATCATGTACTAAACTTCCAACTGGCAATAGCCAAAAGGTTTTCATGATCAGAAAGCCACACTTCTTTCTCACTCAATGTTACCATTATATGTTGAAGTGAATTACTTCATTTAGAAAAAATAACTCAGACATACAAGGCTACCCATTTGGTGAGAATGGATAACTTAGATAAAATAATAACAACATGCTGGGGAAAAGTTGAACAAATTCTCTTTATGTAAGGAGAATTTAGGTCTTTGGGGAGATTTTCATGTGGTCAAATTTAGTAATTTTTTGCAGCTAGTTTCTTGGCATATTTAAGCTTTGTGATACAATAAACATTAAGAGAGTACTAATGTGATTAAGATTAGAAGAGAATAGCACTCAAATGGAAGAAGAGGTAAACATCTCTTGTTCCTTAAACTTTTGACCCCTAAAAATCACTGATTGTAGTTTCAAAATATTTTGATGAGATAATTTCTTCTTGTTCTAAGGGTAGATAGAATGGAGGTCTTATAAAATTTATTCTTAAGATTCATAGAAAATCTTTTCAAATCAAAGTATGCAAAACATTTTTTAGTATAAATAAACTTCAGATAAAAATTAAGGCTAAACCATTCAGCTTCTTCACTGAATCCTTGAATCTCCCACCTGTCTAAATTGTGATACATGTTTGATTGATTTATTGGTCATCTGTTTCTACACCATTTCTCCTCAAATGATCCCTTAACTTGACCTTAGGATGTTCCTCAAATAGGCAAATTAGATTGAATTGAAAGATTACTAGATGATATTTAGGATTTTAAGGGGATAACACATATATGTTTTTCCTTCAATGCAGTAATCTAATAGTATCATGAGTAGGCTTTTCTGATATTAGTGACCTTCTGGGAATAAATAATATTAGGTAACTATCTAACATTAAAAAATAATATTAGGTAATATTTATGGAGCACTTCCTCTGTGCCAGGCAAGGCCAGCATCATGGGCGTGTGACCTGTGCAGTCAGACTGGTCCCCATTCTTAGAAGGACCCTGAATTTGGATTAATGCTATCACCATCTTTAAATTAGTAACAATTTTTAAACAAGGAGCCCCCTATTTTCATTTTGCATTGTCCCCACAAATTATGTAGCCAGTCCAGGTACTGAGCATTATGTTTATCAAGGAGAGTATATAATTTAATTTATATTTTTGAAAGGTCCCTCAGGTTTCTGCATGTGAAATGGAGTTTAAGGAAAGCAAAAAAGGAAATAAAAAGACCACAGAGGAAGCTATGACAGTATTTAAGGTGGCTTTGACTCAGGTGGTGGCAGTAAAGAGGGAAGGTAATTGAAAGATTTAAAATGTATTTTGGAGGTAGCAAGCATTGGCATGAACTGGTAATGAACTGAATGTGGGGATGTAGAAAAAGATGTTAAGAATGACTTGGAAATTTTTGACTGGACTAGAAGTGCCCCTTATCAGATGAGGAAGGTTGGAAAAACAACAGATTTGAGGGTGTAGTTAAGAGTTGGGTTTGATATTATGCTAAGTGAAAGAAGCCAGATACAAAAGGCTATGTGTTTTATAATTCCCTTTTTATGAAATTTCAAAAAGGCAAAAGAACATAGAGAGTAGATCAGTGGTTGCCTGAGGCTGGGGGTAGGAGCAAGGATTGCATACAGACAGGCATGGGGGAATCTTGGCGGGGGTAGGGGGGTGGGTGATGGGAGTATTCTAAAACTGGATTGTGGTGTTGGTTGCATAACTGTATAAATTTACTAAAAATCATTGATTGTCTAGATGAACTCTATGGTAAGCAGAAAGCTGTTAAAAGATTAAAATAAGAGATTGAGATGCCTGTGGTTATGTCAAGGAGTACTATTATGATTACCATTTTACACATAAAGAAAATAAAAGAGAAGTTAGAAATGAAACCTTCATGGTTACATAGCTACTAAGTGTAATATCCACTATTGGAACACAAGTCTTTTAGACACTAAGGCTTCACTCTTGACCACTATAATATATTTACTTTCTATTTTAAAATTATATTTGCTGCATCTCATTGATCAGAGGTTCTCTTGAAATTATAAAACAGAGAGAAAAGAAGATAGAGACTAGAAAATTGTACTGATCCTGTACACTGGTGCTTCCATTTCCCCTGGATATGGGTGACATGGGAAGTTATACCATCTTTGTTTTTTTTCCAGTGTGAGTTATGTTACCACACCTTACTTGGCTCTTTGGCAAACTATGTTTTCTCTTCCAAATCATTAGGTTAAGAAATAGTTTCATTAGGCCCACTGGTAGCTTGAAAGAGTTACTGTATCTTCCAAAAATGCTTGCCTCTAGGGGAAATGGATGCACACACAAATGAATATATATATAGTCCTTAGTGCATTTTATGCTTACTATGCCATTAGCATGAAGATTGGTATATTAATAAGCATTAAATATAGGGAGATGTTGGTCAAAGGGTATAAACTTTCAGTTGTAAGATGAATAAGTTCTGGGAATCGGACGTACAGCATGGTGACTAGAGTTAACAGTACTGTAGTGTATACTTGAAATTTACTAAGACAGTAGACCTTAAATGTTCTCACCACACACACACACACAAGGTAACTAGGCGAGGTGATGGATGTGTTAACTATATTGTGATAATCATTTCACAATATATACATGTGTTAAATCATCACATTGTACATCTTAAGTTTATACAATTTTACTTGTCAAGTATACTTCAATAAAGCTGGGAGGAAAAAAGGCATTAAGTGCCTACTGTACTAGACACTGGGGATACAAGTGATCATCAAAACAGGCACAGTCTCTGCCCTCCTGCAGCTTTTTTTTAGTGGGAAAGACAGATATTATGCTGAAACAAAAATGTAATTATAAAATTTTAAATAGTGCTGGGTTCAACAAAGGAAAATATAAGGTGCCCTGAGAGAGCACAACAAGGATCCTGGTTTTAACTGGGCCCTAAAGGAAGACCCCTATTAGGAAGTAACGTTTAAACTGAGACCAGAAGGATTTGTAGAAATTAGCAAGGCAAAGGGAGGGAAGGGAAAGCAGCCTTCCTAGGAGAGGAGCAGCCTGCATGAAGACCCTGAGACACAAAAGAGCTTGGCTGATGACCACACTGAAAGCAGTGTAAATGGATTATTGAGAGGAGAAGGCATGAGAACTTGGATATTATGCAAAGAATTTGGTATTTTATTTCAAAACCAGTAAGATATTACTGAGGAGTTTTGAGCTGGAGACTAATATGATCCAATTAAAATTTTACGATCACTCTGGCTACTGTGGATAGTGGATCCAAGAGGGTTCTGCTGGCTTATGAAGAGGTCTTAGGAAAACTATGGACCTTGTTACTAATGGGAAAACTACTTCAACTTTTAAAAGCTAGTTTTCAAAAACCAGATTGTCAATTAAGTGATGGTAAATGAGAAAAGAATGATTGATAAATCAGTATAGCTCTGAATAACCCACTAGATGAGTGCTTCTCAAACTTGAATGTACACTCAGATCATCCAGGTATTCTGTTAGAATGCAAATTCTGGTTCGGTAGGTCTGGAGTAGGGCGTTTCTGCATTGCTAACAAGCTCCTGGGTGATGCCTATGCCATTGGTCCTTGGCTCACACTTTGAGTAACAAGTGACTGGGCTATATTCTATATTTTAAATTCCACACATACTCTATAGAATATATTTTATCTTCTAATACCTATCAGCCTTCTTGGTGGTCTGGCCAATTATCAAAGTTGAGTATTTAAAACTGGGGGGGTTTAAGAGATGAATTAAAGTATTGAGGACATGGAGAGACAGGTCAAATATGGCTTTTCATCTCTTCAATAAATATTCTATATATACTTACTTCCTACCTACCTAACTACCCTGTCTGCCTACCTCCTTGCCTCAAAGTTCAGTTACAGTTCAAAAAGGACTATATGCAATCAAAGTGATGTCCAAGACAAGTATACAGAAATAGACTGTACATCTAGTATCTAATGGGGTGATCTGCATAATTAATTGAGGCTTACTCTGTGACAGGTATTTGATCTGCCTTATTCATTTAGTAGGATAGGAACCCAGGAACCCTCAGAGGGTAGTTTCTTGTCCAAGGATGTACAACTCAGCTCTGACTTATTTCATAGTGGACTCTCGTATTCATTATCCTAATCATTGCTATTTTGTTTGGTGACTACCATCCTAAATACAGAAAACTCAAGGCTCTTTATTCTATAACTAAAGGCTTTGTATTTCTGCCATGTCTCAATCGTTTTATAAAGCTCCTAGGTGGTAAATAGGCCTGGTTTTTTTCCTTTTTCTTTTATTTGGGGGGGGGGAGGAGGATGTTATCCTTTATTAGCAATGCAACTTCTCTATGTGACATATGAACACAAGATCTTGGGAAATGATTGATTAAGAAAAGGAAACGTATGAGATTATGCTTTATGATTGAGATCATCCTCGCTGGGAAAGACAGGGTAGGAAAATTTCACATTGCCCCTGGTTCTTAAGCAATGAGAGCTAAAAACAACATCCAGTTGTAAAAGAAACCTGAATTGTATTTTTAATTTCATAAAACAGAGTTAAACCAAACAGCTCCTGTTGATTTTCTTTACCGAGGAAGCGACAGGGAATTCTACATCCTCATTTGGTAAGAGATAAAACTGAAATTATTAACATCTCCACAGAAATGCTAAATGCCTCCTTATAAATAGAGCCCGGCTAGATAGGTTTTACCAGTCCTCCAGCCGACCAAGGATGTTAGTGTTTCTCCAGACAACGTCGTGTCGTTTTCGGTTTGGTTTGATCTCCCTTCTTGCAATTGAAGAAAGCGATTAAAGTGTTTAATAGGCCTTGGTTTGGCTTGAAGACTTGCAGAACCGTCAGCTTTATCGCCCTGCTTTCCAGGCTAAGGTAGGTTTCCGACGTAGGGATACTGCCAAGGCGCTTCAGCCGGCCGTAAACTCTGGAAGGTAGCCAAAGGAAAGTGAAGTTCCTGGCGCTAGCGCTTGTCCGGCTCAGAGAGCCCGGCGCTAGCGCATTCTTCGTGCAGTTATTGGCTGGGACTCTGCGTGCCGCTGTCGGCCAATGAAGACGCTGGAGATCTGGCCCCGGCCCGTCCCCTCTCGGCGCCCCGGGATGAGGCAGAGAACGAACAGCCGGCGAGCAAATCAACGGCACCCAGAAAGCCATGTCCGACTCGGCGCCGAGCGCCCAAGCGCTAACCCGCTGAAAGTTTCTCAGCGAAAAAGCAGGGACGATCTGGACCCCGCTAAGAGAAACTGCCTTTGAGTGAAATGGTCCCAGAGGCCTGGAGGAGCGGACTGGTAAGCACAGGGAGAGTGGTGGGAGTTTTGCTTCTGCTTGGTGCCTTGCACAAGGCTTCCGCCGTCATTCGCTATGAGATCCTGGAGGAAAGAGAGAAGGGTTTCGCGGTGGGCAAAGTGGTCACGGACCTTGGCTTGGATCTCGGCAGCCTGTCAGCCCGCAGGCTCCGGGTGGTGTCTGGAGGTAGCGGAAGATTCTTTGAGGTGAACCGGGAGACCGGAGAGATGTTCGTGAACGACCGTCTGGATCGAGAGGAGCTTTGTGGGACACTGCCCTCCTGCACCGTAACTCTGGAGTTGGTAGTGGAAAGCCCGCTAGAGCTGTTCAGCGCGGAAGTGGTGATCCAGGATATCAACGACAACAATCCCGCTTTCCCTACCCGGGAAATGAAATTGGAGATTAGCGAGGCCGTGGCGCCGGGCACGCGCTTTCCGCTCGAGAGCGCGCACGATCCGGATGTGGGAAGCAACTCTTTACAAACCTACGAGCTGAGCCGAAACGAGTACTTTGCGCTTCGCGTGCAGACGCGGGAGGACAGCACCAAGTACGCGGAGCTGGTGCTGGAGCGCGCCCTGGACCGGGAGCGAGAGCCAAGTCTCCAGTTGGTGCTGTCAGCGTTGGACGGAGGAACCCCGGCTCGCTCCGCCAGCCTTCCTATTCGCATCACCGTGCTGGACGCGAATGACAATACGCCCGCCTTCAACCAGTCCTTGTACCGGGCGCGCGTCCTGGAGGATGCAGCCCCCGGCACTCGCGTGGTGCAAGTCCGCGCAACGGATCTGGATGAAGGCCCCAACGGTGAAATAATTTACTCCTTCGGTAGCCACAACCGCGCCGGGGTGCGGGAATTATTCTCCTTAGACCTTGTAACCGGGGTGCTGACAATCAAAGGTCGACTGGATTTCGAAGACACAAAACTTCACGAGATTTACATACAGGCCAAAGACAAGGGCGCCAATCCCGAAGGAGCACATTGCAAAGTTTTGGTAGAGGTTGTGGACGTGAATGACAATGCCCCGGAGATCACAGTCACCTCCGTGTACAGCCCAGTCCCCGAGGATGCCCCTCTAGGAACTGTCATCGCTTTGCTCAGTGTGACTGATCTGGATGCTGGGGAGAACGGGCTGGTGACTTGCGAGGTTCCATCAGGTCTCCCCTTCAGCCTTACTTCTTCTCTCAAGAATTACTTTACTTTGAAAACCAGTGCAGCCCTGGATCGAGAGACTGTGCCAGAATACAACCTCAGCATCACGGCTCGAGACTCGGGAGCCCCTTCCCTCTCAGTCCTTACGACAGTGCGGGTGCAAGTGTCCGACATCAACGACAACCCTCCACAATCTTCCCAATCTTCCTATGACGTTTACGTTGAGGAAAATAATCTTCCCGGGGTTCCAATACTAAATCTAAGTGTCTGGGACCCCGACGCCCCGCAGAATGCTCGCCTTTCCTTCTTTCTCTTGGAGCAAGGAGCTGAAACCGGGCTAGTGGGTCGCTATTTCACGATAAATCGTGACAGTGGCGTCGTGTCATCCTTAGTGCCCCTGGACTATGAAGATCGGCGGGAGTTCGAATTAATAGCTCATATCAGCGACGGGGGCACTCCGGTCTTGACCACCAATATCAGTGTAAACATATTTGTCACTGATCGCAATGACAACGCCCCCCAGGTCCTATACCCCCGGGCTGGCGGGAGTTCAGTGGAGATGCTGCCTCGAGGTACCGCCGCTGGCCACGTGGTCACGCGGGTGGTAGGCTGGGACCCAGATGCAGGGCACAATGCCTGGCTCTCATACAGCCTCCTGGGAGCCCCCAACCAGAGCCTTTTTGCCGTGGGGCTTCACACGGGTCAAGTCAGCACTGCTCGCCCAGTTCAGGACACAGATTCGCTCAGGCAGACTCTCACGGTCTTGATCAAAGATAATGGGGAGCCATCGCTGTCCACCACCGCGACCGTGACTGTGTCAGTAACCGAGGACTCTCCCGAAGCCCGGGCCGAGTTCCCCTCTGGCTCTGCCCCTCGCGAGCAAAATAAAAATCTCACCTTTTATCTACTCCTCTCTCTAATCCTGGTCTCGGTGGGGTTCGCAGTCACAGTATTGGGAGTGATCATATTCAAAGTTTACAAGTGGAAACAGTCCAGAGACCTATACCGAGCTCCCGTGAGCTCCTTGTACCGAACACCAGGGCCCTCTCTGCACGCAGACGCCGTGCGGGGAGGCCTGATGTCGCCGCACCTTTACCATCAGGTGTACCTCACCACTGACTCGCGCCGCAGCGACCCGCTGCTGAAGAAGCCTGGTGCGGCCAGTCCACTGGCCAGCCGCCAGAACACGCTGCGCAGCTGTGATCCGGTGTTCTATAGGCAAGTGTTGGGTGCAGAGAGCTCCCCTCCCGGACAGGTAAGGGTTTGCAAGTCATCCCATAATGATATTAATGCTTTTTGATTCCCGCACCATGTTCTGGTAGGTATGAGCCATTTTTTTAGTGATGAAGTTGTTTTACATTTTCACCTGGCTCTTCCTAGAACAAACGTTGTGCCTTTGTGAAGGAGATGGCCCAGCTAGAGTGTGGTTTGTAGTCCCACAGATTGTGGAGTTAATTGACTCATCTGTGGACCCAATTCACACCCTCAGCACTCACTTGCCATCACAACTAACCAATCTTGCTAAGGGGCCTTTAAGTTTAAGATCCTACCACTCAGAGCTTAGCTTGGGGTCTTTTGCGTTGGGAGCAAGCTGCTGGATACCTCTAACCAGTGGCAGCCGCTAGGTATATAAAAACTACCTCATTCATCCATCTTGCAAATGATTGCCACATCTGCATTAAAACTAATGGTTTGCTGATAATTTTCCTTTGCCTATACAGATCCTGTACCTCATTCTCAGATGATTTTCTTTGGAAGAAATAAAATTTTAGGCATCCTTTAAATTTTATTTCAAGCACACTACTGGGAATGATGTGCATATTACTTATGAAATATTTTTATGTTATAGTAACGCATGTGCATTATAGAAAATTTGGAAAATGCATAAAAGTATAAAGAAAAAATTAAAACTAACTATAATCTTCAAATCCAAAGATAACCACCATTAATTATGAGTAATCATTTATTTTGAAAATAAATTCAGACAATCTAAAAGAACATAAAGTTCAAAATTAAAGTTCTTTTGTATGCCCAGTGTTATTCCCTATCCTTCCAGCATTATTTTTCTTAGGTATACACATAATGTGAAAGGTAGGTAAATTCATATCTTGAGAAAGGTAAAGCTTTCATTCATTCCAGATGGTGTGCAAGTGACTGCAAGGTCTTTGTCTTGGAGTGAAACCCACACACACTTCCAATTGTGGAGAACCATAGTTATTTTGTTACTAATAAGCAATAATTATTGCTACCAACCCTTAAATTTGACAGACAAATGAGGCTCCACCACTTACCAAATCCTTGGCCAAGTTAGTCTCCTTTCTAAGCCCGTTTCTCAGATGCAAAAAGGGAATAAAAAGGGTTTTATAAGATTAGTGCATGATATAATGCATGCACAGTGCCTAGTATATCATAAGTGTTAAAAAAATTCTTACTATTATTATTTTTATTTGTTCTTTACCCACCCCAAATCTTAAACACACCTTGGAAATGAGCAAATCTGGAGACAACAAAGATGACAAAGTAGAGGCATATATGGAAAGGCTAAGGAAGGATGAAAGCCAGAGAGAAGCAGCTGCTGCTCTTCTGGTTGGACTGGAAAACAACTGGCATTTTCTCTAGAACAATGTTCTCAAACTTGGTTACACACTAGAATTACCTAGGGACCTTTTAGAAATTCTGAAGCCCAGGCCACATCCCAGACCAGTTAAAGCACAATCTTGGGTGGGACACAAGCATCAGTATTTTTGAAAGTCCCCAAGTGATTCCAATGTGCAGACAAGTTTGAAAACCACTGCCCTAGAACCTGCCAGTCTATCAATTAGCGTATTTATGAAGTAAAGTATTATTCTGGTGTTCAGAGAACCAGAAGCCAGCCTTATTGGCCCAGGCTGAACTTAAAAAAAATTCTGTGATGTTATTTCCCAACCTTAAAACATTACATAGAATAGGTCTAGAAAAGCATTGTAGGGGAGACATAAGATGATATTTCAATCATTTAAAGAGAAAATCTTCCAAAACTACTAGCACTTGGGCAACTGTTCTTTCAAAATCTAGAGCTGGCCAATGGGTATGGGATTTCTTTTGGGGGGGGGGTGACAAAAACTTTCTACAAGCAGATTGTTGGTGATGGTTTCATCATTTTAGTATATATGAATATACTAAAAACTATTGAATTGTACACTTTAAATGGATGAATTGTATGGTATGTGATTTCATCTCAATAAAGCTGTTTAAAAAATCTAGGTCAAGTCAAGGATATGTAAGATTAAGGCTTTATGATGCTCCAGTTCTAGAAATACAGACTGTGTGCCTGTTTGTTTTGGTGTGAACTTGCAAATATAAATAATTGAGACCTATAGGAGGTCTAATTCCTGGCATTAGTAAAGGGCCAGTTTATGTTATAGGGCTGACAAACTGGTAGAAAAATCATTTAAGATGTTATAGAAAGAGGCTTTGTTTCTTTCCAGACAGACCAGGGGTGGAGTGGGGGGATACTAGTACTGCACAGACTAGTTGCTTAGCTTTAAACAAATCTATTAACCTCTCTGAACTCCAGTTTCCTCATCTATAAAATGAAGATAATACCTCTTTCAAAATTGTCATGAGAGTGAAAAGTAATGCATATAAAGTGTTTGTACTCAATATAAAGTACTCATCTAAAGTACAAGTATCAATAATATTTGTTGAATAGCAAACATAATATTTGTTGAATATCAATAATTCACCATTTATTGAGCATCCCTATGTGCCAGACATTGTAAAAGATGAAAATACAGTCCCTGCCATGGTACACAGAGTTCCATAGGAGACAAACATGCAAAAAAAATGATAATGGAAATTTGCATAATACAAGAAGCAATGGGAGCAAAGGGAAAGAAACACCTAAGCCAGCCTGGGGAAATCAGGAAGATTTCATAGATGTGATGATGCTTGAGCTTAGAACAAAAGATTGAGTAGTAGTTTGTCAAATAGTAAAGGGGAAAGGGGGGCAGGGAGGGGCCCTTGCAGAAAATTCTATGCAGAGAGATAATGATATTTCATTATTGCTGAACCTTCAAGTATGTTTGTAAAAGACAGAAAGTGAAGCCAGTAGGCAGGAGTTAGATCTTGAGTTTAGGCCACGCCAAGGAGTTTTTATTTTATTGTGTATAGTTGATAGTCATTGCAGAATTTTGAACTGACATACATATGATGTTATCAGGGGTTTTTTGTTTGTTTTAGAGAGATTATTCTGGCAGCCATAAGTGAAACGGATTGGGGATATTGAGACTGGAGACAAAGAGAACTGTTGAAGGCTATTATAATATTTGAGGAGAAGATTGATAAATGCTTGAACCACCACAGTGGCACTATAAATAGAGGGAGATGACTATAGTAAAATCATCAGGACTTGTTGATTACATGATATAGGGAGTCAGGGAGAGGAATGAGTCAAGGATGACCCTCCCTGCCCCTCCCTCATTCTGACTGAGGCAGCTGGGTGGATGATGGTGTCATTCACTGATAGTGAATCCTGGCATAAGAACACAGAAAGCCAGATCCGTCCCTTTGAGACCAGAATATTGGTTACTGGCCTCACCACAGTCAAAAGGATATTCCTAAGGATGAAGGGTTTGGAAGAAATCTGGGGAGGATAAGAACCCCAGGTTTTGCTGTTGGTTTTGGCAGCCAGTGGTAATCTAGGTGAGGATTCAGATGAGCTAAGAAATCTCATGTCCAGATCAGGCTGGATTTTCCTCTTTGTGCTCCGGTGTGTTTGCCACTCGGGTTACAGTTTGCTGCGTTTCTGCGTTTGTGCAAGGTGGTAGCCAGGCTCCTGGGAGGGTCTGGATCAGGGTGAGGGTGGAGTGAGAAAGTCTCCAGCTCCAAGAGGCTCCCTGGGGCTAAGTGAAAAGCTTGCTCTTTTGAAACAGTCTCTGTTGGTAATTAACAACATATCAAGCATACTGTGGTGTCAAATAAAGGGGATTTGTAGGCACAATGCTGATCTCAATCATTCAAGGAAGCTATTAAATTTGTGAACATTAGCATTCTGCTAGGTAATGACATCTAGTCCTTAGCACCTCCCAGACACACTGATTCTTTACTGATTTGGAACACCTCCCCTCTCCTAGCTTCCTCCACCTTGCTTCATCTCCTTCCATACTGTCCTTGAAATCAATGAATGACAATTTAGTATATCACTAGCAAGTGTCTGAATAACAGGGGTCTGGTTTCCGCTGCGTCGCCTGTTACAACAAAAACGTGTACTGCATAAATTTAATTGGCTACATTAAAGTGTAAGCCTTTTCTGCAAAGAGACGGATACATTTCAGTTCAATCTGCAGAGGGGCAGAGTTTTGAGTAATGGCAATGCTTCTAATTAGCTGAGGCTCTAATACAATCAGACTGAGGCAGAAGCTACTCATTTAGAATATTGGTGGATGACAACACTGGCTTGAACAAAGTGACCAGTCTCAAATGGCTACTCACTCTCTGGGCTGCAGGTTGCTAGCGCTCTGGCTGTCGCTGTTTTCCCCGCGGAAAAGGGGCGGGGGAAGTTGGTGTGTTAGGGAAAAAAAAAAAAACCTACATATATGTTGTCTGCCCCTCTATAGAGATAATAACCCGTGGAAAGAAATGCTGTTGAGCAGGAGGAAGGTGAAAAAATAGGTGGGTTTCTTGTTTTTTGTTTTGTGTGTGTGTCTGTTTTCCTCCAATGCTGCGACGCATTAACCCTGCTGCTATTGGGATGTTCTCTGCTCAGCCTATTGGCTGAGCCCAGGAGCCGCTGTCTGCCAATCGGGTGGTGGAAGGCAGACAAATCTACCCCGCCACCAGCAAAAAACGGCGCGTAACCCTTGCGGCGCCGGCCCAGCCGCGCCAGAGCTGGCGCGGGGAAAGGGAGATAGGTGTCTCCAGCTGCTGTGTCCGTTTGGGGCGGGTCGGCTTCTTCCGCTTCTCAGGACCAGGTAGAGAACTAGCAGGCGGCAGCAATGCTCCGCAAGGTGAGAAGCTGGGTAGAAATCTGCAGGGGGGCTACCCTTTTGTTCCTCTTTTGCCACCTGGGTTATGTTTTTGGGCAGATCCGCTACCCGGTCCCAGAGGAGTCACAGGAAGGGACTTTTGTAGGGAATGTCGCCCAAGATTTCCTGCTGGATACAGAGAGTCTGTCAGCTCGCAGGCTGCAGGTCGCTGGAGAGGTGAACCAAAGACACTTTCGTGTGGATTTGGACAGCGGAGCCCTGCTCATCAAGAATCCAATCGATCGAGAGGCACTGTGTGGGCTCAGTGCCAGCTGCATCGTGCCCCTGGAGTTTGTAACCGAAGGGCCTTTGGAAATGTACCGAGCAGAGGTAGAAATCGTGGATGTGAATGATCACGCCCCCCGATTTCCTCGGCAGCAGCTGGACTTGGAAATTGGAGAGGCAGCTCCTCCAGGACAGCGTTTCCCTTTGGAAAAGGCTCAGGATGCAGATGTGGGGAGCAACTCCATCGGCAGCTATAGACTAAGCTCCAATGAACACTTTGCACTGGATGTCAAGAAGCGCAGTGATGGCAGCCTGGTCCCAGAGCTGCTCCTGGAGAAGCCTTTGGATCGGGAGAAGCAATCAGACTACCGCCTGGTGCTGACTGCTGTGGATGGAGGCAACCCCCCGAGATCTGGCACCGCAGAACTCCGAGTATCAGTGCTGGACGTGAACGACAACGCCCCAGCCTTCCAGCAATCCAGCTACCGGATTAGCGTGTTGGAGAGCGCGCCGGCTGGCATGCTGCTCATCCAGCTCAATGCCTCTGACCCGGACCTGGGTCCCAGTGGTAACGTCACTTTTTCTTTCAGTGGTCACACCCCTGATCGTGTGAGAAATCTCTTTAGCCTGCACCCCACTACTGGAAAGCTTACCCTTCAGGGGCCCCTAGACTTCGAGAGTGAGAATTACTATGAATTTGATGTTCGGGCTCGTGATGGGGGTTCTCCAGCCATGGAGCAACATTGCAGCCTTCGGGTGGATCTCCTGGATGTAAATGACAATGCTCCCCACATCACGGTGACCTCAGAGCTTGGGACTCTCCCAGAGAGTGCAGAACCTGGCACTGTGGTGGCACTCATCAGTGTACAGGACCCCGACTCAGGGTCAAATGGAGATGTGAGCCTCCGTATTCCTGACCACTTGCCATTTGCCCTCAAGTCCGCCTTCAGAAACCAGTTCTCCCTGGTGACTGCTGGGCCTTTGGACCGAGAGGCCAAATCCAGCTATGACATCATGGTCACTGCTTCTGATGCTGGGAACCCTCCTCTGAGTACCCAGAGGACTATTTTCCTCAATATTTCGGATGTGAATGATAACCCACCCTCCTTCTTCCAGAGGTCACATGAGGTGTTCGTTCCTGAGAACAATCGCCCAGGGGACCTGCTTTGCTCCCTTGCAGCCTCTGATCCAGACTCTGGCTTGAATGCGCTTATCTCCTACTCTCTTTTAGAGCCCAGAAATCGAGATGTGTCAGCTTCCTCCTTCATCTCTCTGAACCCCCAGACAGGAGCTGTTCATGCTACTCGATCATTTGACTATGAGCAAACACAGACACTGCAGTTTGAGGTGCAGGCCCGGGATCGGGGAAACCCACCCCTTAGTAGCACTGTGACAGTTCGTCTATTTGTGCTGGACCTCAATGACAATGCTCCAGCTGTGCTCCGCCCTAGGGCCCGGCCTGGTTCCTTGTGTCCCCAAGCACTGCCTCCATCAGTTGGTGCTGGCCACCTAGTCACAAAGGTGACCGCTGTGGACTTGGATTCAGGTTACAATGCTTGGGTTTCATATCAGCTCCTGGAGGCCCCAGATCCCAGCCTGTTTGCAGTTTCTCGCTATGCTGGGGAGGTGCGGACGGCTGTTCCCATCCCAGCTGATCTCCCACCACAGAAGCTGGTCATTGTGGTAAAGGATAGTGGTAGCCCACCACTCTCTACCTCCGTTACTCTCCTAGTGTCCTTGGAAGAAGACACTCATCCAGTAGTCCCTGATCTTCGAGAATCTTCAGCTCCAAGGGAAGGAGAATCCCGCCTGACCCTCTACTTGGCTGTATCACTAGTGGCAATTTGCTTTGTCTCCTTTGGCTCATTCGTGGCACTACTCTCTAAGTGTCTGCGTGGGGCTGCCTGTGGAGTGACCTGCTTTCCTGCTGGCACCTGTGCCTGTCTCACTCGATCTCGAAGGAGGGAGGGGCTTCCTCGTTCCAATGGGATCCTCCGAATCCAGCTAGGGTCAGATGATCCTATCAAGTTTGTTGACGTGGGTGGCCACTCTCATGGCTGTACACCTTTGGCTTCTGCACCCACTCGGAGCGATAGCTTCATGATGGTGAAGTCACCCAGTGCACCCATGGCAGGGGAGCCTGTTCGCCCAAGCTGCCCACCCTCTGATCTTCTCTATGGGCTAGAGGTGAGACTTTTACAGGCTCAGTCAATGCTGGAGGGTTATTCTGATCCAGGCATATGGCTGGGCCATCTCCCAGAGAGTATTAGCCTCTCTGTAAGAGCCCGTAGTGATGTCACCATTTTTGTGAGTGGTAACTATGTGGTAGATGCTGTGCTTTAGAAGTGTTTTGTGAATTAACCACAGATTAGTACTTGGGGGTGGGTTATGCCCTTATCTGAGAGTAAGAAATGAAAGTAAGTGATCAAGAGTCAGAGTATTGTGGAAGCATGCTAGCAGAATGTGGGAACATACAAGGCTATAGTGCACATGGGTAGGATGTACCAGGCAGTCACCTAAACCCAGGTGACTCTTTCTCTGCTCTTCCTGAATGAGGGGGACAGGTTCTTACCTTAACTCCAAGTTACCATTTCCCAATGGATTGAGGGGAACTAATGTCTTTGCCCCACAGTATCTAGTACTCCTCAATCCATTGTAAAGGGAACTCTCCTTGAAACACAGCAGAAAGCACAAAGAGGAGAGAGCCAAGGGAGTGGAGAGGCATCAAGGTGGAAGCAGAGATCTTTAGTCCCGGTCTTTAGGACTCCCAATCAAGTCCCCCCGGGACTTGAGCTAGACACAGTAGATTGAGGGCAGGGGAGTATTACCTCTTTGGAAAAAAAAGCAATAAGTGAAATCACTTAATGTCAGAAAACTGGTTTACAGCTGAAGAATTCATAGAGACAGCCACTCTGGGAGTCTTTAAGTAGAGTTCTTCTGCATTGGTGAAACCATAAATCCTAGAGGCCATGTCTAGCCTCTAGTAATCCTCCTGGGTGACCTGGATCAGTCCCAGAAATGTTCCCCCTACCACAAGCTGTGATGGTCATTCCATAGCTCAAGTCTGGGATCTCAGAAAAGCTGAGTCCTATAGCCATCAGCTGACATGGAGATTCCTCAAAGCACTGCTGGAGAGTCAGAGCAAGACTATACAGGGTCCTAACAAAACTTTTCTTTCATCTTAGCAGCATTTGGCAGGATGGGGGTGGGGGGAATGCATGGGCTTTGCCTCCTCCAGAAGGACAAAATTTTGTTGGTTCAAGCAAAGTAGTGGAAGCTTCTGAAGTCATGCAGGAAGTTGCTGGGACAGAACACTGAAAAGTTTTGTACCACTTTGTCTTCCTGTTGAGCACCATCTGAGCTGTCAAACTTTGCTGCCAAGGGGGCTGAATCAACCTGCAGCACAAAATAAGTGGGGAGATAGAAGGCGTCTGTGACACAGATTTGCAGCGCCTGTTCCTAAGGTTTCCAGGACTGAGGAGACTTTATAATTGGTTGAGAGCAGACAGACTTTTTGGCCAATCAGACTCAGAGCTGAGGTGGGGGATCTGCTCTTCCTGCCCACCTCTCCTCCTCCAGCTCCCCAGCTCCACTTAGATGTAATTCCCCTCCCCCTCTACCCACCCCCGCCATTTGGTGACTAAGAAGAACTGCTGCAGGCAGACAAACCTCGGAGCAGTTTTTAAGAGGCTGGAAGGAGACATAAGAGATTTCAGCTGCTACATTCCAAGCCCTGGGTCTACCTTGGAGACAGGACAGCACAGTCAGTGTCCAGGAAGGGACTTCTGGGTCATGGGGCCCAAGACACCCCCACAGCTCGCTGGGAAATGGCAAGTGCTGTGCATGTTGTCCTTGTGCTGCTGGGGCTGGGTGTCTGGGCAGCTTCATTACTCAGTGGTGGAGGAGTCTGAGCCGGGGACGCTGGTGGGGAACGTTGCTCAGGATGTAGGCTTAAAGGTGACAGATCTGTTGAGCCGCCGACTGCGGTTGGGCTCTGGGGAGAATGGGCACTATTTTTCCCTGAGCTTGATGAATGGTGCTCTGGCAGTGAATCAAAAGATTGACCGAGAAAGCCTGTGTGGAGCCAGCACCAGCTGCCTGCTGCCAGTGCAGGTGGTGACTGAACACCCCCTGGAACTAATCCGTGTAGAGGTAGAGATCCTGGATCTCAATGACAACTCTCCTAGCTTTGCTACCCCTGAGCGAGAGATACGCATCTCGGAATCAGCTGCGCTTGGGGCACGATTTCCACTGGATAGTGCCCACGATCCGGATGTGGGGACCAATGCTGTGAGCTTCTACACCCTAAGCCCTAGCAGCCACTTCTCTCTGGATGTGAAGACCCTAAAAGATGGGAAGCTATTCCCAGAGCTGGTGCTAGAGCAACAGCTGGACCGTGAAACCCAGGCAAGACATCAGCTGGTGCTTACTGCTGTGGATGGGGGTATCCCAGCCCGCTCAGGGACCACCCTAATCTCTGTCACTGTGCTGGACATCAATGATAATGCTCCAACCTTCCAGTCCTCAGTTCTACGTGTGGGACTCCCAGAGAATGCACCCATGGGTACACTACTGCTCCACCTTAATGCCACTGATCCAGACGAGGGCACCAACGGCCAACTAGATTATTCCTTTGGAGACCATACATCTGAGGCAGTGCGGAATCTCTTTGGCCTAAACCCTAGCAGTGGAGCAATCCATGTATTGGGTCCCATAGACTTTGAGGAGTCAAGTTTCTATGAAATTCATGCAAGAGCCCGTGACCAGGGACAGCCAGCCATGGAAGGCCACTGTGTGATTCAAGTGGATGTGGGAGATGACAATGACAATGCCCCAGAGGTACTACTGGCCTCTTTGGTCAACCCTGTCCTGGAGAACACACCAGTGGGCACAGTAGTGGGATTGTTTAACGTGCGGGACCGAGACTCAGGGAGAAATGGTGAAGTGAGTCTTGATATCTCTCCAGACCTGCCATTTCAGATTAAGCCTTCTGAGAACCACTACTCACTGCTAACCAGTCAGCCCTTGGACCGTGAGGCCATATCCCACTATATCATTGAGCTGCTGGCCAGTGATGCGGGCTCACCTCCCCTGCACACACATCTCACTATCAGGCTCAACATTTCAGATGTTAATGACAATGCACCCTTCTTCACCCAGCAGCTCTACACTGCTTACATCCCAGAAAACCGGCCTCCAGGCTCCCTTCTCTGCACTGTGGCTGCCTCTGATCCAGACACTGGGGATAATGCCCGCCTCACCTACTCCATTGTAGGGAATCAGATTCAGGGAGCCCCAGCCTCCTCCTTTGTGTATGTCAACCCTGAAGATGGGCGAGTCTTTGCCCAACGTACCTTTGACTACGAATTGCTGCAGATGCTGCAGATCGTGGTGGGGGTTCGAGACTCTGGCTCTCCCCCATTGCATGCCAATACATCTCTGCATGTGTTTGTCCTGGACCAGAACGATAATGCCCCAGCTGTGCTGCACCCAAGACCAGGCAGGGAACTCTCAGTCCCCCAGCGTCTCCCTCGTTCTGCTCCTCCTGGCTCCTTGGTCACCAAGGTGACAGCAGTGGATGCTGATGCAGGCCACAATGCATGGCTCTCCTATTCACTGTTGCCACAGTCCACAGCCCCAGGACTGTTCCTGGTGTCTGCACACACTGGTGAGGTGCGCACAGCCCGGGCCTTACTGGAGGATGACTCTGACACCCAGCAGGTGGTGGTCCTGGTGAGGGACAATGGTGACCCTTCACTCTCCTCTACGGCCACAGTGCTGCTGGTTCTGGAGGACGAGGACCCTGAAGAAATGCCCAAATCCAGCGACTTCCTCACACACCCTCCTGAGCGTTCAGACCTTACCCTTTACCTCATTGTGGCTCTTGCGGCCATTAGTCTCTTATCCTTAGTCACCTTCACCTTTCTGTCAGCTAAGTGCCTGCGGGGGCACGCAGACGGGGATGTGGGTGGGGGCCAGTGCTGCAGGCGCCAGGACTCACCCTCCCGGGACTTTTATAAGCAGTCCAGCCCCAACCTACAGGTGAGCTCAGATGGCACGCTCAAGTACATGGAGGTGACTCTGCGGCCCACAGACTCGCAGAGCCGTTGCTACAGGACGTGCTTTTCACCAGCCTCGGACGGCAGTGACTTCACTTTTCTAAGGCCCCTCAGCTTCCAGCAGCCCTCAGCTCTGGCGCTGGAGCCTGACACCTTCCGGTCCCGCTCTAACACGCTGCGGGAGCGGAGCCAGGTGAGGGGCTGGGCGCGACCCCCGAGGGCGGCATTGGAGACGCTCCCATCCTCATAAGCGACTTTGAACTTGCATCCACAACTCTTGGGCGGGCTCGGCCGCTGGCTGCGCTCCACCCGATTGTCGGGACCATTTGGACTGATGGCGCGGAACCAGAGGTGTGGCCGAGGCAGGGATGGGGCTCTGAGTCCCAGGAGGTGGTGGTGGTTGTTGTGGGCGTGGGGGGATAGGACCGACCCTCGCGCCCACACTCAGAAATGGCTGGGGCCTGGCGATCTTTCTGGCGATTTCCGCCGGGGTCCGGGGTCCCTTGTGGAGGCAGTCACAGATCCAAGCCTGCAGCAGCCTCCTAGGCTCAGCGCCGGCGTGCTTCGCCGATCTTTAGGTTTCCTTACGCTTCTCCCCACTCCCTCGATCTATGACTTCGCTGTTCTTCTCACCCTCCTTATTCCCACATCAAACAGACGCATCTGCGGACAGGACACAGGTGCGCACGCAGGGATCACGCGTGTCCTCCCCGCAGAACACACCCACGGGCCACACACCGCGCCCGGGCTCGCCACGCCTCACCTGCACACACGCGCGCCCCTCGCACTTGGCCTTACACGCACACCACCTGTCACAGCCAGCCGCCTGCTGCCAGGTTCACACGCACAGACTGTCCCGGCCCCTCACAGCCTCCCTCCACCCCGCTGCCGGCCTCAGAGGTACTCAGTACTCACCGCTGACCGAGCGCGCCCTGGTGAGGATCCCAGGTCGTGGTGGCGCCGGGCCCGCGAGGATTCAGGAGCCTCCTCCCACCCCCGCCCGGGGCTGCACCGGGTCGCCGCCCGGCCGGCCTGAGCCGGCTGCGGCGCCTGGAGCGCGGGAGCCACTCTGGGCGCTCTAGGCGCGGGGCGGGCGGGACTCTATGACCCGCGGGCCGGCCCATCCCGCTGGGCCCGGGGCTCCGAGGAGCGGAGGGCGGCGGCACCTCCAGCCCAGAAGCTTCGGGCGGGCGGGCCAAGCTGCCCTGTGGCCCGAGGGGCGGCAGGGCCCGGCCTTGGGCGAGTAAGCAGGCCTACAGGTCGGGCAGCCTGGGACCTCAGTGGCACCAGCGGCCCCGTCCTTTCGCGGGAAGTGGGAATCTGGGCACCCGGGCTCTGGAAGCTCAGAGATAGGCTTTTGGCTCCGTCGTGACCACAATGTGCCCAGTGATCTGGGATCAGGGTTTTGGGGGTGACCAAAGTATCTGAGACTCTGGCAAGTCCTTCCTTCTCTGGCTGATGGAGAGCCACAGCCTCTGCCAGATGTCAGGGTGCCCTCATATATGGGGCAAATAGGAGAGTAAAAAGCACAAGTTTCCACACCCTGGGAGCTTTTGTTCAAAATATATCTATGCCCCACCCTGCCTCTACCGAATCAGAATTATATTTTGAAACAACACCTGGATGTGATTCTGATAGCTGACTGAAAGAACTTTACTACACACCTCCCCTGAGAACCACAGCATCTCCTTTGCTGTTCCCAACACTTTTGTTGGATAGGTAGTGGCAACCTTATAAACGACTTTCACAGAGGCCAAGGGACTTGCTCAAGTTCACAGGGTAAGTGATAAAGATCTAACCCACGTCTGTCTAACTCCAGAATTAGTGCTTTCAATCACTGGGTGCTTGTAAAGCTGGAGGACAGGAAGGACGCTTTGCATTTGCTGGAATGGGGCAAAGGTGGGGATCTTTCCTTCTTAGGGCCTTCCATGTGGAGAAAAGTCTTCTGGGGCTCCTCATTCCTGAGCAGCCCTAACTGAACAAACTTGGACCCGCCGGCCTTATGTAGGTTGTGAGTTTTGCCCAGCTCCTCTCTGCCAATCTGTCAGGGTTCCTGCATCTCCGTGTCGATTCTGCTGTGCCTAAGAATACAGTGGCTGAGGGCTGGACATCCCTGTGCCCTTCCCCACGGCAGTGCTGGTGACTCCTGTTGCACCTAGAATACCAATTTTCTAGGTTGTGCTCACATCACTGTCACCTGTGAGCCTCAGAGTGAGTCATTTGGTTGTCCTGGGTCTTCCTTCTCCCCGGTGTAATCAGAGATGCTCACACCTCCCTCTCTGCTCCTGGGAGAGAGTGTGAGAATTAATTACCAGCACACCCCAGAAAGGGAGAGGAAATGGCTCCAGGAGTGCTCCATGTGAGTGTGTGATGGGATAACACACCCTCTCAAGAGGCTGGGAGGGAATCAGGAATGAAGTGGCTGGCCAGAGTCCCATACCTTCATTCAGGTGGGAGATGGCTACAAATCAGCCCCTTGGGAGCCCTGGAGACTTAGTTGGCTTTGCTTGGAGGCTGTGGGAGCTTGATCTCTGCTGGGCTCCATCCCAGCAGTTTTCTCTATCCCAGACAGAGCAGCCTTGTTCTCTCCTCCTTAGTCACAGCCATTGTCTGGCATGGAGTTCTGAGGGTGAGAGGTGTCCTGGGGCTCGGATGCCCTGCAAAGGCCCATTCTGGCATGACTCCTAGATTAATAATGTATTTAGCTGTGGGAAGGGATCCTTGAGATCCAAGGGCCTGGAGGAGGTGTCCCTCTGAATGTGTTATAGCATAACCTGGCACGAAAAGGGTTACCCGGAGCAGCAGCCATCTTGCTGCAGAGGATGCTTTGTTCCCAGCTGAGGAGCTGAATAAATTCTTTCTAGGGCTGATGGACTTCTCATCTAAAAGCCTCCTCTGCCACTTTTGGGGGTCTTCTCTTCACCCCTCCCCCCAGTTCCAGAGATGACCCTTTCAGCCCTTGAATCTCGGCTCAGAAGTTTTGAGTCTAGGGGCAAGGAGGAAAGGGCCGTTTCTTTAGCAAAGGAATTTGGGTTTGCTCACTGTGGTCAGATAAGTGTTATTTTATCTCTTTGTCTCCGGTACTCAGACCTCTGAGACCTGAGGTATATTTTGTCTTTGAAGATGAGTCTACCCCTCCCTCATCTTACCCCATTTTCTTCTCTGTGTCCACTCCCCTCTTTCCCTCCTGGCCCATCCCAGGGGCTTGGGTGACATTCTGATTTCTCTGGGTACTCAGCCCCTTTCCCTCTGTTTTCTCCACAGCAAGCCCCACCCAACACGGACTGGCGTTTCTCTCAGGCCCAGAGACCCGGCACCAGCGGGTAGGTGACTGCCTCTCCAGCCCACCCTCTTCTCTGCGGCATTTTCTCAGTGATGACGTGGGAGGAGATGGGGGCAGGGCTCAGCATTTGCTACAAATGGCTTCTTCCCTCTGTTCCAGATTTCAGGGAGGTTTTGGTGTTTTGGGGGCCAGAAGGAAGAGGCACCTACTCTGGCTATTTTGGCAGCTCAATTCACACACTCATCCTCTCCCTTCTCCCCACCATACAAACCTTTTCCTATTTTCTGGGGGCTCTGTGGGACCAAAGGATAGTCTTAAGGTGGTCTCTGGGTGAAGAGAAAGCTTTTTATACCCATCTACTGCCTGCATCCCCCTGCTTCAGGTTGTGCTGGGCTCCATCCTGACTTGGGGCTCAGGTAGAGAAATCTGGGACTGGAGGAGGAGAGGAGGAGCTGTTTTAAGTCAGATCCTCCTCCAGAGCCTGCAGGAAAGAGCAGAAGCAGAGGGGAAGGAGGTCAGGCAGCTGTGGGGAAAGCGGAGACAGCACAGCTGGGGGTGGGGCTGAGGAGGGAGAGCTGCCAGGGAGCTCAAGGGGCAGGTCTCCCTCCTCCAGGCAGCCCTCTGGTCCCCGCTGGTCCTGCCTTCTCTGTCTGCAGGCCTTTTGTCTCTGCCAGTCTCTCATATCTCTGCATCCTTACCTCAGTCTCTATCTCAGTTTGCAATCTCTGCCTTCCTCTCTCTTTCTGGGTCTCTATCTCAGTTTCTGTCTTTATTTCTGCATCTCGGTCCCTACCATTTGTGTCTGCTTGCATTGATCTGTGCCTTACACTGCACCTGCCATGGCTAGGTGCTCAATAAATGTGGAATCAATGAATAAATATGACTCTTCCTTAGTCTCAGTCTCTGTTTCTCCTTTTCTCTCTGTCTCTGCCTCCCTGTCTCTGTCCTTGACCTCTATTCTACCTCTCCTTCTTTCATCATTTCCTAGTGTCCTTGTGCTCCTCTGTCTCTAGGCTTTGTTTCTGTCTCTCACTAGTTCTGCTCTCCTTCGTGTTCTCAGCCTCTCTGTGTCTCTTTCCTTGTCTCTGTCTCTCTCTGTATATCTCTCTAAGTCTGTAGTTCATCTCTTTCTGCCTCTCCGAGTGTCTTTTTCTGTTACTCTTTCTTTATCTCTGTCTCTCTTTTATCCTGTCTTTTACTCTGTGTCCCTGTCTCTATCTCTCATTTCTCTGTACTGTGGACAAGCCAGCACACGCAGGCCCCCCCCCTGCCATGCTCTCCACTCCCCTGCCCCTCACACACAGAGCCTTTGATCACTGCTCTCCACCACATACCCTCCCATCCAGGCTGTCCCAGCTGCTCATTTCAGTTGGGTTTGAATTCCCGCTGAGATAGGAACCCCCTGTGAGTAGGGGGAGGGAAACTTCAGCGGAAAGACCTTCAGTTGGTCTGAGGCGGTGGGTTGGGCTCTGGGCCAGGCCTCCCTGTTAAAAGTCAGGAGCCTAGAGGAGCCCAAGGAGCCCAGGAGAGAGAGGGAGGGCAGAACTTGGGCCGCCTTCCCTGCCTCCTCACTGGTCAGGTACTTGCTGCCCACATTCCCCCAGATGCTACAGGTGCTGAGCCCTCGCTGTCACAAGAACCCAGGAGACCTTGGTATATGGTGGAGGCTCCAGCTCCTGGGCATATGCAGTCCTGCCACTGGTATTAGGATCTCAAGGCACCTCCTGGAAGGCTCCTAGAAGGCAGCAAACCAAATGGCTTGGACTGCCCTTGTCCCTCCCTTGACCCCAGCTATCTCTTTCTCCCCACTGGCCTTACCAGCCTTCCCATAGGTTATCCATTAGGTCATTCATGTATTCATGTAGTCATTCATTCAACAAATATTTATTGAGCATCTACTATGAGCCAGGCCCTGTGCTAACCACTGGCCTATAAGAGTAAACAAGCAGACACAATCCTTGAACTCATAGACTTCCAGACTAGCAAGTGGGACAGAAAACTGACAACAAACCACATTTAAAAAAAGTCTAGTTACAAATCAGAAGTTCTGAAAAGAAGAGGGTAATGTGAGTGTAATGTGGGAGGGGGATAGACAAGGCCTCCAGGAAGAGGTGACATTGAGCTGAGGTGATGAGAAGTACTGGGCAGTGTGTGTTCCCTTTACCCACCCCCACCCCAGGCCATATACTGGCCCCCAAACAGAATCCAGTGCTGAGCCTGGAAGCCCCACCAGTTCCTCTGATGTACCCTCTGGGTTGAGGGCCTTACTCCTGCCTCAAGTCCCCTTTCGTCGTATGAGAGACTGGGTGGCCTGAAATGCATGTGGGAGCTCTTGGCAGATGGAGAAGGCTCAGGAACTCTCCCTTCCTTAGTTGACTTGAGGGGCGTGGGACAAACATTTCTGATTCAGCTCTAAAGGCCCAGATGAAGTAAGTGTTCGGGGCCCAGACCAGCAACTGCAACCTCACTCCTTCATTCATTCAATAAATAGTAAGCCCTACTGTTGGCCAGGTAGTGTTCTAGGTGTAGGAGATGTAAAATAGACATAGTCCCTGCCCTCAAGGAGTTTACAGTGTGTTGAGGGAGACAAATATTAACCAAGTAATCACAAAAGGTAGATGTAAGATTGCAGGTATCATAAGTGCTATGAAGAGCAGTGTCTGGAGGTGAGAGCATAAAATAGGGATTTGACCTGGTCAGGGAGCAGGAGGACATCTAGGAGGAAATGAGATTGTGCTGAGATCTGAAGGATGGGTATGAATTAACCAGCTGAAGGAAAGAGGCAAGAGCATTCCAGAAAGAGGGAAAAGCATAGGCAAAGGCCCTGTGGTGAGGCCCCTCAGCATCAACAGAATGATAGGGAGTTTTTCCTTTGCTGCCGTCCTGATGAATAATTTGGAGTGAGAAGATGAAGAGGGGAGATTACTCTTATTCAATCTAACCCTGGTTCCAGCCTTCCACTGCTTCTCTGCCCCATTCCCTCCCCACCATCTTGGCTAGTGGCACACCAGGTTCAGAGCAGGGCTAGTGTTGAGTTCTTCAGTAAACCTGGTTCAGGTTCAAGTCAGCCTTGGGTCACATTGCCTAGACAAAAGGGAAAAAGACTCACCTTCTTAAGTCCCTGCCTGCCAGGTGCTCCTCCTCCCCACCACTATCCCTTCTCGGGTCATCCTTTTGGCTTCTTATCCCAACAGCTGTTGTCTCAAGCTCTGAACCCAGCAAGCCAGTTCTCCCTTCTCAGGCTGTAACCCAGGCCCCACCCTGCAGCTGTTTCCCACCTCTGCACAGAGGAGAGAGTCTCCATTTGGCTTCCTCTGGTCCCCACTCTGTTCTTTGATGGCTCCACACTACCCTTCCGCAACTCTGGATCCCCTTCCATTCCCCCAACTCTGAGAGACACTCGCCCAGCTCTCCCTCAGTTTGGGCAGTCATTCAACAAACAAACAAATAGCAACTTGGTCTTTTTCAGCTTTTAAAATAGTATATGCTCATTATAGAAACATGAGAAATAGAGAAAAAAATCAAAAGAAAAAAGCACTCATTTCACCCAGGAAAACCACCACTAACACTTTTTTTAATAAGGAAAATTTCACATCTGTATAAAAGTAGAGAGAGTGGTATAATGAACCTCTATGATCCCACTGTGCGGCTGTGACTAATGCCTTACCTTGTTTCACTTCTGTCTCCACCCCCATCCTCACTTGAATTATTTTGAAGCAAGTCTCAGCCATCATATAATTTCATCTGAGTCTTCACTATCTTTAACAGATGATTTTTCTAATCATTACTATTTATTTATTTTTTTGGTGAGGAAGATTGTCCCTGAGCTAACATCTGTGCCCATCTTCCTCTATTTTGTATGTGGGATGCCACCACAGCGTGGCTTGATGAACGGTGTGTAGGTATGTGCCTGGGATTTGACTTGCAAACCCCAGGCCGCTGAAGCAGAGCGCACAAACTTCACTACTATGCCACTGGGCTGGCCCCAACAGATGATTCTTTTTAAACACATACATACTAAAAATAATATTAACAAACTAATGATATATCAATAATAAATAATATAATATTAATAACTAATATTAATAATAACTAATAATAATATAATATTAATAAACTAATGTCTTCAATATCCAGTCTGTATTCATATTTCCCCGATTGTGTCTCTTTTTGTTAATTTGTTTGCATGCTTATCCAAATGAAGGTCCTCGTTTTGTATTTTTTTGAGTACCTCAAATCTCTTACACTCTTTTAATATTTTCATATATATATTTCTAAACTTTTTTCTTTGTGCAGTCATCATGTACAGGCTTCTTCTTCTTTTTTTAAAATCTGGTTCACCTAAATAAATTGTTCACAAACTTGTTCACAGAATATCAAGAACTTTTATTCCCAGTCAAAGCTGGTATATTTCTACCAGTTTGGTTTTTTTACATTTTTTTTTTTAGTCGTTGAGGTCATACTTTCCATCAGTATTATAGCTTGTTTTTTTTCTCTTTGCAATATATCACGAGAATTTCCCCATGTCAGTAAAAAATTCTTCAAAAGTCATTTCATTGTTGCATAATAGCCCCTCATATGGGCATATATATATATTTTTACAATACCGACAGGCTTTTACTACATTAAAAAAGTACACAGACGTTTATATTTTAACACAGTTAAATTCAGGCTGTTGTCAGTGGTAACTTTCCTAGATTTCTCCTTTTTTTGAGCATGTTGCAGGGAGCATTTGACCTCAGCCCAGCCTCTGGGGTGCTCCCTCACACACACCCTGCACACCAGAACACACAGTCCTTAGGGCAAGAACTGTATCTGTATCTGTAAGTCCTCGGGCTTGTCACAGGCAGTGGCACCTAGTGGGTGATTGGAAAATGGTCAGTTAGATGTAGGCCATCTCCTCCACTGTTATTTTTCACTGTTCCTCAAATCCTAGAAGAGTCCCCCAGCCCTGCTGCCAGGCTCCAGGGCCTGCCTGCTGGAGCCCAGGATCTTGCCGTGTATAAGATCATAGGCTTTGGAGTCCCATTAGACCTATTTCAGGTTGCAGCTCTGCCAGTTACTGGCTTGTGACTTTGGGACAGTCTCTCAACCTCTCTGAGCCCGGGTTTCATCTGCTGGCAAATAGGAATAATCATAACAGTTATCTGCAGGTGGTTCTGAGGCTGAAATAGATGATATATAAATAATTCAGTTATCCCAGAACCCAGAGAATAGGAGGTGCTCAGTAAATGGTTCAAAAAGAAGTCTCTCCCCCTCTCTTGCCCAGCTTCAAAGAGCTGGCAGCCTGCCCATGTACTTGGCGTCCAGCCTTTAATCATTCCCCAAGAATCCTCCTTACAGCCCAGCCCAGGGTTCCAGGCCCACCCTTCCACTCACCTTTATTCCCTCAACACCACTACCTACCTCCCAATAGGGTGTCCTCCTAACCTGGTATCTGACCCTGTTGTCTACCCCACAGCCCCAAAGCTCTTTTCCTGCCTGCCCCTCCCCCCACCTCCTCCCCCTACTCTATCCCCACCTGGGCCTAAGCCCACCCGCCTCAGCCCTGTGCCCTCAGGCTGGCCCAGAGAGGGCTCAATCGGGCTGCAAGTAAAGACCCCTGGATTTTCATGGAGACAGAGGTGGCTGAGGCCCCATCACTGAGCTCCTGTCCTCCCAGAGGTACCCCCAACCCTCAGTCCTCTCCCAGGAGCAAGGGTGATCTTGAGATATTTAAATCCTATCATGACAACCCCCGCCCCTGTAAACACCTCAGTGGCTTCCCAGAGCTCTTGGGATGAGACCAAAATCTTTAGTGTCCACTCTGCAGCCCCAGCCCCTGACGCGCCCTCCCCTTGTGGCAGCCCTGCTGGCTTTCACTTAGTCCTTTGAATTCGCCAAGCTCCTCCCAGCCTCAAGGCTCAGGGTGTGCGACTCCCCTACCTGGAGAGCTCCCTCCCCAGCACTGCACCGTCTCCTGGATCACTTCGTCTTACCCTCCGTTGTTTACTTTGAAATGTTTCAAACCTACTGAAAAGTTGAAAGAATAGTATGATGAACATCCGAATACTCTTGTTACCTAGATTTACCAGTTGTTAATATTTTGCACGTTTGTTTTCTCTCTCTCTACATACACACACACCATTTTTTTTTTCTGAACCATTTGAGAGTTGCAGATGTCATAACATTTGAAATACTTCAGTTTATATCTCCTAATAACAATAATATTCTCATACATAACCACAAAAGAATGATTACATTTGAGGAATTCAACATTAATGCAATAATATACAGCCCACTAACAGATTTTCATAAATGTTCCCCAAATGTCCTTTTAACCTGTTTTTTTTTAACTCCAGGATTCAATCAAGGAGCATGAATTGCATTTGCCATGTCTCTTTCACCTCCTTTAATCTAGAACAGCCTCCTTACCTTTTTTTGTTTCTTTTTATGACACAGACATTTTTTCAAGGCCAGTCGTCTTTTAAAATGTCCCACAGTCTGGATTAGCTGGTCATTTTCTCATGGTGAGACTCAGGTTAAACAGTTTTGGTAAAATACTGCATGGATGATATCGCGTACTCCCGCTGCCTCACATCAGGAATCATTTCGTGTCAGTTTGTCCCATTATCAGTGATGTTGCATTTGTTCACTCAGTTAAAGTGGTATCTCTCCGTTATAAAGATATTTTAAAATTTTGTGATTAATAAGTTATCTGTGGGTGATATTTGAGACTGTGCAGCAGCCTTTTACCCACTTAGTATTTTAGTATTCACTGATGATCCTTGCCTGAATCTGTTTTTATATATCGGTGGTTACAAAGTGGTGATTTTCTGTCATTCCTCCTACTTTTGTTTAGCTGGCATTCTCTTTCAAATCACCTGGATAATTTCTTCAGATTTAAATTCCCTGTCTTTTCCTCAGGGAAGCCTGGACTGACTGAGGCCCCTAACCTTGACCAAGTCGGGACTCCCCTGTAACCCCTGCTCTTTGCCTCCACGGCACTTGTCACAACTGCAGCTAAATAACTGTGTAATTATTTAGTATCAGCCTCTCAGGATAGACCTTGAGCACCATAGAGACAGACTATTTCGGTCATGTTCACGGCTATAACCCCAGCACCTAACCCAGTGTCTAGTACGCAGTAATTGCTCAATAAATATTGGTTGAGTAAATGGACACAGAATTCCAGCTTTTCCCACTCTGGGGAGGGAGTGATGAGACTCCTGCTTCTCCCTCCAACCCTAACTCTACATTGCTGTGATGGTGTAGATGGCACACACAGCAGCTGTGTGCTCTGATCTGAGCCTTAGACTGAGCTCACCTCCCTGGGGGTGGGGAATCCCAGATCAGGGGAAACCACCAGTGGGGACAGACCTGGAGAAGACTGTAAAGCAGTTCTTGACTGTGTTCACTCACCATGACAAAATGCACACACACGCACATACACACACACTTTCATGCCTTCACACCCTGCCCTGAAGCCCCTCCTTGGTGCCAAATCATTCTTACCTCATAGTGACCTAACTCTCTCTGGGCCTTTTCCCCTTCATTTGGCAACACATTTTTATTGAAGAACTTTGGTGTGCCAGATGGTGCCAAAGGTCACCTAATAGGCTGTGTGCGTATCAGGGTGCTTCCCTCTCCCTTCAAAAATGGAAATAATTTGATCCTTGAAAATTCCAAAAAAACATGGAAATAGTCACTATGGGAAAAATCCAAGTGGGATTGCAATTCCTTAGAGTTCTTTTATAGGTTAGCATTTTTAACAATTATGAATCACTTCATGCTTTTCTTAATGCTTAGAGCATCTAAAAGTCTTAATTAGGTGCTTCAGTAGGAAGCAGGCAGACACAGTCCCAGTACACGGAGCTCGACTTGGTGGCGGAGCAGACAGGGACAACAGCAGTAACAGTGGGACTAGAGCTGCCACCAGGAGGCATGTGACCCAGCCTGGGTGGGCTTAGGGATGCCTTCTGACAAATTTTATTCATGTTACCAAGGCAGGGGTTGGGAACTGGCATTCTGGAGAACAGTATCTGCCCATGATTTGCTGTAAGAGAGAGCTTGAGGAACTAGGGAGGTGCTTCAGAAAGACGTGATGGTAGAATGTTTGAGAACAGAGCTGTAGGTGTTCTTGTAAAATAGGAGGGGCAGGTTCTTATGTGCCCTGAGGGCTTAGCAAGCCACTGGAGTGATCAGATTTGAGTGTTAGAACTCTCTCTCTCCCTGCTCCAGGGTCTCTGGGGGCCTCCTCCCTCTCCCCCTGGTTCTCTTTAGGTTCTCACCCCTTTCTCTAGTTCTGACACATTTTCTACCATTTCCCACATTCACTGCCTTCCGGGGAGGGTCTGATCTCCCTCACTGTGAGGCTGTGATGGTGAGCCACTGCTCGCTCATGGGGGGCAAGCTGCAGTTTATCCTGCTCTATCCCTCCAAGGGCCGTGGTGTCTGAGACACACGTCTGAGACAGTACAGAGCTGACATATGGGAATCTGGCTTCTGAAGGATTGTATAAGCTACCTCCTGTCTTGTTGAAGGGGAGCAGATCTTGGGCATGGGGTGGAGACAGGGCACTAGATCTGGGAACCCTGGGAGAAGACAGAGGGGCATGAGCTGGGCTAGCCTGGGAGACGGTGCTCACCATCCCACTCTCTCCCCAGCTCCCAAAATGGCGATGAAACCGGTACCTGGCCCAACAACCAGTTTGACACAGAGATGCTGCAAGCCATGATCTTGGCCTCCGCCAGCGGTAAGTTGTGCCAGTGTGTGTTGAGATGGAAGACCTGGGGTTCTGGGGGCACCCCACAGCCACCATGCCCTGAGACTGGCTATCAACCTGCATGGTTTCTCTGGATCTTTCAGCTGCTCTGAGAGGACCCATAATTCCAGTCATAAAGCCAGGTCAAGGAGCAGCTGAGGAACTGGGGGTCCTGGGATGCCCAGAGGGGAGTGAACAAGGAATGATCCATCAAGAAGATGTGGGAAGTAGTGGTTACAAGTCTAGCTCTGGAAGGGGGACAGCAGAGAGCGGGTCCTAGCTCTGCTACTTGCTATCACAGTGAATTTGATCAATTTGCTTAATGTCGCTAAACCTCAGTTTCCTCACCCTCAGTTGTGAGGATGAAATGAGATGATCCCATAAAGCACCAAGGACTGGGCCTGACACATACAAGCCCTCTCCATCCATGGAAGTGGGTGTGGATACTCCCAGCAGAGAGAACACTCTGGATACGTGAGACCCCCTTTCTTTTTGGTAGCCCCTACCTCCAGAGCAGGATTTTGGTTTTCCCACAAGGCTAAGAAAGAACATTACATGCGATTGAGATTCAGCTGCTGGTGGTTGTCCCTGAAGAGTCACAAGGGTCCCGAGCAGGGGAAGCATAATAATATCATTAGTGCTTAAGAGCACAGGCTTTGGAGGCAGGCCAACCTGGACTCAAATCCTGGTACCCCCGCTTAGCTGTGAGTCCTCAGGCAACTTCCTAAGCCCCTCTGTGCCTCAGTTCTGCTGAGTATAAAATGGGTACAATAACAACAGATCTTATTGTGGTGCTATGAGGGCCAAATGTGAGGCCTCAGCACAGGATTGGCAGAAAGTAAGGGCACTATACATAGTGGCTAAAATTGATTAATTATTATCTTTTTTGACCCATAGAAGGCAGAATTAGAATAATGCCTATTAATAAGGACTTCTGGAGCAGCAAATCCTGGGTTTGTATGGCGGCTGGCAGAGGATTAAGGCACTGGCCTTACAGAGTGAACTGAGAGCCCTGCCACGTCTGGAGGGCTGGTGGGTAGAGTATCAGGTAGAATCAGAACAACACTCACTGTAATCGTGCCTGTGCATCGTCCTGGGCACATGCTAGACAAACTTTGTGGGCCTCCCGTCAATTAATCCTCTCCCTCGCTCAGCCAGGCAAGTCTGATTACTTAACGCATGACAGATGAGAGAACTGAGAGATCAGTTGCTCCGAGGCCCCATTTTGAGTTGCAGATTGGCGGTTCTAACCCAGCCCAACCCCCAAGTTCATGCCCTTTCTATTACAGTGATCATGTCTGCCTTTAGATCCAGCCTCAGTTTCCCTTCTAGTGGAACAGGTCTGGAGGCTGAACTCCCCTCACTGCCCTGCATTATTCTCCCAGCTTAGGGTTACCAGATAAAATACACAATGCCCAGTTAAATTTTCACTTCAGACAAACAACAAATAACATTTTAGCAGAAGCGGGTCCCAAACGTTAGTGTTGGGACATACCATACTAAAAAATTGCTTGTTGTTTACCTGAAATTCAAATTTAACTGGTGCCCTGCATTTTTATTTGTTAAATCTGGCAAGCTTCTCCCAGATGTCTGTGAGGCTGAGTGGGGTCAGCCTGTGGTTGGTGAAGGGGAGAGGAAGGGAGAAGTGGCAGGGGTGGCCAGCCTTCTGGGATACAGCTGGCCCAGGTCTGGGGGGCTATAACTCTAGAGAGGCCAGATAGTGAGTATGAAAGACTCAGGTGGCCAGGTCTGGGGAGATGCTAAGTTGGGTTCTTGAGGGAAGTAAACAGACAGTCAGGTATATTTAGCTGTTGTAGCCTTGAGTGCTAAGGCCAGGAAGCAGGCTTTTTAGCCCAAATCCAGATTTGAAAAACAGAAATGGAATCAGTATTTATGGCCCAGAACCTCCTGGGTCACCTCAGGCTGGCTCCCCTGTCAGGGCTCCACCCCTCTGGCACACACAGGGCCTGACCCGAGTGTAAGCCTGGGCCTTGGGGAATGGCCCCTGAGCGTTGAGGTGGCAGGGTCAGGCCCTACTCTCACTTTCACACCCGCTTCCTGGCCATGGAGCCAAAGAGGTTCCTGGCGTCCAGCCCAGCCTGGCCTGTAGGGCTGCTGAGGGGAGTAAGTAAGAGGGAGAGTAAGTACACTTGGGAGGCTTTTTAAATAAACATCTGGGGGGAGGTGTGCTCTCAAGGAGACTGCGGTTTGCAGTTCAGCTGGCTCTGGTCTAGCTTGACCAGGCCTCTCTGGGCTGCTCTGGAGTTGCTGCCTCAGGCTGGCCTGTGGTGGGGAGGGAAAGGTGGGGAGGTTATGGCGCTCTGGTGCTCGTTTCCCTGAGGGCACACTGGCGCGGGAGAGGAGGCCAGCACCGCCTCACCTCTTCCAGGCCAGAGGATGCCCAGGTTCTTTCTTGCTGCTCTTGAATGTCTGTTCTCCTTGGATGAAGGGAGGATCCTGATCCCTGCGGATGTGGGTCTTGCAATGGGTAGAAGGACGGGCCACTGGAGAATTGATTCTACAGAAGGTCAGAGCCTGCAATCTGACTTCTCCCCCCTCAGATTTATAGATAGGGAAACTGAGGCCTGAGTCACGCAGGGCCTCAGCCAAGGTCACACAGCTCCTTAGTGACAGCGCTGACCAGACGGAACACAAGTGTCAGCCTCTTTCAGTTACACTCTGGATTTCTACATCTTCTGCCTCCTGATCCAGCCCTACTTCACAGCCAACATCAGGCCCATGCTTCTGGGAAGGAGGTGGCAGGGGCTGGCTTTGTCATTTTTACCCACTCTGGGTGTTCCTCAGAGATCTGGGTGGGCTGGCTTCTGCTTACCCAGTCCAGCCTGCCTCTCTGCTTTCCCTTTCTGCTTCCCTTATCCCTGTTTCTCCCCATTTCCTCCTCTTTCTCTTCTCTGTCTCTCTCTCTTTCTGGCGCCTCCGAGGTCTCCCCCTCTAGCTCCTAAATCACTCTGGAATCCAGGCTCTTTGAATCTGGAGCTGGGCCCCCTCCCCCAACCCCTCCATTCCCAGGCTGGAAGAGGGAAGCTGGAGGGGAGGGGGCGGGCAGTTGAGGACCCAGCTCCCTCCTGGAGTTAATTATGGAAAACAGAAATGTCAGTGGAATGAAGGGGCTAGGGGAGGGGACCAGCCTGGGGGAGGAGAGAAGGAAGTGGGCAGCTGCTCCCTCCCACCCAACTCCTCTTCCCCGCCCCCTGAAGGCCCTCAGATCCTGGGATTTGGGACTTGAAATGAAGGCTTTAGAAACCTGAGCGCTGGAGGAAGGAGGCGGAAAGACCAAGGCTCATCTCTCCTTTCCTTCTCTTATGTGTCTCCCCCCTCTTGTGCTGTTCTTTGAAAATATTTCCTGTCTCTCTATTTCTCAATCCCTGGTTGATGTCCCAGATTACTCAGCCTCTCCAGCTTTAGTCACACTCTCTGCCCACTCCCAAGGTCTGGGGTGGGGGTAGAGGGAGGCCGGGAGGAGAGCTCTTCTGCCAGCTGGGCTGGGCTGGGCTGGCTTGGGCATTCCTAGGGCTTTAACCCTCCCACTGCCAGAGGACTCCAGAGTCGTCAGAACTCCTGGTCGTCCCCCCACCCAGTCAGGGAGCACGTAGGGTAGAAGCAATGACACAGTGTATGGCGATGAGGATGGTAACTGCTGCAGCTAAACTTTTGTGGGCACCTACCAAGTGCCTGGGCACTGGGTGAAGCACTGTCTCATTTAAGCCTTACAAAACCCAATGAGGTAGGTCCTTCTGTGCTTCTCCACCTTTAATATGCATACAAATCACCTGGAGATCTTGCTAGAATGCAGGTTGTGAGAGTCTGCATTTTCTGGGCGATGCTGAGCTAGGGCCAGAATTTGTACTTCTCTGGACCCAGTTTCTTCATTTGTGCAGCGGGAAGTTGGGCTGGAGGCGCTGTGTGATGTCACCTCACTCTGACCCTGGGAGCCTGTGTCTACACTGTACCTAAGATATCTGGCCCCAGGACCATCTTCTTCTCAGCCTCACAGAATGCCACTCATCGCCATCTTCTCCCCGCACTTTACCCTCAAAGCAGTGAGGAGGTCCAAGCTGCCAGTGGTGACCACACCCCACAGCATACACTTAGATATGCTTAGGCCTTGCCCCTGCTCCAACTTGTGTTGGCTTCTATGGCCTTGGGCTAGTCTTTTACCTTCTCTGAACCTTGCTTTCCTCATCTGTAAAGTGGGGATAATACCCCACACCTCACTGGGTGGTTGTGTTGAGGTTGAAGCCCATCATGCCTGTGCAACATCTAGTAAAGTGCTTGGCACAGAGTAGGCACCAATTGCTGTTATGAAATGAAGGCCTGGGAGAGCATCCCTCCTGACTGACAAGACTGCGAAATACCTGCTCTGTGCTCAGCACTGGTTGAGAAGGGTAGGAGGGTGCACAAACCATGGTTGCGGCCCACTGTGAGCCATGGGCTACTGTGGAAACCAGAGAGGCTCCCTTGAGCAGGGCTGGGATTTGAGAACCACTGTCTCAGCCCCGAGAGAAATAACAGCTAGCATGTGTCAAGCCCTTACCATGTAGCAGGCACCATTCCAGGTGGTTTACATACATAATCTTGGTGAGATACTATTATTATCCCCATTTCACAGATTGGAGAACTGAGGAGACAGAGAGAGGTGAGGTAGACTTGCCCCGGATCACAGTTAGTAGGTAAAAGAGCTGAGAATGAAACCTAGGCCATCTCACCCCAGAGCCTCTCATCTCTACCCCTTGTGGATGGAGACCGTATTTCCAGTGCTCCTCAGGGCGGGTGCTTTGTAGGCACTTGTTAACTGCTTGTGCTATAAGAGAGTGACTGTTGGGGCCCTGAAGTTTAGCCCTTGACCTTTCTGTGTCTCTGCAGAAGCCGCTGATGGGAGCTCCACCCTGGGAGGGGGTGCCGGCACCATGGGCTTGAGTGCCCGCTATGGGCCCCAGTTCACCCTGCAGCACGTGCCCGACTACCGCCAGAACGTCTACATCCCCGGCAGCAACGCCACACTGACCAACGCAGCTGGCAAACGGGATGGCAAGGCCCCGGCAGGTGGCAACGGCAACAAGAAGAAGTCGGGCAAGAAGGAGAAGAAATAATATGGAGGCCAGGCCCAGAGCCACAGGGCAGCCTCCCTCCCCAACCAGCCCAGTCTCTCCCTACCTGTACCCAGGCCTCGGATTTTCAGGGCTCACCCCCAGGATACTGGTAGGGGCCCAGGCCATGCTCCCCTTGGGAAACAGAAACAAGTGCCCAGTCAACACCCCCCTCTCTGCCCCCAGGGGATTGAATATGCAAAGGGAGTTCTGCTGGGAACCCCCATCCAATCAATTGCTGTGCCCATGGGGGTAGTGGGGTTAGTGTAGACACCATTTATCACACCCCCTTTAGTTACAGCTGAACTCCTACATCTTCCAAATTCAATCAGGCCCATCCATCCCCTGCCTCACTCCTACCCATCTCTGCCCACCCTACTCCTTCAACAGCCCGTCTTTCTTGAGTAAGGTGGTTGGGGTGTTGAGGTACCAGGTAACCTAAAAAGGCTCATAGTTCTGAAGAGTTGGAAGGGCATCATGACCTCCTGGCCTCTCCTTCAATTCTCAAATTCCCCCAAAGCATGGTTTGGTGCCAGTCCTTTCACCTCCTTCCAGAGCCTGAGACTAAGCTCAAGTTTTGGGAGACATGGTCACCATTCCCATGGTACTGATGCTTGCTGGATTTAGGGAGGGCATTTTGCTACCATGCCTCTTCCCAATGCCCTGGGGACCAGTCTTTTGTTTTGTTTTGTTTTTCATTGTTTGATGTTCCCACTGCATGCTGTGACTTCCCTTTCCCCAAAAAAGAGACACCATTGCATGTTTCAAGACAGTATGAAGTGGTAAGATAAAGAAGGGAAGGGTGTGTATGTGGATGGAGGAGGGGGTGGATGAAGCTTGACCCATCAGTTACTGGGTCTTGCAGGAGGCTCTGTGTGCCCCCAGGGTACTGACCAGATCCCCAAATTCCAGCCTTAAACCAAGCACCAGGCTGGACCCTCATCCACCACATACAGGGCTCAGCCCAGGCAGCCAGCTTTGTGCTGAGCTACCAGCACCAATGGATTTAAACTGGCATTACAGTCCAAGGAAGCTCTGAGCAGGTTTGGGACCAGGTCCCCTGGAGAGGTCAGAGGGGCCTCTGTGGGTGCTGGGTACTCCAGAGGTGCTGCTGGTGGAAGGATCAGTGTGGGCCCAGCAGGAAGACAGGGCCCGCTAGGTCCTGGGTTGGGGAGGCAAGGAGCTAGAGCAGGGACCAAGTGGACAGAAAGTCTCAGCCCAGGATAAGGTCTTCTTCACAGGGCCCCTACACTCCCCAAGCCTTGGTCCTTCACCTTGCCAGGTGCCATTTCTTCTCTGTGAAGGCCACTGCCCAGGGCCCCAGTCCGCCCCCTAGTGGCTAGAGCCTGGTTAAAGTCCCCCAGTGCCTCCTTGTGCATAGACCTTCCTCTGCTCACCCTCTTCTGCCCCAGAGTCCCGTTCATCCAGCGGGGCTGCGCGAGAACCCCACTCCAGCCCTTGCAGTAGTGTAGAGCCCCCTCCCTCTTTCGGCTGGTGTAGAATAGCCAATAGTGTAGTGCGGTGTGCTTTTCCGTGATGGCGAGTGGGCAGCGGGTGGCGTCCGCGCAGCCGTCTGTCCTTGAATCTGCCTGCGGCGGCCTGTGCTGTGTTCTGTGCTGTGTCCACGCGCTGCGGCGACCCCCTCCCGCATACTGACTCCTATAAGCGCTTTTCTTCGCATAGTCACGTAGCTCCCCACCCCACTCCCTTCCTGTGTCTCACGCAAGTTTTATACGCTAATATTTATATGGCTTTTTTTCTTTGAAAAAAAAATAAAAAGTTTCTTCTGAAAGGTTGAACGTCTCTGTGTAAGAGATGTAGGCTCCTGGCATGTGTGGATGAAGTGATGAGCTGAGAGGTGTATGCTGGAAGAAAAGCGGGATGGGGAGGGATGATTGTGTTTGCGTCCTGGTTTTGTGTCATTGCCCGGGAGTCTGTGTATGATTGTCAAATGTGGCTGTGCATGTTTGGAACACCGTTGTGCATATGTAATAGTGTGCAACTGCCTGTAATTGTGCTTGTGGATCTGTATACCATGGTGTGTAATCGGCTTGCGGGTCCGTTGTGGGGGAGGGGATTTCTGAGCGCGGCGTGTCAGTGTGCAGTTGAGTGCGCAGTTGTATGCTTGCGGCTGTCTCCGTTCCAGTTCGAAGCGCCAGTCTCCAGGCAGAAGAGGAGACCCGCGCGGGGGCGGGAGGAGGTTGGTGCGCAGCAGAGCTGGAGAGGGGGCGGTGGACATTTCCTTATTTCCCGCCCCTTCCCCGCTAAAATTACCACCCCGGAGCGCCCTCGCAGGCTTCGCGAGAGGAGGGTGGCCTCTCCTTTGCCCGCCCTCCCTCCACCTCCGCTGCCTAGGGGGTTTGGGAACACCGCGGGAGTGGGAGGGAATGTCGGAGGCGATTCTCCGAAAGCCGAGTCTATAGCTTGGGGCCTCAGTTTCCGGATCTGGAATTCACCTTCCCGCTCGCCTCTCCGCAGCAAAGCCAAGGAAATTGAAGGTCTCGTCGTTTTCTTTGGGGGGGGGGGGGGGAAGGTGTCAAAGGGACTGAAAGGGCATGCAGGAAATGAGATTGCCCGCAGACCCAGCTCACCCTCCCTCTTTCCACTCTCCCCTCTCCGTGCTTTTCCAGTCACTCCTGGGCTAGCCCATCTCCCCGCCTCCTCCTGCCTGCCTCCTGGAAGCACAGTGGGATTCTGAGGTTGCTGCAGCCAGAGAAGCTGCAGGAAACAGAGTGGGAGAGAAGACCGAGAGGGGCGGAAGGAGAGAAAGAGAGACTCACTGGGGTTATCGGGAGGGTCAGCGAGGGTAAGCCCAACCGCAGGGCGCGAGGAGGCTGTCTCTGAGCTTCCTCTCTGCCGAGTCTCTCAGAGCGGGGTCAGACATTCTGCCAGCTCCTGAAGTCTGTTGTCATGGAAACCAAACCTTCCAACTAAGCATCTGGGGGCGACTTCCCTGCGTGGGAGGAAGGGTGGTGTGCGCGGTTGCTGAGATGGAAGCAGGGTTTTGCTTCTGAGAGCCAGGCTGTAGAGGGTGGGGTGCTGGGCACCTGGGTTCTATTCCAGGCGCAGCAGTAGACTGGCAGAGCGCGTAAGCAGCTGTGGTTGGCCCCCTAATTGGTATGTGTGCCCATAAAGCTCTGAGCCAGAAACGCGTGGCCTCTGGGGGTAGGGAGGGAGGAGGCAGGCAGCCCACCCCCACACCCCCAGCCATACTGGGGAGGCAGCTGCCCAGGCTCCAGGTCTATTTAAAAGGCTTTTATTTTCAGTTCCAGAGACTGCCCAAATGTGTTTGTGGTCCTCTCCAGGCCCCTCCCTGGTTATTCTGGGCCTGCTCATAGCTTGTAAGGTTTCTTTGTGCAGGTCACAACGTGCTCAAACAAGTATGGCTCTGAGCAGCAAGACATCTGGAGCATGACCTCTGGCTTTTAACCTCCGCTGGGCAGGTTCAGGTTTCCACCCCAGTGTAAGCCCCTCTACACTGGAATGTAGTCTGTGGCCACCAAAATGGAGAGAGTGGAAGTCAGATGCTTCCCTCAGCAAAAGAGGCACAGGTACTGCCAGGAAACTGTGAGTGACATCTAGGGCATGGGGAGAGGAGCTAGGACTGAGTTCAAGAAAAGGGTTCCAGGCCAAGAGGCAGCAACACAGAAGGGCAGGGAGGCTGAGCTGGGGCCCTACTCCTTTATGGAGGGCCAGTGGCGGTGCAGCAGCCACCATATGTTAATCAATCATCTCTAGCCCTGCATCCAACCATAGTGTCTGGCACAAAATGGGCACCTTAAACTTCTGGACACTGATTGGTCACGTCAACCAGGGACTTGAGGCAGGACAAGAGTGGAGGAGCCTGGACAAGAGTGAAAGAAAAAGACCTCAGAAATTCACAAAGGAGACTGTAAGGTGGTACTGTTTCAATGCTTTATTAACAGTTGGAAACAAACCCAACAAACTGGAGGTGATGACATCCCAGAAGCCCAAGAGGCGAGGGAAATAGGTTTGCATTTTGTCCCTTTTTAAAATTTTTTATTAAATGCATCTTAGCAAAAGTAGATTAAAAAAGAAAGGGTCAAAGCCCCAGATGTCAGCAGGAGAAGGAGGGGAGCCAGGGGAGCAGCAGGCCCCCCACAACCACAGTCTTCCTGGGAATAGCTCAGAGGAGCTGCTGTTGCCCCTTCACACACAGGCTCTGGCAACCAGAACCTGGTCTCAAGGCCTCCCTGCAGGCGTCCTTAGGTCTCCTAAGTGCCCCCTTGCTCTAACAACTATAATTCTGGGCCATGCCCTAACAGTGCCATTCTCTCTTCCTACTGAAAGTGGGTGGGGTGGGGTGGGGCTCAAAGGAGCACAAGGAGGGCAAAATGTCACCGTGAGCCAGAGAATCCCAGCTTCCTATGGCTGGGGCCACTGAACAGTTTGGCCTGCCCACTGTTCAGAAGGGAGCAGGGGTACAATGTGTAGGGGTACACCCTGTGCCCACTTCCCCAGAATGTCCAGTTAGCATTTGCACATTTGGCTTGATAAATATATTAAATTTATAAAAACTCTGTGGTCTCAGAGCTCCCACTACTCTTAGGCCTGGTCCAGCTCAACCAGAGAAGAGCTTCTTCCTGCCCTAGAAATGGATGCTGGGAGAGAACCTGCACTGGCCTCAAGGGCCCAGAAGCCTTGAGGGCTGAGATGGAGGTCCAGGGGCTTATTCAGGATTGAGCCCTGTGGGGAGAAATCCCAGGGACTCTGGAACCTGCCATCGAAGCCTCTTACATTATGGAGGGGAAAAGGGGAAGGAAGAGTTATTTTTCTTAAAAAAAAAAAAATCTCATACAAAAATAGATCCATTTGCAAAACAATTTCTCAGCCAGGAGGCTCCACCTCCCATTTCCTTAGAGACAGAGGGTGAGGTGTTGGGATGGTCACCATACAGCCCATATCCAGATGAGATGCACCAAGCTCTGGGGAGGATGTAAGGAGGGACCGTGGCTCAGAAGCCTGGGGCTGGTGCAGAGGGTCCAGAGAGGCAAGGGCATAAAGCAGGGTGGCAGGCTGGGGGCGGGTGCCACGAGGTCTCTCTGCCCTGCCTGCCCGCCCACAGGCCTAGGCCACCGCAGAACAGATAAAGTGGTCCAGGTTTGGGGAGGCCTTTCCCAGGAAAGTGGGGTAAGGGTGGGATTTGCTCCCCACTTCCTTAGAAGCAGCTCCCAGTGCCACAATACTAGTAAATAAATAACAGCAGCCAGGAGAGGAAAGAGCAGAGCAGAGGTGACAGCAGTGAAAGGAGGGATGTGGCCCAGAGGTTCACAAGCCCCATGCTGTTCTCAAGGCCAGAGAAACCACAAAAGAAAAGCACAAATCCAGCAGGACTGACCTAGGGGAAAGGCCACTGGAGAGGCAGGGGCTGAGAAAGCAGGCGGGGCCTTGTCTGAGACGAGGCCTCAAAGTAACAGAGAGGAGACACTTGGGGTTAAGGCAGCAAACACGGAGCCTGCTTTGGTAAGACAGCAGCCAGGGCTGGCTGGGTTGGGCTCAGGCCTTCGCACACTGCCCTTTCCTTCTGGCCTCCAGGCAGCTGAAGCTGTATGATGTACAGAGAGCAGCAGGCCAGAGAGAAAGACAGGGTCAGGGTGGTGGGAGCAGCCACCCCAGAAGAATATCTCCGTGACCCTTTAGGCACATGCTGCAGGGCAGGACAGTCTGGGGCTCCACTGAGGAGCTGCCGGGGCCACAGGACCCAGCTTATTTAGCTTGCACGGCCAACCAAGTCCTTGGTTTCCTCAAGGATTGTGGGGACGCCCTCACTGGTCCTGGGCACCTTGGCAGAAGGAGCAGTCATGGCATCGTCCTTGGTCAGCTCCGAGGCTAGCAGAGACGTGACTGCACACCCGGCCTTCCTGTTGGCTGCAAGAGAAGGCAGGAGAGATCTTGTCCACAGAAGGCCCAGTTTCTAATCCCTTTCAAACTCTGCAGCAGATGCTCAGCTAGAAGCCATGCAAACGTGGCTGCCCTGTCCAGTTCACAGAGGCCCTTATTTTGAAGAAGTCGGAGCAGAGATCCAAGAACATGTGGTATATACCTTGGGTGGGGGAGGGGCAGCGAACATAAGAGTACAGTGCAGGCAGGAGAGCAAGCCTTGCTCTTGCTTTCCTATGTGAAAATGGTACAAAGGTTTGAATACAGCTAGACAGACAGAATGGGGTTCAAGTGTTAGCTATCTAACTTGAAGAGACATGAAATACTCAAAAATCTGTTTTCTCATCATAGGGTTGTTGGAATTAAATAGGCTCAAGCATAGTAAACAGTATTATTTTTGTTTTCTTGGCATTTCCCAGGCCAAAACCACTTTCGGTCAGCCCAGGGAGGGTTGTCCCAAGCAGAGGAAGGCCTTCAGCAGGCTGCCAGGGGAACTCCTGCAAAGAGGAGCAACAGCCACGCACTGACATCACATGCATGTCACACCCCCACGGGTTCCACCAACCCTCCCTCCCTCTCCCGACGCCCACACGCTCAGCTCTTTCCCATCTTTTCAAGGGTGGCAGCTGTGATACAAATGCCAAGCGCCCTACAAGGTGTATAGTGTGTGTATGTGTGTGGGGGTGGGGTAATGAAAGGTATGTCAGGGAAGGCAGAGCTGGGGTCAAGTATGGCCAGGAGGGCCCTCCACAAAGAAATCTAGCCCAGTGGGCTAAGGAATTGCGAAGCTCCAGTTGTCATCCTAAACAGGAAGAAAAGAACCAATCAATCCATGAGTTTCTGTTCTAACTGCTGGGAGCCATCCCCAAGACTCTCATAATCATTTATGGAATCCAGATTTATGGCTCCAGTATCCTCAACAAGAAGGCAGTTGCTTGGGACCATGCCCATCTCTCGCTGTCTGCTTCTTCCCATGCCCTAGACGCAGCACAGAGAGACCACATGTACACAAAGAGCCGTCTGCCTGGGGTGAAAGAAGCCAGACACAAAAGGCCACATATGCTATAATTCCATTTCTATGAAATGTCTAGAATGGGCAAATCCATAGAGACAGAAAGTAGATTAGTGGTTGCCAGGGGCTGAGGGAGGGGAGAATGGTGAGTGACTGCTAATGGGTACGGGGTTTCTTTTTCGGATGATTAAAATGTTCTGGAATTAGAGAGTGGTGATGGTTGCACAACCTTGTGAATATACCAAAAAACACTGAATTGTATACTTTAAAAGGGTGACTTTTAGGCATGTGATTTATGTCTCAATTGAAAAAAAAAATAGCTTGCTGCATCATGGGAAAGCTGAGTGGGGAAAGCAGTGCCTTAGCCTTAATGAAGCAGGAGCGATGAAGGAAGCCCAGTGCTCCTACTGAAGACTGCAGGGCGAGGCAGCTGCGGGACATGGCAGGAAGAAGAGCCCAGAGGAGCTGGTGAACAAAGCGCTCAGAACACCTTGCCTTCTTCAAACCAGCAAAAAGCTTTAGGGAGTGCAGAAGCCAAACAGGGTCAGAAGGCTCAGGTCTTCACCAGGGCTGTGAGCCTCTCTGCAGAAACGTGACCCAGAGCCACTGTGTTCACATGGCAGACGCTGCCCACAGGTCAGCAGGGAGCACACAGCATGCCCACAGGTTACCAGTGTATAGGACTCCTCCTCCCAGGGGCACAAGGGATTGTCTAGCAAGAGGAGAAAGAACAGTGAAGGCCCTGGGCTCACAGGCACAGGGCTCACCTGGTTACAGGTGGAAGGTGTGTGACCTCGACTCCGGGGTTTCACACAAACTGCTCCTCGGATTATGAATATATACTATTGCCTCAGTGACTGACGTGAGGAAAAGGAGCCCTCGGGAGCGTGACCAGGATCGTCCACGTGTATATGCTTCTCCTATCTTCCTTCTTAGTCTCTCTAGCAAAATCTTCCTGAGACCCGCTTAGTTTCTGCTCTTTTCTGAAATACTCCCTTCTCTGAGACCCTACTCAGTCTGGAAAGGCAGTGGCTTCATATCACTTTACTGCTCTTTTGAATTCAGTCTCCAGCAGTTGAGGAAATACTGCCACTATTTGTGTGCGTGTGTGTGTGTGTGTGTGTGTGCATGCACGCACGCACATGTGACTCAAAGGGTGCATATGTGTTGAAATAATTTCTGACTCCAGATCCCAGGAAAAAGAACACTGGGTCTTTAGGGACACTTGTCCTGGGCAACATGAGAAAAGTCCGAGTTCAAGTGTGGCTTCAGCTGCTTCTCTCTTTGCTTTCTTCCTCTAAACTAAGAAGATACCAGTTGCACCTAATCAAGCAGCGTTTCTAGATTTTTCTAGATAGAAGGAAAGTACCTCAACATAATAAGGGCCATATATGACAAACCTACAGCAAACATCCTACTCAACGGGGAAAAACTGAAAGCCATTCCTTTGAGGACAGGAACAAGACAAGGGTGCCCACTCTCACCGCTCTTATTCAACATAGTACTGGAAGTTCTGGCCAGAGCAATTAGGCAAGAAAAAGGAATAAAAGGACTCCAAATAGGCAATGAAGAAGTGAAACTCTCACTATTTGCAGACAACATGATCCTATACATAGAAAACCCAAAAAATTCCATCGGAAAACTACTAGAAACAATCAACAACTACAGTAAAGTGGCAGGGTATAAAATCAACTTACAAAAATCAATTGCATTTCTATACACTAACGATGAAACAACAGAGAACTCAAAAAGACAATCCCATTTACAATTGCAACAAAGAGAATAAAATATCTGGGAATAAATTTAACCAAGGAGGTCAAAGACCTATACAATGAAAACTATAAGACACTATTGAAAGAAATCGAGGAGGACATAAAGAAATGGAAAAATATTCCATGCACATGGATTGGAAGAATAAATATAGTTAAAATGTCCATTCTACCTAAAGCAATCTACAGATTCAATGCAATCCCAATCAGAATCCCAATGTCATTCTTCACGGTAATAGAACAAAAACTACTGAAATTTGTATGGGGCAACAAAAGAGCCCGAATAGCTAAAGCAATTCTGAAAAAAAAGAACAAAGCTGGAGGCATCACAATCCCTGATTTCAAAATATACTATAAAGCTACAGTAATCAAAACAGCATGGTACTGGTACAAGAATAGACACACAGATCAATGGAACAGAATTGAAAGCCCAGAAATAAAACCACACACCTATGGACAGCTAATCTTCGACAAAGGAGCAAAGAACATACATTGGAGAGGGGGAAGTCCCTTCAATAAATGGTGCTGGGAAAATTGGACAGCAACATGCAAAAGAATGAAAGTAGACCATCTCCTATCGCCATATACAAAAATCAATTCAAAATGGATCAAAGACCTGAAAGTGAAACCTGAAACCATAAAACTCCTGGAAGAAAATATAGGCAGTACACTAACTGAGATTGGACATAAAGGGATCCTTTCAGATTCCATGTCTACCCAGACAAGGGAAACAAAAGAAAAAATAAACAAGTGGGACCTCATCAGACTAAAGAGCTTCTACAAGGCAAATGAAACCAGGATCAAAATGAATAAACAACCCACCAGCTGGGAGAAAATATTTGCAAATCGTTTGTCCGACAAGGGATTAATCTCAGTAATATATAAAGATCTCATACAACTGAGCAACAAAAAAACAAACAACCCGATCAAAAAATGGGCAGAGGATATGAACAGACATTTCTCCAAGGAAGAGATACAGATGGCCAATAGACACATGAAAAGATGTTCAACATCACTAATCATCAGGGAAATGCAAATCAAAACTACACTGAGATATCACCTTACACCGGTTAGAATGGCTATAATCACAAAGACAAATAACAACAAATGCTGGAGAGGTTGTGGAGAAACGGGGACCCTCATTCACTGCTGGTGGGAATGCACACTGGTGCAGCCTCTATGGAAAACAGTATGGAGAGTCCTCAAAAAATTAAAAATAGAAATACTGTATGATCCAGCAATACCACTCTTGGGCATCTACCCAATGGACGTGAAATCAACCATCACAAGAGGCGTATGCACCCCTATGTTCATTGCAGCATTACTCACTATAGCCAAGAAGTGGAAGCAACCCAAGTGTCCCTCGACTGATGATTGGTTAAAGAAGATGTGGTATATACATACAATGGAATACTACTCAGCCATAAGAAAAGACACAACTGTCCCATTTGCAACAACATGGAAGGACCTAGAGGGTATTATGTTAAGTGAAATAAGCCAGAGAGAGAAGGACAGACACTGCATGAACTCACTCATATATGGAATATAAGTGAACACACGGACAGAGAGAACTGATTGGTGGTTACCAAGGGGAAGGGGGGTGGGGGGGGCACAAGGCGTGAAGGGTTACATCCACAAGGTGACAGACAAACAAAAATGTACAACTAAAACCCCACAGTGTTATAAACTAAGACATCAATAAAAAAAAAAAAAAAAGAAAAAAAAAAAGCTTCTGATGCATTACAGATTTCATAAAAACTAAGAGTGGATGGCAGGTAGGGAGAAGACCAAAACTTCCTTTTTAAGCCTAGAAAGTAGGTACGCTAGGGACAGACATGATGTGGCCTCAAGTCAGAATCAGAAATGAGAAAGCTCTTGTTGGAACAGAATCAAAAGAATCGAGGAATTCCGGCTTCCACTCTGTCTCCAGGGTCACAAGTACACTGAACAGCTTGAACAATCCGGACAAAGTGACCTCTCCCCTCCTTTCCCTGACTTGGGGACTTGTTAAGACCATGGGAAAGTAGCCGCAGAAGCAGATACATATTTTGACTTTATAGTATCAGGGAGGATTATTAACTCATAAGAGAATAGTCCCACAGATTGTGGGGAAAAGGGAACAATCCTGAGACATTGGTCAAAGCTCTCTGGGACCAGATTCCTAGAAGTTGGTGGTGGGCTAGGATAAAAACACCAGGAACATCAACCATATAATACTAGTAGAGATGAAGTAGAAAAAGGTTAGTGGTTTGGAAAAAGACATTTATAAAACACAGGCTAGGAGCTACTACTAAAGAGGAAGTGCTCTTGTTAATAAGCTTCCTTAGGGAAGAGGAAACTAGGACAGATGGGGCAATCATTACCATCCTGAAGAACTCATTATTGTCTAAAATTCTCCTAATTATAATTCCTGTCCTATTTTTACAAAAGTGGAGGGAGAATAAGTGGTGGTATAGGAAATACTCTTAAACTTCTCTAGACAGGTGGTCACCAGAAAATCCCCTGAAGCAATTTCACCATGTCCAGGGCTCTCCTTGCTGCAAGGTATGAAAGAATGTTTCTGGCCCACACAGAGGGGTCACTGTCATTTCCTGTCCACACAGGCTTAGTGAAACTAGCCCTGGACTTGGATTCACAAAAGTGGGCTACAGCTCTGGCTCTATCATTGGCCAGCTCTGTAGACCTGGGCAAGGCCTTATCTGGGTCTTAATTCCTGTTACCTATGAGGAGGTTAGATGCTAATCACTAGAGGTCTGGAGAGTTCTTCCCAGTTCTGAGGTTCTATTAGTGGAGGTGGAGCTTACAGGGAAGCTGAGAAGTGACAGAGGGAAGCAAAGCGAGAAAGAGATGAATTTCTTTCTTCCCTTGACTTTTATCCCATTGATCAGATGGCCTGTATATAAGAGGCCACAATTCAGACATGGAGATACAGTTGAGCCATTAAAATCACAAGCTGACTCAATCATCAGCCTGAAATAGTAGCTGTAATACAATCACATGGATTCTTCCCCCTGACACTCAAACCATTGTTCTCCCACACCCTGCAGATTACAGCAGTTTACATGTCACTTTTAATGAACCAGCCCTGATAGTAACTCTCCTCTTCCAACTCCTCAATGGGTCTTTGTATACTGGTCACTCCCTCAGGTCTCCAGAGACCAGAAGATTTTTTCTTTTTTTTTGTTAACATTCCTTTAATTCCTAGGGAAAAGGCTAGTGTCTTTGAATAGGGACAGCTGCCTCTCTGGGACTGAGGAAGGCTATGAGGCAGATCTACCTGATAGTGCTTCGGTTTTTTGGCTCAAAGCAATTAGTTAGGAGGAACAGTCAGAGACAGTCAAGCAAGGGGTGGACCAGCTAAGTCAGAAGCCACTGAGGGAAACCCACAGTCAGCAGAGCTTATAAAGGTTTGAGAATGAGGCTTTCTGGGTCCAGCCTCTCTCTCTTCCTCTCTAGATCCTATTGCTACTGTACAAAAAAATATTAAACCTGTAAAGGACCCTAGAGACCATTCTAGCCCACTTTATACATGAAGAAACTGAGTCCCAGAAACTTGTCAAAGGTAACCTAGACGGCATCAGAGTCAGACTTGACTTTGGGTCTTTTGATCCCCACCTAGTCCTATGCTCTCTGCACTGTGATGCCTAGCCTTCTGTTTATGTTTAATGTAAGGCCACATGACTTTATAGGATGTGACTGCACCAAGGTCTAAAGAGCTTACCAGAGTAACCAGAAATGTTTCCCCTGAGAGATTCTCCCAGATATGTTCAGGTGTGTTTAGTGAACCCAGCGCCCAGAAAGATAAGGCTACAGGATGGAGCCTTATTCTTTAAAAAGAATGTAGTTCTTGGGGCCGGCCCAGTGGCGTAGCAGTTAAGTTCACATGCTCTGCTTCAGTGGCCCGGGGTTCACAGGTTTGGATCCCAGGCGCGGACCTACGCACCACTAATCAAGCCATGCTGTGGTGGCGTCCCATATAAAGTAGAGGAAGATGGGCACGGATGTTAGCCCAGGGCCAATCTTCCTCAGCAAAAAAGAGGAGGATTGGCAACAGATGTTAGCTCAGGGCTAATCTTCCTCACACACACACACACAAAAGAATGTAGTTCTCATTTTCACCTTCTTTTCGCTTCAATATCTCCTAGCATAAGTCTCCTCCTATTCCTTCTTGCACTAGGAAACAGTACTCTGACTAATTCAGGTCCTCTGCTGAAAGGTTAGATTCTGCCAAAATCCCTGCTTCCTCTGCCTGTGAGTTCTGGTTTCCCACTTGGGAAGAGGTGGAGGACAGGGTCTCCCCAGCAGAAGGAAGCCATTGATGTCTGACTGTCTGTGTACAGGAAGCATCTGGGATTCTAGTATAGTTCCACAGGAAGAGGCTTAAAAGGGAATTCCCCACCAAAAGTCTGATGCAGGAAGAAATCCCCACTTAGCTGAGAGGATAGAGGAAAACAGGGAGATGGAACATACTTTTATTTGGCTATAAAGTCCATATCACCTTATATGGTGGGTCGGAAACAATGTCACAAAAAGCTCTAAAGACTAAACACAAAAGAAATGTTACTAGCTGCACACTCAACTCAAACACCAGCCTATGACTAAATGCTCTGTCCCAAGGGGCCGGCCCGGTGGCGCAGCGGTTTAGTCCGCGCTTGGCAGCCCGGGGTTCGCTGGTTCGGATCCCGGGCGCCCGCCGACGCACTGCCTGTCAGCCACGCCGTGGCGGCGTCCCATATAAAGTAGAGGAAGATGGGCACGATGCTAGCCCAGGGCCAGTCTTCCTCAGCAAAAAGAGGAGGATTAGCAACGGATGTTAGCTCAGGGCTGGTCTTCCTCACTGAAAAAAAAAAAAAAATGCTCTGTCCCAAGAAGTTTTAAGCCCATCATACTCACCACTCCTCCCCTTTAGGGAGCCTGTACTCAGAGGATGCTAGAAAATGGGTAAGAGTTGTAACTAGGGATTCTTCTGTTTAGGGAAGGTTCTGAAGTCATACAGAAGAGCCCTCAGAAAGGAATTTCTCTCAAGATATTCAGAGTATTGGAAGAAATACGCAGTTGGCCATTACAGATAAAACTCACAGTGATCTACAACATTTGGACCAGGGCACTGAGTTTACATGGGCTAGCATGCTCTATACCCTTGATCGTAAGGTCCCCTTGCCAAGCTGTGACGGGTACTATAGGCCCTACAGATATCAATGTGTTAATAGCTAAGCACTGTCCAAAGCAAGCCACAGAACTCCTATTTGCCATAACCTTAAAGTGAAGACCACATCAAACAGGTCTAGAGAATGAACCAGTCAGGGAATAGGGAACATAGCTTTAACTCCCTCAAAAGTAGAAACCCTTAATGCCACCTTTTCTGTAATTCCCACCCTTCACCCTAGGAAAGAAGCCATCACTCCTAGCCCCAAAGGGCTTTCACCAGACACAATGGTGCAGGTCAACCCTACATGAGGGGTAGGCTTTGGCTATACCTTCTTCTAGACTAGTCACTGTCTGCTTCCCTCAAAGAAAACTTTTCCATTGATCCTTCCCCATACTAATGCCTGGATCATTTGTCCTCCTATCCCCATAATTCTTCTTAGATGCTCTGGCTCAGTGTAATCCACTTAAATCTTCTGAAGACCAGAAGGGGAGGTTGCAGGGGAGTAAATGGGGAAGGCAAGGGCAGCCGAGGCTAACTGCACCCAAGGAAAAGGTAGTTCTCAGACACAGCACAATCCTTCTGTTGAGATACTCCTCTATATTCTTACATCTGGGGAATCTCTCTACAGAATTTGATACTTTCTAGTATTCTCCGTATATCTCTTCTGCTTATGAAGTTGAGAGAAAGGACTCTTGACTTATTTTTTCTTTGTATTTTCTATATCTAATGTATAATTTTGTATTCAGGTCAATTTTTGTTCATACACTCAAACGTCCACCCAAATCTATGTCCTGCATGATGGTTCCCTTGTTCCAGGTTTCTCCTTCAAGAATGGGGAGAAATGCAAGAATAATCAAATGTAACTCATCTGCTGTCAGTTCCTCAAGCCCTAGCTCTCCAAGTCAGAACTTTGTAATATGGGAAGAAGAGGACCAGATTATCTACTCTAGATGCAGGGAGTACTGTGGGGAAGTTTCTATACCCTCAGAATATCATTACCTGCTCTTCAGTTCTAGAGAAGCAGGACCAGAAGCAGAGAGGCTTCACTCCCTTCAACACACAGGCTGGGCTCCATCTGCTTACTTACCCTGACGGGGTCCTCTCTTCCGTCGAAATGCTGCACCTGACTGCAAGGCTTCTAGAAGACTGTCCATCACACCCGTCTCATCGCCCTCTGTCATGAACAAAGGTGGAGATGTAAGCACTTCAGCCCAAGCAGAATGCATGTGTTGAGCCCCACACAAAATGCAGGGCTCTTGCTTGGCTTCTTCTCACCCACAGTGGCTGGAGGCTCAGAGCAGACAGAGGGCTCAACCTCAAGCTTCACAGCCCATGTTTACTTGTATTTGTTTGAAATGGTTAAAACAAAAAGGTTTCATTGCCTACTAACACCTGCAAACCTTGGCATATTTTCCTGCAGTGCCCTCCTTCCTTCCCATCCCAATCAGGACTAGCACAGAGAATTGCAGAACTGCCCAACTCCAAGACCAGGATAAGTACTAAGACTGGGATTATGAAATTAATAAGGAACTATAACATTCTATCTTTACCCTGAAAGTGTTTCACTCCAATTTACATACACCTCTCATGGAGAGCCTGGTTCCAGTTTCAGAGAAGGGCTGAGGGAAGATGAGAGACCACTGATCAGGAGTGCATTTCACTTAAGTATTGCCGCCAGTGGCTGCATCTTCCCAAAGCCAGCTCGGCATCTAAGAGGAGCATCTTGGCTAGAATACAAAGAGTTAATGCAGAATCCTTATTCCAGCCTGGCTCTGTTTCCATGGCAACAGCTCAGGGTGGTGAAATCTGAAACTGTGAAATCCCAAGGAGCCAGTAGGCTGCCAGCTACAAGGCTAGGCTCACTGCTCCCAGCGCCATCTGCTGGCTGAACATCACCAGTGCAGCTGACCTACATTCCAACCTCATTTGCTTGCCCTGGGGACCCAGGGCAGGGCAGTGTCTGCTGCGCCACCTGATGACTGTGTGCAGCCCTCAACTGGCATGTCAGCTGGAATGTACCTTTCCCCACTGCATCCTAGACGGGGACAAACCCTAAAGGCCTGGGGAGAATGGGGGGAGGTGAAGGATACTTGGTAGGGGCATTACTAGAAGTCTCCGGCTTATAGACAACTGGAGTAAGGGCAGGGGAATTGCTTCCCAGAAAAGTATACAGAAAAATAGAAACGTAGGCTATTCCTGCTGCTTCAGGTCCCTGATCATATCACAAGAGCTGCCAAAGAAAAGTCCCTGGGAGCAAGAGGTGTTAGAGCAGCCCTTGTGTCTTGAGCTCACTCAGCAAAGCACTCTGATTCTTGCCAGATCCAGCAGCCCTGAGAACCTCTTCACTTAGAAGCCCCTCAGGTTCAAGAAGGGTGGCATCAGCTCAGTGTCGTGAGCAATATATGCTGTATTTCTGCTGCCCACGGAGAGAGCAGCCGGGGGGGGGGGGGGCAGGGAATCTGCAGCAGGAAAGAAGCAGAGACAGGAAACAGAGGGCCAGTAATTGAGGCCATATGTTTCAACAAAGACATGCTTCTGGTAGTGAAAAAGAGATTCTGCTGAAGAAAGAAGAGGGTGGCCAGCTCCTCTGCTCCCCTTCCAGAAGTTTAATTTATTTATAATCTGTTAGGTGTATACAACTGTGCTGAGGTACTGGGGACACAGTACTCCGTGAAATAAGCAGAAAGGGAGGGCAAGCCACCATTAAAAGATACTAAAATACCATTAAAATATTTTGGGGAAAAGAACAAAAGATTAAGTAGAGGGTATGAAAACAGACCAGAGGAACTTTTGGACAGGCACAAGAAAAGAGTAAGTGTTACAGCAATACTAAAATCATTGGGGAGATGAGACATAACGCAGGAACCAGCAAAGGAGAGAAAAAGATTGAGTGTGGAGAACTGGAATATGCACGTAACTGAGTCGGGGTTAAAGTCCAGCATCAGGATCTTGGAGGTAGAAGGCTGCCAATAATCATTTGCCAGGAGTCGAGCTCAGACATGAGCTGTTCTCTCTGGCCTCTAGATTCCAGACAGAGAAGCCTTCCAAATATTCCTGTCTCAAGCCATCAGCGCTTCTCCTTCACTTCTTACCTGCATTCATGTCTATGAGTTGCTCTCTCTTCTGCTGCTTCTCCAGCCGCTCCTTCTCTGCCTTCTCCTTGGCTAGTTTTGCTCGCCGCATCTTTTCCTCTGTCTCCCGCCGCTTCTGGTTCTCCTTGACTGCTTGCTGTGGGAAAGAAAGATGAACATGTGGGCATTTATGCACTCATATGTATGCACACCCACCACCAACCAACATGAGCCCAGTGGAAAATGAGAAACGTCCAAAAAAGTTTCAGTCAGCAAGTGTCCCTTGCTCACCACAAACATATTCTTAAAGTTGTGCAGATCCATGAAGAATTCTTCCACAGGCACCTTCTTGGGGTCAAAGAGGAAGTACTCGCCCAGCTCCTTATAGAGGGTCTCCATGTTAGAGTGCATCATCCGCAGCTTGTTATACTGTTCCTGTGCATCCTTCACAAAGCTGTGCAGCCAGAGTAAAGGACCACCAAGAAGCAGACCCACTCTTCTAGCCCAGAGGAATACTCAAAGATGCGTGCTGGCATGCACAAGGATGTTCAGTACTGCACTGTTTATAATAGCAAAAACCAGACACAATCTAACTATTCAAAATAGGGGAATGGTAAACCATAAACTATGGTACTTCTACAGAATAGGAGGTGACAAAAAAGAAGCTGTTCTGCATATACTGCTACGGAAACAAGGCTAAGAGATATTATGTGCAAAAAGCAATACAGTGAAATTTTTATTTAAAATAGGATCAAGGGGGACTTGCAGTTTATCTGCGTAGTTTGCTTCCCTTGCTACAACAATAAGAATGCTTTCACGAACTGTGTGTTTAATGAAAAAAAATTTTTTGAAGAGGGAAAAATTGTATATCACCAGATCTATCCTACTGTCCCCTCAAGGGGAAGTTCTTTCCCTTCCAAGGGAGCAATCACCCTCCTTTCTAGAAAGGATATAGTCATTTTTTCAACAAACTTGTCTTTCTCATCTGTGGCAGCTGGGAAATTCTGAACATCACGTTCCACATCAGAAATTTGTTTCTTCATCTGATCTAGGTTCTTCTGCATGTTTTCAGCAGAAACTAAAGAAAACCCAAGAACAGACAGCAAGAGCTTACTAAATCCAATCTCCAGACCCTTAGCTTCTGCCCTTCAGGGCACAGCTCAGTCTGTACACACAGCTGGTACTTAACTATCTGAGTTCTCTTATGGACTCTCTAGCTGTTTCACACATCTTTCCAGTGAAACTATAAATTACTTGATGACTGAACCTCCAGCCTCCACAAGCTGTACAGTACTAAGAAAAGAAGAAAGGCTTCATTTAATTTAGGAAGAATTTATGAAATCCCCAGGGATCTTGGTCTCATTTATTTTAGAGAACAGGGTTTGGGAGGAAGGAGCTATACAAAGAAATATAGAGGTAGGGCAGAAATCTGTTCCCATTTCTACTGAATGCTGCTTTTTCTTTGCCTAGTTCCAGGATGGCGAGGCCTGGTTTTTGTTAATCCACTGTATGCTTTCTGAACGAGAAAAATCATTGACCTAAACTAAAAACACCTGCCTTTCTTCCAGTTGTTCTTTGGTGTTTGGTGTTTCCCCAGGAAGGAAAAGAGTGCTTCCCACTTCTATACGTGGACACCTCTCTTCTGCCTGATATTCCTCCCTTGTGGCTTAGACATCTCTGTACCCTCTCCCATTTCCAATTAAAATAGTCTAAACTGAAAATGATCTGAATCTAGATCATGTCTTATTTCCCTCCCCATGTAGAGATTTTGGGGGCTTGGAACCACCTTCTAGCTTCACCCTGCCCCACCTCGGCTGGCTTTCTCCACATGGGCAAGCTCATCTGGAAACTTGAGGACATCAGGGTAGTCAGTCTCACACAACTCAGCCAAGAAGTGCAATAATGTCATCTTCTGATCTGTGGACTTGGTGTCTCGAAGCTTAGGGGTAAAGGAGAAACTGTTAGTCCTGACACACATGAGATCACCTGAGGCTGACGGCAGTTTGTCACACTGGGCCCATAGAGGCCAGCAGCCTTCCCTTTTGTTGTCCTGCTCTAACCCCCTGGCTCACCTTACAGAGAAAGCTGATACTGAAGCCAAAAGCACCAGCATTCCTGGAGCCAGCATTCATATAGTTTCCAACAAGCAAGGTAAGCTCCAGGAGGCTAGAGAAGTTCTCACTCTTCCGCAACTCCTCACATGCGGCAGTCACGGAAACAATCTCTGGCTTGATATTCTCCACTTGCTCACTAAACTGCAACTTGAAGAGGATGGCATTGAGGCGAGGCCGCAGGCGTGGCACAGTGCCCATCTGGTGGGGAAGACAAGCAGTTTCATTACAGCCAACAGAGAGAGGGAGGTAAGAAGACGACACAGGCTTAAGCCTCCTATGGGAGGATCTGAGTCCCAGAGTAGGGAGAAGAGACAGATAAAGACAGGTTCAGAACAGACACGAGGCATGGAGCCAGTGCCCCGGCTGCTCTCAGGGAGGAAGGGAGCAAAGGGGTCGGAGAAGGGCCTATTGCCACAGGTCTCACTCACCACCACACCAAACTGCTCTGACTCAGCCAGGTCATCGTATTCATCCTTCAGTTCAGAAAGCGTTTTTAACTGCTCTGGCTCTGGCATCTGCTTAATGAGGTTCTGAAAGACAGAAAGGACTATGTCTCAGTTTGAGGGAGACGAGCTGACAACGAGCCTAAATGGCTCTTCTACTCTCCTGTCAGGCCCTCACTCCGCCCAAGGACCCCTAAGAAGGAAACACGGACTGGGGAGGTAGCTAGTGAGATGGCAGGACCTTTGAGAATATACCAGAAACAACCTGACCACCAGAGAGATGGAAGCTTACTCAAAGCTAGCATTCTTTAAGTCAACAGTGCTAGAGGAGGAGCCTCCTCCTCCTCTAAGCAGAGCGGATATGGGGCTGGTGTACAGCGATGCAGAGAGCAAGCTCCATCTTCCTCCTTACCTGGATCATAGACTCAGTCAGAACAGCCTCATTCACCTCCAGGATGACATTCTTAATCTCTTGATAGGGCATGCGGAAGGAACCCAAAAAGATTGCTGCCAGAAAATGAGACATAAAAACATGTTCTTCTCAGACTCTTCCCCTTTCTACTCCATCCTACAAACCTATGCTGGACAATTTTCCTAAGAGTGCTCTTTTATTTTTTATTTATTTTTATTTTTATTTTTTTGTGAGGAAGACCAGCCCTGAGCTAACATCTGTAGCTAATCCTCCTCTTTTTGCTGAGGAAGACTGGCCCTGGGCTAACATCCGTGCCCATCTTCCTCCACTTTATATGGGACCCCGCCACGGCATGGCTGACAAGCAGTGCATCGGCGGGCGCACGGGATCCGAACCGGCGAACCCCGGGCTGCCAAGCGCGAACTAAACCGCTGCGCCACCGGGCCGGCCCAAGAGTGCTCTTTTAAAGTCACTATTAGAAACCTCCACCAGCTCCTCACTGCCTATATAGTTAAAATCCAAATTTCTAAGTCCAGTGTTTAAGGTTCCTATCTGCCACCTTTCTCTCTCATTAATCCCCATATTTATGTCACACCAGCCACACTGTTCCAAGCACCACATTCTACAATCTCCATGACTCCTTGCCTTTGCTCACACAGGAAGTCTTTGATCTTCTCTATATACATCAAAGTTGTTCACCCCACTCATCTTAGTTCCCCATTCCCATGACTCCATCCTCAAAGCTGCCACCACTTTGAAATGCTCTGATTCTTAAACTGCCATATCCCATTCACTAACAAACACTTCCTAGCTTTCCAGCTTTCTTTTACTAATCTCTAAATTGACCCTTCAACCTCATCAGAGTGCTCTCTCTCTGGCAAGAGAGCTGACCATTCCATTTTCTCTCAATGTAGCAGTTCTACTTTGCCTTCTCTATTTAACCTGGACCCAATAGTCTATCACTTCACTCACTCTCTGCTATTACTCCCATTTCTATTACTACTATTCCTATTCTCTTTTTCCTTCTCCTTCCAGTCCCTGGTTAATCCAGCCATCTCATTTCTCTATCCTTACACCTGGGCTGATGAATACTGCAGATCAGAATCTATGACTCTGTAGTGGCACCAATGATAGCTGGGGCTTCAGCGCTGCCTAGCAATCCTTCTATGTGTCCCTAGCCCATGCTCTTCTGACTCTCTTGGCAGCTCCTCCAAAATATCCCCTTTCTCCCAACTGTCCCACCACTTCCCCATTTGTTCTAAGAAGGTCTTGCTCATCTTCACTGAGAAAAATTGAAGCCATTGGTCAAATTACTTGCTAAGCTTTCTCTTATGCCACTAACAAGCTGAGCATTGGGGGCCCTCAGCTGGAGCCGGACTAGAAAAGGCTTGGGTTAGGACTATTTTGGAATTATCTAGAATAAAACTTGTGCCAACACTTCTGTAAGCTTACCAGCAACTATACCCATGCACTCATCCTTTCCTTATGTTTCAACAAAACAGGTGGCCCTAAAGACCTTTTCCTTCAGATATACACATGATCAAGTTTCTCCTATCTTAAAAAAAAAAAAAAAAAAAACCCTCCTTCACCCAATAGTCCTCTCTAACTACCAACTTACTTCTTTCCTTCACTTTATAACATTCTAAAAATACAAGTCTGTTCTTTCTCACTTTCCACAGCTCTCATTTATTCGTCCCCACAAAGTCAGTGAAAAGATGGCAACTATTTATTGAGTGTATACTTCATGTAAGACATAGTACCTACACAATCTACATACATGATCTCATTTAACCCTATTCATAATATCCCTATAGGTTTGTATCATTAGCCCCATTTGATAGAAAAGGAAACTAATACTTAAAGAAGTTAAGCTACCCATCCAAAGTCACACTGCTAGTAGGGTTAGAGCCAGGATTTAAATACAAATGGATTCCAGAGCCTCTGTTCTTAATCTCTTATTCTTGCTTAGGTTACTGACTTTCCTAATGCCAGATCCAAATGATACCTGTCTTGTCTTGATTTGACTTCACTCTTGTCTTCATTTGACACTGTTGACAACTCCTACTTCTTAGGACTATGTGATACTATTTTTCTTGCTGTTCCTTTCCAGCCTCCTTTGAGGTGTCCCTTTTTTTTTTTTTTTTTTTTACTTGCCCCTTAAATATCAGTGGCCTTCAAAGCAAACTCATGGCTTCAACTATGACTCAAATGCTATCTCCTAAATTCATATCTCCAGCCACATCTACCTCCTGATTTCTACACCAAAATGCCTAATATACCCATCCTTTTGGAGGAGTCCCACAGGCATCTTAAATTCTATCCTAAAATTAATCATTTCTACCCACCACCTTGCCACCTCTCATTCATGTCCACTACCCACCACTTCTCCCCAAAAAGACATAGAATGTGCTTCTGCTGGATTTTCCTATTTCAGTAAATGGTATCACTCTCTATAGAGTGATCTAAACCCAAGAAAATACCTTCTTCTTTATCCCCTCAGTCAATCACTAAGTTCCAGTAATTCTATCTTCTTATATCTTCTGCCTCCCTATTCATTCTCATTACTTTAGTTTCAGGCCCTGATCACCTCTCACCTAGGTTAAGGCAATAATGTAACTTACCTCTCTGCCTAGGCTTCCCCTACCCTAGCAATCCAGCTTCAAAATCACTGCCGAAGTAGCCTTCCCGCAAATTACATAAGGTTGTATCACTTACCTTCCTGATTAAAATACCTTCAATAACTTCCAGAACCTAAGCCTACCAGACTTCTTTATGTTTTTGGCTCTATCTATTTCTTGAAAGCTTCTTCTCCCAACACTCCCCCACATATGGCCTTTACTCAGCTGTACTGCACAATGTTGTCTCATGCCTCTGTGCCCTCATACATGCTGATCCCTCCGCCTGAAACAAGCCAGCCCTCACCCTTCACTTAATTCATTGTCAATAGTTCTTTCAACTCAGTTTAAGCAGTACCTCCTTTAAAATGACACCTAGGATGTGCTCCCTCCTATCCTCCCCCGACTTGATTTAGATGCCCCCTTTCCTAGTGCTCTCATTAGCATCCTAGCACACCTCCATCACAGCACTTATCAGTCCATGCTATTACCAATATTCACTTTTCTGTCTCTACCAGGCATTTGGTTCATGAGGATAAGGGCTATGCCTTACTCAGCTTTGTAACTCCTGCACATAAGAGGCACTTAGTAATTTTTGAATTACTAAGTTACATCTCCGAGACCATCCTACCCTAAACTAAGCTCAATTCTCCTTCTGAATTCTGTTTCCCATATCGATATCACTCAATTGGAAATAACAATGTACTATCCCACAGCCTTGTATCATTTTCTAAAATAACAACTACTCATGTTTTATGTTCCTAGAGACAATCTTGAGAAGAGGAACTATCTCACCTTACTTTAGTCTCCATAAAAGAACTTACCCACAGACACTATTTAGTAATATTTGTTGTCAATGATCTAAGATTACATCACCAAGAACAATGTAAAGACTTACCGTTCTCACTGTATCTCTGACTTCACTTATGGGTATGTGTACTCACTACTTGTGTGACCTTGACCAAGTCACAACATCTGAACTTCAGTTTTCTCATTTGGAAGAAGGGGGACAACAGCCACATCACAAAATTGTGAGTGGGTTTTATGGAATACATACCCTTCCATCTCTGGAACACATGCCTAGTATGTGCCTAACAGAGCCTGTAACACGGCAGACCCTCAATATTTGTTGAACAAGTGTATGAATCTATATTATTCAGCATAAAGTAGGGAGATCAACAGTCAAAATGAACAAAAAATGAACACTCATGCTGATCATCAAATAAATACTACCCATATCAACTTTGCAGAGGAGTTTCTGATCTGAAATTCTGCCACCAATCCGAGTTATGAGTAGCGGTAGCAAGTTCAGAACAGAACTCTTTGTAGTTACTACCCTGCTCTGAAAGTATGGGATTTACATTATTTATTCTAAACCACAAAGTTATTGTAGATTTAACTGAAGTCAAGCCAGTGCCTGCATTTAAAGGAAATACTTAAAAGAAAGTGAAAAAAAAAAAGAAAATGTACAGTGCCTAGAATAGTTGTGGTATATTTTCTTGGATGCAATGGAAATAATAGGGGCTTTGAAATAAGAAAATCCGAGGTTCAAATGCCAGACCTGTCTCTTACTAGCTATATGACTAGGCAAATTCCTAAAAGTCTTAGCCTCCGTTTCCTTGACATAAAGCCAGACACTAACAAAACTGCAGTGCTATTAAAGGGATTTAATGAAATATCAGAAATTCATTATGCAATGCCTGGCATACAAATGAAAGTTTCATATCAAGGGACTTTGGATCCACCAGAATTAAGTTCTTAGAAGAACTCCTTCACATTTCAAATAGTTGGGATCACAGAGTTACTCACAGAGATTCTGGGCCGTCTTTGAATCCAACACCTTTAACTCTTTTACTTTTTTCTTTTGCACAGATTTCTTTTCTTCTCCACCTTCCTGATCCTTCTTGGCTAATGAGGGAAAAATTAGAAAAGCATGATTAAGGACAAGCCACATTTGTGTCTTATTGAACTACTGTCCCAGCTTGGAATGGCCCCTCACTTATTCTCTATTGAATAATGGTCTCCCTATTATATTCCTTCAAGGCTAACCTCCTCTTTAACCACCCACCCTTCTATGACTGACCCCCCCCAACCGCCAACTATAATAAATATCTCATTTTCATTTCTTTAATAGTTATCAGTAATTCTTTCCCACCTATATCTATCTACTTGCAGGGAGCAGCAAACTTTCTGTAAAGGACCAGATAGTAAATATTTTAGGCTTTGCAGACTATATGGTTTGTCTCAACTGCTTAACTTTGCCCCTATAGCATGACAGCAATCATAGACAGTACACAAATGAATGGGTACGGCTGTATTCCAATAAATTTATTTGCAAAAACAGGTGGTCAGCCTGAGGGCTTAGTTTGCCAATCCCTGTACTAGAATCTTCCACTGTGTTATCCTTTTGTGCCTATTAAAAATCCTATTTACCTTTCAAGCTCCATCTTGAACATGAGTTCCCTATGAAAATTTTCTTGATTTCCCCAAATGCCTACGATCTCTCTCTGAATCCCTATTGAATTTGAAACTTCTTTATAGCAAGTGCTCTCACTGACTTTGTTATAAGTATATAGTCTCTCCTTGACAAGATAAGGACTTTGTTATTCCTCTTTGCAAATCTCATGGCATAAAAATATATTCCTAGTAGGATCTTATTACTTAAATATCACATTAGTGCACATACAGAAGGTATAATATACTCCTTTCCTTCTATACTCTTCTCAGACTACCCAAAGCCAAGGTATTCTTCCTTTCCTGTGAAGCTTTCCCTGATACTCATTTTCAGCTTTGATGAACTAGTTTTCATGGTATTTATCACTTATAGCTCATTCAACAATTAATTATTCAATGTTTCGTGATATTTCATAGGTATCATATTGATCTTTTTGAATCCTGTGTTACTTTGTAAGTGTAGATACTTGCCCATCCCACCTAGATTTTGAACTTCAAGAGCATGGGCAAAATAATATTTCATTATATCACCCCCTCAGCAGCTAGCATGATAGTAACATTCACTAAAAAACAGCTGACACTGGCTACTGAGGAGGATTGAGTAGTAGATAAGTGATAGATGGTGATATCTATCTATCTAGTAGTAGATAGAAAGTGAAACAGGAACTGTTCTGGACAGACATAATTGTAAAGTATTCTGTCGACTTTATAGAAAGTGATATGGGAATGTCAGCAAGAAGTGTCAAGAAAACTGACAAAGCTAGTTGCTTTTGAAGAGAGGAATAGGTGCTTGAGTATGGAAGTGGGAGGAATACTTCTCAACACAAACCCTTTTATACCGTTTGAACTTTAAACCACATGAAAAGTATTACCTGGTACCAATAAATAAGAAATAAAGCAAACAAAAAAGAAAGTTATATGACAAAAGGTATAAAGAACTACAAAAAAATTCACCTTTGGCTTGATAGTCCTAACCTGAAGAAGGAAAATGCTAAATACATGAAAGTTAGTTATTTAAATAAATACCTATTGAGTAGCTATATATGCCAGGCTCTGTTCTGGGCACTGGGAATAAAACAGTGAACAAAACAGAAAAAGATTCCTGCCTTCATGGAACTTATACTCTACTAAAGAGAAATAGACAATAAACCAGTTAATAGATAAAATAGTATATTAGATGGTCATAAGTGTTATGAAAAGAAAATCAAGTAGGGAAGAGAATATGGGGATTTGGTGGGGGATGGATTACAATCTTAGGAGGTGGTTGGGGAAGGTCCTGGTGAGAATGTGACATTTGAGTAAAGACCTTTTAGAAGGTGAGAGAGCAAGCCATGTGAATATCTGGGGGTGAGTGGGAAACATTTCAGGCAGAGGGAACATCAAATGCAAAGGCCTGAGACAGAAGCATGCCTGGTGTGCTAAAGGAGAAGCAAAAAGGTTAGAGGAGATGGAGTAAGGGCGAGAGCAGGAGATGAAGTCAGAGAGGTAGGTAAAGACAGAGCATACAAAAAAATGAAAATTATGTGTAGTCAGATAAAAATGGAGACTTGAAACATCCAGACTGCATCACAAAAACTTAGAAGCAGGGAAAGAGAAAAGTAAATCTCTCATTTTATACAGGCAGAGTGAAAAGATACACAGTCAATGCTGATGTTGAAAAACAGAGAAAATAGACAACTTTTTTGCTTGGCAATAAGATAAAAAATAAATAAAAGGTATAGATACAAGAAAGAAAGGGATGAAGATGTCATTTCCATGGACAGTATAACTATATGTAGCAATACAAGACAACTACTGGAAGTAATGAAGAACTACTAGAACTAATAATTTAATAAGGATGACAGGATAAAAGACAAACATATGGACTTCCAGTTCTACCAAGATGGAATAGCCCCATGTAGAGGAAATACAATTATATTTAAAAACTGAGGAGGGTAAAGGGACATAAATGGAAATAAACTTTCTACACTCCACTCGAATTAGTAAAACATCAATATCAGTAGACAGGGATAAGTTATGTATGCATAATGTAATACCTAGAGCAACAACTAAGCAAACTGTACAAAGTGATGTACTCAGGCATTATAAATAAATCAAAATAGAATCTTAAAAAAATGTTCAAAGAAACCACAGGAAAGTAAGGAAAGAGAAACAGAGAAAACAAACAGAAAACAATTCAATGGCAGACTTGAGCCCTAAATGTCAAGAATTGCCTTTAATCTAAATGGTCTAAATACACCAAGTAACAGAGATTGGCTGTAGTGTAATTGCCTGACAATTAGCTTTTTTGATTGTAGTATAAGTACCTGACATTAAGCTTTTGATTGCCAAGGCATCCATTTCAAAAACATCCATCTTGAATAAACATATTGCCAGCTACAACTAGATAAAAGAGTCAGGCCGCCCCAAACAAGAAGTTCTCCTTTTAGAAAGCCCTGGGTAACTTAACTGACCATTTGAGTGACCCTGCTTTTCCCTTCCTGTGCTTTAATTCCCGCTCTTATGTTTTAAATTCACCAATAGCGTGCAAACCCTCAAAACCCTGCGCACCCCATCCTGGACTCCAATAAAGGCAGAACCCCAGGTCCATCCTCTCTCTACCTGCGACCTCGCTGTGTGGCCCCAGGTGTGCCATGTATCACCTAGAACCTGTGAGTAATAAACCTTGTTTTTTCCAAGTTCCTTGATGGTTGTTGCTGAGGTGCATCCTGCAATCATAATAAGAACCACAAGGGCCAGTCCAGCCACAACATTGGTTCTGGATGGGAAAATGTCTGTGGGGGCTTGCCAAAAGTAGTACAGCGACCAGGTGAGTGACCCCAGGCATTTTTAGCCGATAGCATCACTACATATTGGCTGAGACCAACACAAAACACTGGTAGAGTGGATTAACAAAAGACCCAAGAACATGCTGTCTGTAAGAAACTTACTCCAAATACAAAGACATAGGTAGGTTGAAAGTAAAAGGCTGAAAAAAAGATATACCATGCTAACATTAATTTTAAAAAACAGCAGAGTGGCTATGTTACTATCAGGTAAGTAGACTTCAGAGCAAAGAAAATAACTAGAGACAAAGAGAGACATTACATAATAATTAAAGGATCAATCCACCAGGAAGACATAACAATTCTAAATGTGTGTGCACCAAAAAACAGAGCCCTGAATACAAGAAACAAAACTAATAGAAATGAAATGAGAAACTGACACAGGCAAGCCACAACTTGGAGATATAATACCCTACTCTCAGTAATGGGTATAACTACTAGACAGAAAATCAGCAAGGGGATAGAAGAAATGAACAGTACAATCAACCAACAGGGTCTAATTGGTAGATATAGAACACTTCACCCAACAGCAGCAGAATAAACATTTTCTTCAAGTGCGCATCGAACATTCACCAAGAAGGACCATATCCTGGGCCATAAAATAAACCTCAAAAAATTTAAAGGATTGAAATCATAGAGCATGTTCTCTGACCATAATGGAATCAAACTACAAATTGATAACAGGAAAATATCCAAACACTTGGAAACTAAACAACCATTTCTAAATCATTTGTGGGTCAAAGAGGAAGTCTCAAGAGAAATTTTAAAATTACACAGAACTGAATGAAAATGAAATCCAACAGATCAAAACAGATGGAGCACAGCTAAAGCAATGCTGAGAGGGAAATTTGCAGGACTAAGTTTACATTAGAAAAGAAGAAAGATCTCAAATCAGTAATCTAATTTACTATCCCAAAAAACTAGCAAAAGAAGAGCAAAATAAACCCCAAACAAGCAGAAGGAAGGAAATAAAAAAGATAAGAACAGAAATCAGTAACAATGAAAACAACAGAGAAAAATCAATGACTCAAAAAGCTGCTTTAAAAAAAATCAATAAAACCTCTAGAACAACTGACAAAGATAAAAAGAGAGAAAACATGTATCACCAATATCAGGAATGAAACAGGTCCTGCAGCCAGTAAAAGGATAATAGGGAAATACTACAAACAACTTTGTACTTATAAATTGGACAACTTATAAGAAATGGACCAATTCCTCAAAAACCACAAACTACCAAAACTCAACCAAGATGAAATAAGCAACTTGAATACTTCTACTGAAACCAATTTAAAAACTGAATTCCTAATTAAAAGGCTCCTGAAAAGGAAATCTCCTGGCCCAGAAGGTTTCACCAGAGAATTCTACCAAATATTTAAAGAAAAATTAATGCCAATTTTATACAATCTCTTCCAGAAAACAGAAGAGAACACTCTCCACTTCATTTTGTGAATGCCACTGAATTGTTCACTCTAAGTGGTTAATTTTATGTTAAGTGAATTTCACCTCAATAAAAAAATTGGTAATTGTTTAAGATGTTTAAAATCACCCAGTAAATTAGGGGCTGGCCCAGTGGCACAGTGGTTAAGTTTGCACGCTCTGCTTCGGTAGCCTGGGGTTCGTGGGTTCGGGTCCCTGGCACAGACCTACATACCACTCCTAAGCCAGCTGTGGCGGAGTCCTACATACAAAAGTAGAGGAACACTGGCACAGATGTTAGCTCAGAGCCACTCTTCCTCAAGCAAAAAGAGGAGGATTGGAGACGGATCTTAGCTCAGGGCCAATCTTCCTCACACACACACAAAAATCACTAATTAAATCAGTAAAATTTGAATATGGAGTGTATATTACACTATTATATCAATGATAAATTTCCTAAATGTGATAATTGCACTGTGGGTACAGAAAAGAATGCCCTTGTACTTGGGAGAGGCATGCTGAAGAATTTAGGAGTTGAGGGCCATGATGTCGCTACTTTATCTCAAACAGTTCAGTTAAATAAAAAAGGAAAATGTTCATGGCAGCATTAGAGCATTATTCAAAGCAGCCAAAAAGTGGAAACAACCCAATGTCCATCAATTGATGAATGGGAAAACCATAAGAAGGAATAAAGAGCTGCTACCATGCTACAACATGGATGAACCTCACAAACATTGTGCTTGGTGAAAAAGCAACACCGAAAAAGGCACATATTGTATGATTACATTGATACAAAATGTCCAAGACAGGCAAATCCATACAGACAGAAGGTAGATTAGTAGTTGCCAAATTGGGGGAAGAGGAAGTAGGGAGTGACTGCTAATGGATGCAGGGTTTCTTTTCTGTGTGATGAGAATGTTGTAGAATTACATAGTGGCAGTGGTTGAACCACTTTGTGATATACAAAAAACCATGGAATTGTATACTTTAAGGGTAAATTTCATGGTATGTGAATGATATCTCAAAACAATAAATAAATAAATGCATACATAAATATATACAATGGACCACAGATCTAAATGGAAAACCTAAAACTATTAAACTTCCAGAAGAAATGAAAAAAAATCTTTACAAGTTCATGGTAGGCAAAGATTTCTTAGAAACAAAAAAGTATAAACCATGTGGTAGGAAGAATCCTAAGTTGGCCACCAAGTTTCCCTCCTCATAGTGTGCACACCTAGTATAACCCTTCTGCTTGAGTGTGAGTGGGCCTGACCTACTCTCCTAAGACCTTTCAAACAAGGGTTTAGAGGTTAGAGACATGAGAAGTCAGAGAGATCTGAAGCTGCAACAGATGCTTTCCTACTGTCCTTGAAAAAGCAACCTGCCATGCTATGGAGAAGGCCACGTGGCAGGAAATGGTGAGTAGCCTCTAGAAACTGAGAACAGCCCACAGCTGATGATCAGCAAGAAAACAGGAACCTATGTCCTACAATTATAAGGAACTGGATTCAGCCAAACACCACATGAGCTTGGAAGAGGACACTGAGCTCCAGAAAGCAGTGTGGCCCAGCCAGAACCTTGATTTCAGTTTGGTGTGACCTTAAGGAGAGGATCCAGCTAACTTGGATTCCAGACCGACAGAAACTGTGAGATAATAAATTTATGTTGTTTCAAACCACTAAGTTTGTGGTAATTTGTTACACAGCAATAGAAAGTAACACAAAACATGAAAGGAAAATTGATAAAGAGGACTTCATCAAAATTAAGAACTTCTGTTCTATGAAAGATAGTTAAGAAATAAAAAGACAAGCTATAGACTGGGAGAGAATATTTGCAACACACATATCTGATAAAAGACTAGTATCTAGAACATATAAAAAAATGACTCAACCATAAGAAAACAAACTACTCAATTTTTTAAAATGGGCAAAGGATTTGGACAGACACTTCACCAAAGATGATATACTGATGGTAAGTAAGCAAGCACACAGGAGGACACTCAACATCATTAAGTCATTAGAAATATGTACTAGGAATTAAATTAATTAGGAATTAAAACTGCAATGCTTAATCCATTAGAATCACTACAATTAAAAAACAAAACTGAGGGGCTGCCCGGTGGCACAGCGGTTTAGTCCGCGCTTGGCAGCCCGGGTTTCGCGAGTTCGGATCCCGGGCGCCCGCCAATGCACTGCCTGTCAGCCATGCCATGGCGGCGTCCTATATAAAGTGGAGGAAGATGGGCACAGATGTTAGCCCAGGGCCAGTCTTCCTCAGCAAAAAGGGGAGGATTGGCAACAGATGTTAGCTCAGGGTTGGTCTTCCCCACAAAAAAAAAAAAAAAAAAACCAAAAAACAAAACTGATATCCCAAGGACACTCTTCACAGAAATAGAACAAAGAATCCTAAATTTATAGGGAACAACAAAAGACCCTGAATAGCCAAAGCAACACTGAGAAAAAAGAACAAAGCTGAAAGCATCACAATCCCTGAATTCAAACTATTCTACAAAGCTATAGTAATCAAAACAGCACAGTACTGGCGGAAAAACAGACACACAGATCAATGAATGAGAACACAGAAATGAGAACACAGAAATAAAACCACACATCTCTGGACAGCTAATCTTCAAAGGAGCCAAGAACATACAATAGAGAATGAAAAGTCTCTTCAATAAATGGTACTGGGAAAACTGGACAGCCACACGCAAAAGAATGAAGTAGACCACTATCGTACACCATACACAAAAATTAACTGAAAATGGATTAAAGACTTGAATATAAGACCTGACACCATAAAACTCCTAGAAGAAAACAGACAGTATGCTCTTTGACATCAGTCTCAGAAGGATCTTTTTGAATATCAGGTCTCCTCAGGCAAGGGAAACAAAACAAAAAATAAACAAATGGGACTACATCAGACTAAAAAGCTTCTGCAAGGCAAAGGAAAACATCAACAAAACGAAAAAACAACCCATCAACTGGGAGAAAATATTTGTAAATCATATATTCAACAAGGGGTTAATTTCCAAAAGATATAAAGAACTCATACAACTCAACAACAAAACAAACAACCTGATTAAAGCATGAACAGAGGACAGGAACAGACATTTTTCCAAAGAAGATATACAGATGGCCAACAGGCACATGAAAAGAAGTCCAACATCACTAATTATTAGGGAAATGCAAATCAAAACTACAATGAGATATCACCTTACACTCATCAGAATGGCTATAATTAACAAGACAAGAAATAAGAAATGTTGGACAGGGTGTGGAGAAAGGGAACCCTCATACACTGCTGGTGGGAACGCAAACTGGTACAGCTACTATGGAAAACAGTATGGAGATTTCTTTAAAAATTAAAAATAGAAATACCATACGATCCAGCTATTCCACTTCTGGGTATTTATCCAAAGAACATGAAAACACTAATTTAAAAAGATATATGTACCCCTATGTTCATTGCAGCATTATTCCAATAGCTAAGAGTTGGAAGCAACCTAAGTGCCCATCAATGGATGAATGGATAAAGAAGATGTGGTGTTTTATATATATATATACACACATGTACATACACACACACACACACAAAATGTAATATTACTCAGCCATAAAAAAGACAAAATTGTTGTCACTTGTGACAACATGGATGGACCGTGAGGGTATTATGTTAAGCGAAATAAGTCAAACAGAGAAAGACAAATACCATATGATTTCACTTATATGTGGAAGATAAACAAACAAGCAAATACATAGATAAGGAAAACAGATTAGTAGCTACCAAAGGGGAAAGGGGTGGGAGGAGTGCGAAAGGGGGTGAAGGGGCACATATATATGGTGACAGATAAAAACTAGACTATTGGTGGTAGACACAATGTAGTCTATACAGAAGTTGAAATACTGTACACCTGAAATTTGTAGTTTTATAAACCAATATGATCTCACTAAAATAAAAAAAAAAAAACTCATGATACCTAGTGCTGGTGAAGATGCAAAACTGGTGGAAATGAAAAAATGGGATAGTTGCTATGGAAAATAGTTTGGCAGTTTCTTATACAGTTAAATATACATTTACTGTAACATATGATCCAACATTCCCATTCCTAAGTATTTGCCCAAGAAAAATGAAAACATATATGTCCAGACAAATCTTGTATACAAATGCTTCTATCAGCTTTACTCATAACTGCCCAAAACTGAATTCAACCAAAATGTCCATCAACCAGTGATTGGATATAATGGAATACTTCTCAGCAATAAAAGGGAAATGAACATGCATGCAACAACATGGACAAATCTCAAATACATTATCCTAAGTGGAAGAATCCAGACTTAAAAGGCTACTTCATGTATGATTCCATTTGACATTCTGGAAAAGATAACACTATAGGGACAGAAAACAGATCAGCGGTTGCCAGGGCCTGGTGGTGAAGAGATGGAATGGACTAACGGGCAATAGGGAACTTTCTGGAGTGATGAAAATGTCCTCTATCTTGATTGTGGTGGTTACATGGCTGTATACATTTGTTGAACTCATAGAACTGTACACATAACAAGGGTAAATTTTACTGTATCCAAATTATACCTCAATAAACCTAACTAAACAAATTGTATCCTCAAGGCCAATAAAATACATTACTATAAATCTATAATAAAGACATGAATGAAGAAATAGAAGAGATTCTAGAAATAGATATGAAACATTTAGTATATGCAAAAGTAGAAGCTCAGATCAATGAAAAAAGATGGTCTAATCCAGGGGTTGGTAAACTGTTTCTTAAATGACCAGAAAGTAAATATTTTAGGCTTTGTGGGCCAGTTTCTGTTTCAACTACTCAACTCTGCTAGTGTAACATGAAAGAAGTCACAGCAATATGTAATCAAGTGGGCATATCTGTGTTTCAATAGAACTTTATTAACAAAAATGGGTTGGCCATAGTTTGCTGATTTCTGGTCTAACCAACAGTATTAGAAAAACTGGCTCTCCATTTTGAAGGAAAATAGTTAGATCCTAACTTTATGCTGTTCACAAAAATAAATTCCAGATATATCAAACATGTAAATATTGAAAAATAGAAATACAACATAATTTTGAATAAATGAAAATTTCCCTAAGAATAACACAAAATCAAGATGGCAAAAAGTAAGACAGTCTGATTTGATTATGTAAAATTTTAATTTTCAATGTGTTGAAAATCATCATATAAAATATGAAAAGCAATGAGATCCTCCATTTCCAGTAATACGGCCAAATCTCCCATGGAAAACATCTTAAAATGTTGGCATAATGTTTAAAACAATCACCTTGAAAGCATGAAAGAGCTGACAAGATGGTAATGAACTGCTCAAGAGACGTAAGCAAAACACTGAGGCACTGCTCCAAAACCAGTTTGAGGGCTTTGTGCAGCAAGGGTGGACAGGGGTTAAGGTCCAGTTTCTGCCTAATGTGGGGAGTCTCATACAAGACTCTTTCCTCATTAGCTGGGAACTCAAAAGGCTACATTTTCAGAGTAAAGGTGAACACAACAGGCCACAGTTGGAAGCCCTAGAAAGCCTAAACTCTAGGAACAGGATGAACCAAAGGTAGATCAAGTCCTTCCAAAACCACAGTCAAGCCTCAGTACAGCTCACTCTCTGACCGGATTAAGGTGTTAGCCTCTACTCTTATCTATCTAGAAAGGAAAAAGCAAATAGGAACAGACCCATGCATGATCCAGCCATTGGAGTTAGGCAAAGGACTTTAAAGTACTATAGTTAATATGTTCAAAAATATAGAGGGAAAAATAAAAACAGATGAAGATGGAGTTCACCAGAGAACTAGAATTTATTTAAAAAAAAATCAATCAACATTCTAGAAGTAAAAAATATTATAAGTGAAATTAAGAGCTCAATAGATGGATTTAACAGGAGACACAATGGACTAAGAAGTTAGTGAACTAGAAGACAGGTCAATAAAAAAAATTCAAACTAAAGCACAGAAATAAAAGATGGGAAACAACAAAAAACAGTGTAAGGAACATGTGAAAAGATCCAAAGTATGTGTAATTGGAGGCCCAGAAAGAGGAGAAAGAATTGGACAGAGCAGTTAACAATATGGTGTTGTGCACATCAAAACTTAAGAAGGCAGATCTCATGTTGAGTGTTCTTACCACATAAACAAGGAGACATAAGAAATCTTTTAGAGGTGATTTATTACCTCCATAACTTGTTTATTATTGGAGGAAATATGTGTATTACCTTGATTGTAGTGATGGTATCACAGGTGTGTGCAATATGTCCAAATTCATCAAAATGTATACATTAAATATGTACAATTTTTGGTACATTAAATGTACCTCATTAAAACTGGGGGGAGGGGAGGATATTGACTATTAAATGTGACTTGGAGCATGGAAGAAGTCCCAGGATTTCAGTTTCAAAGGGAAGCCTTAAGTGAGCAGAGAAAATAAATGCAGAGAATAAAATATTTAAAAAATAACAAAAACAAAAGAAAACAAACACCCCCCCATATATACGTAGATAAAATGGAGTGCTAAATGTGATATTCACTGGCACTGAACTTGAAAGCAAAATAAAATGCCAATAATTAAAAAATAAAAGCAGACAGAAGTAATATCTGGGGAACACAGCTGTGAATTTTCTAAAAGTGATGAAAGACTTCTACACACAGAATCAAGAAGCTCAGAGAACCCCAATGATAAATACAAAGAAAACCACAAAATGGCATATCATCACAGTAAAACTGCTAAAAACCAGAGTAAAAAAAATTCTCAAAGTAGCAGGGGGTGGAACACATTACCTTCAAATCAACAACAATAAGAATGACAGTGGAGCTGTTTTTCAAAAAAAGGGGGAAAACAAAAAATATCCTTCAAAAACATAGATGAAATAAAGATATATCCAGACAAAAACAGAGAATTCATTACCAGTAGACCCAAAATAAAATAAATACTAAAGGGAATATTTACTCAGACAGAAGAAGAAAAATTATCCCAAAAGGAAATACAGAAATGCAGGTAGGAAGAAAAAACATTAGAAAGGTGTTTTTAAGTAAATACTGATATTACAAAATAATAGTAAAAATATTTGTGGGGTTTAAAACACATGTAGAATTAAAATTCATGACATCAATAACTCAAAAAGAAGGTGTGTAGTAAATAGAGTTAAAATGTAAGTTCTAGCATTATCTAGAAGGTGGTAAAAATTATCGTTTGTATTAGATTGTATTAAGTCATGCACTTAAGTTGTAATTTCTAAGGTACCCACTAAAAGCATAGTAAAAAAAAAAAATGTACAATTAAGAACAGGGGAAAAGTGAAATAATAAAAAATTTTAAATGAATCCGTAAGAAGGCAAGAACAGAAAAAAAGATGTGAATTGGAAAAATCAAACAGAAAACAAAGAGCAATGCTGTATGTATCAACTCAAATGGATTAAATACTGTGCAATGAAAAAACTAAAGATCATCGGACTGGATTTACAAAACACACACACTAAAGATATGCTGTACAAAGGGACCCACCTTCAATAAAGGCACAGAAATGTTAAGGGTAAAACAGTGGAAGATAACCTAATCAAAAGAAAGCTGGTGTAGCTAGACTAAAATCAGATAGAGATTTCATCTCTAATAATGCTACTGCCTTGAAAAGACACATTTCATAATGATAAAGGGTCACTCTATAAGGAAAATATAATAATTCTAAATCTAAATACATCCAATAATTTAGTTTCAAATATCTAAAATAAAAATTGACTGAACTAAAAGAAGAAAAGGGCAAATCCATAGCAATAGTGGAAGAATTAACACCCTTTGTACAATAACTAATAAAACAAGCAGACAAAAATTTGAAAAGAACATAGAAAATCTGAACACATCTAACAAATTTGACCTAATTGATATCTTAGAACAATGCACCTGACAATGACAAATTATACCTCTTTTTCATATGCACATAGCACATTTACCAAAATTCACCACATGCTGGGTAAAGGCAAGCCTCAACACATTTCAAAGGACAGAAATCATTCCTAGTATGTTCTCTGACCACAGTAGTATTAAGCTGGAAATCAGTGAAAAGATAACTAGAAAATTCTCAACTATTTGGATATTGAGTAAATATCCAAATAACTCTGGAGTTAGGTAAGAAATCACAAAAGAAATTAGAAAATATTTTGAATGGAATGAAATCAGCATATGACACAGAACAGATGAGACAAACAGAAACCACAAAATAAGATGGTAGATTTAAACCCAAATATTTCAGTAATTATGTTAAATGTAAACAGACTATATGCTCCAGTTAAGACCAATATTGTCAACTGGATTAAAAAATAAAAAAGAGTCTAAGTATATGCTGTTTTTGTAAGAGAAACATCTAGAATAAGGATACAGAAAGAATGAAAAGTATAAAGTTATACCAGGCAAATTCTATCTAAAAGAAAGTTGATGAAGTTACATTAACATTAGACAAAATGGTCTTTTAAGCAGCATTACAGAATATAAAGAGTGACACACTATAGCGATAAAAGTTTTAGTTCATCAGTAAAATGTAAGAATTTTGAATTTGTATGCACTTAATAGCATTATATATTTATATATTAAGATATATGAAGCACCAAAGATGTACAGTCTGAATCTAATCATGAAGACACACTAGACAAATCCAAGCTGAGGGACATTCCACAAACTAACTGCTCTGTACTCTTCAAAAATGTCCAGGTCATGAAAGATAAAGACTGAGGAACTGTTATGAGCAGTTCAACTTCATTTTTTTTTTTTTACCCATTAAAGAGAATGGCAGGGTGTTTTGGTTTTTTTCCTGGGAAAGATTCGCCCTGAGCTAACATCTGTTGCCAATCTTCCTCTCTCTTTTTTTTTTCCTTCCCCAAAGCCTCAGTACCTAGTTATATATTCTAGTTCTAAGTCCTGCTAGTTCTTCTACGTGAGCTGCCGCCACAGCAAGGCTACTGACAGACGAGTGGTGTGGTTCCACAACTGGGAACTGAACCTGGGCCGCCGAAGTGGAGTGTGCAGAACTTTAACCACTAGGCCATCAAGGCTGGCTTGTGACTCCCTTTTTTGATGTTTGTTGACTCCCATTTCCACTTGTGCCCTATATCTGGGAAGCTAATACGAATACCTCAGTGCTCCTCCTTTGGTGCCAGCAGGAGATTCAAACTACACAAGATCCTGCCCTCACGCAGGAACTCTCACCATGGCCTCATCCCCTATCCACAATAAAAACTCAGGCCAGTCTCCTTTCCTTGTCCTCTGAAACCATTTCAAACCTGGTTGAAAGGACTGCCCTGCTCTTCTCAGAGACCTCAATTATGTAAGTTAATAAACGTTTTCATAGCCACTTGGTGTGTGTGGGGTGTCATCAATCTCGACATCCAAACCAAATTTTGAGCAGGGGTCCACCTGACTTTGCAGGTGACCATAACAGGAAATATTCCCAATTAAAGAAGAAGACAGGACAAATGAATGCAATGCATGATCCAGGATTTTTCCTATAAAGGACATTATTGTGACAAGTGATATAATACAAAGGTCATTTAAAATAAAAGTATTACATTAATATTAATTTTCTAATTTTGATCATTGCACTGTGGTTATGGACCTGTTATTAGGAAATGCACACCAAAAGATAAAGAGGAATCATGTCTGTAACTTACCCTCAAGTGGTTCAGAAAATGATTCACAGACACACACGCACATGTACATCCATACACACACACAAATAGAGTGTGTGGGGGATCAGAATTGGCCACCCTAAAATGTGTCTCTTTGGCTTGACTATTTCTAAGAACAAAAGACTGAAAGAAACTCTGACCTTTCCCTTAACTGCCTAAAAGAATTTAAGATAAAAGGCCTATCCCCAGGACAGACCATCACCATAGATAACTCTGGGTATGACAGACTGGGAGGATCCTTGCTAAGACCATTTTTATCAAAGTTCTCTCTCTCTCAGGTAACACTGTCTATAGGTGGCCCAGCAAACATTTGTTTATCAAACATTTGCTTTTACATCTCCATGTGAATTGCCTTCCTCCCCTTTGGAGTCCCAAACCACTACCCCAAACAGCCTCCTTTGTCTTTAGTTAAAGATGGTATTTAAGGTGAGGGCTTCAGCCATTTTGGCAAGTTACTGATTTCCTGGGTTTCTCCCATGTATACATCTTATTTAACTTTGTTTTATTTTCTCCTGTTCTTCTGTCTTACATCAATTTAATTCTTAGACCAGCCAGAAGGACCTAAAGGGTAGAGGAATAGTTCTTCCTCCCCTTCGAGAGAGAGAAGGATAAGGCAAATGTGGTAAGATGTTAACATCTCAGGAATGTGGTGAAGTATGTGCAGGAAATTTTTTGCATTATTTTAGCAACTTTTCCGTAAGCCTGAAGTTATGTGAATATAAAAAGTAAAAGAAAAAAATATAAAGTAAAAACTGACAGAATTACAATGCTAAATCCACAAAGTGACATGTTTTAACCACTTCCTTCAGTAACGGATAAAACAAACAAACAAAAAGTAAGGATACAGGAAATTTAAACAACACAATTAACAAACAGGAACTAATAGATATACAGAACACTTCCTGCAACTGAAAAAGACATACATGCAATTGAGTGACATGAGCATCATGGCAGAGTCAGCTCTTCCCTTAGACTCTCCCCACAAGATACAACAAAAAGGACACTCATAAACCAACAGAAGACGTTCACACAACAAGACTGACATTTGAGAGATCCATGCAGCCATATGCCTGAAGATAGAGGTGCTGGACCCCCTGGGAAGCAGTGGAAGGAGGTAAGAGGGTCTCCTCTCCCTCCCCGAATGGCGGCAACCTAGGGCATGGGACCATGTGGCTCTGAGAGGAGAGAGGGGAACGAGAAGGCCTTTGCTCTCAGAGTTGCCTCCCAGCCTGTGGGAAAGCTTCAAACCGAGGAGGCTAAGCAATCACGGAGGCATATTCACCAAGCTGAGCAGCCCAGGAGGGCAGACAGCGACTGCACAGTGGGAGCACCCCCACGATTGCACACTGCCTCTCCCCCGCCTGGTGCACCAGCTTAGCCTGTTGGCCAGAGCAAAGGACTCCTGCCACAGCACCTGTGCACAAGTGTGTAAAGCAGCAGCAGCCAGTAGGCAAACTCAGACAGGTCCTGTCAGCAAAGCTTCCAAAGGACAGGCACAGCTGCCAGGGATCATGGTGGGCTCAGAATATACAGCTCCTGCCCACCCCCCAGTGGTGGCAGGTGGAATCTGCGACCAGACACTAACACTATGTGAAGGCACAAATCCACCCCATCAAATAGTATGAAGAGGTATATTAACACTCCAGACCAGAAGGAAAGTGAGAAGCACCCAGAAATCAATCCTGAAGGCACAGAAATTTACCATCTAAATGACAGAGAATTCAAAACAGCTATCATAAAAAACTCAATGAGTTACAAGAAAATTCAGAAAGACAATTCAATGAAATCAGGAATAAGATTAATGAACCGAGGGAATTCTTTACAAAGGAGATTGAAACTGAAAAAAAATCAGAAATGTTGGAGATGAAAAACACAATGAATGAAATAAAGAAAACTCTGGAGTCCTAAATAACAGAGCTGATATCATGGAGGACAGAATTAGCAATTTAGAGGATAGAAATATAGAAATGCCTCAGACGGAGGAGGAGAGAGAACTAAGACTAAAAAGAAATGAAGAGGGGCCAGCCCGGTGGTGTAGTGGTTAAGTTTGCATGCTCTGCTTCGGCGGCCTGGGGTTCACAGGCTTGGATCCTGGCCGTGGACATATGCACCATTTAACAAGCCATGCTAGGGCGGCATCCCATATAAAGCAGAGGAAAATAGGCATGGATGTTAGCCCAGGGCCAATCTTCCTCAGCAAAAAAGAGGAGGATTGGGAGCAGATGTTAGCTAAGGGCTAATCTTCCTCACACACAAATAAAAGAAATCAGGAAATTCTCAGAGAAATATCTGACTCAATTAGGAAATGCAACATAAGGAATATAGGTATTCCAGAGGGAGAAGCGAGGGAGAAAGGAGCAGAGAGCTTGTTTAAAGAAATAACAGCTGAGAACTTCCCAATCCTAGGGAAGGAGCTGGAATTACAAGTAAAAGAAGCTAACAGAACTCCTAATTAGATCCATGTAAAAAGACCTTCTCCAAGGGATATATTAGTAAAACTGGCAAAAGTCAATGACAAAGAACAAACATTAAGGGCAGCAAAGCAGAAGAAAATAACCTACAAAAGAACCCCTTTCAGGCTTTCAGCGGATTTCTCAGCAGAAACCTTACAGGCTAGGAGAGAGCGGAATGATATATTCAAAATTCTGAAAGACAAAAACTTTCAGCCAAGAATACTCTAACCAGAGAAAATATCCTTCCGATATGATGGAGAAAAAGCAACTTTCCCAGATAAACAAAAGCTGAGGGAGTTCGTTGCCACAAGACCCCCTGTACAAGAAATGATCAAGAAGGTCCTCATACCTGAAAAAAAAAGAAAGGGTTTACAAAGCCTTGAGCAAGGAGATAAATAGGCAGACAGAATCAGAAAATTGCAGCTCTCTATCAGAATAGGTTAGCAAACACTTAATTATAACATTAAAGACAAAGGGAAGGAAAACATCAAAAATAACTATAATCACTTCATTTTAACCACAAACTCACAACACAATGGAATAACCTTTGACAACAATAACTTCGATGGGGAAGAAGAAAGGGATGGAACCTGGTTAGACTAAGAAAATAAGAGGCTATCAGAAAATGGATATCTCATCCACAAAATCTTTTATGGTAACTACTAAAAAAAAAAAAAATCAGAACAAATGATAAAGAGAAAACTGAGTAAACCACCATAGAGAACCACCAAACTGAACTGGCAGTCCGAAATACACAGGATGAGAAACAAGGGAAATATAGAACAACCAGAAAACAAGTGATAAAATGGCAGCATTAGGCCCTCATATATCAATAATCACTCTAAATGTAAATGGATTGAATTCTCCAATCAAAAGACAGAGTGGCAGGATGGATTAAAAAACAAGATCCAACAATATGCTGCCTCCAGGACACACTCTCAGCTCTAAAGACAAACACAGGATTAGAGTGAAGGGATGGAAAACAATACTCCAAGCTAACGGCAAACAAAAGAAAGGAGATGTTGGCATATTTATATCAGACAAAGTAGACTTCAAGATAAAAAGGCAGTGAGAGACAAAGAGGGGCACCATATAATGACAAAAGTGATACTCCACCAAGAGGACATAACACTTATAAACATATATGCACCTAACACAGGAGCACCCAAGTACAAAAAAACCTTAACAGACCTAAAAGGAGATATTAACAGCAACACAATAATAGTAGGGGACCTTAACACTCCACCTGCATGGGGTGCAATAAGAAAGTCAACAAGGAAATAGTGGAATTAAATGAAAAACTAGACAAGATGGACTTAATAGATATATATAGATCTCTATCCCCAAACAGCAGAATACACATTCTTCTCAAGTGCAAATGGAACGTTCTCAAAGATAGACCATATGTTAGGAAACAAGGCAAGCCTCAATAAATTTAAGAAGACTGAAATCATAACAAGCATCTTTTCTAATCACAATGCTATGAAACTAGAAATTAACTACAAGAAAAAAGCTGGGAAAGTGACAAATATGTGGAGACTAAACAACATGCTACTAAACAACCAATGGATCATTGAAGAAATTAAAGGAGAAATCAAAGAATATCTGGAGACAAATGAAAATGAAAATGCACCATACCAACTCATATGGGATGCAGCAAAAGCAGTCCCAAGAGGGAAATTCATAGCAATACAGACCCACCTTAAGTAACAAGAAAAATCTCAAATAAGCTATCTTAAACTACACCTAAGAGACATAGAAAAAGAAGAATAAATAAAGCCCAAAGTCAGTAGAAGGAGAGAAATAATAAAAATTAGAGCAGGAATAAATGAAATTGAAACCAAAAATACAGTACAAAGGATCAATGAAACTAAGAGCTGGTTCTTTGAGAAGATAAGCAAAATTGACAAACCCTTAGCCAGACTCAATAAGAAAAAAAGAGAGAAGGCTCAAAGGAATAAAATTAGAAATGAAAGGAGAAATTACAACAGCTACCATAGACATACAAAGGATTATAAGAGAATACTATGAAAACCTGTATGCCAACCAATTGGACAATCTAGAAGAAATGGATAAATTCTTAGACTCATACAACCTCCCAAAACTGAACCAAGAAGAAATAGAGAATCTGAATAGCCCATTCACAAGTAAAGAGATCGAAACAGTAATTAAAAACCTCCCCAAAAATAAAAGTCCAGGACCAGATGACCTCTCTGGAGAATTCTACCAAACATTCAAAGATTTAATACCTATCTTTCTCAAACTATTTCAAAAAATTGAAGATGACAGAACACTTCCTAGCACATTTTACAAGGCCAACATCACCCTGATCCCAAAGCCAGACAAGGACAACCAAAAGAAGGAAAATGACAGGCCAATATCGCTGTTGAGATGCAAAAATCCTCAACAAAATATTGGCAAACTGAACACAGCAATACATTAAAAGGATCATACACCATGATCAAGTGAGATTTACAGAAGGGATGTAGGGATGGTTCAACATCTGCAAATCAATCAATATACACCACATGAACAAAATGAGGAATAAAAAAACCACGTGATCATCTCAATAGATGCAGAGACAAGATCCAACATCCATTTACAATAAAAACTCTCAATAAAATGGGTATAGAAAGAAAGTACCTCAACATAATAAAGGCCATATATGACAAACCCACAGCCAACATCATACTCAATGGGGAAAAAACTGAAAGCCATCCCTCTGAGAACAGGAACAAGAGAAAGGTGCCCACTCTCGCCACACTTATTCGACATAGTACTGTAGGTTTTGGCCAGGGCAATTAGGCAAGAAAAGGAAATAAAAGGTATCTAATATGTCAATGAAGAAGTGAAACTCTTGCTGTTTGCAGACAACATGATTTTATATATAGAAAACCCTAAAGAATCCATCAGAAAACTATTGGAAATAATCAACTACTACAGCAAAGTTGCAGGGTACAAAATCAACTTATAAAAATCAGTTGCATTTCTAAACTATAATAATGAACTAACAGAAAGAGAACTCAAGAATACAATCCCATTTACAAGTGCAACAATAAAAATAAAATATCAAGGAATACATTTAACCAAGGAGGTAGAAGATCTATACAATGAAAACTATTAAGATATTATTGAAAGAAATCAATGATGACATAAAGAAATGGAAAGAGATTCCACGCACATGGACTGGAAGAATATACATAGTTAAAATGTCCATACTACCTAAAGCAATCTACAGATTCAATGCAATCCCAATCAGAATACCAACGACATTCCTCACAGAAATAGAACAAAGAATCCTAAACTTCATATGGGGCAACAAAAGACCCTGATTAGCTAAAACAATGCTGAGAAAAAAGAACAAAGCTGGAGGCATCACAATCCCTGACTTCAAAATATATAGTATATATACTATACAAAGCTATAGTAATCAACACAGCATGATACTGGTACAAAAACAGACACACAGATCAATGGAACAGAATTGAGAGCCCAGAAATAAAACCACACATCCACAGATAGCTAATCTTCGACAAAGGAGCCAAGAACATATAATGGAGAAAAGAAAGTCTTTTCAATAAATGGTGTTGGGAAAACTGGACAGCCACATGCAAAAGAATGAAAGTAGACTATTATCTTTTGCCATACTCAAAAATTAACTCAAAATGGATTAAAGACTTGAAGGTAAGACATGAAACCATAAAACTCCTAGAAGAAAATATAGGCAGTACTCTCTGACACTGGTCTTAGAAGGCTCTTTTTTAATGTCATTTCTACTTGGGCAAGGGAAACAAAAGAAAAAATAAACAAATGTGACTACATCAGACTAAGGAGCTTCTACAAGGCAAAGGAAACCATCAACAAAACGAAAAGACAACCCACCAACTGGGAGAAAATATTTGCAAATCATATATCCGACAAGGGGTTAATCTCCAAAATATATGAAGAACTCATACAACTCAACAACAAAAAAACAAATAACCTGTTCAAAAAATGGGCAGAGGAAATGAACAGACATTTTTCCAGCGAAGATATACAGATGGCCAACAGGCACATGAAAAGATGTTCAACATCACTAATCATTAGGAAAATGCAAATTAAAACTACAATGAGATATCACCTTACACCTGTTAGAATGGCTACAATTACCAAGACAAAAAAACCAACAAATGTTGGAGAGGGTATGGAGAAAAGGGAACCCTCATACACTGCTGGTGGGAATGCAAACTGGTGCAGCCACTATGGAAACAGTACGTAGATTTCTCAAAAAATTAAAAATAGAAATGCCATACAATCTAGCTATCCCACTACTGGGTCTCTATCCAAAGAACTTGAAATCAACAATTCAAAGAGATGGACACATCCCTGTGTTCAATGCAGCATTATTCATGACAGCCAAGATGTGGAAGCAACCCACGTGCCCATCAACTGATGAATGGATAAAGAAGATGTGGAATATATATACAACAGAATACTACTCAGCCATAAAAAAAAGACAAAATCGTCCCACTTGTGACAACATGGATGGACCTTGAGGGTATTATGTTAAGCGACATCAGCAAGACAGAGAAAGACAAACACCGTATGATTTCACTCATATGTGGAAGATAAACAAACACATGGAGAAAAAGAACACATTAGTGGTTACCAGAGGGGAAGGGGCTTGGGAGGTGGGAATAAGGGGTAAAGGGGCACATATATATGGTGACCGACAAATAATAATTACAACTGAAATTTCACAGTTATAAACTATTATGACCTCAATAAAATTTAAAAAAAATTTTAAACACACACACATGCTTTTCAAGTGCATGAGAACACGTAACAATATTCAGAGCTGTAAGGAACTCTACAAATTTCTAAAGATTGACATCACAAGAGCACTGACCAAAATGCAATTAGCTAGAAATTAATAGGAAACAAAAAAAAATCCTGAAAACTCACTGTGATAGAGTAATGGTCCCCCAAAGATATCCACATCCTAATTCCTAGAACCTGTGAATAACAATCTTGCATACAAAAGGGACATTGCAGGTGTGATAAAGTTAAGGATCTTGAGATGAGAGGATTATTCTGGATTATTTGGATGGGCCCAATGTAATTACAAGGATCCTTATAAGAGGGAGACAGGAGCATCACAGGCAGAGAAGAGATGGGATAAGAGAAGCAGACTGAGAGAGAGAGATGAAGATGGTATGCTGATGACTTTGAAGAAGGAGGAAGGGGCCATAAGCCAAGGAATGCAGGCAGCCTCTAAAGTTGGAAAAGGCAAGGAAATGGATTCTCCCCTAAAGCCTGCAAAGGGAACACAGCTCTGTTAACAGCTTGATTTCAAGACTGTGGCCTCCAAGTCAATCTGTATTGCTTTAAGTCACTAAATTTATAATTTGTTATAGAAGCAATAGGAAATTAACTCACTCCATATATTTGGAAACTGTGTACTTCTAAATAACCCAAGAAAAGAAATCATAATGGAAATCAGAAAACTTACTGGACTGAATAATAAAAATGCTTCCTGTTATGGGCTGAATTGTGCTCTCCCTAAATTCATATTTTCAAGTCCTAACCTCCAGTACCTCAGAATGTGACCATATTTGGAGACAGAGTCTTTAAAGAGGTGATTAAGCTAAAAGGAGGCCGTTAGGGTGGGCCCTGATCCAATTTGAGTGGCATCCTTATAGGAAGCAATTTGGACACACAAGGAGACACCAGGAATGCGTGCACAGAAGAAAAACCATGTGAAGACAGAGCGAGAAGGCAGCCACATGCAAGCCAAGGAAAAACACCTCAGAAAAAACCAAGCCCGGTGACACTTTAATCTAGGACTTCTAGCCTCCAGAACTGTGAGAAATAAATTTCTGTTGTTTAAGCCACCCAGTCTGTGGTACTCTGTTATGGCAGCCCTAACAAGCTAATACACTTCCTATCAACACTTAAGAGATCCACCTAAAACAACAATTCAAACAGCAACTTACAGTCTCAAATACATATCTGAAAAAAAAAGACTGAAAACAAATGAGTTAAGCATCCATTTCAAGAAATTAGAATAAGAACAGTAAAATAAATTCTAAAGAAAAATTTTCAAAGAAAATAAAGATAAGAGCAGAAATTAATGAAATCTATAACAGAGGAGGTTAACAAAGCAATAGTTCTTTTCATGTTTGTTTCTTTTTTTTGAGGAAGATTGGCCCTGAGCTAACATCTATTGCCAATCTTCCTCTTTTCTCCCCAAAGCCCCAGTACATAGTTGTATATCCTAGTTGTAGGTCCTTCTAGTTCCTCTATGTGGGACGCTGCCTCAGCATGGCTTGATGAGCGGTGAGCAGGTTCGAGCCCAGGATTTGAATTGATGAATCCCAGGCTGCTGAAGCGGAACACACAAACTTAACTGCTACGCCACTGGGCCAGCCCCTCTTTTTGTTTTTCTTTTTTTTTTTTTTGTGAGGAAGACCAGCCCTGAGCTAACATTCATTGCTAATCCTTCTCTTTTTGCTGAGGAAGACTGGCCCTGGGCTAACATCCATGCCCATCTTCCTCTACTTTATATGTGATGCCACCACAGCATGGCAGATAAGCAGTGCGTCGTCAGGCGCCTGGGATCCAAACCTGCGAACCCCGGGCTGCCAAGCATGAACTAAACCGCTGCGCCACTGGGCCGGCCCCTTGTTTTTCTTAAAGACTAGTAAATTCAACAAACCTCTGGTAAAACTGATCAGTGTTTAAAAACAAGAGAGAGAGATTAGGCAATGTTGGATCAGAAAAAAAGGACTAAAATAAATATGCTTCAGGCATTAAAATGAATAATTTCACACAAAATGTATGTGTGAATTTAGATGAGACAGATAAATTTCTAGAAAACTATAACTTACCAAAACTGACTCAACAAGAGAAAACCTGAACAGTCTCTATAACTATGAAAGTCAAAAATTAAATTGGTAGTCAAAAATCTCCTAGGAAACCGGGATAACCTTGCCAGCCAATTATTTCAAACATTCAAGGAATAAATAATTCCTCTAATCTGATGTAAAAATTCTTCCATAGTATAGAAAAAGGAAATATTCCTCAACTCATGTTATGAGGCTTGCATAATCTTAATTGCCAAAATGTGAAAGAACAGCATCCAAAAAATCATAGGTTACTTTCCCTCATAAACATAGGCACAAAATTCCTAAACAAAATACTAGCAAACTGAATTAAGCGACATAAAATAAAAAAGATAATAGATCAGGCTCAAGTTGTATTTATTTTAGGAATGCAAAATTAGAAGCCAATTAATATGCTTCATAACAATTACAGATAAAAGGAGAAAAATTATATGATAATCTTAACAGTACAAAAAGTATTTGTTCAGATTCAATACCTATTCATGATATATATACTCTTAGCAAACTAGGAAGAGAAGAGAACTTCCTTAATTTGACAAAGGATATTTACCAAAGCTAAAGGCAAAAACCATGCTTAATAGTAAAATGTTGAAAAGTTTCCCTGTGAGACTAGGAAGAAGAGGATATTCATTATCACCACTTCATGCAACAGCACTGGCTAGAGGTCTGAGCCAGTGCAGTCAGGCAAGAAAAAGAATAAAAAATTCTAAGGATTAGAAAGGAAGAAATAATACTCTCATTTGAAGATGATGATTGTCAATCTAAAAAATCCAAAAGAATCTATAGGTAAATTATGAGCAAAGAAAAATTAAATAAAAAATATATGAAAATCAGAAGTATCTAAGAATAACCTTAATAAAGTTGTGTGAGACCTCTATGGAGAAGCAATATAACTTTACTGAAAAACATTAAAACCTCTATAGAGAAACAATAAACTTTACTGAAAAACATTAAAAATGATAAATAAGTGAATACAGATTTATAGATTGATAGATTAAAAGACTTGACAATGTTAACATAGCAATTCTTTCCAGATTGATTTATAGAGTCAGAATAAAAATCCCAACAGGTTTCTTTTTTTTAAATTGACAAGCTGATTCTAAAATTTATATGGAAATACAAAGGGCCAATAAGAGCTAGGACATTCTTGAAAAAGCAGCAAAAGATAGGAAGTATCAACACATATTATAAAGCTGTAATAATCGAGATTGTGTAGTACTGGCATTAGAAATAGACAAAATGATCAACAGAAGAGGGTATAGTCCAGAAAACAGACCCATGCATAAAAGAGTACTTGATATAACAGACTGGGCATGTCAGATGATTGAGTAAAGGACAGACTTCCCAATGAATGGGACTGGAACGAAGTGTGCATACAAAAAAAGAAACTGTATCCATATGTAAATAAATCAATTACAGGTCAATTAAAAACCTGAATGTGAAAGGCGAAATTATAGAATTAATTATCTTGATGACTAAAGGATTTCTTAAACAGGACACAATATGCATTAACCATAAAGGAAAAGACTGATACATCTAAGCACTTTACATGAAGAACTTCTGTTAATCAAGACACTATAAAAAAAGTGAATAGATAAGCCACAGATTTAGAGATGTTTGTGATACACCAAAGTGATAAAGGATTAATATCTAGAAAATATAAGGAATTCTTTTTGTTTAGAATATCACCATTTTGCAACCCTAATGAACTAACAGATTTATGCACTGAGAATTGATAGCTGCTAACACCACAGAAGGATAACCACATATGATGAGCCTTCTGAAGAGGAACCTAATACCTATTATGAAAAAGACAAACAAATGGAGCCTGATTCTGATTAAGCCTCTAGATCCAATTACCAATTTACAGCAAATACAGGGAACAGAAACATACAAATTACACTATGGGAATATCACAAAATCTGTATTATGGGAAACTCCACAGGACAAATGATATAATTTTTACATCAAATAAATTTCAAGGAAAATAAAGAGAAAGAGGAAAAACCTACAATTAAAAAAGACAAAGACGACATTTAAAAACACGGGCAAAACTAAACTATAGTGTTCAGGAATATAAACTTGGGTGATAAAACTTTAAAGAAAATAAAGAAGTGATTACCATCCCAGTCAGGTTAATGGTTTCTCTTAGAGAGGAAGGGGCACATGGAGGTTCCTAGGGGGCTCCTGGAAAGTTTCTATCTCTTGACACATGGTGTTTCAAAGGTATCCACCTTATAATCATTCACTAAGTTGTACATCTCTTTTATGTAGCTTTCTGTATTTTTGTTATATTTAACAATAAAAAGTGTAACATTAAAGGACCTAAAAACTAGATAATGATAATTTGGAGAAGAGGAAAGAGAAGGGTAGTAATATGAGTATCGACATCCTCACTTGCATAGCAGGGAGGCAGTAGATAAAATCTTCAATTTATAAATCAAGAAACAGAGGCAAAAGCACAGTATTTAAGAATTACTACACAATACAGAACATCAATGAGGCTGATAAAAACTTTAAAAAAAAGAAAGGTTTAGAATTCCAGGTAAGAGATGAAGGCACGGCCTAAGGTTACAGTAGGGCTGGAGACAGACAGAAATAGGTGGGTTTGAGAATTATCTAATAAAAAGAATCAAACAGGCTTGGTATAAACAAATACTGAACTCTAGTTAGTAGATTTGTGTTTCAAAGTGGCACGAGTTAGCAATGAGGTAGAAGGTATTTAACGTGTATTGTAGGAGTGAAAACAAGTAAATATGCTGTGGATAACAGCAGCCAGGTAAAAGGAATCTATGGTGTTAAAAGTCAGGATAGTGGTTACTCTGGGTCAGGGTGGGAGAAGTAAGGGATCAGTTGTAATTGGAAATGGGTACAAGGAGTTCCCAGGTCTTAGCAATGTTCTGTTTCTTGCTCTGGGTACTGATTAAATGGATGTAAATTTCATTTTTAATTCTGTGAAAATTCCTTGACCCATACACATATGATTTGTATACTTCAACCTGAAATAAAGAGAAAAAGATACACACCCCCTTGATTACAACAATATAAATGCTATATATACAGTATAGGCAAATACAAGGGAACATGGATAAATTAAAAGTTTATTAATATCGTGAGATAATGTTAACTATGTGTAATTTTTTAAAACTGTCACCCACCAGGAAACTGTGAGAAAGGTACTACAGGCATGGGTCTGGACACTACCTATAATATTTTCTTATCCTTAGATAGCTGGCCCTGGTTCAGCTTTGACACTGGGTTGGGGGAGAGAGGGACCCCACTGACAACCAGCAGTAAAGATAAACAGTCAAAATGTAGAACCCATAGGATACTCCCACGAGCAGCCTTCTCAGCTCTGTTATAGGAATGGTACATTAATTCAGCATACAATTATTATAACTCTTAACATATTTAGAAAAAATGACAAGGGCTGAGTCATTTCAGTTTACAGAATTGTGTGAAGCTCATAAGAGACAAAAACAGAAGCTAAGACAGCACCTTAGCACAGAGGGAAGGAGGAAAATTCTATTGGCAAATGGTTGTGACTCTCTGCTGACAACAGCAGAAAAGAGACCCTTATCATTCAGCTGACTCTTCGGTAAAAAAGCATGTCAGTGCCAGGGTCTATGTTTCTAGCTGCTGCAACCCTGATCCCTTCACAGATTCAAGCACTTTTGCTAAGAAGAACTACAGCTTCCACACCGGCACACAGCCAACCTAGTGTCCAAGGACCAAATTTTAGGAGTGCCCTGCCAGCCTTGCCAAGAAGCCAGACCCTGCAACTTCCCTTCTGTAACCTGTGCTCTTCCCAGGAGCAAGGGAATAGACTGCCTGCTGTGGCTGCTGAAAGCCAGAGTAGCCGACCCATTTCAGAAGGGGGAGAAAGAGCACCGAGCAAGAGCTTTCATTTCATCATCTGCGTCTAAGTCAGTCTCAGGGATAATCTCCAAAAAGGTCATGGGGAAGAGTGGGGATGTGATAATGCTGAAGCCATGAAAGAATTTTCAAATGTGCCTGTGCCCAACACAACATTATATTTTTTCTGTCTGTACAGTCTATAAAAGGCTGTTAATTCATTAGGTCCAATCAGGGAGAAAGGTTGCCATTGAAGCAAAAAGAAAGTGGTTGGGAGATAAAGCTGAGGATCTGGAATTGCCCTTGGGATGCAGCTATTACACAGCACATAAATCTGCTGTCCCAAAGCTTAAAAGCTCTTCTTTAATTCCTAGGAAAGAGCATGGTGCACTTTGACCATATTCTTTGTTGACAGCAGACTGCAAATTTTTCTAAAGACTGTGGGTAATGGGCTATCATGTCAGGAGAACGTGCCACTCTCAGAATAAGAGATTCCACCCAGGCCTTACTCCCTCTGAAGGTTGCAGAGCATTGCCCCTTCATTTCCTCTCTGGGGAAATCCTAAAGATGGGAGGCTCTGCTTTAATGAAGAGAGTCTGGCTCTGTATCTTCCCAGTTCCAACCTGAGAGATCCTGCCTCTTTCCTTAAGAAGTCAGGTCTACAAACAAATTGCAAGATAAAAAAATGAGAGACACTGCAAGCTCAGGGAAGCTATAGAGACATCAACCAATTGCAACGTATGGACTTTATTTGGCTCTGATTCAGATGAATGAACTACAAAAAAAATTACTATAATTTCAGAAACAAACACTGACTGGATATCTAATGATATTAAAGAATTTTTGAGATGTGATAATGGCAATATAATTCTTTTTTAACAAGTTCTTATTTTTTGATACACATTCTGAACTACTCAAGGATTAAATGATACGACTAACTAGGGTATACTTTTGAATAACTGGGTGGCAAGGAAAAGGTTGATGCCGGTAGCTTAAACAAGATTGGCTGTGAGTTGTTATGCTTTTCTTTTTTAAGTCAGATTGTTTCCCTGGAGCCATTAGGGCATCTGATTCTTCTCAGGACAACTGAGTGAAAAGGGTACCTTTTCTTCTTAGCTGATCCCATAAGTGAGAATACCGCCCTAAATATCTCAGTAATAAAAACCACCTGAACTCAGGCTTAGCTTCTCCCGGAGGCAGAGGGGATGCCGTGCCTGCTGTATCAATGCCAGCATCCTGTCATTGTGAGTAGGTGTCCAGTGGCCAGACACCACTTTGTTCTTTGCTCAGCTGGCAGAGACTTGCTGCATCGATTGCTGAGGATGCAGGCAGCCTGCAGCAAGGTAACTCCCTGATGAACAAGTGCTGAGTAAAGGAGACCGTGGCTGCGCCTCAGCCTGTCTCACTCCCTCCCCCAGCCAGGCTCCTCCCTTGCCGAACTCTTTTTTTCCTGCGTCACAAACACAAAATGGAGTTAGCTGGGAGCAAAAACAATCTGTCTAAAATGGCTGAATGCAGTAGTGAGTGTCAGGCAATAAAGCGAAGGGAAAGGGCACCCCCTGCTGTCCAACAGAGGGACCCCATTTTTCTTCACTAATTTTTGCATACATCAAAAGAATCAATCTTATAGAGTCCAAGATAATTTTGTCATGAATCTTTATACCTATGTTGAATTCTAAAATTCAGAGAATAGAAATTGAGGCACAAGAAGGGAAAATAATTTTGCATCTCTGAATACACAGAAGAGTCAAGGCACAAAATAGCCCCACGTCTGTTATTGCTTGGTTCTGATTAGTAACGGAGTTTCTAAGGGCCCACAGAACGGAAGGGAGGTCCGCTTAGCACAGTATTCCCCAACTTTGGTAATGGGCTAATGGCCCGGGGTCCCACAGCTATAGCCATCACTTCCCCAGGAATTCCTGTTGCAGGCTTCTCTCTGTGAAGACCACAAACAGGAAATGGAGGAGTGGGGAGTTGCCTGACATCCTGGAAACTAAGTTCTTAAGAATGCAGGTGGGAGTAAGTGGGGTAGAAAAAAAGACTTTGGGAAAACACTGTTGAGAACACAAACTGGCTCTAAAGCCAGTTACATCCGCAGGGTTGAAAGATTCAGGCTGAGCTCTAAATTAACTCCACCTAACCCTAATTCTCACTCACTGACTCAGGATCAGACACCACTTGCTCTGCCCAAGATGAAGCCTGCAGCATTCGTCCCTAATTCTACAGGGAACACCCTCTATAATCTTATGCTACACCTCCCTTGAGTAAGCCAAGTACTTTATGACTAAAAGAGAACACATGAGAAAGGTGGAAAAAGTGCAAACATGGTAAAAAATCTGTGGATCCAAGTCACCAATGGTTTCCACTCTTAAATGAGGTAACACAAACGTGTGAGTTTATCTAACATCCATAAAGTGAGATAATGGGGGTACATACAACTCATATGAGTATAGAATCGTAATAGGAAGTTAAACAAAAAAAGTAGACTCTGGTACCACTATGGTTCTCTCTGAAGACATAGGGTCTTTGTGGAGGAGTCCTAGATCTCCCTAGCATATCTGAAAGATTAGAATACTTAGTAAGATCTCTAGGAAATAAAACAAACTTTCTGTGAGGATAACATAGCTATGGAATCACCAAGTCCATCCAGCATACAATAAACCATGTCTATTAAGCTCTACACAAATTCTCTGATTCTGGGAAAAGGACAGAGCAAAAGGGTCCTATCATGTGCTAATGTAAGAAGCTGCCCATGTGGAGGAATTCTACTTCACATTCCTCATAGATGTAATACGTATAAGGGAAAAATTTAGCACCTCAAAGCCATTCATAGGTATACACCATAGGGGGAAAAACAGATAAACAGCATGCCAACCGAACAACTGTTATTCCTGCTCAAAGGTAACGAGATTCCCATCACTACCTCTTGGCCAAAACAAATATTCATCTGCTGAAGCCCACAAAACTAGTCTGTCATGGATGTGCAAGGTGTAAGGAGGGATGGAGCAAACTGGCAGAAATGGATGAACCTGAAGGACAAGAACAAAGCCAGACAGAATTCCAAAGCTACAAGAACCTAGTGCTGAGAGTTAGGAAGAAGGGGGCAAGTGGAAGTCTGAAAGGGTGGCAGTACAGTAGTATTAGAAACCTGGCACTTCACAAAGCATTTGATCATTCAGACAATATAGTCACTGAGTTTCTCACAGACGCTTTCCCAGCACGCCCAGGATGGTGACTCAATAAAGGAGTGCTAAGGAAGAGATCAGCTTCAGAGATGTGCGTGGGTAGGGACTAGAAGGACAGGCACTGCCCTAAGCAAGTCAGCAGATGGGTAGGGCAGGTTTATGCAAGGGAACCATAGGGCTAGAGGGCAGGTGAAAATGGCAAAATCAGGTGCTAGGAATAAAGCTTTTTCCTTTCTTAAAAAATGAATCTAAATACACTGCAACTCACTGATGTATTTTTAAATTCTCTTTTAACCTATATGTTCCCCTCCATCTCATTTTTTCCTTTGAGATTTATTTGTTGAAGAAATCAGGACGTTGGTCACTGGTGAAAAGCAAAGAGCACTGGCACAGTGCCATGACAGTCTCTAGAAGCAGGCAGCTCGGGTTTCTGTGAACATGCCTGCCTTCTTGCCACCCCCCTTCACTAAATGCTGGATTCTGAGCCCAAGAGCTCTGGGGTCAAATTCTGGCTTGGAATTTACTTGCTATGAGCTCTTAATAAGCAAAGGACATATTAATTCTGTACTCAGTTATAAAACCAATATCTATTAGGCAGCATTGTTTTAATAATTAGAAATAATAGGTGATAAGCCCCTATCACAGTATCTGACATTAAATAGGTATTCTTGAATAAAATGGGATGAGAAGGCAAAGTACCTTCATCTTTTTCTAGGTGCTTAGAGCAGTTTTAACTTCTGCTCTGTCTCACCCACACGTACCTAAATAGTGAGCAGCAGATTTCTTATTCATTCTCTGTAACAAAGGATCCTAGAAATACCCTCTATTTTATTCAGGGCACTAGGAGGGGAAGTAACAGGGTAAAAGCATAACAAAGAGAACAGATGGAATAAACACCCAGCCCCCAGCCTGAGTCCGCAGAGGCAGCTGCTGGTTTTCGTCATACTGCTGTTTTTTTCCCTTCTTTGTTCCTAAGGTGGAAGCCAGGAAATGGTGGGGGAAGAGGAGGGAGAGAGAGGGGGAGACTGGGTGGGGATGAGGGCAGGACCTTCATCACTGTTACTGAAAGTCACCTGATATTCTCCTCCAATCCCTGGTCTCTGACCTCACAATCTGGAACCTGAGCCAAAACAGCTCAACTGCGCTCACCCTGTGGCGGAAAAGAAAAATGCAAGCAGAAGAGGAGTGCAAGCAGAAGAGGAAAAGGGGAATATTCCTCTTGGAAGGATTTTAGCAGTTTTTCTTGCCAAGAAGAAATTTAAACACACACACACACACACACACACACACGAGAGTGTCTTATCTTCTAATCCAAAAGCTCCAAAGGAAAAAAATCACTGACTCTTAGAACATGAGTTGGGATTACTGTTGGATGAGGAGGAAGAATGATTCCATCCCACTTTGCAGACACGGGGTTATTAATGCCCTTCTGTTGCATAACTGGGGTTCCCTTACCCAAGGGAGCTGAGAGAAGAACAAACAGCTTTTTAAATTGGAATCTGACTTTTCAAAGAGACGTAGGCTAGGATCATTGTGGAGACTGAAGTAAAAGATGCTGTTACCTGCTCTGTAGAACTGGATATTGGCACTCTGCTTTGCAGAGATTAATTTATTAGGACCAAGTACTTCCAGAAACCCCTTTTCCAAGCATCCTGGACACTAGCAAATTTCCTTCTTAACCCTTTTGTCCTTCCCATCATAAAAATAAAATGACTAAATATAGAAAAATTGAAGGGAAAAAAGTCTAGCAACAAAATCTGTTATAGTATTCTGATATATTCCTTTTGAATCTTTTACTTCTGCATTTTTTTTCTCTAAAACACAATTGCAATAAGGGTTGTACATAATTGCTTCCTGCTTTTCCCACCTAACACTGTATCACGAGCATTCTTCCATGTTGCTCCAAAGGCAATGGGCCAGAGTTATAAAATAGGACAGTTACAGGGTACTAAGTTCTAGAGCGATTATCTCCAGAACAAAAACTGAGAGGGAAGCAAGAAAAAAATGGGGTAGGTTACCCCTTTCCTTTGAAGACCACACCCCTTATGGAGAAGTGTCCCTATGCTAGTGATACAAAGCTCTGCTCCTGCTCAAGAGTATAATGCTCCTGGGAAGTAGCTGGAGGTCTGCCAGGCCCCTTAGCAGAACTTTTCAAGTCTCTTTTCCCCATACCACAATGGTTGTAAGGCTCTCATACGAATTGCTGTACATTTAGAGTTGGTGTGGGTAACTGTTCAGTCATTATATAAGAGAGTTTGCAAGGAAAACAGGGAGAACAAAAGGACACATATGCAAAAGCATGGTTAAGATGCAGCCAGATCAAATGGATTATTGCAGCTACTGTTTAGAAAAAGGACAGATTACTTCATTACCACATTTCTGTTTTATCCTAGTGCTCATTATAAAAGTAATGCATGCTTACTGAAAATTTAGAATTTTTTTTTAATGAGAAAGATCTCTATGTACTGATATGAAAAATCTCCAGGATATAGAAGCAAGGTATAGAATGGTATATATAATATGTCACTTTTTGGTAAGGGGAGGGAGAATAATCTATATTAGTATTTGCTTATAATCGCATTTTTAGAAAACACTGAAAGGATGATCAAGAAACTAATAAAAATAGTTACCTCTAGAGAGCGTGGGAGGGAAGGATGGGATGGATGAATACTAGGGTGGGAATGAGACTTCTTTATATCATCTTGACTTCTGAACTACATATAATACCTATGCAGAAAGACAGATAATCAAGAAGCAGAAAGAAAAGCCCCAGAGGAAACATTCTGTGGTGGAGATGTCCTTAGTAATCCCTGAAAACTCGTCTGTCTACAATCAAATGTTTGGAGGGAGATTTGTCCCATATCAGCAGAAAAGTAAGTTCAGATCCAACAATTCCCAAGTATGTAAGGGATCTTCAGAACAGTACTTTTTCCTTGAGGTAGCAGTTTTGGGCTCCAGTATGTAGCCAAAGAGCACTGGATCATTCTTCTGCTTATCCAAAACCCAGCTCTGCTCTGACATTTCCTGGAGATCCCAGTCCTCCTTCCTAAACACATCCTTGATCCCTACCAACTCCAGGTCTCCATGGTGAGAGAATAACCAAACTCGAACAAGAGTTATGTCTGTACAGCTGCAACACTCTTCATTGTGATCTGGACTTCCAGTTTCTCACAACTCCATCTTTGTTGTACAAGCCTCAGAGACCCCTAATCATCTATCTGTCCTCCATCCATCCTCTCCAGCCTAGTTAGTCTCGAAGTGGTTTCCAGCTACTTCACTGACCCCAGAGAACTTCTTCAAAACATCCTTCTAAGATGCCTATCGAGACCTGGCCAGGAAGATGGCAAGAAAAGAATTTTGTAAAAACAAGTGCCCCTGAAGTAGTGCCTCTAAAATGTTAGCAGTCAAAAGAAAATGTCAAGTAGTTTCCTAATTGATCTTGTTTGACCTCCATAAAAACAAAGATAAGGGGCCGCCCAATGGCGCAGTGGTTTGGTCCGCGCTTGGCAGCCCGGGGTTCGCGGGTTCGGATCCTGGGCGCCCGCCGACACACTGCTTGTCAGCCACGCCGTGGCGGCGTCCCATATAAAGTAGAGGAAGATGGGCACAGATGTTAGCCCAGGGCCAGTCTTCCTCAGCAAAAAGAGGAGGATTGGCAACGGATGTTAGCTCAGGGCTGGTCTTCCTCATCAAAAAAAAAAAAAAAACCCACAAAGAAAAACCAAACAAAGATAATACCTATACAGTGACCTACTCTGACAGAGACATCAAAATGTTATCATGAGAAAAAGTAGAGAAAAGCTTCTAGACTACGGCAGAGAGTGGGAAGACAGCAAGTAGAAAATGGAAAAAGAAACAGTAGATCAAGCCAGATTAGTATATATATAACAAAATTACATGGGTGCTTGTTAAAACTGTACTCTTCACAGTCCTTATAACTGGGACTCTCGGGAGGTAAAGCGCAGGAATGTACACCTTTAACAAGCTCCTCGTGTAATCCTTACACACAATCAAGTTTGGGAATTACTGGCAGAAACAGATATTTAAGTACAGGGATTGACTGCACCAAGACGACAGAATTTTAGGCAATACTGATTCTCCTACGAGGTGGTCTAAGTCTCAGACAATGCCATTTAAAAGGACATTTTGTCAGAAATCAAATCTGAAGTCTGCAGATAATGGTGGATGGTACCTTGGGTTTAGAAGATACAGTTTCAGTCTATCCATATCTAGAATAGTAATACAGGTACACCCTGGAGTCTGAATAGCTAGAAAGAGGCTCTAAAACTGGGATTATCTTGAGATAATTAGGAGCTAACAAATGACACAGAAGGGTTGACTGTAAAAAAGTTCCTGCACCAGCAAATTCTGCCCAAAGTAGGCCAGGGGAATTCCCTGAAGGAAATGAATTCACTATAGTATCTCTGGGAAGTTATCTGTATATAATCAGTGGGTAGTTTTATTATGTGCTTGAAGTAGCTATTTAGTAGAAACTGAGACAGAGATGGGATCATGGATGTGTATATGTGTATATACAAATATGTATATAATGTATATGATTCTACCAAGCTGGTAAAATACAATACTCTCTTTAAGCCCTCTGAAAGAAAGGCTATGCCTTCATGAAGTTACCATACAAAAACAAAACCAAAAACATTCTCCAGCTTCTAGGCCCCCCAAAGAACACTAATATTGCTCCTATTAAAAATACCAGCTGCAACAGGACAAAATCCTTTTGTAAAAAAGGCAAGCTACAGCTTCCTGTCTTAATTTTACTGATCAGTCCTCCAAATGAATTTCCTGACAGGTAGAGGGCAGCATACCAAGCAGTCTGTATTTGAAAACAACAGAGGTTGCCTCTCTAACGTGACTACATCACTAGCACACGTAACAATGACACATCTAAAATAGAAGAGATCCATGTGCCATCTGGTGGTGAAAAGGAGAAGAGCACACTGCAGATATGATATATCAAACTCCTCCAGTTTAGAAGGAATTAAAGTTTAATTATTTATCTGATGACACCCTCCTTAAATCTCCACCAGTTAGTCTTCTGTGGAAACTACATCAGCAGCCCTTGTGTAAAAGTTTTAAAACGTTGCACTAGTTTAGCTGTATATCCCAAACACTGGTTTGTAAGCAAGCAGCAAATCCTAATGCCTGACCCCAGTGCATGGAAAAAGGAGAATGAAACTCAGACCGTGACAAACAAAACAACACAAGAACTTAGAAAGCTGTCAAAACAAAAGAAGAGTTTGAGATGATGACAGATAACACCCAAGACAGCTTACCCAAGAAAAAAGAAAAAAAAAACACAAACAGTAACAGAACCAGAAGTTTAGAACTGAAATGTATCTTTAGGTTCATTTATCTCATTTTACAGGTGAGGAAAGAGTCAAGGTATGAAGGAAAACTCTGGTGCAATCTCATTGTGGTCAGATTAAAACAAGATATCACTTTTCCCCTGTCAGACATTATGATAAACAATTTCTTATTTTTGTGGAAATGTTAAATTGGTACAATCATATTACCTAGCAATTTGGGGCCAGAAATTTTATTTGTGAGAATTAACTGTGGAGAAATACAAGTTTACAAAGATAAATATAAAATGATGTTTCCTGCAGCATTGCTTGTAATATAAAAATTGGTAACAAATTCTCAGTAAGGGATCAGTTATATTTGTATTACTCATCTGACAGAATTCAACTATCCATTAGAAATAATGGGGCAGATCTACATGTAATGACATCAGAGATGCTGAAACATGTTAAACAAAATGCAGAACAGTATATACCATATGGGATCACACAGATTACATTAAAAAATGTGTATACCCTCATATTTCCATAATTTTATCTTTTAATTCTTCTGCCTGCCCCTTAATTTTCCAGTAAGGTTCTACTTGAAAATTTCCCACATTTTCTCATGTGAACTAAAGGAGAAGAGGATTTCGCCCCTTCCTTTGTTAGAATAATATATGCATATGAAAGGTATGGTTAACCATGGTCACTCTGAGGGGGGAGAGGGAGATTTTATATTTTCAGTGTATTCTATACATTTGTTGAAATGAGGATATCACGTTAGTCAGGAACTGGCTTCAGACAGGTCATGGTAACAGAGAGACAGAAAGTGGGTAAAGTAATGGTGGAAGTCTATGCAAGATCCTCTTCTGACTGCTTCAATTTTCTCAGTGAAGTAGAAAGAAAACATCCTCAACTGAGAATGAAGATGAAGGAGGTATTGGCCTTTTGAGGAGAGAAAACGTGTGAAATAATCATTTAGGAGAGTAAGGAATTGAATGGACTAGAAATGTTTAATATCTGATTGCCTGGCAGCATCAAGGGCCAAGCAACATTGCAAACTGAGCAGAGGAGAGCCAGAGAAAGAACAGCCAGTGAGGTAGAAGAAAGAGCAACAGCATCTGCTGTCCTGAAAGCCAAGTGAAGAAAGTGTATCAAGGAGGGACAGCTGCATGTTTTTCTCCAGTCATGTTCATTTGCACAGCAACAGGTATAGGGTGGATGGAGATGGAATTAACCAGGATTGTGGTCTTGCCAATCAAGTATGATGAAACGAGAGAGAGGTAATGGAAGGAAAACAAACAAACAAACAAGGAGTGATTATTATAATGATTAACCATGGAATCTGAGTTGAGGAGGAAAGTGAAGTCATCAAGGGGACAAAGGACAGTGAAAAGGTGGTAAAATAAGTGGATTGGAAGTCTTAGTGGGGCTGGAGGATTGCTGAGGTCAGAGAGCAAGGTAAAAAGATAGAACTTGGGTGATATGAAATTCAGACAGTGGAAGGGCTGCAGTTACTGGTGATGACCACAGCAGGGAACAGTTGAGGTAGGGTAGAGGACAAGATCACCGGAGAAAAAGAATTCAAGGAATTGTGAGGCTAGAATATTGGTAGGATCATGACCTTTTTGTATAGAAATTGCTAAGGAATAAGACAGCAGGAGTACTGGAGTACTGCAGAGAGTGGCCAGTGGCCAGTGGCTAAACGGGTTGAGAGATAGGAAGAGTAACTTGGGATATTAGTACATGATAGCACAAAGAGAGGAAATGGGTGATATAATTTGATGTTGTGAGATTCAAAATTATGGATTTTTAGGAAAGAGAAAGGTGGAATGACCTGAAAGTGGCAATAAAGAACAATGAGGACATTTACCCCATCTCCAGGTCCATCAGGGTGAGGTTTATGGGAGAAATAAAACAACCACATGAGAGGGCAAGAAGGAAAGCAGTGTTGAGAGAAAGCCAGGTTTCTGGTGAAGCTGATGACACAGGAGATTTTGCTAGTAAGGGACCATGAATTCCAAGGGCATAGAGGACAGGCTTCAGGAGCTCAGGTGGGATGAGAGGAGAAGACAGAATAGGAGATATATAGAACCTTATGGGGATTGGAGTATGGGAGTGGGGGATGACCTGGGGGTCTGGGGCTTTCTGTAGTGAGTGACATAAACCAAGATAAATGGCATAATATCAGATCCTGTGGATTCAAGACAAACAGTGATGGCAAGGTTGGGAGTATAGAGGAGGGGGTAGTATAAGTGAGGGGGCAGTTTGGTTTCTTTTTTTACACCATTGATGATGGGGAGATGACAACCCAGAGGAGGTGTGTACTTATTAAATGTGGAGGACTCCTTGTAACCTCAGGCAATAGGGATAGATTTATGTTTTAAATCACAAGGGAGTACTATCTGATATTATGGAACTTCCCAACTGCTTTGTGCTAACAGTCTGACCTTACTCAAAATCCTAGAGAAGCCAGTAATTAAAAGACAACAATCCCAACAAATGTTCACTTGAACAGCACCTAATCTTATACACTTAAGAGGAGTAAGGAACTGATAGAACAGACATCTTTATGCCAAGAGACTCACTAAATAAGGTGGAGCATGTTGCACCCCTAAAAATCTTGTTTCTAGAGGTTAAAGTTGCAGAAGCTGTAAAGATTCACTAGGATATTTCCCAATAAATATCCAACTGGATGGGTGCCACCTAGCGGACAGAAAAGGATCTCAGGAAAAAGGAAAAAGACTCTTAGACCCCTTTTGGGAAAGAGGGGATTGCTTCCCCACCACAGCTCCTGTTGAAGCCTGAACCAAGAAGGTTCTGGAAGAGGAGCAGACAGGTAAACCCACTCGTTGTTGCCAACAGTTCTCACTTGTGAGACAAGAGCACAAACCTTGGGATCGGGACCACAGAGTCAAATCCTAACTAGAATACTGTTATTGTTTATGAAATTTTCAGCTCTTGGTCACAATCTTACTTTTTAGCCAGAGTTCTTTCTAAATCACTGCCACTAACTACTTGGAGAACTGTCCTGATGCTCACAGTTCCCATAACGCACCTCACACTTCAACAGGGAGAGGGTCTAATGCTACATATTGTCCACTGCACACCTATTAAGGGTGATTAGCTTGTGGATCTTATGAGTCCAAAAGGGTTTTGGAAGGAAGAAATAAATCTAAAAAGAAAAAGGTCACTCTACTTAGGACATCAGTTATCACTTACCATGCTATGTTTCAAGAGATATTTTTAATGGGATCATGTCATCAACAAAAGACAGTAAGAGTTAGAAGGAAAGGAGAATGAAAAACTAGTTATCTTGTACATACAAATAATGACGTGAGGCCACCACAGTGATGAAAATGCTCCCTAGGAGAAGATAAAAAAAAGAATAAAATTTAACTACTGAACATGTTCCCAAGGAATTCAAGAAGCAGAGTCAACAAAGAAACCATGACCAAAGTCTCCTTGCTGATCACCGAGGAAAAGTGAGGAAGTGAACAAGTACTAGAAGTCTTAGAGCACTGCCTATCAAATCTGAAGACAAAATATTCCCTGGCAAGCAATAAATCAACTAAGCAAATTCCTGATTTATAGGAAGTCAAGAGTTCAGAAACAAGAGCCTAATCCTTAAGAGAGAAAAATGTGTAAGAGAACCTGTAGTATAAATTTGAGGATCAGTTCCTCTCTCTCAGCTCCTCTTGGTAAAAAGGCACACATCTTCCGGAATCTTAAAAGTGCAGTAGCTGGAGATCTTTGACTATAGGAAGCAGATACAAAGAGTGAGGTGGATATTTTCTTTAATCTACATTCCTGGAGGAGCCAGTAGGTATATGAGAGGTTTCAGGTATCAGTAAAATATAAGGGGAATACAGCCGTGTTTAACAAATAGCAGAGACTTGTGTTTAGCAAGTGAGAGAGGAAATAATGCAATATTATGAAAACCTAGTGTCCAGATAACTTCCTTATCAAGACTGGCAACTACTGGGCTGAAATCATCTGAGCAGGACTTATACTGTACTAGACAAGCACGTCTTGTATCTCCAAATGGATTACTTTTGCTACAGTTGAATGTACTATAATCAGAACATTCCTCCACTTCTTCAACCCTAAATATCTGGGATCTCACTTACTTTCCCTAATCTAATGTTGCTCCTTTTTTTGGACTCCTAAGAGTCACTGCCAATTCAAGGACATTTGTGCCTGAATGAATGAAGTGGTTGCAGAAGCCAGCATACGCCTTTGTCCAGCTTTTGTTTGGATCTAAGCTCTCAGGGCAGGGACATACACTTCTGGGAAGCAGAGGGCTAGAACATGGACTTTGGAGTCACACAGTCTGGAGTCAACCTTGGCTCTGGCACTTACTGTATAGCCTTGAAAAAGTTATCTAATCCATGTCTCTACTAATATTTATAGAGCAATAAGGAGTATTTATCTGTCATTTAATTATATCATCAATATTAAGACTATGAATGAGAGACTTGGTTACTGAAACTGGTTACCTACTTGAAAAAAAGATTAAGGAGGAAGGTATTCTGAAATGTTACACTAGAGATGTTTAAAGCAAACCAGAAGCAAAGTAAACCGTGCTTTCATACTAATGAGATCTGGGTCCTCTGAATCCTCACCTCTGAAGTTTCTAGAGCTTGAAATTCCTTATCTGATAAAAAGCTAAACTCTAAGAAGCCCAAAGTCTTTTTTACTGAAGTGTTTTTTGGGGTGCATGTTATGAGGAAGGGAACCACTTGGGAACAGTCTGTATTCAGTTTGCCAGCCTGAGCACCAAGAGAGGGAGGCTCAAAATCCCATCTGGAATGGCAGGGCAAGTCAGTTACCCCAATCACAGTGGCTGTGATACGTGGCATTGGGTCCATATGCAGCACTTCCATCTGCTACTTGATGCCCATACATATGATATCAAAGCAATTACTTGTCTCCAAGAAACACACATTAAAACAAGCCCCAACCTTCAAATACTGCTTGTATCACCATAGATTTACAGAGTAACTGAAAGGGAAAAAAAGGCAAGAAAACGTAGAAGAAAAAAATTAATCAGACAACACTGAAGTCAGTAAAACACTGAAAATCCAAAAAAGAAATAATTTTTTAAAAGGGGATGTGTTTGTTCCTTAGGGGGGAAAATGACTGAAAACATATAGATGAAGCATGCATGATGAGAAGCAGGAAGGTTTTGTTGCATCTGAGTGTTGCAGATAACTGTTAAGAGTTGGGTAAACAGTGTAAGTACATATGTCTACATTTCACAAGGAAAAAAAAGTCTCGTCCAGAAATTTCTTAAAATGATTAAGATATAAGATGTCTAAAAAATTGCTCATGATTTAATAATTTGTGAGAACACCTTCTCTAGTGCTACCTAATGGAAAGATTGGGAAATTAAGACAGTGTGCCAATTTAACTCTTGAAGGTCTTAAGTAAAACTAAGGATATTTCAAGACTAGCTAGAAATTTCCTACATCAAAATAGCAGCAATCTACTAGTGATGATTATTACTACATGAATATCAATACTGCCCCTAAACTAAACTGACTAATTTATACACATTCTTTTTAGATTTAGATACAGAGATTTCTAAGAATAATTTTAGGAAAAAAAAAAAAAAAGCCAAAGCTGCTAGGAAGTTAGAACCTTCAATGAATAGTAAGTACTTTCCAGGGCAGAAATTGAGAGCTGAAGGAGCATTAAAAAGTTTGGTTACACTGTTGAAAATAATAAAAGATGAGGTCTTGCCTGGTTATTTTAAAAATACTATATACCAATTCATAGTGGGAATATAGTGCCAAGGAAGACCACTAAACTGCAGAAGACCCCACTACAATCAACAGTAACACAAAGGTACAGGATAAAAGAAGGATGGGGACAAAAACGGGGGAGGAGAAGAGCCGAATCCCTGTAGGTTTGCGGTGGCACTCAGAGCACAGCCAAAGGAAAGGGACCTATGCCACAGGGATAGATTCTGTGAACTTACAAATTAGGAAATCATTTGATTTTCATTGTCAACTAGTCTGCTGATATACTACAGTAGTATAAGTGGTCAATATCACAGTATTTTTAAGTAAGAGGGTAGAAGTAATTCCCTGGGCTGGACTTTAGTTCAGAAGGTGACAGTTCTCTTAAGAGGAAAAGCCTACTTTGCCCTGAACGCGAGGGCAACAAGATAGGCCTAAGCACTGTGATCTTACACTCCTAGATACACTCACGTAACTAGCAGCCACCAAAGGCACCTAGCAATCTGTTAGGCTCCTTAGTAGAACAAAGTGCAGCCTGGTTCCACGAGATCACTTTAGGAAAAAAAAAAATAATTGTCTTTAAAAATGCTTATTTATTAGGTTGAAGATGGGGAGAGGAAATGCTCCAAAGTTACCTTAGTTTTCATCACTAGGGTTATAATAAATCTCTAAATAAACAAAAAAGCCAGAAGAAGATGGAAATACAAAATTATTGGGCTATAATTGTCAATAAGTACATGACAAGATCTTTCAAATACTGTACCCCTCAGGGGAAATAACTACAAGTGTCCCATTATAAGGCAGCACAAAACCACAAGAATTAGGAAGTGAAGAAAGAAGAGGACAAAGAAGATCAGCTTTCCTAAAGTAAAGGGGAAGATATGAAGGTGAAGAACAAAAGCAAGAATTCATATTAAAAAACATGGATCAAAAGTGAAGATCCCTGGATCTGGTCATATAACCTTGGGCAAGCTACCTAACTGTTCAGTCTATATATGCTACAGAATGGAGATGATACACATCCTGCCTATCTCATAAGGCTTCTTTGCAGGTGAAAGAGGGCAACAGAAGTTAAAGCACTTTGAAAACTGTAAAACACAACACAAAAGTAAGATAATGATTATTATTACTTAAGTTGTCCCTCACCTTCTAAAGAAAGAACAAGTATATGGTAGCTTCAACTTAAAACAATTTTCTTCCCTGTCAGTTAACATCACAGCCACTGGTCCTACTGGACTCTAAAAAAACTAGCAAAAGAGGGGGCAAGCCCAGTGGCGTAGTAGTTAAGTTCATGCACTCCACTTCAGCAGCCTGGGGCTGGCAGGTTCAAATCCCAGGCGCAGAGCTACGTACTGCTCATCAAGCCATGCTGTGGCAGCGTCCCATATAAAAAATAGAGGAAAGATAAGCTCAGATGTTAGCTCAGGGCTAATCTTCCTCAGCAAAAAAGAGGAAGATTGGCAATGGATGTTAGCTCAAGGCCGATCTTCTCACCAACAAACACAAAAACCTAGCAAAAGAGAAATCAACCCCAATCTCTGGTCTCAGTTTTCTAAAGAGACACTCCTTTACATCTGTTTCATTTTTTCTCTAATATTCAAGAGACCCAACTAAAAGGCTCTTCTGTGTTCTTACCTTTCGAAGCTGCAGGAGCAAAGGGCCAGGAAGGAGAAAGCATCAGATATTGGAAAGAAATGGAAGAAAGAAAAGGAATCACACATGGTTCTTTGTTATTGTAGACAGTTGCTCAACCACATGACCTACTGAAGACTCTGCCCAACCCTTATCAATTAAGTATGTAGGTCTGGAGATGGCACTTTAAGTTAGTACCATTTAAGAGTATCATCAAAATGGGCCCAGAATGAGCTTCTGTCACTTTAATCTAATATCCCCATAAGTTATATTAACACAAAATACCTACATGCAACAAATAGTTCTCTTTTCCAACCCCAGCATCCCCAGAATACAAAAACATCTTATTTTCTTCTGAATGGGAAAACCCATCTCTCTTCAACCCTCACCCAGGGAAGGGAAAGGAATGGGAAATCCACTTAAAGGATATTCTAAGCCCTACACTGACCCTTTGCATGAAAGAGGAAGGGACTCACTCTTGGTCTGGGCAGAGAAGGTAAGGGTAAGTTTGGCGAAAAGTTCATTGTTCTCAAAGCGGTCCTCCTTCACCTTTGTCCAGAAGCAGTCCTGGGAAAGGTCCTCAGCGACAAACTGTGGATACAGGCAGGGTATCAAGAGTTAACTAAGCTGAACTCTACTTTCCATCCTAGAAAACTGATTACGATGCAAAAGAGGTAGCTGGCTGGTTATTAGCAATGTCATACTAGAATAAGACCTACCTGAGACACAGAGAACAGCTGTGTTCTTCATGGTGGGATCAGGAGATGATGCTCCCAGTTTATTTATTGGTGATTATTCAAGAACTAGATTCAGTTATGCTACTTATCCTCCTTCCAACTCCAAATCCTTGACTTTTAGAAGCATTAGGGCTTTGTTTCACATCTTTCCTTGTCCTACATTACATTTTTCCCATCAATTTGGCTAACTGTGTGCCAAATTCATTCACTTTATGAACAAATCCCTAAGCTCCTTTATTTTAACTTGGTTTCTAGAAGCAAAAGGCTGGCACAGAATCATAGGGGTCTCAAGCACATAGTGGGAAGGTGGAAGTAATTCCCTCTAACACATAGTGTGCCATGGAAACATCGTGTGTAGCTCATTTACTGGGGGGTGGGGTAGGGAGGTGTATCCATAAATCTACAACTTTTGGATCAGCACAATTATCAGGAGCTTGCAGACTGCTGAAATGGCTATTATCAAACTGTGTTGCCATGGTACTGAGATCCTCAGAGAAAAGGCAAAAACCTATCGTAAAGATAAGTTTAGGTTTTATAGCTGAGTACAGGGCCTAAAGAATTCTCCATGGTGATGTATGGCATAGGAGATGCCTAATATCTGCTGAATAAACATAAGCATGAGTAGAATTTGAAGATAGACAGATGTGAGCCATAAGAAAGAGAAGCCCACCCATGCACAAAATACAAAGTAGGAAACTGAAGTGATTTTTTAAGATCTACTGATAAAATGGACAGAAATCCTCACCTTGGACCAGTTTGGCCTCCGGAGCTGCACCTCTGGCTTATAAAGCTTCTTTGGGATTAATCCAAACGGCAGAACTGGGGCCGCAGGAACTCCAAATCCAAAAGGGGGAGGTGGAGGCATACCCATTCCGGGTGGAGGTGGAGGAATGCCAGGGCCTCCAAGAAGTGGAGGGGGCGGAGGGATTCCAGGACCACCAGGAAGAGGGGGAGGGGGAGGTGGCATTCCTGGTCCTCCAGGCAAGGGAGGAGGGGGTGGTGGGATGCTAGCACCCCCAGGTAAAGGAGGGGGTGGGGGGATGCTAGCAGCCCCAGGCAAAGGAGGAGGTGGGGGGATGCTAGCAGCCCCAGGCAAAGGAGGGGGTGGGGGGATGCTAGCAGCCCCAGGCAAAGGAGGGGGTGGGGGGATGCAAGCAGCCCCAGGCAAAGGAGGGGGTGGGGGGATGCTAGTAATCCCAGGCAAAGGAGGGGGTGGGGGGATGCTAGCATCCCCAGACAAAGGGGGAGGTGGAGGGATGCCAGCACCCTCAGGCAAAGGAGGGGGTGCAGGGATGCAAACATCCCCAGGCAAAGGAGAGGATGATGAATCACAAACCCTCCCAGGTAAGGGAGGGGGAGGGGGGGGAGGAGGAATGGTATCACCCCCAGGAAGAGGAGGTGGGGGTGGTATGCTAACCCCTGTGGGTGGAATAGCAGTGCCAGAGTCACCAGGCAAAAGAGGGGCAGGGGAAACAGCAGCACTGCTGGGAGGGGCTACAGCAGTAACTGAAGTGGAAAGATAAGCCATTTCTTTCTTGGCATCTTCCAGTTCCTTGGACAGCTTGGCAACCTAGAGAAACAACATCAACGGGAATATTTCTCACTCCGCTTTAGGGAATACTGGGGCTAGAAGGGGCCTAAGAAATTACTTAATCCAAACTTCTCATTTTACACATGAAGGGACTGAAAGGAGTCAGATAAGATGATTTGTCTAAAGTCACATAGTATTTAGTGGCAGAGACAAAACTAGAATTCAGCTCTTCATGTCCTTAGTTCAGCATGCTTTGCATTAAAAAGGCAACTTCAACCTTTATATTAAACTCTCCCTTTGATTAGAAAATGCAAAGGTCAAGTAAATCAAATATTCCAGTTATATAATTAACATGTGCTATACAGGTAACTATATAACCACATAAGTGATCAAGTTATCAGATATCACAGATCATGTAAATATTTACAACCTGCAAAGAGTGTGTGGGGATAAATCTGTCCAGAGATGACTAAAATAAGAGATAAACAGCAAATATGAGAACGGTTTATTTAGTTTTTACTCCTAAATTTATTAGAAGAGTAATATCTTCATTTCTGGGTAGTACTGTGACTCATTTTATTCTTTATGTTGTTCTGTATTTTAAAAATTTTCTACCTTATATATTACTTACCCCAAAATAAAGCAAAACAAAAAACAGGAAATGATTTTAAAAATATGCACTATCTAACTAGATTACCTGTTATTAGCCGAACCCTCCCTAGGAGTAAGATGACTGACTCCTGCTCCAAGACAGGTTCATCCTGAGGCTGCTGACGGCAGTTATAGGTCACCCTGCCTTCCCTGCTCAGACGGTACCTCTCCTGTGAGCTGAGACACCTCTGCTTCCAGGTCCTGTTTCTTTGTGGCAATTTGTTGCTTTTCAGAATCCAATGCATCCTTTTCTCCCTGAAGATCCTGAAGCTTCTGCTCAAAGTCACTTTCCATCTTTTTCATTTCCACCTGTAGCTCATGTCGGGCTGTTAACTCTGAGTCCAGCTAAAGGAAAAAGGAATTAGGCTCCCATTAAGCTCTTCGTCTCAGCAAGAAGCACAAGTGATATTCCCTATAATTTACTGTTTTGTGCCAATCCTATGGAGCTCACTGACTCAGGGAATGCCTGGGAAAAAGAGCACCTTAAATTTTTGACTTTAAAATCAAGGTTAAAGGAGGGGGAAACCAGGGATCATTTCCATAGTCTATCTATTTTTGGAATTATAATTTTAAAAAAGCCTAAGATTTTAAAGACATTTAATCAGGACAGCTATCATGTACAATCCCAGTAGCCTCCAGGATCAAAAGTCTATCACCCACAACAGGAGACCTTAACAACTGAAGAAAAAAAGAGAATTCAGACATATTCCAGTTCCTACTGTTCTAGGGATAAGGGGCCTGAGATACCAAGTAAACCTGAGTGCTGTCCCTATTATATGAGTGTCATCTGTCTTTCCTGTCCTGTCCAGGGGCCCAAGAACTGTGCAACCTCACCACTAACTAGCTCCTCATGATCACATCCATACCACTTTCTCCACCAAGTAAACTATACCAGAAAGGTTTCCCCTAGGAACTGATATTGTGTGCTGAATGCTTTCAAAATATCACTGGTAACTGTTTCACATGTCAGAAAAATCATAATCCTTAGACAAAGAAAGAAAGATATACCCCAATTTTTTTTGATCTCTCATACACACCTTCTTTTCCAGCTCTGTAGCTTTGGCTTCAGATATCTCCACCTTTGTTTTATCGATCATTTGATCTGAAAAGAAGGAGAAGAGTCAGGAAGTAAAGCTCCCAATTTTCTTGACTTCCCCTCTCATGACCTAAGCCCTTCAATATAACCAAAGGACAGTCTTTGGTCCTTTTCTTTATTTGTATTATCCTTCTTAATGTTCTACATTAGACAAAGAAAGTGAACTTGCCACTAAATTCAATATATAATTTCTGAACGCCTGTCAGGCAGTAAGACCACCATGCTGCGTGGCATGGAGAATGCTGACAAGTGATATTTATGAATCTCTGAGACCAGCAGGAATAATAGATAATAGTTGAAGTCTCTTCAAAAGGTGGGGTGAGAAGGGGTACATTTTTAGAACTGTGTAAAAATAAACTGAAGGCCTGTCTATTCCTAGCATTAATGTTGGTTATCACTTAAGAAAGGGCAAAAATGGAAATACTTGGGGACTAGAAAGATATCTTCTCTGAAATTTTCACTGAAAGAAAGACGCAAAATGAAAGACAGAAGTGATGGTTTAAGGAACCAGATAAAAGAATATGCTTACCAATCAATCCCTCAATATCAATCTGGAGGTGCCGGCACTTAAAGTCGGGATCAGCCCCATTCTTGTGCAGAACTATCTGAGAAATACATTCTTCAATCAACTTATAATACTGCGGTCTACGGAAAAAACAAAACAAGGTTATTAAAGGAAAATCAAAATATAATTTTCAGAAGTATTCAGGATGAAGAAAAGTTAACTGTTTTGACAATAGAGGGACCTGAGAATAAATGTTCCGGAAAAGACCTTTTAATAAAATTAACAGAAGTATCGCTGCCATGCCAAGGAATCCCCCTCTTCCACATCAGGTACCCTATCTGCTTCAGATAATCGAAACTTCTTGCCACCTGCCTCCTAGTGCCGATTCTTTCCCATCTAAGAACTCGAGCTTGATCCTTCCCATGATGGATAATACTATTGCTGAATCTCTAATTCCAGGCAACCTGAAAGAACTGAAAATTGCTACTTCCCTTTACAGACAATCTTTGAATTTAAGGATTTTGATCTCTCCACTTAGGCTGAAATTCAAAACTTCCCCCAAGTAAACCATCTTACCTGGCATCATAGTCATTTCGGACCAAGAGTAGGTGCTGCAGAATGGACAGGAAGTGTGGTTCTGCCTTTGAATCCTTCACTGTGTTTAAGAGAATCTGGAAGACTTCACTGAAGTCAGTGGAAAAGAAGAGGCTAAGGAAAGTAAATATTTAAAAACTATGTTTGACAGGAGGCTTGCACAACTATCGGGAAAAGTAGCAAGATGCCACTTCTATTCTAACAGCTGTAAACATTGCCCAAAACTTTAAGCTCTATAAACTTCCTTTGGCCAAGGGAGCAGCCAGTTGGGCGGTACTATACACAGAGACAGAGGATTCCTTGTACCTGGCTTGAAAATCAAGCAGTAGACAGAAACAAAAAGATAACTGCCTCCAAGTCATTTGTGGCAAATAGCAATAGGTAACCAAATTACTCCCTCTGTCAGTCTCAGAGACACATAGAAGAAAACAAACTACAACCCCACTCCCTGACTTACATATGTTCTCCAAAAATGAGCTCTACACCATAGTAAGCTAAACTATCACGTTCTAGGAGGTCTATACTAATTTTGATGGCTGCTTCCTTGCTGAGCAACCCTCAGATCACCTTTTCTAACTTCCCTGGTCCATGGTGAGGTAAATAAATCCAACAGCAATCAAAAGACAGCTGCCTTATCTACCGAGAAGACACACAGGCTAATGCCCCTGTTGTGAGTCATCACTCCCACACCATTCCATACAGGGATTTACAACTGAATGCACCTGAATGTCTTGTCTGTCTTGAACCCAGAAAGTAAAAGGATATTCCATCTCCATTCGAATGTCATCCAGCCTTCCCTTCAGGTCATAGGAATCTTCTTCCCCTTGTTCATCAAACACAGTTAGTTGTACTCTCATATCATCATTTTCAATCTCTCGAAGGTGCTGCCAATGGCAAAAGTATATATCAGGAAACCCAGAAGTGTCCTATGCTGGCTGGAAACCCAAACCTTTCAACCTGGTTTTTAAATTGAAAACCAAAGTTATCCCAGGGATGACTGGGCTATAAGACCAGGAAGGAATCAACCCAGCCTTTCTAATGAAGTGTTGCATCTCACCTGCAACACCTGATGCAGCCCCAAGCGCATCAGTTCACTTCGGATGTGAACTCGGAAGTCAAGTTCTTCAGCTGGGGTGATGAGAGCATTGATCAGTTGTAGGCACCCCACCTAAAATAAGAAAATTCAGCAGCTCTGTCAATATTAACTCCTTGAGGTAAAGATTCCATTCTCTTTACGTGCATTCTGAGACCCCCAAATATAACTTAGAAGATGCAGTACAAAAACTACAAGAATGACTTTCTGTTACAGCAACGTGACCTGGTTTGAGCACAGGTTTGGAGAGCTCAGAGGTCTAAACAATTCCAAGGATCTGATGGTACAATTTGTTCTAGGCCTTGGTTTTTCTAGCTTGTAAATAGATACCATGCCTTTTTCCCTTCTCATTCAGAGTTCTGAAATATAAAATATATAGTTGGGAACCACTCCAGGTGTTCTATTAAAAGGTCAAATGAACTCAAGTCTTTCCATCTTGAATTCTATTCTTGGGACCAGTTTCAGGGGATATACATGCCTTGAGTGCAATGGAAGTCCCACTTTTTAATCCATCTAGCAGTGGCTGGAAACGTTCCACTTCATCCATCTCAGCTCTTTCTGTCATCGCCTCCAAAACCCTTTCATTCCTGCCCAAGAAAAAGGAAAGAGAGAGAACTGCCCAGGTACTCTGACACAGACATGCACAACAGGCATATTATGGAGGGGCACAGATCAGTTAGGAAACAGAACATATCAATGTTCTGGATTTCTCTCATTATTCTTCTCATCACCTAGAGCAGAAGCCAGAATTGCTGAAAGCTAAGGACCATCTCTTCAGAAAAATGCACTCCCTAAAGCCCATCCATAAACTCCTATCCATGGATACTACATTAAGACCCCTGTTCTATGGAGTATAAATTGATACAACTTTTGGAGGGGCATTTAAAAGTATCAATTTTTAATGCACATAACATTTGGCCTATTTCTAGAAATCTATCCAACATAAATGCATAAACATGAAAGAATATATGTACAAGGATATTCTGTTATAGTACCATTTGTAATAGTAAAAATTCTTATCATCTAGAGTAGGGACCAGAATCTGCTAAAAAAAAAAAAGTCTACCTAAAGGTCTAGCAAGGGAGGGATTGTGAAATAAATTATGGGACATAAATACTATGGAATGCTAAATAGCCACTAAAGATAATAAGGTAGATCTAGAAGTACTGCCATAGAAGCATGTCCAAGATCTACTGTTAAACAAAAAGAAACAAGTTGAAAAGAATGAATGGTATGATTTAGCTTTTTCTAAAGCAAACTCCTCCACAAAAATAAAAATCTATCCAATCATGTGACTGATTTTATAGGCAAAAGCTATCTTTCCTTAGTTTTAAGATACCATCTTTTGGAGCGGCAGAACATGTCTTAGAATTTAGGGCATGTAATATATTTGTCTATGCTAGAAAAATATCTATGAGGTTGTACCAATCCATTAACAGAGGTTACCTCTGCAGAATAGGATTTGCCAAAGGGATGAGGCTGTTAAATTTTACTTTAATATACTTCTATATTGTTTGAATTTCAAAAATAACATTGTGTTACTTCTGAATTAAAAAAAAAAAAGTAAAAAGAAACCCTTATCCCAGACAATACAGACATTAATGGAGATCTAGGAGATATGGTGCTATACCTCTGATAACCAGTGCTACACTCAGAACAGCCCCCATCACTTAACAATCTTTCCTAATATTAAGATTTAGTGTTCACCTGGGAAGAAATACAGTCTTACCTAGTATTTAAGACCAAGCAGACACCCAAGCAACTCAATTTTCCTCTAGACTAGGGAAGATGGTAAAAAAGAGAATGAAGAAGAGAAATAATTCCAGTCACATACATGTCCTCTGGCTGTGGTAGAATACAGAGAGCAGAAAGCAGCTTAGCTGCGTCAATCATCATGTTGGGAACAGCAGGATCCATGGCTCTGACCAGCAGCAGGATTCCTTCTTCTGTCTCCAACATGGTCTTGATTCCAAACTGGAAGGACAAGAACAGAGAAGGGAGGCTTAAAGGTGAATGCATCTAAACAGGGACAAGTTTAGGAGTCGTAATAGGTTGAATGGTGTCTCCCCCACAAATTTGTGTGTGGAAGTCCTAACCCCAGTACCTCAGAATGTGACATTATTTGGAAAGAGGGTCATTGGCAGATGTAATTAGTTAAGTTACAGTGAGGTTATACTAGAGTAGGATGGGCCCTTAATCCAATATGACTTATATTGGACTATGTCCTTATAAAAAGGAGAAATGTGGACACAGACATGCACACACATGCCATGTGAACACAAAGGCAGAGATTGGGATGATGCGTCTACAAGCCAAGGAATGCCAAAGATTGCCAACCACCAGAAGCTAGGAGAGAGGCATGGAACATATTCCCTCACAGCCTTCAGAAGGAACCAACCCTGCCAACACCTTTATCTTGGACTTATAGCCTCTAGAACTGTGAGACAATAAATTCCTACTGTTTAAGACACCCAGTATGTATGTTACAGCAGCCCTAGCAAACTAATACAGGGGTAGAACGCTTTTCCCAATATGGCTAAACAGAGATGAGCATGGCAAAATAATTTTCTAGTAGATACAACAGAATTCTACGTCTTCCAAGAATAAAAATCTTTGATTCTTAATGCCCCCCCTTCCAAAGGAATAAGTTAATTATAACAAAATCAAAAAGTAAGGAAGATAGATTTGCACTTAGGAAAAAATAATTGTGGGCTTCATGGGTTTATACACTACACACACAAAAAAAGATGAAAAGATTCTACAGTAGGAATGGTCTGGGAAAAAACCACAAATAAGCAGAGAATAAAGTAAACCTTCCAAAAACAATAACTATAGGTCAGGAAATTCAAGAATTAGCAAAAGAGGGGCTGGCCCAGTGGCGCAGCAGTTTAGTCCGCGCTTGGCAGCCCGGGGTTCGCGGGTTCGGATCCTGAGAGCCTGCCGACGCACTGCTTGTCAGCCATGCCGTGGCGGCATCCCATATAAAGTAGAGGAAGATGGGCACGGATGTTAGCCCAGGGCCAGTCTTCCTCAACAAAAAGAGGAGGATTGGCAACAGATGTTAGCTCAGGGCTGGTCTTCCTCACACACACAAAAAAACAATTAGCAAAAGAAAGTATAAAAAGAGGAAGAAAATCGAGCCTACCCTCCAAGACAGACAGAAGAGCTGGGTAAAAAGGTCCACAGAAGCATGTATATAAGGCAATCAAAAAGTCATGACAGTAAAAGGGAAAGCTAGAAGTCTTGAACCTCATAGTCCTAGGTCCTTTTTGGAGTTTGCCAGTAAAAGAGAAAGAATAGTGGTACCAATGGGAATTGGAGTGAAGATGGGAAAAATCTCACCTTGTTGTTCATAAAAGCTTTCAAGCAGCGAATGATCTCATGCTTGTTACGGCTATCGTAGCTTCTGCATGTAGAAGACATCATCAGTGAAGTCACTTTATTCTATAACCCTCTCCCATTTGACTTCAATCTTGCAAACAAGGGTCTTAGGAACATCCCCAGCTAGCAGTTGAGTACGTTCTAGCACACAGAACTTTGCCCCGAAACACCGGCAAAAACAGGCAGCTGAAGAGGGATCCCCACCATCAAAGACCTTTGGTTAATCCTCCCTCAATCCAAGAATTTAGCATTACATTAAAATCTTCTCAACTCCCTCTAGACTCTTAAGTGCTAAATTCTATCAGGATAACATCCCATATATAACTGCTTGCCTCACTACTTCAAAGGCTTCAAGTCTGAACATTCAAGAGGTATAGGCCCCATGTTTGTTTTGGAAACATGCCAGAAAGTAGAGAAGTCACTTTGGGTCAGGATTGCTTAAGACAGTCTAAGGTATCCCCAGTATTATTCCAACCCTAAAGACTGTCATAAAGCTCGTCTCAAACTGATCAAGTGCATCATAAGACTTCCAAATGAGATATAACCCAGAACAGATCACATGGGAACTCTGGACTAAATCAGACCCTATTTCCAGACTGGATAAAAACCTGTGCTGGGAGACTCATAGTCTTATGTGGTATATATCCTGTGTTATTCACTGTGAAATCTAAGTTTCTCTTCCCTTTCCTGTGTCTATAATCATCATTCATCCTCTAGTCACCCCTATGATAAACCCATTCTCAGCTAACAGCATATTCTCGAAGTCTATAACTTGACATTTATTTGCTATTTTCTCCCTTAGAGCAAATAGCCAAGTCCTCTACTACCCTCCACCTAGAAGATGTCAAACTTGGAAGTCCTCACCCAGCAGTCTCTTCTTTCTCATCATGAAGTCGTTTAAGGATATCCAGTAAGGAGGCCAGGCCCTCAGCACCAAATGTTTGCACCCAACTGTAGGGAACAGAGACAACGCAATATCAAATCAAACCAATAAATACTTATTCACCAAAATAAAGTTTAACCTGGCAACTCTTTACTCTCAAACCAGAACATTCTCATACTTCCCTGACTCCTTTGATCTTCAATCCCCACCAGTAAACGCTAACTAACCTTGGGCTCAACTCCTGTTACCTCCTCAGAATCCTCACCTGACAGGGTTGTTGTTGAGAGATACACGCAGGGACTCCAGGCAGCTGAGCAGAGGCATATCACGCAAACCTGACCTCAGTTCCTGAATGTACATCATGGCAGACCTGGAGCTCTCCTTTTGGCTCATGCCCTAGACAGGAGCACATAGAGAGACTAGTAAACACTGAAGGCAGTCATAAATTGGACTACTATTAGTCAACACAGTTTAAAGAATATCAAGGCAGACACCCATCATACATACCACCAAACTATGTGAGACTCAGAATTTCCCATCTCATTCCACATACATACTTCATGAAGATTGAATCAGGCAAAAAGTATGTAAAAATGGTAACTCAAATGAGAGTAGACAATGAATGGGCTTATATAACAGAATGAAACAGAACTGATGTAGACATAAAATGTTCTATAAAAGTGGCAAAACAAACAGGTCCAAGATAAGGGCACAGTCTCCCATGTCATGGGTACCTGCCCCAGGACTCACAGCCTTGGAGGTGTGCAAGTATTGGGACACCATCTCCCTCTTGATGATGATGTCCTTCTCCCTCAAAGGTTGCTGTTTCTCCTCGTTTAGGTTCATATCCAGCTAGGAGAAGGAGAAAACAAAATTGCCTCGAATTCCTTACAAGTTTTCAGTGTTTAATATCTAGTAGACTTAGTAAAGAGTTGAACACATTAAATTCTTATTGAATATATAAATTTTCCTGATCTCTAGAGATTTAAACTATTACAGATGATGAAAATTCCTCAGGGATAAATGTGGTTAACATTTTAGTATAAATCCCTAAAAATACTTTTATACATATACACTTAACCTTTTTCCTAACAAAAATGGACTCTTAAAACAGATGAAAATTTTATTTTGTATTATTGAAAGAAAAGCACACATAATATTTTTTGCACTTAGGATGGACCTTAATAATTTCTTCAGACTGAAGCACTGGAACCCTGACATCATCTGAAACCATCAAAATTAACACCAGGAAAACCACTCTAGGGCCTAAATATCCATTACCCCTGGTTAACTTAGTTCCTGTACAAACTCCTTTCCCATGAAGAAAGAACTGGAAACTCTGTGATAAAGCCTCTCAATAGACATAACCTGGAATGTGGTATTGGGGGAACGGCTCTGCTTGAGCCTATTACATGTAGAACCATGTGTCTGAGCCCAGTACTTCAGTGAGCACAAGTTTAACCCTAACAAGTCCAGAATATTATTTGAAATAGGGAAAATATAGGTGGAGAAAAAAATGGATATATCCTATTTCTTCTTGGGGGGTGTGTGTGTGTGAAGGAATCATTGCCTCCAAATAGGAATATTAATTTGACATCTTTCTGATTCAATTCCTGATGCTTTTTTCCTCTTTTTACAGATAAATTGAACGCAGAAGTTGCAACGCAGTGGCCCTCAGGTTGAATCATACCCAAAGATAAAGTGTGTTTTTCTTGGCTAGCTCAACATTTTAAACTTGGGTGACTTCATATATAAATACGGATTTCTAGCATCAAAGGATACAATCACCAAATTTCAGATTTTGGGAAACCCTACAGGTCAAACAGTTTCTTCAACAAATTTTTAATAGCAAGGATAAAACAGAGGGAGGAAAACCTATAGATTAAATGAATCTTGAGAATATTAGTACAATGGACCTTATTTGGAATTGTGATTTGAACAAACTGTTTTTTAAAAAATGATCTAATTGGGGAAATTTGAATGCTGGCTATGACTTTTGATGTTATTAAAGAATTACTATTTTTAAAAAATTACAGATTTCTGGCTTCTTTTGAAAACAGAAATATCTAGCACTACTGGGCTAGCATCCCCAACTGGAATGCTACAAAACCTGCTGGAACTGAATTGTGGCTGGCCTTTCTAACAATGCCAAAATCCTTCTTTATTTTGCCACAGTCCCTTCTCCTTTTTATCATTTTCTATCTGCCTGTTTAACTTATTTACGCTACCTCCCTGGTCCTAAAGACATTTAAATTTGTAATCCAAGGCCAAGAGATTGTCTTGATAGATCATACTCTTAGAATCTTAATGTACTTGGATTATTAAGAGACAAACTGAAAGCTTCAGTGAAAAATAATAATAGTAGTACCGATTGAGTGTTTACTATATACCAGGCCCTGTGTTAAGGATTTTAAGCCCATGCTTTTAATTAAGTTAGGCCTGCCAGTAGTCTCTATTTGAATCTGAGATCATACATCCAGGTAATATACAGGTCTTATGAAACCTTATAAGCATGTACTCAAAACTTTCCAAGACTTATCACTAGTGGACATGCACTGAGTGTCTTCCTCACTCAGTGTCCCTCACTGAGGATAACAAAGTAAGTCACATACATGTATACTTCATTATTTAAAGGTCTTCTAGTGATTATAGCATCAGAATTCTCTTTCCAGATTCACCACTAAATAGAAGACCTTGAGCAAATGATGCTTTTCCATTCTTCAGTTTCTTCTTTGTATAGAATTCATTGTGAATGCTTCAAAATTTTATCTACTCTGGCTAACCCAAAGGTGGTCTCCACACCACCACATGAATGGTCCATTCATCCTGTGTCTTTGCGGCTAACGTGTTGCTGGGCAGAAGGACATTAACAAGGGGGTCAGTGATCAGATATTTCCAAGCCTAACTCACAGATTCCAATCTTATGGACTGGTGCTTGTATATTTAGTCCCTTCATTAATGGGATTACTATTAAGAAGTATCTCATTAAACCTGGAATTCTTTTTTTTTTTTTTTTTTTGAGGAAGATTGGCCCTGAGCTAACATCTGTTGCCCATCTTCTTCCTTTTTTTTTTCTCCCCAAACCCCAGTAGATAGTTGTATGTCATGGTTGTGCATCCATCTAGTTGCTCTATGTGGGACGCCACCTCAGCATGGCTTGATGAGCAGTGCATCGGTCCGCACCCAGGATCCGAACCGGCGAACCCCAGGCCGCCAAAGAGGAGCACGTGAACTTAACCGCTACACCACTGGGCCGGCCCCAAGCCTGGAATTCTTGGTAATTAAGGGATAGATAAGGGGGACTGTGCACAAAAAAGGGCCCACCATGCCCATAAATGCATTTTCAGGAAGAAGCAACATTTTGGGGTGGGAAACTTACCAGCATCTGTTCAAAGAGTACTAGAACTTGCTCATCTGAAACATCTTGCAATGACTGTGCTGTGGGATCATCTCCATATGATGCAGAAGAATTTCTATGAGTAGAATTGGGCTTTTCCTTCTCCTTCTTAATTCTCATGCTGGTAAATCTCTCCAGCTGAGAAAGAGAAAAAAGTATTAGCAGTGATCTATTTTCATTTACACAACAAACCACACATCAAATAGCCAACCCTCTAACCTCTTACACATGCATGGTTCCTCTGGTTTGTGGGCAGTTCAAGACTCTTCTGATGTGAAAAGAAGAAATCAGTCTTCCTCATATCTAATTTAGCATACTGACCCTGTACTCTCATCTTCATCGAAAGATAAGAGGACTGAAGCATTAAGATTTGGAACCTCTCTAAAAAGAGAAAACTTTCTTCTTAAGCTCCCTTTACATTTCTAAGCCCTCCAGGAGCACAGACTGAAAGCATCTCATGTACAGAGCTATCTCCATAAAATGCCCTTTATTTCCCTCTAGGTTGCCAATAATAAATGTGGCCAGGCCCTCAGAGGATCCCTCCCTTCGTGAGGTGAGTAGGACTATAGATTTTAATAGATATAAGTCATACAGAATAAACAAATAAATGCCTTAAAACTAGGAACCATTCCTTTTTCTTTCTTCTGTACACTCCATAGCACTTGTGTTATGTAAGCAGCAAAAGTTCAATATATATTCTTCAAAATCCCCTTTGCAAAGAATACAATGTACTTCAGGGGAATATATGCCATCAGTCTGCCAACCAAATGCTCATGAACCATTCCTCAAACCTCAAGTAAAGATGCTCAAACCAAAAAGAGCCACTGATAAGCTGCAGCTTATCAGCTCCACCTGTTTGAAAATAACAGTAAACACCTACAAGCATTGTGGGGCTTCAAGTGACATGAGTGGCAACCAGACTGCAAGTCAGCTTGGAGTTTAGAGAAAGTGCCTAACCTTGGAAGCCAATAAATGTGCCAGGGAAATGCATGCAATGGGTCAAACACTGAGCAAAGAGTTAGGAAAAAGCTTTGGGGTGCTCCAAGAATAGAACCCCTGTCACCATTACAAGTTATAGAAAGTCAAAGTTATGGCAATGGGTAAATGTCACAATGTAGGAAATAAGCTAGAACATGCACATGCTGAACAAAATTTCCTTACCTCATCTGCCATGAGCCGCTTCAGAGTCTAGGAAACAGGAAAAAGGAGGGAGAAGAAAGAGAAGAGAGATCAGTGAAATGCCAGGAAACCTCTCAAACATCAGATGGGTTGGGGGAGAAAAGAAGAGAAAATAAGTTGTAAGGATCTAAGCTACTTCCCACAAGCTAAGATTTCTGCCAAACTATTCCTTAGCACATTCCCTTAGGTAAGGGGCAGGAAGAGTGTTAAGGTCGCTAACAAATGACTCTGGAAAAAAAAGATGGAGAACTGAAAAAACTCTGTATTTGATGACCAGTAAACCTATGAAACGTGCTCAACTTCACTGGAAGGAGGAAATGCAAACTAAAACCACAATAAGATATCATTTCACACTCTCAAAATTGACAAATATTTTCATGTCTCTCCAGTCATAGAGCAGGAGCTCTCTCACACTGTGGGTGGTAATATAAATTGCAAAGGCCACTTTGGAAAACAGTATGGTATTATCTAGTAAAGTTAAACACGCACATACACTACAACTCAACACATCATTTTCCATATATCTACTCTACAGAAACTTGCACATATGTAGCAGGATGTGTATAACAAGAATGTTCACAGCAACACTATAATATCTAAAACAGAGAACAATCCAAATAGCGATCAAGAGTAGAAAGGATAAACTGGTATATTGGTACAGCGGAAAACTATCACACAAAGAGAGTAAATGAACTTACAACTACTCACAAACATAAAATTGAATGTGTTATTTCATTTACATTGAGTTTAAAAACATGCAAAACTAAATTCTATTATTTAGGATATAAAATAATAAAGAGAATGATTACCACAAATGTCAAAACAGTGGTTACTTGGGAGGGTGGAAGAGTTGTGACTGCAGAATGGGACAAGAGGGCTTCTAGGATGCTTACAGTACTTTATTTTATTTTTTTGAGGAAGATTGGCCACGCGCTAACATCTGTTGCCAATCTTCCTCTTTTTCTTCTTTTTTTCCCCTCCCCAAAGCCCCAGTACATAGTTGTATATCATAGTTGTAGCTCTTCTATACGGGCCGCCGCCTCAGCATGGCTTGATGAGCGGTGAGTACGTTTGCACCCAGGATTGGAACCGGCAAACCCCAGGCCACTGAAGCGTAACGCACGAACTTAACCGCAACGCCACCCGGCCGGCCCTACAATGGATGACGGTTGCATGGATGTTTGGTTTATAATTATTCTGTATGCTTTATGTTCTCTTCTGTATACATGGTATACTTAACCAAAAAAAAAAAAAAAAGCCTGAACAAGCAAGTGTGGGAAAGCAGGAATTCTTCTTTGTCCTAATGCTTAATTTTAAACTATTTCTTTTTGCTAATGTCCTTAGAAGAGTATAGTAAATGCATCTTGACTAACCTTCCTCAACTAATGAAAAACTAGTTTTGAGCCTCCCACAAAGCTACTTTACCAACTTTTTTATGGACAAGAAAAATCTGTATCATTATGTTCATGTTCCCCATGTCAGAGTTTAGTTAAATCCAGTGTAAACCATGAATCTTAACTTTGCCCTCCACGGTCCAGAGGAGGTCAAGCTTCCACTGACTGAGTGCTAATCACTCACCTGAAACCATAAGAACCTTGCTCAGCGTCAATGGAATTTAAAGTTACTTCATGTGTGCTGCTTACTGGGGAGTGAAGGCAGAAGGATGGTGAGGTAGAGACAGCAACACCCAAGGAGACCAAGAGTTCCTTTTGTCACCATCCTAAGTCACCTGGCACATAGAGGTGAAACAAGCCAGAAGAAGAATGAGTGTGTATAGTTTAGGTTGCCATTGCCATTGCCATTTAGGTTAAACTATTTGCTCCTAGAGCCTTGTCATCCAAACTCAAATGTTCCCTCAGAACCAAGTAGCAACCCAAACTCCAGGATGGATGTAACATAGTTATAGAACCTGGGTCTAATGAATCAGTGCCAGCTGGATTACTCATAGCTGCAGGTTAAGTTAAAGAAAGGGGAAACCAGCAACCTGTTCTTTCTGCCTACAGACTCGATTTACTTCTCCTCTGTCCATCCCACTACTCCTGCCCAAGTTCACGCCATTATTATCTCCTGCTTGATTTAATGCAATAGCCTCCTAACTGATCTCTCTGCCTTCAGTCCTGTCTGCCCCACACCAAATCCATTCTCCATACTACATCCAAGAGTAATCTTTCTAAATTTCTAAGCTAGCCATGTTATTTCCCCATTTAAAATCCTTCAAGAGCTCCCCAGTGCCCTCAGGTTAAAATCCAAAGTCCTTAGCATGGCATATGACACTCCTAGCTTCTTTCCCTAGACTCATCTCTCAACAAATCCTCCACCTCAAACCCTGTCTTCTGAGCATCTTGAACTAGTGGCAGGTCCACAAACAGATCATGCTGTCTCACTACCCCAGACTTTCCCTAGGCTGCTGCTTCCCTCTGTCTAGATTGTGCTTTCAAGGCTAATTCCAAGAGGCCCTGGAGGATGATACTTGTGTTTCCACAGTAATAGGTACTTGCCTATCTCATAGCACTAGTAGTGAATTACAATTATCTTTTGATTGTCTGCCTCCTCTACCCCTTTCCAGACTAAGTTCCTTCAGGGCAGAGCCTGAGACTTAGTCATTATATCTCTTTTGAACAAATACCATAATCTGGGGCTGCTTTCTGAAAATACCAATCCCTGGAGAAGCCCTCAAATCTATTCCACCTCCTCATTGTATCAATGAAGAAACTGAAGCTCAGACAGGTGGAGTAAATCATCGAGGTGACCAGATCAGGAGCAAGCAGGGTATGGAACTCAGGTCTCCAGATTCCAAAGTCCAAAATCGTTGCATTCCCCAAATTCTTCTGCCTTGTTCCAATTTAATGCCCACTAACTCTTGTCTTTAGATACAAAAGTAAACATATCTTTTCATAAGAGGGAAGACACCAGTTTCCCTTGCTTTCCTTGGTGCTTCATTAGAAAGTTTTAATTCTTTGAAAAAACTATCCATGTTTTAGTGCTCAATTTGAGTAAGGACAGCAAAAGTGATCCATGCAGGATAAAAGCTGCATTTCCTCAACTAGTCCAACAGAGGGCAGCAACTACCAGCAAAGCGAATTACAGTGCAGAATAGGCAAGAGTTTCAGAACCCAACAGAACACCCAGACAGCAAGCTCAAGTCAATTATTGAGATGGAACCTGCTGCTACAGTATATTGCGGGTATATTTTTTACTTATTTAATACTAAATGTGTTTTCCTTACAGAGCCTATGTATACTGTGTTTGCAAACAGTAAGCTTTGTTCAGTTTTTTTTTAATTGTATCATTAGTTGTTTTGTGGATTCTCTGAGATATGGAACAAGAGGTTCCTAGATCATTAGAAGTAACAAGAACAAAAAATAGTGGAATCCAGGAAGATAAAATACTACTGGAGCTATATTTATGCTTTATGCCTCAGATGTCCAAGCTTTTTCATAAAGTCTCTAATCATCCTACCTACCTCTAATGCTTCTACTCTCACCATTCTCCTGGTTTGCTGTCAATTCTCTTCTGCCCCCAAACCAAACCCTTACTGTCCTAGCCTGGCTGTACTAAATACTTTGTCTTCCAGTCCCTCCTACTGAGTCTTCCACTAAAACTATCACTAAAACCTTCAACAACAAATATAGATACTGAAGGAAGCATAAATACTGAATGAAATTGTTTTAAATATCAAAGTCTGATCACGAATACAGGTTAATAGGAACCTCTAGGTAAAAGATAGTAGACTAAATCGAACCATCTAATTTCTCCCCTCTTGAAATCCTTGCAAATCTAAAGAAAAGGAATTAAAAAACAATGATGGAAGGAAGGAGCCTACAAGGTTGGGAAAAACAAGAAAAGCACAACTGCAACCAAATTTTGAAGTTGGGGGATAAACAGGACTAGTGGTAAACCCAACAGACCTAAGAAAGCTGAGTCCTACCAAGAGCAGAAAAAGCCAATAACCAATCCAAATTATAGTTAAGGACCCTCAAAAGGCTCAAGAATTAGTGTCACCAGGTACCTATGGAAATGGGGGTTGGAGAGAGATTGGTTGAAAGCTGTTTAAGAAGCTGTTAGATCTGTAGATCCTTCCACACCACCTCTACCACCATGCCATTGGCAGATCACCCTCCCTTACTGCAGAAGCCTGGAACTTTATTCTTAGAGTAAAACAGAGGGTCTCTGGACTGCGGGGACGCCAGGCACAGTTGTGGGCAGGAATCCTACACAAAAAAGAAAAGTAAACCTATGCATATTAAATACACTGAGATACTCAGCACTTTCCCCCTTCTAGTTTCTCAGAATCCCAGCAGCCTGGCCCTTACCCTTGAGGCAGAAGGCTGGACGAGTCTTATCTGGGGAATGGAAAAACGACCTAAAGCTACTGACACAGCCTACGCTACTGACATAGTCCAAGGAGATCACCCTAGAGCTCTGCAGTACAATATGGTAGCTACTCAGTAGAAACTACTGACTACTTCCAATGTGGCTAGTGCAAATGAGGAAAGAATTTTTAATTTAATTTTAACAAAATTTTAATTTAAAAACTACCATTTTATTCTTATTGTTAAACTTAAGTATGTTTGGAACACCCCAGGTATGTGAATCTTTTTCGTTTGTAAATTAGGAAATCTAAATACACATCAACTATTTTTTTATAAAAATTTATCATCTGAATTGAGATGTGCTATAAATGTAAAATATATATTGGAGTTCAATAACAATATGAAAAACAGAATGTAAAATATCTTAATAATTTTTATATTTATTACATATTGAGATAATATTTGAGATATTTGATTAAATAAATTATATTATTAAAACTAATTTCACATGTTTCTTTTTGCCTTTTTTAATGTGGCTACCAGAAAATCTAAAATTAATTATGTGACTCATATTATACTTCTATTGGACAGGGCTGTCCTACAGTAAAGGGCATACATAGCTAACAAACCCTACCCATGCATCCTGAGTTTCCCATCAGCTTTTTAGTTCCTCATTCTTAAACATGAGCAGCCAACCCAGGATTATCAGACATCTGAGGAAAGCTACTAATATGAGAGAGAGAGAAAAAAAAAAAAAAAAGAACAAAAAGGCAATGTCATATTGAGACTATGCAAGGAGAAGAAAGATTTTTTAAAAAATCACTAATATCCACAAAACAGAACATAATGCCATTTTATTTTTTAATTTATTTTATTTTTTTGATGAGGAAGATTAGCCCTGGACTAACATCCGTGCCCATCTTCCTCTACTTTATATGGACACCGCCACAGCATGGCTTGACAAGTGGTGCATCAGTCTGCGCCTGAGATCTGAACCTGCAAACCCCAGGCCACCGCAGCAGAGCGTGCGAACTTAACCACTACGCCACTGGGCCGGCCCCCATAATGCCATTTTAAAAAGAAAGAAAGAAATATTCACAATAAAAAGAACCTTAGAAGTTGAAAATGTGAGAAGAGAAATTAAAACTCAATAGCACTGGAAGATAAGAATTGAGGAAATCTCCCAAAAAGTAGAGCAAAAAGACAGCGATGGAAAAATAAGAGAGAAAAGATAAGAAAATTAGTAGATCAGTTTGGGAGGTCCAATATCCAAATGATAGGAGAAAACAGTGGAGCAAGTTATCAAGGAAATAATTCCAGAAAATTTCCCAGTACTGAAGGGTTAAGTCTCCAGCACAAAGGACAAAAATCGATCACACAAAGGCATATTACGGTGAAATTTCAAAATACTGGGAGTACAAAGAAAATTCTATAAGATTTGACAGAAGGGAGGAAAGTTGGTCATACACAAAGGAATCAGAGCAGCCTTGGATTTTTAAACAATAATACCAATAGCTAGATGACAACAGAATAAAGTCTTTAAAGATCTGAAGAAAAATAATTTCCAACCTAGGATTCTATACCCAACCAAACTATGAATCAAATGTGAGTTCAGAGGAGACATTTTCAGACAGTTAAGCTTTCAAAAAATTTATCCCCATGCAACCTCAGGTAGCTATTGCGGGATACGTGCCACTAAAATGCAGGAGCAAACCAAGAAAAGTGGAAGACTTGAAATATAGGAAACAGGAGACCTAACACGTGAGAGAGGTAAAGGAAATCCCTAGGACAAAGATTCCAGGATGACTGCTCTGTGCCAGAGAGCACAATTAAAAGAGAATAATGAGGGGGCTCGGCCGGTGGAGTAGTGGTTAAGTTCACGCGCTCCGCTCGGCGGCCTGGGGCTCACAGGTTAGGATCCCAGGCATGGACCTATGTACCACTTATCAAGCCATGCTGTGGCAGGCATCCCACATATAAAATAGAGGAAGATGGGCACGGATGTTAGCCCAGGGCCAGTCTTCCTCAGCAGAAAGAGGAGGATTGGCAACAAATGTTAGCTCAGAGCCAGTCTTCCTCACCAAAAAAAAGGGGGGGGGGGATAATGACACTTGAGCCAGACCTTCAAAGACTGTCATCACCATCATCCACTTTTGTCCTGGCTTTTTAAACTGACAATACCTGGTGAGCCCGACCCAGATTCTTGGCTTGTCTGAACCATATGTTAATAGTTTCTTCCTTTCCTTCTTTGCTCTACTGTCTGGACTGTCAAGGACACTCATTCCACTCCACAGAATTTTCTTACTTTGACTTATTCAGCAGAGCTGGAGGTTGGCCATGGTGAGCTTAGAAGCAGAAAAGACAGAGCAGTTTACTCCCCTGACCATAGTCCTGCTGGATGTCTAGTACTTGGCCTTCATTACAGCCTTGCCAGATGCTCAACTGTGGTGAGCCCTATGTTCCCCAGGTCTCACTTACGGCTTGGCCCACTGATATTCTTAGAAGGAGCCCTTGCAAACAATCAAAAGAATCTGAAGTCAGACTATGACTCCAGAGTACTATTCAGTTTATCTTCTCCTGGGAGCCTCCATTTAACAGTGGCAATACTGTCACTTACACAGTCTAGATTTTTGCTTGGTACTCAATTTTTATAATAATCTTTCATTTATATGCAAACAATTATTAATAGAAGCATAAAATATTTTTAAAAGGGGTAGAAAAACATTTGTTCTATAGGAATTTTTTTTGTTTTGTTTTGTTTTGTTTTGGTGGGGAAGACTAGCCCTGAGCTAACATCCATTGCCAATCCTCCCCTTTTTGCTGAGGAAGACTGGCCCTGGGCTAACATCCGTGCCCATCTTCCTCCACTTTATATGGGACGCCGCCACGGCATGGCTGACAGGCAGTGCGTCGGCAGGCGCCCGGGATCCGAACTCGCGAACCCTGGGCTGCCAAGCGCGGACTAAACCGCTGCGCCACCAGGCGGCCCCTAGGAATTTTTTATTCGATAGAATTAGATGAGTAAATAAATTTCTAAAGGTCATTAGCTGGTACAGGAAAAGAGCTTAACAAAATTGCACTTATTAAAATAAGCTTCATCTTCTCCAAAAGATTCTCAGTATTATCAAATCTTACTTAAATCAAAATAAATTGCTCAAAGGTGCACTGCAACAAAAGTAACAGCATCAAAAATAAATATACTTGGCTGGGTACTGCTCTGCATTAAGACCATCAATCAACATAAAAATGAAAAGCTGTCCCTTGACTCCCCCTCCAGAGAGTGATTCAAAGCTCTGATTCAGTCACCACATCCTAATGTAATATGCGGTAAGATAAATCTTTTGGTTACCATCTACAGGAAATAGGAAACTTCCTAGACACTTTACAGTTTGGTTTCCATAAGAAACCAAAAATAAAAAAGTCAAAAGATCCCAAGGTATGCCATGTGAGGCCAAGCTAATTACAGTAAATGACTTAATAGGTTTGATATATATCCTGATCAATTATTATAATTAATCATAATAAATCAAATCATAATAAATGCAAATGAACAGTAAAACTTCTTTTCCATAACTGGATTTGTGGTGGTGGTGGTTGTAGGTGTATCTATTAATACTTCAGATTTTAAAAAGTGGGCCAATGGGACTAAACTCTTGGCAGTCTTTTGGACAGAGGTTCCCTCTGTTTGCCTAGTAACAGAATCTGAACTATTATAAACTCAAGGATATGAGAAAATTCATCCAAGGGACTAATTCACCTCTAACCAATTCCTTGCATCTTGAACTTTTCTCTCTAGTCAGAAAACGGGCACAGAATTCTCAAACAATTAAGGATGGTCTCTTGGTACAGGGTGCCCATGCAGCCAAACAAAAGGTAATCAGGTAGTATCCTTAGCAGCAGAGAGGTTAGCAGGGATCTAATAAGAGAATATGATTAAATGTTACTCTGAACACAGAGTACACTACATAGCAAAAAGTGTTTCTAAATCCTACCATTGTGCTTCACAAGAAGAGTTAAGCATGGACAATAATCCTGTGAACCATGTGGCTAGCACACAGGTAATATAAACCTACAACCACAAGCCTATATCTCAGTACTAAAGATTTTGTTCTGGCTAACTTATACTGGACAACTACAACTACATCTGAGCTCATGGCTAACTGACTACCACCAGAACACCACAGCTGAATGCCACTGGCTCCCATTCTGTGACGACTCCAGGAGGCCCAGGATCCCTGGGAACTACAAGTTTTCTTATAATACCTATAATCACAATGCAAGCCATTAATGCCTCAGTATACTCAATTCCTACCTCTGCTTCTTCTGACATCCACCCTTGCTCATGGGCTGTCTAATTCAGTGTAAGGGAAATGTTTAGTGTGGTAGGTAGAATTCTAAGATGTCCCTCAAGATTCCTAGTCTGATGTACACATCCTGTATAATTACCAGGACTATAAATATGATAGAATATCACTCCTGCGATTAGATTATGTTACTTGGCACAAGTGACTTTTAAGAAAGGGAAGTTATCTGAGTGGGCCTGATCCAATCACATGAGCCCTTTAAATCTGGGGTGAGAGGTTAGAGACACCAAGATTCAGTATGCCATTTCTGGCTTGAGCATGAAGGGAGCCAAATGGCAAGGACTGCAGACAGCCTCTAGGAGCTGAGAGCCAGCAAGGAAACAGGGACCTCAGTCCTACACCTGCAAAGAACTGAATTGTGCCAACAACTTGAATGAGCTCAGAAGCAGATTTCCCCCAGCTGAGAACTGGCCCAGCTGACAGCAATTTTGGCCCTGTGATACTCTGAGAACCCAGCCACCCTGTCCATGCTGAATTTCTGACCAATGGAACTATGAGCTGATAAGTGGGCTTTGCTTTAAGATCTTGAGTTTGTTACGGAGCAGCAGGAAACTGATAACATTAAGCAAACTGGCAAAATCTAGAATTTATCTAGAACTTTGGCTAAAGGAAAAGGACAATGTGTCCTGACTTTTTTATTTTGGCATCCTAAAAAACTGGAATTATGATTTTGAGCAAATCATTTTAGTTCTTCATGCTTCAGTTGCCCTATTTACTAAAAAACAAAATCAAACCAGACACACAGCTCTTGGGACCACTGAGATCATAAAATGGAGTGGTGAGAGATCATTCTGTAAAGGCAATGGTGCTGTTATTACCACAGCAAGATTTCTTGTAAAAGATGCACTTGAAGACTGCACTAGTTGACACTGCACTCCAACAACATGGCACAACAAAACTATTCCTCATCTACAAATTATACACTTAGCCACAGTCAATCATCTCACACAAAAAAAAAACCAAAGGACGTACCCAAACCAGGCTTTAAATATTTTATATCAGATCATTTTTCAGACCATTTATTATAACTGTTTCTATGGACCAGACTGTAAGTTGCTTGGGGACAGGAACCCACGTGTTGTTCATTTGATATGTCCAATACCTAATAAATATTTTTAAAATTAGCATCACTATAAGTTTAGTAGCATCATCCTAAGCAGAGTATACTCATTCATTCATTACTTTATTTAAATTGAGCCAACTGAGGAAAAATGTCAGTCTATGACAGTACAGTATGATTGTTATCATACTCAGTAAGCTATCCGACCAAACCTTCAAGAGTAATGTCTTTCCCTAAGAATGAGACCAGAGGACCCTGATTGATGCTTCAGCCCACATGACATATTTGTGAAATCCCTTGGGGAAAATATCCAATTATGGGACACAAGTCACCTAGGGAGTCTTCCACCTCCTTCGAAAAGCAATAAGCCATCAGTAAAGACACAGGCTACCTACAGGTAAAATGGGAAATAAGTGTCACTGCAGCAAACAACAATTTCCTTTCAAATCCTAATCTACCTACCCAGGAAGGACCAGGTAAGGTACATGTCATTCAGAATAATATACAACAGAGAGCAGGGTCCAGCTCTGATTCATTTCTTCATTTATCACAGGACTGACATTCAGTTCCTTAGGCAACAGAAGGTTATAACACGGACTTGAATTCAATTACCAATGAATCCTATTCCAGCTTTGCCACAAAATTTGCCACATTTCCAGTAAAGGACAGTAAAGGCAGGGTAAGCTTTTCTCTTTTTTTTGGTGAGGAAGATTAGCCCTGAGCTATCCATTGCCAATCCTCTTTTTCCTTAGGAAGATTGGCCCTGAGCTAACAGCTGTGCCCATCTCCCTCTATTTTATATGTGGGATGCCTGCCACAGCATGGCTTGATAAGCGGTGTGTAGGTCTGCGCCTGGGATCTGAACCTGTGAACCCCAGGCTGCCAAAGTGGAGCGTGTGAACTTAACCACTACACCAACAGACCGGCCCCAGGTAAGCTTTTATTTTTATCTACCACAGATTTAGTTTTCCCATCTTCAGGACTATGTTGTCTAGTAGGACTAAAGTAAAGGATAAACAATAAAATAGATGTAAAGCATTTTGTTTTGCAAAGTGCTTTGTAAAAGTTAAATAATATATGAGGATGGAACCAATGAAACTTGCTAGTTTCCTTCTTCAATTCCCACTCCTTATACAGAAGTCAATTAGAACTAGAGAGAAGGAAATAATGGATACCTTCAAATGTAGAAAAGAACTTTCCCTTCCATTTTCAAGGAATGGCCCAAGGATGACACTGAATGAGTCAATATCTCATCTATTACTTACAGAGAAACAAACTAGATTCTGACATCACTATTCATCGGTGCCAACAGCCTAAACAGGAGTTGTGTAGAACTGGAACATCCACTTCAAAAAAGAAAATATAAGAAAGAGTATCCAGAGGAAAGGAGGTTTAAAAGAGAAGCACAAAATAACCAGGAATTGAAAAATATGAACTATAAAGCTAATTTAACATTATAAAGTTAAATGTATTTAAGGAAAAGAAAACTGAAGATTATCTAGCAGTCCCCAGAAATGGAGATGGCACACTCAGGTTCTCCATGATCACTAAGGAAAAAGTGCTAAAGGAATAAGTAAGACTCTGGTAGCTCATCCATTTAGTTCCATGCTGCCTCAGCAGCCCCACAGCTAAACTCAGGATTAGAACGTTAAACTTGTTAGAATTCATACAAGAGACAACAAAGGGAACACAGTACAGGAGAGTCCAAGATCTTTCATTCCTAACTAAAAGAGTTCTTTCAATCTACCGCTGCCTTCCAGAATCAATCTTTTTCCCAATACCACCCACGGAGCCCTGAAAGATTCCAGGCTATGGCACACGTCAAGCACAAACTAGAAATGCCATATAAAGAGCGTTAGGTAACTGTAATCCATTCCCTGTTTCAATAATTTACTTATAAATTTGAAGCAATTTACTTATAAATTCAAAGCAACAAACTCAATTTCTCTCACAACTGTCTAAAACTACTGGTGAGAGTCTGCTTTCCAATAAACCACATTTCCCAACTATAATTAAAATGAGGGAGAAACTATCTTAATATTAGGATTCAATCCTCTAGCAGACAGGTCCAGAATATGTTCTAAAAGTCCTCTAATAGTACAAGAAGGTAAGTCTCTTGGGGAAAAGGAGAAGGTAACTTTTTGCCTACAGCTTAGCTCATCTTGAAGCCCTGCGACAAGCATAGCCTGCATCCCAGATAGCTGATAGCCTAGAGGCAAGAAGGAAAGTCCACTCGGGTTTCAGTATTCCAGCTCAGCAGACAGGTGGAGACCAGGTTGGGAAGACTGCCTTCCTCCTACAAGTCCATCCAAGCAAACTGCCAGCCCCTTGCACCAAACTGCCAGTCCATCCAAGCACTCAAGGGTGGGGAAAGCAAGCTGCCAATAGAGCAAGTGCTCAGATTCTGGAAGTCCAAGTCTCCTATCAAGTATCACAAGGTGCGGCAGACATGCCCATCTCCTTTGCTGTCAGGAACGAGGTGCACACATATTCTGTCATCTGGTGAGAGAACAGTAAAAAAAGCTTCCTTTCTTCCAAACATCCTAAGGTTCTGATAAAACTTTTGAGTACATATATAAAAAACAATAAATAATGTTAACCTATTTTTCCAAAGTTTCAACATATTTCTCAAGCTCCAAATACTGATACTTGTTCTTTACTTTCTTACTAGGCCTCACTCTTTACTGCCTGAGCTTAGAGAAGATTGTGATTGCTCCTTTAAAAAAGGGGTGTTGTCCACTCATTTGGAAACAGTCAGTGACTCAGGAATGCTGTTTCCCAATCTCCGTAGCAACTGTCTTCTCCTCCCATGTTGTGATGTGAGTAGCAGGACATCTACTCTTCCTCAAGGGTGAGCACGTGTATGACACACCCAGGGCCTAGCAGACAGGAAGTTCCTGCAGCTGATCCTGCTTCTACATATGAGGCCACCTTGTTTTAAATCCCATTCTCAAACCCTTCACTTCTAAATGATGGTTACACCTTTTTTCTTCTATCCTCACATCATTCCTGAATACCCAGAAATAATCACAGCCTACTGATAATAGCTTAACTGATCCAAAAATTACACTACTACTCAAAAAGCCAGACTTGATCTTATAAAACTACAGTAAACATTTTCTGGCCTTTTACAAATCTAGAATAAGGTTTTATTTGGAGAAAATCATGCGGGGGGCAGCATGAGGGGAAATCTCATTACTCCTCGATCACCAGATATATAAGCAAGAGTTAAAATAGAAATACTGATACTTCTAGCAAACATACTTGTGTATAACTATATTCTAACACAAACACATACAGAATTTCATACCAAAGTACTTAGGCTCCAAAGAAACTTCCATCTATCATGTACTTTTCTCTTTGGTTCTAGCTATTTAAAAATAACTATAATTTCTGGAAAGCAAGGTATGGGATTGTTTTACTCTATTTTTATACACATCTATATTTTCTTAGAAAAATGTATATTACTTTTATAACAAAAAATACATTTGCATTTCAAAAGTAGCAACTTTCAAAGATCAGAAAGCTGGAAAATGTTTGATATATTGTTTTAAAAGCAGAAAACATGTGTAAACTATAATTGCAATGTAAAAATATCTGTGCATAGAAATAATTACTAGACTATTCAAATACTAAGTGAAATAAAAATGAAAAACAGAAATTTGGGGTTTTTAAATATTATTTTGAAAATGTATGCATACGTGTTTTAAAAAAAAAAAACACAAAAAAATCAAGCACAGCATCTAGAGCAAAGCAATATCATCCAATTCCCATATTCAGAAAGCCCACCAGTTTACTATTCTCCAGTAGTACTTTGCTTAAGGAAACACTCTGGCAGGGCACAGCTACAAAATTTAGAGGTGACCATGCAATGTGAGAAAAAATAATGAATAGTTAGTGTAGTCTAAAAGCTAGCTCACCTAATTACATGACCTTGAGCAACATAATACCTCTAGGCCTCAGTGGCCTCCTCATGTGAAGATGAGGAGGCTAGGTCAGACCATTTCTAACGTCTCTTCAGGGGCCCTTAAAGGCTGTGCTTAGTTACTACTGCTCTTTTTAAGGGCAGCCCAATGCCTGCTGCTTGCCCGATAATACATATCCCTACAGTGGCTTCTCACCACTTCTTCTTGTGGTTTCAATCACAGGAAACAGACGTCACCCATGGGCCTAGAAGTAAGTAACGAACAAGCCCTGGCGGATGCAAAGAGCTGCCAACTAAGGCCAACTCCCATCTTTTTAAAATACAAGAATCAAGAAATCACTAGAAACCTCTATGTTTGGTGAGCTTGACACACATCTTTCACAAAAACTAACAAAACTAAAAATATCTCTCTAGGCCCCATGCAAGCATGACGAAATAATTTTAGAACAGTCCAAAACTACTTTGCTTCTATGGCCAAATGAAGGAATTGAAGGAACTCTACAGCTATGGGTAGGACAATGTGAGTTTAAGAAAAAAATAGGGCACTCTTACTGCCACTAGCATTTTTTGTGGAGATCCAGACATATCCTGAGGACTTGAAGACTCATCCTTGTCTTCTTTATTTAATATTCTATGTAAACTGTTCTGTAGCCATGAAAGACTATGATACTAATAGAATCAAATAACATGGATACTTGGCAATTATTCACTTTAAATTTATGTTAACAATCCCCAGAGCACTGGGATCAAATACTGCTCTCATTTATAAAGTTGGCAGCCCTGTACCATGTGAAATAATGCAGAGATTTTTAATCCTATAGACATGTTCCTTCGTTAAACACAGGACAAAACCATAAGATACTATCTCTAGAGAAAAATAGTAATCTTTTCTCAACAGAGTTCTGCTCAGATATAGTTACATTAGTGGTTCTCTCTGCCTCATAGTTACCTTGGTGAGAGATGACTGATGTTTTCAAAACTGTCAGTCTCCTACCTTAGACCACAGAAATGGAGAGCCTTGAAAATAATCTCAAGATTCTTAAGACTAACATTAAAACTAAAATACGTAAAAGGAAATTTTTATGTGAGCTAAACACCACCACTGCTCTTAGGCACCTTACAAGCTAGATGGGAGATAAGATCCCCCAAAAAGATATCTCCCTCTCCCCCTCTATTTTTTTTTTTTTTTTGCATTCACGAAAGACTAAAGAACACTTCAAATGAGCATGCAATCAAAACCTACATAGCACTGTATACTAGAGAACATTTAGAAGAAACAATGGGGCCCAAAGATAGGCTCAGATTGTTCCCACAATGGCATTTCCCACCTGAGCCCACAATTTGGCTACACAGCTTTGAGATCTAGCTGGAGAGAGTCACTTTTTTTTTAAATCTAGATTAATCTCTGAAAGTCTGAAAAGATGGATATATTAAAATTGATAAGGATTGGAAATCAAACAAATATAATTATTTAAACTCCATCTAGATAGCAGAAGTGATTTGCTGGAACCTTAACACTAATCTATTTATGTTCTTGGATATGCTGATTTACTGTCACCATCACACATTCATATGGCCAAAAACTGAATCAATACGCATCATGACATGTTACAAAATGCTAATTTTCAGTCCTGCTGCAGGTTTCCACAAAAAGAGAACCTAAAAGTCTTTCCCAGGGATAAAATAATCTCTATGAAGTGGCTTCACCTTTCTTAAATGATTTATCTCCCATTAATCCTCTTGACTGCTATAACGGGGCCATTTCTCTTTACTACAGCCATACATTCCTGTCTCTGAGCCTCTGTTCACACTGCTCCCCACCCCATGAAATCCCTTTCCCCTCTTCTCTACCAATCCTTGGGACTGTCAGGGCCCATCATGTCCCCCATCTTCTGTGAAGCTAACTAGCATTGCCCACAATTATATCCTGGATCATTGATAGAACTTGGGACATTAATATAGATTTTGAAATCATTCATACTAACTCTCTAATTTCACAAGACAAGACCAAAAACAGTGGAGTGACTTATCCAGAGTTCACATGGTTAATTAGGAGCAAAGTCAGACTAAGCAGCAACATATGGAAAGAATACTTCAGTGGGAGTGGGAGTCAGGGTTCTAGTCCTAGACCTAGTTGTAAATTTGCAGAGATCCCTTCTGTAGGCCCACATTTCTTAATCTGTAAAATAAAGGCCTTCGATGAAATAATTTTTAGCATCCTTTTCACCTCCAGCATTCTAAGATTCTGAAGCCTAGGTCTTCTCTCAGTCCAGTAATCTTCCTACTTAATTCCTTCACTTCTCTGAATTTCCACAGCTTTTAAAGTCTATGCTCATGGCCTTAAGAGCTTTTCCTACCCATTCTTCTATAGACATGGCTGAGATTACAATCTCTTGAAAAGCAAGGACTGAACTTGATAGGACAACCACATGACTTCTTGATCAGTCTTTTGGATCTAGGGTAGATCCATGTAGGTTCAGACAAACAAGAGAAACTCTAAACTCTACTCTCTGCCACCAGTCATACAGAAAATCCTAGTTCCAGGTACCTGGATGTCTGTGTCAATGTCTTAATTATTAACTATAGGCAAATAACTGCCAGGTCTAAAGAACAAACTTCAGCAGTCCCCAGACTCAGAAGAGACCCTGAAGTTATTAGCCATTTGCAATCCTTACAGTCAAGTTTTAGGGACACAAAGACAGGTCTTCAACAATACCATATGCCAATTCTAAAACATAATAAAGATAACTATAGAGATAGTCTAGCAACTTCCTCCTCCCCTTTTGTCACTACTACCTGCTGCTCTCAGCAATTTAAACAACTAAAATTCCTAACAGGTGATGCTGTTAGAGCTGTTCTACTTAAAAAGGAGATAAGGTTGTATTTAAAAAAGTAATAATTGACAACTTCTTAATAACTCATGAGCCAGGGGAAAGATAGGTTTTGCATGTACTGTAACAGCTACTTTTTCATGCCTAAGATAAGAAAGGTTTAAGATTCTTGCAATGGTTTCAAAGTCTAAATTACTAAATGCAAAAAGCAGTTAGGCATTTAGCCACTGCACTTTGTACATCTAGACCCAATACTTCTTTCCCACCACTGAACTAGAGGAGAGTCCAGTTTTAACAGACTGCAGTTGTCAAAAGAGATACCATCAAAAATTTCTATGAAATTTCTAGCAGTGAATACTCTTATACTGCAGGCACAAAAACTGGGCACTTGTAAACTGTCAGCACAATGTGGTAAGTAAGAACATGTTGTTGTTGCTGTTTTTTAATCAGCTAGACCCAGGTTTGAATCTCAGTTCTACGGACCCGAAGCAAGTTGCGTGATCTGAGTTTAATTATCTATAAAATGCGAATAACAATAGTACCTATTTTCCAAGGTGGATGTAGAGATTAACGAGATAATGAATTTAAAGCTCTTCAGCATAGTGCTAGGGCTACAGTAAGTATGCAACAAAAACTGCTACTATTACTGTTATTGTTATTATTACTCCCTGTCCTTCCAGTCTGGAATTAATTAATCTATCTATCTATAAAGATGCTGAACATTAATATTTATAGATAGGAAGATTGGCATTATACAACCTGTAGCACACTGAGTACAGGAAAACAAAAGGTTTCCAACACCACAGAAAAAGATGAAAATGCTTCCAGGATAAATGGCATCTCAAAGGTCCCCAATTCTAAGAATATCAGAAATATTCTGTCTTGCCTATGGGTGAAAATTTATACCCCAAAGAGAACGTGTGGAATATAGCTCATATGCATAATGGAAAAGAGCAGAATTTAAGAGCTAAATTTATAAAATTTTTAGAAGAAAACAAAGAAGAAAATCTTAGTGACTGTGATTTTAGCAAAGATTTTTGAAATAAGACACAAAATGCAAAAAGGAAAAAAATTAATTGGACTTCATGAAAATTAAACACTTTTGTTCTTAAAGACACACTGTTAAGAAAAGGAAAAGGCAAGTTACAGGAGGAAGAAAATATCTGCAAAACATATATCCAACAAAGGACGCACATTTAGACTATAATAAAAAAACTGAAATGGGCAAAGGTTTTGAACACACTTCAAGGAAGATATGCAGAGAGCAAATAAGTACTTGAAAAGATGTTCAATATCATTATGGAAATGCAAATTAAACCCACACTGAGATAGCACTACATAGCCACTAGAATGGCTAAAATTTAAGATTGATCATACCAAGAGTTGGGAGGGAACCAGAACTCATATTGCTTGTGGGACTGTAAAATGGTACAACCACTTTGGAAAACAGTTGGGCAATTTCTTAAAAAATTAACATAGCCCTACCATATAACCTAGTCATTTCACTCCTAGGTATTTACAAAAGAGAAATGAAGGCATATGTCCAGACAAAAACTTGTACATGAATGTAAACAACAAAAAACAACCCCAAACTGGAAACAACCCAAATGCCTAACAACAAATAAACAAATTATAGTAAATCCACACAATGTAATACTACTCAGCAATAAAAAATGGGCTATTAATATATGTTGAAAATATGTATTATGCTGAAAGAAGCCAGAAAAAAGGGTTCATATTGTATGATTCCATTTATATAAACTTATAGAAAATACAAAGTAATCTATAGTTATAGAAAGCAAATATGTAGTTACCTGGGGATGGGGCACAGGGAAGGGTGAGAAGGAGAGATTACAAAGGGGCAGGGGGGAACTTTTGAGGGTGACAGACATATTATCTTGATTGTGGTAATGGTTTCACAAACTGTGACTAAATATATGTAGTTTATTGTATGTTAATTATACATCAATAACGCTGGAAAAAAGGGGGGTGATGTCCAAAGGGTCTATGGCAAAAAAAAAAAAATGGTTAAGACTTCTGAGTAAAGTGTGACCTACTCCAGGAAAAAAAAAAGGAAGTGAGGGTCATCTCTTTTACTTGATCCTAAAGTTCTAACATAAAAAAAGGCAACTATATCTGAGACGTAATCCGACTACCAAGGTATTCTCCTTAGCTTTCTGTGGCCTTTAGGATCCAAGATGGCTTTTAAATCATCCTCTGTTGGGTCCTTAAAGTATGTTAACTCTTAAAAGAAAATGCAAATCCTATGCTTTCACACAGTACTATTCCTAAAATGGAGAATAAGTCACAGAATCAGAAATTCAGAAAAATAATCCAGGACACCATAAACTCTATCTATATCTGCTACCCTAACAAAATACTGAAGTAGCTACTGCCTGTGGCCCACTTATAACCACCACCAAGGACTGAATTTCCCCTCTTCCACATAAGAATGCCATGTGTCTCTCTTAATTCAGTTCCGTTATGCTTATTCTCCTTTGTGTCCCCTTATCTGTTCTGTCCCCCTTCTTGGAGGAAAGAAATTTAAGCAAATATTTAAAGGACAAATTGACACTCCCTAATTGTCACAAAGACAAGCAACAGAGAGCCAGTTTCTTCAGTCTTTTCCCTCTCAGTCTCATAGCTTCTGGTCTATCTGTTCCACTTATATAATCCCTTTCTACTACTCAAGCTACTCCAAGATCCTGAAATTTACTAAAGGAAATGTAGAATCCAAAATTTCTGCTTCTCCGCCTCCATTCATTTATCCAATTTCCACCCCTTAGCCCCCTGATGTTTCCAAACTACAACTGTAAGAAGGGATTGCTGCAGTGAGTTGGTGTTTGGGCCTGATGACATTCAAACTTCTTTCCAACTCTAAAATTTTTTTTTTTTTTGGTGAGACAGGTTGGCCCTGAGCTAACATCTGTGCCCATCTTCCTCTATTTTATGTGGGATGCCTGCTGCAGCATGGCTTGATAAGTGGTGCATAGGTTTGCACCCCGGATCCAAACCCACAAACTCTGGGCTGCCAAAGCAGAGCACATGAACCTAACCACTATGCCACCGGGCTGGCCCCTTTCCAACTCTAAAATTTTAAGGCTACCATTCACAGCAAGCTCTAATAATGAATGGAAGTAAGAATCTCAAAGTTGAAAGAACAATGATTCACCCAGAGTTATCCTGTAATTGGTGGTAAAATTCATTAAAACACTGGTCTCATATTTCTCTTTTCCTTCAGTAATTCTTTTTTTTTTTTTTTTGTGGGGAAGACCAGCCCTGAGCTAACATCTGTTGCCAATCCTCCCCTTTTTGCTGAGGAAGACTGGCCCTGGGCTAACATCCGTGCCCATCTTCCTCCACTTTATATGGGACGCCGCCACAGCATGGCTGACAGGCAGTGCGTCGGCGGGCGCCTGGGATCCGAACCAGCGAACTCCGGGCTGCCAAGCGCGGACTAAACCGCTGCGCCACCGGGCGGCCCCCCTTCAGTAATTCTTTTACTTTCTTAAAAAGGGTGTTTTGATTCTAAAAACTGTGTTTGTAAAAAAAAAAAAAAAAAAAGGTAGAAAATAAGGTAAAATATGTTCATAGTGACTAAAATATTCTTTACTTGTCAATTTTAGCTTCCAGGTTTTAAGAAATTTTAGTATCAACAGCTTTTACTGCTCCTGATTCCCCAAAGGCCTGGCTGTCTGTGGGACTCGAACTAGCTCCTCTAGGAGCAGGGAGGGAATGAAACCCGAGAGAGAGGGCTGGCTTTGTCTCACGTAACCCTAACTAGGGTCAAACACCCAGTGCTGCTTTGCTAGTTAGCAAGAGGTGAATTTTTTCCTACTGCTCTCAAACAAGAGATTGAGAATAGGAGGTTCAACTAATAAAGAAAAACATTTAAGTAATATAAAGTTTGTTTCAAAATGGGGATGCTTTTTGTAGTCATAAATCACTTCAGCTGAGACATAAAATGGGCGAAAACACCAGCTGTATATACAAACCCTTTGTTTCTCTATAATACCTAGTATTTCTTATTAATAAACATGATTTTAACCTGTTCTTCTAAATCATATGTGGCATAACCTTATCTTTTAAGCCTCTATTTCATTTCACTGAAAATAGAACACTCTCCAAGAATAACTTGGCAATCCATTTAAAAAGTACACTGAGGGCCCCAGGGGATATCTATGATATTCTATCATACAGGAAATAAAATTAGTTTATTCTGACCCATATGCCCATCAACAAAGTTAAATCACTTCGCACTTCACTTATTACTATTTTCTTAGCTTCTATAATAAACATAATTTACAGGTCATAAAATTTACAGCTCTTTTTATAAAAGTATTCCAACATTTACCAACTCTCCCAAGGCAGAGATTTTAATTCAGAGACTTTCCCTCAGTTTCACCTCTTGTGAGGGAGGATTTCCTTTGAGACAAAAGTAACATTATCAAGTGGATCCTTGGTCTGCCTCTTTAAAGACAAGGCAGGAAGAAGGGCAGAAATTTTTAAGGTATCATTCTGTCATCTCAAACATCTAAATAACATTCCTGTAGGCTCCCCTCCCTCTTTCCAAACTAAGTAATCCCTGTGTTTATCATCTTTAAAAAAAACCCACATGACTTGTATAAAGCTGTCTACTCCTTGGTTTTAGATCAAAGTTAATGTCTTCTTTAAGAGGAGAGAAGGAGATATCTGCACAAACAACTTCTTTCATTTTCTCTACCTTTCCTAATATCTGTTTAAAATTCTGCATGGCATCCTTCACCTTTGACTGCTCTCATTGTGGACAGACAGGGGTCTACAACTAAACATTTATACTTCCACTATCACTTTGCTTTTAGAAGGGCATGAAACTGCAACATGGTAATAATTCAACATAGGCACCCAAAATTAAACAAGATTTTAAAAATTATATATCTTCTGTTCACTCTAATCCCACACTAAAATGCATGTTTTACAAAATTATGCTTCCAGCTGAATCAGGAAGAAACATTCTTAGAATGTACCAGCTTCTTGATTGTATGAGAAGACACGGAGTCTATAAAATACAGGAATACTCTGCAGCCTCCTAACATCCTGGTTATACTCACTCCCCTTACACATATTTCAGAAATCAGTCCATTTGACACCCACATTCATCACTGTTGAGAAGTCAGAAAACACTCTGTTCATTTAGAATTTTTATTTTCCTTCATCTTAAGGACTTCTGAAAGGAACTGGAATAATGCTGGAGAAGGGATATATATGCTCACGGCCCAGAAGATAGACTTATAACGAACCAAGGGGGAATACCAAGCAGCCTGGCTTTAGTCACACACGTCAGCATCTCTAACCACCACATGTTTTTAAAAGATGATTCCCAACCACATTTTAAACTCAGACTCCACGTCCTTTCCACACAAGATGCCTCAGGGGTAAGAGCAGATCTTAGGCAATTTGTGAGCTCTGTTCTCATCAGTTGATCTGTATTTAGAACCTGCATAAGCCTGGAAAGGTATGTACCAGCTAAAGGGATTAGTAACCCCTCAGATGGCAACAAATAACCTTCGCACACACTAAGTCACAAACCAGTGCAGTTTTATAAAGTACATTCTTAATGGAGTTCCAGAGGACACACTCTAGAAAAGGTGGAGTAGGCGAAACAGCTTTGAGTTCACTTTTGGCCTGTAGTTCAAGAAAACTAAGCCACGGGTAACAAAAGCACACCAGCAATCTCACCCACTCCACCCACCCACATATATACACACAGACACAAAGATAAGTGGATTGCGATGCTCCTCCTAGCCTCTCATTTCCACAGAGTTCTCACAAAAAGAGCAATGAGAAAGACAGAATATTTTGATGCCCTGAGGTACGTTATAGTTGGCAATAAAGGGGGTAAGAAGCACTACTTTCCTAGAAACTTTCCAATCCCCTAGCTACCAGTGTAATTCTCCTCAGTGCAATGCTATATAGGTTTTAAAATTCAGCAGGTTAAGAGTTAAGACCAACACCTCAGAAAGAAAAAGAGAACTTGGTTCAGCTCCACCTTCTCTAAAGCAAATACCAAGAGCTCTGAGCCAAATCCACTCAGCATATATGAGACTTCCAAAAGTCTTGTATATTCTACAGGACATTCCAAAAAACAGGTGAAAAGAAGTTGAGTCTCCTCAGGTATCTCATCTTTCAGCACCACACACTTAGTAGATTTCACAAATTTGTGAAACACACAAGTGTTAGACCAAAAAAAGGTACACATAAAATTCTATTAAGGACTTGAAAAACATTTACGAGTCACAGAGGTCACTATAAATCAGCAGGAGTAGCTGGAATTCGGGTGAGGAAGGTCAAACAGTACCCATGGAAACAAAAGCAAAACAAAAAGATACAGAAATAGAAGAAATAGGGGCCCTAGAACTTACGTCTTAGAAGGAAAGCTCTCTAACTAGAGAGTTGAAGAAATAGGGAAATGTTGCTTTAGTCACCATATGGGGAAGGTCATCACTACTATTTACCCTACATTTCTGGAAAAAAAAAGGTGCTGGCCAGATAAAAACAGGCAGTTACTGACAGCCTGTAAGTCACTGGAAAGGACAGTCCAGAAGCACCTGCCTTGCTAGAAATAGGAAGAGATGAGTCACTATTTTAATTCTGTTTAGTCCCCTCCACATTTCAATCCTCTAGGTCCCAAAGCAACATTTTCTTCCTGTTTCCATCACTTTATCAGTTTTCTTCCCAAACTTGTGGAGTTGGGTCAGAATGCTAAGGAGTGGGGATAAGACAAAGAGGAAAGAGAATCCATTTGGTTAGTAGAATGAGATACTGGAGTAGGGGTGTAATTACCTAGAAGAGAAGACTAAATAACTACAGTTACAACTAGCAAATGATTATTAAGATACAAGACTCTTTCCCTCTCGTGGACAGTGCCCCACATCTTTCAAAGCTTTTATGGTAAGCAGCAAACAAACTGCTCCTGGAGAGAGGAGTAAAAACGAAGATTTAGTGTGGGCAAAGGTAAAGAAAAATAACAGTGTTACATGAATATCAGTATTCCTTCCGACTCGGATTGGAATTAACTGGCACCTGAGGAAAGCAACACTCTTCCACAGGTAGGAAAAGGGATCTCGGTAGTCTTGGGGCACAGGAGGTGGCAGAAGAGTTGAAGACGGTTATCACGGGAAATGTATAAAAAGTAATTCAGTTACACACAAACTTCTTGGACTTGCTGTCTAACTTCCTCCCCACGGGGGAGGTTTATCACCATCCTAGGTCAAGAAGGGCATAAACATAAAAGAAGTTCTAACTCCCTGAAAAGTGATAAGCAACGGGGAAAAAGACACAGGTTCTCTGGATAGAGAAATACTGGGAAGCAAATTAACGTCATGCCCAGTGACCATAGCACCTGGGCCGCAACCCATTCCTGCAATCGCAAGGACACGTCCAAGGGAGGAGGGCAGGTAGGGCTCAAGTCAGGTAACATTCCTGTGGGGAAGAATTACCAGGTGACACCGGGCTGAGGGCCCAGAGGGGGGACTGGGCGGGAGGAAAGTTAGCAGGTGAAAGGGATCAATCTTGGAGAAGGAAGTGACCTTTGGAGAGGCAAATAAGAGAATACCAAAAAAGGGGGGGAGGGTAATAAGAGAAAACAGACCCGGAAAAGCACAGAGGACCAAGATAGTGATACCTCGGGCAATAGAGGAAGAAGAAAGGAAGTGGGGCTGAGAGGGAAGAGATGGGGCTGAGACCGCCCGGGGCTATGGGGGCGGAAGACAGAGCGTGCGGGCTCGGAGACGAAGGAAGCCCCGAGGTTGCCGGGGCAAGAGCCGGGTGGGACTCCGGGGCTCCGCAAGGTCCCAGATGGATAGGATGTTGGGCTGCGGAGCCCAGGACTGAGCAAAAGGAGGAAGGGAGGCGCGGGGGCGGCTCCCTAGAGACCGGTGGGCACCCCTGGGGCCGGAGGCGGGGGTCTCCGGGGTCCAGTGGGCGGTTACGGGGCCAGACTGAGGGAGCCGGGTGGGAGGGACACTCACAAATTTCTTGGATTTGCCGCCGTCGCCGCCCGCCGAAGGCAGCTCGTCCGGGCTCCGACCCTTCTTTTTGTCCCGGGTCCCGCGGCCGGGCCCCAGGCCCCCGCCCGGCGGCTCCATGTCCAGGTTCGCGCTGGAGAGCGACCCCGCACCTACGCTGCTCCCGCCTGGGAGCTCTGAGCCCGCCGCCGCCGCCGCCGCCCAGCAACTCCTTAGCCCGCCGCCGCGCCCCGCCTCATTAGCATGCCGGCTGCGCGCGCCTCATGAATATACAACGGCGACGCCTAGCTCCCGCCCGCCTGCCCCACTTCCGCCCGGACCCGCAGCCCCTACCAATGGGGGAAGGGACGGGGGTGGAGGGAAGCCGCGGAAACGCGCTACCTGCCCGGCGGGCCTAACCATTCGGACTCACATGGGGGGGTGGTGAGCGGGCGGTGCGACTCTCCGCGGCCGCAACCGGGAACGGCGCCCCCTGGCGGCTGGAGCGGCGCAGGCCTCCCCGCTCCCCCGCAGTGCCCACGTGGCTGTAAAACCTGGACCTTCTCACACTCCAGACTAGGATATTATCATCTGAACCAAAAATCACATACGAGACTGTCATCTTGGCAGAAAATTTAGTGCCGGGCTTTCCAAGAATATACAGTTTTTACGTGGGCCATACCTATGGAGCTCATGAAAAAAGTGACAGCTACCATTTATTGAAAGCTATGTGCCAAGAACAGAGCTTGCTCCAGGGCAAGTGCTAGACTGTAACTCCACTAGCTCTGGAGTTAGATTACCTAGTTTTGAATCCCAGGTCTGCTGGGATTTTCTAGTTGTGTTTCTAATCTGGAAAAACTACTTACTGCCAATGTGTGCCTAAAGAGTAATAATAGTTACCATTTACACTGCAGTTGCTCTCTGCCAGGTACTATGCAAAACAGTCTACATGTATTTTCTCACTGAATCCTCATAATGCCATTTGATAGGTTACACTAGTCTCACCATTTTACAAATAGAAAATATGAACTTTGAGAGTTGAAGTGACTTGCCCAAGGACACATAATTGATAGAAAATTTAAACCCAGGTTAGTCTGACTGCCAAGCCCTATGTTTAACCAGGATTCCCTATTAACATAATCCAAACCCGAGTGAAAATAACAGGTGTTCTCCAAGAGTATGTTCTTTGCTCTACTAGCTTGATTTCCTACTAATTTCATCCATTCTCTCAGGTACATCCATCTCTTGTGTGAAATGTAAGTGGCGCCCAGTAGGCCCTCAAAGTATGGACTGAATTATCTTGCCCACAGCTGGCAAAAGATTTCAAATGTATGTCCCTGGCAGAGTCAGTGACTCACTCCGGAGCCCCCAGTGCTATCTAGGGCCTGGTATATTACAGGGATTCTGCCAAGCTGGCTGGATCCTAAATCTGGCCTTCACCTCGAGTTCCGCTATTTGCTTGATGGAAAGTTGCATAGAGCTGTCCAGCCCACACTTCAAACTCAGTTTGTCCAAAACAGTTCAAAAGCTACTTACTTTCTAAGCTAGAGTGTTGAGAAACAGAGAGGATCAAAGTATGGAAGGAGTGACCCATCTATTACTCTTCTTTCTTGTATCACTGTCCACATCTTCTACAGCATTTATCTCACTCCTTATTGGATTGTAAACTCCTCCAGGGAAGGGTCCATGTTTCTGGCTACTACGGTATCTAGCATTGTTCTTCACATAGACAATTAAGATAACGAGCAACTACTTATGGCAGGCACTGTGCTAAGCACTTGACATGTTTTATCTCAGTGTATCTGCACCAACCAGCATCACCATTCCAAATGCCCAGGTTAAAAAATCTGAAGTTATTCTCTACTCCCTCTCTTAAGCTAGCAATCTGCCCAGGTTTGTCTACCTTTTAACCAGAATACTCTATTAACTCCCTATATATGAGTAAGATAATCCACGTAGAATACATATACCTAATATAAGTGCTGAATGAATGTTAACTATGACTGTTATTATATACATCACTTCCATTTCCTCTCCCTTCATATCTAGGCAGCCAGCAAAAATTAAGAATATTCCCAGAAAGGCAAAAGGTACAAAAAATACCAACTTGGTTTATTTGATAAAAACAGTGGTAAAATGGACATAAAGCCAAAAGTCAGAACAGGACATTTTCACATCCTCCCCCAACTCAAAACCGCACTTCCCATCATCTGGGGTTAAGGTGTTAGGGAGCCAGAGCCCCCTAAAATCTCTCATTCTTCACCTGCAGTAGAACCCAGGAGAGGAAGTTAGAGGCAACCTCAGTCCTGTCTACTCCTCAGCCCTCAAAGTCTCTGGGTTGGAAGGAAACAGGGAAGGAATAAGGGGATAAGTGGGGCTGGGACTGGCTTCTAGGGCCTACTGCTCAAGATGTCCTAGAGATAGCTATCCTTGTCCCCACCCAATCCCTAATAGGTACCATTGTCAGGCCTTGGGAAGGAGGGGAAAGGGGATAGTTGGTTTGAGAACCAGATGTGGTCTCCAAATCTTCCCCAAGCATTGGTAAAAGCCCTGAAGGTGACCAGTCCAGGGCTGGGGGAGCACACCTTTTCCCTCCCACCCAACCAAGAGGTAAAAAGGAATTCCTTGGGACACAGCAAGCCTAGCTGCTCTTAAATCTCCACGTCGCTTTCCTTGTCGTTGTCATGGTCTCCATCATAGAACTCATTGGGTGCCTCTGGCCTGCAAAGCAAGGGGAAAGAGGTCAGGGTCCCACTCTCCAAGTTCCAATCTTCTCCCACATAGGCACCCTCTTTAGAGCCACTTCTCAGGCCCCCTTTGTCAGGGAACCACTCTTCTCCTTCTCTTGGCAGAGACTGATCGCTAGTCATTCGTCCGTTCTACGTAGTCAATAACCATTTATTGAGAGACTACTCTGTGCCAGACACTGTCATAAGCTCTAGGAATACAGTAGAGAATAAGTCAGACAAAATTTCTGCCTATCTCAAAAAAGTACCTAATAAATGAGAGTGACAATAACTAACACAGTAAACAAACAACTATGATAACTTCAGATGGTGGGAAGTGCTACGAATAAAATGATATAAAGCGATGTGACTGAGAGTGATGGGAGGAAAAGGGTAAAACTTCAGACAGGATTATTAGGGAAAGCAGTGTTCTAAGAAGGTAAGACCTGAAGTCTGAGAAGGAGCTGGCCAGGCAAAGATCTCAGGAAGACCATTCCAAGCTGCAAGAAAACCAAGTACAGAGGTTGTAAGGTGGAAGGAGACTGATGTATTCCAGTAAGAGCAAGGAGGCCAGGATGGCTGGGAGTAGTGTGCATGGAGCAGAATAGTCAGAGATGAGACCAGGGATGTAGGTAAGGGCCAGCATGCAGGGCCTTTTAAAGCCAGAGTCAGAAATTTGGATTCTCTTCTAAGTGCAATGGAAAGGGAAGTTTCAAGCAGAGGAGTGACATGATATTATAAACCTGTAGTGAGCAAAGGGATGTGAAAGCAACACAGGGCCCAATAAGTATTCAGTACTGGTTCCTTTCTTTTTGGAAAACTATTCTCTGGGAGAATATGAATAACTGATAACTGAATTTTCTTGCCCACAGCTGATAACTGAGAAAGAGAGAAAGTCATCAAAGAGAAGCTGGTGAACTAAGTCAGGAAAGGCCTTATCTGCCCGGTAAGCAATGTCTCAGTTACCGCTAAGTGCACAAGGGTTAAGGGTTTGAAGTCAGAGACTCGGGTTTGAATCTCAGCCCTGATATTTAACTAGCTGTGGGACCTTTGGAAAGTTATTAGATTCTTAGATTCTTCTTCTGGTAATTTAAGGATAAGAGCCACCTCTTAGGGTTGTCTGACGGCAACAGAATGATGACATGATGATATGTATGTTTTAATATAAAGCAGTTAGTATTGAGTCTGGTGCTTAGCAAACCCACAGAAAGTGGTAACTCATTATTACTAGTCTGCAAATGATATGCAAGCTGGAGCTACAGGCATCAAAGAACAGGAACTCAGTGGGTGGTCTGACAGTGAGGTAAGGCTTAGGACAGGAAGAGGACTGAGGCTTCTGCTGGCTGTTGAGAGGGGGCGGTATAATGCAGAGAGTAGGCCCAGATACCAGCCTGGAACTACAGATGAAAAAACCAAACTTTACCAAAAGGAAGAGCTTAAAAACAGGTTTTTACCTGTTTTTATGACAAAGGAAATCTATTTCCCAAAAGTCGAGCCTCAGAGACCCAGAGAAGCTGAGAAGGAGATGATAGGTCACAAAGGAATCCCTGAGGCCAGATGTTCAGACACCTCCTCAATAAGGAGTGGGAATAAAGGGGTATTCATGGAGGAGGAAGGTTGGAGTGGTGCTAAGGGTCTGAGCAGTAAAGCCCAGGTCCAGAGGAGAGATCTGGAAGCCTGAACTCTAAGACAGAGAAGCAGATTCTGGAAGGGACTGATAAATCCATCAGACTCTGCAGCAGAGCCAGCTCAAACCTCTAACACTGCGTGGGAGGAGGACCAAGTGTCCTGCAGGTATCCAGCTGTGGTTATCTCTCAGTCATGTACAGAAATCTGTTCTCCATTAAGTGCATGTATTTCTGCACTTCTGGGTTCTGTTGTCTTTTCCCTTCATTTTTCAGAAAAGCCTATTGGGGATTTAAAACAATTCTATCCAAGTCTCTTTTTCCCCTAATTCATTGCATCTGTAAATATTTTAGTATGTATCTCAGAAAGATAAAGACTTAAAAAAAAATAACCACAATACAATTATCACCCCTGAAAAAACTAACAGAGGAAAGAAATCAAAGGGCCTTAGAGAGCAGTATATGGGCAGTGACCTGTCCAGCTCAGAACCTGGAAGGAGTAAAATGCTGGCAAGAATATAAACTATTACAGACTTTTTAGAAGGCAATTTGGCAGCAAATATCAGAAATTTTAGTGCACACAGCCTTTGACCTAGCAGCAACAATTCTAGGAATCTAACCCACTCAAACAAGCATGCGAAGATGTATATGTAAGGGGGTTCATTGCCACATTCTTTGTAATAGTGAAAAAATGGGAAATAATGTAAATGCCCATCAGTGGTACTTGGTTAAATTATACTACACCCACACAATGGAATATTATACAGTTGACAAAATAATGAAGTAGATCTATATATATTGACATGGAAACATACATTGATTTGTAAAAAAAAAAGAACCAACTGTAAGTTGTAGAGCAATATGTATAGAATGACCCAACTTGATTAAAAAAAAACTACACAAACTCTGAGAATGAGCGTATATGTGTTTGTGTTTATATGTGCATGTTGAATAGTATATTTGTAATCTATAGAAAAAAGTCTTCTGAAAAGATATAAATCAAACTATTAACAGTGGTTACTTTGTGGAATGGGTGTGGGATTATGTGAAAGCAAATTTAACATATTTTGGTGCTGTTTAAAATATTTTCAATAAATATATGTTACTTATGTCATTAAAAACAGGGCGAGAAAACAGTGTGGAATTGCAGCAGACCAAAGAATAGGCATACTGAAGGAGACAAGCCAGGGACAATTCAGCTAGTGCCTTCCAATTTACTTTTTCCCTCTTAACTTCCCTGACAAGCCTGCTGGAATCCCCTGCTTAACTTCCCTGACAAGCCTGCTGGAATCCCCTGCTCTCAAGTTCCTGCCCCCAGACCTGCTGTAGTTCTCCTCAGGACCCCTCTCCTCTGCATCAGCCTCATCAGTCCTGTCATAGGTCAGGAGGTCTGCAGGCACATCGTGAATCTGGACGCTAGGTGCATGGTTCAGCATCTTCAGGTTTTCAAAGATTGTCTGGCGGATCTGGTCCAGATACTGGTTGGGGATGAGGAAGAGAGTGAGTAGCTCCCAGTGATTCCCAGGGCATCCACCCTTCTAGCTGCCTTTCGCCCCTACCATCCTAGTTTTAATTCTATTTTGAATCTTAATTTGAGTCCCCCACCTGATAACTGTCCCTCCTCCCAAGCCCGTTTGCCTCTACTTTAAACTGGTCTGCCTCCTAGCTGATAACAGTGATAGTGATGGCTGAGAACATTCTTCTCTGGTTTCTCTGATTTCCCACATCCTGGACCTCTCCTGGGCTGCCCAACCCTTGTGCTCAGCTTCTCTGAGCTGCTGACCTGGCGTGAGTTCTGATTCTCGATGCGGGTGCTGACATCTGGATGGAGCGTGAAGTCCGGGGCAAAGTACTCGAAGTATTCTTAGGGAGGAAGGGAGATTGGGAGGAGAAGGTACGGCTCAGAGAGAGACAGGCAGGTCCCCAGACTTCCCGATCTCTTTCCTTCCCATCCAAAACCCCTACACAATAGCTGCTCAATCTTTTCCGTGCTCTGAGCCCAGGGGTTTACTATGCAGAGCTCTGAGAGTGTCAAATTTCCCATCTGCCGTCAAACCAGGCCATTCTAGAGTCTTGTGAGAATGGCCTTCCTGTTGTGGGGGTATCATGGGGTGGTCCTTACCACTATAGGGAAGCTCCTCACTAATGGCCTCTTCTACCAGCAGCGATGTCTCATATGTCCTGAAACCAACCAGTAGAGTGGGGCAGGCTGAGCAAGTGGGCTGAAGGGCCCACGTGGCCATCTCTCAGGGAGCCCCTAGCTCACACACTGGACAAGGGGCAGGAAGAAAATAAGGGAGTGTGCTCACCAGCAACGGGCAACATTTCGGACAGTATAGCCACCACCACCTAGCACCAGGAGAGGAATATTGAAGCTCTTGACATATTCGACGCATTCCCTGTTAAAAGGAACCAGAGGAATGGGTGGAGGAAGTTATCAAAAGCCACAGTATACACCTCTAGGCATTGCCTGGGAAGGAGAACAAGGGAACTAGAAATGTTCTACATCTTGATCTAGGTAGTGAAATTCATTGAGTCATATCCTTGAGATATATGCACTTAATTATATACATGTTGTGTCTCAATAAAAATTTTAAAATAAAGTGCACTCCCACCTCTGTCCTGCTCAACGCCCACCCTGGCACCCCAACTGTTAATCAACTATTCTCATCAATGCACCAGCAAGTGCTGTCAGTTCTGGCCTCCAAAATATAATTCAAATCATCTACTTCTCTCCATCACCACCTCCTCCACCTTAGCCTGAGCACCACATCTCCTGCCTAGACAACAACAACAGCTTCCTAACTGGTCTTCCCACATCCACTCCTGTCCCCCCACCCCTCCCCTAAACCCTTCCCCATTCAGCAGTCAGAGCAGTCACTTTAAAACACAAGTTGGATCATGTCACTTCCCTGCTTAAAATCTTTCAAAGGTTTCCCCTCATATTCGAAATATAATCCAGACCCCTTACCAGGGTCTAAAGGCTCTGCACAATTTGCCACTGTCTCCTTCTCAGGTCCCCCTCAAACCACCTCCAGCTTGCTCCCTGTGTTCCTGCCTCACTGGTTTTACTTCATCTCCTCTGCTACACCAGCTCTGCCCTGCCTCAGAGCCTCTGCACCGGCCCTTCTCACTGCTTGGGACAGATTTCTCTTTGCTCCTCTTATGGCTTGCTTCTCTTGGCCTCCAGGCCTCAGCTGAAATTTCACCCTCTCAGAAAATCCTTTCCAAATCATGCTATCTAAAGTAGGTTCCCCACTGTTATCCTGCGTCTTAGCTTTCTCTTTCCTCCATAGGATTTATAACAATCTACTTATCTTGTTGGCTTGCTCATTTTTTGTCTGTTTCCTACACTAAACTGTAAACTCCACGGGAGTTTCCCCGTTGCATCCCCATCTCCTAGTACAATGCCTGGAACAGAATAGGTGCTTAATAAAAACCTATTGTGAATGAATGACCAGCTGAGGAACCCTGTTCAAGTTGACATTTCTGGTTCAAGTACAATTTGTAGCTACTTTTTATTTCCAAGAAGCGGTGAGGCCCATTCCCCAACTACCCTCACTCCACGTATTGAGGCCCAAGGCCACTTGAAAACCTGGGGGGAGTGGAGGAGGGCAAGTCTCACCCATGTCCTCGAATACTGAGGTTGAAGCAGCCCAATCGATCACAGCCCAGAGAGTCAGCTCCACACTGCAAAAAGCAAACCCAAGGCAGCTGCAGTGAGATAACTGAGCAGAATGCCCCAGATGTCCTTCATTTCCCTTCCCCCACCAACCTCGGGGCTCTCCTCATCCCTGCTCTCTTCCCCCAAGCCCAGGCAGAGCCCCCTGAGGAGGCACTGACAGTATTACCTGGAGCACAATGCACGTGGGTTGGTAGAAGTCCACCACCTGGTTGATAACTGGCTGGAAAAGGTGCTTGTAACCTGGGAGAGGGCCAAAGATGGGCACCTGGCACCCCAAGGGGATGGGGAGACAGGGAACAAAAGGAAAAGGGGTTGAGAGAGCGTGTAGCCCAGGAAAGGGGCAACCCAAAGAACCAAACTATTGGTTCTGAACTTCTGGAGGGGGTCCCAGACCCCTCTGAGTGACTGATAAAAACTAATGACTCTTTCCCAGAAAAATGCACATACACACAATATTTCTGGGGGGTTCATGGTCCCCCTGAAGGCCATTCATCCTTAAGGACACCTGGTTCAACAGCAGACAATACCAGGCAGAAGAGGTTAATTCAAGGAGAGAAAGAAGAGACCTAGTGAGAAGGGAGAAGATTTCAGTACTTACTCTGGTCATCAATGCCATCCCGCAGGGGCACATTGAGACAGTAGTAGCGGCCACTCTCTGCTCCAACTTCGTACATGTCACCTATAGGGAAGTGGGAGGTGGGAAGTGGCAGCCATGCACAGGAGGCATCCACAACCCAACTGCTTCAACCCCAACCCCCATTCTGACGGCCTCTCACTCCATCTGTGTACCTCCACCACTCACTCCCTAGAGCCACTAAGTCTCTTGCAGCTTGCATTCATTCAACTAATACTTTCTGAGGGCCTACTATGAGTCAAGCTGCCTACTAGGCACTGGGACTACAGCAGTAAAGAGAACGAATGAAATGAATAAAATCCCACCAAACTTCTATTCTTGGGGGTGGGCATGAATAGGAGGGAGACGGTAAACAAAATAAAACACCACAATAAATACAAATAGCAGTAAGTGCTCTGAGAGAGCCAAGCAGAGTGACATGATAAGAGTAATGGGGAAGGAGGTGATTATTTTAACTGGGGTGGCCAGGAAAGGCTTCTCTGAGGCGCCATCTGAGCTGAGACCTGAAGGCTGAGAAGGAGGCAGTCATGGCAAAGAGCTGAGGGGTGCAAAGGGGTCAGTAATCCCTATCCCATACCTGTGCCAGGGAAGAAGTAGTTTCCATACTTGTGGAAGGATACTGTCATGACCCGGTCAGTGAGGTAGAAGGCTTCCTGAACCCCGTCACCATGGTGGATGTCAATATCAATGTAGAGCACCCGAGGGTGGTACCTGGGGCAAGGGCAAAGCAGGGTCTGAGGCAGAGGTGAACCCCAGGAAGAAAAACCCCCCAACCCACTCCTGCCAATCACAAGGTCTGGAATTATGAAGAGTCTGCTCCCGCCCAAGTCACCTGAAACCTAATACCACCAGTTCCCTAAAGGCAACCCTGGGCTCCAGCCTGGAGGCAGGGACAGGAGAGGGATGTGCAGAGAAGGCTGAAATGTGAGCAGGCAGCAGGGAATCTGCAGCAGAGAACAAGAAGAGGCGGCCTAAGGAAAGCACCAAGAACTTGGGAGAAGCTAGTGTTGGGGTGGAGGTCAGGGTCAGGGCCAGGGCAGTCTGAGAGACCTCCTCAGCCAAGAGTCTTGTAAGTCCCCCGTCTCCTCCCAGGCTACTTACTTGAGCAGCTCCAAGATGCCAATCACAATGTCATTGACATAGCAGAAGCCAGAGGCCTATGGTGAGATAATGGTCTTACAAAGAAAGGAACAATTCCTCCACCCAGGTGCCCCCTACTATCATCCTGACCACCTTCCCTGGGGTAGCCATTGTCTCCCCCATCACCTCCTCACTCACCTCAAACTTCTTGGCATGGTGAAGACCACCAGCCCAGTTAATGGCAATATCACAGATCTGAAAGACAAACACCCAACTCACAGTCCTCCTCCTGCCCCGCCCCCCCAAAAGCTGGGAGCTCAGGGTCAGGGTTGAGGCCTTGAGTCCAGGCACCCACAGGAAATGGGGAACAGGACTTGGGCTATGGTCACCTTGTTGTTCAGCTGGGTTGCTCCTTGCAGAGATGCGCCTGTGTAACGTGAGCAGAACTCAAAGAGCCCGGGAAACACTGGGCTGCAGGAAAGAGGAGCAAGTCGGAGCCCTTTTACCTTTGTCCAGGCCCTTCCTACGCCTCTCTCCCTACCCCAAACCCCTCCAACTTCCATTCTTCTATAACCCTCTCTCCCCCTCCTACACACCTTAGTTATCTGCAAATTTATTCAACAAATATTTTAGACCAAACCATGTACCAAGCCCTGTGCAAGGCACTGGATGAGAAGTAAAGAAGCATTTAACTCTGTTAGGGAGTTTATAACCTAGGTGGGGAGAGAAGTAGACAGCTTCTAGGTACTTGAGCATATACACAAAAAGGAAATAAGTTGAGAGAGAACATGAACTTTGTTTTTCTTAAAAGATTCTTCTATGTGTATCACATTTTAACATATTGATCAATAATATTCTATATAGTCACACTTTTTTAAGAAAGAGTTTTATTCCTATATATATGAAATAGTAATAATGATGAGACAACCCATAAAATGCCTTTAACACAGTGTATGGTACCTAGTAAGCCTTTAATAAATGTTAGCTATAATTATTACCATCTTCATTCTTTATAAAAAGGAGAGGCTTGAAGCCAGACACAAAACGTTATATACTCTGTGGCTCCATTTATATAACACTCTGGAAAATGCAAAATAGGGACAGACCTCAGATCAGCAGTTGCCTGGATCTAAGGTGGAGAAAGAACTGACTACAAAAGGGTATGAGGGACCTTTATGGGATCATGGAAATAATCTATACCTTGATACATTCTGTCAAAACTCTCAGAACTATATAACTAAAAAGGATGAATTTTACTGTATGCAAATTATACCTTCAAAAATCTGCCTCTTAAAAAAGGAGAAGCTAGAGCCAGCCCTGATAGCCTAGTGGTTAAAGTTTGGCACTCTCACCACTTCAGCACCCGGGTTCATTTCCCAGTTGCAGAACCACACAACGCGTCTGTCAGGTGCCGTGCTGTAGCGGTGGCTCACACAGAAGAACTAAAAGGACTTACAACTAGGATATACAACCATACACTGGGGCTTTGGGGAGGGGAAAAAAAAAGAGGAAGATTGGCAACAGATGTTAGCTCAGGGTAAATCTTTCCCTGCCAAAAAAAAGAGAACCAATTTCTACTTTAAAAACAAAAGGAAAAGCTTAAAAAAAATCCTTAGTTTTAGATCTCCAAGAAAATAGTGCAGCTGACACATGTGACCACATGAAAAGAGAACTGTAGGGAGTTTCAGAGCTTCTCAAAGGGTTTGGGAAGAATTAGTGATTGACACCTAGAAAACTAAACAAATGAAAAAACAATGCAATTACTGGCTCCAGAAAAAAACAGAAAGTTGTACAAGAAAAAAGATTAAATCGTAATATACTATTTGGCTCCATAGTAAATGAATTTTTCAAAGTTATAATAATGTAAACACAATACTTACTTCATAAAAATTGTAATATAACTATATTGTGAAGCTGGGGGGGGGGGGAAGCCAGGATGAGGGCATGAGAGACTAAATGCTCATCTCCCATACTAAGAGCTTGATAGACAAGGCCTAAAATTGATAAACGAAGAAATATCAATATAAGCAAGTTGTAAGAAGCAATACAGTATGGTAGTATGATTAAGAGCCCAGATTCTGGAGCCAGACTACCTAGGTTCAAACCTTGACCCTTTAACGCCTACTAAAGATCATGAGGTGGGGCAAGCTGTTTAACGTTTTTGTGCCTAAGTGTCCTTGTCTGTAAGAAGGAGACTACAGACCCTGCCTCACAGAGGTTGTCGATATTAAATGAGCAAATGGCTGTAAAGCATGTAGAGTAGAACCTGACACATAGTAGGCATTACCTAAGTATTACAGATTATTAGTAACAATAGCAGATTACTATTATTATTTTGAAATCCAAAGATAAATACCATAAGAAATAGCTAAAGCAGCTGAAAGTGGCTGCCACTGGGGAAAGGGATTTCATAGGGAGGAGAGAGAGGTCTGGGACTGCTTCTTTTGTTTTTTTTTTTTCATTAAAAGACTTAAAGTACAATTTGGCTTTTTATATTAGATTACTTTGCAAACAATCAGAAACTCATTAAAAGGAAAAAAAAAAAAAAGGAAAATCCCTGATTCTCAGCTGAAACAGAGATAAGCACAACTGTAGCTTAAGTTTGATAGTAAAACTGATGCAGTGCAAAGAGCCCAGTGGTAGCATTGCCTCACTGCACAGAGAGCATTCATAGGGCCCCAGCTGTGGCCTGAGGGCTGACTCTGCATTCCCAGACCTATAAAGTGAACTCAGAAGTAGGAGCAGCAGCAATAACAAAAAAACAAGAACCTCCCAAGACAGCATATGACTGAACTCCAAATGAGCAGTGCAGTATGTGCAGGACAGACCTCTGTGGCTGGCGTGGTCAAGAAAGCCTTCACAGTGTGAAGCCTCACAGTGGTGTGAAGGCTGGGAAGGCCTTGGAGAGGTTGAATGGGGAACAAACAACATGCTAGGAGAGGACTCCATGCAGCAGAGGTGTGGGGATAAAGTTGGGAGGTGCTCAATGCCAGCCTAAGGAGGTGGTTTCTACTCTATAGCCCAGGCTGCTTCTATTAGTAGGATCCTTCAGGGAACCAGATTAGTGCCGTGTTTAAAAACCTGGGCTCTGGATTTGAATCCTGCCACCTGCACTGACCAGTTATGTGACTCTGGCTAAGTTACCTAAACCTCCTCAAACTCCAGTTTACTGATGCCTAACATCAGGAAAAGGACTATTACATCTCAGGGTTAGTGTGAGAATGCAGTGTAGCAGCAATCCTCAGCACAGCAGTGTAAGCACTCAATTAATGACAGCTGTTGTAGGAAACTACAGGCTCTATAGCCTGGTTTCTTCAGGAAATAAATTCAAGGGAGAAAAGGAAACATGACAGATTAAAAGTCTTAAGAGACAAAATACATACAACCAAATGCAGTGTGTAGATCTTGTTTAGATCCTAATTTAAATGTCCACTGCAAAAAAGAAAAATTACGAGACGATTGAAGAAATTTGAACATTGATTGCAAATTCAATGATATTAAGGAATTACTGTTAATTTCTTAGGTGTGATAATATTGTGCTTTTTTTTAAAAGAGTATCATTTGGAGATACACAATAAAGGATTTACAGATAAAAGGATGTGACATCTGGGATTTGCTTTAAAATAATCTAACTAACATGAGAGGATACAGATGAAGTAAGATTGGCCATTTGCTCATAAGTGTGGCAGCTAGGTGATGGATACATGGGGGTTCACTGTACTATTCTACTTTCAGAAATGTTTGAAATATTCCCTAATAAAAAGTTTAAAAATAAATTGAGTAAAGGTAGCTGTTATGGTCACTATATTTTCATGGATGTAAACTAGAAAGTAAGCAAGGATCATGGCTTATCTTCCTTGTCCACTCCCTTCCCCACAGGGCCTAACTCTGAGTCTTCTTTCTATGATACAAGCTCAGTGTAAACCTGATCATGTCAAAGCACTTTCTTGTTTAAAATACTTCGATGACTTCCCTCTACTCTAGGGGTAAAAATTCCAATTCACAATAGGGCTGTTTACATTTTAAAGGCCCTGCCTAACTCTAGCCTCGATTCAGATCACTATTCTCTTCAGATTCTGTGGTCAGCCTTTTTTCTGTTCCTCAAATGAGTCATATGCTATCCTACCACACACCCTTAGCACATGTTTACCCTACTGCCCATGACATTCCTCTCCTTACTTTCTACCCTCCCAACCACCTTTTACCTAATCACCTCCTACTCTTTCTTCAGATCTCAGCTCAATCTTATTTCCTCTAGGAAGCGTCCACTGACCAGCCCACTCCCAAGCTGGATAATTCTTCCACATATACACTCTCATAGTGTGTCATGTGCCTCTCCTTCATAGGACTTACCATAACTATAATATTAAAACATTGCTGCTGTTGTTTATCATTGCGTCCCCAGCACATAGCACAGGGCCTGGCCTACAGCAAATGACCAATAAATATTTGTTGAATAAACAAATGAGTAAATGATGATTCATTGACAAGTAGGCCTCCCCTTCATATCTTCCCACTGCTGCCACAAGACCTCACTTGAAATGCCTGGCATCAAAGTGCCTGGCATCAAAAGTCCCAGTCCTCCCCTCACCAGTCATCGCCCACGTTGAAGGCATTAAGGCTCTTGGTGAAGCCTTGCATATTGGTGGGGCTGACTCTCTGCAGGAAGTCAATGTAGTCCTCAGAGTGGAAGCGGCACATGTCATGCTGGGACGCCTGGTATGGCTTGAAGACCTCAGGATGGAAACATAAGGTGAACCCAGGCAGAGTCAGTCCCACTCATGGGGTTGAGACCACCCACACTAAACCCAGCCCTGGGGACTGTCCAAAACCACATACAGAAATCCCCTTACCACTCAATCCCTGTTATTCTATGAGGCAGAGGTCAGTGAAGAAGACAGGCTCTGATTAGCCAGGTGGTTTATTATGGTCAAGCCCCCTAAAGACCACGGGGCTTGTCTTCTCCTTCTCACCTCCAGTCCAGCCTTTCCTACCTTCTCAACCGTGAGCCCTGATCCATCTGCCCTGTTCCCTGGATCTCCTATTCCAGACTCTCTCCATAGTCATCTCCACCCCTGGACTCTGATTCTGTCCTCTCTCTCCAATAAGTTCTTAATTTTGGAGTCAAATAATATGGGATATATGACAACCTTCTAATTAAAACCCAAAGTGCCAAGGTGCTAAGCCAGAGACTTATTATCTTTTGAGGCATTTACACACTTCTTTAGAAACTGGGCAGAACAAAAAGCTTTTCTCTCCCCCAAAAAATGCACACAGGTACACATACCAGCAGACAATTTCAAGGGATTCATAGATTCATGCACATTCATGTCTTTTCTATGACCTAAGTCTTTTCTATGACCAATTCACTTCTCTGTGCCTCAGCACAAGCAGTGGACACTCATTCATCCTGTTGACTAATTCCCCTTGTAAAGCATAAGGGCTGAGCTTAACTGCTATAATTGCATATCACAGCTATAAATTCCAAGCTGGGGACAGACAGCATGTGAGGGTTGGGTAGTGATTACCCGTGTAAGGGTATTCTAGGTTGGAAAGGGAATACTCAGGACATCTCCTGCTCTCCTCCATACACAGATACACACTTACACAGAGGGCAGCGGAGTCCTCCCTGGAGCTCTAGCTCCTTGGAGGTGGAGAGAGGTTGCAGAGAAGGGGTGGGAACTGAGCATAACCTCACATCCAGATACAGTGATCCAGCCCCTCTCCATTCCATGAGGCCACAGCACTGCCCACATCCTAAGATGCTAGGGAGGAAAACACCTGTCTTCAAACCAGCCCCACTCCACCCTAACCTAGGTCCAAGGTTGGCCCACCTGAGGTCAAAGTGTGACTGACCTAAGGTGAAAAAGTAACTCCTATATATGTCACCAACACTCTGATTATGGGGGGTGCTCCTGGTTCCTCCTATCCAGCCTTCCCCCTCCCCCCCCCCCCACTCTAGTGGTGGGTCGTACTTGGTGCATTCAGTGCAGACTACCTATCGCTAAGGCCACAGCTCGCCCCCACCCTCAACTCCCAGCAGAGGCGACGGGACTCACGATCATCTTCTTATAGAGACCGTAGTGCAGGACCAGACTATGGGTCAATGCCAAGCGATGAGGCTTCATAGGGTGCCCAGCCCCTGGGGGTGGGAGAAGAGAGTTTGTCAGCTCCCATGCCAAGAATTGTAGACCTCCGCGTCCCGAAACCCCTCGCGCATAACCTTCTTCTCTCACCGTAGTGGAAGTTGCCCACGTCGGGATCGTAGAAATAGGCCACGGTCTTGGCCATGGTTCCGGCGGGACCAGGCCCCGCGCCTCCGCCACCCGCCGGGCCGCCTGCCCCACCCCCCGTCGTGCGTGCTGCGTAAGCACGCAGGCTGCCTCTGCGGAACCGGGAGGCCCAGGCCCCGCCTCCCCTAGACCACGCCCACGCCCAGACCGCGCCCCCTGCGGAGTTTCCTCGGTCGCCTTGGTTCGCCCCTCTAGGTTCTGGGGCGTGACCGTCTGGGCTTGGGCGGAGGACGGGTAGCATTGGTCCTAGGATGCGAGGGCCATTTCCTTCCGGGCGGGGATCAAGTCCTCGGGAAACCGAGCCATCCCGTCCAGCCACTTGCCCCAAACGGGGCGCAGACCGTGGTCACCTCTCTAGGAGGCTCCGGAGAACCGGCCACGCTGTCCCTCTCGGGTACAGAAAGCCGGCTTCCCCCGGCCGGCTGGGAAGATTCCCGGCTATCCACCCGGCCTGGGCATCTGGGGGCGGGAGCCGCGCCAAGCGTGCCGGATAGACCAGTGAAGAGCACTCTCGCCTGACTGCCTGTCCTCCCTACCCGGAGCCGGACCCAGACTCGGCGCCGCACACTCCCTCGGGGGCGGGGGGGGTGGGCCGGCGCAGTCACGCGCGCACCACACTTGCGCTCACAAGCGCGCAAGGCTCTAGCTCTCCGCCCCGCACACCTGTGCTCCGCCCCCTCGTCCCGGGCCGGCGACGGGCGAGGGCATTTGGGAACCAGGGCTGCTGCGGCGCCCCCATCTCCTCCCCTTCCCAGGGCCGGAGTTGTCCAGAGCCTGCCGCCGCTCCCAACCAGCTCGCATCCTTCTCCATCCTTCCCTCCCCCTGCCTGCCGTGGCACCGGTATCTGCAGCCGCAGCCCGGAGCCAGTGAAGCGGCGAAAGGGGGAGGGGAAGGAAGCAAGGGATGAGCCCCAGGAGGGCGTCGGGGGCCCTGAGCCGAACTAGGACGCCCCTGGAGCTGGAACACGAGCCGGAGCCGGAGCCAGAACCAAACCACCGGTACCGGGTGGGCCAGGTGGTCGGGATGGGAGGAATCGAAACGGAGGGGTGTGCGGGAGTACAGGCAGGGGAGGGGGCTGCAGAGGCCGGGCTCAGGCCTGCGCGGAGGAGGTGCGGAAGCTGACTCAGGTGGGATTCTTGCGCCGGCCGCCTGAGAATTCCGTCCCATCTCCCTCTGCAGTGTCCTTGGGAGGGACGGAAGCGCAGGACAAGCTGGAAAGGGGAACCCTCGGGGCGTCGGGGAAGCGGGACCAGGGTCCTGGAAGAGGGCTTGCGCAGCCGCCGTCTGGCACCCCTGGCCCAGACCAGCACCCCTGGCACGGACAGCTCCTTGGTTGTGTAGGGGGTGGGGCCGGACCTGGGAGGCTCGCCTGTTTCGGATCTTGAGGACAGTATTCCTATCCCTCCCCGCCATCCCTAGCTGCAGCCCCCTAACCCCAGGAGGCGCCCTGGCCCGCGCTCGCCCCCCAGGGCCTCATGTCGGAACCACAGCCTGACCTGGAGCCGCCCCAACATGGGCTGTACATGCTCTTCCTGCTTGTGCTGGTCTTCTTCCTCATGGGCCTGGTAGGCTTCATGATCTGCCACGTGCTCAAGAAGAAGGGGTACCGCTGCCGCACCTCGAGGGGCTCGGAGCCTGATGACGCCCAGCTCCAGCCCCGTGAGTGAGGAGCCTAGAACTGGCTCAGTCATCTTTCTCCCTTACCCCTCTCCCCACACCTCTTTCTGCCTTCCTGGCCAACACACCCAGGCCAAATCCTGACCAAAGCTTCAGGAGGCTTAGTGATGCTTTCTTGAGTCAGCAAGTGGGGGTGACACCACCCTGAAAGCAAGGCTAGAGAAGGGAGCATTGGTGGGAAGGGCCCACTGATGGCAGTCTTGGGCTCCCATTGATTTCCATATCTTTTCTGTCCTGGCCCCTGAAATGCTAATGTTCAGCATGATGGCAAATAGGTAAAGGGGTATGTCTTGAGCAATAAGCCACAGAAGCCACCAGGTAATGTCCCCTCAAAGCTGACTCATTTCCTGCTTCCTTGCCAACCTCTTTCATCCTTCAGCTGAGGATGATGACATGAATGAGGACACAGTAGAGAGGATTGTTCGCTGCATCATCCAAAATGAAGGTGGGTGTAGGCTGGCCCCTTGCTACCTACCCCCTCCTCAACTTTCTCTTGCCCTGACCTCCACCTCCACTGACTCCCTCTTTTTCTTCTCCCCTCAGCCAATGCTGAAGCCTTGAAGGAGATGCTCGGGGACAGTGAAGGAGAAGGGACAGTGCAGCTATCCAGGTGAGCTGGAAACAGGGGCCAGCATGACTTAGCTTGCCTTGGAGAGTACCCTCTCCTCCAGCAAAATCCTCACCAAGTCTCCTTGCATGTCTGGGATCGGGGGCGGCACGGGAGATGGAAAGCAAGGCTGGCTAAGCTGTAAGAAGAAAGAAGTTTTGTAGCAGTCCTGAGTCCTTAAAACCCTATTTCCCATCTGGATGTCATCAAGCCTAACATTCACCCCTCGTACCACTCCTTTGGGTTAATCACTGTCCTCTTTTTAGCAAACAGCCCTGGGAGGGAGAACTCATGGTCACTAACATCTTAATATTGAGTTTATTTGATAAAGATAAGAAAAGAATGTTGGGCCCTGGGGAAAGTGGGGCATCTGGGGGTTTAAGGAGCATGCTGAAAAAACAGGAGCAAATGGAACAGGAAAGGAAATGGGAATGTCACCTTTCCTCCCTACTGTCCAGCGTGGATGCCACCTCCAGCCTCCAGGACGGAGCCCCCTCCCATCATCACACAGTACACCTGGGCTCTGCAGCCCCTTGCATCCATTGCAGCCGCAACAAGAGGCCTCCACTTGTCCGTCAGGGACGCTCCAAGGAAGGAAAGAGCCGCCCTCGACCTGGGGAGACCACCGTGTTCTCTGTGGGCAGGTAGGGATAGAGTACCCCAGGGAAATGGAGGTTGAGTTGGGGGCCCCAATGATCAGGCACCTGACTCCAAAGGTTGGCCCTGGCTCTTTCTTCCTGGACTGTGAGCTATGAGCTATAGCAGGAATCAGGCTGCACAATGTGCCCCACAGTCTGAGGAGGTCTCCTCTGCCCTAGGCCAGAAGGAAGTGGCCATCAAACCCAGAATATCCCTGGTTGGAGGGAGGGACCAAGCAGCTTCTGAGTTGTGGTCTTAAGCCCCAGTGTTCCCTCCCCTCCCAGGTTCCGGGTGACACACATTGAGAAGCGCTACGGGCTGCATGAGCATCGTGATGGCTCCCCCACAGACAGGAGCTGGGGGTCTGGTGGGGGGCAGGACCCAGGGGGTGGTCAGGGGTCTGGGGGAGGACATCCCAGGGTAGGGATGCCTGCCATTGAGAACCTGCCCCCTGAGAGGCCACAGCCCCCAGCCATCACCAGACCCCCAGTGCAGAATGGCGGACTCAGGGACAGCAGCCTAGTCCCTTGTGCACTTGAGGGGAACCCTGGAGGCTCTGCAGAGCCAACTCTGGGGGCTGGAGGGAGGGGCCCAAGCCCAGGGCTGGCCAGTCAAGAGGCAAACGGACAGCCAAGCAAGCTGGACACCTCAGATCACCAGGTATGAAGACATGGCCAGGGCTATGGTGGGCTGTGGTGGACTCAGCTCTTATTGCCCCCTACTCTGGAGGGCACTGACATGACCCACATCCTGTTCTCCCATTATTGACCCTTCCTCTCTCTCAGGTGTCCCCACCACGGGGAGCAGGGGCTGTGTGAGGTGAGTCTGCCTGGGCCCCAAGTCAGATAATTTCATCCTCCCACCCCGCTACTTAAACTACCTGAGCCCATTGGCTCCCTGTATGCCCAGGGTAAACTGCAGGCTTAGCCTTTGCTATAAATTCCTTGATTTGGTGGTGGGGAATGGACATGTGCTCCAGGGGATAGGAAGAGTCCTGCAACCCCTGGGGAGAAGCTGGGCCAGCTTGAATAGGAGGCAACACCGTTACCCTTCCTCTCCTCCAAGCCTCCTTCTTGATTGCGCTGATGGACTACCAGCTGGCAGGGCTGGGGGTGGGTGGGCATGAAGCCCCTCCTCTCCACTGGACAGCACTGCCCCCCCGCTGAGGGACCAGCCCTACTTCCACCTGGAGTTGCAAGGTCTCAGGCTGGGGGACCTCAGGAGAAGTTCCCCCCACCCCCGGCCCTCAGTCTCTTCCCTTCCCCTGCCTGTCAGCAGGCCGCCTGACCCAGCTTCCCCATCACCTCGCTCCATATGCTAAAGCGTGGCAGCTGGGAGCAGGTCCCTGCCCTTGGTAGGCCCCTAAAGCAATAGCACCTTAGTCCCCTGCCCTCTTGGCACAAGAGGCCCAGGCTCTGGCTTGGGCTTCGTGCCCTTTATTCACTGTCAATAAATCCGCTCAGACCATTACAGCTGCTTTGCATACTGGCTCCAGCTCCTTCTGACAGGCCTGCTCCTGTCCCAGCCCCCAACCCAGTGGCCCTGGCATCTGGAGTGGGGTGGGTCACAGAGCCAGGGTGGACACACAGATGGGCCAGAGCCGCTCAAAACTTTGAGGGATGGGTTCCAGCCCCAGGGATTTCAGGATATTTCACCACCTTAGAGATGGGTGGTGGCATAAGAGAAAGGGGTAGTTCCAGTCCTAGAGGCAGGAGCACGATGGGGAAAAAGGAGTGGGTTCCAGCCCCAGATGTGGGGAGAGGGTAAGTTTCTACTCCTGGAGATGAAAGTGGAAATGGAGATTCCCGCCTTTGGCTGTGTCACTCTGGATCATTGAGGGGGTGTTCTCTGGAGATAGGGGCAGCAGCATCACTGGGGGGTAGAGATCCCTTGGCTTCAGGTGAGGGGATCAGGGTGGCCAGGATCCGGGGCTTTGGCTGGTGGGGGAGGCGGTGGACGCATCTGTAGGGAACACACAGTCAGTGCTCCACAGGTCTCCCTTGGAGACACCCCGTCCATCCCTCAGCCCTGCAGACAAAACAGGACAAGTCAGAATGACCCCTCTCCACACAATCTCCTCCTACCGGCCTGAGGCGAGGCACCATCATATCCAGGGGTCCAGGGCAGTCCAGGTCTTGGTCTGGAAGCAAGAACCACAAGTCAGTCTTCAGCTTTGTTTTGTTCACTGCTGTTATCTCCAGCACTTAGGACAGTGGCACTCCCTAAATATTTGTTGAATTAACAAATAGTCACCACCTGGCCCATAAAATCCATCAATCCATCCATCCTCAACACTTACTGGGTGCCTGCTGTATAATCAGCCCTGCTCAAGGTACCAGAGAAGGGGAGGTGGGATCCACAGTACCCCCGACCCCCAGGGGCTGTCAAGAACCCAATAATGAAACACTAACAACACGATGAATGACTGAGTGCTAAATCATGCAAAGTGAACTACGGGTGCTGGAGAGTGGGTGCAGAAAATGCACAGGGGGCTCCAGGGTCAGGGAGGGAGGCTCGGTGAAGAAAGTGAAAGCACCAGAAGGTTTTAGAAAAGGTGGACATTCCAAGAAGGAAAATGATGGCACAAACCGAGGTGTCTGCAGGATTCAAGAACACTAAGAGTAGAGGAAGCATATTGGGAACGCTGTGGGAGATGCTGGCTAATTTTTAAAATAATAATAATAATGAGAAAACAGCTACTACTTGCATGCTTGCTCTGTGCCAGGCACAATGCTGGGCACCTTATAGGCATCTTTTTAACTCTCACAACAACTCAATGAGATAGAGACTTTTCTCACTTTGTAAAGGCCCAGACAGGTTAAACATCCTGCCCCAAATCCCCACACTAGGAAGTCACAGAGTGGAGTTTGAACAGTTGGCGGGGCTCCAAAGCCCAAACTCTTCTCACCATCATGCTTCAGTGAGCCCAATGGAGGAGGTTCCTGAGGAGCTGAGTGTAACCTAGGAGTCCCAAGCATCCTCCTCCTTCCCATCTCTTCCCCTTCCCAGAGTCCCCAATTCCCTCTACTCACCCCCGGGTAGGACAGGTGCAGAGGGCCCATCCAAAGCAGAGGTGGGTGCAGGAGGGGAGAAGCTGGGAGGAGAAGGGGATGGCAGCATCTGGGGATGAGGGGGACACAGAGTTATTACTGGCATGTAGAAAGCTTTCACCAGCTTTTCCTCTCATCCCATCTTCAATTCATGTCCCATCTCTCCCCAGTACAGAGAGTGGCCAAATGCTTGTATCTGGGTGGGTTGTAGCTGATTTCCACAGCCAGTATGTATTGGCACTTGCTATGTTCCAGGCATTCTGCTAGCACTTCACATGCGCTAATTCATTCATTCCTCACCACCACCCCGTGAGGTGGGGAGTTTTATGATTCCTATGTCAGAAGTGAGATTCAGGTTAAGCCACCTATCCAAAATCATGGAAACAGTTAGTGGAGAGTCTTGGTTAGAACCCAGATCTCCGGGCTCCCACTCCTCTGCTCTTCCTGCTGCATTACAATAATAGGTACCATATATGAAAGCACCTTCTGTGGACCACTGTGCTCAGGGCTTTACCTCCGTCACCTCTGATCAGGATAGGTAGCCTGTGGAAGTGGGTATTATTATCCTTGTTTTACACATGAAGAAACAAGCCCAGAGGGTAAATCCCTGCCCAAGGTAATGCAATAGGAATCTGAACTCAGATCTCTCCAGCTCTCTCCACCAAACTCTTATGAAGACTGCCTTGGTTTCCCTTTTCTCTGCCCAGCCAAAGGAGATGGGGAGGCTCACGCTACTATAGGAGGTAAACCTGGAGAGGGGAGGGGGCATGAAGATGAATCTGGGGCCTCACTAGGGTGGAGGGTCAACCCAGAAGTGCCTGAGGACCCAGGGAGAAGGAAGCCTCACCTGTTCAGGATCTGAGAGTTCAGCTGGCCCTGGGGGGCCAAGCAGCTCCTCCACCAGCAGCGAGGGGAAGACCCCAACATGGCCCCCAAATTCTCCCCTCCAAAAGCCATCATCCACTCCGTCCTGGGCCCGGGGCAGCAGGCGGATGAGCGCCCCCTCGGGGAAGCTCAGCTCCTCTGCACTCTGTCCTGTGTAGCTGTACAGGGTGCGGGCCAGGAATGCTGCCAATGCCCAGAAGAAATGAGGAGGGGAGGAGGTGGGTGGTGGTGCCCAGGACCATTGACACCCCAGGGCCACAACCACTCAGTAACTCTTCTCCACACCCAGGGTCCCCTGACCCAGAATTTCCCTTTCTTACCGGTGGGCTCTGCCCCCAAGGGATTGTCACTGTCATGGCCGCTCTCAGGGAAGGAGAAGTCCGGGAAGTTGAGATACCGTTCAGGCACAAAGCCTACCTCGCCGTGCTGGTTCCGAGCCTGCTCACCCAGCATTGTGAACAGACAGCAGACTTGCCTCAGCAGTCCACGGCCCTGGCCCTCCACACAGGCTTCTAGCTTTGCCTGGCTGGGTCTTTTCAGGCCACAGAGAAGTGTCTCCTGCCTCCCTCTCCCCCTGCCAAGGTCAAAGCCCAGGGTCCCTACCCACCTTGACCCATTCGTCAGCATCTCCCTCCTCTATGACCTCCAGCCACTCGCCCTCTGTGATGGTCAGCTCGTCCTCACGTCCTGCCTGGGCCCCACAAGGAAGGATTCAGGACGTGGCTGTCCCCTAGCCCTGCCCGTCTGAGGTCCCCACCCCCATTCACACCTGATAGCCAAACACCACATGTGCGGGGCAGGGGAGGGGCCTGGTAGCAAGGGCTTGGGGGGTGGGCTCCTCAAAGAGCTCCCCTGTCTCCTCACATTCCTCAAAGTCAGAGAGCTCAGCATCCTCAGCCTGGAGGGGACAGAGAACAGACACCATTGCAGGGCCTACTCTCAAGTACCCATTGTATCTCCCACTCCTCCATCCTACCCTTAAAGAACACGGCAGATCCTCCTCCAAGGTAGTACCACCCATCAGTTCACCATGAATCACTAGCAAAATCACCACAGAGCAGGGTAACACTAACAATAATGGCATTTACAGTATTTGTGCTTACCAGATGCCAGGCACAATGCTAAGTATCTTATGTATGTCACGTATGATGTATAATAACTCAGGGTTATTTTGCGTAACTATTAACCTCATTTTACTTATGAGGAAACTAAGGCTCAGAAAGGTTAAGTCACTTTCCAAGATCACACAGCCAATAAGTGAGTGGCTGGTACTCAACCCACTTATGGTTTTACTCCCAGAACCTCAGTTAATAATCACCATCCTATACTCATAATAAAAGTTTGTTGAAGACTCTATGCTACAAACGATGCAAAGAATTACACTTGAATAATTTCATTTAAGCCTCACAACCATCCTTTGAGTTAGGTACTGTTGTGATTCCCATTTTACAGGGTCTGCCTTCCACTGAGGACTTTTACCATCCTGGGTGTGTATGGGTAGGGAGTGGAGGGGGCTCACCGTGGGAGAGACGTCCTTCTGGGACAGCCGAGCCTCACTGAGCCGTCGCTCCTGCTCCACCTCGTCCTGAGCCTGGGTCATAGCTGGCTTCAGCCAGCACTGCACATCCAGGCCAGCCCCCTGCAGCAGGGCCAGCCGGGCAGCCCCCTTCACCTGGCTCACCTAGCATGGGAAAGAGGGCTCAATCAAGGCTATGGCTGGGCCTGCCTTTGGGAGGGAGTGGAGCCTCCCCAAATATGTCCACCCTCTACCTCCTGCCTCTCCCCACCCCACTATCAAGACAGAGGAGTGGAGGGGAGTGTTACCTGAGGAGGTGGAATCTCAGTGGCTCTAACCTCCAGGGCTGTGCCTCACCTGTGCCCGCCTGATGCTCTCCCTCACTTCCTGCAGCCGCTGTTCTATGCCTGGAGCCTCTCGCTCTGCAGCCTGCTGCCGCCTCTGCTCCAGCCTCTGTAGCACCTGGTTGGGAAGGCAGAGGACAGGGGTGGGTGGAGATACTATAGGGTACTACTTACTGTGGACCTGGCACTTTGCTAGTTGCTTCACATGCATTATGTCATTTAATCTTCCCTATGAGGAGGGTGCTATTATTAGCCCCACTTTAATGAGGAGGAAACTGAAGTCCAGAGAGGTTAAGTCACTCCCTTACTCAGGGTTACATAACTAGGAAGCAACAGAGCAGGAGTTGAACCCAGGTGGGTCTAACTCCAAAAGCTGTGCTCTGAACCACTGTGCCACACTGTTGGCTTAAAATACCTTTCCCTCCCCTCCTGCCTGCAGTCCCAAGACATCCCCAGGGACTCCAGGATCTCCATCTCTCAGCTCTTCTTGCCCACCCACGACCCCTGCACCCCCCACCTCACCCGATGCCCATGGTTCTGGATCTTGTAGTCGCGGGCGGCTCGGCTCGTCCAGCGCTGAACCTCTTTCTCCAGGCCACTCTCCCCAGCCACGCCTCCTGCGCCCCCCTCCAGCTCCAGGACACACACCTGATGAGCGGGGTGCTGTGAGGAGGGCCTGATGCTGCTCCTTCTCTACCCTCCTTCCCTCCAGTTCCCTCCTCGTTTTCCTCTCTCTGTCCTGGCCTCCAGGGACAGGGACAAAGAGGTGGGGCACACACCTATGTCTGTGGACACAGGTGTGTGTTTGTGTGGATACAGAGACACAGAGAGTCCCAGGAATGGGATCCAGGTTGAGGGACAGAGGTGGAATGAAGAGGATAGTGTAGTGAAGGGACAGAAAAGTGGAATGAAGTGTGTTCATTTGTGTCCTGGTGGAAGGGAGGTGAACTGCAGTTCTGAAACCCCATCTCCACAGTTTAACAGTCGCTAAGTTAATACCAGGACAAGGATAATGGGGGAGGAGGCCTACACCACAGTGCCCTTTACATCTGGCCTGGTTCCAAGGAGTAGGGAGGTCTCACCTGATCAGTCCCTGCTGGCTGAAACTGCTGAGGCGGTGTGGGGGAAAATACTCCAGGCTCCTGAAGAAAGAGCTTCAGATCCTCCTCCCAGCTTACCTGGGGGTTGGAAAAAGTCACTCAGTCACTGGCTTCCCCTCCAAGTCTGTTCCCAGCCCATCTTGGAAGAAAGCGGACAAGGCAAGAAGGAAAGTGGTAGACATGCAGTGGGTGGTCTGTGTTGGGCAAAGAGGGTCTCTGGGGAGCTCTTACAGGGCACATCCCTCACCTGGGAGGTTGCCTGCCTCCCGTGGCGGGCATGCTCCAAGGCCATCTCTGCAGCTTCCAGCTCAGTGCGGCTCAGTAAGGTCAGGGGGTCCCTCAAGTGTTCCAACAGCTCACTGACCAGGGCCTGGAAAGAAGCCCAAGATACTGACACCACCCTTCCCCCAGGCCTCTACTGCAAAGCAGGCTCTCTGTCCAGGTTTGAATGGGTGATAGGCATGAGGTATGGGAAAGAGGGAAGGAATAAGACATTATATTGCTTCTAATAACAGGCCCTCATGTGTACTCGGCACTTAACAGTTTAAAAAGCATTCTCATATCCATTCTCTCCCTCGAGCCCCATTAGTCTTATAAAGTAGGCAGAGCAGAAGTTATCCCTGATGAGGAAACTGGAGTTCAGAGGAGTTAAGTGTCCTGCACAATGTCATGCAGCCAGCTTGAAGCAGAACCAGAACCAGAACCTAAGTATGTATCTTCTCCCCACTCCAAGCAGGCTAGGTCCCTAGCACCGCCCAGCCTCATGGTGATGAGAAGCAGGGAGAAGCCCTCCCCGCTCCCCGGTGAGAGGCAGGGGTATCTGGGCTGGGACTGGCCTTGAGCAGGGCTGGTAGTTCCTCCTGGTAGTAGTGGTCAAGGTGGGCATTGGTGGCCACCAAGTTGAGCAGGTACTCATTGCGGGCGGCTCTCAGCTGCTGGGAGTACTGGGCCGACTGAGCGGACAGCTAGGAGGGGAACATAGTGTCAACAGGAAGCCCTGGACCCTCCAAGGCCAACCCAGATCCAGAATGGATTCTCACATTATGGAAATGCCTGGCACTATACTAAAAATTTTACATATATGCAACTCCTGCTCAAAATCCTCTAGTGGCATCTGCATAAATTTAAAATAAAATCCCAACTGCTCCTTACTGTGGTCTACCAGGTCCAATGTGAGCTGGTCCCTGCAACCTCTCTGACCTCTTTTCATAGTGCTCGGCCCTATGCTCACAGTCCTCCAGTCACACTGGCCTTCTCTCAGTTCCTCGAGCCTACAAAGTTATTCCCTCCCACTCAAGAGCCTTTGCGCTCACCATTTCCTCTCCCTGGAATGTTCTTCACCTAGATCTTGCATGGCTGGCTCCTTCTTGACACTCAGGCCACCTGCTCAAAGAGGCTTTCTCTCTAAATTACACTTCTGTTACCCTTTATCATGACACTTTATTTTATTTTCATTTAAGCTGATTATTTATTTGTTTGTTTACTATCTGTCTCCCCTCACCAGGCTGAGAGAGCAACAACTCCACTGGTACTGTTCTCCACTGCATCCCAGTGTTTAGAGCAATGCCTAGGACATAAAAGTCCTCAACAAATGCATATTAAAGGAATGAAAAAGAAAAGTACTATTTCCATTTTATAGATGAAGAAAATGAGGCTCAGAGAGATCAAATAAGTTAACCAAGGTCACACACCTAGGAAGCAGTGGAACCTGGATTCAACCCAGTCTCTCAGACTTATGCCCCTGGGTTCCAAACCACTAGACTACTCTGCCCACCTCTTTCCTGCCTCCTACTCATGCCTGCATCCCCCGAACCTTGGTGCTGAGTTTCTGGAGGCTGGTCCGAGTGTGGAAGAGCCCATGGTCACTTCGGTTCAGCCTGTGCAGGAGAGGGAGAGGGTCAGGGTCAGGCCCAGCCGTGGTGCCTTGGCTCCACCCTCACCCCCACCCAGGTTTCCTAACTCCCCATGACCCCACCTGGCCTGGACATCAGCTGCCTTCTCCTGTGCCAAGGCCCACACACGTTCCCGCTGCCCATACAGCTTCCGACTTCGGCTTAGCTCCCTGACAGACTGCAGCACTTCAGCCTGCGCCCTCTGTAGGTTCTCCGCTCCCTAGGGGTATGGACACACAATATCCTGTCCCAGACCACCTCCAGCCCCGAGCCAGCCCTTTCTTCACCCCATCGATTGAGCCATACCTTCCTAAGCACCTGCTCCTTGGCACTCCGTCCTGTGCCCCCTGCCAGGTCACGGTATCGGTCAGACGCCTGGAGCCGGGCTTGGCCCCCAGCCACAGTGGCATCTAGCAGGCAGCGCCAGGCACCAAAAACCATCCTGCCTCTCCACAGAGAAGGTCTATGTTGAGAAGGGGAGCACTCGAAAACTTCATGATACCCCCCCCCCCAAAAAAAACACCACGGGAGACAGAGTGCTTTCCAATCCCCTCTCATCTGGGAGCCCATCAATCGATCAGCCCATTAGCTCAGCCACAAGGATCACTCATGCCCTCCACCCCCACCCACAGTGTCCTTGCTGGGTCAGCTCTTCTCCCACTGCTGTGTCAGCTCTACCTGCAACTCACGGGCCCTCCCCCCTCACTGGGCCTTCATCCCCAGAGGTTCTGGGGTTGAGCTCCTTGTCCCTTCTGGGCCATTTGCCCCCCTCCTACATGGGACTCACCTGCTGTCCATCTCCCCGCTCCGGTGCCCTTCTCTCTTCAGGAATGGTCCAGCCAGTTTCTGGAGTGCCTGGTGGGAAAGTCATCCCAGACCCAGCTCCCTTTCAAAGCTCCCAACTGGGAGAATATGGGATCAGAGTATAATAATGCCATTCACTGGATGCATACTATGTGCCACTCACTTTCCTAAGTGCTTTACATACATTAACTTATTTCATCCTTACAACAATCCTACATGAAGGTACAATTATTATTATTCCCATTTTACAGAGAAAGAAACTGAGGCCAAGAATGGCTAAATAACTTGTCCAAGGTCACAAAGCTAATAAGTAGCACAGCAGAGATTTGACACAAATCTGCCTGACACTAGGCATTTGCTCTTGACCAGAAGAGGGGTATGTGTGGAGGGACATTGCTGGTGGTGTAGAACAAAAGGGAAGGCCCAGAGAAAGGAGTCCCATACCTGCCCATATTCTCGTTCAATGGCTGCCCTCTGCTTGCTGTAGGATCTGTGAAGATTAAGGGGTAGGATGGTGTTACTGTTTGGTCCTCTTCTCTCACCTCAATCCTCTCCTCAGCCTGGGCAGGAGGAAGAAGGGAGCCAGGACTAGAGTGTAACTACACCAAGAGGGAATGAGACTGAAGAGAGTCCTTGAGATCACCTCAGGCAGCCGCAACACAGGACAACCTCACCTCATTGCTCAGAGCCTCTGCAGGATCCTCCCCACCCCTGGAGAACCATCTGTGGGCTTGGAGGTGAGGACTGATGGGGGCCTGGGTACAGTGTCCGCCAGCCTTCCAACAGGTCTGGAAGAGGGAGGGGGGATTCTGCCCTAAGCTTGATTGTGGAAGTAGAGGGAGTGGTGTGGAGTCAACCGGTTTGAAGGAGAGTCCCCGTGTGTTTACGTGTGTTCGAGTAGGAGGGGGGATAATTCCTATCCGGTATTTGGAGAGGCAGGCCTAGGCTGAGGGCTGTGAATGGGCAGGCTGGAGAGCTCTTCACCTCTGCCCCCACTCCCCGCGCCGCGCCGCGCCGCCCCGACGACGTATGTTGGAGGAGAGATGGAGCGCGCGACCGCGAAGGTGGTGGTTTGTGGAGGGGGTCGGGGGCGGGGTCAGGGGCTACCTGATGTCCTCCAGCAGATCCGCCTCCCTCTGCTGCCGCGTCTGAAGGATGCTCAGCTGCTCCAGGAAGCGAAGCTTCACCTCCTGGGCCGGCTTCACCTGTACGGGTAAGAAGAGGATGAAGACCCCCAGCGCGGGGACCCGAAAAACACTCCGCGCAGGAAGCGGGGAGGGGGCGGGGCCGGGGAGGGGCTGGGCTGTTTCCTCGGTTACTTCTGGGCTGGGCCCTGACTCTTTCCCACTCCTAAACCCCCACCGCGGGTCTGGTGCCCCCTTGGCCCCCTCTACTCCCCTAGCCCGCCAGGAGTTCCCATTCCCAGGCCAAGCTCACTTTTCGGGGCGGCGGCTGCATCTTCGCTCTGGCCCAGGCGGCAACTCGACTCCGGAACTCGAGGAAGCCCCGCCCACGTCTAAGCCCCGCCCCTGACCTGGCCGGCTCCGCCCTCGCCCCGCCCACGTCTGGTCTACGCGCAGGGCGGCGAATCGCTAGGGGGGCCGCGGAGGAACTACGTAAACCTCTGTTATTGCTGCAAATACCCAGGAAAGGGTCCGGACGCGGCGTCCGCTGGGCGGTAGTGGGAACCCCAGGTTTCTGAGTCAAGACGCCTGGGTTTTGTTTCTCGTGGAGCCACTGACAGCTCGTAACTATTTCTAATCATGCATTTACATATGCAGATCTCCAGTCCCGGCGCGAAGGATGAAGAATGGCGAGGAACTCAATCTGTGACCAGGGAAACTGAGTCACTGGATGCCTGAGCGAAGATGCATCTGATCGGGGAAAGAAGGCTGGTCCCAGACCTTTCTTAATTCCCACTGAACTGGAAAAGCCAGCATGAGCGGGGGTGAGCAAGACGCCTGGAGCCAGGAAGGAACCAATCTCAGAGGAAAAGACAGGTACATCCCGGGCCGGTGGAAACTAAACAATACCAGCGTGTGGGCGTGAGCTGGGAGATGAGCGTGGGACCTTTCAGTCCAGAAAGCGCCCCCACCTTTAGGATCTACCCTTCAGGCTCTGTACCCCAGGATTTATCAGCCCCAACACTGCTTTCTGAGGATCCAGGCACCCTTTCCTCATCCCGGTAACCTATTCTTGGCCCAGCCCCTGTCGCCACACCCCCGATTTGGAAAAGAGTGTTCTGTGGCCCCAAACTCCAGATTCACGTAACCAACAGCCCACTGACACCTCCATTTGTATATCTGATAGGTACCTCAAACTTTTAAAACATCTCCTTCAACCTGATCCTTCCCCAGTCACCTCCCCCAGGTAACATACTAAATGGCACCACTCCATCCAGTTAGTAAAGTCAGAAACCCAGAGTCAGTGTGCCATTTCTCCTACCCCACATTCTATCCATCAGCAAGTCCTACAGGTTCCTATTTCTAAAAAATATCTCCTATTGATCTGCTTCCCTCAATTTCCAAAACCACCAACCTAGTCCAAGCCCCCATTAGCAGTCTCCTGGTCTAATATCTGCTCTCCTTGCTTCCACTCTTCCCCACTACAACCCATTGTTCACAAAACCGCCAGAGTGATCAACTTTTTTTTTTCCAAAAGGAAATAAGATCTTATCACTCTTTTCCTTAAACCTCCTCAGTGACTTCAGAATAAAATCCAAATGGCCTACAAGGCTATGCATGATTGGGCCCCTGACAGTGTTTTCCGCTTCAGCCCGTTCTCCTCTCCTGCTCCCCACTCACTGTGCTCCGGCCACTCCAGCCTCCTTGCTGTTCTCCCAGCAGGCCAAGTCTCTTCCCACTGCAGAGCCTTCGTGCGTGCTGCTTTCCCTCTCCAGAAGCTCTTTCTCCCAGCACATCACATGTCCGGCTTCTTACCCTTAAGTTTCAACTCTTCGCAGAGGTCTTTCCCGTCCACACAGCCTAAAGGCCACCTCCACCATCACTCTCAAGCGCATCACTTTGGTTTAATTTCTTCACAGCACTGAATTTGTTTGTGGGTATTTTCTGTTTTCTGTTCCCCCTGTACAGTGGAAGTTCCATAAGAGCAGGGACTCCATCTGTTTTGTTCATACCATATCCCCAGGACCTGGTACCAATTAGTTGCTCAATACATATTAATTGAATGAATGAATGAACGAACGAATGAGTGAATAAAAGAATGGTAGCCTTTCGGTTCTCAGATTTATTAACAATGACCCATCCTTTTGGCTCTTCTTTGCCTCGGCTCCCAACTCCAATCAGCCTCCCCGCTCTAGGACTCCAGTGTAGTCTCTGAATGTAGGAGGTGGGTTATAGACTTAGAGATCATTCAGATCTCAGGCTTCTAAATCTTTTTTTTTCTTTAATGCAGTAAAACCATTCTTTTAAAACCCTAGCTCACTCATAGAACCCCTACATATCAAATATATAAAGCAAGAGTTGTCCTTGTGGGGGAATATGTGGGGCTTACAGCTCTGAGAGACAGTTTGACCTTCACTGCTCTTCTTATTTTAGTTACCTTATGACACAGATAAGTGAGCAGAGGCTCACTCCCTGGACTGGACACAGCTTCCAGAGCCCTCAGTCCTGTGCTCCTTCCACAGTACCACACTGGATTCTAGAGTCTTTTCAGCTGGAGCAGAGGAAGCTCCCAGCCATGTCTGCCATGATGAGAGCTTGGGTCTTTTGGTTACCTACTCCCTCAGATTCCCGGCCCAAGGTCATGTGAGGGGCTGGCTAGAGGGTGGACTGGAAGTGCAGGGAGGCTGGGTGGGGAAGCCAGGTGTCTGTGTCGGAAGGCCATTGGAGCTTGGGGGCTGGGGGCTGGAGGGCTGGGAGGGGCTACCCGGGCCTATGGCGGTTTCTCCCTTCCTCAGGATGAGGTTACTGAGCTCCTGGAGCAGCTGCTCCTCCAGGGACCCATGTGCCTGGGGGCTGCCTTTTGAAGGGGGGCCTGGAGGGGGCTCAGGTGGCCTCTCCTCCTGGCCCAGGGTGCCTGGCTTGGAGAGAAGGAGTTGATCAAAGGACCTCTGGCTGGCCAGGGTGGTCTCTGGCTTGGCTGTCCGCTCCCGTGTGGTGGAAAAGGAGGTGGAGGTGTCCTTGGTCAGCTCGGGGAAGGCCCCCACTTCCTCGTACACTGGCTCTTCATACACAGGCTCCTCCAGTTCCTCTTGCTCCTCCACAGACCCCTGGGATGACTTCATCGGCTGGATGGGAATGGGGTGGCAGGAGGCAGGCACAGCGTTAGAGTTATCAGATTACTAATCATGCACATTTATTGAGCTCTTCCTCTCAGCCAGATGCTGCAAAATACTTAGCATATATCATATCAAAACAACCCTGTATGATGGGTTACACTGCAGGTGAGTGAACTGAGGTACAGAGGGGTTAAGTAGGTTGCTCAAGATCACACAGTGAGTAAATGGTAAAGCTGGGGCTTGAACCCAGGTCTGTCTGACTCCAAAATGCATTCACTTAACCACTTTCCTTCTATTTCTCAGATCCTGAGACCACATTCCCCTTTCTTCACCACATCCTACCATCCCTCATTTTCCTCATTCTTTCTGGCCCCAACACTCACTCAGTCACTTTTTCTCACTCTCGCTCACTCTCTTTCTCTTTCACATACACACACACACACACACACACACACAGGTGCGTGCGCCGATGGCCTGCATCAGGGCAAATGAGAGCACACCAGCTCAGGCAGCACAGAGGAACACAGGGCTGACAGGCACACAGCTGGAGCAGGCACAGTACTCACAAAGAACATGGACAGGGTCCTCCGGTTGTGAAGTCGCCGCTGGGCAGATGTGGGGTAGGGATGAGGGGAGGAGAGACACAGAGACACAATGAGGCCTGGCAACAGGAGGCGGGGGTGGGGAGTGGGGGCACAGAGAAGGTAGAGGGGGTACACTAGACTGGCAGGCACACCACTCCCTCCTGCAGTGTGGCAAGAACATGGGCAGGGATCAGGAGGGGTTGGGGCAGGCTGGGGGGACCTCACCAGGGTCTGATTGGCAGAGAGGAGGGTGGCCCCACTGTCATCCCCACAGATGGGCAGCAAAGGCATGGTGCCAAACTTCTGGCGGGCAAGGTCAGAGGAGGAACGGCGTCGTAAGACCACTGGCTGCTGGTCATCGTGCTGGAGAGAGGGTGAGGCATTGGCACAGGTGGGCATGGGAGGTACTGAGGGGTAGAGCAGGAACCACAGACCTAGCCCTCAGTGCTCTCCTTCCCCTCACCTGGGCTTTGAGGATGCTGGTGGTCCAATCCCACATCTCATCCTCGTCAGTGCAGGACAGGTAGCTGGGGGTGATCAGAGAGGAATTAGCAGAAGGGGAGGGGTCACAGCTATAGGGATGGAGGACAGGAAAAGCGAGGAGATGGAGGATGGGAGTAGGGTTGGGCCAGAGGAGAAGCCAGGCTGGGAGGTACTCACAGGTGCATCTTTTCCAGTATCAACGTGAAGCCCCACCTAGAGGCAAAGGAGAATAGCGATGGGGTGATCAGAAAGGCCAGAGGGGTGATGGCAGGAAAGCCCTAGAAGTGTGGGCTGGGGAAGAAAACTCACGGCGTTGGAGGCTTTAACTTCTTGCGGATTCCCAGGTAGACCTTGGCACCTTCCAAAGCCCACTCCCGTTCTGGTTTAGAGCTCTGAGAAAATGAAGGGAGTCAGTGAGTTGAGAGGTGCGAGAAGAATCACAGTTAATGAGGTTGGGAAGTCACGGAAGCATTGGGGTTATGTGATCACAGGGTCAGAGAGGTCAAAGAGCCAGGAAAGCAATGAGATTAATGACAGTATGGGCTGTGGAGTGAGAGGGTCCATGCAGTCATGGCTTCTCCTACATGGCCACCCAGTGTCCCGCCCCTGCTGGCCCCAGAGCCCCACCTTCTTCTCCTTGAGCAGCAGCAGGCAGCAGCCACGCAGCAGAAAGAACCTCTCCTGGAAGCGGTTTCCTAGCAAGCGGGGTGGCTCCTCCCGACACCGCAACAGCCCCACCCGTGGGCTCTCCCGCCGGATACCTGGCACAAATGGGCAGTGCTAGATGGAGGGTCCTGAGGGAGAGGCTGGGGTGTGGGGGTGCTGGGCTGAAGAAGGAGGCTCACCTGTGAAGAGGCAGCCGGCCTGGGTCAGGGAGACTTTTTTCAAGAGCAGGGAAGCTGAGCAGGGCTCTGGGAGCTGGCACCATTGTAGGGCCTGCTCGAGGACCCTTTCCTTGGGGTGCAGTGGCCGCTCTAAGGGGCAAGGTGGGGGTGGGTGTCAACTAGAATATCCATCCACAGCCTGGAGCCCCCAACGCCTCTCCCACCAGTCACTCATTCATTCATCCATTCCACCATCCAGCCACAGACATTTATTTTAGCACTGACTCTGCCAGGCACTATGCTAGGGAATACAGTGGTGAGCATCAAACACAGGGCCAGCCTTCACAGAGCCCACAGCCTAGTCAGGGAGCAGACAGTAACAGAGAAGTCAACAAGATAATTAAAGACAAATAATTATTTTGAAAGAAACAAGAAGAAGCTGAGAGGGTGTAATGGCAGCTACTGAGATAGGGGGATCAGGCAAGGCCTTTCAGAGGAGGCATTTGAAGATGGGAGTTAGAAGCCTGAAGGATTAGGAAGAACAAGCCATGCTAAGATCGGGGGAAGAAGATTTCAGGCATGACAAGATGCATGAACAAAGACCCCAAGTCAGGAAAGATGTGTTTGAGGAACTAAACAGCCAGAGTGGCTGGAGCAAAGTGAATGAGTTATGTGAGATGAGGTTCAAGAAATAAGCAAGAGTTCAGAGTCTTGTGGGCCACAACAAGGAATTTCATTTTAAGTTCAGTAAGAAGCCGTGGAAGGTTTTAACCATGGGAATGGCATGATCTGATTTCTGCTTGAAATGCTCATTTGGCTGCTGTGGGGAAAATGGATTGTCAGGAGGCAAGCATGGAACACTGGCCAGCTATTCCCTTTCTGCAACCAGATATTTTAGTGGTTGACATTGGGGAGCAGAAAAGATAATGGTGACTTGGACCAGGGTGGTGGCAACGGTGGAGATGGAGGGAAGTGATAGATTCAAATAGAATCTACGGGACTAGTTGGTTGGGTTGGGTATGAAGATGAAGGAAAGGGAGGAGTCCTAGAGGACTTGAAAGTTTCTGGCCTTGATAACTAGGTGAATGGTGGTGCCACTGACTGAGTTAGGAAAAACTAGGAAATGGCCTGGGCTTTTTGTTAGGGAGGGGGCTAGGAATTGTGTTTGGTTTCAGAAGTTTTAAATTTGAGATGCTGATGAGATGTACAAGTGGAGGTGTTGAGTATGCAGTTGGATATGTGAGTCTGGAACTCAGAGGAGAGGTCTGGGCCAGAGATAAAAATCTGGTGGCCAGCTTATTAATAATATTTAAAGCCATGGGAATGGATGAGCTCATCCAAGGAAAAATGTAGACAGAAAAGGGAAGGGGTCCAGGATTGAGCCCTGGGTCCCTCCAATATTTGGAATCTGGGCAAAGGAGGAAGAGAAGGCTTCTTTGAAGTGGAAGGGAAACCAAGGGTCCTCGAAAGCCAAGAGAGGAGAGAGTACTGAGAAAGAGGGAGTGGCCTACTGTGTGGAATGTCCCCTCACATGCATGAGGACAGTGTCACTGATGACTTTGACCCCCCCACCACACGTGCACACTCACACACATGGTCATACTCACCAAGCTCCCCATGCTCAAGAATCTCAAATGTCACCCACAAGTCCGTCCCAGCTGCTGTCCCCCGCATCTCCAGTACCTGGTTAGTCAACTCCTCGGCAGTCAGTGTTGGGGACACCTGGAGTCAGGGCAAAAGCAGAGGATTCATCTAGTTAGGTCATATCCCCTGCCCCGCATCCTCTCATCTCCACTCCTGTCCCCTCAGGACTGACCTTCAGGGTGACACAGTTGTCTGGGAGCTGTTGCTCTATATAAACCTCCATGATGAGGTCTCCAGCCTGGGATAGCTGAGGGGAGGGGTAAAGAAGTCAGGAGGACACAGAGGATGCAAAGAGTCAAGGTCAGAGGACTCCTCATGTTGCCTCTTAAGTGCTTCCCCTCAACAAAAGTCTCCTTCCAACCCTCACCCCCAACATCGCTCAGGCCCTTAAAAGGGAGAACTCCAGGACTGGCGGGACCCTCAGGCTGCGCAGGTGCTTCCCAAGGCAGAGCAGCTTAGTGCTTGGGGGGACAGGTTTGGAGTCAGACTGTCTGGATTCTAACTCTGCCACTCGCTACAGTATGACCTTGAATAAGTGACCCTCCAAGCCTCAGTTTCTTTATTTGAAAAAACTGGGACTACCTACTTCATGGAGTTGTGTGATGCTAAAGTGAGATTACAGGTGCTTGGACTATAATAAGTCCTCAGCTGATTGCTACTGTATTTATTATCATTACAGTAGTCTTCACCTCTTCGTCTACTTTAGCTAACTCTCCCTTGGATTTCTTACATGTGGAACTGAGGTTTGTCTACCATCATTTTGTAATGAAGAATCCTTACGGCGAAATAAATGGAGCAAATCCTAAACCAAAGCCCCCTCCCCAAACACTCCCCTCCTTGGGTTTCCCCTGTGTCCTAGAAAGCCCAGGGCCGGTGTCCAGAAGCAGAAGGTCAGCTTCCTATCTTCATGTCCCCTCCTGGCCCTCTCAGGAGTCTCGGGTCAGGACAAGTTACCTGCACATCCTTCCAGGTGGTGATAAGACTGACCTCCAAGTCAATCTGAGCTACCTGGTCAGAGTCGATCTGTGGAAGAGCCAAGAGGGAGTGTGTGTGACTTGGGGGAGGAGGGTACTGGGAAAGGATGGAAGCAGGGAGAGATGTGCAAGATCAGAGCACCTGTGTGAGAGGGTTAGCGGCCAGAAGAGCTAAGAACCAATGGGGCAAGGATGTTAGGAGCGAGGTTATGGGAGGCAGAGGCCCAGGGCTCCGGGAGGTGGTTCCTGATGCAGTCAAAGGGCTGGACTGGGGGCTTGTTGGGGTGAGCAGGATCCAGAGTCCAGGAAGAGGGACTGTAGGTCAGGGGTCACGAGAGCTTACATCAAAGACAGAGACATAGCCGTCGATGAGTTCCTGCAGCACCCGCACCTCGTGCTCCCCCCGCCCGTCTGTCTGGAACACGCTGGGTGCAAACAGCAAGGCCAGGTTTCTCGTGCACATCTGGTTTAGAGCCGCACACTTCTGCACCCTGCAGAGGGGTGTGAGGGTCATAAGGAATGCAGCTTGTGCTCACCTATCCATTCATTCAATAAACACTTATTGAGTCCCTGCTGTAGCCAGGTCCTGGGCTAAGTGCTTGGGATACAGCAGTGAGTAAGACACAAGCCTCAAGGAGCTCCCAATGCAGGGGAGAGACAGACGAGGAGTGGGTGATTCTAAATAGAGTAGGGGTCAGCAAACTTTTTATGTAAAGGGACTTGTGGGCCATACAGTGTCTTTCATAACTCCTCAGCTCCACTGTTGTAGCGTAAAAGGAGCCATAGAAAATACATAAATGAATAGGCATGGCTTTACGTTTTATGTACAAAACTTTATTTACAAAAACAAGCAAGGGCTGGATTTAGCCCATGGCCACTGTTGGCCAGTCCCTGTGATAGAGTGTAATCAGTACAGCACAGCTGGGGTTCACCCTAAAATCATTTAAAGACCTGTCTCCCCAGTTGACTGGTGAAGGTGGATCTGCATCTTATTCTTCTGTGTCTCCTACGTCTAATCCTTTGCCTGGCATAGAATAATAAAATGAAATAATACTGATTGCTCATCACTCCTGAATGCTGACTACATACATGCCAGGTGCTGTAGTAAGAATTTACAAAGATAATCTCATTTAACTCTCATGTAACCTACGAGGTGGATACTATTCATTACACCATCTTCCTCTTACAAATGAGGAAACTGAGGCTCAGAGAGAGCAAAGAACTTATCCAAAGTCACACGCTAGAACAGCAGAGCCAGATTAAGGCCTAGGTCTGTCTGACCCCAAGTCCACACTGTGAACCTTTATGCTGTGACACCTTCACTTAACAACTGTTTGGGGGGTGAATGAATGAATGTAAGCAAGGGGGTTGGACAGAGGTGACGAAGGATCAGTGAGGGAGCCTGCAAGGGGTCTGGTATACTGACCGATAGAGATGCCCGATGAGGGTAGCCAATGTGCGGCGGTTGACCCTCGGCAGGCAGCCAATCACTTCTTTGTATTTCTCCAGCCTCTGATTCTTCTGGGGCAGCTCTGGGGTGGAATGGGGGGAGGGTTGGAGAGGATCAGGGAAGGGAGGGTAGAGGGACTTGTAGAGGAAAAAACCTAGGATGGACAGGTCTCTGCCCGCTTCCCACCTTGCCCTGAGCTGAGTCCCTGGGTGATCCTTGAAAGGGGGTGAGGGGTGGGAATGCTGGGGAGGAGGGCTGCCCCATGCCACAAGAGAGTCTCTGGTGGGGTGGGTGGAGTTCCTGGTTGGGCCTTGGTTGTCTGGGAGGAGTTCTTAGGGATCTTGGGAGTACCGGCAGCTTCCCTCCAGCGAGGCAGCAACCGTGCAGAAGTCACAGGGTCATCGAGCTCTCGAAAGAAGCGTTTGAGGGTGTCAGTGACATCCTCCACAAAGTGTTCCCCTGGTCGGAGCTTCACTGACCGGGCATCCCGCCGGAAATCTGCCAGGAGCCGCAAGCTGCGGGCACGGGCGCCCCCTTTCCGGTATACGCCCTCCAGCCGGAGCCCTGAGAATAGCCAGCATATCAGCTCACCACTGCCCAAAGACACCCGCCACCTGCCCAGCATCCCATCCATGACCCCCCTTCATGGTATGTGGCTGCTGGGGTGTAGGGGGGTCAGAGAGGAGGAAATCTGCCTCCATGATCTTGCTTCTCAGGTCCCTGCTCGAGTCTTCATCTTCAGAAAGTCCTTCCCTAACCACCCTATCCCACACAGCAGCCTCCATCACTCTCCATCTCCTCACCACTTTTATTTTTAAATAGCACTCTCTGAAAACACATTACAGGTCCACCTTATTCGTGGATCATCATATTTGCAAATTCACCTACTTGATAAAATTTATTTGTAACCCCAAATCAATACTTGTGGCACTTTTTCAGTCATTTGTGAACATGTGTAGAGCAGAGAAAAATTTGAATGGCCCGATGGACACGTTCCCAGCTAAGGCCTCGTACAGTAAACAAGTGTCATTTTCATGGTATATTTATAGCCATGTTTTTTGCATTCTTGTGCTTTTTTTTTTTGGTGATTTCACTGTTTAAAATGGCCCCCCAACTGTAGTGCTGAAGTGCTGTTTAGTGTTCCTAAGCACAAGGCTGTGATGTGCCTTATGGAGAAAAATACATATGTCAGATAAGCGTCTTTCAGGCGTGAGTTACAGTGCTCCTGGCTGTGAGTTCAAAGTTAACAAATAACAGTATATATTAAATAAAGTGTCTTTAAACAGAAACACACATAAAACAAGGTTACGTATTGATTGGTGGATGAAAATGTGATCAGAGGGTTCTAAGAAACTAACCCCATATTTCCACAGGGGCAACAATGCACTATTCATTGATTCAGTGTTTGCAGTGACCTTATAGAATACAACTACCACAAATAACAAGAACTGACTGTACTTGTTTCTTATTTATTACCCGTCTCTCCCACTAGTCTCTGAGCTTCATAGAACCTTCGCTGTTCACTGCCATCCCCCAAGTCTGGCACATGGGGGCAGCTCAATAAATATCTGTTGAATGAAGAGTAGCAGTACAAGGACTGTGGAGGAGCAGGTATGAACACCCACACTCTTTCTCCAGGGCTTTTCCCTGGGCCTCTGACTTCAGTCCTCTGAACACGAGGGAGGCTGGTGATAGGGGTCTAGTGAGTGGGGGAAGTCACTGCAGAGGACTACTGCCAAGGCATGGAGAATGTCATGAGCCCCTGACCACCCATTGTCCAGGTTGTAAGCACAACTATTTGTAGGTTCATGGATGTGCCTTTTCCCCCTTACTGCCCTCCTTAGTTTTCTGTGAATTTTCCTTCTCAAAAATCCAGCCTTCTAACAGGGGTTCGCTGGGAAGACAGATTCCACTTGATCCTTACTGAGGCTGGAGAATAAAGCAGAGACTGAAAACTCACAAAGAATTCTGAGAGTCACTTGCATAGCTGATCCTTTATGCCTTGAAAACCTCCCACACAGAATAATTCTGCTCAAACCTTCAAGGAAGTGGCTGCACAGCTTGGCTTTTCCTCATGGCTGTCCCCTCTTTGTTCTCTACGGCTCTACATCTCTAGTCACACTGCAGTGCTGCACTCTCTCCATGCCCATGCCCCAGTAACAGCTACCCTGGAACACTCACTACCTGCCAGGTCCTGCGCTAAATGCTTTACATGTGTTATCTTACTATCACAACTGTCCTGGAAAATGAGGACTGTTAGTAGCTCCATTTTACAGATGAGGAAACTGAGGCTCAGAAAGGTAAAGCAGCTTGCCAAGGGTCATACAGCCAGTTGCTATTAGGCTGCAGTCTCTGGAGGCAAAGGTCTTGCAAGAAGATCACACCCCGGCTGCACCCATGTTCCCCATCCCCCACTGGCTCAGTATCGGCCAGTACCCACTCACCATGCTGAGTGACAAAACTGATGCAGGCATCAACGATGATGGGGATGTCACTCCGGCTCATCTGCTGCTCCTGCAGCCCTGTGCCGCCCCCGCCGGCTGCTCCTCCAATGGCTGCACTCCATGCTGAGAAGTCCAGCCGGCCCTCCCCCTGCAGATACAGGGTCCTGAGACCCAAGAAGCCTAAGTCAGAGCCAGCTCCAGAGGGTTCTCTGAGAGACCCAGGATCACAAGGACCAGACTTCTCAGAGCCACCAGCAGAGGGCAGCAACACCCAACCCAGACAGGGCCCCTGAAGTAGGGAAGCGACTTTGAGGAAGTGGGCAGTGATCCAGCAGGCCAAGGTGGAGGATGTGGGCTGGGCTCTAGAAAGGGGGGCCCAGGGTCAAAGGTAAAGGCACACTTACCTTCCTGTCTCCACCAGGACCAAATGCTCTTTCTTGTCTGGGGTGTCAGCTGCCGAGACCACACCTGGGAGGAGAATCAGACATGATCGTCGTCTTCATCATAGTAACTAATATTGATTAAGTATTTAAGGTATGTAGGTGCCAGGCTAGAAGCCTTATAAACAATGCTCCATTAAATCTTATGAATTACATACTATTATCCCCATTTTACAGGTGATACCTTAAAGCTCAGAGAGGGTAAGTAACTTGCCTTAGATTACTTGCTATAAAATGGCAAAGCTGAGCTTGAACTCAGGTCTCTTGTCTCCAAAGCCCTAAAACATTATCCCACAGTGTTCCTCTTTTAGGAGGAAGTGAGAATACCCAGTCCCCTCTCCCAGTCCCCAATCAGCAAGTGACTACAAATAATAATAACATTTATAACATACAACACTGATTGAACACTTATAAGATACCTCCTGCCAGGCTCTGTGATAAGTGTTTTACACACATTGCCTTATTTGAAACTCACTACAACTCTGTTATTATGCCCATTGTAAAGATGAAGGAAGTAAGGCACAGAGAGGTTAAATAACTTATGCAAAGTTACAGCTAGGAAGTGATGGAGATGGGGATCTAAATCTGGGCAGTTTGACTCCAGAGCTTGTGCCTGAATCCACCATGTTCTGCTGTTTCCCATAGGTACCCCCAAATAGACAAAGGCCCACTACCCTCCACCATGGCCACCCTTTATCCAAGTCCCCACTGCTGCTCACTGATCTCTTGCAGCCGCCGCAGATGCACCATGTCCTCAGGGGCTGGGGGGCCAGGACCCGGTGCTGGACACAGGAAGAGGTGGTCACCACGAAGAAGTCCGAACCCTGACAGCCAGAGGCCAGGGGCCAGGGCTGTATGAGAGGGGGACCGCAGCCACAGGCGGCCCAGCCGCAGCAGCCCAGGGCCCAACAGCTGGTGACAGCTCAGCGGGGAGAACCACTGTGAGGCAGGAGGAGGACATAGAGAGGAGGATGAGGAAAGAGACAAGAGGTAGGGGAGAGAAATAAGAGTGAGAGGGACAGAGAAAGCAGAAGAGAGGAACAAAAAGGGATGGGGAGAGAGTGAAGGAAAGACCCAAGGAAAAGAGAAGAGATGGATGGAGAAAGACAGGAAGGAAATTCAATTCAATTCAATTTGCTCCAGCCAACACAGAGGAGACCCCTGTATGGCAGCCTTATGCCCTTAATTGGGATGTAGGGGTAAGAAAGAAGGAGTATAACTATATGCTATAACTGAAGCGTCATGATGCCCTGGGAAGTCCCACCACCCCAGGGGGCTGGGGAGAGGCTTCACAGAGAAAGGAGTGTTTGAGGTGGACCTCAAAGCAATGCTTCTCAAACTACCTGTGGTGATGGCACAAGGAGTTTTTTCTTTTCTTTTTTTAAATTTCCAGTCTGTCACTAACCAATATAAAAAAACAATAAAAATGAATTACTAGAAAAATGAAATGAAAAAAAAAAGACATACGAAATATAAGCCCCCAGTTTCTATAGTTAGATTCCACACATAAGATCCCTCTGTTGAATTGCTATAAAAGATTCTAAATGCTGACTCTCAAGTTCTGTACTGATCCTGTCATGGGCCATGAAGAAGAGCCCATGGGCCAGTGTGGTGTCACAGTCTGCAGACCACACTTTGGGCAGCACTGCTTTAAGGGATGGGCTAGATTTTGGGAAAGCATAGATAATAATAATAAGAGGAGACTTGGACCCAGCTTGTGGGGTCACGACAGAGCCCTTAAAGGATATGCAAACAATTTCTTGGTGTGAGGAGTTATAGGAGAACTGGGAGAGTAGAGTCAGAAGCCGGAAGAGTTAAGCATTTCCTACAGGGGAGTGTCAGATGCAGCAGAGATGACCTGGTGAGGCCGGAAGGCAGCCCTTGGACTTGGACAATGGGAAGTCACTGGCCCCCCCTGGAGGGCAGCAACTCAGAAGAGTACAGCAGAGGAGGGCAGGTGCAAGGGTTAAGAAGGAACCGCAGGCTGCCAGGGCGCACAACTCTCTGAGAAGTTGTCAGGAGGGCGCCTGGGTGATGAGTTGAAGGTGGAGCAGGGCTGAGAGAAAAGCTGTTTAAGGATGAGAGTGACTGTCATCATCATTACAATTACTATTTCAACACCCACAGATGGAGGGCTTGCTGTGTGCCAGGCAGTGCAGGTCTCACATGTCACTTCATCCTCAGCCCTTGGTGTGGGGGGGGGGGTCTTTTACACCCACTCAACCCATATGGAAAAGCTCACAAGGCTGAGAGTTGGAGGACTCAAATCCCAGGATGTCTGACTCTAGGGCCTGAACTTGTTATTCCAGGGAGAGGGTAGAGGATGGAGAGAGATTGGCTTGCCTGGGAATGGAGAAGCTGGGACAGATGCAGGCAGCTTTGCCTCTGGACCTGGAGAACTGCAGGGGAGGGCAGTGGGAGCCAGAGGCAGCCTCTCCATGGGAAGAGACCTGGCACAGTGAGGTTTGGGCCATGAGCTTTGGAGACAGAGGCCTGAGTTGTGGTCTTGTGCTCTGCTGCCTCCTGGCTCTGTGACCTTGACCAAGTGAATTCATAACCTCTGAGACCCAGTTTCTTTATGTGTGAAATATTACTAATCCTTACCACTGAGGGGTGTAAAAATTAAATGAGATATTGGAGTCGGCAGTGCTCAACACAGGGCCTGGCACAGAATAAGCACTCAGTCAACCTTAGTTGTTATGGAAGGGGTGGGAGCAGCTGTAGGAATAAGAGAGGACAGGATGGGGGCAGGTGAGGACAGGGAAACCTTGAGCTGTCGGGGAGGGGTCTTGGCTATCTCACCTTGCCCAGGGCGCTGGTCCAGGCCTCCAGACTGTCAGCTCCATCTGTGCCAAAATGCTGGATCCTCCCTCCGGTGAGGATAAGCTCAAAGGAAAAGGGGAACCTGGAGAGAAAGTGAGGTCAGGGAGGAGAATGGAGACCACAGAGGGAGCTTCAGGATCGGGATCAGGAAGGGAAAAGGGGAGCTCAGTGAGCATGGTACCTGTCGAGGTCACCTGGGTCAGCGGGTGGGGGGCTCACACCCAAACATACAACATCCTGGGGCTGGATGAAGCTGAGGGGTTCAGGGCTGCTTTCTGACACAAACATTTCCAGAGCCGCTCCCAGCACACACCACATTCGGGGGGGAGCTAAAGGGGAAACGGATGGTCAGCAGGCAGAAGACCTCTTTCTCCACTGTCAGAATTCCCATTTATCAGATATTTATCTATGCCAAACCCTCTGCCTATGTATGATCTCATGTAACCTTCATAACAACCCTATAAAGTGGGTATTATATTCACTTCTGTTGTGCAGATGGGGAAACTGAGGCTCAGAGTTTGAGTAGCTTGCCCAAGTCACAGGGTTAGGAAGTAGCAGAGCTGGAATTTGACCCCAACAGTCTGACTTTGAAGTGTTAACTAGGCTCTTAACTATTACCCAGTGCTGCCACCTGGCATGGTCCCTCTCTTACCCCCTGCATCCAGCCCACTCCAGGGCATGGCTCCACTTTTCTATGCCAGCCCTCTCCTCCCTGTCCCTCTGTACATTCGCTCCCACCCCAGTTTCTAACCCTGTCTTTTCCCATCCCTTGGCTCCCCCCTTACCATCCCGGCCCCTGCGAGGGGGTGGGGGTCCAGCTTTGTTGCTGATGGGACCACAGTACAGGAAGCTGCTGTAAGTGGCAGGCACTACCACCTCATTGTACACATCAGGGGCGGGGTCTGCAAGGGAAAGGAGAAGTCGTCAGGTCAGGCCAGTGCAATGGGATGGCCTGACCCCCTTGGGGAAGAGGTTGAATCGAGGAAGACAGTGGAACCCAACTCACTGGCAGCATGGCCAGGCAGAGCCCAGTGGGGCTGGACCCTCACTACCCAGATTGAAAAAGAGGATGGGATGAGGCCTCTAACCCAGCCCTTGCCCACCGCCTCTCCCCACCAGCTGGCCAACTGGCCAGTCAGCTCTGGGTAGGGGCCTCAGAGTATGGGCCTTCCTGTAAAGTCTCAGGCCCTTTGGCCGGACTCCTGGAGACCAGCCTCTTTAAGATGACCATTTCTATGATCAGACTGCCCCCAGGGAGATGAGATTTGGCCTAGGGGTTGACCCTGTCAGGGGCAGATCAGCACTAACACCTCAAACATCCAGATCCACCCCAGGCAGTGACCATCGTTGGTCATTTCATGACATCAGGAAATGGCCCCACAGGATCTTGGGAAACTGCTCAGGCTGGCCCATTGAGATGGGCTGAGTGGGGGGGTAATTTGGGCCCCTGGAAGAACTAAGGCACAGGTTGGGGCTGAGAATTCTTGGGGGAGAGAAAGGAGGCACTTGCAGGGATGACCTGGAGGCAGGAGACCAGGGAAGCTGCCATCAAGGGCTGAGGGGGACCAGGACTCCTCTCCCTCGACACAGAGGAGCTGGGTCATGTTCTTCAGCAGGTTGGGTCCTGCCACAGCTGCACACAGCGCCTGCAGGGAGGGAAGGGTCTCTGTCAGCCCCAGGACCTCTGGGGACAGTCCTCCAGTCACCAAAAGCAGCCCCCTGCCCCAAGTCTAGGCATTTCAACTCAGAGACTACTTCTCCCTGCCATCAGCCCCAACCTGTCTCTCCTACCTGGAGAAGCTGGCTATGATCTGGATACTGAGGGTGGGGCTTCCGGAAGAGACCCAGACGGTACTTCCGAGAGATGAACTCTCCCCGGGGGCCAGGGGTTGTATCTGGATGCAGCCCCTCACCTGGGGGTAGTACCCCTGCCCAGAAACGGTTGGCGCGATCATTTCCCAGGACAATGAACAACTGCAGGAAGACAAGGGGCAGAGGCAAGTGACAGGAACTCAAGAGTCCCCAGACATTCCAATCCTGTCCTTAAGCTGGACCCAAGGCCTTCTTTTGGATGCTCTCCTTCCATCCTCCCACTTTCTCCCCCTTCAGACTCCTTACCTGCACTATCTCATTACTCCAGACACTTGTGTCCAGCTTCAAGCTCTGTACCTTGGAGATGCCAGAACCCAGGGCCCGGTGCTGACCTGTTAGGGTGTGAGGGACATGTGGCATGGGTACCCTAAGCCTCCTCCCCCAGCCCCCCTCTCTCCCTGTTTCAGCTAAAGGCCCCAGCCCTCACCTGCACACTGCTTGCAGATGACCACCCCCAGATTGATAGCAGCCCAGTCTGGGCGGGAGGCCCCGCAATCCGCACAGTGCCGGTTTGCCCGATTGGACCAGATCTTCTCAGCCACCTCGTAGTCAGACAGGGTCTCGGTTACTGCTTCCTGCAGAGCAGCTGCCCAGCTCTGCCGAGCACCCCCAGACTCGGCCGTGAAGCTGAGGGGTGGACAGCCAGTCCGTGGGCATGGACACCCCCACCTGTCCCATCCCACTGGCCATTCCTGCAGGAGCCACCACAGGCCACCTCTGGGCCAGCCCAGACCCTCCTGACATCCTTGACCCCTGCTCACTGGCCTCCCATCCATGCAGACCCACTGACATCCTACTGAGGAGGCCTCTAGTCCTCTGCACCCCTATGCCTCCCTCAAGAATCTCTCCCCAAGCCTTGCCTCCTGCCAGTCTGGGCCCCACCTGAAGCAGCGATGGGGTGTGAGCAGGTCGAAGCTACGACTCTTGGTCTCCCGGACACTGCAGCCTTGCAGTTCAATGAAGCAGATCCCGATGCCCAAAGAGAAGGCCTGGCAGGGTCGGGGGTTGGCACAGTGAGGCCAGAATGGGCTAGGCCAGACCCCTTGGCCCGGGCCCGGCCCTCCTCACCTGCTCACTCTTGTACAGCGCCAGCTCTCCAGGGCTCAAGGTGGCAAACACCTTGGCCTTGTGTCCGCGCAGCTCCAGCATGCCCGTACGGAGGGGTCGGGGTGGCTGGGGGGGCCGGGGGTGGCCCAGGAGGCGCTGCTCCTTCAGGCAGGATTGTAGTGTGGAGCACCACATGTCCCGCTGAGCTGGGGGGGGACAGGGAAGCAGGTCAGCAGCTGTGTGCTCAAACAACCTCCTCGCCCCCACCCTGACCCAGTGGACCCTGGCCCTCACCCTCGCTCTCTGTGCGGAACACAAACACCCTCTGGCCAGTGATGACCTGGAACTTGTTGTCCTTGCTGCCACGGGTCATCTCAATGGCGGTCAGAGGGATCACACCCTTGGGGAAGGGGTCCTGGAGAGACAGCCTAATGACCCATGGGGACAGGAACTCGGGCCAGCACTAACTTTAATGAGATCAGCACTCATTCCACAGGCAGTGGGGTACAGCTGCTAACCTAGCTACTTTAGATGCTGACATCAGTCATGTGGTGGCACCTCCACCACCCTCCAATCCTGAACCCTCTCAGCCCTCCCTCTCCCTCTCCCTCTCCCCAGGCCCTAGATAACATCTCCCTGACCCCCACCTTATCACTGCTGAAGTACATCAGACTTCTCCCATTGAACTGCACAAAGCGCCTCTGGAAGACGTAGTTTCTGGGGAAGGGAGGGGTCAAGATCAGTGTGTGGTGGAGGCTGCATCCTGGGGGCTCCAAGGGTCTGGAAGCACTTGAGACCTGACCCCCCCTCCCCAGCCATCAGCCAGCCTCTCTGCCCGCCCTCCCCTTCCCTTCCCAGCAGCCCCACCCCTGAGGGGAGAGCTTGTCTAGCCAGCCACTGAGCAGGGGCATGGGGCGGTCTGCTGTGGAGGAGAAGCTGGCATAGGGTGAAATGAGGTCATCGCTGGTCTCCTCTGTGTCCGGGGTGGGCAGCGAGAGGGTGGAGTCCCCGGGCAGCTCAAGGCTGGCATAGCCAGCGTCCTCCCGTGCCTCTAGATCTTGCCTGCTGAGCCTTGTGGGGGCCAAGACAGAGAGGGGCACACATTAGAGCCAGCTCCCTAGACATCCCCACCCACAGCTCCTAGGAGAATGCCTGGCAGGTACTGGATCTGCTTCCTAAACAAGGGACTAGGGACGTTGGGAACCCAAAAGATTAGCATGGAGCTTCTTCCCCTAGCACACTTGGACTTTTCATTTGGAAAATTTCAGTCCCTCTCCTCTACCATTAGTATTACTTGGTGGAAAAGTTGGGGAGGGGTGTGTAGATGGCTCCCTGCCACAGTTGCCCACGTCTAATCAATAAACAAAGTTATTGTTTCTTTCTCCAAAAAGTTCTTGACTTTCTCTCCCTGGAAGAGGTTCCTATCAGTTCTCACTGGGTGATGTGAACTGCCTGTCACCTGTTTCCACACTTGCCCTCCCTCCCCCATCCATGCTCCCACCGCCCCAGAGAGCTCTTTCAAAAATGCAAATGAGGTCATTTCACTCCCGGGCATGAAACTCTGCAATAACTTCCCATTTGCACTTACAATAAATCCAGATTCCTTGCCATGGGCTGCAAGATCTTGTACGATGAGACCCACAGCTAATCCCTGACCTCATCTTTATCCCCCTTGCCCTTGCTTACCACAGTCCAGCCACATTCTCTTCCCTTTTTCAGAGCCCTTGCACATGCTCTTCCCTTTGCCTAGAACATGCTTCCTGGGCTGCTTTTTCTCATCCTTCAGGTCTTTGCTTATGCCATCTTCTCAGAAAGTCCTCTATTCTCTACCACTTTCCAGTGGTTCTTAACCTCAGCAGCACAAAATCACTGGGGAACCTTAAAACTACTGGTATAGGGCCCCATACCAGACACTTAAATTTGAACTTCTGGGAGTGGGGCCCAGGCAGCTGTAGTTTTAAAAGTTCCCCAGGCTGTAGTGCAGCTAAGAGAACCACTACTCTACCCTCTGTTTCCTACTTCACTGGGAAATTGAAGCAATCAGACAATAACCCCTCAGACTCCCAGCACCTCACCTACCCAATTACACACATACTCTGCCTTCCTCCTGTTACTATAATAAACACCTCTGTCTATAGCCAGTCCCTCCTCTGTGCACTTGATCCTATTCCTCTCGCCTATACAAGGACATTGCTCCAGACTTTCTCCCTTCTCTCTCCCCTACATCAGCTAATTTTCCCTCTCTACCAGATCATTCCTATTCACCTATAAACATACATAACATTCCATCCTATAAAAAACCCTTTCTTGACTCTACCTCCACTATCAGCAACCACTCCAACTTTCTGTTCTTCTTTGCAGAAAAACTCCTCAAAAATGTTGTCTATACGTTTCCAACTCCTCTCCTTGTGTTCTCTCTTGAGCCCACTCTGATCAAGCTTTCATCTCCCCCACTTGTCAAGGTCCCCAATGACCTCCATGCTGCGAATTCCAGAGGTCAAGTCTCAGTCCTCATCTTACTTGACCTCTCAGCAGCATTGACATGGCTGACCTCTTCCTCCTCCTTACACACTGTCTTCACTTGGCTCCTATGACATCACATTCTCCTGGTTTTCCTTCTCCTTCACTAGCCATTTCTTTTCAGCCTATTTTGCTGATTCTTCTTCTCCCAAACCTCTTGATATTGGAGTGTTCCAGCACTCTGATCTTGGCCCTCTGCTCTATCGATACTCACAGCTACACACACCCATCTAAATGCTGACAACTCACAAAGTTAGAGCTCCAGCTCAGACCTCCCCCTGTGGATGACCTATTTGCCACCTTTGATATATAATATACACCTCAAATTCAACACATCCAAAACTGAACTCCTGATCTACCCACCCCTCCTTGCTCTACGCATAGCCTTCCCCATCTCAGACCATGGCAACTCCAGGAACTTCCAACTGCTCAGAACAGTGCTGTCCAACAGAAGTCAATGCGAAAGCCACATATGTAATTTTAAATTTTCCAGTAGCCACATTATAAAAGAAACAGGTGAAATTACTTTTAATAATATATTTTATTTAACCCAACATACCCCAAACATTAACATTTTAGTATGTAATCAGTATTATATCTATGTCTGTTATATTCATCCAGTATTGCTTTTTTCATACTCAGTCTTTGAAACTTGGTATTTGTTTTACAGTTATAGTATATCTCACTCCAGACTAGCCACATTTCATGTGCTCAGTAGTCACATGTGGCTCGTGGCTACCACACTGGTCAGTGCAGGCTCAGGCTGAAACCCTTGAAGTCATTCTTGACCTCTTTTTTCTCTCATACCCAAATTTTCTAGAACAGTTTACCTTTGAAATATACCAAAATCCAGCCACTTCTCACCACCTCCACTACCGTCACCCTAGTCTGACATGTCTCGTCTAGTTTACGGCAATAACTCCGTAACTGGTCTCTGCTTCTGCTTTTGCCACCTACAGACCATTCCCAACACAGCAACCAGAGGCATTCTTAAAGTGTAAGTCAAAACCCTTCTGATTTCACTTAGAGTAAAAGTGAAAGTCCCTACGAGGTCCTGCCTGATCTGGCCCCTTTTACCTCTGACGTCGTCTCCTCCCACCCTGGCCCCTCTGTCCCAGCCCTGCTGGCCTTGGCCTTGTCACCACTCCCGGATTCCCCTGGACAGTGGCCTCCTTGAAGCCTTTATTCTGGCCACTCCCCCTGCCTGGGGCACTCTTCTCCCAAACATTGTCCTGGCTACCTCCCTCACCCCTTTCAGGTTTTTGCTCAAATGTCATCTTCTTAACACTCTGGCAACTCTTTATGAAAACTTGCAGTCCCCTCTCCCCTCACTCCATCCCAGCCCTCTTACCTTGCTCTATTTTTTTCCATGGCACTTAACACCTTTTAACACAGGATGTACCTTATGTATTATAACTATTGTTAACTGACTATCTCCCCACAAGGGCATGGATTTCTGATCTATCCCAAGTATCTACAACAATATCTGGCATGCAATAGGTGCTCAATAAAGATTTGTTAAATGAAAGAATGAAAAGCACTTCTACCTATTTTAAATTATATATCCATTTGTTTGTCTACTGTTTCATTTCCTTCTGCCCCACTGAGTCACGAGCTGCCTGAGGGGGGAACTGGGTCTGTTACATTCATCCTATATCTTGAGTACCTGGCTGGCACACAGAGGACACTCAATGCACATTTGATAAATAACTGGATACATGGCTGCCACCAGCTCAACTGTTCCTCAAGCTTCCCCTCTTCCTGCCATCACCATCCTACTGACTACTCACCTGTGTTCAGCCCTGTCCTGACAGACACCTCTGCCTTCTCTTCTATCAGGGGCCCCTGGGACCCCCACAGGCTGGACACCATAGTACAGGCAACCAGGGTCCATGATGTGCACTGGCAGGGAGAAGGATGGGGGAGACAGGGAAGAGATCAGGTGGGAGCATCTGAGGTCCTGAAGGGCACCGTCCCTCTCCCTAAACCCATGATGATCCACCTACCTGTGCCGGTTGTGGGCCTGAGGGCAGGGGTGGGGGCAGTCATCTGGGAGCTGTCTGGGGTCCTGAGGAGAAAGGTCTAGTGGTCAGTAAGGGGGAGAGGAGGCAGGACAAGCCCTCAAGCCCTGCTCCTCCCTGCCCTCACCCAGCATTGGATCCCCAGGGAGCCAACCCACTCACGTGTCCTGAGCTGTCTGTGCCACGCCTCTTAAGTCCAGGCCAAAGTAGATGGCATTGGGCATCATCTCCACAGTTTTCAAGGCTGAAGGCTGTTCAGAGGAGGAGGTGGGGAGCGGAGGGGACCTCGGGCTGGACTCCGGGCTCCTGGACACTTCTGCTCTCCCAAGGGCTGGGCTCAACCCAGGCCTCTGGATGGCGGTGGGCCCACTGAGCCCACCAAATACCGTCCTGGGCTTAGGCACAGGCTTGGGGGGCTGGGTTTGGGGGGCTGAGCTGGGGGACGGCTCCATGGCACTATCCGGTTGGGGATCCGGAGAGCCCTCGGCAGCACCCGCCTGCAGCAGGCGCAGAATGCGTTTCCGGTGCCCTGTGGCGCTGATGCCCAGCTGCCTCAGTTCCTCGTGGCCCAGGCCCTGGGCTGCACCCGCTGTAGCCAGGCCATGCCGCCGGAACGTGTCTGCATACTGCTCCAGATGCACCGTGGCCAGCCACACAGCGATGTCCAGGTCCTGAGGGGCAGCCATGGGGGCTCAGGCCATTGCTGGGGGGAGGGGCAGGGTGAAGGGGGGGCTCAGGCTGAGGTTCCCCCTCCCTGTCCCAAAGTCTGAGGCCTGGAAAGGGGGTACCAGACTCCAGTCTTCCTCCAAAGAAAAATGACCAGAGGCCTGTGATCTGGAGGCAGAGCCAACCCAGAATATCAGAAAGGGCTTTCTCATTAGAGGAGAATCCCTTCATTGCAGGTGAGGAAACTGAGGCCCAGAGAGGAGAAGAGGCCCAGGCTCACAGCAAGTTGGTGGTAGTACTGCCCCCAAGCTCCTGCCCACCCTGGGTCTGGGTCAAAGTTCTGCCTCTGCGTTACTGCACATTCAACTAAGTAAGCATGAGACAAGACGCTGGAACTCTGCAAGGGCAGGGGGGAGGGGGATAGTGGGGAGGAGCAGGCCTATGATATGGCCTGATCCCGCTGTGGCATAAGGTGGGAACAAGGGCAGCTGCGGCATAGGAGGAGGGAGGAGGTGCAGATTCCCCTCCCATTGGTTTCCAGAGCTGAGGTACAGGCTGGCCCTCCTAATCCTGGTCATTCCCAGTTCCTCCTCCTCTTCCACCTATTGTCTCTGCTCAGACTTCCTTCCTGTCCCTCCAACTCTGGCCACCCCCACATCCTGCCTGCCTTGGTCAGGCTTCCCAGAGAGCTTTAACTAGTCCCAGCATGGGGGATCCAGGCCCTGGGCAGAGACCTCTGGGGGAGCAGGATGGGGTAGAGAACTGGGCCAGAGAAGTGAGGGACCAGAGGCCAGGGCTACTGCAGGGTCTTCACTCTCCACCCACCTGCATGTTCACACACATGTGTGCACATGTGAGCACCCACCCACCCTATAGGGACTCAGCAGTGTGAAATGACATCCTCCTACCTCTGCTTTCTCCAAGCCTTCCTTTTATCCTTGGGCTCAGGTCTCTGATGCTCTGTCCCATCGGGCCAGCCTGACCCTGACCTTGGTCTATTCCCTGGACCTATCTCTGATTCTGTCTCCCATGAGTTTTATCTCTGCCTTGGCCCTGTCTCTACCCTATTCCATCTCCATCTCTACCTCTAAATCCATCTTTGTCTCTCCTTGTTTAGCTCTCTGTCATTAAGCTTCTCGAATGCCTCAGTCTCCAATTTAAACTAGTTTTTTAGTTGTATCTGTGTCGCTAGCCACCTCTGACTCTAGATTTCTGTCTCTCCGCCTCTGCCTGCACGCTCTCTCTCCCTGTCTCAGCTCTCTCCCTTTTTCTCCTACGGTGTCCTGACCAGCACTCCCTCTTGCCCCAGCATCAGTTCTGACCTCTCTGTCTCTCTGCGGCTGGGCCCCATCCCCAAGCTAGGGCCCCGGGTCTGTGCCTCGGGCCCTGACTCAGAGCCCAGTTTCCCGGTGACTCAGGCCCGGCCCGAGGGCACGGGACTGGGAACCAGGAGGTGCATCGGGCAGGAGTGCTGGGGGCGGGCCGGGCAGCGCGGGGCAGCGCGGGCTGCGACGAGGGAGGAGGATGGAGGGAGGGGGCAGAGGCCGGGCAACCGCAGGGAGGGGCGGGTCGCGGCGGGGAGGGGAGGGGGAGGCCGCCGGAGCGGAGGGGGCCTGGGATCCCACGAAGGCCCACGAGGAGGTGATGGGGAGGAGTCTGGGAAGCCCGGGCCCGGGGGCGCGGGGGTCCTCACCTCACTACGCGGCGCCGTCCGCTCCCCAGTGCTCGCAGCGCTGTCCGAAGCTCCGGGTCCCGCCGCGCCGGCCCCGCCTCCCCTCAGCCCTCCCCCGACGGGGCCAGCCCCGCCCCGCCCGGCCTGTTCCCTCCGCGGGGCCCCGGCCACCCCTTGTGCAAGCGCCGGCCTTCAAAAGGCTTGGGCTCCTTACCCAACCACAGAGCTTATCTCGGGGCCTGGCCCGCTCTGCCCTCTTGGGGGCCGAGAAAGGGACCGGAACAGGACTGGAGGCGAGACAGCCTTCCAGAGAGGGACAAAGAAGCAGAGACCAGAACGGAGATAGGGACGGGGGGGGGGGGGGGGGGGGGGCAACCAGAGGGGAAAGGAGAGCGCTGCGGAGGACGGCTTTGCTTCTCCTCCGCTCTTCCCTCCCCGTCCTGCCAAAAGTGGGGGCAAAGGGGCCGGGCCCTAAGCCCCCAGTGCACCTCTCCCACGGCAGCTGGACCCTGACACCCAGTTCATGGGGGAACGGAAGCCGGCATCCTGAAGTCACGGATAGCCGCAGCCTTCAGGGCTGGGGAGACCTTCGGGAGCCCAGCGATCTGACCTGGGGGAACAGGGGCAGCGGCTCAGCAGAGGAGTCCCCATCTGCTTCTCCCTTCCAAGGGACCGGCCTAGATTTCTTCCCAGGGATGAAGGTCAGCAAGGCAACGCCCCTACTCCCAAACCAGGGTTTGGGACAGCCTTTTTTGAGGATAAGTCTGGCGCCCTACAAGCACAGTAACCCAGCAGGCAGCCTGTTCATCCTTGGGTGAAGTGCCTTCTCCCCATCCTCCTACTGCAATTTTTTGCGTGGGGGGGGGTTGTGGGGGCGTAGGGGGGCGCTGAGGAGAAGTGGCTCCCTGGATCTTGCCAGGAGCCCCAGTCTTGGAGCCTGTCCCCCAGAGCCTGAGGCACTTCCCTCTCTAGAGCTGGGCTGGCCTTCATGGGGTGGGGTGGGGGGGCTGCCGCTGGCCGGCTGTGTTTTCCTGTTTGTATGAGAGGAAGTTGGCTGTGAGTCAGCAGACACAGGAACTGTCAGTAGCTAGGGGAAGACCCCTGCCTCAGGGAAAGGCAAGGGGAGTGTAGGGAAGTGGCCCCCACCTCTCCCAGCTGCCCCAGCTTGGAGAGGGACTGGCCATTCAGCCTCCTGGAGCCCTTCTCTCAGAGAAAGAGAATGATAATAATAATTAATAATTAAAATGATCATAATAATAGCTACCAATTATTGAGAGCTGACTATGTCCCAGGCCCTGTGCAAACATTGCTTTGCAAATTTCTATTAATTCTCACAACCACCCCTAAGACAGGGAATTTTATCACCTCTATTTTACAGGTAAGGAGACATTTTTTTGGCTAGGAATTGTGGGGCCAGGAGAATGCTCCTCACAGACCTTCAACTATAAGGAATGAAAATTGACCAAGGGCCTCAGCTGCTTCTCTCTGAAATCCATCCGCTTCTACTCTAAGGCCAGATTCCCACTGGGCTGCCCCCAGGTAGTGACTAAGCTCAGCAGAGATCCAAAGGCAGGCCCATTTCTGGGAAATAGGCCTGGGACTCCTCTGATAGCTGATGTTGGCTCAAGAATTCCCCCATGGCCTTGCTGAACTTTCCTTCTACTGCATAGTGGTCTAGGATGCTTCCTCCCAACATTCCTTCCTTCCCTCTCTCCTTCATAGCTCTCCCCATCCCTTGTTCCCGTCTTCTTTCACAGGCATTTCCCTTAATCAAATCCTTCCACATTTCATCCTGCCTTGGCAGCTTCTTCTTGGAGGACTCAGAATAACCCAGCAAGAGAGGGAGTAGGGTAAATTAGTACAGGGCACAGGGAGCTTGCAGGGATGGGTGCTGGGGGGTCCCAGTCAGGGGCCAGATGTAAGAGTTCTGAACCTTTTTTATGTCATGTTCCCCTTTGGCAATCTGGTCAAGCCTATGGACTCAGTCTCAGACTAATGTTTTAAAATGCATAGAAAGAAATATGTAGGATTACAAAGGAAACCAATTATATTGCAATGCAGTTATAAAACTATTTTAATGTGATATAGTAATATATGTGCTTCTTTATTAATGCTTTAAATAAGATCTAGCAGTAGGTTGATACCTCACATAATTCTGAGGCAGTGATAAGCATAAACTATATTTCAAAATATCTCAAAACTGTAATATGAGACAAAAATATATGTGATTTCTACTGGTGACAAAGCCATAGGTATGGCTAATATGACTGGTTTGTTGCTGCTGTCATTACTGAAGAAAAATGCTAAATTTCAGCTAGAGATTAGTGAAAATAATGTTATTTATTTTTTTGTGTGTGGGGAATACCAGCCCTGAGCTAACATCCATCGCCAATCCTCCCCTTTTTGCTGAGGAAGACTGGCCCTGGGCTAACATCCGTGCCCATCTTCCTCCACTTTATATGGGAGGCCGCCACAGCGTGGCTGACAGGCAGTGCGTCGGCGGGCGCCCGGGATCTGAACTGGCGAACCCCGGGCTGCCAAGCGCGAACTGAACCGCTGCGCCACCGGGCGGCCCCAAAAAATGTAATTTTTTTCCCATCCAAGTTCAGTGTCTCCAAGTTGAGGACCCTTGAGCCAGAGAGTCAGGGCAGAGCCACAGACCTAGCTCCTCCCCTCAGACCCCACTTCCCCTCTCTGGCTCAACATCAACATTCTGGGGCAGGGGAGCCTCTGGTCCTTGGGTTGTATCTTCCTTCTCTCTTTCTCCCTGACTCTGTTTCTGTTTCTCTTTTCTCTGTCTCTGCCTCTCTCCACCCCTCGCCCCTCCCATCTACTTCTCTTCCTTTTTCTGTTTCTTTTCTTCTCTGTCTTCCTCTGAGTGTATTTCTATCTTTCTTCACTCTGAATCTTTTTGTGGTTTTCTCTTTGTGTCTATCTCTCTTTCTGCCTCTGTGTGTCTCTGTCTCTGTCTCTATGTACCTGTGCCTGTGTCTCTCTGTGTCCCCGTAATCTGTCGCCGAGGGGACAGGGCAGACTCGGGATTCCTGTAGCTTGAGAACAGTGGGGCAAAGAGAACTCTTTGATTCTAGCGTCATTGGGAGCTGGAAGAGGGGATGTCCCTGGATCTTGGGGCCTGGTCAGGGAGGCACAGGTCTTTCCTTCCCCACCCCCTCTTCCATTCTCAGCCTTCTAAAGGGCAGAAACAGATCAAGACAGAGATGAGTGAGAATGAAGGAAGGGATGAAAGCATCCCAGGCTTTGGAAGACAAGGGCTGAGGCCTCTGTGACCCTGAACTTGGGTTCAGTGGATCTTTCCCCAAACTCCACTCTGTGAAGTCTCGGTCCAGGAATGCAGGTGCTGAGGCTGTCCTCTGCCCTGCCCCATGCCTTGGGGAGGGGGCGGGGAGCACCGAACAGGTCCGCTGTGAGGGCACAGGAACTCACTGAGTAAGCCTGCATGAGGTGTCAGCCTTGACCCCTGATGGATGGGCATAAAGGAGGGCAGTGGGCTCAAGGAAGGGGAACATGGAGTTCCGGGGTTGATCTTTTCTCCGAATGTTTAAGAATGGGGTAGAGCAGCAAGTCAACTCTTTCCTTAGGGGGTGTATGCCTCCCAGGATGATTTGGACACGGGGAGGGCTGTTGGGCTGAGAAACAGGGAACAGAGAGCGCTCACGAAGTGTCCTGAAAGAGCTGATGGCATCCTAGGAAAAGAGAGCAAGGAGAATGGTAGTGTGTGAGGTGAATCAGTTCACAGGAAGGAGAGTGAGACTGCATGGGTGGCTAGTGTCCCTCCGAGGGGCTTCTTCCCTGGGAGGCTGTCTTGAGTCTCAGACTTCCTTCATCCTTACTGTCCAAGGAGTCCACCTGTAGCAAGGTCAGCAATGCCAGGCTGAGCTAGGTAACTCACTTTACTCCAGGGACAGCCGTGGCTGGTGAACTGAGCTCAGCTGCCATGTCCTTCAGTCATCTGTGACTCCTTCAGGGGCTGGTTGGCAAAGGGTACTAGGAATGGACCCTCTCCAAACCTTAACCCTGGACCTCCCTAGTTCACCCTAGCAAGAGAGACTGCAATATTGACCACCATCATCTGATCTCCCTGCTCTGGTCTAATCCAAATATAAGCTGCATGGAGCCACAGTTTAAAAATAAGGTACAGTCCACAAACCAAGAAGAATGAACAGGTTCTCCAATGTTTCATCTCTCAAAGACCTTATAACCTACTGCAACACTGCTGTGTGGCTCACAAACCTCCATTGTCTGAGACTGCTCCCTCCTCGATACCCCATCTCCCCAAGTCTCTCCCTCAGTCAGCCCAGTCTTTCTCTCTCCCATACTTTTTCTTGTGCAGTTTGATTCAGCCTCTTTGACATATTGCAGGGAGTGGGGAGTAAGAAGAACCGTGACATTAGTAAATCTTAACCCTAACACACGGGACAAAATGGGCACGAGTAAGCAGAGGAAGGGGCAGAACCAAACAACGGGAGGTACAGAAGGGAATTTTCCAATCTCCCCTTCCATGTCTCTCTTGGCTCCCCCCCCACCCAAATCATGGGCTACTATCACTTAGGGAGCCATTTTGTTCCCCGAAAGGGAATGGTATGATGTAGTAATTAAGAGCAAGGTCTCTAAAGTCAAATCCTGACCCCACCTCTACAAGCTGTGTGACCTGAGCAAGTTACTTAATTTCTCTGTGCCTCAGTTTCCTTTTCTGCAAAATGGAGATGATCACAGTGCCTCCCTCACAGGGTTGTTGTGAAGATTGATCCATGGAAATATATGGATATGTGGAAAGGGCCTGATGCACGATAAGTGCTCAATAAGTGTTTCCCATTCCTTGTTACTACATTGACCAGTCACTTCCATGGTGATTCTGGATTAAAACCAGTTGGCCTGTTACCCCATCACTCTTGTACATCCCATGATCTTGTTTTAGTCAATCATCCTATGGCATCCTATTGTCAAATGAGACCACATGGCACTCCTTGTACTTCTACCCAGTTGTCGTCTTGTCAGTTCCACCACTTTCATTACTCCTCATCCAATTTCCTGTCACCCCTGCAACTCCTGATCACGTCCATTGTCTCCAGGGGCCTCCAGATCTCACTCCTTCCCCTACCTTCCCTCTCTGGGTGGTAGAGACACAGCGATCACCCACATTTGGTCCTGATGAGATGGGTCAGTTGGGGTGGGGGTGGCTCTGAGGAGCATGCTTTTTACAGGAAGGAACACTTCCATTTTATTTATTTCTCATATTTTTATTTAGCATCTCTTCTGGACTAACCACTGCTCAAGAGTTTAGAGATACAACAATGAGCAGAAATAGACTATGGAGAGCATGGTCTGCTAGGGGAGTGAGACATTTATCAAAGAACCCCAAAATAAATGTTTCCTTACAAACTGAGGTGAGTGTTCTGAAAGGAAGCCCTATAAGAACATGGAACAGAGGAAGCTGACCTGGCCTGGGGGTCTGGGAAGGCTTCTCCAGGAAGCTGTGCTTAAACTGAGATCAGAAAGATGGGCAGGAGTTAATTGGGGGTAGGAGGGAGCGTGTTCTAGGCCGAGTAGTTCTTGGTTAGGATTTGGTCTCCGTTCCAAGAAGAGTTTAAGCATGGGGTGATAGGTTCAGACTTAGATTTTAGGAAGATGGCTGCATGGAGACTGGTTAGGATCAGCACAGCCCTCCCTACTCCCAGTTTCTCTGGCCTGAGGACTTTGCCATCTCCCCACCCACACTACCTGCCCCCCCAGTTTTCCTCCCCTCCCCACTGCCCTTCTCACATTTTTGTGAGGATGAGGTCATCATGGGGGAGGGGAGGGAGTTCCAGGCCTCTAAGCCTCCTTTATCCTGGAGGGCTGGGGCAGCCTTGAGGAGGGGGGAAGGGAGGAACAAACACAGAACACCCTCCTTCCCCCATTCCCACCCCTGAAACCAGAGCCCTGTCTCCTTCCACCGCAGGCTGTTGACACAAGCTGTATCTATGAGAAGATATTTTTATGCAGTTTTACTGCAAGACATCTTATGAAGGGCATCTTGTCCTCCGCCACCACTGATTCCCCTTGGGGGCTTTGGACAGGGTACTCCCTCTTTAGGTCTCAGTTTCCCTGATGCATAAAATTAATGGGCAGGGAAGTAATGTTCGGCATGGTGACTATAGTTAATACTGTATTGTATCCTTGAAATTTGCTGTGAGAGTAGATCTTAAATCTTCTCACCACACACAAAAATATGGTAACTCTGTGAGGTGATGATGTGTTAACTAAGTTGGTTGTGGTAATCATTTCACAATACATATGTATATCAAATCATCATGTTGGATACTTTAAATTCATACAATTTTATTTGTCAATTACGCCTCAATAAAGCCGGAAATTTTTTTGTGTGTGTGTGTGTGAGGAAGACCAGCCCCGAGCTAACATCCGTCGCCAATCTTCCTCTTTTTTGCCGAGGAAGACTGGCCCTGGGCTAACATCCATGCCCATCTTCCTCTACTTTATATGGGACGCCGCGACGGCACGGCTGATGAGCAGTGCATCGGCGGGTGCCTGGGATCTGAACCTGCAAACCCCGGGCTGCCAAGCGCGGACTAAACTGCTGCGCCACCGGGCATCCCTGGAATTTTTTTTTTTTAAGTTAATGGGCAGCACTGTCCAATAGAACCTTCTGCAATGATGGACATGTTCTATATCTGTGCTGTCTAACAGCCACATGTAGCCACTAGCCATATGTAGCCATTGAGACTTTGAAATGTGGCTGGTGAGCCAGGGAGCCGAATTATTTTATTTTATTGTAATTAATTTAAACTGAAATAGCCACATGTAGCTAGTGGCTACCAGACTGAACAGCACAGGCAGATCTTAAACTTTTATGAGCAACTGATGACAGTTATGGACCACTCCTTAGAAAAATATCCATGCATTCTATCATAGATTGTCCCCTCCAGTCCCATTTGTGTATCCCAGGCAGGTGGGCTGACTGCCTGGGGCTCAGGTCCCTCTACTCTGCCCCTCTTTCTGCCTTGAAAATGCAGGAAAAGTGGGCCTTGCCTGGGGGTAGAGTGACTGGGATGACCCCAGGAAGGAGCAGACCACAGTTTGAAGCCCAGGACTTCTGCCCCCAGCCTGGTGCACTCCCCACACGTCTAAAGAAAGGCAGGATGGGTGCAAGGGTGACCTTAGGGACATTTGCTCTCTTCTCAGTCTCTACCGGAACTTCCTCCTGCCCTGCCTCCCTGCAAACCACCAAATTGCTGCTGGGCCGGTCCCTCTTGGGGTGCACACCTCCACTGGAGTGTCAGCTCTGCTCTGGAGGGGGTTGTGCCATGGGCCTGCAGTGTTTATGACCTGGGGGATTTGGAGTAGCCAGAGGGTAGGAGACCTAGACCAGGAGGGGGGTCCTACAGCCCCAGTCCAGCCCCCACTTGGCCTCCTTGCCCTGAAAATGGAGCCATCAGGGTTTGCTGCTCTGGACCTTCTGCCTGCTGCTGCCTCCTCCTGCCCCCAGCACCACCCGCTCTGTCCAGATGTTTTCACTGTCCAGATCATCTGAGAGCCAGTCACTGCTCCCACCCAGGAATATGGAGGTCTGAGGGGGCTCAGAGGCACTTACTCCCAGCCCTGCATGCACAGGTGTGTCCACTCAAGTGTGGGAGGGAATATTGTCCTCCCTTCTCACCTCCAGGATCCAGCCACTCCTTCCCAGAAAACTCCCTGCACAGACCCATTTACAGGGGACAACTTTCACTGGGACTTAACTTTCTACCCTCTGTTCTCCTCTCCCTCCTTCCCGCCCCTGCCTGCTCTCTCCTCCCTCATCTCTCAGATGTCTACCCCCATTGTCCCCCATCTGGAAAGTAGTTGGTTGGTTCCTGTCCCCTTGAGGTCTCTATTTCTTTGGCTTCAGCAGTGGTGCTGGAGTGGTCAGACTCAGGGGCCAGCAGTGACCATGGTGTGGGACACACAGTGGGAGAGAGCTCTCAGAAACCCCTTGTCTTAGGTCCTCTAGCAGCAGAGCCTGTGCCCAGGATTCAGGTGAAAGCCCAGGGGCTGCAGGTGAGGAAAAGGGAAATATGTGCAGGGAAGATGAAGGCAAGGTGGGGCGGTGCCTTACTGTCCCAGCTGCACTTCCAATGGGCCACAGAAAGACACTGCAGGCTGCTCAGCTGGTGTGTGCTCAGCATGTGGTGGGACTTCTCCAGAAGGCTGTAAGGAGGACACATACCTCGGAGTAGCCCACAGCTCCCACCTACAACCTATCCCGTGGGTCAAGGTTCACCCCAAGCTTCTGGGTTCTGTCATCCAGCCCTTGGTGGCACTTGGAAACCAGATCCCACACTGCACAGTGTGGCCTTTCATCTAAGCCTGAAAGTGGAGGGGTAACGTCAAAGAGAGCAAGGAGGTATCAAGGCATTTGAGAAGAAAGGTTTGTGTCTCAATACTGTCCACCCTTCGTGCCACTGAGATCCACTCATGCCCTCCCATTAAATCTGACTTCCATACTGCACCATGGGGCCTCTGATTTGTTTCCATGAGAACAAAGTTGTCATTACTTTTTCCTCAAAAATGGAGGTACAGTCCCCTGTGAACAAGTCCCCTTCAAGATAGTGCTAGATGTGATCTCGAGGAAGATAAAGTCAGGAGGGTTAATGAAGTAGCCACAGCCCCACTGCTGGAGCTGGTCCTGAGTCCATAATTGACATCACCTCCCTCCTTCTCTTACGCTTAGCTAGCCCTTTGCAGATCTGGGCTACTTGCCTGATGAGATCATACAGACTTTCATCCCTGAGAGCTCTGATCCCTTGGTTGCCTGCACTTTTGGGATTGTCATTGTTGAGGTTGTCCATTGTCAATTACTACCGGGTGGGAGGTTCTAAGAGATGCCCAGTGAATCCCCTGGCTTGGTCCAGACAGACCCTTCCCTACCTTCATTCATTGTATCTGCATGCATTCTATCTACAGCCCTGGTTCCTCATGGCCATCAGCATCAATGACCTTGACCACTAAGTACTGTCCTTTTTTGCTATTGGTCCACTGGCATGAGGAGCTGAAGGTGGCCAGATGGCAGTCACAGCTTCCAGTTTAGTGGAAACATTACTGTGTTCCCTGGTGTAAGTTCTGCCTCCCTGGGAACCAGGACCTCTAACTGGCAGAGCCTAAAGTGTTGGGGACAGGAAGTAAAAAGTGTGCAAATCTGAGAGTGAGATGGGCCACTTCCACTTCCACATTGATTCTGGGACCTGTAATTTCCAGGTATAGGGGACACAGTGCTCTTCAAAACAAATACCACGTCAAGGAGTTCAGGGCCCAAACCCACAGGCGTCTTGCCGCATCTTCTGAGCATTCAACAGGCTGCTCCGCCGCTCCGCCAGGCCGACTGCTTCTGGGTGATGAGGTACAACCGAGTTAGACCAATGGATCTGTTGCTCACCATCACATTATTGCCTTATACCACATACAAAAATTAGCTCAAAAACGATCAGAGACCTCAGTGTCAGAGCTGAGAGTGTAAAAGTCTTAGATGACCCCATTATAGTACCTTCTTTGTGGAGGCACTGTGGACAAGGAAGACAAGCCCAAATCCAAGCACACATTGGTTCATCAGGACAAATCACTGTCCCCTCCAGGGTGGAAGGAAGGGGTTAAGTGCAATCCACCTGCCATGAGGGGCTTGGCTGGTCTTCCAAGGAACAGAGACATACTAAGCACTCGGCTGGCATAGGTCTTGCTATAAGCAGGCTGAGCCCTCAGAGTGTCGAACTAGCTCAGCCTTGCTGAGGGGAGCCCATGCTGCTGGGTCCATGCCTTGCCTCCATCCCTGGCACCATGACCACTCTGTTCCAGGGCTCTTGTGCAGGCATTTGGGGTGGAGGAAGAGAGCCACTCACCTGATGAATCATTCTGTCTGCCTTGTTGAGAGCCTCTTAACAAAGGATACTCTGCAGGGTGTTTACTTGAGATCTGGAAGCTTGCACACTTGGTGCCCACTCCAAGAAGTCTGTCCACCCACCTTTCCCTAGCCCTCTATGTAACTTATCTTGGTCTTGTTCTTTCCAGGTTCCTGACCAGCCAGCCAAGCCATTCACTACTTCCCAGGAGTCAGAGACTATCCACACCTCAGGCCACCTCTTCTAGACAAAGCTGATGACCAAGTGTACTGCTCAAAGCTTTGCACATTGGGTGGAAATTCCCTTCACCACTGTCCTTTAGGGTCACCCCGAGAGGGCTGTAATGTGGCAGCAGTGCACTTCCACCTCTCACCAACATATCACACTAATCATCTGGGAACCAGGCCTGAGTCCCTTTCTTGTCTATCAGGTGGTCACAGAGAATCTGAGAAGCCACACGAGGTTTGTGACCCAGTATCCCCCTCCATTCCTATCTGCCTGTGACTTTCTCTCTATTCCTGACTCATTGGGAAGTGGCCCCTCATTCTCCTGGCCTACAATCTCACTTCACCCCCTGTCAGACCAGGCCAGATGGGAGCTGGGATGCTACTTCCTCCTGGGCCTTGTGGGTAGGGTGCTGCCTTCCCAGGGCCTTAACCTCCTCACAGCAGTTAACAATATGATGATAAGATCAACAATAGCTCCCGCTGATTAAGTGCTTCTCATGTGCCAGGCAGTGTGCTAAAAAGTAGGGCCACAACCAGGGCGAAAAGAATGAGGAGCCTAGGACACAAATTTTAAGGAGGTCTCAGTGTCATGCAAGACCCAAGTCCTTAAATTTTGCACTCCAGACATCTCACTTGCTTTTCCCTAGTCCCGACTCTACTAATAAGCTCTCACCATCGAAGTTTCTTTCTTTCTTTTTTTGGAGGAGGATTGGCCCTGCACTAACATCTGTTGCCGATCTTCCTCTTTTTCCTCCCCAAAGCTCCAGTAGATGGGTGTACATGGGACGCTGCTTCAGCTTGGCTTGATGAGCGGCCCGTCTGTCGGCGCCCAGGATCTGAACCCGCGAACCCCGGGCCCCAAAGCCGAACACGCGAACTTAACTGCTATGCCAACCGGCTGGCCCCACTAATAAGCTCTTAATATGTATTATCTCCTTTCATTCTCACAAGTCAATATTATTGCCCCCATTTCACAGATGAGGAAACTGATTCAGGGGTTAATTTGCCAAAGTCACACTGGTAGTAACTGGCACAGCCATGTTTTTCTGACTTTTAGGCTTAAGTTCTTCCCCTCTCAGCTGTAATTAGTCCATCGTAGCCTGGCCTGAGCTCCGTGGGAAGCTCCCTGCTAGTGATCCTCCGGAAAATCGCAATTCCCAGGCCCACTCAGACAGCGGGCTGTAGGACCGGATTCCACCACGTGCTCCGCCACCCCCCCCCCCCGCCCCGTACCCCCGCACCCCCGCACAGAAGAAGCAGGCACGGGTTTTGTGAAGGCAGCCGGGAAGAAGGGGCTGTGCCAGAGCAGGCAGGAAGGGGGGGGCGCTTCTCCGCCTATGTCCACTAGATGGCGCCCCAACACTGAGCCACTGAGCTCCGGCGGCCGAGTGGGCGGCCCCCCAGCAGGGAGACGCAGTGCAAGGCCCTCTCCTTTCCTCCGGCCAGCCTTCCCAGGACTCTGGGTTGGGGGCTTCCGACCCACGCTTGAGCCTCGGCTTTCCTCCCGAGCGCTGACCACTGACCCAGGTCCTAAACCCTCCTCTGCCCTCCCCAATATCTGAATCCTCCACCCCCTTCCTACTGCCCTCAGGGTGAGGAGGCTTCCCTGGGCACATGGGAGAGAATCTTCCTGTTTCCCCCTAGAAACTGTCTCTTAGTGCCCAGCTCTTCCCAGTGCCTCCACAGCAAAGCCTCTTCCCTCCGTTCCCTTCCCGAATTCCCCAGGCCCTCCCGTCACTCCCACCCTCTCAGCTTCTGCCAGTCTTCCGAGGCAGGGACCATTAAGGCCGATTCCACAGATTTGGTGATGCAAATACATGCAAATATATGCAAATAGCCATGTAAAGAAGGCTTGCCACTGTGGTTCTAAGTGGCTGTCACAGCTTCTCTGACACCTGTTCTGAGAGACAGCTGCCCTGCCCCCTCCTGCTCAGGCATCTATCTGCTATTTGCCCCCTTCTCCTCCAAGACTGGCTTCTGGCCCCCTTCCTTTCAGGGACCCTGGCTGGTTTCTGGTTACAAAGAACCCATGGGGGTCTTCTCTCCAAACTACCTAGAAGGGGCAAGGAGAGAGGCACATCTTATTGGGCACAGACCTTGGCATCTGAAAATTACACTATTTCCTGGCTGTGTGGCCTTGGAAAAGCAGTTTACTTCTCTGAGCCTCAGTTTCATCATCAGCAGAATGGGAATAATGATAGTATTCACTCATAAGGCTGTTGTAGAGATTCCACACGGTGATACTACATGTAAAGTGCTTAGCATGTAAAATGCCTTTGAACATAGGAATCACATTAGTTATTAACATTATGATTATCATTGACCCTGCTGGTCATCATACTCTGAGGGCTCCCGGCTTGGAGACAGGTAGGCAGATGGACACAGCTCAGGCCTGTGCACATGTGGACCCCTCCCTGTGCATGCATGTGCACACACGCGTGCACAGCTGACAGCCTCATGCACTGGCGGGCACATGCTCGGGTACACACACATTCAGAAACACACACAGGAGGAGGCTGTGGGAGGTGGAATCTGAGTCATCGAGACCAGAGCTGTGGGTGGTGCTTTTGTCCTGATTTCCGGGGCTCCGTGCTCCATTTCGAACAAGGAAATGTATGGGGGTTGGCACAGCCAAGCCTCTACCTGAAGGGCCAGTTGTATGGGCCCCTTTCTTGCATCAGCCCCCTCCCCAGGCCTGCTGTCATCCTGGTCCAAGCCCAGCCCCGTGTCATATGGGCTTCTCCTTCCTCTGACCTTGCCCTCAGCTCCACTAAGTCCCCACGGGTGGGGCAGGGCAGGGCCACTGGGGCCTTGACATCATAGCACAGGCCTTCAATGACATCATAGAGCAGGTGGTGCCTGCTCCCTAGAGCTTGTCCTAGGAATTTGGTGAGTGTAGGGGGAAGGAGATCTGAGGGAGGTGGCACATGGTGGTAAAGAGCCCTTAATTAAGGAGGTAGACCCAAGTTCAAGTAAGTCCTGGCTGTGTGTGACCTTTTGTAGTTTCCTTAACATCTTTGGGTCTCAATTTCTTTACCAGTAGAACGAAGTCAGCCATACCTAACTCAGAGGCGTTTGTGACTTTTCAATGAGATAATGCAACACGTACTTCTTTCAGTGCCGCGTGGACTGAATGTTCATATTTGGCCATCACTTGGAATGATGCTTATTGACGGTGAGAGCAGATCCTCTGGGCAGCTCCACCCTCAGCAGTTTCATCTCATTCCCCGGAGCTGCCCCTCCTCCCACACCACTCAGGCCAGGAGGGAAGAAGGGGGGCAGGGCTCCCTGGTACTCGGGGTCTCAGAGGGCCACCTCCTAGGTCAGTGTGGGCTGGGATATCAACAGGTACACGCGTGTGTCTCAGGAGACAGGTTCAACTTGACTGGGAGATGGGACAGAGTCTTGACAGTTCTTTCCTTGAAAGGAAAGACACTGCCATTTACTGTGCACCTACTGTGCACCTGGCGTCAAGCTGGGTGCTGCTCCCCGTGAGCTCCCTTCCCTCTCACAACAGCCCTGTGAAATAGGTACTAGTATCCCCAGTGTACAAGCCAAAAAGAAAATGAGTGACTTGCCCAAGGCACACAATGGGTAAAGAGAGAAACTGGGATTCAAAACGACTCCCACGCCACGCTCTCTACCCTACCCATGTATTAGTGGTTTTGACTGATTCGTGTGGACTCCATGGACCTGGCATTAGGGAGCATCTGTTCCTAGGATGTGCATGGGGTGGGAGTCTCTATTTCTTGGGTCAGTCTCTTGAGAGCCTCATGGGCAACGGCTGAGCTGGTGTGAGCTAGTTAATCTACTGGAAGTGTCCCCAGGTGTCGTGTACTTGGCTCCCAGCCAGCAGTTACATGACCTCAGGGAAGGGACACAGGTGCATGGGACACAGGTGCATGGAGGTAGGGGGTGGGGTGGGCGCAGCCTAGACACTGGCTGAAGGCTCAGTCCTGTGCCAGTGGTGGGTGGGGAGGGGGAAGCAGCAGATGGACAGGGTCGGGCGGGGGCAGGGATGCTGAGTTGGCTCTGAAGCCCAAGGTGACTCAAGAATCTGCCAGGAAGAGGAAAATGTGAAGAAGAAGAAAGGAAAAGAGGGGAGGTGAGCTGTAGTGAAGGAGATATTGAGGCAGCCCGGGGAGAAGACAGTGGGGTCAGGGTGGTTGACAGAATGGTTAGGCGTGCAGGCTTGGGGGTCAGATGACACACGCTTCTAGCCTGACTCCAACGACACAAACTGTCCCTTAGTTTCCTCACCTGCAAACCAGGGTGTGAATAGTGCCTACCCCTAGCACCTCTAGTCCTCCACCACTAGAACCTGAACTTCATTTTGGCCTAGCTGCCAAGTAACCAGCCACAAGGCTTTTGTGACTTTTCAGTGAGATAATGCAACACGTACTTCTTTCAGTACCGTGTGGACTGAATGTTCATATGTGGCCATCACTTGGAATGATGCTTATTGACGGTGAGAGCAGATCCTCTGGGCAGCTCCACCCTCTATTGGGCCCAGAAGGGCCAGCTTTGGAAGGCTCCAGGGGCTGGCTTCCCACCCCAGTCTAACCACATACTCATTTTTTTTTGTCCAAGCAATGGTCATCTTTTCCTCTGGCCCCAGGTCTATAGGCCTGCATAGTAGGGCCTCCAAGAATATTCACTGAAAAGATGAAATGAACAATACATGTCAAGTGGCTGGTACATTGTTCAATAATTGCACCTTAGCTGATTTAACATCAGCAAATATTTCTGGAGCATCCACCCTGTGCTTAGCAAATAAGACCCAGTCTCTACCCTCATGATCTCATGAATCAGTGGGTGAAGAGTTTAAGGTGGCAATGTGTGTTACTGGGGTGACTTCAGGGGCGGTCCCAAACAAAGGCCCAGAGGAAAAGGTGGCCAATGCTTGGAGGAAAAAAAAGTGTGTGGTTAGGATGGGTTGGGGAGCTGGCCCCTGGAGCCTTCTGAAACAGGCCCTTCCTGGCCCCTGCAGTGATTAAGGTCCTTGTGGCTGGTTACTCAGCAGCCAAGCCGGAAGAGAAAGCCCGTAATTAACAAGCTGGCACTCACACAACCACATGTCAGCATGCCCAAGTGCTGGGATAGCTGTCTGTCAGTCGTAGCTGCTGGTGGATTTTTTTAGACAGCTGGGCTCAAGCCGGGAAATGAATATAAGTTACATTTCTATGCATCGTTGTTCGTAGTGGTAAAAAAAATTAATCAGTGACATAGCTGTGACACATACTCATTTAAGAGTCTACAGAGAAATGTTCATTTGTCAGAGGCAGCAAAGAAGAGATTATGTGTCAGCCGGGGAGGGGGTGAAATATTTATACAATGGCTAATAAACACCGGTGTGTAAGGGGGTCAATTGATTGTGTCAGTGGCCACATGACAAATACACTATTGAGCAGCCATGGGCACTACCCCTGTGCCCAGGGGCTCCATTCGGATGATAAATACACAACGTGTTACTGTTAATGCTCCCCACCGACCACCCGTCCAGCCCTCTTTGCTGGCTGGGCAACCGCCGATTGCTAGGAAGCAGAACTCCCATGGAAGCTGCCTACCCCCAACATCATTAAGTTGAACTTGAAGTTGGTAAATTACTCCTCAAATGCCAAAACAGCTGCAAAAAACCATTTTTTTGTGTGTGCTGTTTTTTAAAACTTCATGTTTCTGAATTTCAGAAGGCCTGGAAAATGAGTGGCCTTGCTCCCTGCCTCCACCAAGACCGAACACCAGCACTCCCAATGCCACCTCGTCCCTCCCCAAGCTCTGCACCCCTATGTTGGTCAGGGGTCCTTGTCCAGCCAGCCCTGTGGCCGATGTGACCTCCTTCCCCATTCTCCCAGCTGAGGCCAAGGCCCAACTTGTTCCCCAGTGGCAGGAAGAGGTTCCCGTACCCTCACAGGCACAGTGGTCTTTCTGGGCCTGGACCCTCACCTGCCATCGCCTAAGGGGACAGTAGTCTGGTGGAGATACCTGTCCTCCCCAGGCAGGAGGCCCCTGCCTCTCGCCCCTCTCCATGGGCAGCCCACCTGGAGCTGTGAGATTGGTCTTCAAGCCTCCCAGCAGAAGCACATCATCAGCATTGACCACTACTGGCTGTTGAGCCCTGATCACGTGCCAGGCCCCGTGTCAAGCACTCTACGTGCATTATTTCACTGAATCTTAACCCAACCCTTGAGGCAGGTCTAATTATCAGTCCAGTTGTATAGGCCGGGAAACCAAAACCCAGAGAAGTAGCTTGTCTAAGGCCCGCAGTTACATAGACAGAGGTGGGACTCCAACCAGGTAGGACTCTGGAGCACAGCCTTCTTGGTCCTGGTTCGCCTGTCCGACCGTGTTGGAGCTATGTGTCTCACGGTTAACACCTGAAAATCTTAATCCCCAAGCTTAAACAATTCAGATTCTAAGAGATTAACTCATAGCTCTAGAAGATTATAAACTTCTGGAGGCAGGGGCCACGTCCCAGACTGTTTGCTCGCAGCATTCACTCCAGGAAAACGTGGCTAATTCTAACTCTCATCTTAACTAGGGCAGGTAGAGCCACTCCCAATCCCAGAAGGGCCTCCCCATCCCCGCTCAGAAACATGGGGCTTGTCACCCCTCGAGGGAGGCCCCTCCCCTTCCCTGCACCCTCTCCCAGCCTCCAGCCCGCTGCCCGTTGCTGTAATGCCCCAATCATTCCTGCGACGACATCCAACATCCAACATTGTCATTTGATTTGGGATGGGATGACGCCCTGAGAAGACAGCTGCAGATGAAATTTCACACGTCTCTGTGAAGGTGGAGATTACAGAGAAGCACACGTTGCAACTTGTTTTTACTTTTTAAAATAAGATTCCTCCCTTACAAAGTGGTATTCCACTTTAGATTTCCCACTGGGAAACTATTAATAATGATAATATTAATGATAGCAATAATAACAACAACCCCAATTTTACAGATGAAAAAACTGAGAACCAGAGAAATTAAGTAATTTGCCCAAGAACACACAGCTAGTAGGAGCTGGGGGTTGGAACCTAGGTGTACCAGCTGCAGAGCCACGGACTCTAACCCATTAAGGCCTGAGTTCTCTCCTGTTGTACAGTGGTGACTCCACCCAGCCCAGACCCTGGCTTCAGCCATATTGAATTACTCTAACTCCACAGCTGGTCTTGCTCTCTTCCACCTCTGGACCTCTGCAGATGCTGTTCCCATTGTCTAGAATGCCCTTCCTTCTGCCTTCTCTCAAATGGGCTCCTCACTGGGGATGACTACAGGGAAGCTCTGGCTCTCACATCTTACCCCATCCACAAACCACTCCCCCGGGGCACCCTGGCCTTCAAAGTCTCCCCCAGCCTCAGCCAAGAGTGCCCTGAAAGGCTGTCCTCCCACATCCCCACAGCCTGCAGGGCTGGCTCCAAGGATCTAGGACAAGAAGTGACTGGGAAAGATCTTGCACTAGAGTGGACAGTGTCCCCAGTGCCAGCCCCACCCTCCACACAGCCTCCATAGCATCCTCAACACGGACCAGACCCTCAACACAGGTCACTACCCTGCCACATGCCCCTTTCCAACACTGCACAAGCCTCCCCTCTCCCCTCTCCTCCAGCCAAACTGTCTCACTTATGTGGTCTCTGAACAGGTGCTGATCTCTCTTGCCTCTGGCTCTTTCTGCTTGGAACATTCTTCCTTCTTCTTTCTCTGTTGCCTGCCCCCTACTCATCTTACAAGAGTCATCTTGGGTGTCGCTTCCTTCAGGAAGCCTTCCTAGATTTCCCCAGCCTGGGCTAGCTCCTCCAGAGCAGGAGATTGGGCCACTACCCACTGTGGTATTCCTAATGCCAGGCACAGAGGAAGGCCTCAGTGAATGTTTGTCAGATGAATGTGTGAATGTATGAGCGACTGGGGAGTGCAGAGAGCCATAGAAAAGAGAGATCTCTAGTAATCCCAGACTCCAAGGAAGAGGTTTTGGAGGTTTGGGGTCTGAGAAGGAGCCTCAATTAAGCTAGGAAGAGCCTAAGGATAGGGGTTAAAGTCAGATTGTTCAAACAGGCAGCATTAAGTCCTGGATCTGAATAGCCTGTGTGACCCCAGGCAAGTTACTTAACTTCTCTGAGCTTTGACCACCTCATCTGTAACATCAGGCTAATAATATTGTCAATATCATAAGGTCGTACTGGGAGTTAAATGAGATAACATAATTCAAGTTGTATATATGTGCTCAACAACTATTTGTTGTTGCCGCTGCTGCTAATGAGAGAGACTAGAGTGGGCAGAAGAGCTGAAAGGGTTTGTGCTATATAGGCTACCCCAGGATCTGGGGCAAGGGGATAATTAAGAGCCGTGGACCATTGGGAACCTGTGTCCTGGGCCCAGCTTTGGCCTCACAGGCTGTGTGACCTCAGGCAAGATTCCTCCCTCTCTGAGTCTTGTTTTTCTCCTCTGCAAAATAAGGACATTAATTTCCTTCCCAGTAACTACCCAATAGGATTATTGTGGGAGATACTAGGAGATAATATATGCGAAAAAGCTTTGAAATGTGTTCAGGGCTGTATAAAGGCAAGGGATTATGCTTATCTCCAGGCACTTTGTAGGGGCTTAATTATCAGTCAGCGTTCACAGGCCCTGAAGTTTTGGTGCAGCCCTGCAAATGTTCCCTTGGTAGCCCCTTCATGGGAAGGGCCTCGTGGAGAAACTGAGGCTGGGTTGTCAGCCTGTGTCCAGAGGCCCTTGGCAGTGGAGGGCGGGGTAGGGGGGCGGCACTGGGATGGGACAGCTTGATCGTTCCATGCCGGCCCGATCCCGGTTCTGGGGCCTCCATCCACCCTTGCAGAGGCGGGAGTCTGCAGAAAGGAGGCAGAAAATCCTTGGCTTCAGGTGTGAAGTGCTTTAGACGCTGCCAGCAACGGCTCCTCAGGCTGGAGGAGCTGGAGACAGGCGGCAGCTGGCGATGACTCGGCATTTGCTAGGCCTGGCTAGCTGGTGAGTGGGGAGAGGGGCCCAGCTTCGCAGTGTCTGCAGACCCAGAGCTGCATTCTTCAGAGGGTGGAAAAGAGGTGGGCCTAGGGTGCCCGAGGGCCAGGCCTGCCCTCAGGAGCTCAGAACAGGCCCTACTCTTCATCCTGGAGGGACAACCAAGGCTGAAAGACCCCAGCCAGGGGGGTGTCCCCAGGAGCCAGAGCGTGGCCTGGGAGTGGATGACCGTGGAGGAAGGGGATGGAAGGAAGAGGGTTTAGAGAGCGAAGACCTGGTCCTGAGATACCAGAAGTCATTCCTCCAATGATGGGGCAGGAGGGCCAGGGGGAGGGACTAAAACCAGAGGTGGGGAGTCCCAGTGCCCCCCATCCATTTACTGACTCATTCCAGGTATTTCCTGAGCACCTACTACATGCTGGGTAACTGATGACAGAGCAGTAAATGAGAAAGAGCTGTGCCTGCCCTTGTGGAGTTTAGTCTAGCAAAGGAGACAGATACCAAACATGCACATTTCCCAGGGGAAGTACAGGAGGCTTTAGGAGGGGAAACAGGCTCTACCCAGTGGGAGGGCTCTTCCTGAGAAGTGAGGTTTGAGCTGAGGCAGGAAGGAGTCAGCTGGGATGGAGGTGGATTCAATTCAACTCAAGAAATATTTACTGATCATCCACTTTTGATGAACCAATAGACCAAGTCTCTGTCTTCAAGGTGTTAGAGTTTGAAGGGAAAAGTATCCCAGGAAGAAGGAACTGCATGTGCGAAGGCAGAAGCAAGAGGAACCAAGGATATCATAGGAGCCACAGAGAGCCTGGAGTGCAAGGGGCAGGAGAGGTGAAAGACAAGGCCGGAACAGAAGACATGCCCAGGCCATGCAGGGCATTTGGGGCTTGTCCTAGGGCAGTGAACAAGAGGCTCAGGTTTGCCTGCTTGAACGCCACTCTCAAGTATCCCCTGGCACCAGGGCAGACGAAAAGTCGCACGTGGGAGCTCCTGTCCCGAATTCCCTGCTATCGGGCCGGTTGTGAAGGCAGGGAGAGTGTGTCTAGGCTGCATGTCTAAATGGGTGTCAGACTGAGTGTGTCTGTCACTGACCCCGTGCAAGAGTGACTGAATGTGTGTGTCTGCCTCATGCCTCCTTGCACCTTTATCAGTGTCAGTGAGGTGGCCAGGGGTCACAGCGGTCCTCATGTGGGCCCGGCGCCTCTGTCCACTTGGGTGTCACGCGAGATCTGTGCAGAAAGCAGAGCCGGTACTCCTCCTCTCGTTTGGCAGATCACGATATTACTAACAATAGCTGACATTACTGAGTGAAGACTGCGTGCATACAGCACCTCATTAATATCCTCAGTAACCACCTCCATTTTACAGAAGAGATGAAGTCATTGCCCAAGGGCACACAGCTGGACCAGAACCCTGTTCTCCTGCCCTCCTGTCCCTGTCCCAGGCCATCTTAGCTGCTCCTGCCTCCTTTCATCTCTCCCCTTGGAGCTGCAAAGCTGCCTGAGCAGACAGTAACCCGGTACTGCTGGAACAGCCCCACCTCCTGAGCTCAAATGGTCAACTTTGCCCCTTTGTACCCACAGCCCTACACCCTGGCTGCACCCCCGTCCTGCAGGGCGGTGCCCCTGAAATCCTGAGCATCTGCTGCCCGAATGCTGCAGACCCTGCCCACAACAAGCACTGGTGTTCCCCTGAATCTTTCCAGAGCGGAGACCCCTCCTGCCTCCATCTCAGAGCCTCACTTGGTCAGAACAGCCAGGGGAGGCAGGATCGATGTGCACAGAACTCAGTAATAATCCCGGCGCAGGCAGCCAGGCTTCTGTATAAAGGCAGATTAAAAACTCATCGCGTTGAGATGAAATAATTCAGCCGGTTGGCCACAGTGGGAGAGCCTGGGGCTGCAGGTGCTGGTGGTGGTACATGGGAGGGGATGCCAGGGATGGGCGCAGATCCTGGCCTTGGGAATCTGCACTCTCCCACCTTAGTTCCACCCCTAGAGCCACCTCCCTTTGCTGCCTGCCTTGAAGCCAAGGCTGACAAATCCTGGTCCCCCAGGGAGCAGTGAGGGGGAGGCAGGCTGGGGGAAGCGAGAGCACTGTGGCTGCCTAGCCTCACACTCTGGTTTATTTCCTCCGCAGCACTGAAATTATCTTGCTCATTTATTTGTTTTCTTGTGTGCTGTCTCCTCACCTAGACTATAAGCCCCACGAAGCCAGGGGCCTGTCGGTCTTGTGTACTGCAGTATCCCCAACCCCAAGCACACAGTAGGGACTTCTTAACTGCTGAGTGAATGAACTCACGGGTTGGAATTCTGGCTCCTGCCAGTCTGGGTGTATGACCTCACTGGGCCTCCGTTCCCTTAGCTGAAAAATGAGCACTGTAGTATTCTCCTAAGGAGATCGCAGCCCAGAGTATGGCTCCTAGGAAGCGCTCCATTAAAGGATTTTGTTAAACTGACGAAAGAAAATGGAAACCGTGTCTGACGCGTGAGGCGCCATCAGGGGGCGCCCTTGTGCAAGTCAGGCTGCGTGCTGCGCCCTCCGCAAGCTCGGGGGTGAGCGCATCCAAGGCCGCCCCCACTCCCCGCCCCCACCTTGAGGGGTTTACTTCCTCCGGTCTTCATCCCGTTCACACGTCCACCCCCACTCCGGCGCGCGTCCCCGCTCCAGGGACCGTCTCCGCAGCCCCCTCCCCCCAGCCCGGCCCAGACTCCTTCCGCCCACGCGGCCCCATACGCTGGGAAGAGCCTCCCACTCCCCATCTGTCGACCCACTTCGTTGCCCCGGTTCCGCCGCCGTCCCCTCCTCCGGGAAGCCGGTCGTGATTGAGGGGAGGAGGAGGACCGGCTTCGCCGGACAACTGCCTTCCATCCCCCTACTCTCCCAACCACCCGGCTTTGGGGATGTGCCCGCAGCCCTGTGCAGACGATCCCCAGGGCCAAGCTCTGAGCCTTGAGTCAGGATGTGCTAACAGATGCAAGCGAGCACTCTGTGCGCTTCAGACCCCGGGGGCAAACCTGCCGAGGCGGGCTGTGGAAGGGCCTGGAAAGACCCCCTTCTGTCAGGCTGGCTGGCGAGGGTATGGACTGCTCCGCAGGCCCTGCCGCCCGCAGGTGCCAGATCAGGGTCATAGCTTCCGGGCAGTCAGCTAAGGGACCTGGGCGGGCACGCGGGAGCCAGCGAGGAAGCCACGGTCACCAGGCGCCGACGCAGGGCCCGGGGAGCACGGTGCGGAGGAAGACAGCCTGCTTTTCTCGCTTGAAGGACCGGTTTCATTTCGCAGATTGATTGTTGCTGCGTGTGTGGATGTGTGTGTGTTTGGGCGTAGTTAGTTTTTTTAAATGTACCTTGCTTGTCTAATGAATGTTTGATTGCACCTACATCCGGAGGCTGTTTTAATGAAAGGTGAAGGCCCCGAGAGGGAAATAAATAAATAAAGGATGGTTCCCATCCCTGGGCATCCCCCTCCTCCCCAGCAACGACTCTCCATCCACAGCTGTCTTCCGAAGCCTATGCCCTCGCGGAAGAATTCTGTTCCTGTTTGAGTGTTCCCGTGTAAATGATGCCGCTCCCCCGAGGAAATCACACCCTTTAATCGGTCACTCTCAGGGCTTTTATTAAGGGTGTGAAGGGGAGATGAATGAGGAGAGGGAAGCTCTGGAGTAAAGGAGGGAGGCCTTCCTCTCCTGCCTGAAAGCTGGACTGCCGTTTAGCTCACTGGCTGAGCGAGTGCCCACTCTGTGCCAGGCCTTGTGCTCAGAGCCGTGGACACAGAGAAGGTAGGCGCAGGTTAATGCCAGTGTCATCAGTTCAATTCATCAACTATTTGTTTAGCATCCCAGTACCACATTTTGACTCTGGGGAATTTACTTAACCTCCAAGAGCCACGATTTCCTCAGCTGTAAAATGGAGATAATAAGCCTGTTTATCTCATAGATGTGTTGGGAGGATTAAATGATACAGTGCATGTGAAGTGCTTAGTACCGTGCCCAGCACAAAGTAAGCACTCGATAAATGCTAGCTATTATTATTATCTACTATGTAGGGAGCAGTGTAGGGGCTGTGAGAAGGCAAAGCCTTGGGGTACAGACCAAGGCGTTCATTAGAGGGTGGACAGGAAGGGCATCCTTCTTAGAAGTGGAAAGTCTGAGTTTGAGCTCTGTCTCAGTCATCCATCAACAGACAATTGCTGAGTGCCTAGGAGCCAGGCACTGTTCTCTGCTCTGTGCATACAACTGAGACAGGTAGACCTGGCCTCTGCACAGAGAGCTCATGTCCGGCAGAGGAGATCAGGTCCATCAATAGGCTCTTAGGTGGCAGGGTGGGCAGTGGGAGCTCAGAGCAGGGGTACTTCACTCTGACTAGCTTCCCAGAGAAAGGCAGTTTAGCCAGACAAAGGTGTGGAGGGTGGGAGTGAGATGTGTGTGAGGGATGGGAGGGAGAATGTTCTAGGTGTGTGGAACTGCCTGTTGGAAGGCACAGAGGTTAAGAGAATGAGCTTATGGCTGGTTGTGGAACTGAAATTTCAGTCTCTCGTGGTATTAAAGAAACAGCTTTGGAATCGGATGCCTGGATTCAAATCCTAGGTCTGCTATTTACTAGCTGTGTGACCTGGGTCAAGTTATTTAACCTCTCTGTGCCTCAGTTTGCTCTTCTGTAAAATGGGTATACGTGTAATAAGGGATTAATACTAGTGCCCATTTCATTAGATTGTTGTGGAGAATGAATGAGATGACGTCTGTAAAGTGCTTAGCCCAGACCTGGCATGAAGTAAACATCCAATAACTGTTAAACCGTGGTAATATTCGCTGTTGCTGATGATCAGACCACAGCATGGGGAGGTGAGTGGGGAGTTCAGATCAGGAAGGACTTTATAATCTGTGTTAAGGGTTTGGGACAATCCTAAGAGCATGGGGAACTAGAGGAGTGACAGGTGGCTCCACATCTCAGAGTCGAAGCCAAAGTCTTTATAATGGCCTACAAACCCTGCAAGGGGGGGCCTCCTGCCAAATGTCTCCCTCTTCTTCTACTCCTCCAGTCTTTCTGGTCTCTGTGCACTTCCTCAAACATGGACCTGCCAAGCACAATCCCACCTGAGCATTTTGCACATGCTGTTCCATCTGCCTGGAACAGCCCCGGATATCAGGGAGGCTCCCTTTCACTTCTTTCAGGTGTGAGGGCTTCCCTCCCTACCCTGTGTGATAATAAGCCTCTCTCTTGCCTGGTCACTCCTTGTTTCCCTTCTCTGCTTTTTTCTTTCCATGACAATTATCACTCTCTGGATCCTATATATTTACTCTATGATTTCTTATTGGTCCTGCACGTCCCCACTGAAATATAAGCTCTGTGAGGACAAGGGCTTTGTTTTGTTCATTGCTGTATCCCCAGCATCTAGAACAATGCATGGCACATAGCAGGCTCTCAATGACTATTTATTGAATGGATGAATGAATGAATGAGTATGCATCAGAGAAAGACCACTCTGATGCAGTGTACAGAATGGATGGGGTGGGATGGGACAATAATGGAGGCGGGGAGGGAGACCTTTGCAGTCCTCCTGGGGAGGGCTGATGGCCAGCTCATGTGGGCCAGGGAGGGAGCTGGAGAGCGGTGAGTGGTCTGGAGAGAGACTTAGGTGTCATCTGCAGGGATTGGGGACTGGCTGTGAGAGAAAGGATGAGGTGAAGGAGGTGATGTTGCCCCATTTGGGCCTGGGCATCTTGGTGGACAGTGGTGCCCATGACTGAGCTGGTGAAAGGGGAGCGGGTTGGGTGAGGAGTTTTTGGTGTGAGCCTATCTGAGCCTCGGTTTCCTTCTCTGTAGAGTGGGGGAATTCTGCATCCCCACTTTCTACTTTCTGGGGTGGCTGTGGAGACAGAGATAGATAAAAGAAATGGAAGACCTTTGTATGTGTGCCCAGTGGGTTCCCAGATGTGAGGGATTATTATTATTATTAAAGTTGATTTTGGGAAATCTGACAGGCAAGTGAGATGAGAACCCACAGCAGAACCTAATCAAATGCCAGCCTAGGTGGAAGCAAATGCCAGAAAGCACGATTCAGTCGATACATGCAGTGGGTGGTCGGGAAGGGGAGGGAGCATTGTGGCCTGAGTTGTCGGAGGCTGTGCGGATGGAGGACTTGGCTGGATCCTGGAGTGAGGAGGGGGAGCAAGAGCAAAGATTGGGGTTTGGTTAGAGGTCCATGAACAGAGAGGCCACAGGGTAGCTTGGAGATCTGGGGGTACACAGTTACTCCTGGGCATAGGATGGACAATAATGACTGCCACTGGACTTCCTCCTTCCACCTCTACCTGCCAAATAGAGAATGGTGGAAATCCTCAGGTGAGGGAAGAAGAGGGCAAATCCTGGGTGACGGGGCAGAGACCCTCTGAGTGTGGCCAGTGGGTCTGCCCGTGCCGTCTGTCCGACGGGTTTCGCTCGTGCACATACTGGGTGCCACACCCAGTGGGCAACACGGAAGTTCACTCTCCAGTGCTTATCGGGCCTCTCCTAAGTGCAGAGGAGTCAGCCGTGAACTTGCAGATTTGGGCCCTGCCCTCTGAGCACTCAGGGTCTGGAGGAGACTAGCATTCAGTAGGAATGCTCCAGAACCGCGTGAGCTCGGTACTGTCGTCATCCTCATTTGGCAGATGAGAGGCTCACAGATGGGAAGGTCACCCAGTCGGTAAGTGGCCGGACAGAGATTTGAATCCAGGCAGCTTGGCTCCAGAGCCCTAGTTTGTAACCATTGAGCACACTGCCCATGGTCAGAGGGGCTGTGATTGGGGGCTTCCAGGTGGTGGGGGACAGGCATGCACGATTCTGTCACCAGATCACTGTGATCCTGGACCCGCGAGAGGGGTAGCCAGAGAGACCTTGGGACACTGGGGAGACAGAAGGAGCCCCTTAGAGCAAAGAGAGGATTTTAGACAGAGGCCCACTGGAGGACACAGTGTCATTCATTTGTTCTTTCATTCATTTATTCTACAGATATTCCAGGCACTGTGTGAGATGGCTCTAGGTAGGAGATTCATTTATTATTTCACTGAAAAGTTAAGTGTTGAGCACCTACTATGTGCCAGACACTGTGCCAAGCTGTGGAGGTACAGTCGGAACAAAACAGACAAAAATCCCTGCCCTCCTGGCGCTTATATTCTAATTGGGAGACAGAAAATAAACAAGTTAAAAAATATATGTATATCGTATGATAGATAGTGATAAATGGTAGGAGAAGAAAGTTCAGGGCTCTGTGAAGTTGAAATCTTAGACAAGGTGGCCCGGGAAGACCTCAGTGATGTGAGGTGGGAACAGCAGGCAGGGTCAGGACGTGCATACGAGGCCTTGCTGGCCCTCGTAAAAAACACTTTTTATTGAAAATACTATGGGAGGCCAGTGGAATTTTTGTTTGTTTTTGATTTTGCTTTAGTGCGCAGGATTTTATTACGATGTTCCCTTGGGATCAGCACCTGTGGAAGGAGACAGGCCTGGGCAGAGGGAGAAGTTGAACTGGCATACGGGCCCCAGGACGGCCTCCGCCAGCCTGATGGGAGCTCTGGGACTAGAATGGCCCTTCACAGTTGGGCCGATGGCTCGTCCTTCCCATCTCACATCAGTCAGTCTTGGATGTGGACACCCCAGGAAGGGACGTGACCTTGGACGAGGCAGTTCTGTGCCGCTGAGGCAGTCCCTGCAGGGGCTGAGGGCTAGTGGCTGCCCACCCACAGCACTCCAGCATCTGGGGCAACCGGCCCCTCCCTGAAGGGAGGTCCGGGCGGCAGTTCCTATTGTCCACCCGTGTATCAGGCCTTTCTCTTTTTGCCCATCGTAGTATTTATTCAGTGGAGGTTTTTAACCATGAATGATACAATCTGATTCATATAATTTTAAAAAAATCACTGGTTTTTATGTATGGAGAATAGATGGGGGGTGCAGGGTGAGTGGGGAGACAGGTTCAGAGGCTGAGGCAGTGGGAGAGCTGACAGGATCCCTGTGAAGCAGGAGAAGGAGAGGCTCTGTGTGGCTCTGTTGGGCTCCAGGCCCACGCCCCCTTCCCCCAGACAGAAGAGCTAACAAGTCACTTTGCAATCTGAGTGCTGTCCTAAGGCCACCCCGCACCTTGAGCCACAAAGGTGGTGGTAGTGGGGGTGGTTAAGTCCCCAGTCCCCGACTGAGTTGTGGCCAGTCTTGAATTCCTTTAGAGCAGGGAGCTCCAGCTCTGCTCCAGCCCTTTCCCAGCTTCTACATTTTCTCCCCTTCTCTTTCATCCTTCCCTCTGTTTGCTAGATGAGATTCCTTTAAAAAAGATTCTTACCCTATCTTAGCTGAACTGTGAGGAAAGGAGATGTGTCTGCACGGGTGAAAGCTGGCTGGCTGTCTCCCACCCCGCTCCCCACCCCCCATCCCCTGGGCCCGGTGGGAGGGGGTCGGTACCCGTCCCAGCCAAGAGGAGGCGCAGATGGGCCTCCTGCCTGGAGTGGAAGGAGGTGAGGGATGGGGGCTGGAGATTTCCTTGGGCAGTCGTTGGCAAGAGGACAGGTGGATTTGGTTTTAGGTTTCTGCTCAGGTGCAGGGCCTGGTCCGCTGCCTTGCAGAGAACCTGGTGGACTGGTAGACCCAGGCGGCTATTTCTCACCCTCACCAAATACAGGAGCCAGCTGATGTCCCACCCTGCCCCCCCCATAGTTCTAAGGACAGTCAAGGCTACCTCAGGGTGGGACAGACCTCTTCAAATGACGGGCCAGCTGCAGGATGACGCGTTCTCAGTCAGTGCGTGTGTGAGCTCCTGAACTTGCCATTCCCGCCCCAACCCTCACACAGCTGGTTGTTCACCTCCATCCATTTATCAGGTCAAGTCTCAGGCCCTCTCTGGCCTCCCTGTCTACGATAGTCTTCCCAACCCCTCCCTATCACCTCACTTGTTTTGTTTCGTTTCCCAAAAAGTCACGTCACCATCTGAAATTATATCTTTTACTGGTTTATTAATAATTCCTGTATGCTTCCTCAGACTGGATTATAAACTGCGTGTGGCTGGGCCCCTCGCCTGTCTTGTTAATCTCTATCTCTTCAATACCTAGTATAGTGCCGAACACATAGCAGACACTTAATAAATTATTTGTAAAATGAAGGAATTAAGTGAATGAAGGAATTCATTCCCCTGTCACTCACCCCCAGAAAGGACAAAGAGAGAATCATATATATGTGAGCATACATGTGGCCATGGAGGGACAGTGCCTTAAAGAGGTTGGGCACAACCCCAAGATACCAGGCCCTGGAGCCCGGAGAGTGTGTGTGTGTACGTGTTGTGTGTGTGTACGTGTTGTGTGTGTGTGTGTGTTGTGTGCGTGTGTGTTGGTGAGAAGAGAGAAAACCACCAGTTGCCAGCTGGATTTCTTGCTGTGTCAAATGCAGGGACTCCCAGAGCAAAGGCCAGCTTCTTTTGGGGAGCAGGAAAGAGGAAGGGAGGGAGGGATTCTGAAAGTGCCCCTGGAGGTATGCCATGGCCCTTGCAAGGCCTCAGGCTGCCAGCTGGGGGCACCCAACCAAGTATGACCACACCATCCCTACCATTTCCAGACCATCTGAACCGGGGCTGCCCCTCCTACCAGAGAGGTGTTGACGGAAAGAGGGAGAATTTGCTCTATCAAGTGTGACCCGGGGTTGGTGATGAATACCAGAGATGGTAGGATCAGCTAGAATAACATGTCACACGGTGGGCTGCGTTCAGGAATGCTGGATTGGGTAACAGGCAAATTGAAAGGCTGCTTCATACTATAATGGTTAAAGAAAAAGGGAATTATCTCATGCCTTTCTTTTCGTCTATCAAGGTGTCAGCGTATGCTAATTACCTGGCAGAGGCTTCAATGGGAAAAGGAAGAACAACTATTATATTTCTGAGAAAGATTTATCTTGTGTTATTGGCGCCAGTTGGAGGAGGAGGTGGGGGTGGTAGGGGTCAGAGAGGCAAAGTGAGAACTGTTTCTTGACTCGAATGGAACTGAGATGCCTTTGAACTGAGGCTTCTCTCCCAAGATTAGAAATAATAAGCCTTGCTGAGAGAGGCTTTGCTCTGAGCCCGCGGCCAGGGGAGGGCACAGGATGGGCAGAGGACTCCAGTGCCCTAGGAGATTGTGGGAGGGGTCAGGCTGGGTGCAGCTCACTGCAGAGGGCATGTGAGCTCCTCTATTCACTCACTGATTGATTATTCATTGATTGATTACATTAAGGGGGAGTATAGGATGGTGGAGAGGGGGGTAAGAAACACAGGCTTGGAGTCAGGCAGCTCTGAGTTTTGAATCCTGGCTCCACCACCTGCTAGCTGTGGTCGATGACACACTGCTCCATCTTTCAGAGCCTCTGTTTCCTCATCTACAGGGAAAATAATACCTACTTTATGTGGTTACTGTCACAGCTAAATGGGGTCATGTAGGTGAAGTGCTCAGTGCAGCTCAATTATAGCAGCTGTGCACGTGATTAGTCAACAAATATTTCCTGAGTGCCTTCTGTGGTTCAAGGCACCGGGAAAACCAGGGTGAATAAGACAGACAGGGCTCTGCCCTCAAGGAGCTTATCCCCAAATGGAGGACCTGCACCTCCTTTGGCTCCTGCTCTCTCAGAGGTCCCAGAAAGTGGGAAAAGGAGGGACAGAGGACAGGGAAGGGCCCTCAAGCCTTACATGAGGCTATGATTGCACTCGTTATAATAATAATAATAGTTAACTCTTGAACTGAATTCTGGACATGTATGAACTCAAAAGGAGATTTGGTGGGTAGGTGGTGGAGGCCAAAGGAGTGGTCCAGGATCTGAAAGAGTGGTGAGCGGCTACCTGTGGGGGGAGCTGGTCAGGGCCTGAGCTCTGGAGACCAGCACTAGGGGCCTGGTACCTCTGAAGGGCCTGTCCTCGAGGCCGGGGTCCCTGGGGTCAGATGAGCTGACCTACCTGTTGGCCTCCTGTGTATGTTGGATCTGGGCCAGCTCTCCCCAAGCCCCTCCCTTCAGAATCTGCCGGCTGTGGAGCAAGTGAGCTGGAGAGAGGCAGCCTGGGGTAGTAGCAAGTGTCCAGGCTGTGGTGACTGAGAGATCTGGGTTCAAATCCTTCCTCTGACACTTATCAACTGGGTGGACTTGGACCAGCTCTTTAGTCTTACTGTGCCGCAGTTAAATAAAGATAATAAAGTCTAACTGTGGAGTTTGGGGCAGATTAATAAGGCATTCACAGCACCTGGCACACAGTAGGTATTCCTACATGGTAGAGGTGATTACTAAAAATGGGCCATCCTTGCCAGTTGTGTCTGATTCAGCGCCAGCTCAACCCCTGTGGCCTGGAGAGGGGACAAGGACGGCAGAGAAAGGAACGGGGGTGCCGCCAGGTGGGTTGTGTGGCAGGCAGAGACTTTGAGCAGGGAACGGCTGTCAGGGGCCAGCAAATCACAAGTGTCTCAGGGACAACAGGAGTTACACTCAGACACCAAAGAACAAACACGCAGCACAAGACGTTTTGCCAAAGCAAAGCTGTTTTGATCGTTCCCGGATGTGACATGTATCGAATGAGGAAAGAGAGCCTCTTGCACCGAGGCTGCCTAATTGACAGCCGGCGGCTCCACACAGTGGCACTGGGCAGGGTGGAGGATGGGGAAGGAGCAGCCCCCTCTCCCTCTGTCCCCCTGCCCCCTGTCCCCCCAGGCGAGCCTCCATCAGCCTAGGTGCTCTGGGCTGAGCTGTCTGTGAGGGGCGGGAGCCTCACCATTCCCGGCGCCTCCAGACCCAGCCCCTGCCTCCACCTCTCCAGCCCCATCCTGCGGCACTCCTGGAAGCCAGGCTGTGTGCCAGGCTAATTGAACTTCTGAGCTTTGCCAAACGCGCCAGGCTCTCTCTGGCCTCCAGGCCTTTGCATATGCTGCTGTCTCTGCCTTGGCTTCCTCTCCTCCCCAGCCCTCCCATCCACCCGCTAGTATTGGCAAGTGTCTACTTAAGAACAAAAATAATAGCAGCTTACATGTATTGAGCACTTACTCTGTGCTAAGTGCTGCCCAAATGTTGTCTTATTTAATCTTCACAACAACCTGAAATAGGTAAAAACAGTTATAGTTGAGATGTAGTAGATGCCTACCGTGTGCCAGGCACTGTTCTAAGTGCTTTAAATGTATCACCTCACTTAATCCTCATGACCTCATAGGGTAAGTTACCATTATTATCCTCATTTTACACACAAGGAAATCGAGGCACAGCGAGGTCAAGCAACTTGCCCAAGGTCGCCAGCTAGAAGGAGCAGAGCCTAGGTTCCAGCTCAGTTCATCACCACTGTGCCATCTGACTGTACATCCTTTAAGACTCCGTCTAGGCGACACCTCCTCCTGGAGGCCTCCTCTTTCCTTGATTGGGTTGGGAGCTTCCTCTGGGCTTCCAGGGCTCTCTGTGCTTAACACCATCCCTCTCCCCACCCCCAGGAGCACCTACCACACCCCCAGGAGTACCTACCACCCCCCCCAGGGGCACCTACCACCCTATGAAGTTTGCCTGTCCCCTGCTGGACTGGAAACTCCTGACAACAGGGAGTGTCTGCCTGGTTCGTGGCCAAGCCTAGCACAGTGCCTGGCACAGCAGAGGCTCCATAGATGTCTGCTGAATGCCTGCGTGAATCCTGCTGGGCGCATGCCTGCTCAGGCCTCCCCTTTCAATCATAAGGACTGTAAAACCCCACTGCAGGCATCAACAGGGGTCCAAAAAGTTCAATCACATAAAATTTGGGTTCTCATTTTTATAGGGTTAATGAAAAACAATATTTTTCCATCCATCTGAATTGGCGCACAAAGTAAAGATTGTAAGACTTATGCTGTACACCACTGACCCTCTACTGAACTGAGGAAGTTCCAAATAATCCCAGGGCAGTCACTTCTTGACACCCCCATTTGCTTTTGAGAACTGGGACTGGGTGTAGGACGGGAGCTCCACGCCGGTCCTCTGTCATGTTACATCTGAATCTGTGTTTCTCATGGGGAGCATAGGAAAGGTGTCATCACACCAACTTTGTGCCCAACCTTGGCCATGTGATCTGATGGTCAAGGAGCTGACAGACGAGCTGGGGAGCCAGAGGGGCTGGAGAAGGTGAGGAACTGCTTTCATTCCACACATAATTTCTGTCCTTGAACCATCACAAACCAGTGCTCCAGCAAACTTGCATTGTGTTGACTTTCTCACTGTGGAGGGTAACTAGTTGTTGGCTAATACCTTTTGGGATTATGCAGAGATAACAAGCTCTGCCCTACTTTGGGAGGGGCTGCCAAAATAATGGAAGAGATAGACAGCTCAGAGAAGAGTGCAATCCCTGAGGACAGGCAGGTCTGGGCAGGCAGGTCCAGGCAGGCTTCTTGGAGGAGGTGGCATTTGGTTTGGCCTCTGGCCTTTCCCTTGTGATTATAGGGAGCTCAGAAATATCATATGGGCCTCAGCCTGGGTTTACCCTTTAAGCCAATGACAACTTGGGGAGAGGTTAGGACAACCTCCAGGAGATGAGAAGCAAGTCCCCATCACAGCACCACTACGCTACCTCACCCGCACCCCAGGTATGCAGCCTGCCCAGCCCAGCTGGGAGGTGTGGGAGCCTTACTTTCCTCACCAAAAAAATGAGATGATAATACCTTCCTCCCAGGCCTGTGGTGAAGATCAAATGAGAGAATGCAGGGAAAAGCGTCTTATATGCTATAAAAGGCTCTGACAAATGCTCATTATTTCTCCCTATTCTTCTCCTGGAATTTATCAAACACTTTATGGGCCCTGGAGATATTTTTTTGCCTCCATTCTGCATGGCTTTCTCTGGCCCACAATTCTCTGTCCTCCTGCCGTACTTTAGGGGAGGCAGGGTAACACAGTGGTTAAGGAGGGAGGGGGCTGACTGGTCCAGTTTGAATCCTGGCCCCACCTCTTCCTAGAGGCGTGACTCAGGGCAAGTCACACAACCTCTCTGAGCCCTTCGGCTTCCTCCTATGTAAAATGGGTATAAACACTGAATTTAACTCATAAGGTTGAGTTGAAGACCAAATGAGAACATTTATATGAAGTTTTTAGGACTGTGCCTACTAAGTGTTTAAGAACTGTCTGCTGTGTGGTGGTTTTCTCTTTGGTAGGTGGCACTACACCTTGACTCTTTGAGTAATAGGACCAGTGGAAAGAGACCCCAGGCACAATTTTCGCAGGTGTCCTGTCTCCACATTCAGGAAGTGTGCAGATCCAGAGGCAGATCACATATTCATTCATTCAGCAAGCAGTGTTTGAGCGCCTACTCTATACTGGGCACTCCTGGAGTGACAGGGTGACTAGATTACAGTCCCCATCATTGGGGAGCTTGCACTGCAGTGAGGAAGATATTCATTCATTCATTTGTTGATTCAGTTGGTCAACTGTCACTCATTTGCCAGGGTCTCTTGGAGCAGGTTCTGTGTTGGGCTCTGGGGCATGGAGCCGGGGACAAGGCAGGGAACCAGAGAGGCAGAGGTCTGTCTGGGTCCCTTGAGGCCTCTGCCTCTCCCAGATATGTCTTCCTACCTTGTGTCACTTGGCCTCAGTCTCCCCATCTGGATGTCAAGAAGTCGCTCGAGCTGGTCCCCAAGTACCTGACGTACACCAACATTCTAGATTTCTGAGCCAGGATGGACAAATGCTGAGTGACACCCCTGTCCCTGCTCCCAGCCCACGCATTCACTCAGGGCTCGGGCATCGACCAGCTCAGAGCTCATTAGCGGCCGCACAGCCGTTGCCATATGTCACAGGCTCTTAAAGTCTCCATTACCGAGGGCCCTTGCTCCTCTGTATTTTTAGCCTGCATCTGGAGACGGCGGCTGGCGTCTCCTCCAGTTATACATGTCAGGCTCAGCGGTTTGGACAACTCCTCAGGCCTCTGGGCACCTGGAGGTGGGGGCCCCCAGATCTGCTCCTGGAAGAGAAGCTGGTGGGAGGTGTGAGGGCTGGGGGTGGGGCTGGGGTCCTCCCCTCCATAATCCCCCAGCTCTGGGACACCACCTCCCAGGTATGACAGAGTGAAGGGGCCCCCACACATTCAGCTTGCTCTGGGACCTAGGAGGACAAACAGCTTTTTGGATGACACTGGAGTAAGGGCGGTGATGCCAACTTGGGAACAAAACCTAGGCCAGTTGGACATCCCCAAGGAGCAGCCACTGTCTCTGGCTGCAGACGGGTAGAGCAAAGCACACAGAAGCCACCCAGCAGCGTGTTGTCATCCAGCATGGCCACAACAGGTTTCTGTCTGCCTGCAGGAGACAGAGCAAGCCCCAGCAGCCAGCCCAGACTCGGGGAGCCTGGGTCCCTCTGGCATTGGGTAAGAACTGCATTTCACAGGCCCTGGAATGCAGAGGAGAGGGCTCGGAGATTAGGTCCCCTGACGGGGCCACCAGGAAAGGAGAGGCAGGCCACAGCTTGCCTGGGCAGAGTTGGAGATGCAGTGTGGGAGGGAGTGGGGAGGAATCCCACGAGGGGGTGGTCCCCAGGCCTGAGATAGGAACGGGGTGTGCCCACCTCAGAAGCAGCAGAGCCTGGACTTCCAGGAAGAAGAAAAGCCTCCATCAAGGACACCGTTTAAATCTTCCCTCCCCCAATAGCCATATATCCTAAGACTTGCTAATCAAACAAGATAATAATAATCAACAGTTATTACTTTGTTACTCTGAGCCAGACAGTGTCCCAAGTGCTCTCCTTGCATTTCCTGATTATCTCACTGATGCCTCATATGAAGACAGGAACTGTTAGTATTATTCCCATCTTACAGATGAGGAAACTGACACTCAGAGAGGCTAAGCAACTTGCCCAAGTTCACATGACTGGTAAAGGACCAGCCGACACCGAATTTCAATCCAGAGTCCATCTCAGCCTCCGCTCTGTATGCAGCTTCCAGATGCCCAGGAAAGGAATGAGGTAAGTTCCCACTCAACAGTGACATTTCACTGCTGATGCGGTGGGAAGAGCATGATGTGAGGTGTCAGAAGGTTCTGGTCATGCTGCCAGACAGTGGTTCTGACAAATCCCCATCTTCCTCTGGGCCTCAGTGAGGGGCTAGATTGAGGTGGGGATGGATCAACGCCACATTACACACCTGTCTGAGGTCCCATCTGACTGACAAGATGATTAATAACAACAACAATAAGAATATTAGCAAACATTCATGGAGCATTTACTCTGTGCCAGGCATAATACGTGTGCTGTTCATTTAATCCTCACACCTCCCCCTGTGAGGTATTATCCTTAAACCAATGAGAGAGTGAAGCTCAGAAAGACTGAGCAACCTACCTAAAGCCACACAGCTAATAGGAAGAGGGCTGGGATTGGAAATGTGATCTTCTCTTAACCACTCCCCTACTCTGCTTTCGGTGGGATCAGTCCTGCAACACCTAAATGTTTTGAGAAGGAGGGGCTTCAGGTGCCCTTGGTCAGAGCTTAGGGGTGGGGGCTACATTCTCCCTAGGAGGCACTCAGTGTTTCCTGTTGTTGAGGTGAGAGCAGCAGCCTCATTACTCTCGGGCTCAGGGAACCCTCTCTCTCCACTCTTTCCGTTCTACCATCCACTTACCTCCAGGTGCTCTGCCGGCTCCCCAGACACCGAATACCTCCTGACAGAGGAGGAAGGAGAGAGCCTGCAACAGCTCTGCCCCATCCGGCAGGGCCTGGAGCAGGCACAGGGGCTTGGAGACTGCTGAGCACTGCTACCATCTATGAATTCACTAGGCATTCACGGTGTGCTCACTCGGTGTCGGGCACCACTCCAGGGCAGGGTTGCCATACACAGCTGTGCAGCGCACAGCCCTCTGGGATGCAGTTCATACCACGGACACACATACCTGACACCTTACTGGGTGCTGGAACCTGGTCCCTAACCTCACAGAAAATGCAGTCCCTTTGGGGCGACAGTCAGATGAACCAGGAATTACCTCACAGTGTGGCCAGTGTGGTGACAGGGGAGGAGCAGGGCCTGTGAGAGCTTGAGAGGCCCCAAGACTACATCTGGTAAGTCGGAGAGGGCTTCCTGGAAGAAGTGACTTCTAAACCAAGACCTGAATGATAAATAGGTATGGCCTACTTGTTGGGGAAAGAGTGTTCCAGGCAGAAGGAAGAGCACAAGCAACTAATTATGATACAAAGTGATGTAGGCTATAATATCATTATGAACAAAGAGCATTGGGAGCCCTTTATTCATTCAATCAACTATTCACTCTTTGAAACAAACATTCATTAAGGAGAGGGAGAATAGCTATACATGGGAGTTAGAAAAGTTTCCCCCAGGAGGTGACTCTTGAACTGGGCCTTGAAGGATGAGTAAGAGTTTTCTGAGGGGAGAAGAGGAAAAGAAGCATCCATTGAGAGAAAACCAAGTGAGCAAAGGCATACGGTTGGAGATTTTGTAGAATGTTACCTGCATAACGTGGAGTTACCCAGACTCTGTCTCTTAAACCTAGCCTTGATATTTATTATTCATTTTTAACATGACTTCATCAGAGGTTCAGTTAGGAATGTTGGCTAGATGCAGGCATGAGTGCAGGAATAAATGGGCAGTTGGAAGAATTAATGCATGCGTGAGTGAAGAATAAATGAAGAATGAATGAAGAAAGAATGAATAATAATAGCTGACATGTATACAGTGCTTTCTGTGCACCAGGCATTGTTCTAAGTGCTTTATATTTATTAAATCATTAAATCCTCGCACAACCCTAGGAGGTAGGTATTGTTATTATATGCACTTTACAAATGAGGAACGTAAAGCATGTGAGGTTAGGTAATGTCCCCGAGGCCACGAAGCTAGGAAGTGGGGAGCCAGGGTTTGAACTGAAGCAGTCTGGCTCCAGAGGACACTACAACCTGGGTCCTGGGAGCAAACGCTTGGAGTTAGGCAGTTCCTCATTCATCCAGGTGTCTCCTTTCTCATGCCATGGTGGTTTCTTGGTTAAGCCTCCTCCAGAAATGTGCTGTTTCCTTGGAGCAGACCTAGGTCCAGGTGGCCAGAGTCAGGCTGGGTGGCGACAGGAAGTACTTGCGGGCCCTGTGCTCAGCAGCTGCGATGGCTAAGGATGGGCGGCTGCTCCCCGGAGAAGGCTGGGTGAGGGAGCAGGGTGCCCGCCTCCTCAGTGGAGAGCACCTCAGCTCTGGAGCGTCTGTCTGATGGCTGAGCAGGAAGCTTGAAGTTTGCCTTTCAGGTTGATTGTATTAGCATTTCGGAAGAGTCCCCCTTCCTGTGAAGTGTATTAACGATTCACTCGGGCTGGTCTCTCACCCGGGCAGGCTCGTGGTGAAGTGCCTCAGATTTCCTAGGAATCCTCTGAGACATTTTGACATTCTGATTGTCAGTGCCAACGTGGGCTGCGAAGGAATTAATTGACATGGATGAAACCCTCAATTTCCAAGGGCTGTGTAATAAAATAAAGGTTATTGTATTATTACAGATTCAACCATTAATGAAAAAGGGCTAAAGACATAATCACAATATGGGATGCTTAGTGGGGACTTACCTTGATTTCCATAGGCACCCATCCTGAACGTTAGGGAGTAATAATTATAATAGTTGTTATTGATTGAGAACTTATGATACGTTAGGCACTTTACTAAATGATCTCTCTATATTATATATTCCCACAACGACCCTATGAAGGAGGTGCTATTTTCATCTCCATCTTACAAATGAAGAAACTGAGGCATGGAGAGGTGACGTGAACGTGGCTAATAAGTTGTCGAGTAGAAATAGTCAACCTTGTGGGTAAAACACATTCTATTTTCTTGGGAGTGAAGGAGAATTAAAATATTTGGGCAGGCAGAGTTAAGATATTGGCCAAGTATAGCTTATTCTGGGTGGGAGAGTAGTAGGAGTGTGTGTGCACTTTCCAGACTCTGAGAGGACACCACTGCCTTTTCCCTTAGATCACAGGAATCTCATCCATCCATCTACCCATCCACCCATACAAAAGAGATTCATCCAGCCATCATCCTGCCATCATCCATCCACCCATCCTTCCATTTATCTGCCCATCAATCCACTCATCCATTAATCCATCATCTATTTGTCCATTCATTTAGTCATATATTCATGCATTCACTTATTTATTCAAATCAGGGGTGTCTCTGATTCCCCTTCTGATGCTGCTGTCGTGGAGGTAGGTGTTCTCCTCTACCCTGGGCACCTGCTGTGACTAATGCAGCAGGTAGGGGAGAAGAAGCAGGACAAGAAGCTGGGAGATACAGTACTAGCCCCATAATTTGTAAAATCTTCAACTTTCTCCCCCCCAGTCTCCCTATATGTAAAATGGGGATAGCATTTGCCGGCTTTTGTGAATTTAAAGCAAGCAAAATATGTGACATGCTTTGGAAATATAAAAGTGCTGCACAAATTTCTGTCACCGTGTTCTTCGTCACTAGTGCAGCACGTACTCTAACCTGAAATGTCCTTAAGTTTAAGAAGTCAGCATCTATAAAAAGACCCATTTTGGATTTTGTTTTACAGAAATGCTGTGAAATTTACAAATATGAAATTACTTAAGTAAGCAATTACTCAGCTTTAGAATAATCAGATCTCTTCCATGTCCTCTTGGGGCTACAGGAAGTATTGGGGTGGGGGTAGGAATTGGAAAGAGACTTGGTAATAATGGGCACTTGATCATGAAACATAGGCCTGCCATTCCTGGCTTAATGGATAGAGTTCTCCAAAGTTACTATATAGCGCGGTGATTGTTCAAGGCCTACTCCCTGGTGGCTATAAGGAGAGGAGAGGGTGTATTGTAGGGAAATATGTACCTGAAAACCCAGGAAAAGATGAATAATCAAGCTGCCAGATCAGCAGGAACTGCAGTAAATACAGGCCTTACAGACACTGTGTATCAGTCAGCTTACATGAAGTTGTGCCGTGGTAACAAACAATCCCCAAATCTCAGAGGCCTATGACAAATGGTTATTTCTTCCTTATGTTACACATCTCGCAGGGGTCAGCTGCAGCTCTGCTCCACGTATTCTTCACTCTGGAGCCCAGGCCAGCAGAGGAGCACAATAGGTCTGAAAGCTTCCCCTCATTTCATTGGCCAAAGCAATCACATGGCCAAGCCTGACATCAATGGGAAGTGTATTCCTCCTTCAGAAAGGGCACCCAAGGGAGGGACAGCAAATATTTTGAAAAATAATACAACTTTCCATACATTGAAACTGAACTAGAAGGTAATTTGAGCCTCAAAGTAGCTTTGCAGGAGGGCGCATTGCAGGAGGACGTGGTGGCTCATGTAGCTTAGCCTCTCTCGGCGTGTCCACCTCTTCCCTCTCACCACCCACTGACTCTGTGGACCTTTTCTCTGTCTCGTGGCTTCTGCTTTTCTCTGTCTTGAGAGTCCTGTTTCCTCATGACTTTGGCTTCCTCTTCATGGTCCCTTTGTCCTCTTTCTTCATGTAACCTTTTACCTTATGATCGTGCCATGAATTAGGTAGAACTCTTTAGGTTCAGGTGTCAGAAACCCAAATCAAACTAGTTTACATAAAAAAAGAAGAGAGAAAACAGAAAAAAGAAAGGAATTTATTGGCTCACATAACTGAAAAATCAAAAGTAGAACTGGCTTTCAGCATGGCTGCATCTGCGGGCCTCAAGGACATTCTTGCCATCTCTCATCTCTTCTTTCCTCTGTGTTAACTCCATCTTTGAACAGACTCTCCTGTCATGGTGACAGGATGGCTGCTCTGGCAGAGGCCCCTGGTTGTCTCGCAATAGCCATTCTCTTCTTCTAACATGGTAGAAGGTTTTAGCTGGCCATTTGGCCTCCCTCGCAACTAGGTGTTGTTTGGGACTAAATCTGGCTAATGGGATGCAAGCAAAAGTGATGTGTGCAACTTTCGGGCTGTTCCATTAACAGGAAAGGCCGTGCTTCCCCTTCGTCTTTCCTGTCTTCTGGTTGGCTGGAATGTGGTCATGGTGGGATGTGAGTAAGTCCCAGAGGGGCCTGAGAGTAACCACCAAGACAGAAAGAGCCTGGGCTCCTGAGGACTTTCTTGGAGCAGAGCTACTGCATCCACTTGGGCTTTTATATGAGAAAGAAATAAACTTTTGTCTTGTTTAAGCCACTGCTATATGGGTTTCTTTGTTACAGTAGCCAGACCAATATTTTAATTAATTTACTGCCCCCCCACCTTGGCCCCCGCCCTGAACCAATCATTGCGGTCAGGGGATAAAAATCTGCTGATTGGCCAGACCTGGGATTGGGGCTCTATCCCTGAATGCAGGGGTGGGACCAGCTTACCTAAACTCTAGGGACAGAAAGAGGTGGAGGAGTTGCTCCCCAAGGAATATGGGGGTGCTATCACCAGAAAAATGTGAAATGAGTGCGGGGCAGGCAAAAACAGCATATGTCCATCACAGTCCTTATGATTATCTATTTAGATCCCTGAAGAGAAAGTCTGATTGACCCAACTCACCTTTTTCCTCCCACCAGGCCACACCAGAGGTTCTTGGCCTGTGGATTGTCTCCCAGGTTCCTGGTAATGGTCCAGTCATCTGTGGCTATGCGATGGGTCCCCTACAGCTGCCCCTCTGGTAGCGCTGGTGGGTAGAGCGGGCAGCGTGATTCACGTGTCTTCAGAGTCCTCTGTCTGCTTGCTGCAGTGGGTGGGGTTTGTGAGGAGGCCTGGGGGGAACTCATGAAGCAGACTGGGTTCTCCAGGTGGAAGATGGACTAGGGGAAAGGCAGGGGCTGGCTATGGTCTTTGTGTCTATGCTTTCCGCCCAGCACCCAACAGTCTGCCTCTGCAGAACAGCACAAGGATCCTGGTCGGGTCATCTTCACTGTGCCAAAGGAAGACAAGTCCTTTAAATTTACCGCAAACGCTCAATGGGGATGGTCCAGAGTGTTTGTTAACTCCAAACGCCAATAAGTGTTGATAAATAATGCTATTAAAAATGTATTATTGCTCTGACACTTTGTTATAACGTCTTTCCTCTTAACTTTTCCCCATGTGACATTTACTTTAAAAGGCCCCAGCCAAAAGCCAAACACCAATAAAACTGCACCTAGTCTCCCAGAACGTTTTCATTTATGAAACACTCAAAGATTCAGCACTCGGGGAAAAGCCACGGAGATATTCCACTGTTTTGTAAACTTTGCAAAATCTGTAGTTCCTATGGTTGAGGCCTAACTGCACGTTGAATTTGAAATTTTGAAGCTTCAATTGCTTAAAAATATTGTAACTGCTTCTCAAACAGGAAAATTGCATTTAGATTTCCCTCTGTGTTTAACCTCAGACTGGCAAGAGAGAGTCTTCAAATTTCCCCAGTAAATGAAAATCACTTCAGGATTGAGATTGCATACGGATTGTTCCTACCTCGAGAAAAAGAAAACCTTCAGGAACAAATATAGTAATACATTCTGTGCTGGGCCCATAATGTGGAGAAATAAGTGATCATTTTCTTCTGTAATCCACAGCATGAAGGATTTAGGGCAGAGACAAGGAAGACATTCTTGAATACGAAGTTCAGTCACATCTGAACTGTTACTAAGGGAAATAGTGTCCTGCACTCAATTTTCTTAGAGCCAGCCTCCTGCAAAATTGTATGATCCTTTGGTGCTTTCCATGTCAAAATTCCCTTCCTCCCCACAGAGGCTCTAGTGCTTTCAAACCACCTCTTCTCATCAGTCAGTCTTATTCAAACTAAAGTGTGATTGTTTGCATCTTAAAGGGGACCAATGGGAAGAGGATGATGCTTACTCAAAGAAATGAATCAACATTGGTGAAATTTGAGGCAATGACAGACAATCTATTAGATGGAGTAGTGAATGGGAATCTTTCTTGTCTACTCATAAACTGGTCTTACTTGTGATAAATATATCTGCTTTCCTTTCTTCTTCCCTCTCTCCCTCCTGTCCTTCCATCTATCCAACAAACTTCTCTGGGCTGCCTGCTGTATTCCATTCTCTATGCTCAGTGTTGAAGTCCTGAAATGGGACAAAAAAGGGAACTGAGTCCAGGAGATAATAGTCATAATCATATAACTACTGTTACCGCTTATTGAGTGAGCGTTTCCCACATGCTGGGGACCATGCTCGGAGCTTTTCATGGAGAGCGTTTAATCCTCACCACCCAGTGAGGTGTAGGTTGCTCTGACACATTGTTATAACGTCTTCCCTCCCGTGTTATTCCCTTTTTGCAGACAAGAAAACAGAGGCACACTTTTTTGTCCAAGGTCACACATGTTAAGTATGGTACTGGAATATCAACACAGGCTGTGTGACTTCGGAGTTTTTCATTCCAGGTAAGATCAGACTGAAATGAGCATGGAGGGTAGGTTTCAAGGGGACAAAGTCCCTAGTGTGCTCTCTGCAGCCTGAGGAGTTGTATTGAGGGATGGCAAGAAGTGCTAGCCTTTTGCTGAGAGTATAACTGTGGGAGCCCCAGCGAGGAGAGTCCCAGTGGGGCGCCCCCCTCTCTGTGTTCCCTTCCACCCGAAGGGACACCCTCCCCCCATGGGCAGACACCAGAAGCGGGCCGTGCCCCGGCATGGCTCTGGTCAGGAAGAGAGGATCTTTTGTGAGCTGCTGGCCTGGTCTCTGTTAATGCCAATTAGCGCTCCTGCTGTGGGGCCAGCAGGCTTCTGTGATCCTGGGGGCTTAGAGGTTCTGGCCTAGAAATGCTCAGGATGTGGGACAGAAGTCAGAGAGTCTGAGAGAGAGACTGTGTCATTAAATGGAGAGGAAATGGGGTTTTACAGAGGTTCTTGGGGCCCAGCAGCCATGAAGGCAGGGCGGTCTGGGGTCAGACAAAGAGGAAGTGGAGAGAAGGGGACATCTAGGACTACCTCCACCCTACCCCCGCCAATCTCACTGTCTCAACTGTGACTTGAGAGACTGGGTTTTGAGAGAGGAGGAAAGGTAGAAAGTGGGGTCTGACATTCCTGGGCTTGTGGGGAACTCTGGGAAGAGCTGTTCTAGGAGCTCGGCTCTCCAGGGTTATGAGTACCCTGCTCCACCTTAAAGCAAGCCCAGGAAATCAGCCTCAGGGTCTCCAGTCATCCATGACCAGTGGTTGGCGGTGGGATGAACTTGAGTAAATGGTCAAGTTAGCAGACTGAGTCCTTGTGAAGAGCTAGGCAGGCGGCTGCCAAGAAAGACCTGGTTGCCCCTTTATGAGGCTGACATTGGGCTCCCAGTTGGGCATGGCCGAGGGACCCCTGATTCCCTGTGGCCCAGGAGATGGCTCCATGTCAGCTTGCCACAGCTTTCTCCTGTCTGCCTGTCCCCCAAAACTCCCCTCCCCTGCCCTCTGGCCCCCTTCATGTTAGCTCCTCCATCTATTCTTTTTGTCCAGTTGCAGGCTTCCTCTTGCCCTTCTCTCTCCATCGAGCCTGCTCTGCCAGCAAGCCCTCCAGCAGGGGTGATCATCCATTCTCACATTTCCAGCCCTCACCTGGGCTGGACCACCCACCAAGCTCTTACTTCCTGCCCCAGGGCTGCCTCCAGTGTCATTGCAGAGCAAGCAGCCACAGATGATGCCCGGGAGCCAGCGAGTGTTAATCCCTTCCCTGGGTCCTCTCCACCTCCACCGGCTTGCCCAGCTGCTCTCCAGTGACTCACCCTGGTGCCCCAGGGGAATGGTTTTCCAGAACCCTACCTGCAGGTTCCAGAAAATCACTTCACCTTCCAAACACAGAGCTTGTCTTACTCTCCCCTACTTCCTACTTGGGGCCTTTCTGAGCAGCACATGAAGGGACAGGGATGGGGAGCTCAGGCCAAATTTCCCATCCTTGAACCCCCAGCTCCCCTCCTCTTCCTGACAGTCTTCACTCTCTTCTCAGTGTCTTCTCCAAACTCTGTGACAACAACCATTTCCTGGCCCCACATCCGTAGGAAATAGACAATTTCAAGGTGAGGGAGGAGGCCTGTATTTGCTTCTCAAGCCCCAGGCTCAGCCCTTCTCCTTCCCTGCAGGATGAGAGAACAAATGATCACTTCTCTCAGTAGTGAAAAAAGGAGCTCACTGTCTCTCCACCCTCCCTGGTGAAGGCGGGCACTGCTCCCCACTCTCCTTGCTGAGCCTCCCCTCACTACTGCCTGGCCAGTCCCTTAGGGGACATTTGGTGTCAGGACTCGGAGGCTGAGAAGGAGCTTGAAGAAGCTTTCTGTCTGTGCATTGACCACTCACCCCCACCTTGTCATTGGTGGCTGACAGGGACTGCTTTGCCAACAAAGGTGTCACCGAAGCTTGCCAGCTTGTCACTTACCTCTCCCAGGGAAGGAGTGGGTGGAGGGACCGGTCACTGAGCTTGACCCTGCCCTTACAGCAGGTGCTGCTGCCGCCCACAGCTTCTGAGGGAGGAGAGGCACCCTGCCAGGGGCAGCTTCCCCCATGTTCCCACAGCTTGAGGTACACAGTTAGCACATCTCTGCCTACCCCCAACCCCTGAAGCCTGGGTCACAAGACTCTAGAGAAATTACTCCCTGCACCTGCAGGAAGAGACTGGACTATGCGGTGCCAGGGCAAACTGGAGATCCTCAGCCTGGCACTGGGGGCCTCTGGCATCTAGATCTCACCTCATACTCCAACTACTAGCCTGGGTTCTTCCCCTGAGACTAATCCCTTGAACAGGCCCCTGGGCCTTTACAGATGCTGTCTCCCTTCTCCTCTCCTCCCCTCCCCTCTCTTCTCCTTTCCTCTCTCTTGTCTCTGTCCGAATCCTGTCCATACAAGAGGGCTAAGCTCAACCTTCACCTCCCCCAGGGAGCCTTCCTTGACTACTCAAGATCACAATAAGAACTCCTTCCTCTGAGCCCTCATAGCTCACAGAATAGAACTAAATTCTATCATATCTCTCATCACAGATTAGCCATGTTTTTCCAATTAGCCTGTCAGTCCCTTGAGGATGGGAGACCATAGGTGACCCCTTTTTGCCTCTCCCAGTGCACATAGAGAAGGGTTAGACTTTTTGGAACTCAGCCATTACTGGTTGGCTAATTGGAACCTGCTGGCCTGTGTTCAGGGCCTGGTATTTGTATGTGCATAGTTCCATGTGTCTGTGTATGCATGATTTACATGTTTGTACACCTATATGGGGGGTGTGTGTTCATACATATGAATTTGATTCACATATTTGTACCAGGTGTACCAAAGGTTTGATTCAGTCAACAAGCATTTACTGAGACCCTGTCAGCTGGACACTGTGCCAGGCACTGGGGCTACAATGATGAGTAAGGAAATAGACTGCTGCAGCCCCTCAGAGCTGGAAGAGAGACCATCAAAGGAGCCATAACAATAATGTGAGCCAAGTGTCATGATGGGGGAGCACGTGGCAGGGCACTTACTTTAGCCAGTTTGGGGAGACAGGTCAGGGAAGGACTCATGGACAAAGGAAAGATCTGGCTAAGACTTTGAGTCTGTTAAGGGTTGTTTGTGTCCCCCAAAAAGATATGTTCAAGTCCTAACCCCCAGTTCATGTGAATGTGACCTTATTTGGAAATAGGGTCTTTGGTGATGTCAAGTTGAGATGAGGTCAGACTGGATCAGGGTGGGCCCTACTCCAATGACTGATGTCCTTATAGGAAGAGGGAAATTTGGACACAGACATGGGAAGAATGCCACGTGACTACAGAAGCAGAGATTGGGGTGATGCATCTATAAGCCAAGCGATGCCAAGGACTGCAATCACCAGAAGCTAGGAGAGAGGCACGGAACAGATTCTGTCTCTGAGCCCCAAGAAGGAACCAACTCTGCCGATATGTTGAACACCTGGCCTCCAGAACTGTTCAGAGAATAAATTTTTGTTGTTATAAGCCATCCAGTTTGTGGTACTTTGTTATGGCAGCCCTAGGAAAGCCCTAATACAGAGGCTTACTGGGCTAACTAGGAATCTGCCAGGTGAGGAAAGGAGGGAAGAGTGATTCCGTCACAGGGAACAGACTACACAAACGCATGGGGGAGTGAAATAGCATGGCAGAGATAAATAGAAAGTTCAGTAGGGCTGCAATGTTACCTAGGAGATGGGATTGGGGGGGTTACATGGTAGAGCATGCATGTGTGTACATATGGTTTGCATGACTGTGATTGTGTGTATGTGAATAGTTTGTGTGTTCACGCGTGTGCTTTTTGGAGTTTTGCATGTTTCATCCTGTTTTATGATTTGTGTGTTTCTGCATGCTCTCACTTGGTTTGAGTGTGTCTTGATCTGTATGTGCGTGCTTTGCATGTCAGTGCTAGTGTGTGGATGGTCTGCAGGTGTGCACTGAACCCAAAGCAGTGGGTTTGTGCCCAGTCACAGGAAGTTTTGAAGCCAGGCAGAGCCCAGGTTCCCTGTCTACATGGTTGGTGCTCACTGTGGATAGCAAAAACCTGGTCAGACTGTGTATGACTCAGGTAGACCCCAGAAGCTCAGAGCTCACCTGTCCTGGTTCAAGGAGACCCTGGCAGGGCGATGGTGTCTGCACTACATTGGTTAGCAAGAGGCATGTGTGGACAGAACTGCTGAGTCCTCAGTTTGAGAGCTGGAGGTGGTCTTGGAGGTGGTTCAGATTCCTCTTGCCCTTTAGCCCAGCCCCCCGGCACTGCTCCTGGGGAGTCCCCAAAACTCAGCCCCATGAGAGGGTACCCCATGATTTGGCCAAATCCCCACCTGCCTGGAAAACATCTTCTTAGGGGAACCCCAACCCCTGGACAAGGGTTGCTGCTGAAGGCAGGAATCAGGGGAAGGGCCACCCCTATCCCAGGCCCTCCTGATGGGACATGCAAAATGTTGTGTATGTGTGCATTTTTCTGGGGAGAGGGTGCCTGGCTTTCATCACGGCCAGAGGGTCTGTGACCCAGGAAATCTAAGAACCATTTCTCTAGTCTAGGCTGACATTGAGGGTGTGAGTGTGTGCATGAGATGTGCAGGTGTGTGCAAGCATGCGGAACTCCCAACCTGCTTCCTCTCTGAGAATATGGTTGGATCAGGATGTCAAGTGCAGCCCCGGGCCCTACCAGCTGCTGCCATGGTCAGATTTCAGGGGGCTGTCCTTGACGGGGCTGGTAGAACAGACGGAGCCAGTGTTAAGGACAGGAAGGGAGAGGTGGAGGCTGCTGCTTTCTGGAGGATGCTTGTAACCTAGAGGAGCTCCTTGAGATCAGCTACCTGACTAACCAGCCCCTAGAGGGTTCACATTCAGGGTGGAGCCTTGGAGGTGCAGCAGGAGGGATGTGTGGGTGGGGATGGGAGGAGAGGGTGCACAGCGAGAATTGTGAAAGTTCTGTAGAGGAATTGGGGCTGTTCAGGACCTTGGTGAGTACCCTCTTGGTTCCCACAGCCCCGGCTTTCTCTGCCTGTTTCCAGCCTGCCCCATGTTAATAACTCTGGGTATGGGGGAGATGCTGAGTACCAGAGACCTACATGTCGAGTTGAGGATATTGTTGGGGCTACAGAAGTTTCTGAGAAGTTGGATGGGCAGAAAGAGGGCCCTTTGTGGGTAACTAAGTATGCTGATGCCCAGAAGAATGAGGGAGGAGGATCTCCCAAGGCTCAGGGCTCAGAGCTGGGGACGGAGTGGAGGTGTGGTGGGGGTGCTCCTGGCTTCAGACTCAGTTGGTGGGAGGAGGGGCAGGAAGTGCTTGTGGCTTGGCCTGTATTTCTCCCCTCCTTGCCTCAGGCACTGGGCTGAGCCAACCTGGGCCTTGGCACCCCTACCGGACCAAGCTCTCTCCCTCCTGTGGGCTCCCCAAACATTCCAGCATTGAGGCTTCCCCAAGGCTGTTCTCTGAGGCCTCTCCCATGTCCCTATCCTCTGCCGACTCACTTCCTTCCTGTGCCTGCTGCCATCATAGCCCCCCACCCTGCCCTCCACACGCCCTGCAGTGTCGAGAACCCTCTGGCTCCCAGACATGATGGCTCTCTTGCTCTTTCTCTTCCTTCCAAAGGACTTTCTACGAGCAATTAATTAACCTCATCACATCCTTTCAGTGGAGCCCAGTGCAGGGAGGGAGGGAGGGAGGGAGGGAAGAGAAGTGCCTTGTCCCTTGAGGACAGTCAAGTGGATAAGTGGCTACCCAGGCAGCTGCTGGGGGGGTTCTCTCTCAGAGCTGCCACCCCCTCCCCGCTTCGGGGCTGGCTGTAGCATAAGCCCAGCTCCAGGGAGAAGTGTGTGTCACCCTGTTTGCTCTCAGCCCTGGCTTAGTCTCCAAAGTACCTGACAAAGTCCCTCATCATTTGCTCCCTCTAGCTGCTTCCACCCTTTTCCCCAAACCTCCCCAGGCAACTTCTGGGGTCAAAGATCAGGCGCAAAGACAAGGAGGAATGCAGATGAGTGCAGAGGAGCACAACCTTGGGTGGCACTGATAACCTTTCCCCTGGATGTGTGCCCGCCCTACTGGTGCAGCAAATGACATGGAAATGCATGGAAATGCTGAGTGTCTGCATGCAAATGTGCCCAGGCATCCTGGCTACTCCACTGGCAGCATGTGGCCCCTGAAGAGTCCCCATGTAGTCTCATCTCTTGTGACCCAAGGGGTGGTGCCCACCAATGCTGGAGCACTGAGTGGAGGGAACACTCGGCCCACCTCAGCTGGTCCTGTTGTCAGTGGCCACCACTCCCACCTGCTCTGGGACCCCAGCTAGGCCCTGGGTGCCATTTGTGTGTGACAGCTGGGGAGAGATGGGGCCTAGGCTGGGGCTCAGAGGAAAGACAGAGTAGGAGAGACACAATGTGGGACATTAATTGTGTATCTACTGCCACCAGGCCCTGAACTAGACATACTGTGAGAGTTAACTCATGTCATCCTTCTGACTCCCTAAGAAGTTCTTAAGAAACTGAGGTTAAATAATGCAGGAACCTGGCCCAAGATCACACAGTGAGTAAGTTGTGAAGCCAGAACTAGACCAAAACTTTTATTATCTGAGCAAAACTTAAAAATGTAAATCAGAACGTGCCACCCCCTGCCTAAATCACTCCCAGGGCTTCCCAGTGCCTTCAGGATGCAATCCTTTTCCTTTCCATGGCTGGCAAGACCCTGCACCTCTAACCTCATCTCCTGCCCTCATCACTCACTCCACCCCAGCCGCCCGGCCTTCTTTCTGTCCCTCTAGCACGCGTGCTCATTCTCTTCTCAAGGCTCTTGCACTTGCTGTTCCCTCCGTTTGGAATACTTTCCCTCCAGCTCTTCATGTGGTGACTCCTTCTCATTCTTCAGGTCAAATGCTACCTCCCTGCAGAGCCTTCCCTGACAACCCAGGCAGCAGTGGCCTCCCTCCTTCCTTCTCTATCCCCTTATCCCAATTTCTTTTCTTCATAGCACGTAACAGCATCTGAAGTTATTTATGTGTTCACTTGCTCACTGTGTTTTGCCCACTAGGACATAAGCTCCTTCAGGGTGTTCACCATTGTATTCCCAGGGCCTGGTGCTTAGTAAGTGCTCAATAAATGTTTAATGGACGAATGACCTCAGAAAAGCTTCCCTGGGCCCCAAGGGAGCAGCTAGAGGAGTGAGGGGCACAGTTGGCAGAGAACTTGGCCGCTGGGTTGCAGACCACACTGAGGCCTCATCACTGAGGTTCTGGGGTTTGTATAAGAGAGTCTGCCTGTCTGTCTGTCCATGAGGTGGGCTGCCCTCCCTTTCTGCACAGGGAGTATGTGTGGACACATTTCCTCAGACTTCGTGTGAAGCCAGGTGGAAGGGACAGGCTGCCTGGCATCCTGGACCAGAGATGGGTGCCCTTGGGCTCCTTGCATGCCCCCAGCCTTTCCCAGTCTTGGGTGAGGTTCAGGGCTGCTCGGGGGCCCAGCCCGCCTCTCCAGGGGTGGTGGCAGGCACTGCCCGGCGGGAGGGAGAGACTGCTGCTCCAAGAACCTGATCCTTTGCATTCACTGACATTCTTGGATTTGGCATTTACAACCTCAGGGTTCTATTCCGAGGAGGCCTTTTGCATTTGATGTAAATATTATGTTGATGAGAGGCGACACAGAGAATACCCTGTAGGAAATGTAATTCCACCCCCACCAGGCTAGGAGCCTCTCCCCGCTGCTGCTTTGGGCTGTTATTCAGGGGATTGATTCCTCCCAGTTCTTGGGTTAACCCAGAAGAGCCCCCTCCACTCATAGGCAGCAGGGTCTGGGAGTAGCACATTAGTTATCTTTCCAATTTGCAGAGGCGCCTTCATCCATCAATGTGGGAAGCAATCGGGGCAAGTCTGGAGCCGGTTTATGCTGCAGCCATTCTTTAAGAGGGATGTCCCCCCTCAGAGGATGCTGGGGCAGTCCTCAGCTCTAGAGGTGGGGTGGGGGGGGTCCAAGTCAATAATGGGCACTGGTTCCCAGAAGTCAGCTGTTCTCTCAGTCCCTTCCTCAATGATTCGTGGTTCCCACCTGTCTCCCAACCAAATTTAGCCCCCGATCTATGTGCCTTTCTACTCTACTCAGCCCTGGGCACGCCGCCATCTGCAGTGGCCCTTGGTGCCCTACTCCTACTCTCTCTCAAACTCCCAGGGAAATGATGTTCATAATCCCCACATGCAGTCATGTCGGGGAGCAAGGACTGGAGCAGCTGTCCCGAGATGCTTTGCAGGACTGAGGAGAAAGATGGCACTTTTATCCTGATATCTCTTTGATATGCTATGCGGCCAGGGACAAGTGACCGAATCTCTCTGAATTTTAGTTTTCATGTCCTTCAAATGAGGGAAATAATACCTATGTCACACAATACTTACGTGAAGATCCAAAGAGAGAGTGCATAAATGGGGCCCAGCACAGCACTTGACATGAAGTGAATGGTCAGGAAATGCCGGCGGTTGTTAGGTACAGAGGAGTTGGTGAGGGGTAGCGTGGACCAAGGGCCAGATGCCGGCTCGGAAGCCCAGAATTTACAGCTTCTCTCCCCAGCTGTGCTATGAACCTTATAGCTACAGTGAATAGTCATTCAACCAGTAAACATTGATTATTTGGGCGTGTATTGAGTGTTTTTTATTATCATCAGTAAGCCAGTATAACCTAGAGCTCAGATTCTGGAGTCAGAGAAACAGAGTTCAAATCCTAGCTTGGCCTCTAGACACTGGACTTTTCAGAGTTTCGTTTTCTTCATGTGTAAGAAGGGAGTGATAATAGAACCCAAGTCAGATGTTGTGAAGATTAAGTGGGATAGTGCTTGGCACACAGCAAGCCCTTCAGGAATGTTCCTAAGAAAATTATACGTGGTACAATGGGAATGGCTCCAGATGTGAGATCAGAAGACCTGGGTTTAATCTGCTTCCATTTCTTATTTACTGTGTTATCTTGGGCAAATTACTTCACCGTGAAGTCTCTATTTCTCAGTCTATAGAAAGGGGATAATGTCACCTAGCCTTAGATTGCCATGAAGAAAGCTTAACATTTGGCATAAGAAGGATGCTCAATATTTATATGATGAATGAATAAATGATGTGGAAAGACTTTAGGATTTGGATTTGGAGAACTTGCATTGGCATCGTAGGTTTATCACTTACTTTCTGTGTGGTCTGGGACAAGTGACTTCACCTCTCTGAACTTTGGGTTCTCCCAGTATAAAATAGGATAATATCTACCCCCCAGCATTATTGCACAATAGACAGTTGATATTAAAATGCCCTGTAAACCATAGGGCACTATGCTCACTCTAGCTTAATATTACTTTGGGCAGAGCCCTGGGAGAGGAACTAGGAGGGCTCCGAACATAAGTAAAACCCTTGAACCTAGCCCTAGAGGGGCTATGATAGATTTGGGGAGAGAAGGCACAAAGCAGGGGGCAGCACTACACAGAGAATCCCACACATTCATTGACTGCACACATTTACGGAGCAGTAGGCATGCTTTCATAGGTCTATTGGAGGTTTTAGGTTAGGCCTGATGGAGGGGCTTTGAAGGTCAAAGTAAGGCCTCTGGATTGACTGTTCTGTGGGTAGAGGTCTCAGAAAGCTCGTATGCCATCTATGCTCCTGAGTCCCCTGGTGGGGAAGGCCTGTGGCTCGCTGAGTCACTTTTCTCAGTCACTCTCTGAGGGAGGAATGTGCAGTGTCCATCGTAGGGAGAGCATTTTCATCAGCCATTCAGTAGGTGGCCCCTCCCCAAAGGTCACTGGCCTATCTGACCACCGCAGCTGGTGGCCACAAAAGACCTGCTGAGAATCCAATCTAATGGAGCGGCAAAGACTCCAGCCTCTCTTCCTGGGAGCGGGAGGGTGAGTTGCAAGGTGATTTCACTGCTGTCGCAATCTCCCTTTAGTAGACACAGGCTCTCCTCGAGGTCAAAAATAGCAGCTTCAGAGGCTGGAGAGTGTTGTGACATCATCTCCAGGTTCAGCTAGCAAACCACTCTCCAGCCAGCTGATCCCACTTGCCCCTTGGAGACTGGGGCCAAGGTTCGAGGGGATGACTTTGGTGGCCCTGGGTCCCTTCGAGCCCCCTGGGGGCTCCAATTTTGGGCTCTGTCTATGAACAGGAATCCCCTCCACTCCACTGTTTTCCCCGGCAAAGAGGAATGCTCTCAGCAGTGCACTGTGACTGGGCCTGCGGCCACCTCCATGTCCCCAGGGCTGAGCGCCACAGACCTGCAGGGGCCTGCAGCCTCTCTGGGCCAGGAGCACATAAGCTGGGCTGGAGATGCTGAGGATGGCACCCAGCCTGGAGGCTGAGTGGAGGGGAAGACATTCTGCAGTCCCTGGGAGGTGGGAGGGAGGGAGGGGGGTTTGCAGAGAGAATAGAGGAGTTTGTGCATAGCTCTGTGTGTGTGTGTGTGTGTGTGTGTGAGTGTGTGTGTGTGTCCTGCAGCAGAAGATGGCAGGAATGGGGACTCTACAGCCTCTACTGATTAGAAGGGTTTTGAAATTGATAAATTACTTTGTATTGGGGCAAAATGATTTGACCAGATTTCAAATGTCTCAGAGAAGGGAAGCTTCTCTTGGGCCAAGTATTGATTGCATTTAATAGAGCTGGGACTTTCTCACTTAAAAACAACAAAATAAACATCTAAGGGAAGGCACTAACTCACCTCTCTCTCTCCCTCTCTCTCTCCTCCTTCCCTCTCTCCTTTGTCTCTAAGAACAGGAGGGAATCCAGAGACCCACCCAAGGCTGGGGTGAGGGTGTGGGTGGTGGGCGCAGTGCTGATGTCAGAGACATGGAGTTTCTTTGGGGCAGATTGGTGGTGGGGGCTCAGGGGAACAGGGGACCCTGGGTTGGTCCCATTCTTCACAGATCGATTTTTCCCTAACAGTGACTGTTGGAGTCTTGGATAAATCACTAACCCAAGTGATGAATGCCCTGAGGCTTGGTGGGGTGGGGGAAAGGATGCTTGATTGGGAGGCAGCCCAGGGAAGGAGAGGGGTGAGGATGGAGCACTGGTGGACAGAGGGGCCAGCCAAGTTAAAGCTGAGTTCTAGAAATTCTGTGATATATCCCCAGCCAGCTAATCCTGGCCTTGTCTCTCAACAGGATTCGACCACAATCATTAACTCAACAGTGTTTCAAAATTCATTTTCAGTCTGTCTCTTGCTGTCTGTCTCACTGTCTGCCTCTTTATCTGGCTTCCAAATGGACTCTGATCGTTTCCTCCCAGGAGAGGATTCCCTTGGGCCTGCTAAAATGGAAAGGAGTGTGGGGAAGCTAGTAGCAAGTAGGGGCTTGGCAGTGGGAAGTGGGAGATGGCCTCTTGGAATGGGTGGAGGTATGGGACCTTGGGCCAGTAGAGAGAGGGAGGGGCTGGGGGAATGAAGATAAGAGTTTGTACAGCAGCCCTGGCCAGAGATAAGCCAGTTTCTAGCGCATCTTATTTCTCATAGAGGGAAAGGTCACGTCATGTGGTTCTCTCATCCCTCTCTCCAAAGCAGTGAGAGCAGAGACCTGCCTTGACTGGGCTCCCTGAAGAATAGCAAGAAGTGTGGAGAGGGAGAAAGACCAACCCAGAGCCACAGAACTGATCTCTCATCATGGCCAGAGCCTGTGTTGGAGGCAACCCAGCTCACAGACCACGAGTCTGAATCAGCTCTGGGTGTGTGACTTAGCCTCACTCAACTTCCAGTTCCTCATCTATAAAATGGGGTAATATCACAGATTTGCAAGAGGTTTATATTAATTAAGATCATGTGTATAAAGTGCTCAGAACAGGGCCTGGCCCATAGTAAGCATTCAGTAAATGTTAGCTGGGAACATTATTATCTTCTCTAGTAGCAGCATAGCAGATTCTGAAGTCATGAAAACCCAAAACGTGTCAGCCATTCTGGAGTCAAGAGAAAGGGCTCCTGGCTCTGCCTGAGGGTGCAGAATTCTACCCAAATTACCAACCCACAGGCTAAGCCGTGTTCTATGCCCTGTCCCCACTGTCAGGGCTGATGCGCCATGGGGGGAGGCTCCACTGCCTTCTCTGTAATGTCAGCTGGAACCTCTCCCTTGAGATGCCTGCCAGGCCCCTGGCCAGCTCCGGTGTCTGCTCACAGGAGTTGGGCTTTGCTCCTCCTTACCCACCATCCAGGCGGCCACTCCCAGCCCCAGCCCTGTCCATGGTGCTAACCCACATCCCAGCCCGAGACTCGCCCATGGTGCAGAACTCACCTCAACCATCCCCTCTTGTCCCCCAACTTCAACATCTCTGATGATCTCCCCAGCCACCAGGAATGAATTCTGAGCTCACGTTCTGGAACGCTGCCAGGAAGAAAGAAGCAGCGTTAGTATAAAAAATCACACAAAAGGCCGCAGGTAATTATGTCTCTTTTAAGCTGCTAACAGGATTGGCCGTTTGATAAATGGGAGGATTTGAGGCTGTTTTGTCACTGACAAGCTGTTGTAAGATCATATTGGAAGCTGAAGACAGTTTATCTTCATGTGTGTGGTGGAGAGGGGAATTCTCAGTGGATTTTACACCCTCTTCAAATTAATGTGATTTCCTAGGCCGGTCCTGTGCACAGGAATGAGTGATCTTTATGACTCACCCCCTGATTAGATTACCTGGCTCAGCAGCCACCTCCAGCCCCTCTGAGTGCCCTCTCCCTCCCTCGGCCCCTCCCTGCTCCCATCCCTCCAGCTCCCCTCTGACCTCCCCACTCCTCTCCTCTAGCCCTGCTCTCAGGTCCAGCAACTGAGCAAGCCTATGGCTCAATTACTGCCGGCTAGCCCGAGAGGCAGAGGGATCTGGTTTCTTCCATTTCTCTGGAGGAAGCAGAAGAGGGGGAGATGGGGTGGGAAGAAGAGGAAGGCAATAGGAGAGGGAGGGAGGGAGGGAAGCAGAGGAGGAAAGAAGAAATGAGACAAAGAGGGAGTTTAACCAGAGAAACAGAGAGCCAAGCTGAAGTAAGGAAAAGAAAGAAAGAAGAGACACAAAAACAGTAGCAGAGGCAGAGGAAGGGTTTTTCCCTTCATTTCCAGAACCTTGTTCTCCACAAGAACAAAGGTAGCCTCCTTCCTGAACCCCTGAATTAGCAGGTCCCAGGGCATTTTCTCAGATAACTCTGTCTTATCATCTTCACAGCACGTACCACCATTATCTTGTTTATTTATTTATTTGCTTCTATAATATTTGTCCTCACCCCTAAATTAGAAGACCCATAAGGGCATGGCTGCCATGTTCTTCTCAGAACCCAGCCCCTAGTAGGCCCTTGGTGAATGTTTGTTGACTGCATCATGTGACAGGTCTGAAGGGGCAGAGCTGGCTTGCCCTCCTGGCAGGGTCCAGGACTGGATTGTCAGGGATATCATCACTGGCTGGATTTGGGGACACATTTCTGGAAAAGAGAATGCTTCAGTAGTTCTTTGGACAGAATTAGGTTTCCTCTGGGACAAAGCTTTTCACTGCATCAGAGTCCCCTGGCAACCTGCATTTTCATAAGTATTCCACGTGATTCTAATCCAATGGGTCTGAAGTTCACACCTTGAGAAACACTATTCCGGTGAATGGGTGAGCTGGGGACTCCTGCTCCAGAGGTACCTCAGCAGAACCAGGGATCTAGGCTGCTCAGTGTGTGTGTGTGTTGGATGGGTAGTGGTTGGAATACCTGCAGTGGAATGAGGAAGCTAAAATCCATTATTTCCAGCCAGGTGCCACCTCATTCTATACACACACTGGGAGCTACTTGTTGGGGAGCCCCCAAGTTCAAAGGAAGGGATCAGCCTGCTAGGGACAGTTCCCCCACTGGATTCAGGACCCTAGAGGAAGAAGAGGATGGCAACAGATGTGGGGAGGAGAAGGAGCCCTCCCTGCCCTGTGCCCAGGGGCCTCTGCTCCCCTACCCATTGAAGGCACTGCAGCTGGTAAGGCATGCCTCATTTCCCAGGCAAGCTGTGCACCCATCCCCAAGCCCCAGGCCAGGCTCCCTGCCTCTTCAGGGGACCTCCCCCAGACTTGTCAGTGATGTATGCTCCAGGATTGATTGACTGTTACCCAGGCATATGCCCCCCACCATACACACACCCCCCCCCAAATGTCACAGCTCCATTCACACCAGACACAGGCAGGGCTCACACAGGACACCTGAAATACAGCCGTGGGTGCTCAGAGGTGAAGGACAGTGTGCCTGGGCCATGGGACAGCCTGGATATGTTCATGCTGGACCTCTGCCTGGGTCTGAGAACAAGGCGGAGGTGTATAGAAGACAAGGACCAGCCAGTTTAAAAAGATGGCTCATCCCATGCCACTTCTGCCCCATAAAATCAACCACATAGATGGAACTACCACCACCTCCCTTCACTCTATGCTCCAGCAGCTCTGGCCTTCCTTCATGCTGCAAACACTCCCTGCTCTCTTCTGCCTGAGTAGCACCCTCACTCATGCTGTTCCCTCTGCCTGTGAGGCTCTTTTACACTCTTCTATCACTTTTTTTTTTTTGGTGAGGAAGATTAGCCCTGAGCTAACATCTCTTGCCAATGCTCCTCTTTTTGCTGAGGAAGATTGGCCCTGGGCTAACATCTGTGCTCATCTTCCTCTACCTTGTATGTGGGACACCTGCTACAGCATGGCTTGGTAAGTGGTGCATAGGTCCGTGCCTGGGATCTGAACCTGCAGACCCTGGGCCACTGAAGCGGAGCGCAAACTTAACCACTATGCCACCAGGCCGGCCCCTCTTCCATCCCTTTTATCTGATAACTCTTCCCTCTCTTCCTTGATGGGCCTTTCCAGATCCCCTGGCTCTGCTCCCACAGCTCTTCATGCTTTACTGTTTGCAACACTCGGCACCATTGTCATCACAGCCATGTGTCGCTTAATGACAGGGACACGTTCTGAGAAATGGGTCATTAGGCAATTTTGTCCTTGTGTGAACATCACAGAGTGTACTTACACAAACCCAGATGGGATAGCCTACCACACACCTAGGCTCTAGGGTACCAACCTTATGGAACCACCGATGTATGTGGTCTATCGTTGACCGAAACGTCGTTACGCAGCACATGACAATATATTCAATGTCTATCTTCCCCTCTAGACCGTGAGCTCCATGGCAGAGGGACCACACTTACGTGCCGTGTCCACTGCCATACCCCTGGCACCACCGCCCACAGTGCCTGTGGAAGGCTGAGGCTTAGAGTCATCTGTTTCAATAAGTGGTTCTTGAGCATCTGCTGTGTCGGGCACGGTGCTAGGTCCTGAGGACGCAGCGGCAGGCAAGCAGGCACCGGCCCTCCTCTCACAGAGGCTGCAATCTAGCAGAGGAATGGATAGCTGTCAAATAATCATATAAATTACTGTAAAGTTGCAACTCTGACAGCTGCTTTATGGAGATTCATGGTGCCAATAAGAGTACACAAAAGGGGGATTTGGTCAAGTTAAGTAGGTCAGGGAAGTTTCCTGAGAAGATGATACTTGTCTGAGATAAAGAAGATTGTGTAGAGCAACGGTGGAGGACGGAGTGTTCTGGAGAGACAGAACAGCATGTGTGAAGGCCCTGTGGCAGGAAGGAACAAGGCTTCTACAAGGAACTAAATCCAGAAGGTCTAGAGTGTGTGGGGTGAATGGGAGGCTGGAAAGCAGGCAGAAGCCATACCATGCAAGGCCTTGTCAGGTGAGGTAGGGAATTTATTTCTTCATCTAAGAGTTTCAACACTGAAGAGTTTAAACAGCAGGGGGTTGGGCATAGGCAGCAGTCATATAATCAAAATTGCATTTTGAAAAGGTCACTTGGGCTCCAGTATGAAGTAGGAAGGGAGGGGCTTGAGTGGAGGCAAAGAGACCAATCAGTGGTGTGTTGCAGCCATCCAGGCTTGGCCCATGAAGGTGCTGGTGGAGATCAAGAGTAGTGGATAGTTTTTGAGAGAAAGTTTTCAAGCAACACCAGAGGTTGGTGGCAAAACAAGGACTAATACCCATCTCCAGCTTTTGCACTTCCTTGTAGCCATTGGCCTCCTGGGATGTCCAGTGGGCCACCATAAAGAGGGGTTCTCAGGCCTCCCCTAGAAGTATCCTCTGCTCTCTGGCCCCCCACATTCCCACATTCTGCACTGTGTTCCCCTGGGGTGTCCATATACGTCCTCTTCCAAACTGGAAGCCTCTGGCTGCACACCTATCTAGGAGGTAGGTTTCTCTCATAGCCCCAGGTGCTTTGCATTCTGGGAATCGTAGTTCTGGAGCAGGAAAGTTGGGTCTGCTCCTGACTGTGAGTCTGGCAGGCAGCCTGGTTGCCATGGCAGCAGCTGGGCTGGAGCCACCGAACCATTTCATCCACAGCTCTGCTGGCTCTGAGAGCCTCCCAGCAAGAAAGCTCAGGCTCTGGGGAGGAGGAGGAGGGAGGGGAGGGAGAGAAGGCCTGGGCTAAGCCTCACCCTGCTCTGGGGCTTGTGGACTGAATTGGAGAGAAGTCACCAGCTCATCCTCAGAGCAGGGCTCCCCGACCACTGGGAGCCAGTTCTGCTCCTCTGTTCTTGTCAGTCAATCAGACCTTGTAATTCAGCTCTGCAAATGCAGAAGCCTGCACCAGACACGGAAAGAAGGGAGCAGCCCCCCTCCCCAGGGGCACTTGGAGCCTGGGAAGAAAGGCAAGAAGGACCAAAAGAATTACTTAGGAAGGAAAAAGTCCTGTCCATTTTTCCTCCAAAATGTCCCCAGAATCCATTCCCTTCTCTCTGCCCCTTGGCCACAGTCCTGGTTCATTCTATCTCCCCCGGAGAGGGCTTTCTAAAACACAAATCTGGTCCTGTCACACCCCTGCTTAAAATTCTTCAATGGCTCCCCTTTGCCCACAACTGGATCAAGTCCAAACTCTCTAGTAGGATCATTCATGGCCTTGCAAATTCTGGCCTGAGGCTCCCTGTCCAGTTTCTCCCCTGCCTCCCCTCTGCTCCAGCCACACAGAAGTTTTCTGGTTCTTCTTTCATATCGCCTGCCTTTGCACATGCTCACCTCTACCTGAAATGCCCTTCCCTCCCTCTTCCAACCTCTGAGCTGACCAAACCCAGCTGTAACACCTCCTCCTTGGTGAGGTCTTCCAAAATCCTTCTCCACCAGGCAAAGACTTAATGGCCTGGAGCTCTGAGCTCCCAGAGCACTTTGTACATCCCTCGCAAGCACTTATCACCCGTGTTGTGATTATTGTCTCTATAGCTGCCTCTCCCTCTCTCTCTCCTCCATCCGAGTCATCCCAGGGGCCCCAGTGCCCAGCACAGCGTTTGGCACAAGATAGGCACTCGATAAATGGTGAAGGGGATTGAATTCACCAAAGGAAGGCTATTTAGGCTGTTACCACTCTCCCGCTCCACCCCCCTCACCAGGCTCGCTGCCTTTCCTGGGCCCCTTCACCCCTGCTCCTCCCTTGAGGCCACACACCTTGCATAACGCAGAGGATGGGCAGGCTCTGTCAAGCGGCACCTTCTATTCTGGGCAAGGGTGGCACGGGCGCCTGCACATGGAGGCTGCAAGCCTCCCCATGTCACTGGGAATGTGTATCAAGTCACACCAGGTCTCCAGAGAGGAGGCACCCCGTGTATTAAATGGAGCCATGATTTATGGCCCCAGCTCCAGGAGCTGAAGAACCAATTAGGCTTCCCTGCTTCTCCACCTGGAGGCAGGATAACTCCAGGAAAGTCCTTCCTCCTGGGCAGAGGCTCCACTGCCTGGGCCGCAGCCCTAAGGCTTCCCCATCCAGCCCCCCACCCCACACCTATCACCTACCGCTGGTCAGTAGCTCCAAGTCTCCTGGGCCAGCTTTCCTTGTATTAAAATCCCGACTCTATCATTTAACATCTAGGAAGGCTTTTCCAGGTTTCCATCCTCTATGAGTCTCATTTCCTTATCATAATAAGAGGATAAAAATAGCCCTCCTGGATCATTCATTTGTTTATGTAACCATCCATTCTTCCACTCACACATTCCGTTCCATGAAGATTTATTATCTTAGTACCTACTATGGGCCAGGTACTGAGTTAATCACTCAGGATGCAGAAAAAAATTAAAAAGACATCGTCCCTGCCTTCAGGGAGCTTGCAGTCTGTAAGGAAGATCAACCTCGAAGTGTTTCAGGGCAGAAGTGCAGACTATTAAGCACAGTCCGGGCCTGATCTGGGACCTCAATACTTATTTCCTCAATGACTCTTTACTGTGCACCTGATACGGCAGGCATGGAGGGTCAGCACGAATGCAGCCAGCCCCTCCCCTCACTTGGCTCCTGTTCTCAGTGCAAACAGAGACAGACACAACAAGGGGAGGACTCAGAACTCACTTTGTGCCACAGCTGTGAGACGGCTGGGAGAAAGAAGCATGGGGACTTGGCACCTGAAAACAGGGGGTCCAGACTCCCCAGGGCCCCAGGGAGGATTCCCTGAGATGGGAGGCACGGGGTCCTTTGTACCCAGTAGTGGTGAAAACAAATGGACCAAGCCTTGGTAGCACTGACTGGACTGGGGCAAGAAGCAGCCTTCCCTGGTTAGGGTATGGGGGTGATGGAGCAAGGGGCTCCCGCAGGGAGAAGGTGAGAGACGGCAGGAGCACCAGCCACGCAGGGCCTGGAGAGGGTGGTGGGTCCCAGAGCACATGGAGGCTTCTGTGTGGCTGCCTCAGCCCACACGCCACTATTCAGCAGGACCTTTATTTTCTCTATTCTGGAAGCGGCAGGAGGAGCCTGGTCCAGGTGTCAGTCCAGTGAGGGGGCGAGGAGAGCAGAGGCCAGCATTGGGGTTGGCTCAAGCTGTTGGCGTTACTGCAGCCCCTAGCGCTGGGCCCACTGCCTGAACTGCTCCTCAGGCCCTCCCTCTGCTCTCTTGGCTGCCGGAAATCAGTGTCTTGACTCAGGGTGTACGGGCTCCAGGGCTTGGAGGAAGATAGGAAGTAAGAGAGAGTGGGGAGGTTAGTGAGTGGAGATCCATCACTAGTCCTCGATGTTTCCAGAGAGAAAAGTCATCAGTTTGTTTTGTGAGTCTGGGTCTCAATTCCCCCATCTGAAAATGGTGGGGTTGGACTAGCCCTAAAGGCTCATTGGCGTCTGTTCCTTCTGCTGTTGGGAACAGGGAGATGGTGGAAGGAGGCTCTGCAGAGAAAGGCTGGCTCCACCCTCTGCCAAGGGACCCAAATCAGCATTTGCTGACACTTCCCAGAATTCCCTCAGTGCTGGTGACATTTCAGAGACTTGCTCCCTGACAGGGCTGGAGGATATGAGGCTGACCCCATAGCCCCTCCTTCAGGCCTAGACAGGCTAAGGCCATAGGCCCCACCCAGGGACAAGCCTCACATTCCAAATGGTGGCAAAGTTCCATCCTCTGGGGTTGGTCCTGAACTGGCACAGGGGCTAGATCCCACCTTGGAAATGCTGATTAGAGGAAGAATGAGACAGTTCTGGGCCCAGAGCTTTCCTCACCAAACCTCAACATCTGCATCTGTGAAATTGAACCCATAACCCCTGTCTCCCCCAGAGGATAGGTATGGGGCTCCAACTACATAACTGAGAAAAAGGAAGTGTTTCATAAGCTGTGGGTTGTTGTGCAAATGTGAAGGGCTCTGATGGGGGCATGAAACCCTAGGGTGAGTGTGTGTGTGGGAATGGAGCTTGGAAGAGATTAACTGGGTAAGGAAGCTAAAGGAACCAGGTCAGATTCTGGCAATTTCACTATTGCCACTTGGAAGAGGCTCTCTTACTGGAGAGAGCTACTTGGATAGATGCCAGCAGAGGAGACCCAGGGTACCCGTTTATGCCCCAGTTGATGCTGACACATGGCCACAGAGCTGTGGGCAGTGTCAGACCAGCCCATACAAGGAGGAACCCTAAGGCCTCTCTCGCTAGTTTTACTCTTCAGTCTCAGGACTGGGAGGGAGACCAGCTTGAGAGGCCAGATCAGGGTGGTGGTACAGTTCCTGGAATTTGGAGTCAGAAGAACTAATCCTGGATGTGTGGCCTTAGGCAAGTACTTTACCTCTCTAAGCCTCATTTTCCTCATCTGTAAGATGGAGGGGGGTAGTAATAATGCATACTTTGCAGGTTTGTTGGGAGGATCAAAGAAGCTAACGTTGGTAAAGCTCGCAGCATGGGCTGCCACATAAGAGGTGCTGAATTGCTTGGCTGGCACAATCATTAGTGGCATCAGCTCTCAGGGGCAGGTTGGGCCTCACCAAGAACCTCTTCCACCTCTGGTCAGCCTAGTCTGCAAAGAGAGGAAACACCGTCCCCACAGGTTTTCATGCATTTAAATGTACCAGGCACCTAGTGTGCACCCAACTCAGTGTGGTAGGAAAGAGGAAGAAAACCTGACTTCTAGTCAGACTCCTAATTTGCTGACTGTGTGAAACTGAGGGGGCTCTCTTCCCTAGTCTGAGTCTCAGTTTTCTCATCTTTAAAAAATGGGAGTCACTGGATGAGGATTATGGGTTGGTATTAAAAACCATTAGGGAAATGGTTGATGGGGAAATTGACATTTGTTTGGTGCTGGAGTAACCCACAAACGTTATTTTCTAGAAGCAAGGTGGGAGAGAATCGTAACTATCATTAGCTGGTGTCCATCTGAGCTTTTCTAATGGTGGATGAGTGAGATTTTATGCATTTCCTGATGTGATGCAAAGTAAAGTGCACGACATCACCTCACATGTGTTTTGGCCAAAACCATTTAACTGAATTGCTCTGGCCTTTCAATCTAATTTCTAAGTTTATAAGAATCATTGAAAGTAACCAGCACAAAGAAGTAACCAGACATCTGGAAGGAGGGATATTCTGTAGGAAAATTGATCTGGATGTTTCACGGGTCACTGGTCAAAAACTGGGGAAATGTACCATCTTAAGCAATTTAATGCACATAATGAGCAGATGCCATGTGGGGCCCTGTATTGGATTCTGACAAGCCAACTGTAAAGGAGTTTTTTGGGGGCAATTGGGGAGATTTGTATATGACCTGGGTATTAAAAGGGATGAAAATTTACTGAAATGGAAAGGTGGAGATTGTTGACTGAAAAAAAGGAGATCATGAACCAGTACGTATGATGTGATCACATTTTGGTAAAAAAATACTTATATGTAAGAAAAACACTTGGAGGGATACATCCAGGTGTTAATAGTGGTAGGAATGCGATGTTTTTATTTTTAGATTTTTGCTTTCTGTAGTTTAAAAATTTTCCACAATGAACATGTACTGCTTCTGTAATAATAAAATGTTATTTAATAAATAAAATGGGACTAATAATAGTGCATATCTTGCAGGGCTGTAAAGATGCAGTGAGATAATGCTGTGAAGCACACGGTTTGGCATAAGTACATGCTCAACACTTAGGTGCTGCTAAGATGTTTATGCTGGTCTGCCCCCACTCACCATTAGACAGACCTGGTATATTGGGGATGCTCTCCCTGTCCCCAGCTCCTGGCACACAGCAGGGCAGTGCTGATGTTTTCTGGAAAATCGCTGCCCTTGGTCCAGCTTTTGTTGGACATTGAGGGAAGCATGATGGAAACTGTGGCCTTGTGCTCACACAGAGGTCTCTCAGAGGCTTTCCACTCCTCTCCGTGAATTCTCAGGGTGTGCCCTCAGCTAGGTCCTTACAACAAACAGGAGGGGGCCCTCTGCCAGTGGAGCAAAGCTACGGTGGTCTGATCCAAAGGGAACAACCAGTTGCCCACCCATCAGGCCATATTCCCCTGACCAACCAAGCTATTTTTGCCACTGGCCTCCAAAAGCTTCCACCTCCCTCACTGCCCTAAACTCTAGGGCTGAGCTTGGGGCTGGAGGTTAGGCCTTAGGCTGTCGCACAGATACGAACTTGGATTAAGCCTAGACCTACCACAGGAGCTGGTTCTTGGTCTGAGTCTGAGCCTCGCTTCCCAGAGACAGCTTCAAAGCTGGGATGAGGCTGCAGCTGTCTCCACTTCCAGGGCCTGAGGATTTAGTCCAGGCCTGAGACTAGCCCCCAGTTAGGATCTGGCTTTAAGATCTGAGGCGTACATAGGTCTGAAGCTTGCTGTTGACTGAAAGCTGAAGCTGAAGCTAAATCTTGTCCTTGATGAAGACTGAGGTGGCCTCTGACTAGGAGACAAGAGCCGGGCTATTCCCTGACCTGGCAAGGTCTAGAAGCTAGCTCTGCAGCCAGAGAAGGAGCCTGGGAGGGAGATGGTTTGGCCAAGTGGGAGGTGGGAAGGGGGTTCTCCACCAAGAAGGAGAGGTGCCTTCTGAGGCTCCAGCTCTGGCTCCAGTGTCCACAGAACCCAGTGGGGATGGGGAAGAGAGAAATGTCCCTGTGTGCTGGGGGGCCCTCTGGCACAGGCAGACGTGTAGTGGGAGGGGGAGGGAGCCTACGTGGAGGAAAGGCTTCTAAGGACTTGGAGTAAGAGGGGGTCCCCAGTGGCTGGAGAGGGGCCCTGCATGGGTGTATAGCACCCCATTACCCCCAGCTCCATCTCTCAGAGTCGGCCAGACTCCTCACTTATTAGGCCAACATCTCCTCCTTAATAAAAAGTACATGAATAAATAAATAATAACAGCCATAACCAAACGAGAAACCACTTTCCACTCTTCTCGTTTCCCCAGCTCCTTCCTTCCAGGCGCGGTCCCGGGGGCTCCCAGGCTGAGTCCACCTGTAAGTGCCCTTCCTCCATCCCCCTAGCTCTGCAGGCATCCCTCCACACAGGAGGGGACTGGGAGGGAGAGGGTGGGGCGCCGCTCTTAGGGCCACTGAACGGAACTTCTGCACCCCCAACCTGCTCTCGGAGGGGTGGAGAGGGGAGAAGTCTGAAGAGGGGCTTCCTCTCTCAGCTTTCAGGGAGGAGGCAGCAACAGCTGAGCCTTTAGGGCCAGGGCTGAGGGTGGTCCCCAACACACAGGGACCCCAAGTCAGGGAGGGGCAGGAAACCGAGGGTGAGAGAAGGAACTGGAAGATGGGACAGCTAGAGGGTTGCAGGGGCAAACAGAAGCTGACATTTGCATAGGGTGCAGGAGGGGGCCTTGACCCACATCCAAGTACCCGGAGGGAGATTACCTTTCTTAGAAGGAACAAAAACCCATTTTTTCCCTCCTGTCAGCCTCATGTTGGTCTTTTCTCTCTGTCCTTTTGTGTCTCACACTCTCTGTCTCTGTTGTCTCCCCACTGCCTTCTCTCTCACTATCATCTCCTTCCGTGCCTGGTCAGTATACCTTGGAGACGTTGGCCAAGAGTGACCCAATCCCCAAGGTTAGGAAAAGTAATTCTGCCCCAGACCTGGTGGTTCAGGACCAAGGGTTCAGGACCATGGAGAGCACCACGTGAGGGAGAGGCCCTCTCCCAAAATAAAAAAAGAAATTGAATTGCCTGAAGAGTGGGAGAGCTGAGGTGGAGGTGGTGGGGAAAGGAACAGACATAGACGAGGGTCATTCCCAGCCTGGTCCTCCTAGGCTGGGTGACTCTGAACTGGGACTCAGAATTTTTGCTGCCCTGGACCAAAAGCCCCCCACTACTGCCACCAGGGAGAGTGGGCAGGGGAGGAGCAGCATGTGTAGTCCTGGAGCATAGCCCTTGCTAGGAAGCCCTGGGAACCTTTGTGCATAGAGTGCAAAGCTAAACACATGAGCAGATTACGGTTTTGGGGGGTTTCTTTCCTTTCAATTTTTTTTATTGTGGTAAAGTACACATAATATAAAATTTACCCCCTTACCCACTTTTAAGTGTACAGTTCAGTGTTATTAAATACATTCAGATTATGTGTTTACTTCAAGAGAACGGAGCAACTCTTGGGCAGATGTTGGGAAGGTTGTGTGTGTGTTAGGTGTGCATGAGAGGAGGGGATGGTTACAACCCTACATGTGAGGGGGTACTCAAGGGTGGGGGAAGCAGGAGATAGAGACCAGGGTCCTGTCAGGTCTGTTCATTCTGGCAGCTTCTGGCTGGGAGTGGGGGTCAGGCAGAGACTTCCCTGGCCCCAGCTCAGGACTAATTGGGACCCAGGAGTCTCCTCTTCCCTCCAGCAGCTCCCTCTGGATGGAGCCAGGAGCCAGGCTTCAGGAGCAGCCCAGATGTTCAGGGGAGATGCAGGGAGGTGGAGCAGATGGGGCCTGGGATTCCTGCTGGAGCTGGGGAGGAAGAGCAGCTGGAGGATGTGCTGGGGCATGTGCTAGAGCTGAGGTTGGCTCCAACGTGTGCCAGGGCATGTGCCACAGGGAGTGCCTAGGAATGTGGGACTTGGGCAGAGAGGAAGCGAGGTCAGCTGGCCTTTGGTGCTTTCCCCTGGCTACTAAGATCTGACCTGAGCTGCCTCTAACTAGCAGGGCCCGAGGGGCATACCCTTTCTGCCACCTTCTGTGCCAGGATACAGAAGTGAGCAAGACAGACCCTGCCCCTGCCCTTGCGGAGCTCAGTCTTTCCCCCATTGCAAGGTTTGGCTTGGACTCAGGGGACCCGCCCTCCTCCCTGAGTCCAGAGTGATGACTCGTTGTGGACTGAAGAAGGAAAGTCTTGCTCAAAGGCCTGAATGAGATGGCTCAAGCCATCCCCTCACTTTCTACCCCAGGAACCCACAGCTCATCTTCTCACCCAGAGCCTAGGTCCCTGGCCATGTATCCTTGGTGGTCCCTGCAGTTTCTGTGGTTCTTGGGAAGGTGTGGAGCAAGGCAAAGGGCCAGAATCTAGAACTGGTGCCTGCTCCTGCCTGCCTCATGGACTCGAGGGCTGAGTGGCTTTTACTACCCTCCCCCAATTTTGCTGCCTCTGGCTGTGGCCAGCTCACCATCTTCACACCAGCCTGGGAGAACGGTCATGAGCCCCATTTGGCAGATGAGCAAACTGAGGTGCAGAGAAGTAAAATCACTTGTTGAAGGCACACTTCTTCAACAGAGCCAGGATTTGAATCTCAGTTTGCATGAGTCTTTTTCCACAATTCCTTCTCTAGGCAAGGGGGTTATGCTGGCTCTGTACACCAGCCAGTTGTGTCACCCTGGACAAGTAAGTGTCTTTTCCTCACCGGACCTCCATTTCCGCATTTATAAGATGAAAAGGTTTAAATAGGATTATCTTGAAGAGCCTGTCCCCTTCTGCTATCCTGTGATATCACAACAACCCTCTGGGAAGGGTGCTGGGAAAGGGGGCAGTGGGGACAGACTGTGAACTGATGGAACTCTAACTGAGGGCAAGGCAGGAACCAATCTCCCACACCTGCCAGACCCTTGGAGCATCCTAGGATGTCAAGGTGCTTGGCAGGGGTGGGCTCCTCTGTAGGCTATTGGGTTGGAGTGGAGTCTGGGGGAGGCCAGGCCCTGAGCCCAAGCTCTGCCTCCTGCAGAGGGAGAGCAGAGGGAGGTCTGGGTAGAGAGAGGGGCTGGCGGGCAGAGCCAGGCAGGCAGAGCCAGGCGGGCAGAGCAGAACGAGGCTTAAAGCTCCAGGGCTTTACAAATGGATTTTGCTGAAATGGAAATTTCCACCCATCCCTGAAATGAGCCTGGCAGTGAGGCCAGGTCTGGTGGGGCTGCGGCAGCTGGGGACGTGGACAGTGACAAGAGCCAAACTATGGAAGCCCCTCAGACCTATCCAGCCCTCCCCTCCTCCCACGCCCCTCTCCACTTCTCAACCCTGTTCAGGTCCTCCGAATCCTCAGGGACATTTGCCGTGTTAACACCTTTTTATACCCTTCTCACTTTCTTCCTCAACCGCTTCGTGCCTCCTGCACCCTACCCACCTGACACCCCCACCTCCACTCATCCTCACACTGCCTTTTCACCCCTCGTACCTCTCATGCCTCCCCCCACCTCACACACAGCCACTCACACCTGACACTCTCCCCACCTCCCACCTTATCCTGGCACTGCCCTTTCACCCCTCACCTCCTCATCCCCCTCATCCCTTGACCCTACACCACTGCCCATATAAACCCTCTCACACACCCGACACTCCCCTCCCCTCCTGTCTCACTCCTCACACCTCAACCCTCCCTGGATCGCACCCTTCAGCCCTTACACACTTCCCTTCCACTTCTCACCCCCTATCCACACAGCACATCCCCTCCTCACATCACTTTCTGGAACCCTCTCCTGTTCCTGATGCTCCCTCACCTCCCACTTCATTCCTCAGGTCCCTAAGGGAGCCACATCCCTCACCTGTCCCTAATCCCCTTCTCACCTACTTAGAGCCTCCATCACTGACCGTTAGGGCCAACCATCTCCTGGTGCAGAGCTCGGCTCTGGAGCCAGACTCCTAACTCAGCCCCTCCTGGCTGGGTGAGCCTGGACATTTCTAATTTCTCTGAGATTTTGTTTCCTCATCTGTAAAATGGGGCTGACAACTTCCCTTAGCTCTCGGGGCTGCTGTGTGGACTGGGCAGGCCAAGGCTAGTGGAGTCCTAGCCTAGCACACAGGAAGCGCTCCACGGTGTTGATCTTGTGTGCTGTCGTTTTCGTTTTTGTAGTTACTTGACACTTTGTGCCAGGCCCTCTGCTGGACAGGGCTGGGTGGGAGTGTGTGGGTAGAGTATGTGCTAGATCTGAAGAGCTGGTGAAAGTACCAAAAAATATTCCCGGGGAAGGGGTCGGGGATGAACATGATCAAGCAGGCCCACAGGGCCCGAGTAACAGGATGAGTAATGGGACAAGTGCTCACAAGGCTGCCGGGAAACGTGGGCAGCACCCAGACTTAAAGAGGTGTCTACAGACGCCTGGCAGTGGGGCCGGGCTCGCCCTCCACGGCTCCCACCCCAGATGGACTGGACCTGAGAGACTCAAAGGAGCCTGGGCACTCTTTCCTCCCCAGGCCACTGCCGGCCACAGCCACTGGAGGGCAACATGCTCCCTCCCGTGGACAATGGGGTGGGGAGGTGGGGGGAGACCTGCCTTCCCGTCACCCAAGAAGCTCCCATAGGAGTTGGAAGGGAAGAGGACAGCAGACTGGCTGGGATGGGGAGGGTCCCTAGAGGGGCATCACTGGCCCCCTGATGGGTAGGTGGGGAGAATGGAGAAATGCCAATGGAGGGGGACAAAGTGTAGAAGCCAAATGGCGGTGGTGGCGGGGGAGACGTGGGACTTGACCCTCTGTGGCGGACTTCCTGGGGGGGATGGGGGACTGGCCTGGCCTCTCCAGGGGCTGTGATGCCAGGAGAGTTTGGGATCCCCATAACTGCAGGAAATGGGCACCCTCTGCCCAGTGGAGAAGGCTGGAGACAAGAAGCCAGGGGACAATTGAGTGGGGAAGGTCCTGAGGGCTGAATGAATAGGGACTACTGGTCAGACAGCTAGCCACAGGACCCAATGTGAACCTAGGAGGGTGGGTGAGAGGGGAATCTCGCCGAAGACAGAGAGAGGGTCTGGAGGCGTGCGGGAGCATGTGTGGAGGGGCTGGGGGAGGGACCTGGAGCACACTCCCCCAGGGCAGAGTCCATGGAGCACAGCCACGTGCCTCATCCCCCAATTACACGTTGACTTATTCCTCATTATTAATTAAACAGGAGATCCGAGCTGCTCCAGGCTTCCTCCTGCCCCAGCCCAAGAGCTGGGCACCCGGCTCAGAGCCTGGGCTGATCTGGGCCACTAGACGGAGAGAAACAGGGGTGGGGGGTGGGGGTAGGGATACACAGGGGCAGTCATTAAGTGTCCACTTTGATATGTGACCCTGGGTCTGGGGCCTGGGGGGCAGGGGAAGGGACAGGCAGGGAGATGGAGCTTCCCCAGGGAGGGGAGAGGGACAGGGACAAGGAACCCAGATGTGGGGAGCTGAGGAAAGGGTGGAGAGTTGTTACAGCCAGAGGAGGTGTGAGAGGCCCAGGGAGGGCTGTGTCTCCAGCTAGGTGCAGAGCATGTGCCTACACAAGGGAGCTGCCTGTGAGCGAGGCCGAGTGGGAACACTTGCTGGTTTTTCCTCTGAAACTGGGTCTGTGTCGCCGTCATGAGCACCCAGAGCTGCGGGGGAGGGGAGGAAGCACGGGGATTGAATTACCTTTCAAGTCTAAAGCCTGGATTCCTCCAGGCCCGGCAGGTGGGTGTGTGCACACATTCCCCAGAGCATTGTGGGATGTTGGCTGTCACTAGGGATCCACGAGGTTCACTCCAGCTCCGGCTCATTCAGTTCCAGTTTCCTTTCCACAGGCGAGGAAGAAGAGGGGCCTGTGAGCCCCCGGGTGGGCAGAGTAGGGGTGGGGGGAGAGATTTGACCCAGCCCCAGCCTGCAGCACCTCAGGCAGGACTGGGAGGCCTTGGTTAGAACACTGACTGCCGTGTTCTAGCCACATGGGACCTTGGCACATGACTTAACCTCCCAGGTTTCCTCATCCAAAGAGAAGATAATAATAACAATAACAGTGGCATGAACCAGTGTGACTGTGTGCCAGGCACTGTGCTAAGCACTTGATTTCTTTATATCCTCACACAGCCCTATAAGATAGGTACCATTAATCTCCCCCATTTTACAGATGAGGAAACAGGACCTCAGAGAGGTTAAGTGATCTTCCAACGGTCACACAGATGGTAAGTGACAAAGTTGGGACTCTGTCTGACCCTAGAGTCTTACCCTGTATGATGTACAGTACCCGTATCTCAAGATCACTGTGAGGGGTAAATGAAATAATGCACATAGAGAAGTATTTATCCCAGTGCCTGGCACACCGTGAGTGCTCAGGAAATGGTAAGTGTTAATGTTAGTATTTATTCATCTGCACAGGTGCTCAGAGGTTTCATTTTACGCTGCTCAGATGGCAGGGGACTGAGGAGAGGATGGAGAAGCTGGTCATGGGGCTGGGGGCTGGGCAGAGAGCTGCAGGGAGGCTGTGGGTGCAGAAGGCAGGTGAGCTGAGTTGGGAAGTGTGGCTGGATGCAGAAAGCAGGGGGAGGGTGGGGCAGGTGGAATAGAGGAAACAGAAGTGAGTGACTATGCATTTACTTAAAGATTTTTGCTCCACTGATGGCCTCATTGGCCAGACATCTGGTTTCCCTGGGCATCCCCAGGGAATGGGAGTCAGACAGCATTACTTCAGCGGCTCTGATGCCATCCACCCCGGGCTCACTTGCGCTCGCTGGCTGGTGGTGCTCAGGACAGTGCTCTGCACAATGGGGTCCAAGGGCAGTGAGTCTGCCCCTGGCGCTCACTGGGAGGGAGTGGGAGTCCTTTCTGGCTGCTGGTCACTCCCCTCTCACCTGCTCAGAGCTAGAAAAATGGAGTTTGACTCCTCCACACACTCCACCTTCCCATCCTGACCTTCCCTCCTAGTACGGGGATGGGAGATCGTGAGGAGCTGAAGAGGACACTGAGTGGACCCCCCCCGCCCCCCCCCCCCGGCTTCATGCCTCCCCCATCCATAGTCTAGTCACCCAGAGAAGAGATCCAATGGAGGGCGGCCCACCAGGCAGCTGCCTGGGGCACCATCTCTAAGGGGCGCTAAAGCTTCACTGGTCACTTAATGAGTTGGAGAAAAAAGTATTTACCAGGCACAAGCCTGGGGTGCGGGTGGGGGGTGGCAGGAACACTTCCATAAGCTGCTGAGCACAGAGGTGATATCCCCACGGGGCGCTCTGGCTACAACTGTTGTTCATTAAACTCCTTTTGGAAGAGGGGGAACCAAAGGGTTTTGGTGTAGTTCAGCGGCACTGTCAAGGTGAGGGCCAGAGCTGAACTGTTCGGGCTGATGGAGGAGAGGCTGAAGGCTGCAGCTGGAGGGGAGCTTCCTGCCCAGTCCCCACACAGCCTTTCCTCCAAATAAATATTGAGCAAATATTGAAAGTGTTGGTTTGAAGAGGCACCAAATTATAAGCCTGCCCTTGGCTCTCTCATTTGTTCATCCAGCCCTACTGCAAAAGTACCATAAGGTGGGCTTTAATAATTCCCTTCCTGTCTTGGGTCATGACTGCATCCTGTTCATTCATTTATTCATTCTTTCATTCACTCATTCAACAGCTATTTCTAAGCACCTGCTGTGTGCCAGGCACTGGGGCTACAACAGCAAACTGCTTCCTCTCTCCCACTGCTCACCACCCCACGTGCCACTGAACCAGCGGCGAGCTAGAGTCTGTGTGCCTAGATTGGATTGGGGTAGGGTAGGGCATCAGAAGAGGTCTCAGTCCCCAGAAGAAAACCGTCTCCTTGGGTGACGGGGAACCGTGGATAGGTATCTTTTTTTTTCCCTGTCTCAAGCCCAGCACCAACTTTTCATGCCTTCAGGACCTGGTGGGCGCTTATAGAATCATACTGTGTCCAAGCAGGTGTGTGTGTGTGTGTGTGTGTGTGTGTGTGTGTGGTTTCTCCCTGAGCAGAGCTCCAGACTGTGCAGCTGGGGCCGGGTGGGGGGTGGCAGAGAGTGCCAGGCTCCTCCCTCCACCCCTACTGTGACCCCTCCTGGGCCTCTCTGCTGGGTGGGGCTGCCTACACACCCAGGCACACAAACGGGAGATTGAGGCACAATTGGTTTCTCCCAATCACTGGACGAAGGGACCTGCAGGAAGACCAAGAGGCAGGAGGGATCCTGAGGCTTGAAAGTCATCCTGGAGAGATGCAAAACATTCTTAGAGCACATGCTCCCTCCCCTGCCACCACCACCAAGACTGCTCCACTTAGCTGCCTGGGCTTCGGGGCATTATTCCCATATTGAAAGGTATGATGGGCCCCAGTCCTCACAGCCCTGTCCCCCCACTTACACAGCTTGAGAGAAGGGGGGAACCCCTGAAGTCGGGTCTTCTACTCCTCTGGACTGCAGCCCTGACCCGGACCCTCCCTAAAGCCAGAGACCAATGAGGATGTTCACTGAGACTTGGGGGGAAAGCAGCAAATCTCCCCTTCCCTGGCCCCTGATCCTGGGCCCCGGCTACCACAGCAGAGGAAGGCTACGGGAGGCAGGGGGTGTATGTGGAGAAAACTGGGGGCTGGGTCTCACGTGCTGAGAAGGGGGTACTATGTCTGCACGGGCGTCCCCCCCTCCAACACACTGTCTGACAGAACGAGCTGCGTCCTTGCCGTCTTTATTTTTAGTCGGTACTGGAAAGAAAGGAAGTTCGGGGGCCAAACCACCAGCCCCAGCTCCCTCTGCCAGCACCCACAGCACGTGGTGCGGGGGCGGGAGGAGCCCCAAGTCCCAGCTCCTCTGGGAGGCGGGACAGTGCTCCCTCCCACCTGCCAGCACAGGCAGGACAGTGCTCCCTCCCACCTGCCAGCACAGGCTGGGGCGGATGGATGCGAGGAGGGGACATACTGTGGCCTGGGGCCGTGGAGAGAGCGCTGTCTCCGCTCCCTGCCTGAACACTGGGTTCTGCACTAGGGCTCTCTGGCAGAGAAGAGGGTGGAAAAGGAAAAAGACCCAGTCTGGTCTCCGGAAAATGTACTGAGGGAGCTCTGAGGTGCTTCCTTTTGTGGGCTCTTTGAGTGGAGCCCCCTGCTTCCTCCTTCAGGATTAAACGTCTTGACCTCTCTTAGAAGGTAACCTCTAGAAGGGCCTAGCTCCCCTTGGTGGGGGACCTGTATGAGGCATGAGCCCATAGACTCTCCTCCACCCACCCCAACAGCAGAGCTGCGGGCAGACAGGGAGGAGTTGTTCAGTGTCCCCACTCACCAGCAGGAGGACTCCCTGGCTGAAACCCCACAGCTGCTATGGTCACTACTTGTGGGTCAGGGAAAGGCAGTTCAGGTAGCAGCAGAGTGTAGTTGTTACAGCTTAGACTCTGTAGTCAGACAGACCTGGGTTCAAATCCTGACTCCTCCACCTACCAGCTGTGTGACATTGAGGAAGTGGCTAAACCTCTCTGAATCTCTGTTTTCCCATCTATAAAATAGGGATAATCATAGTACATGCCCCATACGATTGCTGAAGATTAAATGAGATAATATGAGAAAAGGCACCCAGTAAGTGCTCAGCTGTTACTTAATGAAATTTAAAAAGCAGATTCAGTCCAGTCCTGGGCCTGAACTCCACTGTGTGGCTGATCTCAGGCCCATACTACAGAGATTTCCTCTCAGATCTAACCGACTTTGTTCCCCACTCCCATCATCCCACCCTTGCCCCCCAGCCCAAGCTCCACACCTAGAATGGAAGAACGGCCAGAGGCACCTTGCCCAGGGTGGGTGGGGGAGAAAAGGCTGGGGGGTATCTCGGACAAGACTGTCCTGGGGAGAAGGCAGAGATGAAAGGTGAAGACTCACCACACAAATGTGTTTGGTAAGAGTTTCTGTGGGTGGTAAACACTTTGGAGGAACAGCTGGGTGGGGTACCCAGACAAGCTTCAGGGGTCCATGAATCTCCTGAAGGTATATTCCGAGAGAGGATCCATAGCTTTCAGCAGCTTCTCTAAGGGATCTAGGATCCCAGATCAGTGAGAACCACTATGGACTCTGGTGTGGAAGTCAGGAGATGTGGGCGTTAGATCTTGTCTGCCTCTCACTCCTCAGGCGGCAAGCTCCCTCCTCAGTTTCCCCACCTGCTCCATGAGGGGGTTAGACCAACGGAGGTCTATGGTCCAGGCAGGGCATCCAAGGCTCTGTGAAGTCTGATGAGAAGTGATGGAGAGGATAACTGGGGCTTGGAGGCAGGTTCCCAGGAAGGTGGGAGGGGGCCCTATCCCACCCCTTCCCAGGAGCCGACTTGGTCCATCAGCCAACATGTCAGCCAGCCAGCAGACAGAAACTGAGCTGCATCCCTCCACTGACTTGGGAGGCTGTTGCCATGGCAACTTCATATTTATCCACTTTAGCTCCTAATTAAGGGGAAAAGCATATAACATATTGGATGTCAAGGAGGCTTTGTGAGCCTCAATTTAGCGGCCGTGCCTGGATGTCAAACTCAAGCGTGATTGCTGTTAATCACCTTCCAAATTACCAAGACAGGTCACAAAGGGAAAGGTCCCTCGCCGTGGGGGCACTGGGCCCAGGGGAGCTCAGGTGGTGGTGGGGGCAGGAAGAGGGATCTGTTCGGCATCATGACCTGGGGGGCTGCTGGGTGAATGCTGGCTCTGTGGGTGTCCGATTATAAGGTCTGTGGGGACAGTGGCTAGATCTGTTCCCACTGACCCTGAATCAGGGATCTCCACCCTGGAGACTCACAAATCAAGGCCCTTGGTCCATAGAGAAGGACTGACGATTGATGAACCAAGCAGCATGTAAGGACCTTCTGGTGGCCTCTGATGTCAGAAGGAAGATTGACAGATGACCAGGGCTGGTAAGTGCAGGCTGACCTGATAGCCAGCTGCGTGGATGTCTGCCACGTGGTGGATGGAAGGTCCAAGGGGAGCTTGGTCCATAGAGAAGGACTGACGATTGATGAACCAAGCAGCATGTAAGGACCTTCTGGTGGCCTCTGATGTCAGAAGGAAGATTGACAGATGACCAGGGCTGGTAAGTGCAGGCTGACCTGATAGCCAGCTGCGTGGATGTCTGCCACGTGGTGGATGGAAGGTCCAAGGGGAGTCCGCTTAGGAGGGACTGGCAGAGTGGCTGGATTCACCAGTGCATCTGTGATCTCCCAAGGGAGAGACTGACCTCTCTCCCCCATCAGGCCCCAGGGCATTCTCAGGCGCCAGTTAGAGCAAGTCCTGCTGTGGTGCTTCCTGCCTGCATTGGAGCTGTGGCCGGAGCCACGTCCCTGCGAGAAGCTTCAGCAGGTCCCTGGGGATGTGGGTGGCGGGGAGTGGAGATTAATAGAGTAAGGTTGGGAGCGGGGCACCGAGAGGAAGATGTCCGCAGAGTGGTTAAGAGCATGAGTTACAGGGTCAGGCAGACCTAGGGAAGAGTTTCATCTTGGCTATTTACAGCTGTGTGACTTTGATCAAGTCACCTAACCTCTCTGTGCTTTGGTTTTCTCATCTGTCAGGTGGGGATGATGATAATTCATACCTCACAGGGCTTTGTGAGGATTTAACAAGATGATAAATGTAAAGAGCTTAGCACAGTGCCTGTCACTTGCTAAGCCTCAAATAACTGTTTAGACATTATTAGCAAAAGAGACAGGCCTGGAAAGGAGGGGTAGAAACACGGTGACTGAGGGCTGCGTCTGGAGGTGCATGAAGGAGCACTCCCCTCCATCCCCTTTTGGTCAAGGCTCCAAAAGAAAAACTCACAAAAGGGAACCCTGATGAAGTAGGGGGAGACAGGCTGGGAGCTGAGTGAGGGTGTGGGGACAATTGGAACCCACTGGACTGTGTGGGATGTTTTTTAGCCTCAGAGTGGGGTGATGGGGAAGAAGACCCTTGTACTCAAGTCTTGATGTCACCTAAGGGTCAGAAAGAACCTTAGTGGAGCCCAAACCTGGGAGATCATTAGAACTACCTGGTGATTCTACAAGATCTACTGCCTGGGGGAATGAGAAACTGAATGAGAAACTCAGGGGTGGGGCCTGGGAAACTGGTTTTAAAACACTCCCAGGAGGATCTGATAATCTGTCTGGGACTTACTGGTCAAAACCAGAGGCCTCTGTGAGTCAGAGCTGGGAAGAGCTGGAAGAAGAGGTGGACACCCCCCCCCCACTTTACCTTTTACATATAGTATCACGGTCTGCTTAAAAATTGTATTCAAAAAGAAGAAAATCCTACAGCTAAAAAGTTTGAAAAATGTCTATTATGGTAATAATAATAATTACAGCTAACATTTGTTGATTGTTTACCGTAAACCAGTCACTATGCTGTGTTTCACATGGATTACCTCTTTTAATCCTCTCAGTTGCTGTTGAGGTAGGCTAACCCATTTATACAGATGATGAAACTGAGGTTGAGAGAGGTATGTCAAAGGTCACACAGTTTGTTAGTGGTAGATCCAGGATTCGATTCGAACCTGGGCAGTCTGAGTTCACATCTGGGCCACCTTCTCATTCTACAGTTGAGGAAACAGGAGGCCCAGAGAGGTGAAGTGAATTTCCCAAGCTCACACAGCAAGTTGAAGGCAGAGGAGGGTTAGAACCCAGGAACTCTTCTCTTCCTCCCACTCTTTGGACACATTTTGCAGAGAAAAGTTAAGGACGGGCTGGCCTGAGGAAAAGAACCTCAACTCTGTCCCCCTACTCTAGGGAGAGTCCTGGAAAAAGCAGGTGGAGTGGAAGGGGGTTGGAAGGTTCCTGACGGAGGAGAAGAAGCTGGGGACCTGGTGACCATGGCCGGGGCAGCCTTGCTGGCCTGGTAGGAGGAGTTGCCATGGCCTGATTTCCGCAGATGTGGGCTGCAGCCGTCCTGCTGAATGGGAGGCTATTAAGGGAAAATGCTTTGCAAGGAGCTGAGCAGCTGGGAGCGGAGATCAGAGCCCTGAATGGGGGGCTTTGTCCCTTCAGGGGACTGGCAGGCGCTTGCTCCCGGAGTCTGTGTCTGGGAGACTGGCTGGTGGAGAGGCCAAGGGCAGTCACCCCCAAGAAGCTCCATTCCCTTTCCTGCCTTCCTGTCCCTGGTCCTCTCCCCCCAGCCCTGTCCCACATCCAGGGTGGCCTGGTGGTTAAGAACATGGGCTCTGGGGACTGACACCAGAGCCACATTCTATAGGTGAGAAACCTTGGGCATGTTACTGAAAATTTCAGTGCCTCAGTTTCCTCATTGCTAAATGGTACTAATAAGGTGTTTTCTTGTCACGTTATTAGGAAGATTGAGCAAGAAAATGGAGTAAGGCTTTTGTCATGCTGGCTCTTGTGGATATTCTCTCCAGCAGAGGAGTTACTCCTCCTGGTTTCTGCCCCTCCCAGGCCCTCTCCTGGGCCTGGCCCTACCTCCCTCTCCCCGCAAGAACCAGGCAGGGGCTCAGGACGGGTCTCCTTGCTGAGATGCAGGCTGTGTGAGGAGAGAGGGGAGAGCATCAGGCCAGGTCTGAGCTCTGAAGGAAGCTCTGAGGACAGGGTGCAAACTCTGGCCTGTGTGATATGTCATCCGCGATGGCTCCACTTCCACTCTGGACATTCTCGAAGCCCTAAATCTGTGTGCTGTCTCCTACCCAGGCCTTTGCCAGGGCTGTTTCCTCTGCCTGGAACGCTTTCTCCCCTCTCCCAGCTAACTTCTTCCTGACCTCTAGATGTTACTTTAGACAATCCCACCTGCTGGAAGCCTTCCCTGAGACCAAGGGGTCCTCCTGTGTGTCCCCCACTCTAGCCCTGACAAGCACCCGGCCCCCTCCCCTCTAGGCCATGAGCCCTGTGAGGGTAGGGACCTCCACCTGTTCACTTATCTCCCAGCCCACAGCACAGGGCCTGACCCAGAGCAGTCAATCTATAAATATTTGTTAGATGAAGATGTGAATGAATGAATGAGTAATTGGATTCTCTGGCCCAGGCTGGGGGAGGAAGAAGGGAGAATGTCTGGTGGGATGAAGAGAAAGGGGAGTGGGTGCTTCAGACAGGACTGAAAACATATCAAGTTTGGAGCACCCCCCCGCAGGAGAAGGACCCAAGCTGACTTCCTATCTTGGGGCCCTGTCTTGAAGATAGGCCACCAGTGTCTGGAGCCATATCACCAGCATAGCTAGTGTTTACTGAGGTCCTACTGTGTGTCAGCTCCTATGCTCAAGACTTTATACACACACACGTTTACCATGGGCTACTTCGTTGAATTCTTAAATCAACTCTGTGAGACAGGTACCATAATTATCTTCATTTTAGAAAAGTGAGGTTCAGAGAAGTAAAGACACCTTGCTCAAGGTCACACAGCTAGCAAATGGTGGGGCTGGAAGTGCAGTTAGCACCCAGGCACGTCTGTTTGATCCTAAAGCAGGAGCTCTTAACCACTAGGCCATCTTGCCTCCCCTGCAGGATGGAGCAGAAGTCACCATCCTACCTCCCAAGAAGTGGAAGTTGCTGGGAAACGAAGCTGGAGAAAGTTCAGACCAAACGTTCGGTTTGTGTTTGGTGAGCAACCACAGTGCCCTGGACCTGGCAGGAAATGCAGAATTGGCAGCCAGCCCAGCCAGCCAGCTCCCATCTGAGCAGACAGACAGACATACCCCAGGAAGAGGGGCGGGTGATGACAGCAGGCTAGAGGGTGCCAGCCCATGCGGTGGCGATGGCTGGCATTCGTCACCGGGTGGCTCGAGGGTGGACGGTGGTGGGCCCCGGGAACAGGGCACGGGTACACAGAGCTGTTCTGGGGGGTGCTGTTTGGAAGGCTTTGCACATGGGAGGCTTAATCACTCGGCATTTGCTGAGCTCACACGGTGGCTCCTTGGCACTCAAGCCACTCACAGGGATGACTTCTATGCCCATCCCCAGAGAGGAAGTTTCCTGCTTTTGGGGCTCAGCAGAGCATTCTAACTGGCTCATTCTCTCCTGGCGGCTGCTGGATTCCAAGATTTCAGAGTGCCCTTCTCTCCCCACAATGTCAGTGTCATGCTTTTAGCAGAGCGCACAGCCCCTCAGTCTGTGGGAGACCCGGGGGGCTCTTCTCCCTGATTGTCCACCAGCCTGCAAGCAGGCAGCCCATTAGGCTCAGCCTTGGCCATGTAGAAATTACCCAGCGAGGTGTGAGGAGTGGCAGTGGCGGGCTGCTCTGCAGAGTGCTAGTTTCTTGCCTCAGGAAAGGGATGGCTTCTCAGCTGGGGAGCCTATTGCACCCCTGCCCATGTCCTGGTGCCATCAGGCCAGTTGCAGGAGGGGCCCGGACTCCTATGCTCAGAGCTGTGACCTCAAGCACTCTGAGAAATGGGAGGCAGCACCCCAAAGTTCCCATGGCTTGGTGGCTTGGCTCAAGGTGGCAGCCCTCTAACCCACATTCAGCCTTGTCCAGGTGCCATGGGACCAAGCCAGGGCCAGGCATAGTGCCAGGGTGAGGAACTGGCATCAGTTGCAGTTAGATCAACTTGGGTTGGAGGAAGGGTTGGGTCAGGTGAGCAATAGGGTCTGGAAGGGAAGTGGGGTGGATTTCCACCTGAGATGGATACTAGAGTGAGGATGGGGTTGGGGGCAGGGGTAGGGTGAGGGGTAGGTTGAGATTAGAGATAGGTTGGGGTTGGAGTTGGAAATGGGGTTAGGATTATTATTGCTACTAGGGTGAGAATTTGGGGTGGGTTTTGGTATCAGGGACTGGATTGGGGATGAGGGTTGGAGTTAGGGTTGGAGATGAGGTGAGGGTCAATAGGGCTGAAGGGTAGTTTGCTGTTGGTGTGAGGGTTGGGGTCAGAGTGAGATGATGTTTGGCTCAGATTTCGACCTGGAAGTGACGAGGAAACAGTGGGCAACAAGTTTTCTCTTCACCTGCCAGGGTGTGCACATTCTGAGCAGGTGGGAAACCCAAAGTGGGATGCCTGGGGCTGTCTCAGAAGTTACGTGCCGTCGGCCACCTGTCCCATCCACTCAGCTCCACCATCCCACCCTCACCTCAACTCCTTCAACTTCCATCTCTTGCTCTTGGGCAAAGGCAAGTCTCACCTATCACCTCCTTCCTCATCGCAGCAGATGTGCCTGCACTGGGCCCTCTCCCAGGCTACTGCTTTACTGCAGAGTCCTCCAGCCTCGAGAACCGAGCTGGACCCGAGGCATTCTGGGTAGGGCTTCATCCTAGGGGTGAGTGGGGACATGGAGCACCCCCTCCCACTCCTTCCTGTCCCTTGCCAGGGCACTGACCTCTCTCCTCCTTTCTGCAGAGGGCCCAGCCCCTGCCTGGCCCCTCTCACTTCTCAGGGTGACAACCTGATATCCGCCGGCACTCAGCGCTGGGGTCAGGCTTTTAAAGCTGTCATTGGGGAGACCATGGCCCCTCTCTCACTCATTCCCCTGCCCCAGTGTCCCTTCATGCAGAAACACGCATCAGGGCATGAAAGAGAGGACGACTGTGGCATTGTGATGCCTTTTAAATGCAGGCAATTAGTGGCTAAATAAAATACAGAACAAGCATCTCTTACTGCTTCTGGCGGGGACTAACTGAAGCTGCCTGGGTAGGGACCCTGGGAACGGATGGGAGAACAGCAGATGGTGGTCCCAATCACCCGGTCTGGAGCCTCTTCCTGGGATGAGGTTGCAGAGAAGGGGCTCATGGACTCCTGACAAACTCCTCAGCCTTGTTAGAGGGTTGGGGAGTGCAGGGAAGCTGTGGGGTCTTGAGGGAGCTGAGGGAAGGTCCTGCAGAATAGTGAGGAGCAGAGGACAGTGGCTTTGGAACATGACAAACCTGGATTTGCACCCTGGCTCTGCCACTTACCAGCTGTGTGACTTGGGCAGGCTGCTCACCCTTTTCAAGCCTCAGTTGCCTTGGCTGTAAAATGGGGATGATCATAGTGGTACCAACCTCTTAGCGATGCTGCTAGATTTAAATGATGTAATAAATGCTCCACACTCCTCAAAAAAGAGGCCTCCCAGCAGGGAGCGAGGCTGAGGCCTGAAAGGGTTAGAGATACTGCTAAGTGGTCCTGCATGGATGGGAGCACAGGACCTGGAAGGGAATTGGGAGCCTGGGGAAGCTGAGCAGATCCCACTCCTGGGCCAGGGGCTCTTGCCTCACACATGCCCCCTCTCAGGTGTTCCAGAGAGAGACAAGTGATTAGACTCTGACCATTAGAGGATGAAAAAGGAGGAACTTAGCGACTCTAGGAGTAAGTTCCCCGTTTAATCCTCCTCCCCACTACCTTCCTACCGGATGCCATACATAGATAAGCACCTTGGATGACTTACCTAATGTTCTGGAGCCTCAGTTTCCCCTGCAGTATGGTTTTAACAACAGCATGTTCCTTGACCCCAGGGAGCCCTTAACAAACACCTTGCAGACCTCTGGCACCTTCTTTCCTTCACCCACTGGCCTCTCCCATGCTGCTTCCACGCTGAGCAGGGCCCCCTCACAGGTGCTTCTCAGGGCACGGGGCAGGGGTCATAAAGCAACTCAGCAGATGGCATTTGGGGAGACAAAAGAGGCTGGGCCAGGAGCGGGGGTGGCCAGTCACTTGGCTCTTGCTCCCACGTGGACCCCATCCTGAAGCTCCAGCTCAGCCCTTTTCTTTAAATAAAAGGAATGATGTCATCCTCGTGCTTAGCTGCTGAGCTAGAAGGCGGCGATCTGAGATACTGTGGAGGGGAAGCAGGAGACGCTGGGGCTGGGGTGGGGAAGCAAAGGGGCAGATGAAGGACAGATACCAAGTCCCCTCTGGGGACACCTGTGTGTGTGTGTGTGTGTTTGTCTCCTGGGGTCCACCCATGTGTATGTGCTGGGAAAACCGCAGGAGCACAAAACGTTAGAGCAGAGATGTAACTTCATGCTACTGCTCAAAAAGCAGAGGCTCAGAGAGAATGTGGTGGACCTAGATCTAGACAAGGCCCTTCATGTTTCTGAGTCTCAGTTTCCTCACCTGTAAATGGGGGTAACAATGGTGTTGGCCTTGCAAGCATTTTGTGTGAAAGGATTGGGAGAGATCATGGAGGTAAGCACCTGGCAGATGAATGGTGGCTATTATGAATACGACTGGGCAGAAGTGATCCTGGCAGCAAAAGAGTCCTGGGCTGGGTCAGGAGGCCTCGAGTGGGACCAGGCCGAGCATTCCCAGCAGGAGTCCCGGGCCCAGGCCCCACCAGGTCAGGGGGTATGTGGTCCTGTCTCTTTGGGCTCACCTGCCAGCAGCTCCCCGCTGGTCCTGGGGGGCCTGGGAACTGCCTCTGCTCTCCCCCTCGGGGTGCAGCCCTGGATCCTTCTGTGGAAGCCCTAGGTTCTGTTTTCCCTGAGCATCTCTGAGAACGCCCCTTAGGGTCTGCTCAGGCTCCTGGCAGCTTCTTCCTGGCAACAGCTCCTGTCCCTCTCAGGGTCCCTTTCCTTCTCCCTCCCCTGCCACAGTGGCTGCCTTCCTTTTGTTCATCTCTGCTTCCTTTTATCTGCGCTCCCTCCTCAGCCCCTCTCCCTTTCTCTCTCCCTCCTTCTGTCTCTCTGTGCCCCATCTCTGATGTCTGTCTCCACTTGGTCTCTAACCCTGCCTCTCCTTCCCTCCTTTGCTGTCCCCTCCCTGTCTCTGAGATGAACTCTCATGCTGCCTCTGTCTACCAGTCCCTGTGTCTTTCTCCATCTCACATGGTATTTTTTCTGCTCCCTAAAAGGTGAGTCCCAGCCTTGAGCAAAGGCCTGAGGGGCCAGGGCCAAGCCAGTTATCCAGAGGAGAAGGGCCCTCCTATCCCTCTTCCCCCCCAGTGTGGGGCACAGCCCTGGCTTTCTGTGCTTCCTGAGCACAGGTGTGTGTGGGCTGAGGGCAGAAGGCCCATCTTGACTGTCATCTGGAGAGACGTGTGTGCAAAATGTTAACTCTGTGGCTCTGATTCAGCTCCCGGGCGGCTGGCTGAGGAACACGATGACGGAAGAGGGTGAGGGGGACAGTAAAGGGAGCTGGGCTGGAGACGGAGTCCTGGGACTTTGGCGGAGGACCTGGGGCTGCCTAGAGGGTCCCTGGGTGGGATGATGGAGGGATGGGGTGGGGGTCGTAGCACCACTGGATGCAACGATGTGGACTGGATGGGATGAAAGTGAAGGGGCTTTGGTGAAGGGCTGGGAAGGGAGAAGGGTGCATTGGGTGTGATGAAGGGAATCCTGGGTGGGGTGGAGGGGACCTGCAGTGGAGTGATTGGGTGGGGAGTCAAGGGATAGTGAATGTGGGTGAAGGTGGCACGGGATGGGTCAGAAGGAGGCAGCACATGAAGTAAAGAAGCACAGATGTGGTGAAAGGCCAGGGATGGGGCTCCCCGGGCCCTCCCTTTGCTTGCCCCTCACCTGCCCTGCCCTTGTACCTCATGCCAGGCCTCTCTGCTCCAGCCACTCACTTTGCTGCTTCTGATTCCCACCTCTCCCCCTGCAGTTTGAGTTGCTAACAGCCCTTCCCATGAGGACGTTGCCCTATAGATCACTGCAGTCTGGCCCAGCAGGTGACAGACTGTATTGCAGGGTGGACCCTGCAGAGATCTCTGTCTGTCTGGTCCAGAAGGAAGAGCCCCAGTTCTCCCTTGCTCTGATCTGGCAGAATCAGCCGGTCTCACCTGAGAAGGAGACCTTGGTAGCTCCTAAGCCTGGGGTCCGTGAGCTGGGTGTTCTGCTGGTGAGGATCAGAGCAGAGATGGAGTCTCCAGCATATTCTAGTCAGCACTGCTGGAATCCCAATATGTGCAGGGCCCGTGTGTGTCCACACCACAGACAGCACATACAGTCAACTCAAAGCCAAATTCACCTACTGTTTCCCTTCCCCAGGACCTTCTGTCCATGTCTGTATCCACAGGGGCCTGGAGGGAGCCATTATTGCCTCCAGTTTTGGGGAGAGGAGACCAATTTCAAAATATGTCATAATAACCATAGTAATATTGGCAAAAGCTGTCACTCATTGGGAGCTTACTCAATGCTAGGCTCTGGGAAGCTCTGTACATTTTTAATTCAAATAAAATCTTCACAACTATCTGTGAGGTGGACATAATTTTTTGTGTGTGTGTGTGGGGAAGACCAGCCCTGAGCTAACATCCGTTGCCAATCCTCCCCTTTTTGCTGAGGAAGACTGGCCCTGGGCTAACATCCGTGCCCATCTCCCTCCACTTTTTATGGCCCTGGGCTAACATCCGTGCCCATCTCCCTCCACTTTATATGGGACGCTGCCACGGCATGGCTGACAGGCAGTGCGTCCGCGGGCGCCCAGGATCTGAACCCGCGAACACCGGGCTGCCAAGCGCAGACTAAACCGCTGCGCCACCGGGCGGCCCCTGAGGTGGACATTATTTTTATCCCCACTTCCCAGAGAAAGAAACCGAGGCCCAGAGAGGTTAAATCACCTGCCTGGATTCATACCAGGGACATTTGCCTCCACAGCTTGTGCTTTGAATCCCTGCAGCCACCCCACCACACCCAGCAGCCCCCACAGACAACTTCCTGCTATGGGACCCTGGGAGGTGTGAGTGATGGAGGGGAGGATGGGTCATGAACATTCCAGGGGGTCCCACTCATTCAGGATTGCAGCTGTGGGAGGGGCCCGGAGCTCATGGCTCCTTCCCCAAGGCCTGGGACAGCCTTCCAGAGCATAAGAAGCACTTCCAGTCCCTCATGGGCCTAAAGATCCCCCTGCCTCCGCCAACACCCTCAGAAGCCGTTAATTGGTTCCACTTGTAGCCAATGGGGGGATGACCTAAATTTAGGCTACTTTCCTGGACTGTGGGTGGGAACATGGGGCGGGAGGGGCTGTCCTGGGTCCACTCCTTCCTTATCTGCCCTGCCTGGCTGTGGCGGTGCATAAAGACCCTCTCCACCGCGGCCCCCCCCCCACCCCGGCTTCGTGTGGGTGCACTGGGCTGCTGTGTTCCTGTGGCGCCGGTGGGTGCGTGACGACGGCAGCTCCCACCAGCAGAGCCGTGAACAGAAGGGGCGAGCTGCGGCGGCTTTAAATAGCTCCTCGCTGTATCTCACTTGCCGAAGCCCGAAGCTCCCCCCGTCCCCCCCCAAGTCTGGCTGCCCTGGGGAGGGGCTGCATGAGCCCCAGAAATGAGGCCAAGACTGAGGGGCTCAGCAGCCCCCCCCCCCCCCCGCCCAGAAATACGCTCCAGGCACGGAAAAACCTGCCAAACAACACCTGTTCATCGCTGTGCCTAAGAGGCACAGCCCACTTTTTCTCTCGGGAAGGGGGGTCCAGGAAATCTCTTTGGGGGCTGTGAGTTGTCAGGAGATGAACTCTGCCTGAGCCTGCGTCTTGGCTGCAAGGATGCAGCAGGCAGTTTTCATTCAGGCGCTCCCTTAAGGGGGATGCATTGGCCCCAGCCACTCCCACTCCAAGAAGCAGCCCACCCCCCTTCTCCCAAGAGCAGTCACTGGTGACCCTCTTGGTCCTCAGTTCACCTCTTCACCTTGGCCCACATCTGTCCCTTGCACAGAGCTTGATGATCTGACCCTGCAACCTTATCCCTCATCACTATCCTCAATCCACCCACCTCACTTAAGCCACCGGCCCACCTTTCTGCTCCCCACACATGGTTCCCACCTGAGAACCTTTGCACCTGCTGTTCCCTCTGCCTAGAATGCTCTGCTGTGGCTTTTCCCATGGTGGGAGCCAGGGCCACACTATGATTTTCACAGGCCCTACGCACTTCTGCTTCTGTGGGTTCCTTCTTCCGTATAAAGACACACAAATTATATTTTATGACTGCATTGGTATAAGCATGAATATATTAATATTATATGTAAAAATATCATCTTCAATCTGAAAGTTCATTGTTTTCTTCTGATTTTAAAAGAAATTGAAACATTTTCTAGGTCCTGTACTCCTGTCCCCGGTGGAGCAGTTGGCCCTGGTTGGAGTCTTCTCATAATTTAGGTGTCAGTTCCAACATCCAATTCCTCCCACAGGCCTTCCTTGAACACTCCATTTGAAATATCCCTCCATATCCGCACACTGGCTCATTACCCTGACTGGTTTCCTTCACAGAATTTACAACTATCTGCCAATCCCTAGTTCACTTGTTTACTTGTTCTCTGTCTCCTAAAACTAGAACGGAAGCTCCGTGAGGGAGGGGACAACGTCTTCTCACCGCTGAACAACCAGCGCCTCCAGCGATGCAGCCTGAAGAACGGGTGATGAGCAGGCCTGAATCGCTGACCACAACAGAGCATCCCTCCTCCCAGCTCCCTAACATGGTGCCTTCTCTTACGGGCCCCTCAGACTCTCCTGTCATCTGAAGAAAGAAGGGGATTCACACCCAGGCCTCACACAGAACTCATTTGGCCTCTCGGATCCTCTGTTTCTTCGTCTGGAAAATGGGAATAGTAACGCTGATCTATTCTGAGAATGAAATGAGGTAGTGGATGTGAAAGCAAAGGACCAACCCTCAGAGGGGGTTCAGTAAGTCCAAGTTTCTTTTCCCCCTTCTCACTGGCCACCTCAGAGCTTGTTCTCGTCCAAGGCAGAGGAGCCTCGTGGCCCTGAGGCCTATATATCTCCCAGCACAGTAGGTGCTCAGTGAACATTTGTTGGTTACCGTTGACCATGTCTCCCCTCCTCCTCGCGCAAAATCTTAAACAGAAGCCCAGTGGAAATTCAGAACATCTTTCCCTCTTGCTCTCCTTCTACAAATATGTACTGAACCCCTCCTATGTCACAGGTACTCTGCTGGACTCCAGGGATCAATGATAAATGAAAAGAATGCATGATCCCTGCCTTCCTGGAGCTCATGGTCTAGTGGGCTAGACAGGGGTTAATCAAATAATCACTCACATGTAACTGCAATTGTGCTAACAACTTCAAAGAAGAGGCTCACCCAGCTGTAAGAACACATGGTAGGGAATTTGATCAGGTCAGGGAGGTCAGGGACAGCTTCCCTGAAGAAACAATGACGGACCTGAGATCTGAGGAGTTTATTAGGCAAGGAGCTTGACTGGTGGTAGGAGCATTCCAGACAGTGGGAACAGCACGTGCAAATGTCCTGTGGCCAAAGAGAGGGACTGAAGGGAGACATAGGTGGCCATGTGATGTGAGATGAGGCTGGAGAAGTGGACAGTGGCTACACTGTGCAAGACCTTATAGGCCACATTATGTCATTTTCTCTTTATTTGGGGTTCTCAAAGGGTTTTAAATCATATAATCAGGTTTGCATTTTGAAAAGATTACTCTGACTGCCTATGAAACAAAGATTTGTAATTTATGACAAAAAGATTTAGAAGTCATCCTAGAAGAGGGATAGCAAATACATGCCATACTTGTCACAATTCCTCGTTCTCATACCCATAGCAGAGAGCGCTAATCAATTATAGCAGTGGTTCTCAAAGTCTGGTCCTCAGACCAGTAGGATCAGCATCACCTGGGAATGTGTTAGACATGCAGATTCTCAGATTCCCAGCCCCTTGAATGGGAAACTCTGGGGACAGAAGCCAGCAGTCTGTGTTGCAACAAACCCTCCAGGTGATTCTGATGCCTGCTGAAATTCAAGAACCGCTGGACTCTAACTCTCTTTCCTACTAAGCCCCACGAAGTCTCAAAAACCTCAACGTGCACTCTAAGCAGTCACTACCAATTGGTCCTAAAGCCACCAGGAGGCTAACTGCACAGAGTGCTGGGTGGGGGCTATTCAGAGGGGGCTGCACGGACCCAGCTCTGGAACTCAAGAAGCTGAGACCCTAACAAAGCCCTAAATGCAGTCAAGCAGCCACTTGTACCAGGAGAAAGAGCACTGGACGCAGAGTCTGGAGATCCAGACTCAAGCCCCCGCTCAGCCACTGCTGGGTGGTGGCACAATCTCAGGATCCCCTTCTCTCATCTGAGTCTCAGTTTCCTCGTGTGCATTGAAGAAAGTGGCTCTGAGCTGCGGCCGCTTCTCTTGCAGCCTTGAAGCCAAAGTGAAGCGTGTGCATCCCTGGGGAAACCCCCTATAAATCTGCCTCCCCACAGGGGCCAGAGTGGAGCCATGGCAGAGACGTTGTCGCCCTTGCCCAGAGCTTGTAAGAGGCAGCGCATGATTCAGCCCTGGGAAGGAGGCATCCATCACCCTGGGCAGCCAGGGAGGGGAGAGAACCAGGGGAAGGGACAGTGGGGGAGTGAGGAAGCTAGAGAAGGAGGCGTAGCTCTTAGCCCCTTGCCAGCCCCACCACTTTCTCAAGCCTGGGACCCATTAACAGACAGAGCGGGGGAAACCCGAGAAAGAAGGAGAGTGGGATGAGGGTTGGGGGCTGAAGTTCTATGAAACCGTGCAGGATACAGAAAATGTGGCCCTGAACTGCTTACAAATCCGGAGACTAATTACAAAAATTCCTCCCCCAGATCCACTTATCTGGCATCTTCTCAGCTCAAATGTCACTTCAACAGAGAGGCCTTCCCAGATCAGCCGTCTGTCCCCCACCCTCCCATCACCTTTTCATTGTCCTCATAGCTTGGTCACTCTTTGGGATCACTGTATTGATTTGTTTCCTGGCTTACAGTCATCTCCCCACGTCCTCCTGGGATGTAAGTTCCCTGAGGGCAGGGGCGTCCGTATCTTGTCCTGGGCCTCCCACTGGGGCCTAGTACAGCAACTGGCACAGAGTCACAACTTACTATGTGCTGGGAACTGTTTCAGATGATTTACATACATTATTTTGTCATGTCCTAATCTTTGAAATAGGCAATATAATTATTTCTCATTTTTTAGATGGAAACACTGAAGACAGAAAGATAAGGGACTTGCTCCAAGGTCACACAGCTAGGAAGTGGTAGAGCCCCTATTTGGACCCAAGTCTGTCTGACCCCAAATATTTGGAAGGTGGGAGCAAAGGGGTTGTTGGAAATGTGGGGGAGGGGTGTTGACCCAAACCTCCCAAGTTACTGATAAGGAAACATTAACCCAGAACAAGGAGGTCCCTTCTGAAGCTGGAGTTACTTAATTTAGGATTTCTAAAGGGAAGTCCTGCTTTGCACAGCTGCTGTCCAACTTCTGGAATTTGTTAGCCCCAAGGGGTCTTCACAAGCTGAAAATAGAAAGGAGTTCAGAAAGGGTTGCACGAAATTAATGGATGATGGGTCCCAGCGGTAATTAAAGGAAGTGAGAGATGGTGGGCGTTTGGCCTTAGACATGTGAGGTCATCGTCACTGCTGGGGACTGCTATGGTCTCCCCGAAATGGGTCCTGGGTGCCCCAGCAGAGAGCTGCAGTCTGGGAAGCCTGGGGGAGGTACATGATCTCCACTTCCTAGCCCGTTCCGGCAGGATTTGGCTGCCTGGCCAATTCCTCCCCTCTTCCCCCTTTGTCCACCTCCCCGGGCTCCCCAGACACAGCTGGGCTGCTAGAGGCTGGGTGTCTCCACTTGCTGACTCACTCACCTGCCCAAGGTGGGCAATTTGCATATGTTCTGGTTTTCTGAGTATTTTCTCTGCTACCTTTTTTTTTTAAGAAAAAGCTATTTTTTGCAAGATCTTCATTACTTTCTAATTATTCATACACCTTCCATTTATTTGTCTTATTAAATACAAAACTCAACGAGCAGCTCACTTTCTCATTTGTTTCAGATTCCTAGTGAGTTTCATGCCCACACCCCTTCCTTCAGGTGAGCCTAGTGTGGGAGAGGCCCCCATGCCCCTCCTCCCTGGGCATCAGGCATCCCCACTCCCTAGTGACTTCCCTCCAACCAGCCCCCTATAGACCCCTTTGGGAACCACTCTCATTCTGCTGTCTTGACCTACCCGCTTCTCCTTCCCTTCCCTCTTCCACCCAGAGTGTCTCCCTTCTCTGCTCTTTCCTCCTTTTCCTCCCTCTACCCTCCTCCCTTCCTCCTCCGGGTCTGCCCATCCTCCCACGACTCCAGCTCTCTGCTTCACCCATTTCTTTCTTCTCCCTTCTCCTTCCCCACCCCATCTCTACCCTCCTCTCCCGTCTCCTTCCTTCTCCTCCCCTGCAATACCTTCACACCCCAGAGCCACTCTTAGAGCCTCCAGGGTTGCTCTTGCCCCACCCTGCTTCCCACTCCCCCTTCCTGAAATAGCATTCACAGGCCCAAATTATGCTGTGTTGCTGGCTGCTCCCACAGGTGGGTGCTACGGCTCTTGGCTCTCAGCTGATAATTCATGTCCCCCCAGCCCTGCGTAGTCCTCCTTAAATTGCTTAGTCCCTGAAAACTCACTTCCTCAAAGCCCAACAGCAGTGGCTCATGGAGGGGCAGGGTGGGGACAGGTCTCTAGGACTTCAAGTCTCTGGCCTAGTGGAGCCAGGATATGGTCCCTCTTCGAGCCACACTGGGGTGTCAGGGCTGAGGCCAGCAACTCTCAGCAGGTTCTGCTCCCAGACCTACTTTATGGAGGCCCTGACAGGGACAGTGACCCCCTCCTACCCCCTCAGACTCCCCAGGCAGGGAGTCCTGTGGCCTCCCAGGGCCAGGTGGCTGTGGTGGGGCAGCTGATAGCTGGACCTGAGCCCTCTCTCCACAAGCAGCAGCCCTGGGATCTCTGATGGGGCCTGATTTCTTCCTGGGCCTTTTCTGGCCTTGGGCTGGGGACAGGGACCTGAATGCTCACACAGACATCCTACGTGCATGTACACGTGACTATGCCCACACAGCACATGCATCTACCTCACCCATCTCTACACACTGTATACATTAGAGCAGGGCATCTCACGCTGGGCTCGCCAGAATCACCTAGAAAGCTTATTAGAGGGCTAGGCTCCACCTCTGGGTCTCTGATTCAGTAGGTCTGGGGTGGGGCCTGAGAATGTGCATTTCAAGCAAATGCCAGGCGCTGCTGATGCTGCTGGTCTGGGTACCACTCTTTGAGAACCACTGCTCTAGAGAGGTCCACATGTGCACACAGTGGGGTACACATTCATTCACAGAAGCTTTTGTAAAGCAGTAAGAGTAAGGCAGCTGGGGAGAACTAGAAGCCATGAGCTGAGTCTGGGGATTACTCAGCCCGAGAACATGGATTCCTGTATCATTCTCACTGTCTCCGGCTCTTGCTGTTTCTCCATCGGTCTCTACATTTCTGTGCTTCTCTGTCTCAGTCTCCCTGCCCTCCCTCAGCCTCCTAGCCCCAGCCAGGTCCTGCAGCCTCCAGGTGGCTTCCCAGCAAATCGGGGCACATGAGCTCATCCATCTCCATCGCCCTGTGAGTGAGTGGCAGGCAGGTGAGAGAAGAAGATTACAGAACAGGCTCAGCTCCCCGCTAACAGGGAGCTTGCTCACCATGAGAACACAGCCAATTATTCCCCCTGTTCTGGGGGATAATCATTAATGCCACAGGAAATTCTAAGCAGGCGATTAAATCATTACTGGGGAAGGCGCAGCGAGCCTGGGTCACCATTAAGCCTCCCTTGTACTGTTGGTCTCGGGAAGGCTTACCTGGCAGGTGGGGAGGAAGGGGCAGATCGGCATGGCCCCCACCCCTGCAGTGTCACCAGCAGCCAGTCTGACAGTGGCCAGCCCCAGAACCATCTTCCCCACTCTAAGCTGCATACCAGGCTACCGTGCCCAGAACCCCTCCTGAACCCCCATGATGGGCGCTCTGTTCCAGCAGCTCCTCATGATCTCACGCCTTCCAAAACCTTGCTCACCTGATGAATCTATTCATTCCATCAACAAATATTTACCAAGCACCTACTCTGTGCCAGGCAGTATTCCAGGGCCTGGGGAGACACTGGTGAACAAAACAGATGAGGTCCCTGTCCTCACGGAGCTCACACTCACGTAATCAAAACGTGAATAAGTAACTAAGAAAATAATCACAGATTGTGGCAAGTGCTCGGGAGGAAACAAACAGGATACTTGGTGTTGTGAGTGGAGCACCTACTTGGAGGGTCTTGGAGGCCCCCCACGCTTTACCAGACAGGCCTCCCTTGGGTTGGCAGGCAGTCTGTGGCCATCTCTTGGGCCTGCAGATCATGTTTCATATGAACATCTGCAACATCGGAGCAGCCCTCTTCCTACCCAGAGTCCCCAACACACTATCTTTGGAAAGATAATGAGTATCTGTAAAAGCCACTGTTTTTTAGCACTTACTATGTGCCAGGCATTGCACTAAGCAATTTGTGGCCATGACATCATTTCATCTGCAGAACAATAATAATGTTATGAAGTAGGTGTTTCTAATCCCCATTTTACAGACAAGGAAATGGAGACCTGGAACATTTGAGCCATTTGGTCAATTGCACAGTAAGTAACTGGGGGGTGGAACTGAGGTCTGTGAGTCCTGAATGGAGGCATTTAACTCCCGCCTCGTCCTCCCTCACGGGGGAAACACCAGAGGTCTGTGTGGGCTTTGCAGGATCCATTTCAGGGCTGAGAGACCTCGCAGCCTCAGGTCCCTGTGGAGATGGGGCTACGCTGGGCTGGTTACTAGTTACTGAAATATAACAAGAAGGGGCTCTCCTCCCTCCAAGTCTCCAGAATGCAGCCCAGAGAGGAGAAGCAGTGATGGCCATCAGCAGGAGCCTCCTGGCTCAGTGACCCTAGGACAGGCTCCTTTGTCTTCCCCAGCCTGTGGGTCTCTGTAGAACCCAGAGAGACCATGGACCCTACCTCCCTGGTGGCCCCCTGGGCCCCTGCAGCCTCAGGAGGGCCCCTCCAAGGGCCCCCCAAGTGTTCCTGCCTGCCCTCCAGCTTCTGCACGTGCGGCCAGGCCACACTCCCCTGGGCTGTTGGGACAGAGGCAGACAGGCCCGGAGCCTGGGTCTGCGGTGACTAATCGGCTGGTGCTTGGGAGGCCATGGTGAATTATTCACACGGATTCTGTGAATTATTCAAGTTGTTATTATTTATTTTTCAGATGCGCCTATGGCAGAGCCTCCAGGCCCATGTTCAAAGGATGACATAGCTCCTGACTCTCCATTGCCTCTGCTGTGGAGAGCAAGGCGGGCCTCTCTCCAGCCTCACCCAGGAGTCCCAAAGAGCAGGCTGAGGGCAGACTCCTGCAGAGCCCCTGTCCTAACTCCAATTACAGAAATGATCATGACCACTTACTGAGCCTTCACTGTGCCCCAGCACTGTGCTCTCCACGTGTGGGCCCGAGTGAAGAACCCGATGAAGAGTATGATCGACCCCATTTTACAGACGATGGAACTGAGGCTCAGAGATGGGATGTCCCTGTCCAAGGCCAGTTAATAATTGAGATTCTGGCCCAGGTCTGTGGATTCTAAAGGCAGTGGCCGTGAGGTTGCATATGCCCTGCTGAGGGCAGGCCACGCCCAGCACCTCCAGAGCTCTCAGAGGGGCTTGGATATCGTCACGGCAACAGGATCCTGAGCAGCCAGAGCTGAGCTTGGTCCGCCTCTGAGGAGTGGAGGTGGCCTTTGCCCGTAGAGCCCCCCAGGTGTCCCAGGCTCTGAGTAAGTGTGACTCAGGGCTACCCCAGACACCTCTCAGCCTCACAAAGCCCCGCTCCCGCCCCAGACACAGACGGAGCACTTCTCCCTCACAGAGCTCTGACAGAAGGAGCCACCCCAGCCTCCTTGCCTCCTTCACATAGCTCGTCTGCTGTCTAACCTCCATCCCTCTTGCTGCAGCTCTGGTCCTTGTCCCTGAGGAATTCCCCTCCCCGTCCTCCCATAGCTGCCATCTGGAGGAGGCAAAGTGGACATGTGGACTGCCCTGGTGAGGCCCGGAGGGCCCCTGTCAAGGTGACATAGTATCACAGAGACCCCCTTCTGTCCTGGAAGGGCACCTTTGTCTTTCTGCCACCCCATTCATTCATTCCCTCACTCATTCATTCAATAAATACTTATTGAGTGCCCACTATGTGCCGGGTACTGTTCCAGGTGCTAGGGAGGCAGCCAAGAGCAGCAGGGCCTCCTTGTCAGGGCCCGACCCTCCCAGTGTAGCCTGGGCCCCTCTCCCAGGACCTGTCTCTCCTGACACAAAGGAAGCAAAATCATAGGCAAACTGGATTGGAGCCTGCCTCTAGCAGTCCCTGACTCTGGGTGACCTTGAGCCAGCAGCTCCCTGCCTCTGCCTTTCCCCTTTTTAAAGTAACGGAGTGGGGCCAGAATCTGCTTTCTAAGGCCTTGCCAGCCCTGCTTTTCTCAGGTGTCAGTAACTTAATGACAGGGACAACATCGTTATTTCCATCCTACTGCTGTGAAAGTCAGAGCTCTGACGTGCTTCATCTCAGGTGGACTAATGACTGTCCCTCTCTTCCCCGCTCTGTGCATTTTCAAGAGGAGTCTGGGGACGGCTCTGCTGCTAATGGTGGATTTCAGCTGCCAGAGATGTTTGGGGGCTGGGGAGGAAAGGAATCAAACATTTGCAGAACGCCGGTGCTTTCCTCCCAAGTGTTCTGTATGAGTTTTTGCAGAGGTGGCTACAATTATCCCCATTTCACAGACAAGGAAACTGAGACTCAGGGCACACAGCCGGTAAGTAGCAGGCTGGGATTTGAACCCGGGCCCACGACAGCCCATGCCCTTGCTGCGACACCAGGCTGTATCTCCAGCCTCGGCTGGGCCCTGGGAGGAGTGTGGCTTCCCCTTCTAAAGCCTGTGCTGGAGCTGGGGGAGGACACCTCTTCACTGAAACTCCTTCTAGGGAGCTGGGGGCCACCGATTTCCACCTTGTCCACCCACAGGGGAGAGGAAAACCTTGGGCCCAGCTGTGCTGAGTCATCTGGGGCCCAGGAAATCCAGGTCGATATTTACCCCAAAGCATCCACCTCAGCTGGTTTGGGGCTGTACTTCCTCTTTATCTCAAAGCACCTGGACTCATTTCCTGGGGGGCAGGTATGTGAGGAGGGACAACGGCAGGGCTGGAACGCAGTGGCTGGTGGGAGGCATCCCCTGCCCTTGGGGCACCCCCCACCCCCAGCCCAGTCAATGACCCTGTGGGCTGGACACCGGTCTCCACATCAGCCCAGCCTGACACCAGCCTGGGCCTTTCCCCAGTAGTCCCCAGACCACCAGCATCTGAGTCCGGGGAGCTTGTTAACACTGCCAACCTGCATATCCCTCCAACTCTGGAATGGGGGGAGGGGGTCCTGCTGTGACAAGGGTTCTTACCAAGCTTCCCCCTGAAGCTCAGAACTGCTGGGCTGACCTGACCCTTCCAAGCCTGGGCTCCCGGCAATCCCGAGTTTGAATTCTGGGCTGACACTAGTGGGGCAGCCTTGGGCCAGGCACTTAGTCTCTCTGACCTCAGTGTCCCCATTTGTAAAATAGCGATGATTACATGAGATGATGTTGATAAAGTGAGTGTTCTGTACAGGCCAGTTAGGATGAGTGTCACACCTGCTCCTCTCCCTGCCCTGCCCCTGGAGCTGAGGCTGGGCCCGAGCAGTTCTGGGAAGACTGAACTTGTCCAGCAGGTTCTCAGCGCCTTACAGCTGCAGTGTATCTGGTGGCAGTTTCTAAACAGAACTCACCCTCCAAACCACAGTTCCATGTCTCGTTGGCCCCTCTCAAGGCTCCGGCAGAAAGCCAGCTCTGCAGACCTTCGTCTTGGACAGACTGGGATGGTGGGGCACCTGCTGGAGCCCCTGAGATCAGACCCTGGGGTCAGAGAGAGCTGCCTTGTGGTCTCAGGGGCAGAAGATTTCGGGCTGTGCTGTAGGGCACAGGAGTGACCCTGGTCCATCCGGGGAGCTAGCATGTAGGGAGAACCTTGTCCCAGGCAGTACATTCCCTGTTGCGCTTCCTCTCACCCGGCCGGGGTTGAGTACTGCTGTTAGTTCTGTTTACAGATGACAGACTGGAGGCTCAGGCTTTTGCCTAAAGTCACGGAGCCGGTAAACGGAGGAGCTGGGATTTGAACCCGGGTCTGCATGATTCCAAAGTTTGTGTGTATGCCCGGTGTGTGATACCACCTCTCTAAGTCTTCACCATCGTGAAGATTTCCTGAGCGCTTGGTAAGGGCCAGGCTCTGAACAAAGCACTCTGCATGCAGCTTCTTACTTAACCTTCCCGATAGCCCTGAGATAGATTCTGTTCTTATTATTCCTGTCTTATAGGGAAGGAACCTGCCGCTCAGAAAGGCTGAGGATCTAAGTTACTCAGCTTGGCTCTTTCACTGTTACATCTGGGGTCCTGGGAAAATACCCCCCATTAATCTTTTATGATTGTGCTTCACCTCCAAGGCTCCCTTCTGCCTCACTACCCACCTGTGTCCCTACCCTTCCTTCTATTTGGGTGTCTCCTTACCCTATCTGTGCCTTCATCTTGGTCCCGCTGAACCTGACTCTGAAATGCAGAGATGGGCCCCCACCCCCAACCCAAACAGCTAACTGCCCCTCCCGCTGCCCCCAGGTCCACTGGGAACTCGCCCCTAATTGCCTCTCAGGCTGGGAGGCTATTAGCCTGTGATTACATCCCCAGTGCCTGCCTTGCCCCCTGGGCACCCCCTTTCAGCTGCCACAGGGGTTTGAGATGATGTAAGTCCCCAATCCGAGAGCCTGACCAGCTCAGCTCCCAGCACCCTGTCACCCAGTCCTGGGTGGGCTCCTCCCCAGGGAGCTGGGTCCCCTCACTCTGGGGCAGCAGGAGGAGGTTCCCAGCCAGTCAAGTGCAGCTGCTGCTGCGGGATCCTCAGACTGGCCCCCTCCCCACTGTGTGCTCCCGTATACTTCCCGCCAGCTGCTTCCACTTCCTCCTTGGATCCCACCGTGGGAGCGCAAGAGCCTCGAGTTAAGACTCCTGAGTTCTTTTTCTGACTCAGACACTTCCTCTCTGTGACCTTGGGCAAGTCCCTTCCATTCTCAGGGCCTCAGAAATAGATTCATCTTGGTGATCTCTAACCAGCTTCTAGCCTGAAAGATAATACCATTTTGGTAATTCCTGGACCTCCCACTAATATTTAATGAATGCTAGGCATGGTGCCAGGCATGGAACATTCTAGAAAGGCGAGTTCCTGCCCTCACAGAGTTCACAGCCTCGAGAGGGAAAGGCCAGGCACGTATAACTCAGTGATCAGAGCTGGGGTAGGGAGGCCAGCAGTGCCCTGGGGTACCCAAAGGAGGAACGCTTTCTAGCTTGGAGGGATGGTCTGAGAAAATTTCCTTCAGGGTTTCTGAGACCTAAAGAATGAGGAAGAAGGGTAAGGTGTGGGGCTGGACCAGCAGAGGGAATAGCAGTGAGAAGACGCCTGGAGGCTTTGCAGGAAGGGATGTTAAGGTGGAGGCTGGAGGGTGGACAGAGGCCCTGTCAGCCGTGTTGGAGAGTTTGGACTTGACTCGAACGGCACTGAGGAGCTATAGAAAGGTTTGGGGCAGCAGAGGTATGCGGCTGCCATATGGAGGAGAGACTGGGGGCCAGAGGGGTGAGGGCGGGAGACCTTGAGGAGGCTCCTAATCATCTGTCTTTCCTCCCCAATGTGTGGGAATAGCCCTCTCCTGTCCTCATTGGAGAGAGAGGCAAGACTGCCCTCTCTCAACACACACACACACACAGTCTCACACACACACAGAGCCAGACCTGCTGCAGATCCCTTCAGGGGGAAAGGCAGAGGTTAGAGCCAGTTACCCTAGGAGGGAGCTAGAAGGGAAGGGGTCTGGAGGTTTGATGACCAGCTGAAGCTCCAATAGGGAGAGTTTTCTGTCACTTAGAGCACAGCAACACCCCTCCCAACTCCCCTAAGGGGCTAGACTCTGCCTGAGCCAGGAGATGGAGCAGGAAGTATCTTTTCCTTCCCCCATCCCCCTCCATCTCTCTCCTCTTCCTCCTCCTCCTCTGGACTCTTGAGGTCCCCACCTCCCTTCCCCAGGGCTCACCATGAAGCCTGGCACACTCAGTGTGTGTGTGTGCATGAAGCACAAGGGAGGTGCCATCCGCCCTGCCATGGGGCCACCATAGGGAAGTGAACCCGAGGGCTGCCCCTCAAGGCTCAAAAGGGATTTGAGGATTCAGACATTAGAGAATTAAACTTCCTGCCATGGCTTCTGTTAAGCCTGGAATCCCTGGGCCCCGCTGCATAGAGCGCCGAGCTGGGCCAGGCCAGGGTGACACTGGACTCCTGGTCTCCTGCTTCTCGCCCTGTCTCCAGTAACCCAAGGCTCCCTCAGGCATCTTTCCAGACAGGTGAACATGAAGCCCTCACCCCAGGGCCCAGACATGCAGGGTGCCATCTCCCTTCAGCCCCTGTGCCTCTTGCAGGCCCCCCAGGGGGTGGGGCTCCTCCAGCCAGACTCCAGCCAGCCCTCATCTCCTATACACTGACTGTCAGTCAGCACCAGCCCTTCCCAAGATGGCCTCTGGAATGCATGTTTCCGCTTTTCTCCATCCCCACAGCCTTCACCCCACAGGCCCATCCACCTCACTCATCTCCCCAGGTCCACCCTTGCCACTCTCCCATCCGGTCTCCACACTGCAGCCAGACAGATGTTTCTATAAGAAAACTCAGGTCACTACTCCCCTCAGCATCCTTCAGTGGCTCCCAATGCCCTCAGGATAAAAGCCAAAATCCCCATGTGGCATACAGGCCAGCTTCACCACTCTGACCTCGGCTCCTCCCACCCCTCACCACCACCCATGAGGACCCTCCTCTCCATGTCCTGCAGTTCTCACCTCCGGGCCTTTGCACTGACAGTTCCCCCCTCAGAGCCCCTCTCACTCGTCATCTCCAGGCAAATCCCCCCTCATTCCGCAGGTCTCAACAGAGAAGTCAGCTCCTGCCAGAGCCTCTGACCACCACATGGGCTCCCACTTTGGGTTCCCTCCACCCCTAGGACTTCGCCTTCACAGCTCTGACCACACTCGACTGTAAACGCCTGTTAACATGTTCATCTCCCACACTTCCGTGTACCAGTAAGAACTCAGTGTATCCCGAATGGATGAAGGAAGGAGTGAGGTGAGAAAGAGGATGGCGCTGCAGGAGTCAAGTGCCACAGACACTATTACTACCAGGACGCTTACAATAATCGGGGCAGCTGGTATTTATTGCGTGCCCCCTTCGTACCAGGCACTGTGCTAATCGTGATCTCATCCCATTCCCCCAGTGACCTTGAGAGACAGGCATCATTGCTATTGCCCCCATTTTACAGATAAGGAAACTGAGGCTCAGAAAGACTAATTTACTTAAGGTCACATGGCCAGAAGGTTGTACAGGCTAGACCTTCCTAAGTGCTGGGGTAGGGGAGTGGAGGTGAGGCCCTTGCGCTGTGTAAAATGCAAATGAAACTTGAAAGGGCCATTTATCAGTCCACTATCCCTCAGTAGTCCTGGAGAAGAGATCACCAGAGCACCTCCTCACCCCCACACCAGGAGAAGTTCTGCTTTTCTGCCATGGGGTAGGGGGTTCCTGAACCCCTAGGGGGAAAGGGTGTCACCCTCACCCTGGAACCTTCCAGGAGGTGTACGAGAAGCAAGCCCCTCATGATGCCATCATTCCCACTTCTGCGTCTTTCGGAAGCAGGAAAAGTCCAGGAAGTCCGGAAAACACCCCCTCATCATCAGGGCAGAAGGTAAGGTGTTGAATTTAATCGCAAAGCAAATTTGACTGGAGAGGAAATGAGATTTCTTTGTCAAGGTGAGTGTGTCTGGGAAAGCCAAGAATGGGGTGGCGGGGGCGCTTTGGAGGGGCTGTAAAAGGAGAGTGAGGATCTGGAATTATTAGAATGTTGATTATGTCCTCGTGATTGTTAATGAAATTCTTCACCTTGGATTTCTGGACCAGGGGGAAAGCTCCCGGAGCTCATTTTCCCGCTGATGAGAGCAAGAGAGAGGGCAGGAGGGAGCAGAAGACTCTTGGCTTAGGGAGAAATTAAATTCCACCTAAACAAATGGGACTGGACAAGCCTGGCCCCTGCCATTTGGAGGCAGAGTCCTGGGCTGACCTGAGGTCCCCTGTGGAAATGGGATGGAGACCTCTGGGTGGGGAGCGGCCCAGAGGCCTGACTCAGGCAGCAGAGTGCAGCTCCAAGAATAATAATAGCTAACATTATTGAGCGCCTTCTATGCGGCCCAAGCTAAGGAATGTGCATGCACCGTCCCATCTGATCCTCCCAACAGCCCTTGGAGGTAGGTATTGTGATTGTTCCCATTTTGTAGATGAGGACACTGAGGCACAGAGAGGAGAGAGCTTGCCCAAGGTCCTGTAGACAGTAAGTGGAGGCACCAGGCACCAGCCCAGGAAGCCTGGCACCAGCAACTGTCCTTTGAGAACTAAAGGATGCCCAGTGCTCCCACTTCCTTCACTACCTCCCTGAGCCTCGCAGCCCCATCTATAACATCAATAGCCAATAGTAGTTGTCATCATGAAGGGCTGTTGTTAGGAGTCAGTGAAATAAAAAAACTAAATGAGGGGCCGGCTCATGGCCTAGTGGTTAAGTTCGGTGTGCTCCACTTCAGTGGCCTGGGTTCTGTTTCCAGGCGCAGACTTACACCACTTGTCAGCAGCCATGCTGTGGCAGCGATCCACATACAAAATAGAGGAAGACTGGCACAGACTTTAGCTCGGGGCAAACCTTCCTCAGCAAAAAAGAAGAGGATTGGCAACAGATATTAGCTCAGGGCGAATCTTCCTCACCAAAAAAAATTGAAATGAAATGGAAAACAACTCCACACAGAAATAGTAGTCTCTTTGGAGCCTTGCTCTCAGCCTCCTAAAGTGGGGAGGGGTCCCTTCTTACCTGACTGCCCAGGACATGGAGGCACTGTTCCAGGCACAGGGGATGTAGAGTGAACAAAATGGACAAAATCCCAGCCCTTGTGGAACTTACACTTAGTGAGGGGAGCAGACCACGGCCAAGATAAATAAGTAAATGACAAACTGTGTTAGAAACAAGAAATGCAACAGAACAAAACCAAGAACAGAGGAGAGAGAATGCTGATGGGGAGGATTGCCATTGGAATAGGGTGGTCAGAGCACGTGACTTGGAGCAAAGACTCAAGGAAGTAAAAGAGTGAGCAAGTACATATCTGGGGAACAGCATTCCAGGGAGAGGGAAGAGCAAGTGCAAAGGCTCTGAGGTGGGACCTTACCTGGCATGTTGTAGGAACAGCAGGCAGGCCAGGGTAGCTGTGTCAGCAAAGGAAGTGGAGTCACGAAGTAATGGGGGCAGTGCTGATGGTGTTGGGCCTTGCTGGCCTTCGTAAGGACCAGCTTTTATCTGTGTGAGACAAGAATCCACCAGAGGGTTTTAGCCATGATCTGATTTATGTTTTAAAGGTATCACTCTCACTGTGTGGTTGAGAATAGACAAGCGGGTCAAGGGCAGAACCAGAGAGAAGCCTTAGGAGGCTACTGCAATAATCCAGGTGAGAGAAGGTGGTGGCTTAGCTCAGGGAGATATCGATGGAGGCGGTGGTAAGAGGTCTGATTCTGGATGTATCGTGAAGGTAAAGCCAACAGGATGAGCTGACAGGTCAAATGTGAGGACTGTGGGAGAAAGAGGGGAATCATGGATGATTCCAAGGATTTTGCCTTCTCCATCTCTCAGTTCCCTAAAGGCCCAACCCTTCCTTTTAAGATCCAGCTCCATCCACCCTGACCTCCTCCCAAGTCCCCTGAGACACCCTCAGCTCACAGGGCTTAATTCAAGATCCACTACTCCCCACCCCTGTCTCCTTCCACTGCCCGGGGCTTTGCCTTACAGAGGACCGTCAGTGCAGACAACTTGACCCGGAGTATACATCTGCCTCATGGCCTTCTGGGGCTCGCCAAGTCCTCACCTGACTCCGGAGCTCCCACCACGTCTGCTGTCCACCTCAGCAGCCCCAGGAGGTCCCTGGCTCCTCCCAACTTTGATGCTCCCTTCTCTTGCTCCCTGGAACTGGCTGATCCCTGCCACACCTCTCTGCTCTTCCCTCTTACCCAGCTGTCTCTCACGCTTCCCTCAGATCTCAGTTGGGGCATCACCATCCCCAGGAAGCCTTCCCTGATCTGCCATTCTAGATGAAGCCCCCCATTCCAGCCTTGTGGCTCTACCATAGGGCAAATTTATCGCGACTTGTGTGATTATTTGATGAAAGCCTGTCTCCCCACCACCTGACTGTAACCTCCGCAAGGGCAGGGGCCCACCTGTGTCCCCAGAGGCAGGCATTTCACCAAAAGAGACATTCAGTGGATTTGACATGGCGCCTCAGGCTTTTGGTAAATTAACTTTCATTGACTTAAAGCCTCCAGCTGCTAGGTAAATACCTGGCACACAGCGGGTGCTTGACACACATTTATTGAAGGAATGAATCCGTAAATGAATAAGTTCTCCTCTAAGATCTTGGACATGTGACAGATTTTCTGAGCCTCAGTTTCCCCATATGTGAGGATGGGAGTAAGAATGCCAACTTCGTGAGTTGTCGTGAGGATTGAAAAACCTCAGGCGTGAGAGGTGGCTCACGCTAGTGGATGCTCAATAACGCTTCCTCCAGTGCCTGTTCAGACCATGACCACCTTGCAACCCACCCCTGCACTCCCCGCCCCTCCACCTCCCCTCCCATCCGCTCTTCCCTTCCCCAGCCCCCTCCCCACTCCTCCTTAGGATTCCACTCCCAGCTGTGGAACCACCATAGCCTCCAAACACTTCCCTTCTACCCCAAGATCCCCAGATTCGCCACTGGTTACATATTGATCCTGTTGATAAACATGAAATTAAAATGACTTCCTGGAATATTAATGTAGTAAATGGCCCTATTAAAAGAAAGAAAATACAGCTGAGAAAATTCGCTTTGATGTAGCATTTCTGCAGGAGACTCATTTATCTGCAGCTCAGACTCTCAAAATGAGATTCTGAAGGTTTCTCTGATGTCGCTTATTTTTCCCTCACCCAGAATTTAAACAGAAAATAGAATCACAAGCTGGCGTCATAAAAATGTGGGCCTTTTCCCTTCTCAACCGAAAAGCAAATGAAAACAGGGCCAGGTAGATGTCAGTCTCTGCCAACCCCAGCCTGAGCACGACACCTGCCCTTCCCAAGTTCTCCCGCGTCCTGCCCGCACGGGCTGGTCCCGGCTGCCAGGCGGGCCTCTGAGGGTCAGAGGGGGTGCTCGGAGGCCTGCGCTGCTGCTACTGCTGCTGAAATTAGGACAGGTGACCCACGACCACAGGAGACTGTGTCCCAATGTGGGTAAATACTCAGATTTTGGTGGCCTTGAAATCTTGGCTCTGTCACTTATTAGCTATATGCTCTTGGACAAAGTATTTCACCTTTCTGAACCTAAGTTTCCTCATCTGTAAAATGGGATTATAGTACCTAACTCACGGGGCAGTTATAAAGGTTAAATGTGATAATATATCTGGCATGGGGTAGGTTGCTCAATATTGCTGTCATTTGTTACTATTAGAAATAATAATTTGTGTTATTATTATATTCAGGCCTGGGCTGATATGTCACCTCCTCCAAAAGCTTTCCCTAATCCCTAGGCTGGGTACGTGCCTCCTCTGGGAGGCCACAGCCCTGAGCTTCCTCCCTCACAGCCCTGGTTACTCCCCTGTCTCTCCCAGCAGCTTGTGCTCCATGAGGGCTGGCCTGGGTCTTGCTCTTGATTGCATCCCAGGGGCACATGGTAGACATAACTGAATGTCTTAGAGTCAGAGCTAAAGTTCTGGTGGCTGATGTCCTTGTGCCCGCCTGGCATGGTCACGGCATAGGGTCCTTCCACGCAGCCACAAGAGCTTGGAGCACCCACCTTGGAGGTGGCTATCTATCCACCTCCCCCAGGCCTGGGCTCCCTTGTCTGCACCTCCCCTGGGTCTCAGCTGGACTCTCTGGAGCCCACTCCTTCCTCCCTGGCCTCAGGGAGGTGCTCAGACCAAGGTCCTCTGGGATTAACTCTGTCCCCGCTTCTCCCTTCTCTTACCTGTCTCCCTGCTTCCCCATCTCAGCAACTTCTGCTGAGATCCTGGGTCTCTTTCATGTGGATTTGGCCCTGTGAGCAGGTGGAGGAGGCTGCAGGCCCCCTGCCTAGCCTGAGCATCCCTGGGTGCCTCTGAATAAGCCTAGGGTGTGCCCACGGCTTCCCTAACTAGGCAAAGCGACATCCCTGCTACCTGTACTTCAGGCTTCTCCAGCCCTTCCCCAGTGCCAGAGTGGCTCAGACCGCTGTGCTGGGACCAAGAGAGCAGCCCCACCTCTTGCAGGCAGCCAGGGCTCTGTCACAGTGCTTCTGAACCATTCGCATTCTAGACTCAGCTTCTCTCTCTCTCTCTCTCTCTCTCTCACACACACACACACACACAGTCACACAATCCCTGTTGTCCACAGCCACAGACTCAAGAAAGAACCCCTGTGGACAAGGGCGGGGCAGGGATCTGTAGAAGATCAGCTTGCCTGCTGGGGGTACTGTCCTCCGGAGACCCCTCCCCAGACAGCCCACGGCCCCCTAGCAGGAAAATGAGAAGATGAGCAGAGGGGTTAATTTGGGGAAAAGCAGCAGCTGCTTGTAACAGTGAGGGCGGGCCCCCGGGCAAGAGCTGATCCTGCCGAGATAATGATTGTGAGGGAGGCTGGGGTGGGGGCCACCCGCACCCCCCAAGCCAGAACACCCCCAAACGCCCTCACGCTCGGGCAAGTTATCTGTTTGGACATGTACATGCACGTACACACACACATACACACACACACAGAAAGAAGCATCATAACCATCTGGGCATTAGACAGTCCCTTACACACAATTATACAAGCACTGAGGTTGCTCTCTGTGTTTGAGCATAAACCCATTCAGAGACACACGCTGCGGGCAGCCCTGGCACTCAGAAGCCCATGACACACACATAACATACACGTTTCCAGTCTCTGTGTGTCAGGGTCTGACAGTGTGCCAAGGGGAGCCCCATCTCTGTACAAGGACAGAGGATGCCTCCCTGTAAGAGTGAGTGGAGTCAGGGACCAGGGAGGGGCGGGGCTGGGCGCTCCTGCCAGAACTCAAGGGACTGGCCAGGGACATCTCTGACATTCTTGGGTCTTCTTACTCCTGGAGGCTATACCGCTTATAATATCAAACACAAGACAACACAGCCAGATCCCACATCACATACGATTTGTATATAACCATGAGTTGAGCAGCATTTGCAGATGGCGTAATGTTATATATTGTAGACATATAATTTAGCATTTACTCCTTGTGATTCCTTCACGTGAGTTCTCTTCATATTTGAGGTCATTGATATTTTTCAGCAGAACCCTCAAAAGCCTTTAGGCCCTGGGTCTTGGGCCTATGGTGCATGATGGGAAACAGGGCCCTGGTGAAAGGGATGGTGGGCACAGAGTCGGGGGAACGGTGCCTCTGGGCCCAGCCCCTCTTTGGTGACAGCTAGCATAAATAGACTGGGGACTGTGGGCAGGAGACCCTCTGAGTCCAGGACCAACTTGATCATCACCAGTTACTATCTCTTGGAGCCAGAGACAAAGCTAAGTAAGGACTGTGGACCCAGCAGCCTCCACACTGAGACTTGGACCCTGCGACACAACACTTTACTGACCCACACATGCCACAGCCCATGCCTGGACAGCTGTGTGTAGGTATCATCACAAACACACACTCAGACACAGGTCCCATCTCACACTCTGACAGGTCCCATCGCACACCCTCACCACCTGGACACACACCCCAGCAGATATGCATCACCCCGACAACTGGGCACACACCTGGACAGACACACATTCCCTAACAGATTGGCCCACAGACTCTGACTCAGGTGGATCCACTCCCCAAAACACAGAGACCCTCTTGGAGTGAAACAGAACTACTCCCCGGGCACAGTCGCCTGTGGACACTCCAATCTGGCACTTGAGTCCACACAGTGAGGCATACCCAGACACGTAATTACAGATGCTCACACTTGACCCTCCTCCCTCCCCCTTCCTCTCACACTCACCCACATATGCTCCCCATCCTGTCATGGGGGAGATAGAGCATCCCAGCCCCACAGAGCCCAGGGGGCCTGATTAACAGGAAATTCTACGAATGCCAATTAGAGCAGAGTTTACTGAACAAATTGTTTGCAGTTGTGCCCCGGAACCATCATGAATTTTAATCTCGCATTGATTTGCACTGATGGGAGGTTTGCAGATGCCAGGGCCTTTTGTGACTCCTGCTCCTCCCCCCATCTGGGAGGAGTCATCGCCCAGCCTCAGACTCAGGTGCCCTGGGGGCAGCCTTCAGCCTCTGCTGGTCCAGACACACCATCCTGGGGCCAGCACCCCCAGCCCAGCCTGGAGAGACCCAGGATGCCTAGAAGATGGGCAAGAGTTTTGGGAATGCACAGGGTATACATGTGGTGCTGATGCAGAGGACCTCAAATTTTTAAGAACCTCAGTAACCTGGCAAGGAGCTGGGGGCCCTAGAGCTTCAGTGGCCGGACACAAAAGCAAGGACTAGATATGAATATAGACACAAATGTGGCAGAGATACAGAGATAGGCACAGATGTCGTAATAGTTCTAATACTACCTCAACTAACAACTTCCAGCAATATGTATATAACCTCAGTCCAAATGACCTCCTCCAAAATGAATTTGCTCTTGTCCTCCTCTCCCTTCCACCAAACCCTCTTCCCAAACCCTTCCATAGTTTCCCATGGCCTGATCTGCACCCCCCAACTCATCTCTGTTATCCAGTCACTTGTTGGAGCCATGTTCCCTTCCAGCCTCAGGGCCTTTGCACATTCTGTTCCTTTATCTGGAGGAGTTTACCTAGTTACCTCCTATTCATCTATCAGGTCTCAGTTCAAGTGTCACTTCCTTAAGGAAGCTTCTTTGACCCTCTGCCTAGATCAACCCGCCCACCTCCCTGCCATTAAATGTTCTCACGGTCCTTTCATCACTGGAGTATAAGCACCATGAGGGCGGAGACTGTGTCTGTTTTTGCTCACCACTGTCTCCCCTGTACTTAGCATGGGATCTGCCATACGGTCTGTATTAGTCAGCTTTTGTCATAATAGTGCTGTATAACAAACCACACCAAAAATCAGGGCCACACAACGTAAGCCTTTCCTGCAGGCTGGCTGGGTTTTGGTTGTTCTGGACTGGGCTCAGCTGGGCTTGGCTCTAAACTGTGGATTGGGTACAGATCTGCTCTCAGGTCCCTCACCCTTGTTGGACCAGCAGCTACCTGAGGCATATTCTTCTGCAAAACGCAGGAATGCAAGACAGCATGCCTACCCACGTAAGCATTCCTTTGGCCAAAGCAAATTCTGAGGCCATGCAAGGGTGCGGCTCTGGTGGCAGGAGGGAAGAACTGGGACCAGCTGAAATGCCCACATGCTCAATAAATACTGTGGTGTGGAAGTGAGTGCTCGCTCTGCACTAGGCACTTGATGTGTATTCGTTTATTTCATCCTGAGTCTAAGTCTTATCAACTCCATTAAAAAAAACTTTAATTGAAAAAATAAAACCCGCACAAAGAAAACAATTCAAATAATAGAATTGTATTCAATGAAAAGTAACTGTTCTTCCTGCTCCCACCCCAGGCCTGCTCCCCAGAGGAGAAGCACAGTTTCCATTGTGTTGTGGACTTTCTGGGATAGTCTAAGCAGACACAAGCACAAACACACATATAGGTGATATGCCTTTTTAAAAATTGGGCTTGGTACATACTATATTAACACTGTTCTGCATGTTGGTTTCTTCTATTCTGCCTTTTTGTTTTCCATGAATAATATTTCTTGGAGTTCCTTCCTTATCAGTTGATTTGATCTACGTTAATTTTTACTTATCTCCATTTTGCAGATGAGGAAACTGAGGCTTAGAGAAGTTAAGAAACCTGTCTAAGGTATCACAGCTCGAAAGAGGCAGGGCTGGGATTGAAATTTAAGTCTGCCTGACTTCAGAGCCGGTGTTCATCGTCGCTCTGTTCTGTTGACATGGCTGGGGGAGCCCACAGGGTCCCCAGCATGGGCAAGGTGGACCCAGAAGAACCCCTGGGCTCCAGCTGGGGGTGCTCTCAGGGATGAGGGATAGCAGTGGGGGCCTCATGGTGCTGGGCCTACCCAGAGTCAGACAGGGAACCCACCAGCACTGGGTCTGAGGAGTTGGGCCCCTGGCCCCAAACTTCACCCTCAGACCACTCATGCTTCTTGGTGCCCCAGCACTAGCTCCAGGCAGCCCATCCCCACACTGAGTCAAGCCTCGTCTTCCCCTCCATGCCCCTGTGCACGAGGAAAGAGGAGAGGGCCTTAGGCAGGGAGATAGGGGCCCTGGGGCCATTCCTAGCTGTCTCTAACTTGATGCCTTTGGGCAAGCTACGTCCCCTTTTCTGTGAAAGGGGGTAACAGTTCCCACCCCCTCCTTTCAAAGGGAAGCAGGGAGACCCCCTGAAACCCTGGGTGTGAATGCCTCAGTGTGATTGCAGCATGGGGTGTGGGTGCTGACTCCCAGGCTTGGTCGGGGGCTCTGACCCTTGTGCCTGGGCTGGGTTCCACCTGGGGCACCCGCAGGCCGCAGGGACAACTCAGAATCTGGCCTCTATCCCCAGAGCTAGCCCCTGTGCTGTGGGAGACAGAACAGGTGAGCGGCTCAAATCCTGCCTCTGCCACTTACTAATGCTGGGGCCTTGGGCTCTGCTAATAGTAGTTACATATCGAACTCTTAATATGTTCCAGATGTGGGCAAATCTGCCTCATTTAACTCTTCTGACAATTCTATGAAGTGGATATTATCCCCAATTTGCACAAAAATACTGAGGCTCAAAGAGGTTTAAGTGACTTCCTCAAGGACAGTAAGCAGGGAAGCAAAATATTTCATTTTTCTGAGTCTCAGTTTCCTCTTCTGTAAAATGGGTGCAGTAATTCCCATCTCTCACAGTTGTGGTGGATTAAACAAACTAATGTAAGCCAACTAAACCGCATAGCCACAGACACGTAGAAGGTGCTCAGTAAATGTGAATTCCCTTCCCCGCCCTCTTGGAGAGGGCAACTGTGCTGGAACAGTACATTGGAATCACCCAGGAAGCTTTTAAAAGGACTGGTGAGGGTCTTACCCTCAGAGACTGATTTAAGTGGTCTGGGGTGCAGCCTGGGCATCGGGATTCTTAGAACTCCCCAGCTGAGTCTACCATTCAGCCAGTGTTGAGCACCACTGTATTCTAGACCCTAAGTGGGTAGACGGACCTCATGGGAGGCCCTCTACCCTGTTAGCTCCTGCAATAGCCCGCTCACTGATCCTGCTTCTTCCACTCTCATCTCCCCGCCCTAATCCATTCTTCACTCAACTGCCAGAGAGATCACTGAAAACAAACTAGATCCCTGTCCTTCAATAACTTCCCATCGCATTTAAGAGTAAAAAGAAAATCCCACTTCCTTCCAAGGCCCTGCATGGCCCAGGGCCTGCTGACTGTCCGTGGGTCTCCTGACAGCCCTCACTCCCCAGTCTGCCCTGGCCAGTCCCACTGGCCTTTAGATCTTATCTGAACCAGCATTTCCACAAGGAGGTGTTCCCTGGCCAGCCAACTAGAGTTGGCCCCCTTAGTTTTGCTCTTCCAGATATTGTTAAATGCATGATGGAATGAACAAGTCATTTCTTTGTGTGCTCGCCTATTTAAAGTCCCTCTCCCTCGCTAGACTCTAAGCTCCATGAGGACAGGGTCCACGTCTGTTTCTGTTCATCATTGTACCCCAGTGTCTCGCATAGGGTCTGGCACAGAGTTGGTGCTTAATGAATATGTATTGGATGGATGATTGTACGAGCTCCACAGCATCTTGGAGGGCTGGATGTTTTGGAATTTCTTAATTATTTAAAAAATATGTACATTACGTGCTACATAACGATATTTTGGTCAGTGATCGACCACATATATGACGGTGGTCCCATAAGATTAGTATCAGAGAGCCTAGGTATGTAGTAGGCTATATTATCCAGGTTTGTGTTAAGTACACGCTATGATGTTCGCACAACGACAGAATCGCCTAACGATGCAAGTCTCAGAACACATCCCCGTCATGAAGCGATGCATGACTGTATATATATATTAATAATAGCTTCCCTCTAGAGAGTACCCACTGTGTCTCATTTCAGTGGGAAGACTATGGAGAGAACTACAGGGCCTCATCATCTTGCATTCTCTCTCCACCCTCAAAAGCTTCTCTGCCCTCTCTCCACCTCACTGCCCTCCCTCCCCAACCTGCCTTTCAGGTTCTGATCTGCAGCATCACTTCCACCTCCTAATGTCCTCCTTTGGGCTCCTCAGCAGGGTCCTCCGGCACTAGTCAAAGCAGGGGGGCGCTAGGCCTTCTCTAAAAGCTGGATTCAGAAGGCAGCCTCGTCAGAGCCCCAGTGGAGACTCAGGGAGAGGTGCTGACCACGGCCAGCCGGGGGAGCAGGAGAGGAATGAGGTCAGCTGGCACCTCTAGCATCAATTAAGGGCAGTGGGGAGAGAGCATGAAGGGGATTAGAAAGAGAGCCATGGTCTGGTGGGCCTGGGGTGGGGACAGGATGAAGAGTAAACGCTTCAAAGACCATCATCCTGGGTCTCCAGCCCAAAATCCCACCCAAATCCCCAGCCTGCCAACTGCCCCGTGAGGGAACTTCCCAGTCCTTGGGGGCAGACAGGCCTTTAGAGGAAGCTCAAGGGAAGGGTAGCCTTATAAAGGGTTCCAAACACCTGACTCCCGTGGGGGGAGGGGGTTTCCTCACACCATCAACAATTCTCAGACACAGCTGGGTTCCTACAATTCAACTCAATTCTGACACTATCTACCTGGAGACAGCGTCAGATTCCACAGGTTAAGGGCTCAGTCTTACAAGACTGCCTCCCCCACCCCGCGACTTCAGATGCCAATGGAAAGTCCAGGTTGTCACCTGTGCTTCTGACTGACCAACTATAGATTGGAGGCTCCAATGATCCCCTTTTTGGGTTTGTTCAATTCGCTAGAGAGGCTCACAGAGCTCAGAGAAGCATTTTATTTACTAGACTACTGGTTTACTATAAAAGAATACAACTCAGAAACAGCCGGATGGAAGAGGTGCATGGGGCAAGGAATGTGGGAAGGGCGTGGAGCTTCTGTGCTAGCACACCACTCTCCAGTACCTCCACGTCTTCACCAGTTGGAAGCCCTGCAAACCCCATCCTTTTGGGTTTTCATGGAGGCTTCATTACATAGGCCTGATGGGTTAAATATTGGCCATTGGTGATTGAGCTCAATCTCCAGCCCTTCTCCCCTCCCTGGAACTGAGGAGTGGGACTAAAATTTCCAACCCTCTGACCCTGTGGTTGGTTCCCCGGGCAACCAGCCCCCATCCCTAGGGGACTAGGGGCTTTCCAAAAGTCACCTCTTTAACATAACAAAGAAACCTTTATGGTGCTCATCAGTTAGGAAATTCCAAGGGTTTTAGGAGTTCTGTGCCAGGGAGAAGATTAAATATATATATTTCTTATTATAAATCACAATTTCATACCACATCATCAGCATCCATATCCCCTCCTCCTCATCTTCTCCATCTTCATGGCTGACTGTGCCAGGCACTTCACACATCCTCCCCGTTCATCCTCAAGCACCCACGGAAGGTAATCACTATCGTTAGTTATCTTGGAATGGATGAGGAAACTGAGGGTCAGAGTGGTTACATCATTTGCCCAAGGTCACCACATTGGGTGACCTCAGAGCCCAGCTCTTAATACGATACTATACTTGGTCTCCAAAAGGCTACAGCCTAGAACCATCACAAATTATTAATCCCAAAAGGACAGCCTCAAACAAGGCGGGGTCTGCATGCCTTCTTCTCAGGAAAATAACGGCAATACAGTCAAGCCCTGCCATCATTTTGATAGTAGCTCTCCCTTCACGCTTAGTAAAGGTGCTGCAATTACTGTGGCCACCTCTGGCAAGAGGAAATTTAAAGGAAGAGAGAATCACAGGATGTCAGGCTGGCAGAGACCTAATGCCACACCTCTCAGCTTGCAGATGGGGGGAAAAAGGTCCACAGAGGCTTCCCACACCCCCTGAAAGCAGCCATCTAAACTTGCAATTTGCGTTCTCTTGATATTCTGGCCCGTGTTCTTATGCCTGAGCTGGGTCCTTTGCAGCCGGCCTAGTTGCTGCTTTGGTAGATTTCCATTTTGAATTTCAGCTCTCTTGCCCGCAAGCCCCCGGGAGCCTCCTGCTTCCTCTCATTTCTTGTGTTTTTAAAGAAAACTCTCCTTGCCTGAGCTCCCTCCCACTGGATTTTGTCCTTTGGAGCTGGGTCTGTCTCCCTCCCTCTCTCCCTTCCTCTCTCCCTCCTCCACCCAGACATCTTCCTCTTCCTCATTCAGCAGGGGGAGCAGACCCTGGGAGGCCTCCAGCCCCACAGGCCACCAACCCATCAGCGGCCCCACTGCCGCCCGCCCTCCCTGGTGGGGCAGAGGGTGTGGGGGGGTCCTCTGGCTGCACAGCAGTGCCTCGAGCTGCCGCTTCGCCCCCTCTCTCAGGGTTGCTGGAAGATTATTAGATAATTTTTAAATTTGTAAAGCGCCTTAAGCTCCTTGGAGGAAAGGTGGTATATGAGTGTAATAACAATAACAATCCTATCTGTCAGAGCCATTGAGAAAAGGAATCTTGTTATCCTCGGGAGCCAGCCGAGGAACCTCAGCAAGAAACATGAAAATAAAGCGGGGGGGGGGGGGGGGCTCAGGAGGGGCACAGTCTCCTGACCAATCAGAGGAGTGGAAAGTGCCACCCGAGGGCTGGGGTGGCATTCAGACCCCTCCTCCCCGCAGCTCAGCGCTGGTGGGAAGGGGCTCTCAGAAAGTTACCCAAATTGCCTCTGATGCTTCACCAATTAAAATGACTTTAGGACAAGTTGAAATCAATTTAGGGAGCGAAGCTTTCTGATTTCTGAAACTCTCCGAAGGCAGAAGTGTCTGAGCAGGTTGTCACTCACTCAGGAGTAATGATGGGAAATCCATCATGGTAACGTGACCGAGTCGGGGGAATTAGTAAGGATGTTGACACTGCGTGCGGGAAGCCCGAGTGGGGCTGGCCGGGCGGCCGGTGTTTGTGACACATGTGGCAGCTTCTCTCCTAATGAGGTTCTCGGACTCGCCACTCACCCTGGCTGGACTCACTGTCGCTGACTTCAAGTCAGTCTGTCTCACTCTTCAAGCAAGTGGCTAAAGGCAGCAGTGGGCTCTGGAGTCAGACAGGACTGGGTTTAAGCTCTGGCTCTGTCACCACCAGCCCTGTGACCTTGGCAGCGCACTGGCTTCTCCAAGCCTCAGTTTCCCCATGTGTAAAATGTGCATGATGATGGCACCCAATTTGTAATACTGTTGTAAGGTGAAATGAGATGTGCTCTCTTTGTTTTTTATTCACCTCCCCAAGTCCAGTGTGGTCATGGAGAGAAAGGAAAGTCATGTTTATGTTCTCTTCCCTGGAGTATTTATTCCTCTAAGAACCAAGGGAAAACATGGAAGATAGAGTCATGTGGGAAAACATAACGCTATTTAAGTTCTGATGCTGCATCTTGATGGCTGTGTGATCTCAAACAGTCACTTAACCTCTCTGAGACTTGGTTTCCTCATCTGTAAAATGTGAATAATAATACAACCTCTCTGTGGGTTTCTGAACAGAATTTCTAAAAGTTCTGAGTGGATATTTGTCAGGACACAAAGGAAGACTGATTCTAGGGAGGAAGGACGAGAACAGGTTGCCCTTCCTGGTCACCATGGCTGTCTGATTGCAGAAGGGGATTCAAAGACCAACAGGGGAGATTGTGAAACCTGGGATCTGGGAAACAGGCAAGGATGGGAAGTGCCCCTGGAATTCATGGACCAGGCTTACTGGGAACTCACCAGAGGAAATTACATGGGGTTGCAGCATGAAGGACTGAAGTCAGACTGGAAACAGACTTCTGGATGATTGGGCAACAAGAAGCCTACTCCTTCCTGGGGTTTTTGACTGTGCCTTAGCAAATCTCCCCCAAGAGGAGAGGCTCAGCTTGACTGTGCTAGAAGGAATGCAGAAGGATGGACAGGGCGACCCTGAAGATGCATCTCCAGGGAGAGAGCAGGAGGTCATGATGGTCTAAAAGGCTCTCTTTGAGCTGCATCCTCTGGAGGCCTTGTCAGAACCTCCTGTGACCTTGAAGGGAAGTCACTGGGCCTCTTCTGGAGCAGGGGCCATGTCCTTGCAGACATGCCCAGGTCAGCGCCAGGCCACAACTCTATTATTTAAGGGTTTCATAAAAGAGCAAACCTCTGGGCCTGGAAGAATGGCCGGGATCCTGACTTCCTGCTCAGGAAATGCAGCAGCTGTGCCCAAGCCCTGGCCTGACCTGCTGAGGACCCACAGCTCCTGCAGAAGCCTCCCAGCCTGAGAGGGCCCCACTGTGGCTGAGAGGATGACACCTGGGCCCAGACTGGGTCCCTCCCCTCCAGACGGAGCTGAGACCCACCCACTACCAGACCCACTGCTTGTGGACTCTGCAGTGATTTTATTGTAATTTCCTCGTTGTGGCAGTTAATAGCATTAGTTTGTTAATTACTGTATATTTTAAAAGTAAGAGGAAAGGGAATTCCCATTGGAGACTTGTTCTTGGCTGAAACAATGTGATGTGAAGGGAAGGGAGAGTGTATACTGGGTAATGAGCTTGCTCTGGTTTCTGCTCCTCTTGATAGGGCCTGGGGCCAGAGATGGGGTTGCTTGCAGGGGAGGGGGTGGAAACAGCAAAGCCAAGCCCCTCCCTCCTCTGCAGCGCCACTTCTGAGCCCCCAAACCTCTGCCTTAGTCCCCTACCCACACAGCCCTGCGCTATTATTAGAGTGAGGCATCAAGCCTAAGGTGGGGGGGGGGGGCAGGTGGGGAGTGGGCTGCAGGAAGAGCCCTGGACCTGAGGGAACCAGACCAGAGTGAAATAGGACACTGAGGAAACCAGCCTGTGACAAAGGGCAATAGATTGAGTAGGACAGAATTTTTCATCAGGAAACAGAGCTGGAATTTGGGGAGAGGCTCTTGCATTTAAATTCAGCAGAAGACTGCAGCCCTAGAGGGAGAATGGAAGAGCAGGTCTAGGAAGAGGCAGGAGCAGCTACTTGGGCTATGCAGAGACCGGGCTATGGGGGCAAGTAGGGCCCCATACTCAGACCAAGCTGAGCATGCTGGCCAAGCTGGGGCCCTGGTGGGGCCACGTCAGCTCAGAGGAAGGGTGCCTTTTGCTAATTCGTCCAACTGGAGGGGTTCAGTGTCTGCTCCCCGGGGCCCTGCGTGTCCAGGCTCCCCCCATTCTTCCCACCCAGAGTCATAGGGGAATGGAAGCTGGGAGGGGGCTGAGGGACCCAGGCGGAGGTGGGGACAGAGGATGGAGAAGAGCAGATAGGGAGGAGGGGGGAGACGTAAAGACAGAGAAGGATGGAGGACTGAGAAAGAAGTTCATACCATCTAGAGGAGCTGATTAAAATCCTGGAAGAAAATGTGATGGAAAGACTTTCTATCTTCCTATTGAGACATTTAACCTAAAAGAAATGAGTTAAATAATTTATACAGAGAACGAGTGAAATTTGCTTTGATCAAATTAAAAAATATGACTCTGGAAATAAAGTGTCCGCCACATCCTTTCCAGGCGGCAGAAAGAACTGCCGAGAAACAAAATGACAAAGATGTAAAAATAACTAACCCTAACCCGGCGAATATTAGGACCATATTTTTTGGGAGATTACACGGCATCACTGTGGGCCACGCAGAGAAATCCTCTCTAAGCACCAACAGGAGAGGTTTTGCTCATTGAGGAAGCCCCATAAAAACCAGAAAAAGATAAAATTTTCCTTTGCAAAAGCCATCCGACTTCACTCAGGGGTTGGCCCTGAAACCACAAGGGATCAAGTTTAATTTCCCATTCGTGCGTTTCAAAGAAAAGAAGAAAGCTGCTTGCCTCCCCTCTCCAACTCTGTGTTTCTTGCAGCCGACCCCTGTTCCTCTCCCATTTACCTTCTACACACACACACACACATACACACACACACACACACACACACACACACACACTCTAAAGAAGCACCACAGTCAAACTCCAAGACTCCTGAGCAAGGGGTAAGCATGAATACCATTGACTTAACCTCTCTGAGCCTGTTTGCCACTCTTAAAAACGGGGCTAACGTCTGTGCACAGCTGTAGAGAGGATTAAAGATGAGAGGGCCTGGTGTGTGGGAGCAGTCAGTGAGTGTTGGGGACCATCTCTTTCTCCTCGACCTGAAGAAATGTCCAACAAGTGCAAACGGAGCCATCAGGGATCCCCACCTGATCCACACCTCCTCCTGGACAGCCCATGGTGGGACACCATTAGTCCAACCCTGGAGAGAGAGTTTAGATTCAGGGACACTAGTCCCTCTGGCTTTGTGGGCCCAGTGGACCAAAAAGACACTTTTAGTTCCAGATAGCTGGGGAGAACATCCGAGGTTAGCCCTCGAGGGCTGCAGTCTGCTGATGAATTTAAACGCTTCAGAGTCAGACAGTACCAGGTTCAAATTCTGACTTCACCACTTAGCTGTGCAACCACAGCCAAGTTAACGTAATCCCTTCAAGTCTGTCTCTTAATCTGCAAGATGGGAGTAGTATTAAAACAGATCTCATAGGATTGAATGAGATAAGGAATATAAATGATGTGCCTAGCATGTAGTAAAAGTTTAATAAATGATGATAGATGTTATTTTGTACAATGACCTTGGGAGAGAGATTCAAGGTCAGAGTGAATTTTCTTCTCAAGTCCTCGGTTACGGTTTCTGATCCCCAGAAGAGAGGAGGGTCTAGCCGACCTCTGTTCTGGCTGCACCACAGAAAGGGCTGTGGTCAACTTTGGGGCCACATTTAATAGTTCTCTGACACACCCTGGTGGCACAGAGCAGTGGGACCAGAGTGAGGAGGAAACTCAACCACTGACTCATGAGGCCTGGAGGAATGTTCAGCTTGTGAGACTGGAGGTGTCAGGGGCTGGAATGGCAGCCTTCAGATTCCCAAGGGCCTGTCACCTGCCAGAGGGGATCTGAACTTGAATATGGGCTCCTGACGAAGATGCTCTTGAATAACAGGAGATTTGCAGCAATACAAGAGTCTGCCTCCTGACGTAGTGAGTTCCCTGTCCCCGAGTGGGGTGTAAACAGAGCCTGGGGGAATACAAAGGAGCACTGTGCATCCCCCAGGACTGCACTGGATGTTCCCTGTGCAGCTCTCAGTATGTTAAGAGGGTGCAGATTGGAACCCACCCAGCTTGCGGTGTCTCAGGGTTTTCTGCCCTACCCTTCACGCTTCTTCTCTGTGCTCCTCCTTTTCCTTCTCCAAGGGCTTCTCTTCCCTTCTCCCCACCACACCCCTCAGAGGACCCCTGAAGAAAGCAAAGACCATATGGGAATCGAGTCTGTGCATATTGTGGGTCTGTTGGGTTGAATGGTGTGGAGGTAAAGGAAGGAGAGGCAGGTGATGTATGGGTGGTTGTGTGTGTGTGAGAGAGAAGGAGAGACGAGAGAAGAGGAAGAAGAGAGAGAAATATACAAAAAGAGAGGGAGAAGCAAGACAGAAAAGAACAGATAAACAGAAAAAGAGAGAAATCAGAGAAAAATGCTGAGAGGGAGAAACAAAAATGAGAGGAGACGCAGAGAGAGAAGGCACGAGAGAGTGTGGAGGCAGCCCCACACCTGCGGCTATGCTCTTCTCTCCCACCTGTGATGCCAGGCGGTGGGTGGGCCCGGGGCACACGCGTGTGCACACACAGGCCAGGCTGCTGAGCCGCTGTGTCAGTGCAAGTGTGTCAGCCCCAGGATGAGGATGAGCTGGCTTTTATCTCCTCCGGCTGTGCAGGATTTACAAGCTTTTGAAATGCAGGATTAATAAGAAGAGGCCGGTGTTTTAATCTATAATGGAACAGAAAGTATCATTATTGTTAAATAATGCACAGCCTGTCGTTTATTAAGAATTAATGGTTTATCGAGTGCTCAGGTTGCTGTAGCCTCCTCTGCCCTCCCAGGCCTGGGCTCCTAGCCGCTGGCCTGGCCACCTGGCTATGCCCCCCCAGAACCCGACTGGCCACGGGCAGGCTGGAGGGGCAGCAACTCTGTGCTCTTGTCCCCAGGACTGGTTTCTCTCAGTGGCCTTCCCTCGCTTGGCTGGCAGTGGGAGCAGGGCTGTAGCGTGGAGGAGATGGGATGGAGCAGAATTGCCCATCATGCCTTCAGCCTGGATCCCTCTCGCCACATGGGGCTCACCCATTCCACCTCTATTTCTAGGCCTACAAAATTCAATTTCCACCTCTCACACCGAGTCCCCTGGAAGTGCTGACGATACAGACACGAGGGAGGCAGGAGGTCTTCTCTGCCTTCTCCCCCTGGAGGAAGGGCTCACACATTTCCCAGAAGGAGAAACAGAAGCACCTGTGCAGGCAACCTGGCCCCGGGAGCAGGGAATCAGCATTTACTGAGAACTTCCTCTATGCCAGTCATTTTACAAACAACATCTCCTTGTAATCTGCACCACCGCCCTAGGAAGTATTGTCTTCTCCATTTTATAGGGGGAAAACTGAGTCTTGGGAAGTTAAGTCATCTGTCCAAGGTGACAACACAGATGGCAGAGCCAAGTTATTCTATTTTATTTCAAAGCCATTTTCACTCCAGACCTCGGGCACTAGCTCTGGGCTGCCCCCTTATCTCAAAATGGGTGACCTCAGGGACAGCACTGTGATAACTGCTATGGGGGTCTCTGTGCCGGTCAGAGGGAGGGAGCATCAGCTAGGAAAACTCACTCATGGAGCCATCCAAACTCACTCAGTGAGTGATAGAGTCAGGGATGGCAACCCAGGAGCCTGACACCCAGCCCAGCATCACAGCCAGACTCCATCCTTGAGCCTCTGTGACGGAGAACTCCCTGTCCTCCCCTGCTACCAATCTGTGTGGTTTGAGTCTCCAGCCAGAAGTACCCATATCTAGACACAGAAGCTAACCATGAGTCTACCATATCTGAGGCAGGGATCAGAGCTATGTGACCGTGGGCAAGTTACTTGACCTCTCTGAACCTCTGTCAAATGGTAATAGTGCCTGCCTCAAAGGATTGTTGAAAGTACTGAATGAGAACCACCAAGTGTTGATATTGGGGGGTGAGAGTGGCATTGATGTTGCTGTGGTCATTGATTCCAGCTCAAGCATGCTCCCAGGATCCACAGCCCACCAGTTCCACCCCCCCATTCATTCATTCCAAAAACATGTTTTGAGCACCAGCTATGTAACAAGCATACACTTACTGAGCACCCACTCTGGCCAGGCTGTGTGCTGGGGTTAAGTGCTGAACAAGCCAGAGGCCATGCCTATTCCCAGACGCTCCCCATCTCACCCTTCACTGCCCGCCCCATCTCCTCCTCTCTATCCTTTTTCATCTCACTCAATCTCAGCTCCCATTCCAATCTCTCATTGCCGACCTGCTACCTCCAACCCCATCTCCACCTTGCACGCTCCACCAGCTCCCCCTCTATCCCCATCCTGGCCTCATTTCTCTCCCGAGTATCTACCATACTCCACCCTCCATTTCATCTAACCCATTCCTTCTTCCCCCAGCATCATCCCCAGCTCCTTCCTCATTCTCTTCACCTTTTTCTCCAACCGCATCTCACCCCAATCTCCTTCCTGATTCCCATCCCAATCTTTCACTGCCATTTCTCTCTTTTACCCCTCTCCGTCTCTCCCCTTTCCCAGCCTCAGCCCCAGGACTCCTCCCATTCCAGGTATGGGGTCCAGTGGTTCAGATGGGGGAGGGGACACTGCCCCCAGAGGCTACTGCAGGAAGGTGCACTCCAGCGGCTGAACCCCCAATCCCCCAGGGCTAGTGCAGCCCCGGAACCTGTCGAGGGTAGAGTCCCCTCGATTGGCTGGAGTGGGGAGGGCGCTGACTGGGCAGCAAGCCAGCTCCTCACTCCCCACCCCCATCCTTACGTCTCTCCTCTGGGCGGGCCACCACGCTGGGACCTCGGCCCACAGCCCGGCTCCTCACGCGGCTCTTGTTTTATTAACCTGCCTGTCGCTGCTCTCGCCACTGAATAGGGCCTGTGGGGGGGCTGGGAAGGGGGGCCTTGGGTTTTGCTGGGGATCACCATGGAAACGGCAGCCTCGGCCAATCAGTGGGCCGGCAGCACGGAGTGCGGCAAGCAGCTCAGTCTCCGAAGCCTCGTGCAGCCCGCAGGCTGACTCCTGCCTGACAGGTCCTCGCAGCCCCTGCCGAGGGAGAGGATAAAAGGGGGGCACACCCCTGGGGGACGGGGCATAGGCTGGGGAGTGGTGGGAGTGTGAGGCCAGAGGATGCTGAGGGCCAGAGGAGAAGAAGGGGAGAGTAGGGGGTGGGGATTTGGACATCTGACATCAGGAGCCTGGGGAAGAGGGCAGAGTTTCTCCCCAGCTGCAGTTCTTGGTCTAAGCTGGGTTTCTCAGCCTCAGCACTACTGACATTTGGGACCAGGTAATTCTTTCTTGGGGGCGCTGTCCTGTGCATTGTAGGATATTTACCAGCATCCCTGGCCTCTGCCCACTAGAAGCTAGCTGTATGCCCCCCCAACTAGTGACAACTTCAAATGTCTCCAGACATTGCCAAATGTCCCATGGGGGGGGGGGCACAACTGCCCCTGGTTGAGCTAAGCCCTAACAGTGCAGTGGTCACCATATGTGCCACTTGTTCTCTCTGAGCTGGCTTCCCTGAGGGGAAGAAGGAAGGAGGAGGAAGGGGGAAATAGTGAGAGTGAGAGAGAAAGGAAGAGGAGGAGGGGCAGGAGGAGTGATCCCAGAGCAGGGTTCCTGGTAGGCGGTGGAGCCTCTGGAAATAGGGATGTAGGAGAGACACCCCCTAGGGAGACTGGGGCTGCCAGTCTGTGCTGCAAGGATTAAATAAAGTAAACGCTCTGAATGCCTTTCCTCACTGAAGTTCCTTCTAACTGGAACCCCCTTCCTGGCCTTCCCCAGCTTTAAGCACATTTTCTCATTTCATTCTCCCCACAACTCCATGAGCTAGGTACTATTATCATCACCATTTTACAGATGAGGAAACTGAGCTGAAGTTAAGTAACTTGCCTAAGGTCACCCAATTAGAAATAGTAAAGGGAGGCTCCAAGTCAGGTTTTCATGACTCTGGGGCCCGCGTTTTCACTCGCCGCTGTACACTGTGTAAGCATCCGTCTCCCCTATTACATTTGGACTCCCGTGCAAGGCCCAGTACAGTGCTGGTGAGTAGGCACTTGAGAGCTGTTTTGAATTGGTTGGTGGTCTCTAGAAAGGTCTGAGTGGGCGCTGGGCATCAAGCGTAAGATTGCTGGGACTGAATTGGCAGCTGCAGGGTGCTGGGGCCTATAGAAGGCCCTCGAGTCTCCCTGGGGCCTGAATTAGCTGGGTCAACCCCATGAAAGGCAAATGCCACTGAGGCCACATCTCAGCCACACTGCTTCACCGGGCCACCTTGGGTCTCAGAACTGACCTGTCCCTCAATTCCCAAGGATGCTGGGTCATGGCCCCCCCTAGTGGCCAGAGGGTCATGGTGGTGGGTGGTGGGTGGTGGGAGTGAGCGTGCTGTTGGAGAACTCACACACGGCCCACTGGGCTTCTCTCTGAGTCTTATTTCCAGGCTCCAAGGCCCCCTTGGGGCGTTGGAGCCAGAGGCCTCATGTGACTTTGTCATTGTGGATCCAGGCCCCTGACCCAGGCCTAGAGGACAAAGCAAATCCCCTGTTCCCCATCCTCCTCCCCTCTTTCCCTCCTGCCCCATTTGAAATGAAGGGGATAGAGCTGGCAGAAGACTTTCATCTCAGCCTCCCCCAAATGTAGATTCCGCCCCCATCCCTGCGTTACTGTCAGCAAGAGAGGGTTTGAGGCTGAGGGGTGTCTGCCAGGAAGCTCGCGTGATGCCGCTTCCCTCTCAGGTTAGGGTTTTGATCTGGAATCCAGGAGCTGGAGTCCCAGGGGGCTCACATCAGAACAGCTCCCCCACCTCAGACACACGTACGCCATCCACCTCCCCCAGGAACCTGCAACACTCACACCTCAGCTTTGAATGCAGGACTCCTGACAGGCTGCTGTTCCCATGGCAACCCCATCCCAGGTTGCCCTACCCAGTGCTTCCCTCCGCCCCCCTTCCTCCTCCCTGAACCCACATCACCTTCATTCATAGAACAAGAACTGCTTCACATTGGCAAAGTGGACAGGGCTCCCCCCAACGTCTCTGTCCCCATTCCTCTCTTTCTCCTCTCATTCAATCAAGATCCATGAACCTGAGAGAGAAATGGCTGAAAGAGTGGGAGTGGGGTGGGAATGGGCTGGACTAGGGTAGATAGAGGGGTAGGACAGGAATGGGAAGGAGCCATGGCTCGGTGCCCCCCCCACCCCCAAGGCTCAGGCCTCTGCTCCTCCCGTTCCCAGCTCTGTCTCAGTTCACAGCCCTGTGTCTCTCCCAGCTCTAGGTCTGTGAAGATCCAGAACCCAGCGCAACAGGGCCAGGTCTCAGCCTCCAGGCTCAGGTTGTCTCTCCAGGACCAGCCAAACTGTAGCTCAGCCCTGGAACTGAGCCCAGGAGCACGGAGGCTCCTTCTGACCCTGACCCTCGTGCCCCTCCTGGATAAGGCACAGCCTTGCAGAGGCAGTTGGGCCTGGGAGCACTCCAATTTAAAGTGGGATTAGGGGAAGAGCTGGGGGGCTCAGACCCCAGCCCCAGTTAAACAATGCAACTCCCCCTGCGGGTAGAAGGAGTCTTGGCTTCCGGGCATTGGCAGGTGCTGTTGGAAAGGGAGGAGAGGCAGCTCTGAGCGGGCATCAGTCCCATCCCAGCAGGAGGCCCTGGGCATGGTCAGCAATAGATCCAGAATCAAGCAGCTTGATTCAAGGGTTTGAATGATAATACCCTAATTTATTCACCATGTGATACTTACCTTCACGGAGCCTTGATTTCCTTCTCTAAACAACAGAGTCATTATATACAGGTACATGGTTAATGTCTGTGAGCCTACATCCCTTCCAGACACGTGCTTTAGATGCGTTATCTCATTTAATTCTAACAGCCCAGTGAGGTAGACATCAGTATTGTTATGTCTCTTCTGCAGAGGGGAAACTGAGGCTCAGAGAGGTTAAGGTGAGTTAGACAGCGGGAGAGCAGGGCATTTAATCCAGGCAGCATGAGATAATGTACATGATACGTGAGGATATTCTCGTTACTGAGGTTCTGTGACCGAAATTGGAGCTGCATCTCTCACTTCCTTCACTCTGAGGATGCACAGCCTCCTCCAACAACCAAGACAGCCCATCCCTGGATGAGAGTCTGGGGATCAGGGAGGAACCCAGGCTTGGTGAGGTTGGGGATGTGACGGGTATAGGAGTGGAGACTAGCTTTGGCCCAAGGAACGTCTGAACTGGCAGGGTTGTGAGTCATCTCTAGGCCAGCCCCTCAACCGTGGAAACAGCAAGAAGGTAAGGCCTCGAGGAGGAAGTGACTTGTCCAAGGTCATTTGGTAAGTGAACAGTTCTACCCCACCCTCCATCGTTTGCAGCCTTTGGGCCGCACTTCAAGGTCAGAAGCCTCGGAGGCTTAGACTCCCCTGGGAAGGGTGGGGAGCAGTGGAAGGGAAGCAATTCCTTCTACTTGGGGGGCTGCCCTGGAACTCCAACCCCCTCAACCAGACTGGCAGCTTCCCTGCCTCCCTTGTGGCCCACCCCCAGCTCCTCCAGCTTCCATGCTTCCCTGAGAGGGTCCCCCATTCCCGAGCAGCCCACCCCTGCAAGAACCTCCGAACGCTGAGGCCTAACCATCCCTCTACCCTCACCTTGAGTGAATGTACCAAACAAACAGCATTGTTCCCCATACAATGGACACAGAGAACTTGGGAATTCACAGAATGGTCCTGAATTTCAGCTTCCTTCCCCTCCAAGCCTGAGAGAGATCCATTGTCTGTAAACTCCACTTAAAATATGTACCGTTGCTCCAGCTGGGGAGCCACTTAAGATGTATGGAAGAGCCTCCCCCACTCCCACCCCCTTCCCCTCCTTCCTGGCCCTTTCGGAGCAAGGCTGGGAGGAGGGGGAAGAGCAGCCACCAAGAATGCAGCTGGAAATGACCCCACCCCCACCATACCCCTCAGCACCTGGGGCCACCATTTTACAGAAGAAAAGACTGGCAAACAGTGGGGTTGAGGGACGTGATCCACTGGTAGACCCCTAATCACAGTACTTTGGCCCTGAAACGAAGACTTAAAGGCCCCTCTTTCTCTTTTGTCTGCTTACAGACCTGCAAGGACAGGGAACTCACTACCTTATAAGGCACCTGTTTCACTCCCGAAAATTCTCACTATTGTAAGACCTTCCTTAAAAGGAGCCCTACCCACCCTCCAGTAACAGCCCAGTCCTTCACCTTTGACTCCCGTATTAATGTGGTCCTCTCTGGCACGTGACGGGCCTTCTGGAGTTTGAAGGCTGCCATTGTAGCCCCCAGAGGCTTTCTTTCTCCTGGGCTGAACAACCCTGCCTTTTTCTCCAAACCCCGTTAGTCTGTGGTTCTGAGTCCCTTCATCCTATTCCCCTCCTCTATACTGCCCAGTGTGTCATTGGGGACTCTTGGCGGTGGAGCCCAGAGCCGACCCCAGCATCCATTAAGTATTTATTCAATAGGTATTTATTAAGTGCCTTCCAGGTACCAGGCACTGTGCTAACAGCTGGGGATACAGACAAGATCCCAGCTCTCCTGAGGTTCATAATTCTGGTGGGCAAGTCAGATACTAATATCAGATAAACACAAGAATTAATGCATAATTACCAAGTGAGATAAGGAATCTCACTAAAGGAACTTGGTAATATGAAAGCAACCAACAAAGGAACCCGATTTAGTGTGGAAGGGAGAGGGGTGGACCACCCTAGGCTTCCTGACATCTAAAGGATATAGGCTTTAACTAGAGAATGAAGATAGGGAATAGCATTCAAGGTGGTGGGAACAGACTATGCAAAGGCCCTGTGGCAGGAGGGAGCTTGTCTTATTCAAGGAACTGAAGAAGCCAGTGGCACTGGAGACCAGTGAGTTGTGGGAGTGTTGTAGGCCTCAGTGAGGAGTTGAACTTGATTCTAAGAGCAAATGTGTACATGCAATAAGAGCTGATTGAAATTTGCCTCAAAAAGACACAGATCTCTAGAGTGGCTGGTCCCAAAACAGTTCTTCTAAGCTTTTGCTCTTGCTGTTCCCTCTGCCTGGGATGCTCTGTTCCCAGATTTTTCTGAGATTGAACTGTTTTCATCATTTAGGGCTTTGCCCAACCCACCTAGGCTAAAGGCGCTCCCGCTACATGCCCTGTCACTTTATCCCTTTAGCCTGTCTTATTACTTTTTATAGCACTTTCACAATCTGAAATTGAATTATTTATTTCTTTGCTTGTTTACTCTTGCTCCCTCTTCTCACTAGGAAATAGGCTCTAAATGGGTAGGAATTTTGTCTTTCTTGGTGGCTACTGCATTATAGCATCTGACAGTGCTAGCACACAGTAGGTTCTCAATTCATAATAGACGAACAAATAAATGAATTACCAAATGTTCTCCAAGATAAAAAGACCCGTGTTTGCCCACTCTGTGGGCATATATATTCATGAATATACATATATTCATATATACACATATATGAATGTATAGATATTTATACGCAAGTGTATATGTGCCCAAAGCCACACAGCAATGTCCCTCGCCTACATGGACCACCTCTCTCAAGGGTCCTCTTAGACAATCCAGAGTCATGGCCTTTATTGCACTGTTCAGCTCATCAGTACCCCCCCCCGACTGAATCCACATGAGGACCTGTGCAAGGGGACACGTCTCAGGTTAGCTGTTGGTTAATCAAAGATGAGCATGGAATTTTAAGTGCCCTCCAGGAGGGGCAGTAGAAAGAGATTGATCCCCGTGGTCTGGAAGCAGGAGAGCCCCTCACAGTCTCCATCTACTTCCCACCCCGACCTCTTCCTGGGACCCAGGGCCACCTCCCACTGCTCCCCATGGCTTGTTCTGGGAGTGGCTGAACCAGGCATTGTGTGGGAGCTAGAACAGAGAGATTAGGGTGTAGTGGAATTTACAGGGCTTAGGAATTTGGCTGGTTGGGCAATTTTTTAAACAAGCATTTATTGATTTACTGAGTACCTACTAAGTGCAAGGCATGGCTAGGGACTGCCACGTACCAACATAAGAGCTGATTCAGGGCAGACTGTGAAAAATGACGTAGGTGGAAACCTTAGAAGTAGAAGCTTTGTGTTCCCAGAGTACACATGGGCTGGGATGGGGGGCATGGTTAATTCCCAGTTGGGGAGCTCTGGGAGAGCTTCTTGGAGGATTATTTAAAATAATGACCACATGGATTGGCCACTTACTATGTGTTAGGCCCTTTTTACATGGAGTTTCTCACTTAATCCTCACTATAAGCCTGTGTGTGTGTGATTGTTATTATTATCCCATTTACAGATGGGGAGACTAAGGCTCAGGTGGGTTAAGCAACTTACTCCAATTTCCAACAGCTGTTAAGTGGCAGAGTGGATTTTCAAGCTCAAGAGGAGGGTCCAGACCCCTGCTCTGAACCCTAATGGTGGTCACAGCTATGCCTGAAGCAGAGATAGGGCTTGGGTGGGCAGTGGAAGAAGTCCATTCTAGGAAGAGGACACAGCTTGAGCACAAGCTGGTAGGCAGTGCTGCCAGATCTGTCTGTTCTTTAAAATCTCTGGTAGCCTGAGATCCTAGGAGATTAAAAAAACAAAGCTAGCTATTGCTGACTTTTCCCTCTCCCGGTGCCTTTGGCATATTAGCCCTGGGAAGGATTCCTGCCCTAGGTATGCTGTCCTCTAGTCCCCAAAGAGAACTTCATGCAAGAGTGGACATGAAGGTTGCCGGGACGGTGCTTCTGGTGAATTGGTCTCCCTACCTTGGCTGGGGATGGGGGCCACTTGGGGACACTCTCTGGGCCAAGCTGGTCCTCTGCCCATCTGCATCCCTGCCTTCTGACTTATTTCATTCCAACCAATAGATTCACAGCATGCAAATTTAATGAATAGGCAAAGAAATGATTGGCTCATTTTCCCCTGATGTAATAATGCCACTATTCAAGTAACTCCTATGTACCCCACCCCCACCCCAAGTCAGGGCATTTGATCATGTTTCTGGCAAGAATCCCCAACTCCTCTATTTCCACTTTTCTTTCTGCATTCTGAGTTAGCAAATCACTTAAAAATGCCCAACTCATCTCCCAAGGGATGGGATGTGTGGAGGACCCGGAAGCCAGCACCCTTAGGCCTGAACCACCCCGGTCCTCCTGGGAGGCCCCTTATACCTCTGCTGGCTGTGAGGAGCATCAAATCCAGGATAACAGAGCCCATTTACTAAGAGATTTTGTGAGAATCCATGTCCAACGGCTTCCTGAAACCAAACCCCAGCATATCGGCTGTTCCTTTCAGCCCCTAATTTAGTAATTCTATTGAGAAAAAGAGATTGTGGGGTTTTTTATTTGGTGTGATTTATTCTTTATCATATAAATAATAATAATTTACACAAAGCTCTTCCCCAAACAGAAGAGAATCTGTACATAAAAATAAACAAAAATTAAACTGAGCTGGGCCTGGTGCCCAGAAAACCAGCCAATTCCAAACACAACCAGGGGGAAAAACTCCTCGAGGTCCTGGGAGCTCTGGGCTCTGGCTGGAACTCTGGGTGGAGGCTCTGCTCCGGGAAGCCATTGCCCTTTCTTCCCTCGTTCCCGTGCCAGGTGATAGCACCCCTGGCAGCCCACGCTCGTGGAGAGCCAACCAGCAGGCTCTCTGGGCTGGGAGGTGGGTGGGATTTGGACCCAAAAGAATAATCAATTTTTAAAACTCCTGGGCAGTGTTGCTTGCTGCTGGCTTCCAGGGACTGCAAGAGCTACTGTGGCTGGGAAGATGCGGTACTGGCCAGCACCAAAGCGGGTGAAGCTGCCTGTGATTCCTTCTTTCCCCTGTAGCTCATTAGAGGCACAGGTTGGTCAGAATATCCTCTCATCTTCCATTCCCTTGGAGCTCCGGCCCCCTCCCTGGAGGCTTGTTATTTCTATAGATATTGAAAGATGACAAGCAATCTCTTTGGCCATTGATTAATTTCCCTCAACAGACAGTCTGGCCATTTCCAAGTTCTCTCTCCCATCTCTATTTCCAGAAAAGTCTCTAAGTGAGAAACTGCCTCTCCACACTTTGGCTTTGTACCTTTATTTGAGCAAGGACAAGTGGCTGGAGAAGACTGTAAACCCTCTTCTCCCATCCCAAGGCAGGAGTTAGATCTGCATAAAGATACAGTTATTTGCAATTAGGGATTTATGGATGGTGACGGTGATGCTGATAGTGAGTGTGGTGATGTTGAAGATGGTGATGGCAAAGATGAGGGGGAAGATCAAGAGAAAGGAGAGTGCGATGGCCACATGGAGCCTGCTTTGTGTCTGCGGTGATGATCTGGCTTAGACTGAAATGAGAAATGAGGAAATGATGGATTAGGAAGGTGGCGGTGATGGCAACCGTGATGGGGAAAGTAAGGAACAGGAGAAGGGAAAGTAAAGGTCAATGTGTGCAGGTGAAGCTTCAGGTGAAGAGTGGCAACACGGAGGGGTTACGAGCCCAGATTCTGGGGCCAGACATTCTGCTTTCAAATTCCAGCTCTACCGATTACAGCTTAGTTGTTTAACCTGAGTCTCAGCTTCCGCATCTGTAAAATGGAGATCGTAATAGTACCCGCCTGGGAAGGTTGCTGGGAATACATGTAAAGTGCCAGTGATGGTAATCGCCGCATACTGGTGTGTGATATAACATGTAGACGGGGGTTACAGGTACATCCACAGGAAGGGCCACAAAGCACAGCAGGCAGCCTTGGAAGGTTCAGGAGACCTTGGTCAGGCTCTGTCACTTACTCCATGTGACTTCCCCTGTCTAGGGCCTTGGTTGCCTGGTGAGTGAAACAAGAATTGGAATGAATAATATTCAGACCTCAAAAGTCCCCTTGAGCAGTAAAGCTGTACGTGTGTGACCCACACATGGCCCCATGGGAACACCCGGGCCCAGACAAGACCCTGCAGGTCTGTAGGTCCAGGTGTCGATTCAGCAGGCATGCCTGTACCAGGGGTCAAACAGAGGGAGATGCTCAGCCGGTTGGACCAGCCTCCTTTTGGGGGTAACAGAAAGGTGAGAGGCGAGTTCTGCCTAGGGGAGGGGGCTCCAGCTGCCCCTCACTTCAAGGCAGCTGCCAGACCCTGGAGTGCAGCCCTGATGGGGCCAAACTGCAGATCCCAGCTATACTGTGACTGCGGCCGTGTTGGCTTCTGCTCCCCAGCTGGGCACATGTGTTTCACGAACAGAACCAGCCTTGCCCATTTCTGCCCCTTGTTTGCATTCTCCACCAGTCTCTTCCTTCCCACTAGGGTTAGAGGACAGATGGGAAGCAAAGGTCACTCGTGCACAGTGCCTAATTAAATCTTTATATGCTCCTCTTGTTTGGGCCTTGCCTAAGAAGCGCAGAGCCCTTTAATGTCTCCAGAACCAACAAGTGGCTCTCAGTGGCTGTAGCGGGGCAGTGGGGAATCGACCACAGGAAGTTCTCCCTCATTGCTGCCCCAGAGGGAGCCCCCTCTTAGGGCTCATTGGTCCCTGAAAGTCAGGGGTGGGGGAGTGGTCTTGGCCTTCAGTGTCAAGTCAAGTGTCAGTGAAAGAGACTTCATCAGTCCCTCACCATTCCTCCTGACAAGGTGCTAAGGGCTCCCCAGCATCGGCCACTCACTCTCCTGAAGGAAGGAGAAGAGCCCCGCTCTGTCCTCAGTTCCAGTCCTGGAAATGTTACCGACATCTGGTCTATGGTCCTGGCGTGATTTTCATCTGGCAGCTGAAGCCTGCCTGGTGTGTCTGCCCTCTGGCCACCCCTTGTTCAGGTCCCAGTCCACCTGGACTTGGTGGACTATGGGCTGTGCATTTGTACGTATGCATCTGGTTGGTGCTTAGAAGACAATACAAATATGAGCAATTCACTTACTGAGCTCTTACCACATGCCAGGCTTTATGCTAGATGTTCCACACGCATCCTCTCTCTGAATCCTCATTTTCAGATGAGGAAATCAGGCTCAAAGAGAGGTGAGGTCACTTGTTCAAGGTCACATAGTTAGAAAGCGTTCAGAGTCTAGATTCACAGACTTCCCTGATGCCAAAGGCTGTGCTCTTACCCACTAAGCCATGCATTGCCTGGATGGACACGAGGTCCCCCTCCTGACAGTCAGCAAACAAGGTGCTGAGGACATGCGGAGAGCCAAGAGGTGGCCACTCTCAGGCCTCAGATTCACCTGTCCACCTGAGGCTGTCCAGGGAGCCTCCCAGGAAAGCTGGAGCAGAGCCCAGGGCTGCCCAGACAGCTCAAGGAGGCCACCAAGTCTCTGCTGAATCAGCAAACCCCCATCTATAGGCCCCCACCGTGAGTTCAGTGGGAGAACTCACCCAATACTTCTCTCCAGCCCCTGCCCCCTCCATCAAAGTGACCCCCTGACCCGTCTCTTCCCTGTTCCCTCTCCTACCTCCAGAATGTTCCCTGCGGCACTCCCAGGCTCCCTTCCTCCTGCAGCCCCAGACCTGCACGGTTAGACTGGTACAGCCTGCAAGTCTCCCAGTTGGGCTTCTCTTTGGGGTCACAGCTTCAGATGCATCTCTACATCTTGCCTGTACTTCTATAAGTCAAATGAAGGCCTGAGTCTCCTCGTTGCTTCTCTGGACCCCCTCCTCCCTGCAGCTTCTCCCTGCTCACCAGCTGCACAATGCAGTCAGGAGAAGGGGGTGGACTGGCAGAAACCAGCTTGTTTCTGAGGCTGGAAAACAGAACTGTAGGAAATTAGCAGGCTGAGAAATGTCTGCTCGGCTCTGTGTTTGTTTTGCACCCTCAGTCTTTCTCTCTGCAGCTCCCTCCTCCTGCCCCTGCCACCTCCATCCAGCTCCCCCTGCACCACCACTCAGCGTGGGCTCCTGGAGCTTGGTTTGTGTGTCCGGGGCTTTGCAGGAAGGTGCATCTTGGGGTGTGTGTGTGTATGTTTAGGGATGGCAGACCTGCCTCTCCTTCTGAGGCAGCTTAGCCAGAAACGCCAGCGGCAGAGACAATTGTGCGGGTGGGGATGCTGAGCGCAGAGCCGGCGGAGCCCGCGGGCAGGCAGAGAAGCACCACACAAGAAATTGATTCCATTAAAAAGTAATCTTAAATTTAATAAAAGTTATGATTTGATTATAGCCACAGAACCTACCGGCAAGAGGGAAGGGGGATGGGTTCTAGTGATGGATAAACAGTAAGAAAAAAAAAAAAACAAGAAGCAAGCAGGGAGGGAGGAGAGAGATGCTTAGGTTTGGATGGATGAGAGGGTGGAAAGACCTGGGGGTGGGGAACAAGACCATTTTCTCTCCCTCAGATGGAAGAAAAACAGCTAGTGGCTGGTTTCCAAAGAGGAGGCAAAGTGAGGAGTGAGTGAAGAGATTCAAGGAGCTCTGGGGAGACTGATCTGTTGGAGGAGGCTGGGCGGTGGAGGCAAGGCCTGGGAGAGGTGGATATGCAGGAGAATGGCCTGAGCCCTGGGAAGGTAGGTGAGGAACACGGAGCACCAACTGAGCAGTCAGACAGGCAGTCCTAGGTTTAGGTTCCAGGGTAGCCTCTTCCTAGCTGCGTGACTTAACCTTTCAGACCCTCAGTTTCCTCATCTGCTAAATGGGGCTACAGCAATAGCTCCTACCTCACAAGGTGTCATGAGGATGAGCGAGACTACACAGGTGCATTATCTGGCATCTCTTCGGTGCCTACCAAAGGATAGTTCCCTTCCCATCCCTCCCCCATAGGGGGTCATTGCCCCTGCACTGCCCCCTCCCATTCATTTACAAGCACCGCTCAATCCTACTCCTTTTTAAAATTTCTTTTGCAGTAGCGGGGACTGAGTGGCCTTCCTCCCCCACCTCAACATGGGGAGTCGGTCCTCCTGGGTAGAGTCTCTCACTTTGGCCTTCGCCCATCTCTCTAGAGTGTGAATAGGCCACGGGCAAAGCAGGAAGGCCACTCACTCTAGGGCCCACTTCCATTATGGACTAAGGGACCATTTGGGGGACACGTTTCCCTGCCCAATCCCCACCCCCCACCTGCTTTTTCTCTCCCACTCAGGCCAGAATCATGCTTAGGCACAGAGCCCAAACTCTTCTGACCTCTGAGAAGTGTCCCTTGGGAGAGACTGCTCAGGCCCAGCCCTCAGCCATCATGATCAGCTCCTGTTATGCACAGCAACAAGCCTGGGCCCTGTCTCCAGGCGGGGCGGAGGGAGCTGGGGGCCTGCAGGGTCAGCACCAGCACCGGTGAGTGGAGCCTGGGCAGGAAGCCAGGACAATGCTGGGAGATGTTAAGTGAGGCCAGAGCCAGGGATCTCGGCCACCCTAGAGTCCAGGAATTGGGAACCAGAAAAATATAGTCATGGTAACAGGAGTCGCCAGGGGACACAAGAAATCACTGTGGGGATAATGTGACCGGTTCTGCTCAATCTCCGCCCCTTCCAGGCCATTTTTAGCAAGGTAGTTACACCTGAATTTGTTCTTGCCTTTTGGAATATTAAAGATGCCTGCTGGTTGGAGACATTGAGGAAGCTAGGACTGGTGGTATTAGTGTCTCCATTTCACTAATGAAGAATTGAAGTCAGAAAGGGTAAGCTATTTCCCCCAGACCACACAGCTTGTAATAGATGGATCTGGAACCAAAAACCAAATGTTCAGATGCCAGTTACAGCTCATTCTTACCAGGCCCCCACAATCTCCCCGACCAAGCATCACTCATCACGACTACATCTGCCAGAGCCCTTGTCACCACGGCTGTCACTGTGCTGCTCAGCTCTACCTCTTTGCCAAAGTCACCACACTGGTCCCCACTGAAGCAGCCTCTGGGCTCCTGCGCTCATCCTCCTCCAGGAAGGGCAGCACAGTCTTGGAAACTCATGTCCCTGTCATCTCTAGAAGGAAGATAATACAGCCCTGAAGGTCGGGGGAGGGCACCTAGAGAGAGCGGAGCACAGCGATCTGTAGCTAAGGGGCCCTAAGCATTGCCAGGGATCCAACTGGGACCATGGACACAATCTGGCCATTACCCCCAAGGGATGGCCACCTCCACCAGCTTTCCAGACCCTTCACAGAACCACCCGTCCCTTGAACTGAGATGGACATGCCACCTGCCAGGCCAGGGTCTCCAGCAGGGCAGCCCTGCAGCTTTCCTTAGGCAGGCATGCTGGCTCTCCAAGACAGAGGTCTCACTCTGCCGCCCAACCTCAGTCCTGTCTGCTGCACATTTTCTTCTTCTGTTCTCCTTGCAGAGAGCAGTCCTGCCACTCCCTGTGATAAAATCCAGCCATCCCACTCTTTTTCCTGTGGAAGATTCCCTTCCTCCTCCTCTGCAGAGACTGAGAACATGGAGGGCAGTGGCTAGGCTGAAGGGATCATTTGTGAAAGGTGCTCCAATGGATGACCCCAAGGCTGTGTTCTCCAAAGCAGATCCTTACGCTTTCCTTGAAACGGCCCCTAGCCCTTTACGCTTTCCTTGAAATGGTCCCTAGCTCCAAGACTTGCTTGGGTGACCTTTAGAAGGAGCCACTGAGGAGTCTTGACTTCTGCATGACATTTGCTAATGAATCACCTTTCCCAGCCTCTCCCCAGAGCTGGCCTCCCATGATGAATGCAGAAAGGGGTCCAGGCAGGGAAAGGGCACTAACATTGGCCAGGAGCCTACTGTATGCCAGGCCTGTGTTAGAGGCTTGACCTACAGGGCCATTTGATCCTTGCAACGGCCTTCTGAGGTAGCTCTTAGGATCCCCCACTTTGCAGTTAAGGAAACAGAAGCTCAGATAGGTTAAGTGACTTATCCAAGGTCACACAGGAAGAAAACGACAGAGCCAGGATTTGAATATGACCATGTCTGACTTGAAAGCCCCTGCTCTTTCCACCCCGGGTGCCTTTCATCTCTGGTTCTGCCCCAGAGGGGGCTACTTCACAGGGAAAACGTCTCCATCTCGACTTGACAGTATCTTTCAAAATGAAAAATTCATACATACTTTGAGCCAGCAATCTCTCTTCTAGGAATGGATCCTCAAGAAACACTCATACACGTGCACAAAGTATTGGGTGTTCACAGCACAAGATGTATTCGGTGTTCTTGTTTGCAACAGTAAAAAAAATCAGAAACAACCTAAATGTCCATTGATAAGGGAGTGGATAAATAAATGGAATTACCATGTAGCTCTAAGAATGGCCGAGGCAGACCTTAACTGGACCAGCATGGAAAGCTCTCTAAGACATAGAGTTAAGGGGGGGAATAACGACACTTTGAATATTGTATATATTTATACATATTAGATTTTATATATACACATATATTACATATAGGTATTTTGTTTATATATTTTTTAAGGCATTGTTTGTTTCCTAGTGAGGGATGTGGGAAAAGGTGGGAAAGGGTAAAGAGGGACAGAACAATTCCCAGGAGCAGGAAGCAGACCCTCCATCCTCTCTGTCTGTCTTTAGGGCTGTGTCCTCCCTCTCACCCCTGACATAAGTGTGCCTGGGACAAGGGAAGGGAATTTCTTACCAGCGCTGGGTATGACTTCCCGGTACCGTCCCCATCCCCACCTGGCCCCTCCTATAAGCAGCGCAGACTAGACCCAGGGTTGGTGGCCCCCAGGAGGTCATCTAGCTAGGTTATAATCAATGGGGTGTCAATGCATCCTGCCCCTACAGGTGGGAGGGAAAGTTGGGGTCGCCCTCTCTGGCATCTTGAGATGTATTGGAGTTGTACAACCTGGACCGTGTATGAGTCAAGATTGTGACTTAGTTCTTCCTTTTGTCTCTCTTGTTTATCACTAAGTTTTGTATTCTGTAAATCAGATGAAATCTAAGGACATCTGATAAGGAAGGGGGTGGGGGAATGCTAAGTGCATGTGGTAAGCAGGGAATGGTTCAATGTTTTGTCTTTAAAGATCCGTCTCGTTGACGTCATAAGAGCTGTCAGTAGGGACGTCCGTTGTAACTGGGTGCTGACTGTCCAGATAAACTCCAACTGACTGTGCCTTCCCTTCCTCCCCGCCCCATGTAGACCCACATGCAGACTGGGGGCTTGGATGGACTCTATCATTGTGCAGAGAGACAGCCTGTATAGCAGTAAAAAAGCTTTCACCCACATCAGATTGGCCTAGAGAATCATCTTTGGCTGTGTGTTCTTTCCAATAAACTCTGGCATTCCTGCGTCACTGCTGAATGTCAGTTCGGTGATCCTAATGGAGCAGCCCCCCCCACACACACACACTCTGCTTCCCCATCAGACTCAGGCCTCATCCCTGCAGTTATCACTCTCTCCCTGGGTTGTCTTTCTCTTCTTCAGTTTCTCTAAGCTGACTTAGAATCTCCTAGATGCAAATCCAGCTCAAACTGGCTTAAGCTTTTTTGTTCACATAACTGAAAAGTGCAGGGATAGACTTCAAGCATAGCTGGATCTAAGCACTCACTCAATGTCATCTGGCATCTGTCTCTCTCCAACTTTCTCTGCTCTGCTCTCCTTTGTATTAGCTTTACTCTCTTGTAGCCACTCCCCAAGTGGTTTAAGCAGCTCCAAGCTTAAACTGACCAATGTGGCAAACCCAATGGAGAGAAAGAACTCCTTCCTCCAATAGTTCAGCAAAAGGTCCAGTGCTGATCTTACTGGATCAACTTTTATTGAATCATGTGGCCCACGGATGGAAGGCACAGATGGGCTAGCTCTAGTCATGGCCCAACCTGAGATCTTGGCTAAGGTCAGGTAAAGTAGCCCTTTCTAAACCACATGGGCAGAGATAGGGAAGGGTGGTTCCCTCAGGAAAGTCTGGGAGTGCTCATCAGCAGAAGGAAGGTGGGAGAGTGGGATGGCAAATCAACACGACACTGACTTGGAGGAGGCCTTCACTTCACTAGGTCTTAGTTTCCTCTCGTGAATAATCAGGTATGGTGTCCGGATCTGATTCTCTGCTCTTGGACACTCTCAAAGCCTGGTTTCTTTTTGTAGCCTTGGGCAGGTGATCTGGATTACAGCAGCTCCCAGATCTTTTTATGTCACCACCATTCTCACTGCCCCCTTCCCCATTTCTGCTCCCGATGGAGATGCTGTGGTACAGAGGGGGACAGGGAGGGAGAAAAGAGAAAGGAGGAGACGGGATGGGAAAGGAAGAGAAGGGAAGAGCAACACAGACAGAGAAAGGGAGGGAGGCAGGCGCTCATGAGCAAACTTCCCAGGCTGTGCTGGTGCTGGGCACCTAGGCCCCCTCCCTTCCCTGCCCACATTCCCCAGCCTGTGAGTGGTGCGTCATGGCTTAGCTGTGCCAGCACCCTGGCCGGGCCGGGCTCCAAGCCCCCACTGCTCCGTCAGGGTATCATTATCCCCATTCTGCAGCACTTGTCACCTGGAGGTTCTTTCTCCTCCTCTGGCCTACACACCAAAGCTGCACACAGGTGCCTCTGTGCTCGCCTCCTGCCGGGCTTCTCTCGGCTCCTCCTAACTGCTGCCTTCTTCAGGGCCCTCCCCATTGCTGCACGGTCAGTGCCTTTGCCCCTAGGGGTGCTGGCCCTGCCCCAAGCCCATTTCTCCCTTCTCTTGTCTCCTTCTGACTGGGGTCTCCACTCTGTCTAGAGAGGGCCAAGGCCTCTGCTCCAGGGAGCCTCCTTGTTCTTCCTGGGAAGACAAAGGTGGAAGAAGTCAGAGGGGGCACAGCCAGGGCTCTGGGCAGATCCAGTCAACTGATCACTCAAAACCGAGCACTCACCCAGTGTCCAGTCTGCGATGCAATCACAATCTTCTCCAGAGCTTCAGGTTGGCTGTGCCTTTACTGGTTATCTCACACTGAGACCCATTTTCTCTGGGTCCCTTTTCTTGGTCCAGTCTTTTGGTCCAGTTTTAGGAGACAGCAAGGGACCAGAGATCTGCCTCCAATTCACTGTGTGAACCTCAGACAAGTCTCTTCCCCTTCGGGCTCCTCAGTTGCTCCACGATGAAGAGGTTGAAACTAGACCAGGGATGTAAATTCCGGCACACATGCCACCATTTCTAATCAATAACGGCACTCTCTTCTCAGGACACACTCCAGGCAGCCGCTACTCATCATTCAGCATTAGGTCATGACTTGAAACTTCTTTGTCACTCCTGGACTGGTTGACCTCTAAGGGCCCTTCCAACACTGCCAGTCAAGGATTCTTTTGGCCTGGCTGAATCAATATCACTTCCCCTGTTTCCCATTTCTCCCTCCAGCTCATCTTTTGATCATCCCCATCCCTCCCTCTCTCCCATCTTTCCTTGTTTCTAAGTTCCTGCTACTGAGTCCCTGTAAACCCTAGATAATGTCTGGGTCTCCAAGGTTCTGCTTACTGTCACTCAACCTCAGGCTCCATGAAAGTTACATTTTCCAGGCAGTCACACTTACATATGTTGGGCGGTTCCATGGCACTGGCTCGGGGGAGGGAGGCTGTGATAGAGGCACCAGAGACAGTCAGAGGAGGAGCAGGAGTGATGTGACCAGAGAAATATTAAGAAAGAGATAACGGGGTGGGCAGAGAGAGGGGCCAGAGTTAAATTTATGTATCAAGGCCATACTGGTAGGAATGGGGAGGGGGGGTGTGAATGGAATTTATCCGGGACCCCCAAGGTCACAGTGGGAGGAATGATCAGGTAGGACCTAAGAGCAGAGGACAAAGGGAGGATATAAATTAGTAGTTAGCTGACAAACATGAAAGGGGCTAAGGAATTCTTCAGTGGGGAGGAGCTATCCAGAATTGCAATAATGAGATGGACTTATGGTGGGTGCTTCATGAGCATAGAAGCATCTACTAATTATTGATCAGAAGAGTTTGGGACTGGAAGGTGAGTGCTGGCCAGCAGCCAATTAGAGGCTTAAAGCCAAGCCTGGCTCAGGTTGCAGGACATGTCTATCCCATCAGTACTGCCTGGAGCAGTTTTAGAATTTCAGGAAATGCTGCCAACTTTGTCTGAGGGGCATGTGCACTTGAGAGACATGTGCGAGGGCCAATCAGTAGGAGCAGAGTGACCACAAGAAAGCCACTCACCTGCAGGCCTGGGTTCAAATCCCAGCTCAACCACTTACTAAACCATGAGACTTCAGCCTCAGTTTTCTCATCTGTAAAATGAGGATGAGTAGCATCTAATCATAGGGTCGTTGCAAATACTGAATAAGAACGTGTGTAAAGTGCTCAGCACAGTGTCAGGCTTGTGGTTGATAATAAACGGTAGCTGGTAAGCTGGTAATGCTAGCATTATCATTATCATGGGTGATCCCCTTAATTCACACTGTATACATGCCAGGCGCTGCCCTAAGTGTTACCTATGTTACCAACTTTAACGGTAGAATTCTCCCAGGCACATCATCTAATTCCCAGGGGATATGAAACTTTTGTCTAACCCGAAAAGGCTGTAATTCAAAATGCCTGCTCTTGGGTGGGGATGGTTTATAGTACAGGAAGAGCTGGACAGCTCCCCTCAGGCCTGAGAGGAGGAGCTAATTCTTCCCTAGGACGCGAAAGCCAGGTGTGGGGAACCTCACTAGGGCCCAGTGACACGCTGGGAAGGGGCCTCAAGATGCTGACAAGAAGGCAGCTTCTCAAGTCAGTCTTTGTCTCCTTCACAGCCGTGCTGTGGGCCAGCCCTGTCCAGGCTGTCAGCCCTGCCCAGCATCCCTACCCGCTGCCGGCCCCTCATTGAAGGAAATGGGAAGGCCAGTGGGGCTCTGCTGCTGCCTGTGAGGCTACCTGGCTGGGGTTAGCAAGGGTCAGCCAGGTCCGGGCCCGGATGCCCATCAGCTGGGGACAGGGATCCAGGGATGAGGCTGATGGGGCAACTTCCCAGATGACTGAAGCAGATCTCTACGCTGCTTTCTGAGGCTAGAACTTAGGGCGGCGGGGAGTGAAAGGAGCCAGGGATCATCTGACCCTGTGGGTTGTGCCCATGTGTCTGCTGTGCTGTGTAGAGAGAGAAACCCTAGGCCAGCACAGGAAGAAACCCCAGCCTCCCACCAAGTTCCTACCCCCACCATGAGAGGGTGCCCACCTGAGCCTTGAGGCCACAGTCACTTTCAAGATGCCCCTTCAGCGGGGTGCCACACCCTTGGGCCTCAGCACAGAGGCCAAGAGGAAAAGGCTGTGGAGTCACACAGACCTGAGTTCAAGTCCCAGCTTTGCCACTTACTAGTGTGACCTAGGGCTAGGGCCAGCTCTGTGAGCAAACTGTGCCTCAGTTTCCTCACCTGTAAGTTAGGGATGATAAAAATGGGCTCTGACAGGGTGAAGTGAGAATGACGCATATGTAGTATTTAGCCCAGGTCTGGCACACAGAAAGTACTTGAAAAATGTTAGCTATTATTCTTGTAATTAATTATTACTATTGTCCATGAGGTCCCAAAATGTACTGTGATTGAGCAGTTACACAAATTCCAGCCAGGAAGTCCGTAAGGCCCAATGTGGGAGTGAATCTTACCAAAGTCCAGTGTAATTTGGTCCCAGTCCTTCTGCCACCCTGAGGAAGCAGCCCAGGGCAGTCGCAGGGGGCTGGAGTGTCCCTTCAGGCCACTGTGGAGCCCCCTTTCCCATGGCCATCTGATCGCACTGCCGGGAAAGACAAGGGGATCTCAGATGATGCCACTCCTGGACCCCTTTGGCATCTGTCCTGGGGAATCAATGTCTCTGAACAGCATTGCCCAAAGTGGCTGTCTGCTTACTCCTGGGAAACAGAGCAGGGGAAAGGGCCCAAACCTGCTGGAATTTCCCTGGACTCAGGGCTGGCCATGGGGAGAGACAGCCCACCACTTCTCCAGGCAATTGCTGAGGAAGTAGGAGGGGAGCAATCGCTCAGCTCATGACGACAGGCAGGGGAGGCCATGAGGAGACCCCAGACCCTCTTTGTTAGGGCTCGCCCAGCAGAGTGCTCTCCCCTCCTGTGCCCATCCTCCACCCCCTGCCTTCTTTCTCTTCAGGAACAGACTGCGTTCCTGTGTTTACCTGGGAGGGCGGGGGCTGCTGTGTCTGGGTATTTCTCCGTACACAGGGCCTTCCTTGCCCCCGGCCAGGCGGATGCCTGGGCTGGACTGTATATTTCCGGAGTTGCCTACTTGAATCACAGGCTTTTATTTTTAGAAGATTACCAATGCTGGGGCTGGAAGGAGAGGCCTGGGGGCCCAGAACTGGGGAGAAGCAGCTCAGGGGTCTGAATATGGCGACTATGGGATGGAATGGAGTTAGGCAGTAAGGGAAATAAGTGAGATGGTGGGAAAAACGAGGTGAGGAAGCAGGGGGATCCCACTCTCCCAGCGCCCTGAGCAGGGATCAGAGTCTCTACCCAGCTGGGCTAGGGAGGGCGGGTGTGTGAAGGGGGACGGGTCAAGGGTCACCTCTCCGGCATGTAGCAGGATCCCCAGGGAGGCTGAGGAGCCTGGGAAAGAGACTGAGAAAGTTGCTACCCTCCCCCTCCCTGGAGGCCTTTGGGACAGGGAGAGCAGCTTCCTGCACGGACTACTCCTCAGTCCCCCGGGCTGGGGATGTCTTAACCCTTCTGGTGCTGGTCTCAGGGAGAGTTGGAGTGACACAGATCTGCACCCATGTTCTTGTGGGTGTGGCCCAAATGCTGTGTCCCCCACAGGTGCAGGCCTTCCTCCGCTCTCCTCCTCAGTACACTCATCCCCGAGTCCCAACCCAAAGCCCCAGATTGCCTGAAGTGGCAAGAATTTGTTACCCCGGCCCCCAGCCCTATAAGGTATTAACCACATTCAGCTAATTCTCTTCTCCCAGAGCACAGAGCCAGGGAAATGGGGCACTTCCCCTAGGGATGGTAGGCACAGCCATCTGTTCCTTCACTAGTGGGTGGTGGGGGATGTCAGACAGAACTTAGAGCTTATAATAAGGGTTAGGAAGTTCCCATCCTGTGATGAATGGGAGGTCCTCGGGCTGAGGGAAACTTGCCTTAAAGTCAGGAGACCTGGTTTGTACCCCTGTCTCTGTGTGATCTTGTTGAATTACTTAACTCTCTGGGCTCCAGATGCAGCCTCTGAAAAATATGAGGAAATCAGGCCAGGGATGGTCTGGTGCCCTGAGGGACAGACCCTTCTCTTGGCCCTTCATTCCCTGGAGATCCCCGACCAAGGTAGCCCCAAGTCCCCAGACAGTGAACTTTGGGGCTTTCTTCTCCACCTGCTTCGTGAAGGCAGGAAGCCCTTTGCTTTCCGCACCTCTGAATAAGTGTGCCCAGCACAGCTGGCACCTTGCACATCCTCTTCCAACAAGCTCGTGATGAACAAGGAAACAGATAAAAACACTCATCCTTGACTTAGGGATGGGATGTCTTTTTCCTTTGTCTCTTCAGGAGCATTAGACTAGGAGTCAGAAAGACCTGGTCTGGGTTCAAGTTCTGACTGTTATTGACCAGCTGTGAGGCAAGCCATGCTGCCCCTCGAAGCCTCGATTTCTTTTATCTGTAAAGTAGGGGTTAGAAATAAAACATCTACCTATGGACTTGGGGTAAATTCAAAGAGCCTTCATAAACTCTAAAGCAAAAGTATTATACACGAAAGCAAGAAGTATTGCTATCAGTAATATTTTTTTTTTGAGGAAGATTGGACCTGAGCTAATACCTGTTGCCAATCTTCCTCTTTTTCTTTTTTCTCCCCAAAGCCCCGGTACATAGTTGTATATCCTAATTGTAGGTCCTTCTAGTTCTTCTACGTGGGACGCTGCCTCAGCATGGCTTGATGAGCAGCGAGTAGGTCTGTGCCCGGGATCCGAAGCAGTGAACCCTGGGCTGCCAAAGCAGAATGCGTGAACTTATCCCCTACGCCACCAGGCCAGCCCTGCTATCAGTAATATTATTGTTAATCCTAGACCTAGTCCAGGGGTGGTATAAAGTGTGGTGGTTTTGAGCCTGAGGTGTTTTGCCAGTTGTGTGACCTTGAGCAGGTTTCTTAACCTCTCTTTAGCCTCAGTTTTCTCATCTGCAAAATGGGGATTATAATAGTACTTGCAGCAAAGGGTTGTGAGTGTAAATGAGAGAGCACACATAAACGGTCTGCACAGTGCTGGCCGCATGGCAAACTCCATAAATAGTGGCTATTATTATTTTCACTTCCCCCCATTAATTCCTCCAGTTGCTTCACCCCCACTGCCCACCTGGAGGAGGTGGTTGTTTCACCCCAAACTTCTTTGCCTGATGACAAATATTCCCAACCTTATTTGGATGAAAATGTCTCCCAGAAGCCTCCTTCCTCACAGCCCTTGGAGAAGGAAGAGCAGGAGTGAGTGTTGCTGAGGGGAGATCAGAGGATGAGGGCGCTGTGAAGGACTGGGTGGCAGCAGGATGCAAGGGATGGGGGCTAGCACCCCCCACCAGCCACTGGGGATTGAGGCCGCTCCGCCTGCCAGGCCGGGCCTCATCGATGTTGGGAGCTGCTTATCAAGTTAGAGCAGAGCCGCTGTCTCTGGCTGTCTCTGCACATTACCCGACCCATCCGTCCCTGCTCTCCTGCGCGCCCTGCCTGCCCCCAGCTCTGCCTGCGCTAACTAGTTAATTGGATCTTGGCTAACCTGGTTATGGGCCAAGTCAGCCTAGCTCCTCTGCCTCCAGAAACACGGGTGTGTGTGTGTGTGAGCATGTGTGTCTGTGTATAGGAGCCTGTCTTTGAGCCCTTGTTCCAATCCTTCCAGGATCCCCTGGGCCCATCGAGACTGGATCTTGGCGCCTGAGGTGAGGCCAGAGCACCCCAATCTGCTGTGAGTGGTTGAGGGCAGGAGGGCACAACACCCCATTCCAAAACTCGGCTCTGCCTCTAACATAATCTATGTGACTTCAGGGAGGCGGAGCCTCAGCTTCCTCCTCTGGAAATCATGTTATAAGATAAGAAAATCTATCACCTAGGGTGGTGGTGAAGACTTACAGAAACAGAACATCCTCTGCAGTGCCTGGCACCTAGTAGGCACTCAGGGAATGACGACTGATCACCATCACCATCATCATTACGCACCTTGGGTTCCTGCCACTTCCCTCATCCTGGGCTGGGGGGGTGGGAGAGATCTCAGGGTGGGGGCGGGAGAGGCTTTCATTCACAGTTCCTTGCAGGTGTTTCCTCTGAGGCGCGACTCCAATCTCCTCAATTGTTCCTTATGCAAATATTATGCTAATGATCACATCAGCACACAAGTGTGCCCGGCTCCGGGAAGGTGAAGAGTGGGCTGATTCCCTAGGTTTCACTTAGGCCTGGTCTGTCCCTTTCCTCCCCTAAAGAGGAGCAAATGATGGTCCTCTGACACCACCAGTCCTCAGGGCAGAGACAGAGAGAGAGAGAGACCCCGGTGGAGAGAGAAAGAAAGAAAGGCCCCAGTCTTGGTAGGAGACGGACAGCCTCATCATCGCCATAATCATCAACATCAAAAAGGCCTTTGGAAACGTCAGATTCTTCCCCGCCCTGTGCAGGCTACTCTACAATTATAGAGGCCCAGCCTGGGCCCTGGGGAGCTGGGGCGGGGGCGGGGAGGAGTCAGAGGAGGGGGAGAGGGAAAGCTAAGGTTTGCTAAAAGACAAGTGGCCATTCTCTGGTTGTCCTGGAGAGCAGGGCCACGCTGGGGCCTCCCCCAGCGCTCCAGCTCCTGGCAGAGGGCGGGCTCTCGATGAAGTAGGGAGACATTAAGAAAGTGCTCTGAGTCTGCCACAGCCGTTCTTGTCCTGCTCTGCTTTCACCTTCTTACCGGCTGTGTGATTTCACTTCTTTGTCTTCTTTCCTCAGCTGTAAAATGGGCATAATAATTCCTGCTTCTCCAAGTTCCTGCAAGAATTAGAGGAGATCCTGCAGGCCTCAATGAAAGATGATCCCGCGCCGGCTCAGTGGCGCAGCGGTTTAGTTCGTGCTTTGGCAGCCCGGGGTTTCCAGGTTCAGATGCTGACCTGCTTGTCAGCCATGCCGGGGCGGTGTCCCATATAAAGTAGAGGAAGATGAGCACGGATGTTAGCCCAGGGCCAGATTTCCTCAGCGAAAAGAGAAGGATTGGCGATGGATGTTAGCTCAGGGCTGGTCTTCCTCACACACACACAAAATAATAATAAAAAAAGTTAAAAGAAAAAAGAAAGATGATCCTAACTGCCAAATAGAGTGATAGAAAAGGAAAAGCAAATGCTCACCAGCCCCGAGGCCCACATGGAGGGTCAGACATAACTGGCCCGACTGTCTGGCATCGTATGTGTGATCAGTTTTCTGAACCAAGATAAATAATAAAATCAAATGGTGTGTGCCCTCCCTCCCACACCAGGTGGGTTTGAGATTGGGGTCTCCACTGAACATTTAACCTGCCCTCTGAGTTAATGTTGGACAAGATTTGCAGCCGAACCTTAGTCTTTTGGTGCTGTCCTCTGGACAGTGTGAAAATAGAGATGGGAGGGATGTGCAAACCCAGCACTGCAGGCACAAGGACAGCAGCAGCGAGCGGTGCTGACAAGGTGGGTGTGGAAGCAGCCTCTTCCCTATGGGGAGCCCCCTGTGTTCTGCTGAGATGTCCAGGCCTGCACGCAGCTCTGCCGTGACCCCTCCAGTTCCTGGAGACAGGAGCTCTAGCACTTGGAGCCTAATCCAGGGCAGACCTGGCCCTTAAGACATAGTAGGTGCTCAGTAAATACAAACTGGATGGACTCAGGAGACAGCCATGAGGACATTGCCAAATAAATAACAAATTGTGCAAGCCACAGGCCACTGTAATTAGACGAAAGAGGACAGTCGGTTATTAATACCAGACACGCGGCAGGGTTAACAGCCATTGAGGGTGGCTATAAAGAGAGTCTCCTCCTGTGCCCTCAGGGCCTTCCTTCTGTGATGGCCTTCTGAAGAGGGCTGAACTGCGCCAAGTGCCCTCACCACTTCTGGATCCTCCAGCCTTTGTGGTGCCTGAGATGGTCTCTGTCTTGGTGCCCCACAGTGAGGGCCCCTGCCTCTCCAGTCCTGCCTTCCTCCTAGAACCTCACAGCCTTTATCTGTACCTCCATTATGATGTCTATCAGTATGGAGCCCAATTAGAGTTTTTTATACCCAAGACTTATCTCCTCTGTGTGCTTATACACTCCCCAGGGCAGGATTTATCCTGTGCCCATTGCTGCATCCCCAGTGGTAGAAGCCAGCTCCCGTCCTGCAACGGATGCTTAATAAATGCATGTTGAAACAGAAAATTAGGGCGAGGAGGAGAAGGCGAGTTAGAGAGAAGGGAGAGAAAGACATGAGAGAGAGGGAGAATAGGCTAGCTCAAAGAAAGGAAAGAGGAGAGGGGAGAAGAAGGAAGGAGGAGAGGGAAGAAGGATGAGGGGAACAGCAAGGCGGCTATGTCTACTCTTTGGATTAGGGACACAAACCTAGCCCTGCTTACAGTCTGCTTAGACAGATAAGGGGGCCACACAAAGAGCCCTGCCCCTGTCCTTCTGCCCTGTGGCTGGCTCCCATGTTCCTGGCCTGGACCTGCTCTCTCGGCCCTGCCAGCCCAGGCTCCCCTCACTCCCCAGCTCCCCTTGGCAACCTGCTTCTGAAGAGGGGCCCCTGGGTGCCATCCAGGGGGTGGGGGCTGGGCAGGAACCACACCAACCCAGGGAGCACGGCCAGGAAGAAGTCAGCAAGGCAGATGCCGCCCCTCTCCTGCTGCCTTGATTAGAGAAATTGAGATGTTAATAATATTCCGAGATGCAAGGTGCTAATTAAAGTTAATTACTGTTTCCTTGTGAAGTAACCTCTCCTCATGTTTACCAGGAGCAAGGCTGCCAGGCGCTCCCCTGGCTCGTGCCAATCACGATGCCCGTTGCTCAGTGTCCCCACACCCTCATAGGTGCCCTCAGCTGCCCCAGCCCAGCCCAGGCAGGCGCCACCATCTGAGGTTCCCAGGCCCTGCCTCTTGGCATGGGACCAGACCAGCCCTGCTGAGGAGCAGGGGGCACATGGGCATGAATGTCCTGTGTGACCTGGGGACAGGACTAGTGGCTTCAGGGGCTGGCACCCCTGTCCTCTGTCTCCTCCTCTCCTGCAGAATCTTACCCTGTCTCCTGCCAGTTCCTGGACCTGAAGCAAGTAACTTAACCTCTTAAAATCTCAGTTTTCTTATCTGTATATGGGGCTAATAATTCCTACCTGGTACAGCTGTTGTGAGGATCAAATGAGACACTGCCTGTAAATGCTCAGCACAATCACATAGCTGGAATTTAATAAGCTCTCAATTAAGATTAACTGTGATTACTGTTGTCTTTGTTAATAATCATCTCCCCCCCCAGATCTCTCCTGCGTGGTCTGGCTGCAGGACTGGGGGTGGGTCATTTGAGCAGACACACGCCCTCCACACATATTGGGGCACCACCCCAGGCACACTGCCCACATAATCCCACACTAGCACACTTGGGAAGGACATAGCCCATCTTGTGGAGGGCCTCCCCTCCCTGGCCCCCTGACACAACTTCTTCTCATGGCCCTGTCCCTGGTCTCAGCCTCACCCAAGGAAGTGGAGAGAAGAGAGAGGAAGCTGATAGAGCTCTCTCAGGAATGGAGTCCTGCAAAGCCCAGAATATGTGTGTGTGTGTGTGTGTGTGTCTCCGCTCTTGTGTTCCAGGCTTCACAGGGCTTTGGGGGAGAGGCCACTCTCTTGGGATCCAAGTCAGGTTGCCATGACAACCACTGCAGGTGCGCACCTCCAATCTCCTCCACTCCCCCACCCACCCATAGCCACTCTGGCCAATTCTGGGGGAGACACCATCTCTCTGATGGGAGTATCCCCATCCCCACCCCAAGCTACCTCCCCTGTCCTTTGCCTGCCTTCTCAGGAAGCACCTGGGCTGGGGAGAAGACCAAGCGATAAGGCAGAGCCCTGTGAAAGGATTCCTTCTTCAACCACAGCTTCCTCTGGGGGCTTAGTGCTAATGAGCTAATATTGCTGTCACCTTTGGTTTGGGATGATGGAGGCTTCTGAAGGGGCCTCTCCGGGTATAGCATGGGTAATCAAAGGGTCAGAACTCCCCTGTTGGCCTTGTGTACCTCCCCCCCACTTCCCGGGAGGATCCCTGGCTCTTTCTCTGAGGGTAGCTCTGGCCAGCCTAGCCTGGGGCACTTCCTGTTTACGGGTGTTAGAAGGGCAAGGGGAGGGGAACTGAGGCTGAGCATCTGGCCCAGACTTGGTGGTGAGGGTGGATCCGAGGGGCAGTGATGGCACCAGCAGGCCTTGGAAAACCCCCAGGGCTCAGCTGTTCCTGGTAGGTTTCTGCACTCCACCCACTCTGGCCCCAAACCCAAATTCCGAGTGTAGGCTTGCTGAGGACAGACCCTGTCCTTGGCTCCCTATTCCAAGCTCGACCTCCTCCTGCCCAAAGCCCCTGCCTCTAGCCCCTCTGGGGGCCTGGATGCCTTCCCTCAAAGCCCATGCCTCATGGTCTAGCTCCATCGGCCCCCATCCCAGCTCCCACCTCACACCCACCTCTTCCCCAGTCTCCTCATTCCCATTCCACCCACTCCACCCACCTCCACACCTCCTTCCCCCTCTCCACCACAGTCCTTCTCACTACATCCCTACTCACTTTGGCCCGCCCTCCCTCTGCCTCCCTGTTCTTGCTCTGGCTGCAGAATCCCCAAGCAGATTTCCTCCCATTCATTCATTCATTCATTCAGCAGACATTTTTGAGTGGTAGTAAATAAGTTTAGCAAGATTCTTGCCTCCTGCAAGCTTTCATTCTAGTGCGAAGAGACAGAAATTGAACAAGTAAACCAATAAACGAAATGATGATCGACTGGGATAAGGTCAAAGAAAAGAACAAAGAGGAGCTGTGACAGAGAGTACAATCTTCTAATCTCCGACTTAGATATGGAGTCAGGAAAAGGGCCATGGAGAGCAGCCGACAGGGGCCACCTGGAGGCAGAGAGGTGGCAGAGGCCGTCTCCCAGCTCATCTGTAAGCAGTGGACATGGAAGGCACTCGACCCTGCTGCTATCTGCCCATTCCCCACCTGCTCCAATGGATACCTTCCTCCTCAGTCAACCATGACAGATAGAGACATAAAATTGGGGAGACCTCCTCCCCGCCACGCCTCCCCTGCCCTGCTCACACCCCATCAGCTTTTTCCAGCTACTTGGCTCTCCTAATAATGCTGAGGAGGTGAGGGGGCAAGGGCCCCAGTCCACGTGACCATGTCAAAATACAGCCTCAAACCTGAACAAACGACTACAGCTGTAAGAAATAACATATGCCTGTGCTGGGAGAGTTTTGGAGGGCTCATGGCCAGGAAAGGGTTCACTGGGGACAGTTTTCTGTGGGTGCAGCACTTTGAGGGTTGGGGCACGTGCAGAGGGCACTGGGCAGGTGGAACAGCTCCAAGCCACGTGGAGTTGCAAGCACATTCACAAACACAGCTCAGGGACTTTGCCCTTCCCAGTGCTGCGGCCCCATGAAATATTTAGGCTTCTGGACACTGCTCATCCCTTAGTGTCCCCCTCAGTAAGTACACTTTCCCTACATCATTTATGGCTGTCCCTTTTCCTCCTCTTCCCGGGCTGCAGAGAAGGTAAAAATCAGACTCCAGGCTGGAGGAGGGTCTGTCCCAATTCTGTGGGCAGAGGGCAGGATCCACGCCCAACCTCCCACACAATACTCCCTCCACCCGGGGACACCCACTCAACAGCCTTGGGAGTAGGCAATGGGGTGAGTCTAGGAACTGAGATGTAATTTTGGGGCCACAAGAATGGGGAAGCAGGACAAGGAGGAAGTTTGGAAGATGCAGATGTCCTGGCTCCTGAAGGGGCCCAAGGAAAGGAAAGTAGTCTGGGAGTGATGATAAAAGCTGCCATTTTTGGGGCACTTACAATATGTGGTGCTAAGCAGTTTACAAGCATTATTGTCTTAAACCCACACAACGAATTCAGGATTTAGTATCCCCATTTCAGAGCTAGAGAAACTGATGCTCAGAGAGGTTAAGTAAATTGTCCAAGACAATCTAGACAGTCCAGCTCCAGAGGCCAAGCTCCACATGCTCCAGAGATGAATAGGCTTAGTTAGGGGTGGGAATAGAGGCGTGTGTGTGTGTATGTGTGTGTTGGGGGAGTCATGTCAGAGCAGTGTCTGCTCCGTTCCCTCTTACTCCCCAAAGATGAGGCTGCTCTCAATATAATCCCCTCCCCCTGCTCCTCCTCCACTCCAAAGGGGATCAGCCCCAGCCAGAACTCCTTGTTAGACAAACATTATTGGCCAGAGACTGGGAGACCCTGAAGAAGGGGAAAAAGGAAGGTGAGGAGATAGAGAGAGAGAGCAGGAGAGAGAGAGCTAGAGAAAGAGAGAGACAGAGACACGGGGGTGGAGCGGAAAGCAGGTGAGTTTGAGGGAGCACTAGTGACAGTTGGATGGAGGTGTCAGAGTGACCCACAGCCTGGATAGTTATAGCCTAGCCCATCCACTGGAATGGTGACAGAATGGATGGAAGGTGATAAAGGAACTCCCACTCCCCACCCTTCCCCCATCACACCCCAGCTTCTCCTTCCCCTCCCCCACTGAATTCTCCGGAACAATTCTAATTAGACTAAGTGACTAAGAGGCGGTTTCAGCCTGAACAGCCAATTAGGCCGGGAAGAAGGGAAAGTAGCTCCCCTAAGTCTCCCACCCCCATCCATCTCCCTCATCTGCCCTTTATCCAGACCAAGTATTCTTAGCCCAAGACTCCAGACTGTCACTCAAGTTCCCCAGATCTGAATTTTCCCTCACTGTCTCTGTGCCCCCATTACGTGTGTCCAGACAGCCCCCAGGCCGCTGCTTAGTCCCCACCTTGAGCCCCTCCATCCAGGCTCTGAGTCCATTCAAGTCTTCCTGGCAGGGGGTGCAAGGAAAGAGTGGGGGCCTCTTGGGGGGCCATCTTTCTGAGTCTCTATTTCTGATGTTTCTCCTCTCTCTGTCTCTCCCCTCCTCTCTCTCCTCTTCCTCTGGCACTTATTTCTAACATCCATGGACCAGGCCTACTGGTTGCCATGGAGACGCAGTGTGCAGCTGGATGGTGAGTGTGTGAGGGGAGCTGTGTGTGCTCTGCAGCACGGGTGGCTGTGTGTGAAATGCATCGATGTGTGAGGAAGCATTCTTCGAGGTCTCCCTAAAGTGAGACCCAGCCCAAGGGGGAGACTCCAAAAGACCCCAATGACCCTAAATCCCTTGGCCATATTCATTTGGGACACATCTTTCCCCTCAGCCCCTGCAGGTCAGACAATGACTTCTGTTCAGTTCAGGCTCTGGGTTGGTAGATTCTGGAGGGGCCCCAACCTGCCCCTCCTGTCCAAGGAGAGGATTGGGAACCCTGGGAAAGGAACAGGAGTGGGCAGAGACCTTTCCTGTATAGAACAGCTGGATTGAAGATTAAGCTGTGCAGATGGGCCGACTGATAAGAGGCCAGCAACCCACACCCTCCCAACACCACTCCAGGGGATGGGGATGGGGAGGTTGGACCAGCAAGTCAGAAGTTCCCCTCTGCTTCTATTTACTTCACCCAGTATTTCTCCAGAATGTTGGGGGTGTGAGACCTAGGTTCCTGCCCTCAGGAAGCTTACCATTTCAGAGGAATCAGGCTGACTTCTTCATCATCTCCCATCTCAGGGTCTTGGCAGCTGCAGTTTCCTGTATGTGGATAGCTCTGTTCTGAGCTCTAAATCTTCAGGTTTCCTCAGAGAAGCTTCTAGGGCAACACTGAGTAAGGCAGCCCCTTCTCTCCCCCTCTAGTTATCCTCCTTCATGTCCCACTGTTTGTTTCCTTCACAGCACTTTTACACAATCTATAATTATCTCATTTGTTTGTTTGTTTATTGTCTGTCTTCTCCACTGGAATGTAAGTTCCATGAGACAGGAGGGATCACGCCTGTCTAATTCAGTGCTGTAACGCCAGCACCTGGCATGGGGCCGGCCACACAGTGGGTGTTAAATAAAAGAGTGGACAAATGATTTCACTGAAGCCCCACAATAATCCTTCATGACGATAAGCATTATTATCCCCATTTCAGAGATGAAGAAACCAAGGCTCAGTGACCTGCCCAAGGTCATTCCACTAGGAAGTGGTCCAGTTAGATTTTCAATGTAGATCTCTGACTCCAGGTGTGATGGAAGGAGGTGGGGACCAGCTTTCCTAACCTACACTGCACCTGGTTCCTCTTCCTGTCTGTCTGTGGGTGTCTCCACTCCCAACCCAGGCATCCCCAGAGAAAGTTGGGTAGATAAGGGAGTAGGATCTGTAAAGAATGTAAATCTTACCTTTTCTTTCAGAGGCTTACAATCTCTCAATGGCTCCCTCTTTCCCTCCTTAGGATGGCCAGCAGGCCCTTCTAGCCTGGCCCCTGCCTTCCTCTCCAACTTCACCTGCCCTCCTGAACTACCTCACCTTCTCCTCCTCCACCTCCAGGCCCTTGCACACACTACCCCCTTGGCCTGCAACACTGACCCCTCCTCAGTGGGCTATTCCCCACCTGCCCTTTGAAGCTCAGCTCTGGCACCACCCCTTCCAGGAAGCCTTTTGGACTGGTGCTGGAGAAGACACCGCCTTTGGTTCTCCAGCTGGAATTTACTACGCTCAGGGGAGGGCTGAACACACAATGTGGTCATTGTTTACCTGTGTGCCTTTCCCATAGAGACCGAGTGTCACTCTCCGGGTGTCCCAGTACCCTGTGCTGGGCTGGCGCAAGGGAGAGGCTCAGGAAATGTTTGTAGAATGAGTGAACCAACCAGGGGCCAGATTCTTGTCCCCAAGTCCCTTGACGCGCGACGTATTTCCCAGGGCTTGGCCTTAACAGGAGGAGCTCCTCACCCCCACTGTCTGGCCAAGTCAGGGGTGGGGATGATGTGGGGCCCTCCTGCCGATTCAGTGTCTCCTCTAATCAGGAGGTGAGGCCGATCACCCTGGTCACTGGTAGAGAGTTTTGTGATTTCTGTAACTGGAGGATTGGTGGGGGCACGGGGTTGCACACTGAGCGCAGGAAGCTGACCAGACCCCTTGTGGATTCAGAGGCTGCCAAAGGGGCCTATGACCTTCCTTTCCCTCACCCTGCCCCCTACCCTCAACACCAGGTTCGGGGACGCCTGATCAAGGCCTGATCTTGGCGGCGTCTTTTTCTTCATCCCCCACCCGGACCCCTCAGCCCGTCCCCCACAGCAGATCCAACCACCCGTCTCCGAATGTAGCGTGGGGACCGGGGGTGGGCGCCAGGCTCTGTGAAGCCCTGCGTATGGGAATGGATGAAGGGGCGCCCGCAAACCCCGCCGTACCCGCGGTCGATCCGGGTTTACACGGAGGCTCATCCAGGATTAGTCCCTGCGCTCGCCTAATCCCAGCGGCTGAACCGACCCGGGGTCCGGGAGCCAGGCCCACGTTGCGCTGGCGGGGGAAGGGGCACGCGGGCCCAGCGGAAGCGCACGCGGGGGGAGGGGCGCCCGGGGGGCGGGGCCGGGAAACCGGCTGATCCGGTCTCTGTTCTCCGACCTCTCCAGAGCCGGTGTTTACTCGGGAGCCGGACGGAGGAGGCCGGGGCCGCTCGGCCCGGAAGCGGGGGGAGGGGAGCGCAGTCGGAGAAGCGGGCTGAGACCTTGTCGGGTCCTCTAAATTGACTTCCAACCCTCGTTCCTGTGCGTGGGAGGGAGGGACAGACAGACAGAAGTCTCCCGCCCCTTCTCCCATCCAGTTCCGCGATTCATCCTCCTTGCCAAATGAGGGGGGAGCGGGAATGGATACATGCCCCACGGAAGAAGGCAGCACAGCGGAACCCACCCTAGCGCTGCACATCCCCGTGTCCCCCGCAACCCCTACCCTGTACCTCAGCTCCTGGTGAGAATGGGGTTGCCTGGAGCGAGTCGGGCCCAGCGGATCGGATGGGGGGCACTTTGAGGTGTACCGAGTAGATGTCGGTCCTCAGTCTGCGTCCTCTTGCCCCCCACCCCACCCCATCCCTGCGTGGCACCGATTAATCCCAGTGTGGGTCTGGGTCCCTCTTCTCCCGACCGCATCCCCTGGTCCCCTCCAAGGCCTCTACTCCAGATTTAGCCCCCAATCTCCCCGGGACGCAGGCCCGAGGACCTGGAAGAAGCGAACTGGGGTCCGGTTTTCACACTTTTATTGTAAAGCTCGGGAATAATTACACGGGTCTTTCATTGACAGCTCAGCAAACAAACCGGAAACGAACCGAACCGGAGGGGGTAGGGGCGGTGCCTGCGCATGCTCGCGGCGGGAGGGAGGTGTAGGTCAGAGTAAGAGAAAGACAGAAAGAGACAGAAATCATTACAAATCAACGGGATTGTGCTCGCAGCGCCAGGGATGGGTTGGAGTGGGGGCGGAGCGGGGGCCCTTCCCGGGAGGAGCGAGGCGGTGGGAAGTGGCACGAACCAAGAGAAACACGACCCCAGTGCGGGCACCCGACGCGCCCAAAACCCCCCTCCCCGATCCCCACCCCCCAACACACGAGAGAGACACGGCCCCCCTCCCCACTCAGATAACCTGAGGAGACACAGTCTCCCCCTCCCCATGGGCGGACACACCCGCCCGGGAACCCCATGGGCGAGACACAGTCCCCCCCTCCCAGAGAAGTCCCGCGTGGAGACGCCCCCTAAGAGACTTTCTCATGGCCAACACAAGCCCCCCCAACACCAAGAGACAGCCCCCACCCAGGGAAGAAATGGCTCCAGAGACCAGGCCCTCAGGAGAGAGAGCTATCCCAGAGCCCCTAGGGGAAAAGACAACTCAGAGCTGCCCAGTCTTCATCCCAAAGTGCAGGTCAGAGCCACCTCCAGGGAAGAGATGGGGGAGGGCCAGAAACATCCCTTCCCAGACATGCTTCAGAGATAGCCCCCTTCCCTGGGAAGAGAGATGGCCCAAGACTGACTTGCCTAAGTACTCCCAGGAATTCTGGGAGGAAAACAGGCTCCTCAGAGAGCCTGGGTAGGGGGGAGACATGCTCCCATGGTCCCCAGCGGGAATACATGTCCCCCTAGAGACTCCCAAGGGGAGAGATAGGGCCTAAGGAGCCTCCAGAGGTGAGGGATGCCCCAGAGACCCTCCCACTGGGATGTGAAACACGCTTCAGGGACCCTAGGAGAAAATATGTCCCCATATACCCTTCCCCTACCAAGAGACATGGTCTGAAGTAGGGGGGTGGGGACCGACTAGGTCCCCTCTAGGAAGACACTGACTGGGTCAGGCTGGGTTTGAGGGTGGTCTCCTCTGGCCAAATGTCGCCTATTTGTACATAAAACTGTACGCGACACAAGGCATCGGGAAGGGCTTCACAGACCTAGGACCAACAGGGGTGGCCCCAGTGCTGTCACCCATCCCCTGCCCACCTTTGGTTTCACCTCTCGAGTGCCCAGGTGGTGACAGACTCAGCGCCCCGACCCCAACCAGGGGGCTAGGGGCTCTGCCTTTGCCTGTGGGAAGGGCTCCTCCTCTGTGCTTCTCAGCCCTCCCAGCTATCTGGGCCACTCCCTTCCTTCTGGCTTCTCCATTGTGCAAAATGCTCCTCTTCCCTTCCACTCGGTGCTCAGGGGTCTCCAAGACCAGGGTAGGGTGCCCAGGCCACCAGAGGCTTCCGGGGGGAGTCTACTGATCCCAGGAATGCCTCCTGTCTGGACCACCCTCTCCACCAAGCAAATGGGCCTCATACAATCTTATTGCCAGAATCCTGACCACCAGGACCCAGGACAGCCCTCGAGACCACTGCCCCACCAGCTGGGCACCTCATGTTACCAGCTCCACCACTATTGCACCTGCCCCGTATGTGCAGGGGGAAGAGGCTGTCTCTTTAACAAGCCCCAGCCCACTTCCTGGGCCTCCCCCAGGGAAAGGAGCCTTTGGCCAACCCCTAGACCTGGTTGCTGCCACCCCAGCCCACTCTACCCCCTGCCCTCTGTAGAAGGGCTGTGTATGCTGGGGCCACCAGCCTAACAATGCTCTCCTTCCTAGCACTGTTACCCCAAGTTAGGGGCAAAGAGCAGAGAATAGGGTGATTCTTCAGCACCCTGGCTTTTCCGGGGTGGAGGTGGGGTCTCTGGGGTTACAGGAGTCAAGACCCCAGTAGCACAGCTCCCAAAGGCACCAGACTACCCAGCAGCCTGTACCCACCTCTCCCACCCTTGGGCCAACCCCCAAGCTTAGACTAAGTCCAGCAAGGGCCATACCCTGAGTCTCCAGCCTCCCAGCCTGGGCCCCTGGGGAGCTGGAGAGGTATGGGCCAAGGCAGTGGGGGTTTCTGGAAGTAAGAGGGACTGAAGCTTTGAGATGGCCACAGTGGGAGATGGGGGCTCTGCAGGATGCCCCTCACACCCTGGCCCCCTGAGGTGAAGAAAGGAATCCCACCTCATCATGGCTGACTGGGCTTCTCTGCCCCCAATCTCCCCACCCCCTCCCCCACGGGACCCCTGACCGTGGCAGAGGGAAGCCCAACTGGAAGAAGGGGGCCTGGAGCCCAGGGTGCCCTGAGGCAGCCCTTCCCACCCCCTGAGATCAAGGCAATGGTGGTTTTACAGGCTGACGGGTCAGTCATGGCAGGGGCTGGGGGGTGGGGGGCAAGGAGGGGGCAGGGGGCAGGTCCCCCCTATTGGGGGCAGCAACCAGCCACCCCCTGAGCAAACCTTCCTGCTCCCAACTCACCCAACCAGGCCAGAGGCACAGTCATCCCACCCCTGTCCAGCTGTCCCCCACAGCCTTAGGGCCCCTCTGTGATGCTCATCTGGATGTGGGGGGGCCAGCCTGAGCGGGGATCCCCCCCAGGGCACAGCACAACAGTTCCAAAAAAATAGAGATTTGTATTTTTAAAAAAAATTAAATAAAAGCCCAGCTCTGCTGATAGGCAAATGTTACCCCCCTTCCCCACCCCCACCCACCCGTTGTTTCCCTGGCCTGCACCCCCATCCCGCCATGGCCCCAGGGGTATTTACAACATGGAACAATAGAGGCCCAGGGTGGGGGGCACTGCGGCAGGGAAGAGGGGGCACAGGGCAGGTCCCCCCCCGAGGGGTCCCCCAAGACAACACAACATCAACAAGAAAAGTTGCAAATCAGGCAGAAATGGGGACATCATTCCAAGGTCCTTATATACAGACACTGCATGACCAGCAGGGAAGGGGGCCTAGATGGGACCGGCATGGGCATATGGCAGGCAGGTGGGCCAGCCCAGGAGCAGTACGGAAAGACAAGGCCTCCGCCCCACTCCCACCCCCATCCCCACCCCACCTTTGGTAACAAAAGCCCTTCAGGAAGTCCCTGGTGGTCAAGAGTTTCCTCTGGGAGTTCCCAGGGAGAGGGGCTCCCCAGTTCAGCCCTGCTTCAGGACTGGAATGGGGGCATCCTATCCCCGCCCTGGTCGGCCATGCGGGAAACAATGAGTTAAAAGTGTGCTGCCCACCCTTGACTCCACCATCTGCCCAAAGCGAGGGGGTGCTCCCTGGAAGTCGAGGGGAGGGAGCCTAGTCATTGTAGAGGAGCCCTCTTGGGCATCAGCTTGGGGGAGCCCCATAAAGGGGAAGAAAGGGCTCCTGGGAGCTGAGGGATGAAGTGAGGGGAGAGGACCTGGACCCTGCATGGGTGAAGGGCCAGCATGGTCACAAGGCCAGTACTACCCCCCACTCAGGGCCCTGGCCAGGAAATCCACACTGGAGGGATCAGGAATGGGGGCCCTGGAATGGGCCCATCTGGGAGCTGGCCAGCGGCTGGGGGCAGGGGAGGCCGCTGGCCAGAAGGGGGCTCACAGGTAGATCTCACGCTTGGCCGTCTGGGCAGATGCCGGTGTGGCTGTGGTTGGGAAGTCCGAGGTCTGGGTCAGGGGGATTTCCTCCAAGGTGGCCGAGTCCTTGCAGGAATCATGGCTACTGTGGGAGAAGGCACTGTAGGAGGGCAGGAGGCGCACGGGGGCCGTTTTGGTGTTCCGGTCTTCTGGGGGGCTGGGGCTGCCGGTGCCCGCAGGCTCCTGCCCTCCTCGGTCCTGGTAAGGCACGAAGGTGGAGAGTTTGAGGGCGCTGCTCTTGGTCCGGCGGCTGGGAGACGACTGGCCAGGCATCCAGCATGTGTCGGAGTGACCAAACTCACTGCACTCCTGGGTACATGTGCCCGTCATGGCGACATCAGGCAAAGGGCGCAAGTCTGCAGAAGAGAGCGAGGAGGACAGTCATCAGGCAGGGCAGCCTCCTGAAGCTGAGCTCCATGGCCTCCCACTGGCGCCTACACCCGACCTCAGAACAGGGGTGTGCGCCCCTCCCTGCCCACTGAGCTCACAGGCACACACAACCTCCCACCATCCACCGCAGGCTCCCTCTCACACGCACGCACGCACACACACTCTATCCTTAAATAGACACATTCCTTCCATTCTCACCCACCGAGTCTGCCCTGAGACAGGTGCACAAACACACAACTCATCTTTGCACTCCATCATCTATCTCCAGACAGGCTCAAACATGCAAATCCACCCTCAGATAGGGATGAGGAAACCCCCATCCTCATTTAAGGACACAATCTCTCTCTTTCTCATACACACACACACCCCTATCCTCAGATAGGTGTGGACACACAAATCTACACTGGGCATCTCTATCCTCAAAGGTGGGCACATACTTTCTTCTGAACCCCCTCACGCCCACCATGCTCCCAGCTGTCCTGGAACCCCCCCACCCCAGCACAGTGATGCCCTGCTTTAAAGCCAGAAAAGGGGACAAGCTCTATGTGGGGAGTTCACATAGAAGTGCACACTCACACACCCACAAGCACACTCATGCAGCCCCTCCCCGCCTCACTCTGGCCCCCTACACCAACCACCGCCCCTGGCCTTGCCCCGGCTCCCTGCCCAGAACACCCACGGGAACAGGAGTTGGCTGCCTGACATCAGCAGTAGCCGGTGTGGTTGCTGGGCAGCGGGGGGTCTCCATGGGAACGGCTGGGCCGTGAGCACTTCCTGTCACAGTTGCCCCTGTTCCGCCCTCGCTCAGGGACAGTACCAGGCGGTGACCACCCCTCAGGGATGTGACTGAGCAGCACTGCCTGGGGCGGGGGCTCCCCTGGCACCACCCTCCCTGCCCTTGGCCTCTTGCCAGTGCAAGGTGAGGAGGGGACAGTTCTGTTATTAACCTTCAAAGTGCCAAGGCTCTTCAGCTCAGGGCAGAGTTGGGGGACCCAACGTGGCATGGAGCAGAGCATGGGCACTGGGTGGGCGGGGCTGGGTGCTGGGCCAAGTCCCACAGACCCCAGACCCCAGAGCAGCTCCCACATACCTGGCACTCCACCTCAGGGCCTGCTCCGGCTAGCCGGCTCTGCGCGGGCACAAAAAGGACGAGACTGGCGTGAGATCGCGCATGGAGGGGCAGGGCGGGGGGCGGAGGGCACTCTGAGACCTAGAGCCTGGGAGGTCTGACGAGGGCCCTGTGCCTGAGGAGTGGGGAGTGGAACTTTTCATCTCTTTTGGGGGTGGGGGAGTTTGGACTGAGGGAGGGGGCAAGACCCCAGGACAGCTCCAAGCTGGAGAGTCTTTCCCCCCAAGGGAAAGCTTATTCAGTTTCCCCCTCCACAGGCCACCATGGATGCCTTCACACACACACATGCACACGCATCACACACACACACAAACTGACAGCACACCCACCATCCACTCCCACGCCGAGCTCTGCTCCAGCCCAGATGTCCCTTCCGCCATCACCCTCCAAACCCTCCCAAAAAGCCTTTCCCCTCCCCAGACCTGCCCACTCCACTTCCTCAGCCAAACCCTCTCCTGCTCCTTCCTGCAAGGGATCATCACACCCTTCTCTGAGCTGCTCATAGCATCCAGGGTCCTTCCCTTTTCTCAAGGCCCTCTGATCCCGTGAAGGGACCCACATTACCTCAAGGTTCCCTCACCACTACTTGAGCCCCCTGGCCACCAGTCTCGGGGCCCTGCGCCCAGGGAGTGCGTGATGTAGTGCTGGATGCAAGGGCTTTGCAGTCTGAGAAGCCCAGAGTTGACTCCCTCCCAGCTCTGTCCCTTCCTATGCATGACTTTGGGCAAGTGACTCAACCTCTCTGAGCCTCAGTTTCCTCCACCATAAAATGGGCACAATAAAGTTCTCAGATCAGAGAGTGGTTATGAGGATTAGATCAATATATACCTGAAAGCACTCAGCACATGATTACTGCTGAATGCACACCCAAAGTGCATCACATGGAGGGGATTTCTAAGGTCTCGTTACCACTCCCGGGCTTTACTCCTTCCCTGGGTGCCCCGACAGTGCTGACGCCCCTCACCATTCTCAGGGTGCTCCATCTCTCCGATGCTGCCGTCAGGGGTGGTGCGCTCATAGTGATCCTCAGGCAGAGCCAGGGGCCCGAGTCGGGGCCCCGAGGATGACTTGCTGGACGGCGTCTCAGACTCCTCCAGACCACTGTCGTAGTAACTGTGCTGGGACGGGTCCTGCAGCTCCTGGGCCTGGCTGGTGGCGGAGAAGGTGACGCGGCGGTGAGGTAACTGCAGGGAGACAGAGTGTCAGTGCCAGCTGGCCAGCCTGCCCCACAAGGCCACCACCACTCCAGGCCCCAGCCAGAGCCTCCAGCCCCCAGGCCTCAGCAGCAACCAAGAGGCCTAGCCCCCTGGCACAGCAGAGCCCCCCCAGAAAGCACAGACCCCAACAGAGGACTGCCCCTAAATACTAGCACAGCTCCCAATACAGCCATGACTGCACAGTGAAAGTCCCAACATAGCACAGGCCCCAGTGTTGTTAGAGCCCCCAGGCCACCACAGTAAGCCTAATCCAGTACAACCACCTATACAGCACAGCTTCCCAAGACTGGCAGAGCCTCCTTTTAATTCCAGAACAGCCAACACCAGAATAGCACAATGTCAGCCAACTCCCCTACTTCCAGCACAGCCTCTAAATACCAGCAAGCCTCCAGTTTCTAGAACAGCTCCCTAAAAGCCATATAGACTCCTAATTCCAAAATAACTCACCAATACCCGAACAGTCCCCTAATTTCCAAACAGCACCCCCTAAACTCCAGCTCCTCACCTGTCTCATTGCTTGTAACTTCCCAATGCCTCCAACCAAATGAGATGCCAACCTCTTTCTGATCCTCTGTTCCTCACCCCTGGTTTGTAATGCTGTAGGCAGCCTCAGGACTCCCTGCTGAGTCCCCTCCCACTCAGCCCGCCTGTCCCTACTTCCTTCTCCAGAGAGACCTGGGAGTGGAAAAAGATGGGAGGGAAGAAGGAAAGGGAGCCTGATAACAAACCAGGGCACCTTGGGGTGGGGAGGCAGAACAATGGAAACCCCTGTCCTCCAGATCAGGAAATAGTATAAACTGTAGAAGGCAGGGTCCAGGAGGACCTGGGCAGAGGGGGAGGGGCCTGGCTTCCATCCTTCCTGGCCTATAATGGAGACTCCTTCTAGGAAATAGGAAGGAAATTTTGGGAGGGGCTGCCGGCTTGGTGGAGCCAGGATTTAGAAGCTTAGATGGAGGCTGCGGTGGGAGGAGTGGACCTGTGACTGCTTCCAGCAGTCTGCTGCTCCCAGCCAGCAGCCCCACGAGCCTGAAACGGGTTAACGATCATCCCAGGAACCTGGCAACCTCAGCTTGGCATTTGGCACAAAGAGCCAGCCACCCAAATACCCACCTGGGACTGCCACTGGTTTTCCTGCCAACCAGAAATGAGGAGTTGTGGAGGGCGCAGACCGAGGGCCCCTGGAGGCCAGGGTGGGAGCAGCCCAGGCCCAGGGCCCTGCTGGTGAGTCTCCAGGCTCCCTCCAATCCTTTAAGACTGCCGGTGCTGTCTTTACTCTAAAACCCTCAACAGCAGGTTATCAAGATGGCTAGAGGAGGGAGTCCCAGGTTCGCAGACCCACCCTCCTGGTAACCCCACACAATCTCCATCCTACTGAAGGCAGCTGGAGTGGGGGAGGCTGTCAGGACAAGGAGCTATGGAGCTGATGGGAAGACAGCCCAGAAGTGCCTTCCCACCTTGGCTACCCCTATCTTCAGGAATAGGCAACCCTTCTTGGGATACATCTTGGGATCCAAAACACTGAGGGGTCTAGGTCATGACAGACACGGTCCCCAAAATTGACCTGGACATTTGGGGCAGGGAGGTTAGAAAGGATCATCATCCACCTGGCGTTGGAGTGAACAGGCTCCAGGAGGGGTCTGGGGGGCACAGGGCAGTCTGGTGATCGGGTGGTTCTCTTTGCAGTTTTCTTTCAAGACATTAGCCAGCGGCCCTCCCTCCCTGCAGAACCCACATCCGGTAATCGAAGGCTTCAGTCCTGCCTCCTAGGCATGTCACTTGGTCCCTTGTCTTATGATTCTTTTCTGCAAAGTGGAGGGTTGGTGATACTTAACACTAAAAGTTCCCTATAATTCTATGACTATTAAATCTTAGAAAGCCCAGATTCAAAAATGTCTCTCAAACTCTAGTCCTGAAGTTCTAGATACTTGATGGATATTTACAATTGGCTGTCCCTATTGGCCTTTCAGATTCAACATGTTTGAAACAAATTCTTTTTCTTCCATCAGCTTCTGCATGGGCAATGATCTCATCACTATCCCCTTGACATTCATCAGAAGGATGATGTCTGCCTGGGTATCCTGGTAGCTCTCCCCTCATTCCTCATCCCTACCCCTTATCCCATTATCCCTTGAGCCCTGTGGGTCTTTTCTCCCCAGGTTCAGCCAAATCCATCCATCCATCATGTCCATTGCCACCATCTTCGTCCAGACCTTAGAGTTTCAACTCTGTACCTTCACCTCTATCCCCATTAACTCCACCATACAGTCCAGTGAACTTTCTAAAACTCAGTTCATCCAAAGCTCATGAGCTTTCAGGGGCTCCTATTTCCTCATAAGGAACTTTTTGCAAGGCATTTGTCACCTACACCCTACAGTTCTTCCAGTCTCATCTCTCAGCTCTCTCCTGTACTCTCCACTCTAACAAGAATACTCCTCTTTCTGCCCTCTCCCTGCCTCCAATGTGGTCATGCTCACTTCTGCCTCAGGAGTTGGTTCACATGGTGAACTTCCTGCCCAACTCCTGCTTATCATTGAAGAGTTGGTTCAAGTTTCACATTCTCCTCCCAGGAGCTCACTCTCATGGCCTGCCTTAAGTTTTCCCATACTATGCTCCTCAAAGAAGGGGAGGGGCACTATGGTCAAATAAATTTGGAAAATCCAGAGTTATACAACATTTAACAGGGTCTCCCTTTCTTGTAGGCTTTGCAGAGCCTTTTAATAGGCTGATGTGACAGTGGATCTCCTACTAAGACTAACTTCGTCATGGAACCCCTTTTTTATAGCATAATGGCTAACAGCAGACTCTGGAAATCAGATTTCCTGATGCTTTGTGTTTGAATTCTGACTCCATCGCTGACTAGTTTTCACTTCTGTAAAATGAGCATCATAATGACCTATGTCACATAGAGTTATGAGCATTGAGTGAGCTAATTCATATAAAGTGCTTAACATGGTACATTGTACCTAGTAAGGACTCAAAAAAATGGCAGCATGTACTGTAGTAGCAGAAGTAGTAATGGAACAAGTTGGAAAAAGCTTTACTCTGACACTTCTCGCTTGACACTTAGGACTCTCAATTGCCTCATCTTTTCACTTGTATGTCTTATACATACATGACCATTTTTCCTCAAGGTCTAGTACCATGCTGAGAACACAGTAGGAACTCGGCCTATGTGTTTCGATGATGACAATGGTGTTGTGGCTTGGTTGTATCTGAATATTGGAAGAAGGTATTCAGTGTGGCTCCATGGAAGGGTTGGATTGGAGCCAAGTAAGGGATAATCCCTCAGACCTTGGGAAAAAAGAGATGAAGGAGCTAAAGGAATAGAATAGTCGGCACCAGTGAGGATAGGAACAAAAGAGAAAGAATGGTTGGTCAGGAGTTGCTGGAGGTCACCTTAGAGATGCTTATTTGTCTGGGAGAAATGAGATGAAACTAGATTTCACTTCCCCATGCCCCCACTCCTCCAAAGCCCCCAGGAATTTTTACTTTGGGGGTACCCCCAGGGCACTGGGGAGTTTGTGGATGGAATCAGAGTAGAGAGCTGGCGCCTTAGACCTCTTGGGAGTGTCTCAAGCCTCTTCAGTCGCCATGGAGACGGGTTGCCTCTGGCCTCAGAGACTCCCCCAGGACCTAAGGCCTCTCACCCAGACTTTAGCCCCCCTCCGCCTCAGGCACAGTCAGAGAGATAGGACAGACCCAGGAGAGCAAGAAGTGAGAGATGGAGAGAGAGAGAGTGAGTGAGAGCCAGCAGACCAGGGTGGCCAGAGCAAGGAGCTGAAGGAAGGGAAGGGAGGGAGCAGGACTAGGGTGCCTCACCCCAGTCACCCTAAGAGTGGGGATGCAGAGCAGGTCAATCCAAAGAACTTGAGGATTCCCTCCCTTCTCCTTGGGCCCTCCCTTCCGCAGCCCAGGCTGGTGATCATGGTGGGGAGACACAGGGTAGAGCCGGCTAATTGCTAGGCTTTGAGTGGTGTTGGGATGAAGAGGCTGGGGAAGGGACTTGGGAAGATCCTGCCCTGAGGGAAGGTGGCTGGTATAATTAAGAGGTTCTCTGCCTACACCTGAGGCAGGCAGGCTGCATTCCAGCCCTACAGGTGCTCTGGTCTGAGCTCTGTCAGGGGCTGCTCAATGCGGGCAGATGGGAAAGGGCAAGTCTCAGCCAGTGAAGAAAGGGTAGGACTTGGATGCACCCCCACCTGCCCTCTCTTGGTGAAGGGTGTCATTCCTAGACAGAAGGCCTCACAAACATGGGGTGAGGGGACACGTTGCCAGACACCTCCATTTGAAGGCTGCTCAGAAGGGCACTTTTCTGTGACATGGACATGGACATGGACCTGGGGGTGGATGGGGAGATGGTAAATTAAGATAGAGTTGGGGTAGCGGGGCAGGTCTAGGATGTGGGAAGGGGCAAAGAGAAGGGATGGGGAAACTGAGTCAGAACCTAAGGACAAAGGGCTATTTCCAGTCTCTCTCGCTCCTTCTCTCAGTTCCAGGAAAATAAGAAACCAAAACTCCAAAAATAGAGAACTTTATTGTCAGGGATAAGTGTTTGGGACTGGGGAAGGGGAACTGGGACCCAGCCCCAGGAGCCTGGGGTGGGGAAGAGGGTGACACACAGAAGGCACAAATGGGGAGGCCCCCCTCCCTGACTGAGTCCCCACTCAGTTACCACCAGGACCCCAGGTCCCCGTTTCCCCTATAGAGAAGCACCCATGGCTGGTCTCCGATAGAGGCCCAGGTTGGAGTAGATTTCTTCTCAACTTCCTTCCCCCCTTCTGCCTCCAAACCCTTCTGCTCACCTGTCCATCGGCTCCCACCTGCAAGACCCAGCAACTGGCCCAGTGTCCCGGGATTTAATAAGTCACAGGCCTCTCTCTCCCAGTGGGGAGGGGGCAGGGAGGAGACCACAGAGCACACCCTTCCTCAATTTTCCCTCAGTCTGAGTGAGGCAGCAGGGTTATTACCAAGGCATCAGCATCCCCAGACCTTTGGTCCCACCTCCCACCCCTGGCTTCGGCTGGCCCCCCATGGATTGGTGAGCATGCAGGCCCGAAACACCTGCTCTGTCACTCCCACACCTCGGTCCAGATGGCCCCATGGTAGGGGTGGGGCAGGGGCCGGGGTGTGCTGAGCCGCAAGGGCTGGCCTACCTGCTTGCTGGGGTATTTGGGGGGGTTGGTGCGGTAGCTGTAGTCGGAGTACTGCTCAGAGCCCGTGGACGTGGTGTCCCCGGTGCCCACGAATGTGTTTGCAGGCGGCAGGTCCTGCACCACCTGGTGCTTCTTGGAGGCCGAGGGTGACTGGGGCTGCAGCTGGATGGAAGGCAGTGGGGAGTTAGAGCGGTAGTGGCGGCCTAGGTCAGGGCTGCCTGGTGGGTAGTTGAGGGGCAGGTGGATGCGGGGGCTGTCCCCCGGGGCATCACTCATCAGGTTGAACTTGAGGGACTTCTGCAGCCCGGCCTCGTCCTCATCCTCCACTGGCTTCACGGGCTTCGGGGACTTGCTCTTCTTGCCCTTGCCTTTGTTTCCCTTGGAGGCTTTGCTGCTGGGCTTGGGGGCATACAGGTCCTTGGTCTCCTTCTTCCCAGCCTGGTAGCCACTCTTGGCCTCCCGCTGCCGGCAATAGCGCACAAGCACTGCCAGGGCAATGAGCAAGGCCACAGCCACCACACCAGCCACCACACCAAAGAGGATGTTGCCACGCTGCTTGGAGCGCTCGTATTCTGGATCCCCAGCAATGTCGATGTCCAGTGGTGTATCCAGGCTGTGGCCCAGCAGGGTCTCCAGCAGTGTGCGGTTGGCCAGGGTCTCGTTGACATAAAGGTGGACCAAGGCCGTGCCATAGCGTGGAGGCTTGCCACGGTCACTGACCTTCACCACTAGGCGATGCAGCCCATGGTGGCGCCGCTCAATCTCCTTCTCCAGGGTGATGGCACCTGAATGTGACCCAATCTGGAAGAGTCCATAAGGGTTGCCACCAGCGATGCTGTAGGTCAGCTCAGCATTGACACCAGAGTCAATGTCCTCAGCTGTCACTTGGCTGACTGTCTCACCAAGACGTGTCTGGGGGGTCAGCAGACGGTGGGAGGTGTTGGAAGGGGCGGTGATGAAGGGCGCATTGTCATTCTCATCCAGCACATTGATGGTGACGCCAACGTAAGCTGAGCGAGGTGGGACACCACCATCCACCGCCTTCAGCTGGAAGGTATAGGTGCTTTGCTGCTCCCGATCGAAGCTCAGGCTAGAGAGGATGGTTCCTGTGCCATTCTGGATAACAAAGTCACCGTTATCCTGCTCCACTGTGAGCTGCACCCGGGCATTCTCCCCCTTGTCCCCATCAATGACAGTCACCATGCCCACTGGACTCAGCGCTGGCATGTTCTCCATCACTGAGAAGTTGTAGCCACTCAGCATAAATTTGGGGTCATTGTCATTGCAGTCCAGCACATTGACGAGGACTGTGGCTGTACCCTGAAGGCTGGGGCTGCCCCGGTCGGCTGCCACCACCTTCAATTCGTAGCTGTCCCGCTGTTCCCGATCAAGGGATGTCTTCACCCGGATCTCTCCAGTCTCAGGTGAGATGGTGAAGAGACCCTTGGCAGCCGGCTCAGGCTCCAGAGAGTAAACCAGCTCAGCATTGGAGCCCGAGTCGGCATCACTGGCAGTGACCTCAGCGACCACTTCACCTGGCTTATTGTTTTCCGGGAAGGCAACCTCAGTGATGCTCTGGGTGAAGACAGGTGCGTTGTCATTGACGTCCACCACCTGCACCTTGAGGGAGTTGGTGCTAGAGAGTGGGGGATTGCCGGAGTCCACGGCCACAATCTCGATGGTGTAGTCTTTGACCTTCTCATAGTCAAGTGGGGTGGTGGTCTGCAGGAAGTACTTTTTCTTGCTGTCACTTCCCGTCTCACTGGCCTGGCGTAGCTGGAAGGGCACATCCCCTGCCACCACACAGGTGACAGCTGCATTCTCTCCCTCATCTCGGTCAGATACCTGCACCAGGGCCACAGCTGTCTCCTCTGCCACGTCCTCTGATATGTTAGCCATCCCGTCTTGGTGGGTCACCAACCCGATGCCCCGGATCTCAATGGTGGGGGCGTTGTCATTCATGTCCTTCACAGTCACCACCACCTGGGCACGGGCACTCTTGGGGTTGGTGCCTCGGTCCTTGGCAAGCACTGAGAAACGCAGGGTACTTAGGTCTTCACGGTCCACAGGGCCCTGCACAGTGATAAGTCCAGTGTTCCTGTCCAGTCGCAGAAGACGCCTCACAACTTCAGGTGCCTGGTGGAATGTGTAGTCGATCTCTGCATTGGCACCTTGGTCCGAGTCATTGGCCTTCACCTATAGGGCAGGGGGCAAACAGGGATGGGTTAGTCCGGGGATAGCAAATTAAGAGATGCAGTGCTGCCTTTCCAATGAGCATGGCAGACATGACAAATCTAACGTGGCACCCTTTCCAAAAGCAACACAGGTACTGCTCTTTATCCAGTCCTGACACTGTGGCAGACATTACCGATCTATTTCCCTGAAGAGCACAGATGCAGCCTGCAAACCCTCAGCAGGGCTACAAGCAGCTACTAGAGATGGGACAGAGCTGAATTAAACTCTACTTATTATTCTTGTACTAGTCCGCCCAAATATGCAGATGAGAATCCAACTAGCAACTAGGGCAGTCCTTCCACCCAAGTGAACTGACCTTCAACCCTTCTGAAGAGCTGGAAAGGTGTGTGTGGTAGAGACGGTGTGTATGCATGACATATGTGGATAATATGCATGCATGCACATACATGTGTATGATTGTGTGAGCCTGTGATTATGTGAGAAGGTGTATGTGTTTGTGCATGTGTGTGCTTGCACACGAGGGGAGACCTACATGCCCACCTGGGGGCCACAGGTGAGGGGTTTTCTTTTGAAAGCAGCCAGGTAGGGATGTGGGTCAGAGGGAACCCGCCAGGCCACTGCTCTGTCAAACCGGGGAAACCTGTTTCAGCAGCTTCTTCCCCTCCTGGCTGGGCTGGCGCTGGCTAGGCAACAACTTGAGGAATCTGGCCAAGCCTGTGGCCAGGAGGGAGGGGCTGGTGTAGGCCACAGAGCCTGCTGGCAGCGGGCTGGGCTCCCAGCATCAAACAATGAACTATCTGTCCCTTTGCAGTGGGCACGCCCTCCCACGCCAATGCCGACGCACACTCGGCCCAACTCTGTACAAACATGGGCGGCAACAGAGCAACAAGAACCAGGTGGGAATGGCCATGAGGTACCACTGGTCAGGGAGAAACATGAGCATTGGAGTGACGTCACAGCCAGACAGAATGTGGGGGGGGGCATAGAGGGAGGAGGATAAGACAGGCATAACTTGGCAGAGTCTCAGGGGAGCAAAGCAGGAGAGTCCTGGGTTCAAATCCCAGCTCCACCACTTCCCAACTAACTATGTGACCTCGGGCCAAGTATTTAACCTCCCTAAGCCTCAGTCTACAAATGTGTAAAAAGGGGATAATAAGAGAACCTATTTCACAAAGTTGTGATGAGGATAAATGGGATAATACGTGTAAAAGTGCCTAACACTGCCTGGCACATGGCAAGTGCTCCCTAAATAGCATTTACCCCTCTTTTTGTTCATCCATCCTATCTGTCCATCCCTGAAAATCAGTGCTGGGCACCACACCTAGTGGGCCCTCCAACCACTGCTAGTCTCCTCTCCTTCCTGCCAGGACGTTTTCGACAGTGGAGACACCTGGGCAGGGGTTCCCAGCTACCCTGGGCTCTTTGGTTCTCCACTTCAGGAACCAAACTCTAACGTTTCTCCTCGCCTCCACCCCCACCCTCAGTCTATCTATCTGTCACTGACTTTTTCATTACAATTCCCACCATCTCCTTGTCTCTAGATTGGTCACTCAGCTTTTCATCTGCCTCTTATGCCATCTTACCTCCCTCTGTCTCTGTCTATGACTTGACTTCTGTCTCTGCCTCTCTCTCATTCTTGCTCAGTTCTTTCTGCCTCTTTTCCACTGCTGGTTCTCTCCCATCCTCTCTTTTCTGCCCTGTCTGCCTCATCTCTGCCCCACTCTCCTGCTTCATCCCACTGGGAGGTGTAGCCCTTACACACATAGGCTCTGAAGCCAGACTGTTGAATGTGGCCAAGGTGGAATCTGAACATATCAGCTGGGTGCTATCAGGCAAGTTTCCTAATCTCTATGGGCTCAGTTTCCCATCTGTAAAATGGGGATAATGCTCACCTTGTGCTGTGGGGATTAAATGATATAATACACATTATGTATTTAGATCAGTGCTTGGCACCTAGGCTATTATTATTTGCCTTCCTCGACTGTCTGTCTCCCTTTTCTTTCTCAGTCTCTCTTCTACAGGTTCCAGTCCACCAGCCTCTAAAAAAAAGGTGAAACTCCTCCCCACGCCTGCTTCAGTTTTGAGGATGTAGGACAAAGGATTTCCCAGGATGGGTAACGGCGTGTGGGGCAGGCTGAGCCCTCCTCAGCTCCCTCACATCAAAGACAGCCAGCTTCAGCCCATGGGGAAGGAGAAAGGAGCTGGGGCTGGCAGGGGGCCAGGGCCCAGATGACAGCGGGAGATACACCCACCCATCTGCAAGGATGCTCACTCTCTTTGCTCCCTCGCAGGCCCTGGCCCCACCAGGCGGCCCAGCCCCTGGGGCAGTTCCCATGGAGAGGGGTGCTGAGAACTTCAGCAGAAGCAACCAACCCCCCCATGCCAAGCACCCCACACCCATGGGCGTCCCGCATCTAGGGGAGGAAGTAGGTGTACAGACATCTGAATACAGTCTTCTAGAACTCTGAGGACTCACTTGGCTAAAATGGTCTCATTTGACTTTGTCGGGGTCGGGGGGGCAAAGTAAGGCTCTGTCCTCCAGCTTCAGGAAAATCTCATCTGGCCAAAGTGCCCCTGGTTGGGAAGATATTCTCATCTCTGGAGAGATTCTACTGGGACAAAAGGTGATTCCCTTGTTCCAGTTTGGCTCACTTGGCTCAGGAGGAGGGTATTTATTTGATTTGGGAGGGGGTTTTACCACTCAGAGGTTTCTCCAACTTGAGTCTGACTTGGGGATGGGGGGATTACTGTTCATATGCTATGTCACTGTCACCTAAGTAGCTTGATAGAGGGAAATAGTATCACCTGCTGGGGTGGGCTGGGGCTGGGGAGAAGAGGTCTTACTATAGGATCCTGGCAATTTCCCCTCTAAGTGAAGGGAACTCTCACCAGGTTGGGTGGGCTCCCATTTCTAAAGGCGGGTCACCCTGACACTTAGATGGAGGGGCCTCTCACCTGGATGACTGAGTGGCCTATGGGGCTGTTCTCAGACAGCTCAGCCTCATAGGAGGGCCGCTCGAACTTGGGGGCATTGTCATTGGTGTCAAGCACGGTGACTCGCAGCAGGGCACTGCTGGCACGTGGGGGGCTGCCACCATCCTGCACCTTGATGGTGAGGTCATAGGAGTCCCAGCGCTCCCGGTCCAGATTGCCCATCACGATGAGCTGTGGCTGCTTCCCCTCCTGGTCCTCCGCTACCTGCAGCCCAAATAGCTCCTGGGCCTCAGGCCCGGCCTGCAGCTCATAGGTTGCCACACCGTTGGGGCCAGCATCACGGTCCGAAGCCACTGGGATGGAGAAGAGTGAGCCGATGTTGGTGTTCTCGGGGATAGGCAGCGTGATGACTGGAGAGGCGAAGTTGGGTGTGTTGTCATTGATGTCCTGTACCTCTATCTGGCCCTCCAGCAGCCGGGGACTGCCATTCTGCACGAGGTCTGTGATAGACACCTCAAACTCCAGGATGCAGGGCTCACCAGGGAGCTGGTTCTGGCACTCGCGGAGCCCCTCGCGGTCGATAGAGGTCTCGGTGGTGAAGATGTCACCGGTCTTGCCATCTACCCGCAAGTATGGGGCGCCTACCTCTAGTTTGTACAGGTGGCCCACATCTGGAAAACCGTAGTCAGCTGCAAGGCTCCCAATGAGGGTGTTGGGCGGCTGTTCCTCCGGCACCTTGTACACCACCCTAGTGGCGTGGCCTGGGGATGGAGCCAGCAGGAGCAGCAGTGCCAGCAGCAAGCAAGGGGGCAGTAGCAACCGTTGCCCCCTAGGGCCTGGGCTGGGCCTCAGGGGCCCCATCCTGGCAGGCTCCAGAATCAGAAGGGCTGCAAAGGGAAGAGGCAAAATAGGCGGTCAGCTAAGAGGAGGAACCTGGCCCTGAGAGCTGCTCAGAGCCAGCACCCACTCTCCCTCCCCCACCTACACACTACTCTCCCACCAGGAGAGCTCAGCCCTAGCATAGAACCCTGATTCCAGAATCCAGAACCCCGAGTCTCACCCTTAGCTGGTGTAGAAGCAGTGTCTGTCCCAGCTGGAGGAGCCGGTAAGGGGCTGGAGCAGGTCTAGAGCAGCACCCGCCCATGGAACGCCCTGACCCACTGACACTCCCTCCTTCCCTCCCTGCTCTCTCCGCTGTGCTTTGCCCAACACCTCCTTCTCACCAGCATCCTGCCTTAGTCACCCATGGTAATTACCCTGATACTGAGATAGGGAGACACAGCAAGTGGAAGGGTGAGGCCTCGAGCCCCTCCACAAACACGGTAGGAAAGACATTTTACACCCCTTACACTCCCCAGATCCCAGATCATTACTGCCCACATTGAGGGCCACTCAGGTTGGCTGGAGAGATAGGGGATGACGTCTCGTTTCTCTCTGTTCTGAGATGCCAAGTCAGTGTATGCATATGAAGTATGACATCTCAAATCCCTCTTTTCTGACAATAATCCCTGATAGTGCCCAGTGTCCCCCACCTCTATGAAAGGCCAGCTTGAACTGGGCAGCAATCAAGGCTTGAAAATGGTTAGGGTTGAGGAATAGGTCTTAGCCCTCTCCAACCTCCCCAGACACACATGCCCCTGAGCCTGCACCCATGTGTACACATACAGTTACCAGGGCTCCGCTCCCCTCCCTCTCCTGCTTCCACTCGGGGGAGTGGGGACCCAGCAGGTGTGTGGAAGAAGAGAGTAGAGGTCAATATCGGGGTCAGGACTGACTAGCTCTGGAATTGGCATGGGGAGCTGCCCTGGCCTGTCCTTAGCAACAGGGAGCCCAGCAGGTCTAACTGGGACAGAGCTGCCAATGACACCACCAGCCTTTCCCTGACCACTCCCCCTCACCCCTGCTCACAGGCTCTCGATGAGCATCTGACTCCTATTTGACCCCAACCCCACAAACATCCGGCCCCTATTTCACACCCAGCTCCTTGCCCCCTTAACCAGTGCAGTCCTCCCATCTCATACCTGCCTCTCCCTGCCACCCCCAAATCCTTCCAATTAGAGCCCTGTATGCTCTAGCCAACCACAAGCTGTGCCCTCCCCACCACAATAACCCATTTCTTCTGCCCATCTCCCCCAGCTGTGAGGCTGTGTATCTGCAGACCCCAGCCAGACCTGCGAGCTACCATCCCAGTCTTGACTCCCTTCTCCTCTCCAACAAAACCATGGCAGCATCTCTATTCAAATCTGGAGTCTTTGGCCCAGCATTTTCAGCAGAGGGCTCAGGCTCAATCTCCTCTCCCCACCTCCCCACTTGCACCTGGCATACCTGCCCCATGCCTGGAAATTCCACCCCAGGCCCTGTCACGGACCACACCCACCCCATGGATGGCAGGCTCTGGTCCCCCAGGAAGCCTTCCCAGGCCCCTCCAGCCCACAGGGACCTCTTCTTCCTCCAACTCAAAGCCACTTATTGTCTGCCCTAATCCTGCAGCAATGAATCACTGTGCTGCCCAGGACACCGCCCGCCTGTGTTGTTCAATAGGCACTGTGCACCTATTCCTGTGTTCTCTGCCTCTCCAGGCAAATGCCAAACATCCTGAAGGAAGGGACAAGGCTCCCTACACTCATCCCCAGACCCCACGCATGCACCTTCACAAAGCTAGCACACCGTAGGTGCTCATTCATGCATTTAAGGAATGTTTATTGGGCACTTACAATATGCCAGGCTCTGTCCTGGGCACTGGGACACAGCAGCAAACAAGACAGACGAAATCTGCTATTGTGGAGCTGACAATGATTCTAACTCAATAACTATTTGTCATTGTTGTTTGGTTGTGCCCATTTGGCACATGTAAGGCAGCAGGGTGGAGAAGAGCAGGGTCTGTAACATTAGACAGTCTGAGACAGCTGTCCACTTCCTGGCTACAAGAGCTGGAACAAATGATTTAGAGCCTCAATCTCCTTATCTGTAAAATGGGGTTAATACTACCTATTTCCTGGGAAATTTCCGATCATGTGGACTAAATGCTTAGCACACAGTGAGTACTCAACAAATGTTCCTGCAAAGCACTTAACGATTGTACAGTCACGCGCCGCTTAACGATGGGGATACGTCCGAGAAATGCATCGTTAGGCAATTGCGTCCTTGTGTGAACGTCAGAGAGTGTACTCACACAAACCTAAATGGTATAGCCTACCACACACCTAGGCTCTATGTACTAATCTTATGGAACCACCATCGTACATGTGGTCCATCATTGACTGAAATGTCGTTATGCGGCACATAACGGCAGTTACATAGCTGTTTGGGAAATAATTTGTGAATTTTTTGTCTCTCCTACAAGACTGTGAACAGGAGAGCCCCTGCTTTGTTTACTCCTCCATCTCAGGACCCCGCTCTGGACCTGGCACACAGTAGGTGCTCAGTAAGAGCTCCTGAATGACTGATTCTTTTAGCTCCCAGGCTTAGCCTCTCCTGGCACTTTCTGTGTGGTCCTTGCTTGTTTCCTTGTCCAACTCCCCTACTCCACTGAGAACCTGCTGGAGTCAAATTTAATCCTTCTGGTTAGGCCCATAGTAGACTCTCAGCAAATGCTCACTGAATGCACGGATTCCTTATACAAGGAATCACTTCCTCCAGTAGCCTTCCCAAAGCACAGCCCCTCCCCGTCACTCTTCGGCACTAATGTGCTCGAGTTGTGTGAGGCCTTTATCAAATTAGTATGTGTGTTTGTTCCCAGCTGCAATCTTAATCTCTTTAAAAGAAGGAGGACTTCATCTGATGCTCCATTTGGAACCACCCTCCAGCCACTTCCCCTCTACCTGCACGGGCCTGGCACAGGGCTCGTCTTACCAACCCAAACACACCTGTCTCCAAAGAACCTCGTTCCCTTCTGGGCACCTTATCCTGCCCTCCCTCCCATAGCACACACAACATGGGATCATTGTGTGCACCCATTCCGTGCATGGGTCTTGGCAGGGAGGGGGTTACAGGGGAATTACCCTAAACCCGACAAAGAGGAGAAATAGGACAGTGACTTCTTGCCTCCACTCACTCTCCAGAGGATTCTTAGCCTTTTCGGGTCACATCCCTCTGTATGAATTTTATGAAACTATGGTGCGGATTTTTCCAAGAAAAATGAATGCTCACAAATTTTGGCTACAAATTCAGAAGTCCATGGTCTGGCAGAGTCAGGGTGACTTTGACTTGCAGCCACTCCAACAGCTACAGATTAAGCCCCCACCTTGGGGCTTCCTTCCCCATCTCAGGGTCACAGCTCGTGCTCTAACTCCTCAGGCCTCCCAGGCAGCACAAACACAGCATGCTTGTGACATCCTTCCAACACACACATTCTCTTTCCCTGTCTCTCACTCACCCTGTCACCCTTAGGAGATCCCTTACCTCCACTCCAGCCAGCAGAGGAGTCAGGAAAAGAGTGGTATCCAACTTCTAAGTTGGAAAGAGAACCACAGATGAATATCAAAGGCAAGGAAGGTGGGGGGCGGGGGAAGAGGGAGTTCTGGGAGATAGGAGGAATTTTGGGGGAAAATGGGTTGGAGGAGGGTTACCCAGAGTAGAGGCAAGAGTTGAAGAGGGTTTAGGCCCTTGAAGCACCTGGAGAGTTCCTTTAAAATGAGTATTATCTGGCCCCACCCTTAAGAATTCTGATTCTGGAGGAGAGACCTGAAGAAACCCCCAGGCAGGAGGCTGGAGGCAGCAGGATGCATGGTCCTGGACCAACTGGGAACAACTCTGAGATACACTAGGTCCTTGGAGTTAAGAAAAATGTGCAAATTCTATTATCACTTTTACCATCATCATCACTGTCATTGCTATCATCATCATCCCAGCTAATGTTCCCTGAGATGTTACTATATTTACATACAGTATCCCATCTAATCCTTCCAACCCTCTGAAATTGGTACTATTTATTATTAAACCACTCCCCATAGTATAGATGATAAAACTGAGGCTCAAAAAGAATAATTAATTGTCTTAGGTCACAGAAGTAGTAAGCAAAAGAGTGAAGATTTGAGCAGTAAGACTGCCTCTTCGCATCCCTGAGTCTGAGGAAAGGCTGGATGGGGGAAAGGGAAATCAACAGAAATCATGGAGACTAGAATATGACGTTTGCTATTTACCCCTGCACCTCCACACACACACACACACACACACACACACACACCATCCCTGGGCTGCCAGACCTGCCTGGCAAGGAGGGAAAGAGAAAGCGAGGGCCTAGGGCTCAAGGACTACAGGACCCCAGGCCTCCCAGGTGGCTGCTGCCCACCCAGAGGCCCAGAGGGATGCAGGGAGAGTCAGAGAAGCCAGGAACAACACTGAGGTGGGCCCTTCCTCACCCCCGCCCCCACCATCCCTGAACTTTGTCCCGGTGGTTGGTTATCAGGAGTCATTAGTCCCAGACAGCGGCCTTTGAAGTGAAGTGATTAGTGCCTTATCTGCCCTTCCCCAGGTACTGGCTGCCTTCCTGGCAAGGGTGTCCCCACGGAGGTGGGGTAACATGGTACCCAGGACTGAGAAGCCAGGGCCTCAGCAGGGACAGTGACTCATTCTTCTCAGACCTAAGGAGCACAGTGAGGTATGAGGGGGCAGAGTCCAGGGAAGGCCAAGGAAAACTCCATCTGTGTCAACATCTGGGGAGGGAGGAGGACAGTGGTGAAATTTCACCTGAACCTTCATTTCCAGCCCACCTCAGGGACCAGGGTCCACTTCCTGCTGATTGCTGTGGCCAGAGAGGAAACACAGAAGCAGCCATCATTGTCTCACTGACCAGGTCAGCTCTGACTCCCCACCCTCACCCCTGTACTGTTACACAACAGCCACCACCGTCGGCACAAAACACCAAGCAAAAAAGCGAGCGTCTAGGAGAGGAGGGTAAGCAAGCAGGGCTGTACCGGGTGGAGCTGTTCCGAGGCCTCCCACAGCGAACAAGTGCACAGCCTCAGCTCCTCTCCCTTCTCTTCCACAACCCTCTATTAGCCTCTGCAGGGCTTCCAGGCACCTGCATTCTTGAGTCAGATTGTCAGGGCTCAAACCCTTGCTCTACTACTTCCTTGCAGTGACCTTGGCCAAATGATTTCACCTTTCTGAACCTATTCCCATACTGTGAAATGGAAATAATAAATCCTGCCTCTTGGAGTTATTTGGGAGGATTAAATGAGATCTGATGCATTAAGGTCTATTACATTGTATAGGACAGATATCTATATAATCTATCTTTCAATCACTGAATAGAGCATTTTATGTCCAGCATCAGGCACACAGTAGGTGCTCATTGGTTCAATAAATGAACGAATCAATCCCCTCCCAGTTGGGAGACCAATGAAGGCAAGGATGGTGGGTATCTACTGTACTGCATCCTCACCCCCCACCATGGGCCCTGGCAGATAGAAGGTACTCAATACATTATTGAAAGACTCTGCAGCACCAACTATCCTTGCTCAGGGTAGGGGCAGCCCTCACTCCATATCAGAAGGACCTCCTCCGTCTCCTCTCCCCCAGTCCTGATTCCCATTCAGCTCCTCCCCCACCTTGCAGGCGCTTTCCGCTCTCCGGGCCCTTCCACCCCACTCTTCCCAGCAGTTAGCTCACTATCTCTATCTCGTCCAGCCCCTCTGCCAGGAGAACGCCAGACCAGCAAGACATCCCTTTCCAGCTGAAGTCCCTTTTGGAATTGAGAATTGGGTGGGTGAGGGAGGGGGACAAACCAAACGCAGCCGGAACTGAAACCAGACTTGTTCCCCTACCACACTGCCCCTGGCCATCTCTGGAGGCGCTTCTCATCCCTTTCCCCTCCATTCCATCCCGCGCCTTGGTATAGTTGTAATCACAGATTTCAATCCTCCCAGAAGCCCTTGTCAAGAAAGTACCCCCCACCACACCTCTGGGCTGTCGCAAACATCTTCTGGGTGCCCTCTTTCCTGGCAGCTACCGAGGGTTGGCCCAGAGCAGGTAATGGAAGGCTCCCTCCGTCTTCAGGCACGAAGTCCGGGACTGCGGGCGGGGGCAGCCCCCGTCTACACGGCCGCGGACAGCGGGCGCTCCCTGCATACACCTAGCGCGCCGGGCGTCTCCTCCCAGAGGACGCGGGGGTGTATTTGCTGGAGGGCGACTGTTCCTCCCCTATCCCGGGGCTCGGGCGGCCCCACCCCCACTGTGGCGGCGCCCGGCGTCCCCGAGCTCAAGGCGAGGCGGGGGCGCGGCGCGGTGAGAACGCGCTTCGGCTAGTGGGGCCCTTTGCGCCCCCCGCCCCAGGGGCCGCCGCGGGGAATCCCTCCTCCTCTGTATCTGGGCCTCAGCCTTGGGTCCCCCGCAAGCGGGCGTCGGCGGGAGCCGCGCAGCGGGCGCCAGGAGGGGGCGGGGAGGGAGCCGGCGCCGGAATCACAAAGCGGCGAGCCGGGCAGGGAGGGGACATTCTCATGAAACGGACCCTCTCGCGGCGGGCGGAAAAGGGGTCTTGGCCTCGCGCTCAGTCCTCAGAGACCTCAACGCCGCCCCGAATATCTCTTGCCAGAAGGAATCGTCGCGGAACAGTGCTGGGGAAACTGAGGCCAGAAGTCTGGGCTACCGAGGGTAGCTGGGGGGAAGGGGTGAGAGTCCATCTCGCCTACCAATTTTGTTCCTGCGTGTACCGCGATCTCCCTTCTGGCCCCAGGGCCTTGCCCGCGCACACGACCCTGGCCTGCAACCCGGTCCCCGCGCGGGGGGTGCCCAGGTGTGAGAGGGACACAGGTGTGCGGGACCCAGGTGTGCTGTGGACCCAGATGGTTCGGAGAACGCAGCTAAACGGTCCGAAGAGGGTCGCAAACACTGCCCCAGGCTTGCACCCTCTGCAAAGGGACCTAGAGCCCTGGGGCCCAGGAGGGATGGCGCGGCCTGCTTGGTCCAGCTTGTTCCGGGAATACCCGGCCAGCCTGGCCCCGGAGTGGGGGTGGGGGAGGCGCTGACAGGGAAGCCGGTCCGGCCGGCCCCTAGGGTTCCCGCTGTGCCGATATTTACAATAACAATGTCGTGATTAAGGTGAAGGGGCGCTAGGGGCTCCCGGCGGCTTCCCCTGACAGAATCTGGCCTCCGAGGGAGAGGGACAGAGTGTGTGTTTGTGTGTATACGCTGCAAGGTGTAATGTGACACTGTTGGTGCAAGGTGTGTGTGACACCCAGTGTTAAGATGTGTGAAGCAGTGGATTCTGTGTGTTGTGACCGTGAGGCGCTGCTGTAGGTGCTACTTACTGTGTTAGGGTGTGTGCTGGCAAGGCGTGTTTTGAGACACTAGGTTGTGTGATTATGTGGGTGCAGTGGAGGGGTGCAAGTGAGACCTGTGTTGTGTACCTCTGTTCTGGCCAAGGAGTGGGTAATATGATTTATGTTAGGGTGTGTTCCTTAAAGGAATATGTGTGTGAGGCTAGGTTTTGAGAGTTCATCTGGCGAACTGTGGCTGTGAAACTCATACATGAGGGACCGGGATTGTGTTTGTGTGTCCACGTCGCCGAATGTCACACCCGGTGTTTTCTGTTGCTCTGTATGGCTACGGGTTGTGTGTCCGTGCTGCTGAGCGTGTAGACGCTGAAGCGGATTTTGAGCTAGTGACGGCGCCCCAGTGGGCGCTGGTGTGCGGGAGGTATGTCTCTGTGCACATATGTACAGATGTATGTATACGTGTACATATGTCCGTGGTCTGGCCCTCCGGGTGCCCGCGGGGAGCTGGAACCGCCTAAATGATCCGAGCTGGTGGCCCAACAAGTGTGTGTGTGCACACTGTGGATGAGGGTCCTTGCTTGCTTCGTCCTCGGGGAGCGGCCCCCCAAAACTGGGGGCTTCGCGCTTCCCCCAAACCATCTCCATCCCGTGCGCTCTTGGAGTCCCCTCATCCCTGCTGTTCCAAGTGCGCCGGGGTGCGAGTTGCCTAGACTGGGGTCCGTTTCAGCACCCCCTCTCCTCGCTCGGCTTCTCGCCGCGGACCTTGGAGGCGAGGGTGTCCCGGCGGCAACCCCCACTCCGGGCTCCCAGCCGCCCCCACTCCAGGCCCGGCGCGCTGAGCACCGACTGGGCCCCCCTGGCCTCGCTCTGCTGAGCGCCCCTCCCTCAGCTCTCGCCGGCCATGGCCGCTCCCAGCCGGGAGCCGCCGCCGCCTCCACCACCGCCGAATTCTTACCCGCCTCGGGGCAGCGCCGGCCGCCGGTCCTGCTGTCCATGAGCCGCCACCAGCCCCGGCCCGGGCTGCGGCTCGGCACGGCTCGGGCTGGCGCTGTGGTTCGGGCTCCGGCTCCGGCTGGCTCTGGGCGCAGCAGCCCCGGCGGCTTCGCGTCCGCGCCGCGCTCCCGCTCCCCGAGTGTGTGAGGCGGCGGCAGCGGCGCGGCGGCGGAGCCAGCAGCGAGCGGAGCGCACAGCCCGGCCCGCCCCCTCCCTCCCCCTCCCTCCTGGCCCGCCTGCCCGCCTCCCGCCCGCCTGCCCGTCCCCCCTCTGGGCCGGGAGGTGGAGCTCGGGACCGCTGGGGTCCCGCTGGGAGGGGACCCAGAGCACCGCTGCCTAAAGCTAGGACCCCCCTTTGCTATCTCCCCATTCCCCGGGGCCCGGATACACAGGCTGTCTCCCTCCCTGGCTCTTCACTTTACACTTATCCCACCCGAGCCCCCATCCGGGACCCCTCCCGAATTCCCCTCCTACCCTCAAACACCTGTCCCCTACCCTGCCCCCTGGGAAGTCGAGGCAGGGGAAGTGTCTTGTCCAGTGCCTTCTTCCCTGGGCATTTGCTCCCTCAGATCCACCTTCTTCCCGCCCAGACCCCCAGATCACGCCGTGTGGCCCTTCCTCCCCACTGCGCTCCGGGGAAGTCCACCCATCCCCCTCTGGCCGGAGCCGCAGAGCGGTCAGCCTCGGTGGCCGCAGCAAGCCGTGGGGGTGGGGCTATGGAGGGGACCGTGGGAGGCGGAGGGTAATGGGACCCGGGGGTCCTCTAGAATGAGGATGGGGGAGATATGCAAGTGTGAGGATGCAAGTGTGGCCGAGCTCGGGCCATTCTAGGGTCCCCCAATCACCTGCCCTCAGGGCTGCAGGGGGCTGTGGCCCCGCACATTTACCAGTGAAACACACGCAATCACACAGAGTCACACGGGTCCCTGCCCCGCGAGGCCGCGCAGTGTCACGGCCTGTGTCACACGCCCGCGTAGTGCCACACGCTGCCTGCCACACTCACACTCACCGAGTCACACACGGTGTCACACGCAGTGTCTCGCACACTCCGATACAGTTTCTCTCGCTCGGCTCTGGCTCTCTGGCGCCATCTAGAGGTCTCTGAGAAGCTTGGGAACTCCCTTTCCTGCGCTCAGGGTTTGGAACCCCAGACTCCCAAATGCCTCAATTCAAGACGATGTCCTGCCTAGGCAGGTGTTCTAGGTCAGAAGAACGAGGAAAGCTGTCCCTGGCAAGGCCGGGCGCTGAGTGTGGAAAAGCCTGCCGTGGGATGATTGGTTGCTGGGCCTCAATTTGCCGTAGCTTTTGTCTCCTCCTCCCCATCCTCCCCATTTTCCCTGTTTCTACCGCTCTTCTATCCCTTGTCTCTTTCCTCTGCTTCCTCCCCTTCTTTTATCTCGCCTCTCACTGTGCAACACTCTTCAGGGTGAGGGTGGGATCTCTGGTCAGCTAAGGGGGCAAGCAAGGACTGCCCAAGATCTCTCCCAGAGCAGCCCTCCTCAAGTGGACTCCCTTTCTGGCCTGGGCCCTGCTCTAGTCGACCCCTCCCCCAGCCTCCAGCCCCAGGAGCCCAGGTTGGGGGGGGGGCTCTGGGTGGAAGATGGGGTGAGCTAGTGAAAGGAGGATCTGTCCTATAGGTGGCTTCTCTCTGGTCCCTGCAAAGCTCATACTCTCCCCATCACTGAGCACAGCTCCAAGGAAGGAATCAGTGGCCCAGAGAAAAGAAATCTCCCACAGAGGAGCGAGCCCAGCCTCCCTGCCCCCAGCGTGTGCCCGCTGCCCAGTGCAGCAAACCCTCCCCAGTCTGCTTGCTGGGAGCCATTCAAAGGCTCCTCTGTTCTCCTCCCTTGCTCAGGGCTGAGCAAGATAGGCAGCCGCAGTGCTGGGCAGGAAATGCTAATCTCCCAGATGTTCTCCTCTGTCCTCCCTGCTCCGTCACCATCAAACCCAAATCCTGCACCAAGTGGTAGGAGCAGAACTGGGCCAGGGCAACATCAGAGTGTGCCTACTTTTCTCCCTGCCCCCCATCCCTTCCTACCCCAGATGCCAGGCTGGGCTCTGTGGGGACCTGAGCCTGAGGCAATGCAGATATGGGGATAGGGGCGTCTTCTGCAGAAAGGAAGGCAGGCAAAGGGCAGGAACTGGGAGGTGGCCTCTGAAGAGGCGAGAAGCCAGGCTCCTGGCCCCATACCAAACTGGGAGGAGGACCTGGTTGGCAAGTAGAATATTGAGGGGCTCCTGAAACTGATGGTGCCTCAGATTCCAGCTGAGCCTCTGACCAGGGATTGGAGCCTGGGGGATGCTAGAGGTGGGAGTGGTTGGGATGCTTGTGGCCTAAGGCTTTTGCTGTGATATGTGTGTACCTGGGATGGACTGTGGCTAAAAGAACCAGGATGCTGTAGGGCCTGGTACTGTAACAGAAAAGCTGTTGCCTCTGATTGCAGCTAGGACAACTGTTGTGAGCTATGGTACTGGCATGCCTAGGCTATAGCCAGAACGATCAGATTACTGGAGAGGCTGTAGCCAAGCTGTGTGTGTGTGTGTGTGTGTGTGTGTGTGTGTGTGTTCGTGTGTGCATGTTAGGGGAGAGCTGTAACTGAAATGCTGTTGGGCCTGAAGCTATAGGTGTGAGGTTGGCACACTTGGTACTGGCTACAGCCGAGAAGCTGTTCTCTGTTCCTATGACGTAGGTAGAGCTGTAGCTGGATCCATTGCCTAGGTCCTAGGAGATGAGAGGCTGTTGCTAGGAGCCTGTACCTGGGAGGAAGGCTGTTACCTAGGATGAGAGCAGAGCTACTGTTGTGTATAGGACTGTAGCTGGGATGCTATTGGTCCTGAAGCTATTGCTGTGATGACAGCATATTGGGGATTGGCTATAGCTAAGATGCTGTTGCCCAGGCTTGTGTCTGGGCTGTTACTGTGTGCAGGACTCTAGCTGGGATGCTGTTATGCCTGCAGCCATAGTTCTGAAGCTCAAGTGTAGCTAGGAGGCCATTTCCTGTTAATATAGCTGGACCACTATTGTGTGGGGGCCGCAGCCCAGACTCCATTGCCTAGGAGATGAGAAGCTGTTCCCTGAGATGCTGTTCTGAGAGGCCGAATGCTACCTGAGATGGGAGCTGGTCTGCTGTTGGAGCTGATCTACTGTTGTGCTTGGGAAGGTTCCCGAGTGGCTGTTGCTGCGTCTGTGGCTGGCTGGGTGGGGGAAGGCGAATGAGTTCTGCCTTGAGGTCTGGGAGATGCCAGGAGCTCGAGGCTGGGTGGGGGCTGCTGCTCTGGGGAGGCTTCAGCAGCTGCTCTGCTGTGGAGCTGGGAAGCCTGTTTTCATTACTGTTTTAACTCTTTTTTTAACCTTGTTTTTCTCTCGGCTGCACTTTCGCTCACTCATTAATTTTGGTATTTTTCTCACGGTGCCTCAGCCCCTGTCACGGCTGCCATGGCAACAGGAGGCAGTGTGCACAGTGCCAAAATATCTGATCAAAAAATAACCAAAATAAGCAAACACCAAAACGGCTGTGCTGGGGGCTAAGGCCAAGGGAGAGCCAATGGCTTGGGTCCAAGAAACCCTAGGCTCCCAAAGGACCCATTTCACTCCCCCCTCTTCCCCAGGGAAGCTTTGCTAAACCTTCTGATAACCTGGGAGACCCCTTCCCAAGGGACCTCCACAACACATTCTCCCAGGACTCCGAGATTTCCAATGGTCGCTGCCCAAGTGGCAGCTTTGCCGGAGGTGGGAGCATTGAGAGGATGTGAGGGCTGGGGCTCACTTCCCAGGAGCTGACAGTCAAGCCTCTGAGAAGCTCCTTCTCTGCCTTAGCCACACACATCTGCACCCACCCATCCCTCTCCTGGTCCCTCCTTCCTTAGGCTTCTTCCTCCCTCTCTGCTCCCAATCCCTGCTTGGCCACCTCCACTTTCTATTTTCATACCTCCACATCCTGATGGGATGGACAGAGGGGAGGAAGCTGCAGCCTCCAGGCCCACCCCAACTCCTCAGTGGAGGTACTAGGGGGGAGCCTCTGGCCACCTCTAGCTCCAGCTGCCTAAGGGGAGATTACTGAACAGCCCTGAGCACCCAGTCCAATTTCCCTCCTGTTTCCTGGGATCCTGCTAGTTTCCTGGGGGCCTCCTCTTGAGTGGAAGGGCGAAACGAAAGAGCTTCATGTGAAATAGGAAGGGGCAGAGCTCTTGGTACTACCTGTCTCCCTTCACCCACTAATTTCCCCTCTGAGGGGCTTGTCTAGATGCCTGGAACAGTGAGAATGAGGAACAAGACGCAGCCCCTCAACTCTGCCTCAATTACATCGTGTGATTCCATCTCCAGCTCCTCTTCCTGATGCCCCTCCTCCAGCAGTGAAAGTCGCACTCCCAACAGGTCACTGTCCCCTTCTGGGAATAGCTAGAACTCACCCCCTGCTCCTTACTTTCAATTCCTATCCCCCCTCCCCCCAAGAGCAGTAGTGGCCTTGGCCTCCTGGCAGAGCCTTACTGGGCCTGTTTCCATAGAAACTGGGTAGTCTGTGTAATGCAGGAAGGGGAGGGGAGACAGGAACAGGGAGGAGGGACCAGGCCTCAGGAGCAGCCCCAGAAGAAGGGACGGGGCACTGAGACAAAGGAGGAAGCTGCTCCATCCAAAGGGAGGGTGGGACTCTGTGTTTGGGGAGGGGAGAGAGGAGGTAGTAAAAGCTTGGTAGGTTCTGTCCCCATGCAGCTTGCTCTGCTGCCTCCTGAGGGGGTGGCAAACTGTCTCCTCCCCAGGCATAGGGAGTCGGGTTCCTCTCTCCCCACCCTACTAAAATCCTTTACCAGGACCTGCCTGATCCTAGGTGAATCTCTTTCCCAGGAGCCACCAGTCTCTACGACAGGGACCATAGGATACCTTCCCTCCCCCCAAGAGCTCCGCACTCGCCTCAGCCCAGTGGCTCCGTGCTCTGGAGGCTGGGCAGCCCCGGGACCCCGTGGCCGCCGCTGACCCCATGGCGTGCGGCTCTCAAAGGCCCCATTCATCTCTGGGGGCTGAAGGCACCATTGTCCCCGGCGGGGAGTGGTGGGGGCAGTGGGGGTCTCGACTCAGAAGGAAGGAATGCGTCTGGAGAAACTGCCCCCAGGGCTCCAGTCTCCAGGTCCCCACCAGATCTCCATCGAGACCCCTGCAGGACCCCGAGCCCTTTCCCCCACTAGCTCCCAGAAGCCTTCGCGCTTCTCCTGAGGGTGGGGACTGCTGCGGCGCGGGAGAAGCCTCGCCACTCCTCCAGCTCACGCAGGAGAGCTTTTTCCGGGGCTGGGAGCTGTCCAGCACCTCGGGTCCTGACGGACCGCTGATTCGCGCTGGTACCATCAAACAGGAGCGTGCTCAGGACCAACCCTGGGGGCTTGGGAGCTCTCCTTCACCCAAGCTAAGACCACAGACCACACCTGTGGGGAATGCAGCTCCAGACAAGGGAATCCATCAGCGCTGAGAACTGACCCAAGGGAGCAACTTGACCCCTGCCCTATCTGAGCAAAATTGAAGGGTCAAGGGCCACCAGGCCACTCCCCTGGAATTCTGTCTCCAACCTGGCAGAAGAAAGAACCATGAGAGGTCAGGCCGTGCCTCTCCCTGCTCCCCCATCTCTCCCCCTGCCTCTGTTTCTGTTTTCCTCCCTCTCTCCTCCCTTCTCCTCTCTTTCCCTCCCTGCTGGGTTGGGGGCTGCTGAATTATCATTTCTCAGCTCTACTAATGTGCTCCCTGCTGCGGGGAGGGATCATAATTCTGGGAGATGATTAAGTTTCAAATTGTTTTTCTCTGTGTTGTTGAAGATGAGGCTTTAGTATGGTCCCTCCCCAGACAGGGGGCCTGGCCTAGCCCCAGCTGCCTACCCCCATCTTCCCTCTGCTAGCCCTCTCCCCTTTGATAGGCCAGGTCTGGGACCATGTCCCTTGGGGTCCCCTCTAAACTGTTGTGTGTGGGGGCGGCACGGACCTACCCTTGACTCAAAGGAGTATACATATAATATAGTGGTGAGAAACACTCATTTTGAAGTCAGACAAGTCAGAATTCAAATCTTAACTCTGCCACTTACTACCTGTGTGACCTTGGATGAGTTACTTAAACTGTCTGAGCCTCAGTTTCTTCATCTATTAAATGAGGATAATTTAACAATTGCCTCATAGAGTGCTTATGTGGATTTGAAATGATAATGCTTATAAAGTGCTTAGCATAGTGCTTGGCCCATGGTAAAACCTGGCAAATGTTAGTGGTTATTAGTACACACATACCCCATCCTGTATGATCCTGCCTCCCCCATTCTTCCTAACTTAGTTCTTCAGTTCAGTAAATGTATATCTAATGCCTACTATTTTCCAGGTATTGGGCAATAAAGATTAAGTTATCCAGGAATGAGGAGGTTGGTTTTCTTGCTTATCTGCCCTCAAACACCCCTTCATTCACCTCCTTCCCTCCTTTCAATTTAAGTTCATTCCTGTTATATCCTCCCACCTACTTCCAGCTCTTCCTTCATTATTCCCGCTCCATTCTTCCTTCTTTCACTGCAGTCTTATCACTTCACCTTGATTCTTACCCTCCTAACACACATGCATCTTTTACCTTCAGCATCATTCTTCATCTCATTTGGGGCCATCATAGTGAATAAAGGGGCTGAATTTTCAAACTAGGAGAGAGAATCCTGAGTCATACTGTGTGTGTGTGTGTGTGTGTGTCTAAGGGTCACAAACATTAATTCCTATTCAATGGTGGGTCTATAGCAGACTTCTGAACTCCCACATTTGAACTTGTGCTTATTTGCCTGTCTATCCCCTATGTATAAGCCATACAACCCTTGAAATATGTGTATTTCTTTGCCTACCTGGCTACCTACCTGCTCTGCCCCACCTCTATGTTATGCTCTGCATGGGAAAACCTGCTAGTTATCAGTAAGAGAAGCTGATTTATGATAACGTATTTTTGTCTATGCTCATCTGGCTTCCTACCCTTCACCATACTGACTCTTCCCCCCACCCCAGTTTCTCCAAGAAGTCATTTCATAACTTCTTGAGGGCTTGATTCAGTGCAGGAAACAGAAACTACTCTAAATATTTTAAACTGAAGGGAATTTAATATAGGCAATTAAGTGCTTACAAAAACATTGAAAAGTCTTGTGGAATGAACTTCTAGAAACTGTACCAAGAGAGCTAATACATATGCCATGATCAGAAAGGTGGGGACTCAAAAGGCCACACTGGAACTATTGAATTAAAGAACACATTGCCAGAGATTTGCCGTCTAGGAATTAGGAAGAAGAGACTAGGAAGCTGGAATGGTTGTTACAGGAGAATCCCATGTCTCCAGGATTTTGCTTGCCAGCAGAAAACCCAAAATAGCAGAAAGAAAGCCTCTTCCTCCTTTCCGCCTTCCAGTTGCACAAGTGCACTTAATTGTAAGGGAGTCGGGGAAATATGTTCTAGCTTCCTAGTCTCTGTAACACAGTAGAAGAAAGTAGGAATGGAGGATGCATGCCAATTGACCATATTCAACACTAATTTGGACCTTGCCTTTTAGGAGTTCACAGACTAGAGGAGATAACACCAGGATCAATGTGGGGTGAAAGGATGAGCCAGAAAGTGTCTGTGACAGACCAAATTTCAGCCACATGAGGTCTGGAATTTTAGTAGTCTTTAATTTCAGACTTAATTTGGAGCCATGGAGCTCAAGCTCTGCTAATCACTGGAGGAGCAAAGCTGAAATCAGTGCACTAGGGAAAGAGGGGGAAAGAAGAGACCATGACCCACTGTCCAAGACAATTCTCACTTCCTGGAAGGGGCTGTACACAATAATCCAAGGCCCTGAGTGCAGTTCCAAGAAAACAGGGCCCATGCTCAGTGGCAGCTCCTTCCTCACACTGACTAGTTTTGGTTTGTGTGGCCCTATGTGGCTCACCTGTCACCTGCTTCAGACCATCGTTCTAAAATGAGCCCCCAGAATCACCACTGGGGGAAGAGAAATACAGAGAGAAGGCTAAAGTGGGCCCATCTCTCAAGCAGGAGGGCCTGAGCCCACAAGTGTTTTGCTGGGGAACATCGAGGAACTGGCACCTTCCAGCTGTCTATATCTGCTTCCTTCTGCAATTCCAGATGTTTTGTCATCTCTCCTCCTCTCTGACTCCAGGAATCAGGAGTCAGATGCAAGTGCTTCTAGAACAAGAAAATGGTGGCAGCTTCCAAGATCCCAAATAAATCCCAAGTTCATAAATGACATCAGTTTATATCTGCTGAGTGGGTATGAAAGTCTAGGGGTAAGGGGTGGGCTGGCATCTCCTCATGGGCTTAAAATGGAAGGTAGTGTATCCTGGTGGGTAAAAGCTTGGCCTCAAAAGTCCTGTCCTGGCTCAGCTACTTCCTAGTTGTGTCACCTTGGGCCAATGGCTTAATCTCTCTGAGCTTGTTCCCCGTCTGTAAAATGGGAATAATATGTACTTACCTCACAAGATGGTTGGAGAATTAATTGAAATAATTATATATAAATATGTAGAAAGTGCTTACTGGCATATAGTAAACTTTCAATAAATGGTAGCTGATAGTATTTTTGTTGTTATTATCAATACCATATGTTCCCAGCAACAAACGTCTTCCATCTTAATTACCAGGAAACAAGGGGGGTTTCTCACACAAGGCTTGCTCTAGAAGTATGAGCTCTTAGTCACATTCTGGAAAAGTGGGGAGCCAGACTAGGCCAGGATGCCCCTCAAGCCTGTTCCCTCCATCTGAGAAATCTCTGTCCTGTTGAGTCCTAGTGATGTCCCTGTGTGGTTCCATTGGGCATCCTAACATGCCCCAGAGAAGGGGACATGCTGTCACTCTGGCAGGTGAGGAAGGGAGAGACAGTGATATTCAGAGGCCCAAGATCAAAAGAATTTGGAGCCATCTACTCTGACCTTTTGTGCCCCTTCCCCTCCTTCTCTGCTTTCCTTTCCTCAAACCCTTCAAATTCATTTAAATTTTATTGAACATCTACTATGTACCAGGCACAGTGCTAGGCACTGAGGGTACAGTGAAGAACAGAGAGAAAGGCAGCCCTTCACCAACTGGAGCTCTCAGTCTGCTGGGGACACAAACTGTACAAATATAATCACACAAATAATCATTTAATTGCAGTTATAATGGGTGCATCTAAGGAAAATGACAGAGAGTAATGAGAGTGGATATGGGGGAAATTAACCTCCCTTGTTAGTCTGGGGGAAGAGGGAGTAAGCAGGGAAGGCCAGATCAAACCTGAAGAATGAGTAAGAGTCAGCCAGCCAAGGAGGGGGAGGTGCCCTGGGCAAAGTAAGTTCCTGCCAAAATGTTAGATGATAACTTTATAGTGTGTTGCTTTGACCAGAGGTATTTGATTCTTGACTGGGGACTCCCAAAGGGATAAATATTTAATGATGGGATATTTGAGAGTCATGTGACCAGCTGATAGGGTCAGGAGGCCTTCTCCACAGCACTCAAACCAAACCACGTGACCAGGAGGCCTATCTCTGGGTATGTAGAGTGTGTGTGTGTATGTGTGTGTAGGAGTGTAAATGCATGTTGTGACTGTGAATGTCAGTACAGGTGTGGATGGATAAATGCAGAGCTGTAACTAATAATTTTGACATCTGGGCCAAGCAGCAGAAACAAGTCTTTAAATCCAGGGATACGCCAGCTCATGGGGCAGTTGGGGGAGAGCAGAGAAGGAAAACTGTTCCCCCATATGCACATAGGAGCCCCCAGCAGTTGAGTTCCCCACCCTCAACCTTGGACATCCCAGATCATCCATCTCTGCCAAGTGTCAGGGGCAAACTAGCCACCCCCATCAGAGAAAAGCATTGGTGGGTGAGGAAGGGGAGGAGAAGAAGCTTTAAACTTTGCATAGTCTTTTAGAAAATCATTTAAAATGTTGGCACCTTCTGTATTTTTGATCCTGGGCCCCTGGTAAGTGTACATTTACTGAGACTTTGAATGTATGTATATGTGTGTGCCTGCTGACTGTATGTGCTTATGTGTGTATCACTAGGTGTTTGGGGGCTACAGTGTAGATTGTGATAACTAAGACCCCCTGTAAGTTTGGGGCCAGCAAATGTGTTTGTATGCTCCTCCCCTCCCACAATGCCCATCTCTGCTGATCTCATGAGAAGCGGAGGCTGGGATTATCTGCTGGTCAGGTCTGACTCCCTTCATATTAACAACAAACTGAAGAGGTACTGACCACAACAAGGTAAACAAATAATATGCTCACATTCACCTCCATTCCATAAAGCAAGTGGAACCTGGCCCCATTGCAGTGGATGAGCTTCAATAATTCATCCCAGCTGCCGACGTGGTATTGACAGAAAGCTAATTTAACAGTGGGGGAGCCAGGGCAAATAAGGAGCAATTAGGCCATCACCTGCACCGTGGTCACTCTGCTAGTTCTCTGGTGCTACGCTGGAAAGCAGAATCCCAGAGTGGGAAGAGGGCTGGGGAGGTCACTTGTCCCCTCCCCTCCTTGTAGCTAGTTGACTTTCTGAGGCTGTTAGGATGGTGTTCTATTTTCCTCTTGATGATATTCTTGAATAGAGACTTCCTACCCCCATCTCAGGATTTGAACTTCCCAACAGTGAAGGAGATGTTTCTTAGGTCAGACCAAGATCTTTTCTGTATCTCTTCCCGAGGAATCAAGACCACTGGCACTCTCTATGGAGACTGACAGCTGGAGGAGTAAGGTTGAGGTTTTTGCTGGAGAGAGAGGGAACCTGTGGTTAATGTCTTAAATGACAGCCGACAACCCATTTGATTTTCTTCTTTCTCAAAAATAAGAATCATTCGTTCAACATACAAAAAATGTTTATTGAGCTCCTATCTTTCTTCATTTATTCAATAAATGCTTAGTAAGCACCTACTGGTACTAGGTGAACCAGACAGTCTGGATCCTTGCCTGCGTGAGTTGACAGTACAGCAAGAGGGAGATGCATTAAACAAATAAACACATGAATACATATATAATTGCAAATTGTTGCTAATGCTACTTATTTCTAGTCATGCATTCATTCAACAACCATCAGTTCAATGAGAGAATAACAGTAAGGAACAGCTTTGGAGTGAGGGGTGGGGCACATGGTTAACATTTTGCTTCTTGCCTCAAGCAGATGATTAAACCTTACTGGGACCTGGTGAGAGAAAAAGAATTGGAAAAGAAAGATCTGAATTCAAATTCTGCTTCTGCCATTTTATAGTTGGGTGGCTTTGGGCAAGTTACTTCTCTCTTTCAAGTCTCACCTCACCTATAAGATGGAGATGATAACATTTCCCACTTTATAGGATTGTTGTGAAAAATTAAGTAAAATAATGTTCTAAAGTGCTTACCAGTGCTTGGCATATGGTAAGTGTCAATAAATTACTATTATTGCTATTATGATTATCCTCAAACGCTCCAAGTTCTTTATTACCCCCAGGCTTTGGCACCATTTCTTCCCTTTGCCTGGATCACACCCTGTTCCCTTTACTCGCTTACATGCATCTTTCAAGAAATAGCTGAAATGTATTACCCTGGAAGGACTTTCCTGACCCCTCTCAAACTTTAGCGCATGGAATAGTCACTGTGTGTGTGTGCTTATTACAAAGCAGATCCCTAATTTTGACAAAGTATCATGGTAACGTGAGATGAAACATTAGGGGAAACAAACTGAAGGAGAGATATACAGGATCTCTGTACTATCTGCACAACTTTTCTGCAAATCTAAGATTATGCCAAAATAAAAAGTTTATTTAAAAAAAAGCATAGTCCTATGCAAATCAAAACCATAATGAGATATTACCTCATAATGTCAAAAAAACAGAAAATAAGTGTTGGTGAGGATGTGGAGAAATTGGAACACTTGTGCACTTGATAGGAATGTAAAATGGTGCAGCTGCTGTGGAAAAAGTTTGGTGTTCCTTAAAAAGCTAAACATAGAATTAGCATATGACCCAGCAATTCCACTGCTAAGTGTATACCCAAGAGAACCGAAAACAGGTACTCAAACACTTGTACGTGAATATTCATAGTAGCAATATTCACAATAGCCGAAAGGTGGAAACAACCCAAATGCCCATCAACGGAAGAATGGATAAACAAAATATTGTATATCTATATAATGGAATATTATTCATCAATAAGAAGAAATGAAGTACTGATTGATGCTAAACATGGATGAACCTCAAAAACGTGCTAAGTGAAAGAAGGCAGACACGAAAGGTCATGTAGTATATGATTTCATTCATATGAAATGTCCAAGATAGGTAAATACATAGAGAAAGAAAGCAGGTTAGTATTGGCCGAGAGACGGAGGAAGGGAGCATGAAGAGTGATGGCTTGATGGGTATGGGGTTTCTTTTTGGGGGGATGAAAATGTTTTAGAACTAGATAAAGGTTATGATTGCACAACATTGTAAATATACCAAATGCCACTGAAGTGTATACTTTAAAAGGCTAATTGTATGTCATGTAAATATTACTTCAATTTTAAAAAGCAGATTCCTGGCCTCACTTTCAGAGCTTTTGACTCGGTACATCTGGCTTGAGGCCCAGGAATCTGAATTTTCTGCAAGTACCTCAGATGCTTCTGATGCAGGTGGTCCAGGGACCGTACTTTAAGAAACATCACTGAACTGTGTTAAACCTCCTGTTGATCCTCTGCCATAGATTCTGAGCCTCTCCTTTTGCAACGTACCTCCTAATTGTAATTCCTTATCCTGCACCTCTTTTCCCCTAGACTGCAAACTCCCTGAGGGGAGGGCCCATGTCTTCCCTATTCATCATAACATCCCCAGCATTTAGAAAAAGCGCCTGGACATTACATGTGCTCAGTCGATATAGGATGAATGGAATTATCGAACTGGATTTACCAGAAGAGGTCAGAACAAAAGGGGAAAATTCTAAGGAGTCTCTAGCCCAAGAATCCACAGTCTATGTGGTGGGTCCAAGGTTTAAACTCCCTTTTCTCCATGACTTCCACCACATGACAAAGTGTTTCAGCCCCCAGTGTGGAAATCAGCACACTCTGGTTGGGAAAGGAGGCTTCCTCAGTACCCCAAACTGGGCTCCCCTGGGGGAGGCACATCTAGGGAGCTCATGGCCAAGCCTGGGCATAGCAGTCTCAGCCCCAAGACCCTCGGACATGGCATGCAGTGGTGCACCCCTCTGTTGGCATCTCCTGGCTGGAAGACTCTGGCCAGGTTTCCCTGGCCTCCTGGCTGATCCCAGCGCCTTTTGGCTGGGTGTCTGCTCTTACTCTTGGCTGCTCCACGGCGCCTTAGAGCACACAGTCAGCAGAATGGCTTCCCTCATTTCACTGAGCTGGGCCTGGGCCATCCTACTGTCACCTGTGCTGACTTCTGGGGCCTCATCCACATTGCAGGAAGCATGATGCAGCCAAGAGGGTGTAGGTGAGACATCCTGGGGACTGGTTGGAGCCTCTTGCCTGGGCCTCTCATAATTTCTCCTCACAGCTCTTACTCTTCTCATTCAGGGTCCCTGGAATTCCCCTCCACTCTGAGGGGAAAGTGAAGTTTCTAACTCTGCACTAAGCTCATGACTGTCAATTAACATAATCAATCCCCCTCGCCCATACACACACACTTATACTTACACACAGAATACCACAAACGTAGGAAGCCACCATGCTGCAGAGAAAAAACTAGGGCCTTTTCTTAACTTTATCATTGGCTACCTGTGTGGCCTTCTCCAAGGCCCCAGATCTTTCCCTCAACATGAAAAAGTCACTTCCATTGGGCACATACTATGCACCAGGCAAAGGAGCTCAGTGCTTTTACATGCATTACCTCTTTCAAGTCTCACGCGACTCTACCAGGTGAGTGATGTTTTATAAACTTAATTGTGAAATATAACAGATATACAGAAGATGTCTAAAACGTGTATACAAACCATTTAACACATACTTGTCCCCTATAATATATTATGTACTATTATTACATATATTATATCTGTGATAAACATTCCCTTGCTTTTCTTTATAGTTTTATTACCCATGTATGCATTTGTAAATCATACAGTTCAGTTTTGTCTATTTTTTAACTATATATATGGATGGAATCATACCATATATATTCTTTTGAGTTTGTGGGGTTTTTTTAGCATGAATCTTTGTGGAATTAATTTATGTTGTTTCATGTATCTGAAGTTAATTGATATTCATTGTTGTACATTCCATTGTATGAGATACCACAATTTATATTTCCACTTATTATAGATGGGTATTGGGGTTGTTTCCCCTTTTTGAACATCACAAACATTCTTGCACATGGGTTCTGGTGCACATGGGTCTGTAATTCTCTAGGGCATACAATTAGTAATGGAATTGCTGCATCATAGACTATGAGTATTTTCAGTTTTGATGGACAAGCCCAAAGATAGTTTTTCAAAGTGGTTGTGTGACGTGTTATATTCATCCCTCTCATTTTACTGATGAGGAAACTACGGTTCAGGATCACCAGCTCCCTGGGGAGTTAGGACGTACACTGAGTCAAGCTGAGTTTGAAACCCATGCTTTGGACCAGCTGACTACCTACCCTCTGCTTTAAGATATACTCAGCTGCTATAACTAGAAAGCCAGTAATAACTCAACAGCTTAAAAAATATAAATGTTTATTTCTCTCTCATCTAATGTTCTGAAGAGAGTGTTTCGGATCAGCAGGCAGTTCTGTTCCATAGTCATGAAGAAATCAAGATTACCCTAGAGCCTTGTCATGGGGCGCATGGTCAAGGCCAGATTGCTGCCATGCTTGAGATCCGGCTGGTGAGAGAGAGAAAGCACCTGCGAGGGTTTATGTATGTGTAAGGTTCTATCTATGAACGTGGCTTGGAAATGGTCCATGTCGTTTCTTTACTTAGTCACCAGGCCATACCTAGCTGGGATAGACACTGGAAAATGTAGACCCTGACTGGACAGCCACATCCCAGCTCAATTCTATTGAAGAAGGGGAAGATGGATTTTGGTGGATAATTAGCCATCTCACTACAAAGTTTTGCCTCCCCTCTCCCACAGTTTCTGGGGTTGTTTCTGTCCTGCTTACTTTGACTAATAATTTTCCCCTTCTTTTCTACCTCATGGCAATCTCAAGGATAAATCACGTAGCCAATGAGTAAGCTTTAGTTCAAGAAGGCAGTAGTTTTATTCTAGGTAGTTGTTGGGCAAAATGAAGAGAAGTGCTCTCATATACAATCTGATTCTCTTCAATAAACATATTTTGAGAGTTTATTTCCTGTAAGGCACTGAGCACATGCAGAGACATCAGGTTTGCTTACCACACATGGGAGTTCCAGAAAACAGCACACATGGATGAAGGGTTAAGGGCATGTGCACCTACAGGGTGAGCTTAGAACCAAATCATAGAATCCCAGATATGCAGCCATATCCTGCCCTGCAAGAGGAGTCCCATGTAGCACATGCCGAGAAGCTTGGACTGGATGGGATACATATAGGGAAGGAATATTTCACAAAGGATTGTGCTATGGAATAACTTCACGCTTTGAGTAATCCCTCCATTCTGCTCAGGACTGGAGATACAGCCTTGGGCCTTAGCAACAATAGGTCTTAAGGAACTTGGTCTGCGGAAATCTTGGTTTCTTACATTCAAATGCTCCCATTCAATGGTCTCTGGGTCTCCTAATACCTAGAGGCATCTTCATATAGAAGGGGCTGTTCTGTAAGGGGGTGAGTTCTCTGTACCTGTCAGGGAAGCCTGCATGGATTATGTAGGAGACCCAATGAGATGACCTCCAGGTCTTTTCCAAATCTGGGTCCATGTTCCAAGGTTAAATGGATATTGTTCCAAGGTGTTAGGCCTTCTGAACCACTAACTTCCAGTCTTTTCTTCTGCCTCATGGGAAACAGTGTACCTCCTTTCTGCCAGGCAGATGGCCTATCCTCGGAATCCTGGAGGAGCATCTGGACAAGGGATGGGGGCGAGAAGGATGAGGATCAGAAAGACCTAGGAGTGTGTCCTGGCTCTGTTCTAGTTGGGCACATCTCTTAACTATTCTCAGCCTCAGTTTCCTTATCTGTAAAATGTACCTCTATCTGAGAAGAATAGTAATTATCCCCATTTTGCAGATGAGGAATCCCCATTTTTGCAGAGAAGTTCACTTGTTCAAGAATTCACTATACAAAGTAGAGTCCGGATGCAAACTCAGGTAGTCTGACTCTAGAGTGGAAATTCTTAATTACCAAGAATCACTGCTGGGGTAGAGGTGTGCAAGATGAGTCAGGGGAGGAGGAGATACTCTACACATTTAATGCAGACATCCACCGTTAGATGTTTCCTGGTTTCCAAATCCTTAAAACGAGAGTAAGTGTGTTTTAGCGTGAAGGGAACGCAGAAAGAAGGAACGGAAACTCAATGTGACTCTACTGTCCCATGTTTCTTTCTCTGGTTTACGGCCTTGAGCAGGCCCCCAAGCAGGGGAACAGAACGTTAACATGGCCCTAGGGCACCTGCTCCCCAAGATGAGGACACGGAGCAGCCTTCTCCGCAGGGTGCCCGGGCTCTCCCTTCCCCGGCAGCCAAAGTTTGGAGGAGGGGAGAGGGGGTGCAGCGGTTGCCACAGTTTATGCTCCTCCAGAGCTTCCGAGCAAGATTTCCCCAAAAAGCCATATTAAATAAATAAAAGGAAATTCAGCAGATGGGAACATGAATCAAGGAAAACTCCCATATGAGTGCAAAGATTTATGTCAAAAAACAAAACATCAACATCTGGGAGCTGCCGCGTCTCCTCTTGGCTGCTCGGTTGGAATGGATTCTCGGTGTCGCTTTCCGCCTCTTTCTGGCCCTAGGAGAGGACAGAAAGAAATAAAGAATGAAGCCCATTTTAAAAATAGTCATTTTTAATCAGAAATGAACGCTGTTTTCCCCCTCAAGGCTAGAGGGAACGCGATCCGGGCTGCGGCGCTCGGCCCCGGGATCGCGGGGAGAGAGAGCCCCCTGCCGGTCGCGGAGGGGCGCCCCTCCCTCCCCGCCCCCGGCGGCTCTCCGGGGTTCATTACCTCCAGATTGCACAGCCGCCGCGGCGGCGCGAGCGCGCACACACCCGCGCCCACCGCACTGCGGCCGCGCCCGGCGGCTCCCCGGCGCCGCGCCTGGACCCGTCACGTGGGTGGGCGTCCGGCTGGGGCGATTCGGTGGCCGCCACGGCCCGCAGTCAGCCCCGCAGCCACGGAGCTCATCTGGCCAGAGCGAAGCTCTGCGTGGGTTCCCCCAATTCCGAGAAGAGTGGGGGACATGCGGCGAAAGAGGAGCTAGGCCTTGAGGAACATGCAGTGCAGATCGAAGACCGCCTTTAGCTCTTAGGCTAGGCTGCGCAGGGGATAAGAGGGCAGGCGTTGGATCCTGATGTCTGGGTTCAAATCCCAGCTCTGCCACAGCCAACTCTGTGACCTTGAGCACGTTATCCTCCCTGAGCCAGGGGTTCATCATCTGTAAAATGGGAATAATAGCACCAGCCTCCCTAGGGGAGTTATGAAAAGTAAATGAGAAAACACATGTAAAGTACCTAGCACAGTGCATATTTACATACAATTGAATAAATGTTAGCTATAATCATTAGGATAAAGGCTCAAATTCTCATCAAAGGCTACAAGGCTCCGCATAATCCATGCTCCCAACTCTGTGGCCTTGGAGAGGCCACTGACCCACTCCATCACTGGGCTCCAGCCACATTAACCTTGTCTTCTATCCAGGAGCCTAGTACCCTTCTGCTTCAGGACCTGTGCATGTGCTGTTTCCTCTGTGTGTAAGGCACTTTTCCACCCTCCAACTTAGGCTGCTCTTTCTTTGGGCCTCAATTTACTTGTCACATCATCCAGAAAACTCTTCCAGATTCTCCCCTCCCCCAAATGTAGTCTCTGTTCTATGCTCTCAGAGCAGCCTGGGCTTCTTACTAGCAATGCTCCCAGTTGTCATGCATCATCAGTTTTGTTATATGTTTAACGTCTGTCACTCCCTAGACAGTTCACTCCATGAGGTGAGGAGCTTATCCTACTGCATTCACTGTGGTATCCCCAGCTCCCAGGACAGTGACTGTCCATCTGTTTGTGGTGAATGACCCAGAGTGGATGGTGGGACTCTGAGGCCAGAGGGAGTCTTCAGTCTTCCATATTGTTTTACCAGTTCCTTCCAACAATAAACGTGTATTTATTAAGCTCATCTATGTGCCAGGTCCTATGCTGGGCACCCGACACAGATCTATACAGTTCTGTCTCTAAGCTAACAGAGCTCATAGTCCAATGGCAGAGACAGACATGTAAACAGAGGACAACACAGATGGGGTGGAGACAGCAGACAGAGTGTGTGGGGGGAATGGGGATGGCTGTTCCTACAAGGAAGGGCCCTTGCCTCCAGGTAGTATAGGTAGACTAAGCTACATATCTTACCCGTGTTATCATACTAAAACAACTATTAGATAGGCCTGTTATCATCCCTATTTACAGATGAGGCATAAAGAGGATAAACAACTTGCCTAGGGTCACACAGATAGTTATGGCAGAAGTGGGATTTGAACAGGGACACATTCTGCTTCAGAGCCAGAGTTCTTAACTACTTGGCCCCTGCCTCAGAACAAAGAGCTGTGAAGTTACCCTCCCTGTCCACAACCCTGTCCTGCACTGGGGGAGAGGGGGGCACTTCCCCTCACCACGTTCCTGCCAGTGGGAATGTCGCCACCCAGAAGCAGAGAGGGAGGTGGGAGCGCAGGGCTGAGGGGCAGGTGAAAGCTATACACCCTGCTCTGCACATTGAGCTTAATGAGGAGTGTTCACAACAGCGGCAGAGGGAACCTGCAACAGCTCAGCTAAAAACAGGAGCGCCTCTGGCTTCTGTGCTGCCAAATCCCTAGCGCTCGAGGGAGGCCCTAGCCTAAGCCGGCTAAGCGCCCCGAGGGTGCTGCTCTCACCTTTCACACCCCCCTCGAAGCTCCACTGATCCTGCTACATCTCCTCTCTCCGCCCCCGGGGCTTTTTTTAAAGGTTGGATTCACATCCTTCATTTGCTCCCTTAATGGCAGCCCTGCCTGCCCGCCCGGATTCCAAGAGTCAGCCAGCAAAGGGTTTGGCGGCATACAGGGGAACTGTTCTGAGTCTTCTCTGCTGATGTCGGGCTGAGGTTAGGTGGGGGAGTCCTTCAAGGATTCCATCACCACCCCTTTTTTTCCTTTTGTGAGGAAGGTTAGCTCTCAGCTAATATCCATTGCCAATCTTCCTCTTTTTGCTGAGGAAGATTGGCCCTGAGCTAACATCTGTGCCCATTTTCCTCTATTTTGTATATGGGATGCCACCATCGCATGGCTTGATAAGTGATGTGTAGGTCAGTGCCTGGGATCCGAAACTGCGAACCCCGGGCAGCCGAAGTGGAGCACACGAACTTAATCACTACACCACTGGGCTGGCCCAGACCACCCCTCTTTTTCAAGTCCCCCCACCCTCCAGCTCTCAGAAAGCTGTATCTTCTAGCAGTATCTGGAGAATTCTGACAGGTGGATCTGAGGTCACAGCAGGACATGTAACAGAAGAGTCTAGCAGGTGATAGAAGACTAGATCTCAGGAGAGAGAACAGGGCAAGACTAATAACTGTTGCCATTTATTGTGTCCTTTCTGTGTGCCAGGCACTGTGCTAACCAAGCACTTTACATGCAATTGCTCAGTGAATACTCACATCAACCCTGTCAGGAAGGTACCAGCATTATCCCCATTTCACAGGCGAGGAATTGAGGCTCAAAAAATTCAAGTAATTTTCCCAAGTTCACACAACTACAAAGTGGTGGGGGGTTTAAACCCAGGCCACCAGGACTCTGAAATCCAAGCTCTTAACCACTCTACTCTCATTTAGGAGTCAACAACACAGAAGGGAGTTCAAGAAAAGAGCAACAGAGGGGAGGGGGGTGGGCACAAGGAGTGAAGGGATGCATTTATATGGTGACAAAGAATAATGTACAACTAAAATTTCACAATGTTATAAACTTAAGACATCAATTTAAAAATTGAAAAAAGGAAAGAAAAAAACAAGAGCAATGGGCAGAGAACTGAAAGGTGGGCAATGCTTGTACTCAGGGTCAGGAGGAGGAAGAAGCAATGACAGAAACAGAGTGATCAGGAGGTAAAGAAACATGGGAGATGCAGTGCAAGGGAAGCTGGGGAGGAGACACATTCAAGGGCCTGACGCAAAACATGGCAATTTTTACAGGACCTCGTGACTAGCTGGATGTGGGAGTGTCTGACACCTTTGGGGTGTCTGTGCAGATCACGAGAAGTCCAGAAAGAAAGCTAGAGAGAGAGGACTCACTTCACTGGCCCCTGAGGCTGCAGTCCTGGTCTTTCCTGGGTTCCAGCTGCATCTTGCCTTTGGGGTCCATTAGATGTCACCCCACTCTTCCATATCCTGATAGAACTTTTCTAAAAAAACAGCTTCAATGAATTTCTAGTATTTGCAATAGGAGTCAAAACTAATGTGGGGGAGGGCAGAGAAGGGAGTTCAAGGCTTCTTTCCTGAATGTCTTGGGCAAATGATACAATTGACAGAAATAAGGAAGTGGGATGATGAGGCAGTTTTGTACATGAGATTTAAGGAGTGGATGGTCAGCTGAGTCAAGTGCTCTGGGTCAAGCAGATTGATTGAGCAAAGGCCCACTGGTGGATAATGAGGTGGTCTTTGATGACCCTAGTGACAGCTGAGTCAGAAAACAGCGATGGAAGCTGGGAGACAAAGTTGAAAAGTGAGGGAATCATGAAGGAATGGGAGGCAGTATGTGTGTTACTCAATTAAGAAATCTGGCAGTGGAGAGAACAAAACAGAATAGTAGCTGAAAAGGGCAGGAGGATAAAATCAAGAGTTTTCACCTCCAGATAGGAAAGGCCTGCGTATATTTCATAGGCAGAAAAAAAAAAAAAAACTAGTAGAGAGACGTATGCTTTGGCATGACGGTCAGGATAATTTTAGAGACAAGCTTCTCGAAAAGACAGGAAGCAAATGGGCCTGAGAGCAAACACAGTTTGCCCTTAGAACAAAGGGAAGAGACAGACCTCTCCAAAGGAGTCCATGTTCTTGTCATTTCCTCTAACTCACATTCACGCCTTAGATTTATTTGTATAGTGTGCAACTCAGCATCCACAGTTGTACCTACAGCTGCTCTCAAGTTAGATCCTTCTTCATCGTCACCATTTATTGACCATGCTCCAGGCAATTGATCTGTGTTATCTCATGAGAAGGGTACAATTATCATTCCCATCTTATAGATGAGGAGACTGAGGTAAAAGATAGGATAATTCACGTGACCAAGGTAACCTGGTGGTAAGTGGGAGGGCTGTGATGCCAGGCAGTCCGATTCCAGAACCAGCTCTGAAACTTCGGAGAGTGAAAATGGTTGCCTCTAGGGAGTAGGACTAGAGGGTAGAGAGCTGCGTGGAGTAGGGTCTGCTGGGTTTTGTTATAAGCCTTTTAGTACTGTTTGACTTTTTACTAGGGTAGGCGCTCTTCTAACCGACACTTACTCAACTGAGGGGTAATATCCACTGAGCCTGGCATGACCACTGCTCTTGGCAGGCAGGAGCTTCCTTGACATACTTCACACTTAGGTTTAAATTGCTTGACTACTTGGCCAACCTCATGTCCAGATCCTACTGGTAAGGGTAAAAGGCTTTCTATGACATGTTCTTTTTAAAATAAAAAACCCCAGAAAACAAAACCAAAAACTTGTACAAAGGAGCTTGTATTTTTTATAATAAAAATTCCCACTAATAAAAAGCAAAAAGAACTGATGTCAGTGCTGAGGTGATGACTCAGCCTTCTCAGTGACGAAAGTGAGGTCACTGACTAGAAGGGACAGGGTGAAAGTGAGGACTTGGCCCCCTCCAATCCACCCCCCCCCCCCACAGCAGCCAATAGCCTTTTTAGGATGCCTCTGGCCTGATCACGCCCCTGCTTCCTTCCTTGATGTTCCGTGTCCTCCTGACAGAGTCCAGACATCTTGGGGAGCTTATAAGACTTTATGATCTGGCCTCATTTACCTCTCCAGACTAAGGGGCTATCACCATCCCATACCACTCCCTCCGCTACTCCCTACCCCCTAACCCCCACCGCCTCCTCAGTTACAGCCGCACTGATCTTAAATTGTGCTCTCTTTGCCTCTCTGGGACATAGCACCAGCTGTTTCCCCTGCCTGAATTGTGTTTTCCCTTCCCTTCATCATCTGGCTAGTTCCAGTCCTTATGATTCAGGTTCATCAGTTTAGATGTCACTGCTTCCAGGAAGTCTTCCTGACTTCCACACCTAGGTTATGAGCCTCCCCTGGGTGTTCCCATTAGCGCCCTATACTTTCCCCACTAAAGCACTTGCTATCTTCAAAAAACCACACTTTCCAGTATTCGTGCCCTTGTGTCTTCCCCTCTCACACTGATTCTGGTCTGACTCTGTGAATTGCTTCAATCAACAGAGTGCAGGAAAAGTGGTACTGTGCAGGTTCCAGGTCTATCCTTAAGAAGACTGGCAGCTTCCACTTTCGTACTTTGAGAAGCTCTGAGCCACTGTTTAAGTTCAGCTACCCATCTGGAGAGGACCTGAGACTACACGGAGAAGGAAAGATGCTCAGCCTGTCCAGTGTCCTAGTTGAGCCTTCATATGACTCCAGCCCTGGCTGCCAGCTGACTGTCACCTCATGAAAGACCCCAAGTGAGACCAGCAGAATTGCCCAGCTGAGCCCCATCAATTCACAGAACTGTGAGAGAGAATAAAATGATTGTTTTAAGCCACTACATTTTGGAGTGTTTGTTATGCTGCAATAAGTAACTAAAACACCATTCTGTATTTTAATTGTCTACTGAATTAGTTGGCCCTGCTAGACTATTTTCTCTGTGAGAGCAGGGACCACATCCATTTTTTAAAAATCGTTATATACTCGGGACATTCTCCAGCATAGAATAAGCTCTCATATATTTGATTAATGCAAATTAAGAATGTCTGCAAAATCAAAGGCAACAACAAATGCCTAGAACACTCACTGTGGTGAGTACACAGTGGCCTCAACAAAGGTGATTAACTGGACATCTGGGCAGTAGGTTCCCAATGTAAGTCAGACAGCTTCCCTTTGTAGACAGATTGAGTCAGATTGATTTGGGGCCACAAGCCAACAACACAGAGCAACCTTGGGAGGAAAAGAGGATGGCAGGTGGTTTGGGCCTGGAAGTTCAGGCCAAGCTATATGGGAGGGAACACAGTTACCATCTCTGATGGGCGGCATCAAACAGGTGACCTGCTCTGTCAGTGAGGACTCCAGCTGCCCTCGCCATCTACCCCTCACACAGCGGTCTCTTGGTGTTCTCAGGCTTCCAGGGACAAGAGACCTCATAATGCCATTTTACATATGGGAACAGACACCTTATCTTCTTTGAAAATTTTCAACTAGCTTCAATCACAGAGGGCCCTCAATGTTTGTGTGTGGAATTAACACATTTCCACTCAAACCAATAAATCCCATGATTGGGGTCCAGTGCTCTTGTCTGTAATCATCATTAGCACAAGATGTCCAGTCAATGGGCATTGTTGGAACATCTTCTGTGGGCTGACAGTTTATGTCAAGCCCTACGTGGGACGCAAAATGGGAAAATGCCATCCCTGCCTTGAGGGAGAGAACTGGGGAGACTAGACTTACGCAAATGAGATAATTAAATAACATATAATTACTGCTAAATTGTGTGGTAAGAAATTAAGTGCTACAGGAACTGGGAAAAGCAGAGAGCAGTGATGGCTCAAACAGTTGGGGAGTCGTCACTGAAGAGCTGGATGTGGCCGAGCCTTGAGGAGTGAAGCGAACTGCAGACAAGCCGAAAGGAAGAAGAGTACAGAAGTCCCAGAAGGAAGAACAGAGCCAAACCAGCATGCTTGTTATTTTTTTTTTTTTGGTGAGGAAGACTGGCCCTGAGCTAACATCTGTTGCCAGTCTTCCTCTTTTTGCTTAAGGAAGATAGTCCCTGAGCTAACATCTGTGCCTATCTTCCTCTACTTTGTATACGGGACACTGCCACAGCATGACTTGATGAGTGGTGTGTAGGTCTGCGCCGGGGATTTGAACCCTTGAACCCCGGGCTGCTGAAGCGGAGTGCATGAACCCAACCATTACACCACCAGGCCAGCCCTGATGCTTGTTATTTTTATCCTGGGGCAGCAACACAAGGAATGTGAAAGGTGGCTGCCCCAAATCCCAAAGCAGGGATATTTCTGAAGTTTCCCAAAATTCTGAGCCTTTATTTATTCAGTTTCTTCTGCTTGCAATGCCTTTCTCCCTTCTCCATCTGGCAAACTCTTACTCATATCTAAAGGTCCAGCTCAAATGCAACTACTGTTCAGAATCCTTCCAGGGTATCTCATAACCCTTGGAACATAGCTATTCCTTTCGCCCACTCACTTCCTCCACCACTAATTAATAGCAACTAACATTTATTTGGCTCTTCCTGTGTGCCAGGAACTATGCTAAACATTTTATCTTATTATTTTTTAAGTTATTATTATTTTTTTGGTGAGGAAGGTTGTTCCTGAGCTAACAACTGAGCTGATTTTCCTCTGTTTTGTATGTGGGATGCCACCATAGCATGGCTTGGTGAGTGGTGTATAAGTCAGTGCCCGGGATCTGAACCTGCGAACCCTGGGTTACTGAAGTGGGGCACGCAAACTTGACCACTATGCCACTGGGCCAGCCCCATTATTATTATTATTTTTTTGATGAGGAAGATTGGCCCTGACCTAACATCTGTGCCCAAAGCAGAGCGCACAAACTTAACCACTACACCACTAGGCCGGCCCCCCATCATTTTAAATGTATTATTTTATTTATACCTCACAACAATTGCATGAGGTATTATTTTTCCTATTTTACAGATGAAGAACCTGAGGCTTAAAGTGATTAAGTAAACTGCTCAAGAAAACATAGCTAGGAAGTAACAAAGCTGGGATTCAAACCATTTGTGGAACTCCAGAGGCCACTCTTAAAACACTGGGCCATGTGTTCCTGGAGGCCGCAAATGCTCTTAACTCATCTGTCTTCTCAGATTTTAGGATGATGGCTGACATAGCTGAAAAATTGTTGAACAAATTAATAAAACTGTCATATCGCATGCCTGGGTCTAAAAGTAGGTACCCCAGTACTGTTTTATCCCAGGCAGAGACTTCCACTCACCCAGAAGTCATGTACCTGGGGGAAAGGAGGAGGAAGTCTTAGCACCTTACATTTGAATTCGAGCTCCTTTATTTCACGGATTCAACTGTGGTGAAAGAGGAACCATTCTTTTCCCAACAAAAGAACACATAGATAACATTGGCTGGGTTTGAAAATAAGGGCTCTGATTAACAGGTGTTGGGGGGAGGGGCCTCCTCTTAGGTATTTTGAAAGCAGCAGCTCAAGTTGTTCCTGTCAAACCAAGAAGGACCAGTCGAGATCATTCTATCTGACCCTATCATGGCGCAGACTGAGGCCCAGACAGGGGAAGGGGTCGGCCAGAGGCCACACGGAGAGATAAAGCTGAGCCAGAGCCGGACCCCCAGAATCAGGAGCCCGGATCCCCGGAATCAGAAGCCTGCCTGCGGTTTTTCATCGCCTACCCAGCCGGGCCCGGGCCCGCATCTGCAAGCAGATGGCCTTGGACGGGAAGCTCGGACTACGGGCTTCCTTCGTCTGGCCCTAACCTCTCCGTCCACTCCCACCTCCTCCAGCCTCATGGCCGGGGGAAGACTGTTCCCCTTTCGCGTCTCCACGGTGTCTGCAAGGTCCTCCTGCGTCACCGAAGCCGCTCGCACCCGCTTCTCAATGGCCTGCTTCTGAGGCGGTTCGGCTTCGCCACCTGCGACCCCCGCCTCTGCGCGCTCGCCCCATTCTTGGGGGTCCACATCCCGATGCCCTTGTCGCAGTTCACCTCCCCGCCAGTCCTAAATACGCCTACACCCCCGCTTCCTTCCTCTGGGCGCCGTCCTTCCGGCTGGGCTCCTTTCTAATTGGCTGGCTGAGAGCTTCCTTGGGGACTCGGCCACTCTGAGGGCGCCACAGCGGCCACTCTAGCCGCCGTCCCATGGTTTGGTCTCGCTCTTTCGGCTGCGAGCTCTCTATGGTGTTGGCGACATGTGGCGCCTCCAGGGGCTCCTGGGCCGAGGTAAGGGGCTTCGGAGCCGCGCGTCTTGAGGAAGCGAGACTCCGAACTGGAGAAGGGGGCCGGCGGGAGGACAGAGCCAAAGCACTAGTGGGCGGGGTTAGACTTTAGGGGAGGCGGGGCCTTGGAGGGGTGGGGTTATTCCAGAAGCCAGGGGAACTTTGGAATTTGAGGGTGGGTGGAGCTAGTGGGAAGACGGTGGAGCTTAGAGCCAAGGAGATGGGTGGGGCTATTGAAAGGGGGAGGAGCCAAATGTCAGGGAGTGGTGGGCGGAGTCAATGAAAGGAGCACGTAGAGGCCAGTGGAGTAGGCGGAGCCAATGGAAAGAGGCGGGATTTAAAGACAGCGCTCCAAACATTGAGCGAGAGTTTGTGTCATTTTAGAACAGTGGTTGCCATCCCTAGGAGGGCATCGGAATCACCTGAGGAGCTTTTTCAAAATATAGGTGCTCCACCCTGAATAATCCTGGTTTACTAGTTCTGGGGCGGCACCCTAGAATCTGTACTAGGCGAAAGATTCCCACGTGGAGCTGCAGAGGCAGATGCCGTGGTTTCTGGGTTCCTGGGGTGGGGCTCTGTCAAAGGTCAGAGTGGAGGGAAGATTGGCGGGGCTGCTGTTACTTCAATCCTGTTCATGTGGAGGTAACTGACCCTTGTTGTTCTGCACAGCTCTTCCCCGTCTGCTGGGACCTGGCCTCCGGGGGGTGACCCCCAAGTCCACCAGCCCAGATGGGCCTCAGGCTACCTCCTCCACCCTGCTGGTCCCTGTGCCCAGCTTTGATAGGTGAGATACTGCCACCCACCTCCTCCTGTGGCCTCTCTCTCCCCCCACTTGGGACAGAAATTGATAGTCTCTATTGCACTGTCTAGGTCAGGCCCCCGTGGCCCAGGCCCAGGCACAAGCAGGGGCCCAAGGTCCCATGGATGGAAGGATGCCTTCCAGTGGATATCTGCCCGTGTCTCTCCGAACACCTTGTGGGATGCCTTATCATGGGTAAGGGTTCCCTAGTCCTGTCCTTGACCTTCAGTGTGAATACGAGCGATCTTGCATGGAAGTGTGGCCTAGAAACAGGAGCTGGGGCATCATTGTGCTCACACTCAAAATCTGAGTAACCCATTGGAGCATATTTGGGGAGATATTGCCCCCCCTTCCCCCACCCCCCCATGCATTTATTCATCCTTTCATTCAGTAAACATTATTTAACACTTTCATGGAAGTTACAATAAATAATACTAAATAGCTAACATTTTATTTATTAATGTGAAGTATTATATATGTACTGTCTTGTTTAATCTTTACAAAAATCTTGCAAGGGAAATATAATCTCCATTTTATAGATGAGGAAACTTAGGCTCTGAAACATTAGGTAACATGCTTAAGGTCACACAGCTATTATTTAAATAGAGGAAGCAGATTTTACTCTGGAGCTCCTGCTCTTAGCTACCATGCTCTGTAGCTTGGTTGCTACAGTTAGTATGGCTTGTAAAAACACAGTGGAGATCCTGGCCCAGAATAGTTGCTCAATAAATATTTGTTGAATCTAGTCTATAAAGTCAGATGTTCAGTAGTGAACACTAGGTCTAATAGGGCAGAATCTTTGCCTTCCAAGTTCAGCGTGTAAGGTATTCTGAATTAGGTTGGCTCATACATCACTCTCATGTCTGTCACATCTCATCCCTATCACTTTCATGCTATGTACTTTGGGCAAGTGACTTTACTTCTCTGAGTCTCAGTTGTCTGTAAATTGGTGTCATCAGCAGAGCTGAGCCTGAAATGTCTGCACGGCAGGGGCACTTCTCTCTGGGGAACCATGGACTGGGGATGTAACATACCTTGAGAGGGGAGAGGGGAGCATTTTCTCATTTTGTCAAAGATCTGAGCCCTAGGGTGATCCCACAGTGAGTTCTTTTAGAAACTGGGCCTGGATCCCAGGGGTCCTGATGCCATCCCTTAGCTTTGTCACTACTGCCCATGTGAAAGGGCCTGAGCACGAGCTGTCCCCAGCGCCATGGATATGTGTCTCTGTTATTGACGGTACCGGCACCTTCTCTTCCTTCTGGCCTCAGCTCACATATTACCCCTACAGAGAGACTTTCCCTATCTCATCAGGCCTCCCTCTTATGCTCTGTGTGAACCTCTGATTTGTTTCTTTTTGGCAGTTAGCATAATTTATAGTTATTGTATTTATTTCTGTGTGCTTGGATTTTGTCTTTCTCCCTCACTGAAGATGTAAACTCCATGGGGGCAGAGACTGTGTCTGTCTTGTTTGCCATTGTACACAGTGCCTGTGGCAATAAATAAGTGTTTGGGTGTCCCTTCCCACACAGGAAGGGACGGGGAAAACCGGGCAGTCACTGGGCTAGGAGCTAGCTTAGGTCTCCTGCAGACCTGTTGGAGAAGGGCCACTGTCAACAAGCTTGTACCTGTGGATGTGTGTGGTGGGCTGGCTTGGTCGGGGGGAAGGGAGGAGTTGTGCCAGGCTGGAGAAAGAAAGTGAGCCTGATGGGGAACTCTGGCCTGTCGCTGCATTTGTGGCCAAGCCCCAACCTCCCACATTATCTTTTTGGCTGCTTGGACTTTGTTTATTCAGTCACTTGCTCCTGCATTTATTCAGTGTGTATTTATTAGTCCTATATCTTAGCCCTCTACTAGGCACCGGGGATACATTGGTGGGCAAAACAGACATGGTTCCGGCCCTTGTGGTGCTTAGAGACCAACAGGAGAGACAGACCCTAGATGAATAATTGTAGAGATGATTACTTAAGTACCAGTGTGATCAGGGTTCCAGAGGGGAAGTTTGGGTGCTGTAAGAGTATGTAGTAGGGGAGCTGCCCCAGCCAGGAGGCAGGAAAGGCTTCTCGAGGAAGTGGTGTTTGAGCTGAAGGCTGAGACTGAAGGAGTTGACTGGTGGAGAGCCATGTCCCTGATGTGCTGTCTTTCCCAGGGCACTCTGGCTGTGCTGGCCCTGCAGCTGGCAAGGCAGATCCATTTCCAGACAAACCTGCCAGCAGGACCTCTGCGAGCGGAGGGCTGCTCTTGGAGCAGGCGCCTGGACCACTTCCTCTCATCTCCCGTGTGGCACCCATGCTCCTGTGAGTTCTCAGTCCCGGGGACAGGAGGGCTGGGCTGGGAGTTTCTCTGGGCCAGGAAGCATCTCTGGACACACCTCAGGAAAAGAGCCATCAGCAGCTCCTTGCCTTTCCTATCTGGAGTCAGAGGAAGGGGAATGTGAGGAAGTTTTATCCACCCAGGGTGTGGGCCACACCTGCCCCTCAGTGTCCTCCATGTCCTCCCCTCACCTTCCATGGAGGGAGCCCCACAGGGGTCCAGGCTACTTTAGATCCTGGGTGTGGCTTCCTGCCTACCCCTCAGCCAGTTACGTCCTTCTCTAGTCATCCCTTCATTAATAAGTGAATCTTTATGGAATAGCTATTGTGTGCCATGGTTAAATCTCTGGAGTCAGATTGTCAGGGTTCAAGCCCCAGACCTGCTGTGTGCTAGTCTTGTGTCCTTGGACGAGTCACTTTTAACTTCCCTGTGCCTCAGTTTCTTCATCTATAAAATGAGGTAATAATAAAACCCACCCCATAGGTTTCTTGGGAAGACTAAATGAGTTAATACATGTCAGAGACTTAGAGCAGTGCCTGGCACATAGGAAGTGCTCAGTAAGTATTAGTTTAAGTTCTTGTCGTTGTTAGTATGATTATAATCACTACCAATATTACTGTCAAACACAGTGCTAGGTGTTGGGGCTACAGCAGTGAATAAGGTAGATGCCTCCATGCCACTGGAAGAATTCAAGCAGAGGAGTGATTTTTGCTTAGGGTGAGAGATTAGCATAAATGTGGGCCCCTCTAGACCCCTGTGGAGGGAGGGAGGCCAGCAAAAGAAATGGAGGAGGACGCATGGGAAGGAGGTGTCACAGGGGTTTCCAAATTCTTCCTTTGGTCCCCCAAACCTCAGGGAGGACTCAGTCAAGCCCAAGCAGGCTGAACTGATCCCCCTTCTGACATGACCACTCTTACTGGCTCTTTCCAGCCCTGCGGAGGCACATTCTCCCCAGCCCTGATGGCCCAGCTCCCAGGCACACTGGCCTCAGGGAACCCAGGCTGGGCCGGGAAGAACCCTACACTCAGCCCGAGAGCCTCTCCTCACACAGCTCCTTGAGAGCAGGTGGTCCTCAGGAGCCCTCTGAGGAAGGTATGTCCCCACCTCGTGCAATCAGCAGAAGGCCGGGGGAGGGGTGAGGAATTGGGCAGATGGACATTTGTTGCTGCATATGCCAGATAAGGGAATTGTTATTCCTGTGAGGCCCCATGCTTTCTGGGGCAATTTGGAATTATTTTGGTTCCTGGCAGTGGTGCTGGATGGAGGGGCTGGGTAGACTGGGAGAGTGGGAGAAAAGGAGAAATAACACCTTTCTCCTTTGCCCTGGCTGGGTGCTGGCCATTCCCCTTGCAGATCCCAGTGATATTGGCTCCCTGCATGCCAACAATAGCTTCAAGTCCAAGGCAAAACCAGCCCAGCCACAGCCCACTGGCGAAAAGCAGGTATTATCCAGATTTGGCCACTCGATCCCCATAACATTCCCCTGGGCAGGTGGCAATCCCAGTGAACCGTCCCATGATAAGTCTTTATATTTCTTCCCCAGGAGCAAGATCAATCCAAAATTCTTCCCCTCGAGGAGGCTGTGACTTCCATTCAGCAGCTCTTCCAGCTCAGCGTTTCCATTGCTTTCAACTTCCTGGGTAACTGGGTGGGACTCGCCTCAAGGCAGCAGATGGGAAAATGGGAAGGGTATGAGGTTGGTCAAATAGAGTCAGGGTAGGGAGTGATTTAAACAAGAGAGGGTTTGTTTTCTCCCAGGTAGGTAGACCAAATCTGGCGTGGTGGCACAGTCATGTCAGGGACCCATTCTCATTCAGATGCTTCCACCATTCTTAAAACTGGCTTCCGTCTCAAGGTCCAATTTGGTTATTCCAGCTCCTGCCCTCATATCCAAATTCTAGCCAGCTATAAGGGGGAAGGTGGGGAAGCTAAAAGACCACTCCTTCCCAACCTAGAAGTTGCACAGATCATTGTCCTGAATGTAGGCATATGGCCACACCTAGTTGCAGAGGATACTGGGAAATGTAGTCTTTAGCTGAATGACCATGTGCTTACCTGGAAATTCTGTTCCTGTGTAAGAAGGAGAAAATAGATCTTGGAGGACACTTGCACGTTCTGCCACATTTAGGAAAGAACAGGCTCCTGAGGTTTGGAGCAGGCCCTCAAGTGCATGAATAGGAACCTCTTACCCATATCTGGAGACTCCAGGTACCCCGCCACCATTTGTCCTGTTCTCCACAGTGACTTGACGTAACTTTTGGGCCTTCAAATATGGAGACCCAAACTCCCAGCCTCATCTCTTAGAGTCTAGTGGGCAGGTGGGTGAGAGGCTGGGATTCGTTCAGTACAAATTTATTAAGCATTCACCTTTTGCCCGGCCCTATTTTAGGTGTTGAGGATACAGTGATTCACAATACAAAGTCCTTAGTCTCATGGAGCTGACATGGGAGTTGAGGGAGAGAAAAACAATAAATCAGCAAACAAATAAAAAAGAATTTCCAATGGTGATAAATATCATGGAGGAAATTAAATAGGGGAATGTGTTAGTGACTTGGGCAAGGGGCAGCTTTTGACTTGAACTTCAGTGATGGGAAGATCCTTGTGCTAAGGATGCAGAAGGGATGACAAAACAAGCCAGTCTTGTTTGCATCTGGAGAAAGAGATTTCCAAGCAGAGGGAACAGCAAGTGCAAAAGTCCTGAGGCCGGATTGAGTTTTGCTTGTTAAAGAAACAAAAGAAAGGTGAGTGCGGCTGGAGCTTAGAAATCAAGGGGAGAGTAGAAAGAGATGGATTCGGAGAAGCAGGCAGGGCCAGATCAGGTGAGGCCTTCTGAGCCACGGTGGAGTGTGGATTTTCTAAGTGAGGCAGGAAGCCACTGGAGGGTTTTACGTGGGAGCAGGAAGGGGGGCAGTCACATGATCTGATTTACCTTTTCAAAGATCTCTCTGGTTGTTGTGTAGACAGACGTGGATTGTAGGAATGCCAAAGGGGAAACAGGAGACTGGTTGGAGTTGTTACTGATGGCTAAGCAAAACATGATGGTGGCTTGGCCTGGGTTAGAGGCAGAGGGGACCGAGAAGAGTAGATGGATCAGGGAGCCAGTGTGGGGAATGGGGACAGGGTGGGATCCTTTGCCTTCTTGAGTCTTCTCAAGGACAGAGGGCTCTGTGAACCCTGGACAGCGAGTTTTCAGGCAGCGGGGAGGCAACTAATTCACTGCTGGCTGAATGGAACCTGGCTTCCACCTCATTAGCTTTTTGTGATTTTGATGGGCAGATAGTCTCTTCTGAGAATTTTCTTGCCCATTCCTTCATTCATATATTCATTTATTCAGTGAGTGCTAAGCACTGTGACAGCACACAAAGGGAGCTTGAGCCGTAATCATATTTTGCATTTGTATAGAGCTCACCCCATGCAAAGTTATTTCTTCTACATTCTTTTTCTGCTTCTGCCTCCACGATTTTACAGTCTAATTGAGGAGACAGGGCTTGTACTCTTGAAACAGTTTAGTTCATAGAAAAAGGCTTATATATTAAGTGCCAAAAGAGTGTTTAAAGCCTGAGTGTGGTCTGAAGTTTCTAGAGCAGAAACAGGATGGGGAGGCCTGATGGGGGAGGCAGAAAAAGATATCCCAGGCAGGAGAGACAGCTTGACAAGGGCTTAGAGTTGAGAACTGGCTGTGCCCAGCTCCTTCCTGTTTTCCTTTTGGTTTTGATGATAAAAAGATTATGGGCTTTGGAGTTGGATGTACCTGAATTCAGGTCTCAACTGTCTTATATTGTCTCTCACTGTTTCCTCCTAAAGCAAGATTAACAGTATCAGCTGTATCAGTTAGGTTTTGTTGGTTACAAGCAGCCTAAGTGCCCCCTGGCTAGCTTAAGTACAAAAGGAGTCATTGGGATCTGTTGACCCGCCAAGTCTCAGAAGGGGCAGGAATCAGGGAAGCTCCAGGGATCTGGGGGGCAGTAACTGAAGGGGTCTTCAGAGTGTTGCCTTCAGAATAAACCCGAAAATCTGTTTGTCTCCTGTAGCAACCAGATCAAGATTCAGATTCCTGAGAGAGGGTCTCATTGGTTGGGAAGAGCAGAGGCACCTTGACTGACAGCACTGGGGGAGGGCTGTTCCCAAAGGAAAGTCAGGATGCTATTGCCAAGAGGAGGATGCTGTATAGGTGGGCACAGCCCCTGATGTCTATGGCAAACCAGTGAAACATTCAGAGGATGGAAATATGTGCCAAGTGTCTAGCACAAAAAAGCAAGGAAGGAGCCTGTGGGTATCTGGCCGAGGATGTGGGGAAGTTCACAGAGGAAGCTGTGTTTACGTTCTGTGTTGTCTTACAGGGACAGAGAACATGAGGAATGGGGACTACACGGCAGCCTTTTCTTACTTCCAGAAAGCAGCAGACCGCAGCTACAGCAAGGCACAGTACAACGTGGGCTTGTGTCACGAGCATGGCAGAGGCACCTCCAGGGACCTCGGCAAGGTACTGCACCTCCTCCCCTGCCCCAGCCCCGTCCCCTGTGTTGCCCAGAGTGACCTCTAGAATGAGCAGGGGGTAGGGCTTGGGGAAAGTATGGCTTCTCTCCTAGCTGTGAGGGAAAAATAAGAAAGAATGTCCTAACTTCTAAGAATTTAGACTTAAAACTCAGGGAGGCAGAGACCTTGTCTTTTTTCTTTGCAGCTATATCCTCAGGGCCTAGAATGTTACCTTGATGAATGGATTCGTTAATTCTAGAAAAATAGAATAGGGGCTGGCCCGGTGGCGCAGCTTTTTAGGTTGCGCTTTGGCAGCCCGGGGTTCGCGGGTTCGGATTCTGGGTGCTGGCCGACACACCGCTTGTCAGCCATGCCATGGTGGCGTCCCCTATAAAGTAGAGGAAGATGGGCACGAATGTTAGCCCAGGGCCAATCTTCCTCAGCAAAAGAGAGGAGGGTTGGCAACAGATATTAGCTCAGGGCTGGTCTTCCTCACAAAAAAAATAAATAAAATTTAAAAGTAGGATAAGTACACAAAGACGTTATATATAAGAATATATTTCTTTGAATTGTATATGATGGCAAAAAAAGGAAAGTAACTTGAAGTTCCTTTGATAGAGGATTGGTTAATAACATCTATGTGGGACTTAAAAATAATGTGCTAGATCTATATTTATTGACAGGGAAAGACATTCAGTGTATTGTTATGTGAAGAAGTAGGTTACAAAACAGCAAGTGTAGTTCTCTCTTTCTCCCTATACACACACATGCATTTTTATATATATATGTGTGTGTGTGAATGTATATATAATTTATGTGTATATATATAAATACTTATATGTGTAGGAAGAAATTTGCAAGACTGTACACTAAAATGTTAACAGAAATGATCTTTAGGATGCAGGATTTCTTGGGATTTTGTGTTTCTATTTTTGCTTTATCTGTATTTTAAAATCTTGGCTCATCTGTATTTTCTGACTAATCTATAATGATTATGTATTATTTAATTAAAATAATTTTTTAAAATTTCATTCAAAGAAAGAGCCAGCTTCCAGAGCTACCAGTTGACTGGGTGTTTCTCCCTTTGCCCCAGGCAGTCTTTTATTACCAGTTGGCTGCCAGCCAGGGCCACAGCCTGGCTCAGTACCGCTATGCTAGGTGCCTGCTGCAAGGCCCAGCCTCCTCGTGGGACCCTGAGCGGCAGAGGGCGGTATCCATAATGAAGCAGGCTGCAGACTCAGGCTTGAGAGAGGTGAGTGCCATTGGTGGGATCTCTCCTGGGCGGCTGGGGCATGCAGGGCCTGGCAGTGACCAAGATACCTTTCTCCTTCCTCCTTGACCACAGGCCCAAGCTTTCCTCGGGGTGCTTTTCACCAAGGAGCCATACCTGGATGAGCAGAGAGCTGTGAAATACCTTTGGCTTGCAGCCAATAATGGGGTATGCGGTCTCCAGTATCCAGGCATGTTGGGGATCCAGTCTGATAAAGGAGGGGATTTAGGAACTGGTACTGAGTTCTCCTGTGCTTAGGAGACGGTTGGTAGGAGCACTGGGCTGGCTTCAAGCCTTAACTCTTGCTGACTTATTGTGTGACCTTTGGGCAGGTCCACTGGTGTGCTAGAGCTGGCTCACACAAGCCTCACAAGAGCTGTTGGTAGCTTAAAATCAGCTATGGTGGTCTTTGCATCACAGAAATTGCTAACTACTACAAAGCAGGGCTTTTTCCCCTGGAGAGCCAGTTGTTAAACATGTACCAGTACCCTACTGGGCCAGTCACTTCTTGTTTTCCTCATCTCTAAAATCAGGATAATAATGCCTACCTTACCTGTCTACTACTTCACAGGGTTGTTGTGAGGATCAAAATCTGACTAAAATAACAGGCATGAGAGCACTCTGTAAGCTGTCCACACAAAAGGTGCAGCATCACAAGCCGTGTAGTCCAGGGAAGTCAGACGACACGTGAGGTGAAGACACAGAGCACTTTGGGGGTGGGGGATGTCTGGTTGTCTGTGAACTGGGGGCATCCAGGCAGCATGACCCAGAGTTTGTCCCACAGAGCATTCGTTCCATGGGATGTTTATAAATAATATGAGGGAAAAAATGGTCAGTTGGGTTCAGGAAATCCTGAGTTAAACAGGTAATTTTAATGCAGGAAATCTCAGAGCTTTATGTCACTGAATCACCGGGAGGGCATCTGTGGTTTGCTGTATTCCTCAAATGCATTTGACCAGTGTATTTTTTGAGTTGCATCTTGACGGACCAGGAGCACTGGATTAAAGCAAGCAATTGCATGGACTAGAATTTCCTGCACAGGGGCTGCTGCTTCCCTTTGTTTTCCAGCCAATACACTGATAACCTTCACTGAACTCTTGGGCATCAGAATACTTTTGCTTTTTCACTCGATTTTGCCCAAAGTATCTGTAGTAGCCACCAAAAGGGGACTGATGTCACCAATCAGTACCTGCCTCTGTGCCTGCCTTTTCTTGAAAGAGCTCCAGGCCTTCCTTAGGCTGAGTGGGCCTCACGTTCACGTGCCGGACAAGCCTGGGGGCACCCTGGCCTGCTTTGGAGGCCACCAACATGCTTGGAGAAGAAGTGCACAAAGGGATGTCATGGAACACGGTGTCGGGGCACAGTCCTCACACTCAGCCGCTCCGCTAGGCATGGTGTCTTCCTAGGTTGGTGTGGCAGGGTGGGCGTTTGGTCTTGTGAATGTCCAGTGCTGTGTTCTAAGTCAGCCCATAGCCATGAGTCCACCTTATTTATTACATAGACTTTGGCCTGCATATAACAGAAACTCTTTCCAGAAATTTGACTGTGGAAGGTCAATGAAGAATGACCTTCATTCTTCACTGAGTCTCTTCTCTCAAGAAGAGAAATGAGGCCATGGTTGGAAATCAACAGAGTGTTTTATTTTTTCAAATTGGGAGATTGAATATAATAAAAATATTCCAGTAGAGAGGGAGAGATTAATGATGTGCAACTAAAGGTATGAAGATAATAACACTGATCTAAGTACTTTTTGTATATTAACACATTTAATCTTCACAACAATGTAATAAGGTAGGTGCCGTTATTATGCCCACTTTATAGATGAGGAAACTGAGGCAGAGAGACGTAGGATAGCATGCCTGAGGTGACACAGCTGGTAAGTGGTGGAGCCAAGACTGGAACCCAGGCAGTCTGTCCGTACAGATTGGGCTCCTAACCCCTGCCCGATACTGCCTCTCTGAGCAGCATTGTTGTCAGAGAGAGGAGAGGACCCAGAGCCATGGGCAAAGGGATTAGCCTTTTAACCTGTCAGAGGAGGAGAAACACTTTCTCTGTAAGGTCTGCTTTGCAGCCCCCTCGGCAGAGATTCAGGAAGGCACACAGGGCCTTTGGGAAGCCTGGCCTCCACCCTGCTCCTGCCCCATTCAGGGTAACGCAGGAGCCTGACTCCCAGGTTTCCCGTAGCTGGGCTGAGTGCTCCCTGTGGCCTTCACTTCTGCAGACTTTCAGCACCAGCCTCAGCAAGAGAAGCTCCCACGCCGCTCTGGCTGGAATCTCCCTGGGTGGGGGGGTCCCCGTCTCCTTTGTGTTGGGTGAGCTCTGGGCTTCTGGCTTTTTGTAGTTGACATCCCTTGGTCCAGGGAGGGCCGGGCCTGGGCCTTGACCCCGCACAGATGAAGCCCCAGCATGCCTGACTGTTCCCCTTCCTCCTGCCTCCGAGTTTCAGTTCTTCACTCCTGCCTGTGTGCGTATCTGTGTGTCTGTCCATTTTCTCCTGTAGGACTCACAGAGCAGGTACCACTTGGGAATTTGCTATGAGAAGGGCCTTGGTGTGCAGAGGAATCTGGGGGAGGCTGTGAGATGTTACCAGCAGTCAGCGGCTCTGGGGAATGAGCCCGCCCGGGAGAGGCTGCGGACCCTCTTTTCCACGGAGGCAGCAGGTAAAGACGCAAGTCAAAGCCAGCAGCGTCCCTCCCCTGAACTCAGTGCCCCGTGACAGAGACGGGGGTGGCAGTAGCCCTCCATCTCCTTGTCATTTCCTGCCCCGGTGGTGGGTAAGAACAGAACTTTTGAGTCAAACAAACCTGAGTTTTACCCCTGCTCTGTCACTGACCTGGGACTCCATGTCTTTGAGGCTTAGTTTCTTCACCTCTGCTGCTAGTAGTACTCTCTTACTCATGCGGTTTACGAGTGGGTTCAATGAGATGACTATGAAGGGTTAGCACGGCCTGGCACAAAGTAGCTATTGAATAAATGGTAGCTGCTCTGATGATTTGCCAGGAGAGACAAGATCCCGGGACTGCCTCAGTGCTTGCAATTACCCTTCTAGGGCTCTGAGAGCCCTGCTCACCCCTGAGTCACTCGGGCTGCCTGGGTTGACAATGCCAGGGGGCATCGAGTCCTTTAAGAAGTCCTTGCTCCAAAGTAGGAATCCAAGAATACAGTGTGAGTAAGAGTTGTTCTCACCCCTCTTCGCAGCCCCAGGGCCCAGTGACCTGGCAGTGACGGGGCTGAAGTCCTTCTCCAGCCCCTCCCTCTGCAGCCTGAACACTCTGCTGGCCGGAGCCTCATGCCTCCCACACGCCTCGAGCACAGGGAACCTTGGCCTCCTCTGTAGAAGTGGGCAACTCGGAGCCAGCCCCGGAGCCCCCAGTGGCACTATCCCCCCACACCCCTACTCCTTGGAAAGGAGTCTCGTCAGACTGGGTTTTGGCTAAGGTGAGATAAAACGCAGTCACTGGTACCTCTCACTGTGCTGAGTGGGGGAAGGCGGAGAGGGTGTTGGATGGTAACAAAAATAGAATGTCAGTATCCCTTTCCAGAGTGGAAATTCCAGTGGGAGCTCAGGTGCTCAAGCAAGTTCAAGTGCATGGCTAATAAATGACTTTGACCTTTTCCTCCAGTTGGGAGCCTCACAGATTAGCAATGGATACCTTCATAGTTATTTCTGATCTGTGCACAAAAAGGATTCATTCAGTGACCTGTGAAAAACTCTACTGAATGTCCAGAGACCCTTGTCGTCACCTTGGCCTTTGCCTTCAAGTAAATCCCTTACTTTCCTTCCCATGCCTCAGTTTCCTCAGGCTGAGACTACATCACATTTTGCCACCATCTGATGTGTGTGCCTCTGGTGATTCACAAGAAGATTTTAAGTGGTACTCAAATGAATATTTTTTTGTCTTAGTAGCTGTATATTTAATATATAATGTAAAAATGTGACTAGCACGTTATAGTTTCACAGATATTAAAAATAATGAATCAATTTAAAGCAAAACATTGTGACATTGCATAAAGGGGAGCACAGATCCAGAGAGGTGGCAAAAATTGTGAGGGTGGTTCCATAAATGGCTAAAACTTGGGAAACACTGGATCAGGTCATCCCCAAGATGAGCCCCAATATTCACTTTTGTTCATCCCCATGGATTCATGATCGTTTCCATTTCACCTATGATTCAGAGGAAAGTAGTTTCTTGCCTAAATGCCTGATGTATCTGCTTGACTTTTTCAGACCTTCTCACTTCAGCTCTGATGATGGAGCCTGTGGGTTCTCAGAAAGATACCACAACTTGAGTCCCAAAGAAGAGGCCAGTTATCCACCTACCTTCCCACAGAACATTAAGAACCTGCCCTAGCACAGTAAAGAAGAGGAAAGTGTGTGAAGACCCAAGTCCTGGCCATGTCACCTTGAAGCAGTGACCTGACTCGCTGTGTCTCCTCAGTCATAGACCAAGGGCAGTGGTGTCTGCCCTCCCAGCCTACAGGGCTGATGTGGGGCATTTCACTGTGGAAAGGACCTTGGTGCTCGCTTAGGCCTGAGGAGGCAGAGTGATGCCCATGGTTACATGGCTTTATGAGTCGCCAGGCCTGGAGAGGACCCACCTCCTGAGTCCAGGTCCAGGGCTCTTTTGCTCCAGTTCACACTGTAACTTTGTGTTAAAGCGTTGTTATCATCCTGCTGACATGAGGGAGTAAATGGCGATTGAGCACCTGGAGTCTTGGAGCAGGAGAGTGTAGATTTTGAGATCCTCGTCTGTGAAGGGTGTGCCAGAAATGGATGGCAGTTTAATAAAACAGATATTGGATTTTCTCATCACTCTTGCCCTTGAGTGTGTTGGGGAGAGCCAGGGAGACGGGCAAGGGGAGCTGAAAGCCGAGGCTCCATCCTCATCTCTAAACTCTCCATTAACCAATTTAAAGGGTCTTAAAAGCTTCTCTAAGAGAGAGACTTAGAAAAAAATGATTTCTGAGTCAACACTAATGACTCCAATTACTGAATTTGTGAATAGCTGTTCCCTAGCTTCTGGATGTTAGCCCAAGTTCAATAGCATAGATGTGGTTGGGGGGGTGGGGGACTGAAGACCAAACTCCCTAGTGACTGTTCAAATGGGAAAGACCACCCAACTTGGCCATTTCAGAGGTGGGAGGAGTTGGGGGGGTCCACATTTCCTTCTCTGCTGCCCACCCTTTTCTCTCCCACACCACTAGTGAACACTTTCCCCAGCACCTTCCTCTCACCGCTGGAGCCCTAAGCTTCCTCTAGCTCCAGCGCCTCCCTTTCCAGGGCTGCCCTGCTCACCGGCCTCCCTGACACTGGTCCCCTCATGTGTCTGCCTCCCACAGGTGGCTCCTTGGGAGCAGGGACCTTGTCTTCTCTGTATTTCAGTATCCTCGGCACTTAGCACAAGGCCCCAGTAGGTAGGGGCTCAGTACACACATTGGTTAAAGCTCAGGTTTTTAAGCTGTGCAGTGCACTAATCTTTCTGGAAAAAAAAAAAAAAGGTTTCTGTGGTCAAATAAGTTTGGGAAATGCTGCACTAGATATCCCCTTTTTATAGATTCACAATGCACATCAGCATATTCAAAGTTCCAAGAAGTCCTGCAGTAAAGAACTTGGTTAACCCAATGCTTCCCAACCTGAGTTGAGCACAGAGCCTGGCTCCCCGCAGATTGCCAATGAACCTTCCTGGGGCACCCTCTGTGTAAGATGTCACTTCCTGCCCTCCCGTGGAGCCCCACTCGCCAGCCTCTTTCCCTCCTGTTGTCATTTTGGGTTCTCTGATTACCGCTTCCTCCTGACCATGCCCAGGCCAGGGGGCAGTTCAGACAGTCCGGGAATACTGGGCCTCCTGTGTTGATGACCAGATGTTCCTCTTGCTCCCCCTCAGGCATTACAAGTTAAGTACTGATTCAGTCCGGGGTGCCAAACGTGAAGATGGGATATTTTTAAGCTCTCTTTGTGGAAAGGGAAGGATGGTAGAGTCGTTAGAAATGTTGTCAGAGGAGCAAAAATCCTTGGCTGTTCAGTCCCTGCAGTCCCTATCAGCCCCAGGGGATGGGCTTCATTGGCTGACACAGGAACCGCTGCGCTTTTGCCGTTAAAATTCTGATATTAATGACTCATCGTCAGTGCCCTGAAAGGAAATGTGAGGGGAGGACAGGGTGGTGGCCTCTGTCAGCAGGGCCAGCCTGGATCAGGATACTGGGTGACCCAAGGTTCAGGGCCTGGTGGCCTCAGCAATGAGACCTTTGTGCAAGGCTCTGCTGCCTCAGTTTCTTTATCTGGAGTGCTGTTTTCAGGGAGCTCTGATGCTACGGTGGGAACAAGGTTGTCTGGTTCTTTTTGTCTTTAGTGCTAATACAGTGCAGGGCACTTAGTAAAGGTTCAGTATAAATAAAGTTCATTTATTCATTTATTCAGTGAATGCATGATTCTATGCATTGCCCCCTCTCCACCCAACACCAAGCACCAAGCCCACCCAGCACATAGTAGGTGCCTTAAATCTTTGTTGAATGAATGATCCTGTATACCCCTCCCCCTACTGCTACTCCTAGTGCTGCTTCTGACATGTAGTAATTGCTCAATAAATAGAAAATGTTTGTTGAATGAGTATTTCCGATCATGCCTCCCTCCTTCCCCCACCCATTACATTGTACCCAATACTTAGTAGGAGCTGGAAAAAGCTGACCTATTTTCCAGGTACATACTATGTGCCAGGCTGAGTCTGTGCTAAAAATCCTCCCTCCCCCAACCTGTCTTCTCCTTTTTGGGATTTGGTTCTCTCCAGAGTCCCAAGGGTAGTGGCTGCCATCTCACTCTTGTTTCAGCCAGAGGAGAGGTAGGGTCAGTGAGCTGCCAAGCTGAAGTTGGGTGACAGACAGGGAGGCTGCCTGTCAATCTCTGAGCTGCCCCCAGGCTCTGAGTGAGCACTGCATTGTACTCTTGGTGCTGGAGAATGGCTGACTATTGATAAAAAATGTCCCTCTGCGCTTTCCAAATTAAGACGACATTTAACTGAGTGCTCGCTGGCTTGCCTGCTCCCTCAGTCTCCCAGGGGACAGAGCCCATCTTGGTGGAAACTGTTCCAAGCATATCCAAAGTCTTGGCTGATGTCGAGAAGTTTCTGTAACCTTCCTGTTCAGTACACTCAGTTCTGTTACCATATGCACTGTCTCACTCTTAGCCTGTTATTCAGAAAGGGCTGGTATCAGCATGCTTGGAGGGGGGTTGCACATGCAGGCGAGAGCACCAACCCTCACATACATTCACCCCAACCCTGATCAAAGATTGGTTGCCCCAGAACAGGAGCAGCTCTACCCATGAGTTCTCAAGGTTCTGCGCGGAAGGCAGAACTGAGGATCGACCTAAAGGATTGCGGTGGTCCTTAATCTTATCGCGGTCATAGACCCTTTTGAGAGTCTGATGAAAGCACTGACTTCTTTCCATAGAAAAATGTGCACCCTCCCAATTTTGCATGCAATTCAGCAGGTTCATAGATCCTGAAGCCCAACCAAGGACCCCAGGTGAAGAACCCTTGATATAATAGAAAGAACTTCAGACTAAATCCCAGATCCAGATCCTCACCCTGCCACAAACCTGCCATGTGGTTTTGGGCGAGTCAGTCTTCTGTTTTGCCATTTCCTTGGCTATAAAATGTTCAGACTCCTGATGACTAAAATTGCCCACATATGTGGAGGTTTAGATAATGACTTAGAACAGTGCTGCATCACCTCTGTAGGTCACGTGTTCCTTTGAGAATCTGATGAGAACTTTGTATCTTCTGCCTAGAAAAATGCCTGTGCACAAAGTTTTGCCTAGTATTCAGGGGGTCCGAGGACCACAGTGAGGCAGCGATCCAGGGTATCCCATGATCCAGTTGCCAGCCAACGTTCCAGGTTCTTTAGGTCACCTCCTCCCCCATCTGGTCTTCTCTTCACCCTCCCATCGGCTCTGCACTGAAAATCCACTAGGAATTGGGGGGTCAGCAGTGCCTGCTCTAGTGCTGTGGTTTTCAGACTTTGCTTTCACACAATGGAACCGTTTTTTTTTTCCTAATGAAGTCTTACCTGGAGCTCCAATATAGATAAAAGGGAACTCGGAAGCATTTATTGACTCATTTATCATTCACTCGTCCATTCAACAAATAGTCATCAAGTCTCACTGTGTGCCAGGCACCTGGCTGGTCAGGGTGGAGACCCTGCCTGCTTGGTCTCCCCCAGTTTCTCTCATTGACTTGGGGAAACCAACAGCTTGAAAAATCACAGATCTGGTAAAGAGATCAATCTGGCCTGAAGTGAGGTGATCAGACACCCAGGGACCTTGCTCCTAAAGAGCTTAATTTGGGGGGACCTCATTTTCCTCATCTGTGAAATGGAATAATGGAATAATGATGCCATGCCACATCCAAGTACATATGGTTTTCATTATCTGTGGTTTTCATTATTTCTTGGGACTATATTGGCCCATTTATGTGGACAGTGAACGTGAGTACTGAGCTCCACAGGAGGACAAAAGAAGGAACTGAGAGAGGAATTTTTGCCATCAGTGTCCAGGAGAGCCCCGTGCTGTTGAGAAGCTAGCTGAAGGACTGCTTGGAAATTTCCAGGAAAATTATAAGGCCAAGCCTTGGGAAGATATTTGCTATTTCTTCACTCCCTCCTCCCCTGGAAGGTTTGCTGCTGTCAGTGTCGATTTCATAGACCCAGTTCACACACTGTCCTCTAGGGCCTGGATTCACAGGCCTGGGTCTGCCGTGACAAAGGAAGAGTTACCCACAAACGGTAGGTCTGGAAAGATGACTTCTGTACCTGAAGGGCTGCTCACTGGGAAAGGACAGGAGCCTGCAGAGGCCCAAGCCTGCATCAGGACAGATCCTAGTCCCTCTTATCTGCGTTTGGGAGTGCCTGCCTGAGTGGCTTTGGAAATGTTCTGTTCAACAGTGTTTCTTGAGGAGAGCTCAGACAAGTCCACTACCGGTAAAGCTCACCTCTGGGGTTTTTTTTTTCTTTCCTTGGCTGGCAGTCTATGTCAAGGTCGAGGGCATGGGTTTTGGTGTTGGACAAGCCTGGCTCCAAATCCTGGCTCTGCTTCTACTCTTGATCTTGGACCAAGACACTCAGCCTCTCCAAGCCTACGTTCTTGTCTGTGAAATGGGGATAATAACACCCCCTCCCATGGTTGTTGGGAAATTAAATTAAATCCTATTGTAAGCCTAGTGGCTGATCTTGTAAATGCTCTATAAAAAGTCACACTTTTTTCAGCCTTAATTTTCCAGCTGAGAAGCAGATTGTTTGATCATGTAGCAACAGAGGAGTGGGGTCAACAGCACACGTCTGTCACTGTGTACCTGACACTGTGCACCAGCGTGCCTCACTCCAGTCCAGGCTCAGCATGACCCTCTTGGCAGGGAGTGAATGACAAAGAAACCTCACTCTGTTCCTCTTCCCTCCTCCCTCTTGACAGGTGCAAACATGAGAACCAGCCACTACTTTTCCTTTATTAGCAGGTCAGAGAGCTTCACCTGCCCCAGGAGCCAGCCCTCACCCTCAAGTATGCATCGAGGCCATCCTTTCCTGCTTGTGACTCTCCTTGACATCTGTGCCACAGGAGGACCGACCCTCTGTGCTCTACATGTGTTTTGCCAGCAAACACTTATCTCAGCGACAAATTCTCTCCGTCCTCCAGAAAATTCACAGGCAGAGCCAGCCCCTAACAAGGGGCTGCTTTGGTCAGCGAGCCGTTAGTCCTGAGGCCCCTGCCTCCTCTGTGGGGCCACATCAGTCACCCTAAAGTTCTCGGGCCACCTCTGGGCAGTGAGTTCAAAGATTTTAGAAACCAGCTCATGTCCCAGGATCCTCAGGGCCTGGGCTCCCTAATATCTCCCAGGGGTCCTGGTTCCTGGATCCACAGGCCCCTGCTGCTGCTGCTGCTGCTGCCGGTCCTGCCCTCAGCCCCCTTCTTTCTACCTGGTTCCCCCTGTGCTTCCATGCCTGAGTTCCCGCTGGTGGCCAGGTCTAGACTGAGGGTTCTCCCGCAGACGGAGAGCCGCCGCAGCACCTCGGAGGCGGCCTCCACGGGCACGCTGGAGCGCTGCTCCAGGAGCATCTCCAAGAGCGAGCTCATCTCCGAGAGGAAGGTGCTGGCCAGCCGCGTGCCTGTCGGGCTCAGCTCGGACCCTGTCGCCTTGCCGAATGTCTGGAAGGTCTTTGGCTCCTCCAAAGCCTCAGCGTCCGAGGAGAAGACGTTGTCACGGTAGTTGGTGGTGAGGGGCAAAGAGAGCCTCGCCATCCAGGCCGGGTCCGGGGTGCTCAGGCGGTCCAGGGCCAGGCCTGCAGGGGGAGGAGGGGACGCAGTGAGGGCCGGGCCGGGCGGGTGAGGGTGGGGCTGTGGGCAGGGCAAGGGCACCCGACAAAGGAGGGAAGGGAAATGGCGGGGGACAGATGGGGCGGCCGGAGGGGGACGGGAAGGAAGAGGCCCTGACAGGGAAGCTCCCGGTGCAGGAAGGCAGCCGACTGAAGTACACACGGGGAGGGGGGCGCGGGAGGAGAAGGAAGGCCTAGAATTAGAAATTGGCCTGCTTCGAAACAATTTCCCAGTGCGTGGTGTGCTTCAGGTCTTGGTGCCTTTCACCCTATTCCTGTACAGCCAGGGTTTTCGCTCCCTCAGGGCGCCACTAGCTGAGGATGGGGGAAAAAATCCCTTTTCTTAGCCAAGGCTGGAGTTCCTGGCTTGGTGCTGCCTTCTGTTCCTATTCATGATAATAGTGACCACTTATTAAGTACTCCTAGGCAAGCAATTTACGTAATTATCTCATTTAACCTCCACACCTTTTTTTTTCTTTTTTGGTGAGGAAGATTCACCCTGACCTAACATCTGTGCCAATCTTCCTCTATTTTGTATGTGGGATGCCACCACAGCATGGCTGACAAGTGGTGTAGGTCTGCTCCCGGGATCCAAATCAGCGAACCCCAGGCTGCTGAAGCAGAGCATGTGGAACTTAACTGCTACACCTTAGGGCTGGCCCTACACAAATCTTTGAAGTCAAGAGTATTATCCCATTTTATGGATGAGGAAACTGAAGTTCTAAGAGTTAAGTCAAACATATACCCGGCAACCAAACCCAGACCTGACCCCAGGCCTGATGACTTCGAAGCCCCCTGTGACTGGACCACTCTCCCCACCGTGCCTCCCCTTGGATGCTCCAGGTGCCCCGCTGTGGCCTCTGGGATTCCCAGTCCTGCTGAGGTCTGTACTTTAACCACCTGGCCCCATGCCCTCAGCTCCTCAACCTTCACCTCTCCAGCTGCTGGAAAGCCTGGCCTAGAGGCAGGCTGGGAAGGGGCTAGCTGCCTGGGGGCTGCCCCAGGAAAGGGACAGGCTGTGAAAACCTGTCCCCTGGATCCCCAATGCCACCATCACACTGCTCCTTTTCCCATCTCTTCAACAGAAAATTCTGTCTCAAAAAACTAGTCCCAGGCCAAGCCCGAGGAAAGAAAGTATAAGTATTGTGGTTAAGAAGCTATGTCTTTAAATATAAAGAACTCACACAACTGAACAACAAAAAAATAAACAACCCGATCAAAAAATGGGCAGATAATATGAACAGACATTTTTCCAAGGAAGATATACAGATGGCCAATAGACACATGAAAAGATGTACAACATCACTAATCAGGGAAATGCAAATCAAAACTATGCTAAGATATCACCTTACACCCTTTAGAATGGCTATAATCACCAAGACAAAAAACAACAAATATTGGAGAGGTTGTGGAGAAACGGGAACCCTCATCCACTGCTGGTGGGAATGCAAACTGGTGCAGCCTCTATGGAAAACAGTATGGAGAGTCCTCAAAAAATTAAAAATAGAAATACCTTATGATCCAGCAATCCCCCTCTTGGGCATCTACCCAACGGACATGAAATCAACCATCATAAGAGGCTTGTGCACCGCTATGTTCATTGCAGCATCATTCACTATAGCCAAGAAGTGGAAGCAACCCGAGTGTCCCTTGAATGATGAGTGGATAAAGAAGATGTGGTATGTATATACAATGGAATACTACTCAGCCATAAGAAAAGACAGAATTGTCCCACTTGCAACAACATGGATGGACCTAGAGGGTATTATGTTAAGTGAAATAAGCCAGAGAGAGAAGGACAAACACCACATGATTTCACTCATATGTGGAATATAAACGAACGCACAGAGAGAACTGGTTGGTGGTTACCAAGGGGAAGGGGGGTGAGGGGTGGGCACAAGGGGTGAAGGGATGCATCCACATGGTGATGGACAAAAAATAATGTACAGCTAAAACCCCACAATGTTATAAACTATTAAGACATCAATAAAAATGAAAAAAAAAAAAAAAGAAACTATGTCTTTAAAAAAAGGCACGTCTACTTTAACATGTATTTAATGTTTGCTTAAGGTGAGCCCCTTTAAAATCTGTGCAGAGAATAAAAGATTGGGAAGGACGCATGTCAAAGTGTTAACTGAAACTACCCCGGGCCGGAAGTGATTTATTCTCTTTTTGTTTATCTATGCTTTTCTACATTAACCAAATATTACTTTTGTGACTTGGAAAAGTTACTCCAAAATACAGCTAATCGCTTCTATTTATATTGATAAATGAGTCTCGGTTTTGCCTTGTCAGTGCGGGACGGTGCAGGCTGTGAGGCAGGGTCAGGCCCCGTCCTGATTGGTCCAGCCCACGCCTGGGACTTAGTGAATGTTTATTGAATGATTGAATGAACATAAATATGAACCTTCGACGTTTGGGAAATGTAAACCTTAGTTTCCTGGCTCTGGGGTAATAAGTTTGGAACTCTTTTGGTGCTACAGACTCAGGCCTTTCCTTGTACAAGGGTCAGAGAGCTTCAGAAGGAATGAAGCTTGGAATGAGAAAATCACTGGGGTGTATGAGAATGGCTGAAGAGTGATGGGGAATTCACTCTGCAGCAGGTGGGCACTGGGCCAACCAGGGTTTGATTTCCCAGCTTTGCAGCTTATGAGCAGTGTGACCTTGGGAAAATTGCTTAACCTCTCTGAGCCTCCTTTTTCTCTCATAGAGTGGTGAAATAGTAGTACTCTTCTTGTCGGTTTGCTATGAGCATTCAATGAACTCATGCAAAACCAGCAAAATACTGTCATCATCACATCCTCAGGTGGAGCTTTCATCATCAGCCAAGACCCCAGTTTTGGGCATGCTCACCAGTAGCCCTATCGAAGTCCAGCCTGTGAGCAGCACAGGCTTTTCTATCCCTGCTGCCTCTTCATCCTCCCACTTCTTACAGCCCCACTGTGCTCCTTGCCCTCTGTGCTGTGGGGAAGCTGGACTGCATGGGAACTGAACCCACAGGCTCCAGCCCAGAGCTGGCCAATAGAGATATAATGTGAGCACAGAGGTCGTTCTAAATTTTCTTTTTTTTTCAATTTTTTAAATTTACTTCTCTGTGTGTGTGTGTGAGAGAGAGAGAGAGGAAGATAACATCCGTTGTCAATCCTCCTCTTTTTTGCTGAGGAAGACTGGCCCTGGGCTAACATCCGTGCCCATCTTCCTCTACTTTATATGGGATGCCGCCACAGCATGGCCGGACAAGCGGTGCGTCAGTCCCCGCCTGGGATCCGGGCCTGCCAACCCCGGGCCGCCAAAGCGGGGAGTGCGTGAACTTAACCGCTCCGCCACCGGGCCCGGCCCCATTCTAAATTTCTAGTAGACACATTAAAAAAAGTAAAAAGAAAAGAAAAGGTGAAATTAATTTGTAAAATATTTTTTATACTTAATATCATCATTTTATCATGTATTCAATATTTTTAGAATTATTAATGAGATATTTTACATTCTTTTTACAGACTAAGCCTTCAAAATCTGGAAGTATTTTATACTTATATCACATCTCAGTTAGGACTAGCGATTTTCACATGTGGCTAGTGGCTACTATATTGGACTTCCTAGTTCCAGATTTAGACAATACCGTCCTATTAAACTTTATATGTGCTGTCCAAAGCAAAATCCGCTAACTATAGGTGGCCAATGAGCACTTGAAATGTGGCTGGTAAGACTGAAAAACTGAAGTTTTCATTTTACTTAATTTTAATTAGATTTCATTTTACTTAATTTTAATTTAGAGCCACACTGCCTGTGTTAATAACCATTGGCTGTGCAACCTTGGGAAAATTATTAAACACTCTTGCCCCTCAGTTGTTTCCTTTACGAAATGAGGATAATGAATAGTGCCTATCTCATATGATTTTCTCATGAGACACTTAGAACAGGGACATAGAGAGCACTCGATGAATGTTAGGTAAATTTTCTTAACCAAGGAAAGGGAAGTCTCTCCCATGCCTTCAGTGTTTGCAGCCAGATGGGCACACCGGATAGATCCGTTGAGAAACAGATTATCAAATACAGAAACAGATAACCACAGTGGCGGGATGGTAGGACATACGGCCCGTTACCTAAAGGAGGCTGACCCGTGTCCACAGCAGGACGGGCAGCTAGCAGATTCTTGAACATTCGCCAAATGTATTTATTGTCAAAACTAATTGTTTCTCTAGAAAAAATTCTTTTTATTTCAGTTAGAAATATTAGCACATTAATGAGTTGACTCAGTTCTCAGGGTGAAAGGATATTTAAACACACCAAAGAAATGCAAATGAACGGTTTAGGAGGTAAGGGGAGGTCTCCTGAAGGCAGGCAGGCCCTGGTTGGCTCCCTTCAACCACTGAAGAGCTGGATGATTCTGGGCAGGCTCGTTACCTCTCTGAGCCTCAGTTTGCTTATCTCTAAATTGGACCTCATAATATCTGTCTCCAAGGTCTGTTTGGAAGCTTAAATGAGATAATGTGTATAAGACGCTTCCCTGGTACCTGGCACACACCAAGAGCTCGGTAATTGTTCGCTATTCTTATGATGATTTTTAAAATGGATAATCAAAGTAGAATCTGGTCTTTAAACAAGTGAAGACCTTCTGAAGCTCCAGTGGAAGTAAAATATTGTTGATATTCATTCCTTCCCAGAAATAGAATGGCTGTGTTTCCCAGCAGTGGATTGGAGCAGCATTCTGAAGCCTGGGGACATGAGGGGCAGAAGTGGGGGGTGACCCTGAGGAGTCCCTACCTGTATTGGGGTCCAGCAGGCTTGACAGCTCTTCTTCTAGCAGCTGCTTCACAGAGAGGTCCTCTTCAGGGTCCAAGGGCCCTTCCTCCTGGTCCGGTTCTGCCTGGCCACCAGCACTGACACCTGGCCCATCTGTGTCTGGGATTGCACTCCTGCAAAGGAAGCCAACCCAGTCCACGAGTGAGGAAATTCACACATAGATTATTCATTCCTCCTCATGTACATTCTTCTATTCATGCCAGCTTCATTCATCCATGTGGGGAACTGGATCCACAGCCTGGCCTTCAGAGTCAGACCAACCTGGGATACTTGATCCCAGCCCTCCTGCCTACCCCAAGTCTTTCCTCATCTGTAAAATGAGCGTAATAAAATAACACCCACCTCATGGGATGTTGTGAGAGTAAAAGGAGACATTGTAGTAAAGAGCTTAGCACAGTGCCTGGCACGTTGTGAGCACTCAGTAAACAGAAGTGACTATGAAGACATTGATATGATTACTCACCATTGTCCCTCCCATTCCTTCACACTGCCTGGCACACAGTAGGACTTAAGTAAACTTCAGTTGATCCACTGCAGTTATCCAACCATCCTTCCCTCCCTCCATTCCTCCATCCCTCCATCCGAGTCTGATCTCCAGTGAGGGCAGGGAGTTCTGTCTGTCTCATTCTCTGCTCTCTCACCAATGCTGAGAACAGAGCCTGGCACGTAGTAGGTGCTTAATAAATGCTTTGTGGACCAAGTGACTGAATATTCCTTCCACCCTATTTGAGGCCAAATCCCAGACCAGAAGAGCAGATCAACAGAGGATGCAGCTGAGGTAAGTCATCCAAAAGCTACTCAGAATCTACTGCTTTGTCTCCTGCCATCTGCACCCTGTTTGTTCTGCCCAGAAGCCCTCCCTGTCACCTGGGGGAGGCCGGTTCCTGGGACTGCCTCAGCATGGGGGGACAGTCCTCTCATCCCAGCAGGTAGGAAGGCTCCCTGAGGAGCTCTAAGGCCTAGGGGTCCTTTCTGCTGTTTTTCTGTGGCCATTTCTGCTGCTATGAGGGGATCAGCAGGGAGGTGACCAGTTTGCAAGTAGTAATGACAGTAACTAATGTTTATTGAGCAATTACTCTGAGTCAGGCCTTATGCTTTGCAAGGTATGTGCACCTTCTCATCAAACCTTTCACATCTGTAAGGGGTTCTCTTGTTACCATCCCTATTGTACAAATGAGAATACCAAGACTTGTGACGATTATGCAGCCGGCCCAAGGTCCCCATAGATTAAGTGATAAAGCAGGAATTCAAATCCAGGCTCTGGAGTGACTCTGGAGTGTGTGTACTCACTGCTGCTCTATGTCACCTCTCACCATCTTTACAAAAAAGAAGCTACAAGTTATCACAGCAAGAGCACTGACCCAGGAGTCAGGTGCCCTGGGGGCTGGTCCCAGCTTTGCCACTCACTGACTATGTGACCTTGAGCAAAGTCACTTTAAGGGGAAAGGATTTAGAATTGGTTGTGCACTGGGCTTTGGGCTTAGATGACATTTGATCATTAAATCCTTACCCCATCACTACAAGGAAGTGATGACCTCCATTTTACAGATGAGAAACCGAGGCGCGGAGGACTTATCTGGCTTACTCAAGTTTACATGGCTGGGTTGGATCAAACTGCTTAGAGCCTCAGTTTCTCCATCTGTAACATGAAGGAGTTAGATCAGATGTCCTCTTGAGGTCTTCTTAATTCTAGGAAAGCTCAAAGGAACACACCCACACACTCACCCACCCACGTCCTTAACCAGGAACCCTCTTATTATGTTCAAAGCTCGAGAGAGAGAAAGCCGAAAGTTACAGATTTAAAGCCCATAGCCTAGCACCTCTGCAATCAGGGAACAGACAGTAAGAGCCTCAGGAATGAAGTCATTTCCTTAGTGACTCCGGGTCCTGTAAATACTATAAATACAGTTGCTCCAGGACCTGAGCTGCCTGGGGTGGGGGGATGGATGCTGTTCGTTGCACTATCCCAGGAGAGCAGTGCTGGGGATGTGCTCACCCTTCCTCAGGTCGCAGAGGCTGCAGGGGTGAGGGCAGGATGGTGGGGGGCTTGAGAAACCTGTGGGGGCTACGTGCTGCTTACCTGCCGCCACCGCCGGGCTTGGCCGAGTATTTATTTCCCCGGTGGTTTGGTTTGGGCTGGAATTGGCCCTGATGCAGCAAGGACAGCAGCTGGGAGATTTGCTACAAGACAGGAAAAATCTGTTGACTCCACACAATTCCGACCCAGCACACTTCCTCGCCGGATGTTTCCCTCAATGCCGTGCTTTCTTTTTATAGTCTTTCCTCCAGCTTCAGATGTTTGTGTGATCAGATGGGGGATGGTGAATGGTGATGTGGCAGAGGCAGGGACCTGTGTATGCAGGTTCCCTGCTTTGCCATGTCACTGAAGGATCTGGATGTCTGAGAAGAGAATGTGGACCTTCTGGGCCCATCCCTCACTCTCATTCCCCCAAGTGACCTGCTCCTCCTGGAATCTGTGGGATGGAGGCGAAAAGGTATTTCCTGAACATAAATTCATTATTACTTTGATAAGGATTATCTTAAAGAGTTATTCCCCACCTTCGGCAGTATTCAAACATAGCCAATTTTGGTGGGCCAGATATATGACTAGGACGTACAGAAGGCAAAATGGTGTCATTGAATCATTCATTTATTCATCCTCTCATTCATTCAACAAGAATAAGAATGAGAACAAGGCCCAGTCGCTGCCCTCAGGGAGCTCACAGTCTGTCAGGGAAGACAGGGCACAGCAGTTACTACCTGGGTTGCATCTGGTTGGGAATGGAGGAGTGTCTGTGGGAGCAGAGAAGGGCCCCTCACCCAACTTGAAGCAAAGAGGAAGTTGGGGGGTGGTACAGGGGGAGTTTATTCATTTATTTCTACAAAAGTTTACTGAGTTCATACCGCATGCCAGGCACCTCTGCCGAGACCCCAAGGCTTCATAGGAGTTTGGCAAGTGGAGAGAGGGTGAGGGTCTGGATGAGCGGTGAAGGGAGTTTCAGAAAGGCTGGACAATGGGGCAGGGGCTGGGCGAGATGTCAGGGCCAGACCCTGCAGGGCCTTGTGAGGGTAAAGGCAACAGATCAAGTCTTGAGAGCCTGGGTTCTAGTTCAAGGTCATTTCTAGCTTGTGTAATGTCAGGCAGGTTTTCAGACATACTCAGACCCCAGTTTCCTCATCTCTAAGCTGGAGCTAGAAATACCCTCCCAGCCTTCTTCACAGGCTTGTCAGGATTAATTAGGTGGTTTGAAAGTTAAAAATGCTCTGCAAATACAAAGAGTTTGGGTTGTTACTCCTGGAAACACTGCTTCTGCCTCCTGGGCCCACCCCCACTCCTCCTGAGAAGCCCACTCCTCCCCTCTGGGTGGCTCAAGAAGAAAGTGCCAACCTCAGAGGAGAGCTGGAACAGGAGGTGGCCAGGATGGGGGTTGCACTGTGACTTGGGAGGGGCAGGGTCCCATTGCCTGCCTCAGGGCAGATCCTACCTCCCCGTCCAGGTCCCAAAGCCCTCCTAAGGCACCTGCCACCCTTTTCCCAAGTGACAGCTGATATTTCAGGGATACTCGCCAAGTGCCACCCCCTGAGCTGAGTGCTGTCATAAAAGTCACTTCACAGTTAGAGCCCAGACTCTGGAGTCAGTCAGACTGGGATTCAAATCTTAAACCTGCCCCTGGCCCAGTTCCCATCTGTGTGGCCTTGAGGAGTTACTTAAGAATTCCGAGCCTCAGTTTCCTCAGCAGTAAAAAGGGAATAATGATGAGGCCCAGGTCATGTGGTGGTTGTAGTTATGAGGATTAAATGAGTGAAAGTGTATAAATCACTTGTTAACAGATCCTATGATAAGCACTTAATAACTATTGGGTGTTATATAATCTCATTTAATTCTTACACTAACCCAAGGGAAGAGATACCATCACACCCACTTTACAGATGTGGAACCTGAGGCTCACAGGGTCTCCACAGCAATTAGTGGCAGGGCTGGGATTTGAACCTGGATCTGACTCTACTGTGGCACTGTGCTGCTGGAAAGACATGAGCATTAGGCAAGCTGCCTCTTATCCTCAAGTTGATCGCAGTTGGGCACCCTTCTTTCCATCACCCCAGTGGGGTCACCCGCAGTGCCTGCTCTGTTGTGTCTGTTCACCAACAACCAGCACAGTCTTTGGCACAAAGAGCTCATTCGATAAGCATTTAAAGAATGAATGAATGGCTCTGTGCAACCTCTGGGGCAGCATAGAACCCAGAGCAAGACTCCTAAGAGAGCAGCTAGACCCTCTCCAGGTGGCTTCCTGGGGATGGGGTGGGGGAAGGAAGCCGTGTCCTTGGTCCACAGGAAACCTGAGCTGATGGCCTGGCCAAACAGAAGCGTGCCTTAAGCGAGCAGCCTGGTGCAGGAAAACTTATCTGGGGTGCAGTGGAGCAGATGTGGGTGTGAGATCAGGCACCATCCCTGAAAAAGATCTCCCATTTGTGTCTAGCAAATCCCAGGTCACCAGACACTTTGTCCTTCACTATCCCATTTAATCCTCAAACCTGTGGGAGGTGGATACGGGGTAAGTTTGGCATCATAATCCCCATTTTATGGATGAGGAAGATGAAGCTCAGATGTTAAAGGACTTGCCCAAGGTTGCCCAGCTCCTGAGTGGCTGTGCTGAAATTTGAACCCAGATCTGTCAAACTCTCAAATTCCAAGGTTGTTTCCACTGTCCCATTCCGCATGCCCAGCTCTCAAGCTCTGGGATCTCAGTCAAGTCAAATATAGCCCCTGAGGCTAGGGGCAATGACGTCCACACCAGCCTCCTTCATGGGGAAGTTGCCTAGATGAGAAGAGTGCAGGTGGAGATGGAGATGTGCTTTGCAGAAGTAACTGTAATCATTTGCTAAGTGCCGACTACGTGCCAGACACTATTCTTTAAGTGCACTCATTTTATCTTCAAGCAAACTTAGGAGATGGGTGCTGTTAACATGGACATCTTCAACAGAGAAGCTGAGTGACATCCCTGTGGTTCACAGCTAGGAAGAGATGGAGCCAGAATTTGAACCCAGGCAGCCTTGCTCCAAAGTTTGTACTCTTAATCGCTACCTTTGCTGTGTCTACCTTTGCCAGCACCCTGAGTAAGTGCTTTATAGGAGTTAACTGGTCAAATCTTCAGGACAACTCTGTGAGGCAGATGCTCTTACTATCACCCCTGTTTTATGGATCAGGAAACTAAGGCTCAGAGACAGTAAGAAAGTTGCCCAGGATCACACAGCTAATTTCTGTTGACCCCAGAGCTCTGCCCTGAACCACCCTATTCAATGTGCCATAAAGTGCCCAGTGAGCCTAAGGAATGAATGGGAGGAATGTGAGGGTAATGGGGGTGTCTGTTGCTGTTGGTGGTGGTCCTGGGGTGACCAAAGAGAGAGCTGCCCACACCCGAGGTACCTGAACAGGCGGAGAATCCACAGTGAGTTCCTCTACAGGGTTCCGCTCCGCGAAGGCAGCCACGGACAGCCGGACGAGGCTCCGCAGGATCTGTCGGGGACCTGACTCTTTCTCAGGGATCACTTTGCCATTGAGATTCCGCTGCCGCCTCAGGGTTGCAGAGGAGGCCGGTGGGCTCAGTGAGGCATCCTTGCTGTCCTGGTCGCCCGGCAGCCTCCCTGTGGGGCTTCCTGCAACCTTCAGGGGCCTTGGACGTGGCTGGCCCATTGCAGGCTGGGGATCAGGAAGGTTCAGGTTCTCCCGGGAGGCATTCCTCTGCCTGGGATGGTTGAAAAGGAGGTTGACAGTGTCCTGCAGCACCTCTCGGCTCTCAGCTGGGGATCCCTGGTTGCCTTGGTTACGAAGGGTCCTGTACAGAGTTGGTGTGAGGTGAAAGGGGGCCTGCAGGCAGGGGTCCCAGCCTGCTTCCATCATCGCTTCCTTGCCTGCATCCTTGTGTGGTTGCCCAACTTCTCTAGGCTCTTCCACCTGGCCCCTGAGCACAGGCACAAGGTGGATGTCCGCCTTCTGAATGTGTTTCTGGGGCCTCTTGGGCTGGTGGCGGTAGGTGGACTCAGCCTCCCGGCAGTTGTAGGCCCTGTTGTCCTTCTTCTCTGTCCGGCAGATGGACATGATCAGAGCCAAGATCAACCCGAAGATGGCCATCAGTACAACCAGGCAAATCACGGTCAGCACTGATGTGCTCAGGGCCCCAGGCTCACGGGCTGAGTCCCTCAAGTGGTCCATGCTGGTGACAAACGAGACCCTCAACAGGGCCTGGGTCTGCAAGGAGGGGCTGCCACGGTCTTCTACTACTATCTCCAGCTCCCACTCACTCCCAATGAGGCTGCTGGCATTGGTGATGTTGATGAACAAATGCCCCAGCTGGGGATTGAGGACAAAGAGATGGGCTTCATTCCCACTCTGAATGCTATAGAGGAGCTCTCCATTTATCCCTGAGTCTGCGTCTCTTGCTACAATGGTTGCCAAAAGGAATGGCCGGGAGCTGTGTGTGGTCAGTGGTGGTGTGTCAGCACCCACTGGACCCAAGCCATTGGGAGTCTCAATGGGCACCAGTAGGTGGCCTGTGGAGGCATTTACAAGCACCGAGAGGCTGGCTTTTCCATCGCTAAGTAGGGGATGAATCACCTCTGGGGCGTTATCATTGGCATCCAGGAGGCTGACCCACACAGAGATGCTGGATGCAAGCTGAGGTTGCCCTCTGTCCTCTGCGATCACGCGGAACTCAAAGTTGGCCATCTGTTCATAGTCCAGTGACCTTTGAGCAGTGACCTCTCCTGTGTCTGAGTCAATAGCTACCAAGTGAGAAACCAGGGAATCCTGGATGCGGTATGAGATTTTTCCATTAATGCCCAAGTCTGCATCATGAGCCTTGATGGTAATGAGGTGAAGAGAGGGTAGGTTGTTTTCTCGAGTGGAGACCTCGTACCTGGTCTTCTCAAACACAGGTGCATTGTCATTGGCATCACTGATATGAATGCTGAGCTGTTTCTTGGCTGATAAGGGCTGGGGTCCTTGGTCTTGGGCCAACAGAGTGAGGGTATATCTGGGCCACTGTTCTCTGTCCAGCGTGGCATTGGTTAGCAGCATGTACGTGTTGCCGTTGGTCCTTTTCAGCCTGAAGTGGCCCAGCTCTTGGCTCAGCCAACAGTGGACCAGACCATTGTCTCCTGAGTCCAAGTCATTTGCCATGATGAGAGCAATGAAACTGTCCTTGGGAAGAGCTTCTGACACCAGAGATGGCTGGGAGGCCCATGTGATGTGGATGCTTGGGGCATTGTCATTGACATCTAGAACCTTGATGAGAACTTTGCAATGGGCTGGGATGGGGTTGGGACCCAGGTCCCTTGCCTGGACATCCACCTCATAGGCAGGATTCTTCTCATAGTCAAGAGGTTGACGCAGAATCACCTGACCCGTCTTGGCATCAATACTGAAGGTGTCCAGCACCTCTGGAGGCACGTGCTTACTGAGGAAGAACTCCACCTCCCCGTTGGGACCTTGATCAGGGTCCGTGGCGGTCAAGTTTATGAGGAGAGTACCAGGGGCAGCGTCTTCTTGGATTTCTAGTGCCAGTGAGCTCTCAGCAAACACAGGACTGTTGTCATTGGAGTCCAGGACATTGACCTTGACCAAGCTGGTGCCTGACTTAGGGGGGCTCCCACTGTCGTAGGCAGTTAACACCAGATCAAAAAATGAGTGGATTTCCCGGTCCAGCTCCTTCACCACCACGAGTTCCGCATGTTTGGTCTCATCGGGACCTACGATGACATCCAGGGCAAAGTGCTCACTGGGAGACAGGGTGTAGGAGTGCAGGGTATTGGGGCCGGTGTCTGGGTCGAGAGCTCTGTCCAGGGGAATCCGGGTACGCACAGAGGCACTCTCAGAGATTTCCAACTCCTGCTCGCCTTTGGGAAACTGTGGCTGGTGGTCATTGATATCCAGCACCTGGATGTCCACATGGATCAGAGCCAAATCCCCTGTGGCAAGCACGTCAAAGGAAACCAGGCAGGGATCCTGCTGCCGGCAAAGCTGCTCTCGGTCCAGCCGCCTCCCTGTGCTCAGCAGGCCGTCCTCAGCGTCCACCTGGATGGGGAGCGCCTGAGGCAGCTGCAAGACCTGGAAGGCAGCCCCTGCTTGCCCACGCCTCTCCTCCCTGCCCAGTTCCCGGGACAGCTTCCCTATCACCGTGCCAGACGGCACTTCCTCTGACACTTGGTATTTCACAGTGAGAGTGGCCACCTCCTGAGAATTCCCTGAAAGGAACAAGTAGCCACCTGGCCCCAAAAGCCCCAGCAGAAGTGGCAGAAGTCGCATCATGCTTACCGCCAGAGTGAGCTAGATTCAGAAACCACTAGAGTTCTTCAAAGGCTGGGCAAGTCCTCCAGTGTTTCCTGGGGGGGCTGATTAGCCCCGTTCTCCTGCCCCCAGACCTGCTGGCACAGCCTCGTCCCATAATTAGATGATGATGGAACTGGCAGGATTCCCAGGCAAGGCCATCTTCATCTGAAGAGATCTGAGAGGTCCAAGCATGGAAGTAAAATTGCCCCACAGAGGGGCACACATTGGTCCCCTTCAGCAAATGATGGACAAGAGCCGGTCCAAGAGGGACTTGACCCAGTAGAGCAGGATGTGAAGATCTGACTTCCAAACAGTTGCTAGCCTGGGGAAACAGAGAAACAGCTTTTTCCTATGGAAACCCCACCTACAGGAAAAGGGAGGGCTGTGAGTTTCAATGCCAATTAGAGAAAGAGCACTTCCCGTGAAGCTGAGTGGCCTGCCACTGAGGAGGATGCAGCCGGGGCTCCGGCCGGATGGGAAGGTGCTGTCCACGAAGCAAGGCGGCTGCTGAGGGAAAGGGAGCCCGGTGAGGCCAAGTGAGCAGAGGGCCTGAGCCCCTGCCTGCACACGGCCTGATGCCCCTTCTGGGCAAGACATGCTCCCCAGCTCTCTTCCCTTCCTCGTCTCTCTTTGTTTCCATCTTTCCCCATTATTCTCTCCCATTCGGTCTTTTTCCCATACTCATCTACCTCTCAGTCTTAATTCTGCCCTGACCTCTCATTTTTGTCTCATGGGAAGCAGCTGTGATTAAGAGAGCGGCCATCAGAGCCAAACTGCCTGGGTTCAAATCCTGGCTCTGCAACTTACCAGCTGGGTCCTGTGGGACAAGTCACTTAACCTGTCTGGGCCTCCCCCACCTCATCTTTACAGTGGGGATGAGAATAGTAGCCCTCGCAGCAGGAAATTGTGAGGATGAAATGAAATGATGCATGAAAGATCTAGCCTGGAGTCACAGGCAATGACGTCACTATTAGCAGTGGGGTTGTGATCTGCACAGCTCCTCCCACCTTGTGGTGGCCTGTGGCTCTTGCACTAGCCCTGGGGCAGTCCCTGAGGCCATGAGGGTGCCCATGGCTTTGGCTCCTGAAGCACAGGGACCTCTCTGACCCGACCATGTGGTCTCCCTCCTCCTTCCCTTCCGGCTCCCCAGCTTCCAGGCCCATTGTTGTCTGCATCTGGTCCAGCCTGAGCCCCTGTCGGGGGGAATCCCCAGCCTCCTACTCCTCTGTCCTGGACGTTTTTATACTTTTCCTTCTCCCACACCTTCCTCTCCCTTTCCCTCCCGTCCTCCAATTCTTCTGTCCCCACTGCTGTTTTTGACAGAGTCCCTGAACATCGCTCCTTGCTGCCTCCCCCAACACTCCCCCTGGACGTTTTAAGGTGTGCCCTCCCTCCCGTTCACCTCCTCACAAGGTGAGACTAGGAAGGGGGCAAGTGGCAGCCGGCTTGGTGGCCTTTGAAGTGGCTTGTGGCTTCTCATTTCTCTCCTCAATTTGCTGCCCCCAGCATCCTCCAGCCTTGCACCCCACCTCGAGGCTGAGTCCAGGGTCTGAAAGCATTTGAAATGATGGGAATTAAGGGCCAGCTTCTCCTAGATGGGTGTTTGCAGCTGCATCCTTGGGGCCGGAGGTGCCCTTTGGGACACAAGTGACCCCAATCAGGGCCTGTTTTCCTGGAGGCCTTTGGCCATTAGGACGGGGGACCTGTGGCTGAAGGACCTTCGTGGCCTAAGCCCCTTCTGCATTCCTTCCCTTCCCCTCTGTCTTTTCTTTCCCACACCCTCTTTCACTCCATATTCCTCTCCTGGAGGTTTCCCAACCCTCTTACCGAGCCAGTCGAGCCACAGCAAGGGGCCTGAATCCACAGGGCCACTTCCTACACTTGGCTCTGGAGAGGGGCAGAACCCTCACAAGCTCTGAGACTTCGGGGCCTTGGTTTCCTTCCCTGTAGAGTGTGCTGTCACCGTCTCATGAGTTTGTGGTGAGGATTCAACAAGATGACACAAGTAAGGGCTCGGCGCAGTGCCCATTAGAGAGAAAGCACTCATGTGGGGCTATTATTTTACTCTGTATTACTTTCCACGTTTTGTGACTCAGATGCAAATTGTGAGGATGGTCTTGCGTTTGTTCCTTCACTTTTTTCTCTGCCTCCTTGGCCAGGAAAGCTCATTTCCCAGGGCTCCCTCAGCTCGGCCTTGGCCAGGTGCTGCCTGTGCTTCAAGGGAGCCTGCGCAGGCCCCAGGCTCCTGGCTGCTCAGTGGTTCCTCAGAGCTTGGAGACATCTGGTATGTTCATGGCCTTCTGGTGACAATCAGCCTGCACGGCAGCCTTGCTGTCTGGCCCTCATTCATCCTACTATGTGCAAGGCGGTGAGCAAGACGAAGTGACCCCTGAAGGGCTTGCAGTCTAAGGTGGGGGTGGGAAAAATGAAAGAAGTGGAGTCCAGTGGAGTGGCTCTGGATTCAGGTTTGGTTGTCAGGGGAGGGTCTTCACGGAGGGTACTCAGCTGAATCCTGAAGGATGTGGAGGAGAGAGCCAGAGGAAGGTGGGTGGACAGGGGAGAGGCAAAGCAGCTGGAGGGAGCAGAGTGGACAAAGGCCAGAGGTGGGCTAGCCGGCTCCTTACAGTACTACAAGAGGGTGTGTGTGGAGAGTGGGGAGGTGGGAGGTGGGCTGGGACATCAGTGGGGGCCACCAAATCCTGGAGGGCCTGAGGTCCCAGGCTACGTATTTGGACCTTGTCTTGAAGACCGTGGGGAGCTTTTGAAGGTCTCTGAGCCGGATGATGAGGACAGCAGCTATGTGCCAGGCCTTGTCCAGAGTGGTTTCCCTACAGTGTCCTGTGCCACCCTCACAGCCATGCCATTGTGGTGAAGAAGCTAAGCACGGAGGGTTGGGTAACTTGCCCAAGATCACGCAGATTTGCCCTTCAGAAAGCCCCTTCGGCTGCACCCTGGAAAAGGGATTGGAAGGGAACAGAGAGGAGGAGAGAGGAAGGGCAGTTGGGAGTATTAACGTAGGGAAGCTTTGGTGCAGGAAGCTCGGGTGCTGAGAATGTTTCCAGAATGCCATCTGGTGGCCAAAGACAGGGGAAAGGCACAGAGGCAGGGAGGTGGGTGCTTGCAGTTCACAAATATCACAGCTCTAGACGAGTGTGTGCTGTGCAGAAGAGCACAGGGGAAGGAGCCACCCACGGGTGACGGTCGTTTCTCTTAATCCTGCCCACCGAAGTTATTACGGAATTCCTGATTTTACCTGTGTTAACATTTATATTCTTGAAAGGACATTGTATACACAATATATATATGTTCTCTGTGTGTGTGTATTGCCTTGACTGGTACCATAGATGCAAAAAATGGGCTCACAGGTCATTAGAAAGTTCGAATTTGGATTTCACAGATGGTTTTTACTGTTGTTGTTTGTTTGTTTTATTCACATTGGGGGCATAAAGTGAAGACAAACTTTTAAGAATCCAAAGCCAGCAAACAAGGCACCAGGCTTTCTACAGGTGATTACCTATGGGAATGAGGTCCCCATTTAGTAATTTTCTCTTCTCCTTTCTGGTTACAACAGTCAGTAGACCTTTAGCAGCCACATGTTGAGGGGTGAATGGAGCTGTCACCAGAGTTTGTCTGGAGAGCCTTCATCACTCTGAGTTTTTAAAATAGGTTTGAAGTTGCAGAGGTGCTCTGAAATATGTTTGAAACAGCTGAGGACAGCCTCCCTTAAGTCCAAAATATATTTTTTTAAAAGGGCTGGATTGGGGTTGGTGCTTGGAGGTCTTGCTCAATCTTGGGATTGTTCACACTTGGGTCCTTGGCTATGGGGAGGGGCTGGGGGCTGAGTGGGAGGGATGGGGGTCAGAGGATCTTTTCAAAATGCCTGCAGTCCTGAGGAACCTTGAGGGGTCAGACGAGCAGGGTGGGACTCTGGCCCTTGGGGGACTCACAGGCCAGCAGGATGAAAGCTAAGATCATGCCTCACACTACAAATGTCCTGCTGGGCTGGCTGCCCACCCCCAGGGCTCCTCATGAATCTGCCCAGCAGCTGCCACAGTCACCACCACCAAGGCAGTTGTGATGAAACTGGGAAGCTTCCTTTTCAGGATCATTCTGATTGGGAAGGTGACTGGATCACCCAAGGCCAGCCTCTTTTTTTTTAGCAAGACATTGTTGAAGTTAGAGCCAGTCTGGCCAGGAATCTTGACTGGGAGACTCAGGTAGATGTTATGGGTCAGCTGCTCCTGGGGTGGCACTTTGTTGGGACAGATGACAGATGTCCACTCCCACACAATGGCACCTCTTTCTGGGCCCAGTGCAGAAAGAAGAATGCACTCCACAGGGGGACATTTGCCAAGAAATAGGACTTTGCAAGAAATGAAAAGGCTTTGTGTCTTGGTTAGGAGTGGTAGCTCTCAAAATGGGCCAGATATCAGAATCACTTGGAAAGCTTTTCAAAATAGCATGGACAGGGCAAGAAAAATCATACTTTTCCCCTTCTCAGCCTGCCAAAGGGAATTTCTTAATTGCCAGCTCCATTTTTCCCTCCTTCGAAAAGGCTTCATGTTTCAGATCATTTGGGACAGGGTTGGGGAAGTTGATTGGACCTTTTTGTTGGAAAAAGAGGCTTAATTGATCTACATAATAAAAGGAAAAATAGGTGGGGGAGGAGAATTGCTGAAAGTTGAGGAAGTTATGGAGGGGGTGCTGGAGAACTGCAGGGGCTAGGAAGGAAGCAGGTTGAAGATAAGGACTTTTGAATGAATTTTTGTAAACTATGGATCTCCTTCACTTTTCAGGAAAAATGCAAGAAAAAAATTATAATCTGTTTTGTGCTTTAGCAACCACATCAGGGTCCCAACACCGGACAACATAAATTCTGAGTTGATAAGGGTTACACATACATTATGCCTCCCTTTTCCCAGCCCTCAGAGGGGAAGTAGGCTACTTCCAGCATGTAGATTTCAATTCTGATATGCTATAACTCATTCTGACATGCACCCCATCTCCACCCCAATCTTGCTGAGGACCACTGATTTGGAATTTCTAAGAAGCACCAGCAACTTTGTAAGGGCCAGACTCTATAGCCATCAGGCCTTTCTTACTGAGCTTCCTCCTGGTCCCCACTTTTCCCCTGTGCCTTTCCTCACTCAGCAGAAGCTCTGTGCACACCTGGTCCCCCCTCCATATTTCTGCAGACTCTTCTGTCTGCTTCTTTGATTCCTCCTTTGGTTTTTCTTCCTTCTGACTCCCAGATGTAGGCCTGTCCCCCAGATACTGTCCTCAGCCCTCTTTTCTACATAGGGTTATTAGCCTAGAAATAGGTTGCCAGATTTAGTGAATAAAAATATAGGGCATGCAGTTAAATTTGAATTTCAGATAACCAATGAAAATTTTTTTAGTGTAAGTATTTTTATCTGGCAATCCTATTCAGAAGTAATGTATGCTCTCAACACAAGTTTTTCTTTTCTTCTTTTTTTGCTTTTGGTTTACACAGCGAATTTGAAAATCTATTAGTAAACACGAAAATCAAACATATTGACTGGAAGCATCATCTGTGCATGAATATTCAGAAGCTGACTGTGTTGATCGGCCTTGTTATGTATTCACCATTTCTGGGTGACTTCAGGATTGAACTGTTCTCACACTGAAAGAACCACCCGGGAGGAAGCCTGGATCACATTCCTTCATTAATTTATTCAGTCATCTTGTCATTCATTTATTTGGTGGAATTCAGCATGTTCTCTATTTACAAGGTCAATTTTTTTTTTTGGCAAGGGAAGTAGCTGAAGTTGACCCACATTTTCCCATCCTCTAAACCATTGGTTTGGTTTTCTTTCTTCATATGGAATCTAATCAGCCTAATTCTCACCTTACTTCAGAAAGGTTCTTGCAGGAAGGAAAATGAGTCTTCCCATTGTTACATAAATTCTCATGGGGCTTCCCTTTAGAGGTTTATGACAGCCAGGAGTTGAGCCCGGAGCTCCGAGCTCCGAAAGAAACTGCCACACACTGATTTATTATGGCAGCTGCTGCTAAATCTCACCCCTCTTTCCTTCTTACAGAACCATGTTACCTTGGGGTTACAAAACTCTTTTCACTGTTATTCAGGGGAATAATAATAAAATGGCAGGTTGCAAGTATAAACATGATCATTCTGTGCCTATTATTGTAAATCAAATTTTACATTGCATCAGAAGCACAGAACACATTTTGTACTATCAGTCACCTCAAGCCTTTTTAGGAATCTGTTTTTATATAACCCTGGGATGGCCCGAGGTATTGTTTGAGCTGTACTGACCAGGGAAGCTGGTCACAACAGGTGATCTGACTTTTTCTCCTTACACACTCAACTGACCATTCTCCCTGAGCAAAGTGTTAACTTGATGTAAGCATAGCATTGGAATTAATGATGTGGGCTCAGGACTCCAATTGCCTGGGTGTAAAGTTTGGCTCTGAAATTCACCATGTGTGTGACAGTGGCAAGTCACTTAAATTCTCTGTGATCAGTTTCCTTATCTTTAAAATAGGGATGCTGCTGCTGCTGCTGATGCTAGTGACTATGTAATAGGGTTGCTGTAAGGTTTAGCTTAGCCAATACACAGCATCTAGAGCAGGGCCTGGATGTGCCTAGCACTCTAAGTGTTAGTTCTTCATAATTGTGCTTTTAGTGTAGTAGCTCCCAATTTTTTTTTTAGAATGAAGCCCTCATTTTAAAGAAAATCCAATTTTTCAGATTCCCATGTGATGATACTAAACCTTTTCAGATCTACATGGTGAGCAAATACACAATGACAAGACATCAGCAGGAATTCAGTGATACTTCTGTAGTACAGAGGTGGGGCTCACCACTGTCCAGTCTTATCCCAGAGCTGGGGCAGGGCTTTCCCTCCACACTGCTGCCCCTCTGTGTGTCAAGGCTTGTTTCAGAAATGCTTCTGAGTGGTGGCCATTGAAAAGGAGGCTGCCCCCATTGGGCAGGTGGGATGAGCTCAACAAAGTTTCTGGACATCGATTGGATGCCAGCGAGGGATGGGAACAAGTGTAGGCACTGACAGAAGGCTTGCCAGTCCCTACAGTAACCAGACATACTTTGTGACTCACTCCTGCTTCTCTACCCAATGGCCTGGGTCCTGACCTCTGGTCTAGGTCACACATGCCACATCTCCTAGCCCTAGACTCCATCATCTAGTGTCCCTGGGGACAGGCGATGGAGTTGGTTCTCTTTCTCTCTATATATATTCTCATTCTCATCTATCATTATGTCATAAACTCTTTTCCTAACTTCTCTAGGGCTTTCCCTTTTAATTCTTAAGGCCAGAACTATCTTGTTCTCTCTGTATTTCTGTTACAACAAACCCTAATTCTCTTATAGGCTATAGGAGAGGGTCAGACAGATGAGGAATTGGTCCTAATCCTGTCTGTGACCACGGTATGACACTGGTCAGATCACTTCACCCCTTAGTGCCCCAGTTTCCTCATCTGTAAAACGAGGAGACAAAATTACCTCAGTCATGGGGTCCTGGGTATTTAAATCATATAATACATGTAAAGCGCTTAACACAGTGGAAGGCTGGGCACATGGGGAAAGCTCAATTCAAGACTATTCAGTCACATGAAACCAAAGACACGAAAGTATGTTATTTTTATGTCTAAAACAAAATTTATTAGAAAACTCTCTTTATCCTATCCTGACCTCAAAATTGACCTCAAAATATCGAGTCCATTTTAAACATTCACCCAAACTATTAACACTGCTTTGCAACTCTCTCTTCTCTGCCCTCCATCCTGTGACCTGTGATATGAGGTCATGACATGATGTCACAATTCACCTCCTGCTCCAACTCTGTGAGAATTTCCCGAGCTGGTGCTTAGCTCCTCACTTTTTGCACTGGGAGGTCTCTGGCAGGATTCATGGTCTCACCTCTGAGCACTCTGAGGTAGGGCTGCCATGCTTTTTGCTCTTGGTTTTATTTCCTTTGGCTAAACATGAATAATGATATTAGTGAATGGCTTCATTGATTCTTCTTCCTTCCTTTGCATTTTTAAGGAGTATGTTTCTGGTTTTGGTATCTATTACAGGGGTAGCTAGGTTTCTGTTCTGTGATAGTACAGAAAATTAGGCTTGACTATTTGCATTTCACGGCTTTCCCTCTGTGGCAGCTACGTAAGCCAGTGCCTCGATTTACCCACTTGGTTTTTCTTCTGTCCTGGGTGCAGGACCAGCTACATCATTTGTGGAGCCCAGTGCAAAATGAAAATGCAGAGCCTCCTGTTGGAAAATTATGAAGAATTTCAAGATGGCCATAGCAGAGCATTAAGCCAAGAGCAGGGCCCTTCTAAGCCTGAGGCCATCCTGACCAGAGGGTCCTGTGTGACTGCACAGGTGGCTGGCCCATGAAGCCAGTCCTGCCTGGGAGGCAGTGGTGGTGAAGACCTTTCGCATCCTGTAGGCTTGGATTAGAGGCCTAGATCTGCAGGTTGCTTTTCTGTGGGGAGAAGTATATGATAAGAAGGACACAGGAGCTTATTAAATCATTAGGGGCATATTTGTTTGAAGGTTCCCAGGAGCAGGAACCAACATTTCAGCCTCCCACTTAAGTGCTGAGAACAGTGCTTTGTACCTAAATTTTAAAAAATTGAAATATAATTCACATACGATAAAATTCACCCTTTAAGGGTATACAGGCCAGTGGTTTCTAGTATATTCACAGAATTGTGCAACCATCATCACTATCTAATTCCACAATATTTTCATCCCTTAAAAGAAACCCCATACCCATTAGCAGTTACTTCCCATGCCTTCCTGCCTCAGCCTCTGGCTATCTACTTTCTGTCTCTATGGATTTGTCTATTCTGGATATTTTATAAAATGGAATTATACAATATGTGGCCTTTTGTGTCTGACTTCTTTCACTTAGCATAATGTTTTCAAGGTTCATCCATGTTGTAGCATGCATCAGTACTTCATTCCTTTTTACAGCTGAATAATATTCCACAGTATGGGTATTCCACATTTTGTTTATCCATTTATCCATTGATGGACATTTGAGTTGTTTCTACCTTTTGGCTTTTGTGAATACTGCTGCTTTGGTGTACATTTAGGCAAACTATATATAAATAAATATATACAAATGTAAATATATACAAATGTACTTGTACATTTGTATACAAGTTTTGGTGAAAACATGTTTTCAACTCTTTGGGGTATATACATAGGAGGAGAATTTCTGGGTATTACTGTAACTTTATATTTAACTTCTTGAGGAACTGTCAAACTGTCTTCCAAAGCAGCTGCACCATTTTGTATTCCCAGCAGTATAGGAGGGTTCCAATTTCTCCACATCCTCATTAACACTTGTTTTTATCTGTCTTTTATTATGGCCATGCTAGTGAGTGTGAAGTGGTTTCTCATTGTGGTTTTGATTTGCATTTCCCTGACGACTAAAGATGTTGAGCATCTTTTCATGCGCTTACTGACCTTGTATATCTTCTTTGGAGAAATGTCTATTCAGATCCTTTGCCTTTTTTTTTTTTTTGGTGATGAAAATTAGCCCTGAGCTAACATCTGTTGCCAATCCCCCTCTTTTTGCTGAGGAAGATTGGCCCTGGGTTAACATCCGTGCCCATCTTGCTCTACTTTATATGTGGGACGCCTGCCACAGCATGGCTGGATAAGTGGTGCGTAGGTCCATGCCCAGGATCCAAACCTGAGAACCCTGGGCCACTGAAGTGGAGAGCACAAACTTAACCACCACGCCACCAGGCTGGCCCCCTTTGCCCATTTTTAAATTGGGTTATCTGTCTTTTTATTGTTGTGTTGCAGGAGTTCTTTATACATTTTGAATATTAGGTACAAATATTCTTTATCAGATACATGATTTGCAAATATTTTCTCCTATTCTGTGGGTTGTCTTTTCACTTTCTTGACAGTGTCATTTAAAGCACAAAAATTTTTGATTTTGATGAATCCAATTTATCTATTTTTTTGTTGTTGCTTGTGCTTTTGGTGTCATATCTAAGAAACTATTGCCTAATCCAAGTTCACAAAGATTTACTCCTACATTTTCTTCTAAGAGTTTTATAGTCTTAGCTCTTACGTTTAGGTCTTTGATCCACCTTGAGTTAATTTTTGTATATGGCGTGAGGTAGGGGGCATGTAATTTTAATTCCTGCTCAGCCTCTCAATAATCATGTGCCCTTCAGTAAGTTCTTGAACCTCTCTAAATTTCAATTTCCTCATTTGTAAAGTGGGGATAACAAATAGTACTTAAATTATAGTTATAGTGAAGATAAAGAGAAAATGTATATAAAGCACTTAGCAAAGTGTTTGAAGCATCCTAACTGCTCAATAAACGTGGTAGTTATTACTGTTACAACATGAACAATGAGTGAATTCTTTCATAGCGGAGGTGTCAGAAAGATGGGCAGCGTTTCTGAGAAGGTAGTTGGGATGGTGGGAGGGAAACGAGGCTTGCTTAGTCTGCCTGGAGGAGAAGGTCTGGATTGTTAGGGGAGTGTCTGCCCCAGGTAGACCGCTGCCTCACGGTCACCGTCAGAGATCGGCAAAAGTTCTAATTCCCGGACCCTATCCCAGAACTACCGAAAGGAGCCCCCTGGGCACGGGGACCCAGAATCTGCATCTGTATCAACTTCTCCAGAGGTAATTTGCAGGGCAGCGGTGGGGGTGCTCGCGCCCGCAGCGCCGCCTCGGCCAGCAGGGGGCGAACAAGGGAGCCGGGCGGTCACGGCGGCTGCGCAGAGCCCTCGGATGGGCCCAGCTCACATGACAACTCCGAAGGCGGAAGAGGCGGTGCACAGGTTGAGCCGGGTGTCTGCAGGCCGGGCCCGAGTGGCGGTGAGGGAACCTGGGGCAAGGGCGGAGGGCGGAACTTTCGGGCCCGGCACAGCGCCGCGGCCGGAAGGTACGGTGGGGATCGCGCTCCGGGCGCTCGAGGCGGAGAAGGGCGGCCGGGCCGGGACTGCTTTGAGGGCATCGGCTCCCCAGACCCGGGACGAGGAGCCCGCAGCCCGGCCCGGCTAAGCTCCCCCGGGGCGCTCAGAGGAAGGAGAAGGTCCAGACCCTGCTCCTTCGTGACGTCCGGGGCCGGCTCACACGGCCGCACAGCGCCCTCTGTCCAGGTGCCGGGCAGGTTGCGAGGTTTGGGCCTGCCCCCCGGTTGTAGGTGAGTCGCACAAATAGCGACTCGGCCCGCGGGGTGGCGAGCAGTGGAGGCCGGCGGCAGTGCCGATCCCGGAGCCATGGCCGACCCCGGGGCTGAAGTCCGCACGGTGTGCCTTGGGGGAATGAGAACTTCCCCAGGCCGAAAGGAAACCCGGCGGAGGAGGGGCTTCCCTCGCGGGGGTAGCGGTTTCCAGTTTGCCAAAACTAGTGTTGAACTTCACGTCGCTCGTCCGCTGGAGCCGAGTTTATTCTAGTTCCTCTGTTTACAGATGAAGGAACAGGGTGATCAGAATCCAGATTTAGTTAAATATTAGCTGTGTGACCTTGGGCCGGAAAGGGAGTTAAATTGTCATTTTTCTCATCTGTGTCATGGAAATAGTAATACGACTTTCTTCCTGGCGTTGTAGGACTCTAACAGGAGTTAATGCGTTTAAGGGACTTAGCACAATGCCTGACACACGCTAAGAGCTCACTGTTACTGTTCTTGCTGTTTTGACAACCAACCCACCTCCTGCTTCTAGTGGGATGTAGCAGAGCAGTCACTGAACCTTGTAATTCTGGTCTCCCATCTCAGCACACTGCGTCTCACCCCAATTCAGTTCTAATTTTTTCCAGTGTCTAATGCAAGGCAGTGCTAAATGCTGAGAGCAATACACAGATGCGAAAGACTTGATCATCGCCCTTAAGGAACTAATGCAGTCTGGAAGGAGAGGAAGTACAAGTTCATAAACTAATGCAAGGTGGGATGTGACAATGTCATGGGAAAGTTACAATTAAAAGGTTTGTTCCAGCCAGCCCTGATGGTCTAGCAGTTAAAGTTTGACCTGCTCTGCTTTGGCAGCCAGGGTGTGGTTCCCCTGGGCAGAACCACACCACTTGTCTGTCAGTAGCCATACTGTGGCAGCGGCTCACATAGAACCAGAAGAACTTACAACTATACACGACTGTGTACTGGGGCTTTGTGGGGGAAAAAGGAGGAAGATTGGCAACTGTTAGCTTAGGGCAAATCTTCCCCTGCAAAAAAAAAAAGCTTTGCTGGATTTTTAGAGAAAAACATGAGGCCTAATTGGAAATTTCTACAAGGAATAGGGCTTTGGAGGTGGGTCTTGAAGGCTGAGTGGACAGAATCAGAAGGAAATGTAGGTCAGCAACATAAATTAAGGCGTTAGGACCCAGTGGCACCTTCAGAAGCTGGGTTCTCGTGGGGTAGGTCATAAGGAGCTGTTGACAGGAAACACTGCTTGGAGTAGAGCTTGTCAGTCCTGGCTGCACTTTAGAATCACCTGGAGAGCTTGGATGAGCTGCTGATGCCTGATTTCATTGCTCTGGGTTATGGTCTGGATATTGAGATTTTACAAAGCAGCTCCTCAGGTGATTCTAATGTGTAGACAAGATGGAGAACACTAACCTACAGAGACTTTATAAATTCATCTCTCACCACATTTATAAATGTTTAAACAGGAAGAAACAAGCTTAATTATGTTATCACCATGTACTATGCCTGGTAAAATTGTTAAGATTAAATAAGGTAATAGGAAAGGACCTGAATACAGTACGTAGTGGGTGCTCAATAAATGCAAATTGATTCTGAATTTCATTCTTAGCTTATTTGGGAGTCACACATCTGAAAATCTGGTTTAAAAATTATGGTTTCGGGGCCGCCCGGTGGCGCAGCGGTTTAGTCCGCGCTTGGCAGCCCGGGGTTCGCGGTTTCGGATCCCGGGCGCCCGCCGACGCACTGCCTGTCAGCCACGCCGTGGCGGCGTCCCATATAAAGTAGAGGAAGATGGGCACAGATGTTAGCCCAGGGCCAGTCTTCCTCAGCGAAAAGGGAAGGACTGGAACAGATGTTAGCTCAGGGATGGTCTTCCCCACACACACACACAAAAATTATGGTTTCATATAATATTTTTCATACAATTTCAGGGTGTTCATAGGATTCTCCATAACCCATCTGTGGACCACCCCTCCCCTTCCCCCTCACTCCCGGTTAAGAAGCCTGGCTCTAAAACATTTAGAATAGAACTTAAAAGTTTGTGTGTGGGTGTGTGTGTTGTGCAAGTGCTTTTGTTGTTTTGTTTTTAAGTATACTGCTATCAGGCGAGAGGAAAAATGAGGGAGATGGGAAATGAAGGAATAGAAGAAGCAGAAGAGGAAAGAAGAAAAAAACAAACCCAAGATGATGTTTGTTTTGGGGCACAGTGTGCTATCCTCTCATATGACCTTGGTGTTCCCCTCAGCTCCTCCCAGGGCTGAAGGCAGTCAGATAAGAAGGCCTCTGTCATTGCTGGGGACATGCAAATGCCTCTGTAGCCACGTGGCTCAGTTGGGCTGTCCTAGGAGAGTAATATGCAGCTGTAGATTAGGGTTGACTGTGTGTTAGGATGTGTTTGATTTAAGTATGATAATGGAAATTCAGAATTTAAATTTGGAGAGGGTCCTAACACCATCTTTTGTATTTTTTTCTGCAGATGGCAAGATTTCTATAGTATATCTAGTATGAGTTCCACGTCTTGGCCTCTTATCTGGCTTCATCGGTCTCATCTCCACTGTCTGGAGAATAAATGGGATTTCCGTGAATTCCAAATTCTGAACTGAAATACGGACTGCAGTGTTAATATCCTTTTCTTCTGGTTGTTATTAACAGGTAGTAACTGACCTCAAATAGAACCTGTCACTGTGTTCTATTTGGGATAGGGATGCAGTTTAAGCAGAACCATTATCTTCTGCTGAAAAAAAATGTTTTTAGAAAATGGAATCATTTTAAATGAATTTGTCTAAATTTTCTAGGGTCACCTTTTATAAAGTGAAAAACCATGTCCTAACTTTTCAATTTTGTACATTTCAACTTAAGAAAGCATATTTGCAAGTGCAATTATAGCCCAGTGTTTTAATTGACAGACTGGTAATTTTTGGTTGTTTTATTAAAGTAATTTTTTATAGATTCTCATTACATATTTTTTCCACATTTAAATTATCTAAAATTGTATTGCCTCTTTCAGTTGCTGTGATTAAAAACCACTGATTCAGGGCTGGCCCGGTGGTGTAGTGGTTAAGTTTGTGTGCTCTACTTCAGCGGCCAGGGGTTCACAGGTTCAGATCCTGGGCATGGACCTACACACCCCTCATCAAGCCATGCTGTGGCGGCATCCCACATATAAAATAGAGGAAGATTGGCACAGATGTTAGCTCAGGGACAATCTTCCTCACCAAAAAAAAAAAGCATTGATTCACCCTTTAATTGTAGCATATTTTTATTCTTAGCATTACCTAAAATAATGGTAAATCTTAAAATTGATTTGATAAAATCTGGTGTTATTTCAAAAATTTAAAGTTATTTTGCTACTTCCTCCATTATCTGACTCTCTTAAATAGTGTCTGTCCCTATAAGATTATCTAGAACAGGGTGTTTTCAGTGGGGAGCAGTTTTGTGCCCCCCCAACCCCCCCCCCGTGAGGGAGGGGACATTTGGCTATGTCTGGAGATATTTTTGATTGTCACAACTCTTGAGGGAAAGGTATGCTATTGGCATCTAGTAGGTTGAAGCCAGGGATGCCGTTACACGTCCTAAAGTGCACACGACAGCCTCCCACAACAAAGAATTGTTCCAAAACGTCAATAGTGCTGAGGTTGAGAAAACCTGCCATAGAGATTCCTGTGGATTTTTAAAATTCATTTGTTTTTAAGAAGTGTATCAAATATACTTTGATTCCTTTTGTGGGCAAGGCACTTTGCTAGGTCTAGTAGGCAAGTCGAAGTAATGTGTGATTTGTCCTTTTTTAAAACTGTTTTTAGTTGTGCTTTTTTCCCCCTAAATCAGCCATATCTAACTGATAAAGTCAGCAATTAGAAGCACCACAACCATCCTTTTTGGAAAAGCTGTTACTATTGCAACGCTACTGGAATATTAGATATGCCTGTTGTTTTTAGTTTAGCAGAAAAGTGAGAATATTGATTAATCCTTTGTAGTTGTTTGTGAGGAACTTTTTTTTTTTTTCTTGGTGCCACTAGAGTTTTCCAAACTCTGCCTTTTCTATTCTTAACTGATTTGAATGATTGTCCTCAGCTCCTCAGAAAGTTAAATGTCGTCAGAAGACCGAGAAGCTCAGGAGGATGAATTGCTGGCCCTGGCGAGTATTTATGATGGAGATGAATTTAGAAAAGCAGAGTCTGTCCAAGGTGGAGAAACCAGGATCTATTTGGACTTGCCACAAAATTTCAAGATATTTGTGAGCGGTTAGTTAATAATATTCTCTTAAACAGATTTTTCTAAATAAAAGTTATTCTCAATTTCTTGGGGTACCCTAAATTATTTATCATCTTGTGTTTATAGGCATTAGTGATAGATGATAGTATTACAGATTTAATGCATGTTTCTGTTTTAATTGAAAATTGGACTGGGGGGTAAACAGTTTTCAGTGTGATTTGGCTTTTTGACCACTGACTTGGGATATTATCCTGCATATTTCGTGCATCCTAATCTTCTTCTAACTAGCAGTTCATTAGCCATGAGTCATTGGCTATTAAATAGGGATAATAAAAGAGAAAATGAAATAACGTATGTGAAAACACTTGGAACGCTTTAAAGTACCATGGTGGTTGTTAATGCTGTTTGGTTCCCAGAATCATTTCAGCTGCCATAAACATGTAACACTTGCTGTTACCCTGACCTTTTGCTTCAGAAAAAAACAAAAAACTGCCACTTTTGATACAAATGTTCACAGAAGACTGATGCATACTCTCTCAAAATGTTTCTACTATAAAGGCATTGAGTAAAGAAAGTCTGATCATTTAAAATGAAACTTTGATTGTGAGAGTGTTGTGTGGTGTATCTTGCCCTCAATCCTGAGATCATTATGTTCACACAAGTTCTCCCAGCTATAGTTCATGGGTAGTTGGCATATGCTGGTCTAAGTAGGTCATGGCTCTTTGATAGAAATAAACATCCTTTCCTCTAGATTGTGTCTTTAATCATCTACTGTAAAACAACAGAAAACATTGTGTATTAGTAGCTCATTAGTGTTAGAAATTGTACTCAAAAGTGTATATACAAAGATAAGTTGTGTATCTTCATTATAAATTTCATGGGGCTTAGTAGATTTTTCAAGGGCTTACAAGATTTTTTTAAAGGTGGCGGCTATGAAATTAAAATTAGAGAATAGAAAGTGCTTTGGGGGAGGGTTTTTATCCCCTCAACTAAAGTGTTAAGTCTCTCTTGAGCACTGCTCAACAGTAATGGACACTCAAGTGTTGACCAGCTGATCCTTTCTCATCTTTGTTTTTGGTTCAGGCAATTCAAATGAGTGTCTCCCGAATAGTGGCTTTGAATACACCATTTGCTTTCTGCCTCCACTTGTGCTGAACTTTGAACTGCCACCAGATTATCCATCCTCCTCCCCACCTTCATTCACACTTAGTGGCAAATGGCTGTCACCAACTCAGGTTAGACCCGAAACTTAATTTCTCCTATCCATTTTTTAAAACTTAAAAAAATCATCTTTAATTGAAGACTACCTTGATGATCTTGAATTCAGTGCATGAAGAACAAATGACTTTGATTTTGTAGTTTTTTTTCCCTTCATGAATCCTAATGTTAATGAATTGAAAATGCGTTTTGGAAAGGAATGGCAATAATTAGAATGATTAATCATTATGATTTGCAGTAGGAGTAATTTTTAATCAAGTATATTGTTTCTTGTCTTACTATTTTCCCATTTAATCTCTATTGTAATGGAGACTATAAGGTCCTCCTCATTTTTCTTAGATGTTGGTATTACTTTTTTCCCCTTAATTTCTTATCCATTCCTTAAATGAAAGAGTTAATTATAATTAGGAGGACTAAAATTGAGCTAATGTGGTTATAATAATTTCCTAAGTAAAACATAATTTTTAAGTAAACATAATAAATGCTTTTATTTTTAAAGATCTGTATATGTTAATAACAGTAACTGTTGACTGGTCTTACACAGATGTAAATGCACACAACAGAAATATGTGTGATTCCTGTAGATATCTCATGAAGGCTTGAGACCTTATATTATAAGCCTTCATTTCCTCCAGGTTATATATTCTTTTCTAGTAACAACCTCAACTCTTGATTGAGACATAAATATGACTTGAAGCTAATATAAAGTATTCTGGGATAGATAATGGATCAATAGCAGCTACTTTTCTAGAAGTCATGATGAAGATTGATAGGCTGATGTATATTAAGACAAAAGCTGTCAGTTACTTGACCTCAAGGAATAGCTTGTCAGTTTTCCCTTTTTGATCATGTAGTTTTCATTCCCCTCCCCCCGTCCAGTCATTTAGATGAGAGTGCTTTTGTAAAATTGAGCTTATGATTTAAAAACAAAATTAAACTTTAAGAAAGGATAGTACAAGTAGAATAAAAAGGAATATTATCTTACATTCTAATATCTGTGCCAGAGGCAAAACATGCAAGACAGTGGATTATTTGCCCAAAAATATCAAGGCTGCTTGACATTTAGATCATTGAGAGTTGACTGAATTATTTAGATGCTTGTAGTCCCCTTTCTCCAGGGAGCTCTTGATACTTTATATCAATAGATATGCGCGCACGCACACACACGTGCACAAAACGAGGACAGAGTAACTGGGTGTGTTGTTGCAGTTTCAGATTCCAGCCAAATAGCATCGACTTAATGCTGGCTTTTGGAGGTATGAGGGGAGGAGAGTTGTTTATTATTTTATGTGTGACATTTCATTACTTATGAAATTACAGTAGGATTCTTTATCAAATAAATTTGTGTACTTATAATTGATATTTTAATTGGTCTCATGTTCCTTCTTGGTTCAATTCTTGTTTGTTGCTGGGCCCTGATTCCTCGGCATTATGAATTTCACCTGCTGATAGTGAAGATAGCTACATGGACCTGTCTTTCACTGAATTGGGATTAGTAGATAGAAAGGAAGGGGGTTTAGTTTTCTAGTGTTTTCCCTGATTTCTCCCCCAATATATATACATAGATAGTCTCTCTCTTGGTCTTTTCCTCTTTCTCTTTCTCCCTCCTTCACATTTACGTGCATCCCAGCTGCCTCTTTTGAGAAGGGGCTGGAGAAGAAAAGAGGAGGAAGGAGAATGGCTTTTTCATTGGACTTCATGGCCCAAACAGCACTCAGAGCTTCCCTTTTAGTATTTATTACATTTTACAGATTTCAGCAGGTTTCTCAGAAGCATGGTTGATCTTATAAGCATATTCATGCAAATGTGAAAAAGTGTTAGTTGTCCAATCTTGAACTATGTTTAACACAAAAACTGTTTAAGTTCAATAAGTGTTTAAGTTCGTGTCTGTATAGGATTTAGTGAACAGCCCTATGCAGAGTAAGAGACAGAAAATGTGGTCCTTTTTTACTTATTTAAATTTACAAAATTTGCTTGACTCCAGAAGGCTTATTTTTTCTATTTATCTAAAAAGAAAAGCTGCTTATAATTCCCAAGCTCTACTTAGAAATATTTTACATTTCTAATGGAAAATCCTCTTATTTGTCTTTCAAATGGAACAAACCACTTTTAAGGAGGAAAAGGTGAAATAGTTTAAACTTTGGTTGCTTAGCTTAGGAAATATGAGCTTTCCCTATCGCTGCCAACCACGTTGAAGGCTTGTAATCACAACCAGGTTCAATATCAGTCTGTCTTCATTAACCAGGATCTGGTGTAAGCCCAGATTGCTTAGTTAAAACCAGCTTGTAAATCTGAATAACAATGATTCTGAGGTTGGATTCTGTTAGTAATTCTTTCCCATGAATTGGCTTTTTGATAGGACTAAAAGAATTAATTTTAAAACTTGGGTGGTAATTTTTAACTCTTCTCTTTCTAACCATTATGGCAGGGTACCTACAGAGCTAGGACTCCACCGGAATAGAAATAGATCATTTTAGAACTAGATCCCTTTCTTCTACATGAGATATATAGCAATACTGAAACAAAGAACAAATAAGAAACAGAAAGAATTCTCCATTTCAATGGCTCACATGTAAACCTAGTTCTGCGTCTTGTGAAATTTTGCCATTTCTTTTATTTTCGTGGTACTTCTTTTAGCTTCTGACTTTGCATTCTGCTGTGGCTCATGCTGCTGGATAGTTTAAGAAGTGTGCTGATAAGAATATTGGTGCTGTTTTGCAGCCCAGTTTATCACAGCAGTAAAAAATTATGTTAGGAGGTATTAAGGGCCTAACTTACAAATTAAAAAGATTTCAAGAGAAATTGAGAGTTGACAATGTCATCATCTTTCCAAACTCACCAGCATCCTCATGTGTTTTTTCCTAGCTGTCTGCTCTCTGCAAGCACTTAGACAACCTATGGGAAGAACACCGTGGCAGCGTGGTCCTGTTTGCCTGGATGCAGTTTCTTAAGGAAGAGACCCTAGCGTACCTGAATATTATCTCTCCTTTTGAGCTCAAGATGGGTTCTCAGAAAAAAGTGCAGAGAAGGACAGCTCAAGCCTCTCCTGACACAGAGCTAGATTTTGGAGGAGCTGCTGGATCTGATTTAGATCAAGAGGAAGTTGTGGATGAGAGAGCCGTGCAGGATGTGGAATCGTTGTCAAGTCTGATCCAGGAAATCTTGGATTTTGATCAAGCTCAGCAGATAAAATGCTTTAATAGTAAATTGTTCCTGTGCAATATCTGTTTCTGTGAGAAGCTGGGTAGTGAATGCATGTACTTCTTGGAGTGCAGGCATGTGTACTGCAAAGCCTGTCTGAAGGACTACTTTGAAATCCAGATCAGAGATGGCCAAGTTCAATGCCTCAACTGCCCAGAACCCAAGTGCCCTTCAGTGGCCACTCCTGGTCAGGTAACCCTTTACTTTGCTGACAGCTGCCTTCTAATTCTCTTTCACAAAGGGAGACATCTCAGGAACTTCCTTGATAGGGCAGTCTGAGACCTTGGAGCCAGCCCACAAGTTGTTTCACTGTATCCGTCAAGAATGCCATGGTCTTCAAGTAAATTCATCAATTCATCGATTGTAACGAACATCCCACTCTGGTGGGGGATGTTGATAGTGGGGGAGGCTGTGCGTGTGTGAGCACAGCGGGCATATGGGAACTCTCTGTGTCTTCCTTTTAATTTTGCTATGAACCTAAAACTGCTCTAAAAAATAAAGTCTATTAAAAAAATAAAAATAAAAATAAAAAAAAGAATGCCATGGTCTTACTTGAGCACTGAAGCAAATGTAAACGCTTCTTTTGCTGGCCTCGGAATGGGTGGTCCGCAGTGGGGATGAGTGTTAGAAAAGTAATTATAAAGTAATTCTGGTGATTTACTTTATATACCTGCTAGGATCCTGTCAGCCTGGGGGAATCACTAGCCTGTCTTAGTGTGAGGTTGGGATCTGAAGGTGTAGTCCTTGGAATGGTTAACCAAATCATCGATAGACTTTAACATAAGAACAGCCTACTTGATTTGATTTAAGAAAAAAGCCAACTTTATTAAGACATAAATGTACCTATTTACAGTGTTCAATTTGCTTAATTTTGGCAAATGGGTAGACCCATGTAGCCACCGTCTCAGTCAAGATAGAGACTTGCCATACTTGGTTTGATTTTGAAGTGAGATAGTTTTAATTTATGTGCATCTGGTTTGCACCGGCATTCCAAGGATCTCTTCAGGATCAGAACTGGTTGGGGAATAGTCAAACTTTTGTGTTTTCTATTTCCCTCCAGGTCAAAGAGCTAGTGGAAGCAGAGTTATTTGCCCGTTATGACCGCCTACTCCTCCAGTCCACCTTGGACCTGATGGCAGATGTGGTGTACTGCCCCCGCCCATGCTGCCAGCTGCCTGTGATGCAGGAGCCTGGCTGCACCATGGGCATCTGCTCCAGCTGCAATTTTGCCTTCTGTACCTTGTGCAGATTGACCTACCATGGGGTCTCTCCATGTAAGGTGACTGCAGGTAAGTTATAACTCTGCAAACTCAATCCTCCTATCCCCTACCCATCCCCGCCCCACCAAAAAGCCTTATCGCTTCAATCCTTCAATTTGGAAATGTTCATTCAACAGATATTTTTGTGTCTGTTACTGTCCTAGGCTCTGGGGATATAGTAGTGACCAAATGCCCTCATGGAACTTACATTTTAATGGGGAGACAGGCAAACAAAATAAATAAGGATTTTAGATGGTACTAAGTGCTAAGGAGGAAAAAAAGTAAAGCAGAGACAGGATCTGAAATGTTCTGAAAGGGAAGGGGCTTGGGATTTTACTTAAGGGAATCAGAGGAGGCCTTGCTGGCAAAGTGTTTTAAGTAAAGACTTGGACAAAGTAAGGAAACAAGCCATGCAGATATCAGGGGGGAACATTCCAGGGAAGGAATGGGAAGGTAATTTCTATCTATGAACATGGAATAACGTGGATTCTAGTTGGCAAATGCAGAGCATCTAAGCTGTCACTCTTGTTTCCATGGCACATATGTCTAATTAGTCATCAATGCTTTATCATTGAGCTCAGGGAGGCCTCAGAATCTTGCTCAGCACAGCGCTTCGGAAAGCCACCCTCTATTGAAGTAGGCACAGGAGGTGAAACCTGTTTGCCATTCCTGATCTAGATAAGGATAGAGAAATCAGACCCTCGGCATCAATTTCACTGGACTTTGGTGGCTTAGTCTCTCTCAGACTCGCAGGGAGGTGATAACAGCTACTTCATAGGGTTATTGTCAGGATGAAATGAACTATTGTAATGCTACTCAAAGTTGTTATAGTTGTTATCCTGGTCTGTGACAAGATTAATATAGAAAGTGAGAGTCGGGGTTAGAAACTTTTATAGCGATTTCACAGAGTAATTTTATGTCAGTCAAATCTAACAAAAATTTGGGCTAATTTTTTTTGTCTTCTTACTTTTCATTTTTCTAATAATTAATTTGATTGTGTTTTGCAAACATGGGTCCTGGACAGAGTGGGGAGAAAAAACTGGTCCTTCACCATAAATAGTTTGAGAACAACAGGCTAATACACATAAAATGCAAAATGGTAATTATTAATGCCATTATTACTATAGTTACTAATTGCCGTTAGCAGAGTGTCATTATCTCCAAGAAAGTACCCTGAGAGGAGCATGAGTAGATATTTCCAGCTGCCTAGAGCAGAATCTTGTAGTGGGTACAGGCAGATGGGGTAGAGACCTCACCAGAGTAAAATAGAAGCCTTTGCTTTAGACTTCTGTAACCTTATCATTGAGAGACTGAAGTACGTTTCAGGTGTTTCACAGCGTTTGTGGAAGAAATCAAAGATAGGCTTGGGGGCTTCAGCAAAATTCAGGACTCTCTCCTATATATATGTCTATATCTGTATACCTGTATATATTAGATATTACCATATAAAATATATGAAATACTAACAATTTTATTATTTTGAGAACATTAGAGCAAAAATCTTTGTCCTTAAGATGTCTAGGAACACAGAAATGCTTTGAATATTAGAGGGATAAAAATGACAGGATAAAAAGATACATGCCTGCTACATTTAAATAGAGGTGATGGAGCATAAGTGATAGAGCAGTAACAATCAGGTTAAAGAGTATCAAGGAGAACAATTCACAGGAGGAACTTTTCAATACCTGTGGGTGGTAAATTTTATTCACTGACTTTTTTTTATATGCAGAATTGGTTAGTCTTTTCCCTTAAGCCAAAGATGCTTTTGTTTATTTGGCAGGCCTTGTTATTATCAAATGGTGAATGATGCTGACTTAGTGGAACATCTGTGTCTGTTTCAACCTTTGTGTCTTAGATAAGTCAGTCTTTTAACTGCATGCTACTAGTTAATCAAACATATCAACATTAATAAGTCAAAATCAAAGAAAAAGGATAACTTATTTTTCAACCACCTCTAGCAAGTCCAACTTTTCTAGTTGGAGGATTCCTTTCTGTTGTCATTTGTGCATGTATAATTTTTACCTAGTTACAACCTAAATATGCTTTTTTCTGGATTCTGTACTGAGTATTTTAATTAAGTTGTAGCCATCCTATTTATAAGTTTTTAATAACTGAATATTATGTCATTAAATGGCTCAACATAATTATTCCCTTGGACATTTAATTTGTTTGCCATTGTTATATGCATCTCCATGCATATAACTTTACTGTGGATTATTTCCTTATGATAAAGTCCTGGAAATAGCATTATTGAGTAGTCAAAGGTTATGGCCATTTTTAATGGTTTTAGTCAGCATTGCTAAGTTGTGTAAAAGTTAATTTTTGATTTCATTTTCCAGAGAAATTAATAGACTTACAAAATGAATACCTGCAAGCAGATGAGGACACTAAAAGATTTTTGGAACAGAGGTATGGTAAGAGGGTGATTCAGAAGGCACTGGAAGAGATGGAAAGTAAGGAGTGGCTGGAAAAGAACTCAAAGAGCTGCCCATGTTGTGGGACTCCCATAGAGGTAAAGGTTTGGGACAGACTTGGAGGCAGACAGACTTGTAAGCATGTTACGATTGCCTCAAGAAGCCTATTAATTTTATGACTAATTACGACAACACATTTTGGTATTTGTTAAACTTCTTACTTGGAAGACACAAATTCACTACTAAATATTGTTATTGACTGACCTTAAATGTATATAGACTTCTCTTTTCAAAGTGCTTTCATACAGTGACGGTTGTTCTCACATTACGTAATCCACCTCAAAACTGAATGGTTATGCGGAGGCCATTCTAGAGTTACAGTCGACTCTTAACTCATCTACATGATAAAAAAAAGAGTTAAGCCTGACTCCTCATAATTATTTATCCTGGAATTAACACATCTGTTTAACAAGTATACACTTAAGAAATGGAGACATTTTCCCATTAATCTGAGCCAAAGTGAACAGATAAATCTATTGCTTCTTGACAAAATCTTAATATGTTTTAAAATGGAAATATGTCTTTGCATTTGATTCTACTGTTCTAATCCATTATATCTGAGCAGAACCTGGTGGTGATTCCCCAGTTACTGCATTAAGGAAACTGGCATTTTCTTTAACCACTTCTGACATGCCTCAGCCCCGTGGTAGAATGGAGGACTTAATACCAAATTTACTTAGATTAATGTAAAAAGTTTAAACTCACACATATTAAACCCAAACATTTTAATATTAATCTAACTAAATGTTCCATTTATAATATACATATATGTTTGGTTTGTATCTACTGTTTATCAGAAGAGATTTTGCAAAAGTATCTAGTTGTAGGAACACTTGCTAAATATTCTTTGTATTTTACTTGTAATGCAAAAGAGTAAACATTTATTAGTTATCAGTGTGTTACCTGTCTATCTCAACCCTGCATGAGAAAAGGGAGAAGACTAGGAGAATGTTGTATTGAATCTTTTTGGCATGTGCATTTCTCTTTTGCTTTACAGCATTGCTATTTTTCTCTTTCTATCTTTCCCATCAGAAATTAGATGGATGTAACAAGATGACATGTACTGGCTGTATGCAGTATTTCTGCTGGATTTGCATGAGTTCTCTCTCCAGAGCAAGCCCTTACAAACATTTCAATGATCCTGCTTCCCCGTGTTTTAACCGGTATGTATCTATAATCTCCTGGTCTCAGCAGCAGTTTTTGTACTTGATTTGCAGACCGAAAGTCCGGTGTTCTACTTAAGTACTTTGCTCGTTCATAGAATTCTCTTATGTATTTTCCCACATGTATGAATTCTCATATTATTTTCTTGAAAATGAGTTTTATGATGAAAATACACTCTGGAAAGTTTCCTTTTGTTTTATCTCCTCAACTTTTTATAGTGAAAATTTTCAAACATACAGAAGAGTTGAAAGGATAGGACTATGATTAGTAGGATACCTTCTACCAAAATGAACAGTTGGTACTTTGCCATATTTGTTTTCTAACTTTTTTTCTGAACTACTTGACCCTGAGTTAGAGATACGATGCTTCATCTCTAAATACTTCTGCATATATCTCCTAAGATAAGAAAATTCTTCTACATAACAATACTTTAAAAAATTTAATGATAATGGCATACTATCATCTAATAAACATATTTAAAATTTCCCAATTATCCCTAAAAATATCTTTTAAAGCTGTTTTATTGAATTAGGATCTAATCAAGATCATTTTATTTGGTTCTGTCTCTTTAGTCTCTTTTGCCCACCGTTTTTTTTTTGTATGTGTTAAGGGAAACGTTCATCGCTGGTTGTCCTCTTGAATGTCTTACCTTCTAGAGTTTTGTTTCTCCATGGTGTCTTTTAACTTGTTTCTTTATCCTATTCCTGTAAACTAGCAGTTAAGTCTAGACTGAAGTTTGACTAGATTTAGAGTAACATTTTTGACAAGAATACTTGATGAGGAGTGATGTGTACTTCATATTGTATCCCTTTAGATCCATAATGTCAGGCTGTCCCACTATTAGTATGATGCTCAGTTCTATCATTTGTTCCATTGTAAAGGTCAGTTTTCTTTTTTATTATTAGGAAGTAATCTATGGGGTGATTCCTTAGCACAATGTAAATATCCTGTTCTCCAATAGCTTCAATTTCAGCGTCAATTGATCGCATCTGTAGAGTACCCACAATCATTGGTGTTATCAAACTGTAAGAGAAATTGAAGAAACAAGCTCTGCCATGAACCGTTGGAAATCTAGTGTTGAAAATTGTGTAAATTTTAGGTAACATAAGGAAAGGAAAAAAAATTGGCAATTATAAAACATTCTACCAATGGAGAGTGCAAGGATGGTGAAGATAGAATGGCATGATTCGCATGTAATAGAATTATAGTGTTTTGAAAGAGTTCAGTTTCTTCTAGATTGCCTGACTTTCCCAGTCTTGGCTTATTCCACATATTGTATACATGGAGTATCAGTTTTGTGATGCTTATTTCCCATTACTGTTAATCCTTGGCCCTAGAGTAGAGTTTATCTGGATCCTAAAAGGGCTATTCTTATAAACTTTAAGGAAGCTTGTTCAGAGGGACCCATATTTCAGCCCTCCTCAGTGGAATGATTAAAGGAGAGGAAAAGATATACAAAATGTTACCAGAAGAGTGCAGAAAGTATTTTTGAGAGAAGGAAAGAAATTATATTGTTTCTGCCAAGTACATAAAAATGTACCTTATTTTATGCTTCCAGGTTGTTCCACGTTGTGGATATTAATGGAGATATTTAGGAAGATGAGATTGAAGACTAGTTAACTCCTACTGCTCAAGATACGGAAGTGGAATGGTTTGCCCTGATCTTTTGTTGAGTACGCGAAGTAACTTTGCAGGATATTTAGAGTACCATTCGTGCACTCTTCCTATGTAGGAGATATGGAATAACAAGGTTTATATTTTCATGTGGTACTACTGATTAAGGCACAGTCATACGTTTCTCAATGTAACATAATTGAGAAAATTATAAGCCAAAGGTTCAGAAAATGAAAACTAGAGAATATTAAATATTACAGTGTGCCCGAAGCTCTGAATAGTTGAAAATTAAATATTTATTTCCTTCCCCAAGCTTTAGTTGAGGAAAGGAGTCAAGGGTTAAACTTACAGACCTTTTATCTCTGAGAAGCATCCCTCTTAGACATTCTATGGGAGCCCCCTCAGTACTACTCCTTACAACTGAGGTGGGTAGAAGCCTTATTAAAATTATACCAAGAGCCTGATCTCATTTACTCCATGTTACATTCCTTCCAACCTAAATTTCTGCTAAGTTTTCTTTGGAGGAAGCCCTTTACTCTATAGCTGATTGGATGGCCCAGTGTCATTTTGATCTATTGCTTTTCAGAATAGAAATTTATAGATAATTTTAAAAAATTTTAATACCACAAACACTGTGGGTCACTTGACATTTATTAGTGGTGTATAGTCCACTGGTTTTGAGCCAAGTCTAGAATGTAGTAATATTGGCTCAGAAGAATTTCAGCCCTATTCAACTTTCCTGGGCAGTACAGCCTAGATTCAAAATGACTTGTCTTTGCTACCTTTTGTTCTACATTCTCTCCCTTTACTCTCACTCTACCTTCCTCTGGTAAGAACAATTTTAATATTAACTCTAGAAGCTCATATTTTTATTTCCTCTGCTGGAATAGGAGAAAGCCTAATGTATTCCCAAACTGAACAAGCTGAACTTTCTTTAATTATCTGTTTTGTGAACTCCACAAAAGTGCATTTCCAGTCCTAACTTTCTGAATTATTTTTAAAGGTCTTCTCTAACAAGCTGTGGAAGTTTGGATTCCTACCCTTTTTTGCAATAGTGCCGTTTTGGGGGATAATTTTGGCTTGATACCTAGATCCCTGTTTCAGAGTTTTGTTGGCTTTTTGAAAAATTGTCTTTTTTTTATGGTTTGGTGAGTGGCTTGGTAGCAAAATAAGGTTTTTTGAAAAAGAAGATGGAGGAATTCAGCTGCAACTGTAAACATGTTCTTTTTTCCTACCTTGTCACTGAAAATTGGAGAATCACTTTTAACCATTTTATGTGTGTGTATCCAAAGAGTCAGCAAGGACTGTTTCTGGATTGTCAAATGAGGATGCTTAATCTTAAAAATAAAAATAATTTAAAAATTGTCTTATTAGAGCAGAGTTGCTGCTGTTATATGTTCTGTCACCAAGGCAACTGATCACATTTAAAAACTTTATTTGGAGTATAACACATATTCTTAAAGTGAGCAGGGAAAAGGCATGGAACAGCACCTCCTCTTCTACTTGGGCTTGTGACTGAACTTAGGTTTTAGGGCCCATATTTTGTTTAAACCACATAGTTTCATGGACTTCCATTCAGCACATTTTGTATAAGAACTACAGTTAATTTAAAGAATAAGTTGAAGATAAGAAATGGAAATTAAAACGGTTAATTGTATAGTACATACCAGAGAAGAGTGGCTCTCTGATTGAATAGGAGTTCAATTCGTATTTTTTCAGTGGTAGCCATTTAGAAGTTCTTTATTTCATGGGCTAGTTGATATTTGCTGGAGATTATTTTATTTCAGGCTGTAGCACATTATGTTGACGATGTAATAGAAGTAGGAAGGAAGCCTTGATGATGCAGTATGGTGAATGAAATGGGAGGGGTTTTCTTTCTTTATGATTTTAAAAAAAGACAACAGGTGGGGCCGACCCGGTGGCGCAGCAGTTTAGTTCACACTTTGGCAGCCCGGGGTTTGCAGGTTCGGATCCTGTGGCGGCGTTCCATATAAAGTAGAGGAAGATGGGCACGGATGTTAGCCCAGGGCCGGTCTTCCTCAGCAAAAAGAGGAGGATTGGCAACGGATGTTAGCTCAGGGCTGGTCTTCCGCACACACAAAAAATAAATAAAAAACACAACAGGTGTTAGTCTTAAAGACTTCTTTGTTCATCTCAGTGTTGTTCCTTAGGTACAAAATCTCCACCCCTCAATTTTCACAAAGACAGTTGGGCTAGTAAAGGCTTATTTTTGAGGCATGAGTTATGAACTAATTTTGAGATGGTATAGTTTTGGGTAGAATACTTTTGTCTCTGAGTAAAATGAAAGAGTGGGGTAACTGCCAAAGTGGTCTGTGAAATAAATGAGTTTGTGGAAGATTGGTGTATCAAGAAAGTACATGATAGAACAAGGAGTTTTGTACCTAGCTTAATTTCATGAAGGCCTTTATTACAAGTTGGCTGAAATTTGCCATAAACTGACGTGAAACTCATAGGTCCTTTAGGTGGGCATGAGAAAACAGAGGGTCCCTTTGCAGACTGCCAATTCATCCTGCCCACAACTGTAGTTTAAAGAGGCTTTGTCTCTTGATTTTATATAAAAGGTTTGGCTTTAGAGCTGATAAATGAGAATAAGCTACTAAATAACTTTTTAAGTCAAAATAGAGGTTTTGTGACTTTTTAAGCTTGTGATTGAACTAACCAAGGGCCTGCCTTTGTCAGTTGAGGTGCATCTTGTCCCATTTTATTTATTTATTTCCATTTATTTTTTAAATACAGAGAAAAGATTTGACCACCATTTTCCCAGACTTACAGCATTGTCAGCAAGATCATTTTTAGTAGTAGAGGGTTCTAGTTTACATTAGAAATCTATTAATGTACTTACTGTTTATTTTTATTAATTAATTTATTTGCGTGAGGAAGACTGGCCCTGGGCTAACATCCGTGCCCGTCTTCCTCTACTTTATGTGGGACGCCGCCAGAGCATGGCTGACAAGCAGTGCGTTCGTTGGCACCCCAGATCTGAACCTGCGAACCCCGGGCCGCCAGAAGTGGAGTGCGCGAACTTAACTGCTGCGCCACCCAGCTGGCCCCGTACTTATTATTTATTTTTTTTGTCAAGAGAAAATTAGAGTTAATTAGGTATGATAATCATAAAGCCATTCATGTGGCTGCCTGCTTTAGAAGGGAATTTTAAAATTTTGACTAGAATTTTGGAGGTTCCCACCAAGTGTTAATTTTATTATAAGCATCACCACCAGGTGGCGGCAGTCCCCATGTTATAAAAATGCAATAAATAGTTGACAGTAGTATTTTATTCCAGAAGCAGGTTTATTTCTGGGATTTTAATTTTCCTCATTGTGTTTCATTATAGTCTGTTATACACATTGGTAGGTAGAATGGTATCTAATGATACTAGCAAGGCAGGAACAGCAGTGTTACCAAAACTGTGAGGCCTCTTACAACTGTACTTGCACCATAGTTAACATCCAATTGTTATGTAGGAAAGTGTCACTCCTGCTGGTAGCACTTACCTGCAGCCACTGAAGTAAAAAAATTAAGTTATAGTTGAAGCCCCTAAGTGGGGTAGAGGATTGTGACACTGTGGTACCCTCTGATACTGGTAACAGTGGCCAAATAGCCCGCTCCCTGAAGTTTGGCTCAGTAAAAAAATCGGCCAGCAGACCAGGCTGAGGGTTTGTGGTCAGAGAGCTGGCTTTGAGGATGTTCTTAACAACTGTTTATGACAGTTATTGACTTTCAGCACCCACAGTCTAGTCTTTGCTCAATCACTCAGGTTCCCTGAACATTTACCACTCCAAGTATTCCCGTATTTCTCTGAACCAGAGGATTCTTTGGAGAAGATTGTGCACATTTAAAACTTAGTGAGATTCTGATGCCAAAGTTGCTAAGTACAAAGTCAACACAGTTACTTCTTTTCCTTGCTTGGCTCTCTATTTTTTTTCCCCTTCCTTGAATCAACAAACAAAACTAATATTAATACAACATGAATGCATATAAATTTAAAAGGTGATTGTGTGTCTTACTCTCAATCCCATTCTATTTCTTGCAACCTATTGTATTTCCTAGTATTCATTCACTTATTTAACAAATATTTATTGAGCACTTCACAATGGGCCTTACTATTTATCTAGGTGCTGAGAATGTAGCAGTGAATAAAACAGACATAAATCCCCCAGCCCTTGTGGAACTTAAATTCTGGTGAAAGGAGACAGACACTAAGCGAATTATGTGGTTCATCAGAAGATAAGTGCTATGGAGAGAGGTTGGGAGAGGGAATAGGGAGTTAGGGGAGGCAGAGTAATGTTGGAATTTTATGGAGTGGAGACGATAGCGCTGGGACAAAGGCTCGGCTGTGTGGGAGTGAACCTTGTGGACACCTGGGAGAAGAGAGTCCAGCCAGAGGGAACAGCAAGGGCAGTGGCCCCTGAGATAGGAGCATGTTAGGGGCTCCAGGAACAGCATGGTAGCCAGTAAGGGCTGAAGCAGACCAAGGAAGGGAGAATAGTAAGAGGTGGATGGGAGTGGGAGGTACTGCAGACTGCCTAGGGCCTTGTGTGAACTTTGGCTTACACTCCGAGATGGGAGCCTGTGGAGGGCTTGGAGCAGAAGTGTGATAGTTTCTACTTAGGTTTTAGGGGAGCGGAGTGAGCAAGGGTAGAAACAGACCAGTTAGGAGACTACTGCAGTAAATCAGGTAAGAAGTGCAGGTGGCTTGGACCAGTGTGCCAGCACTTGGAATCTTGAGAAGTGGTTGGATTCTGTACTTACCTTGAAGGTAAAACTAATAGGACTTGCTAAGAGATTGGATGTATAATGTGAGAAGTGAGGCATCAGAGTTATTTCTAGGTCTTTTTGTCTGAGTAGTTGAAATGGAGAAACCTGTAGGTAGCACAGGTTTGTGGGTGAGGATTAGGAATTTAGTTATGGACAGGTGAATTGAGACGCCTGGTAGTTATCTCAGTGGAGATGTTAGGTTGGCAGTTGGATATTCTAGTCTGGAGTTTAAGGGAGAGATTCAGGCTGGAGTTAATGTAACAGTCAACATATAGATGGTATTTAAAGCCATAAGACTGGATGAAATTACCAAGGGAGTGTGTTGTATAGAGAGAAGAAGTCCAAAGACTGAGTCTTGGGGCACTCCAAATGCTAAGAGGTCAGAGCGATGAGAAGAAACCAGCAGAGGAAACAGAGTGGCCGGTAAGGTAAGAAAACCAGCACCATGTGATGTCCTGGAAGCCTCCTTAAGTTGAAGGAAGGAGTGGTCAGCTGTGTCAGATACTGCACATAGGTCAGGTAATATGAGCTCTAAGAACTGACTTAGCAATCAGTGTAGAGGTCATTGTTGACTTTGACAAGTGCTGTTTCGGTGGAGGGGAGGTGAAAATCTGGAGTGTGTTTGAGAAAGAATGGGGCATCATTACAAGAAAAAAGCTGAACAAACTGAAAATCAGCTTTTCTTAGATCTAGATCCATCAGAGAAGTGAAGTCACAGGGCAAACCACCACAAAAACTAGAGAGATGGGAAAATGCAGAAAATAGAGATCAGCTCACCTAAAGCAGAAGTTGTTAGAGGCAGTAATCAGGATTTATAAATTACTGGGGGCTTAGTGTGGACTATCTTGAGAGTTAAAAACTCCTGGGAGCTAGTGTAAGGGGCCCCCCACACTTTTGTGGGTTTTACCTCCAGGTGTTCCCCCAGGTTCTCACAGTGAAGATGGCAGAAGAATCCCCTTGTGCTTCAGGCAAGGGTGAGGGGAAAAGTAGCCATTTTGCAACACACCTAGAGCTGTCTGTTTCCATGGCAGAAGCCTGCCCTCAGGGAAAACTACTTTTCTGATGCCTTCTCTGACCAGGGGAAGGGCAGTTAGGTGGCTTGAGCCCCTCTAGCCTTCCTGTCTCACATAAGAGGGGAAAAAAAAGGCTAAGCAGCTTCTGAAGGTCTCAGCCCAGGGACTCTAGTCTACTAAAGAGAAACATTTAATCATAAGATTATAGAATGCTTCTCCCTAATACCATACCAGCAATAGGGCTCCAGGATTATAACAGTGGATTACAGCTCTTGAGAGAGCTGTAAAACACTCTTTTAAGGAGGAGCTTCTAGGGAAACCCAAAGACAACGGGGAGACAAAAGCAAGGACACCGAAGGAAATTGAAGCCTCTGACACCCACAGCAGATGTTAAACACAACCTAGCTGCTAGCCAGGTAAACATAAAACCTCGTACTAAAGGCCTGTTCACCTCAGTTCCTGTTACCCAATACATCATGTCTGGCTTTCAATAAAAAATTACAAGGGTGCTAAAAGGCAGGAAAAAAGTGAAGAGATGGGCTGGCCTGGTGGTGGAGCTGTTAAGTTCACGCACTCCACTTCGGCAGCCCGGGGTTCGCAGGTTCGGATCCTAGGCACAGACCGATGCACCACTTGTCAGCTATGCTGTGGCGGCATCCCATATAAAGTAGAGGAAGATGGGCACAGATGTTAGCCCAGGGCCAGTTTTCCTCAGCAAAAAGAGGAGAATTGGCAACAGATGTTAGCTCAGGGCTGGTCTTCCTCACACACAAAAAAAGTGAAGAGACAAAGCAAGCATCAGGACCAGACTCAGATGTGGCAGAGATTTTAGATTATCAGACTGCGAATTTAAAATAACTGTGATTAATATGCTAAGGTCTTTGATGGAAAAAGTGGATGACATGCAAGAACAGATGGGTAATGTAAGCAAGAGATGGAAACTCTTAAAGAATCAAAAGATGCTAGAAAGAAGGGGCTGGCCCCGTGGCCTAGTGGTTAAGTTTGGCGCGCTCCTCTGCGGTGGCCCGGGTTCAGTTCCTGGGCACAGACCTACACCACTCGTCAGGCCATGCTGTGGCGGTGACCCACATACCAAATAGAGGAAGATTGGCACAGATTTTAGCTCAGGGTGAAGCTTCCTCAAGCAAAAAAGAGGAAGATTGGCAACAGATGTTAGCTTGGGGCAAATCTTCCTCAGCAGAAAAACCAGTCTAGAAATAAAATCACTGTAAAAGAAATGAATGCTTTTGATGGGCTCATCAGCAGACTGAATACAGCTAAAGAATCAGTGAGCTTGTAGGTATATCAATAGAAGCTTCCCAAACTGACATTTAAAGAAAAAAAGGAATGAAAAGAAAAGGTACAGAAGATCGAAGAACTGTGAGACAATTACAAAAGGTATAACATGCATAATGGGAATACCAGAAGAAAGAGAGAATGGAGGAGAGAGATTAGAGCCAGAGTATAGGTAACTCCAGAAAGTTTGCTATGAAGGGGATCAGAGAAGGCGGCTATTACAGGAGGAGGCAGATGGGGTAAAGGATTTTGTTTTTAAAGCTTGTTTGGTATGCTGATAGGAGTGATCCAGGAAAATTTGATGCTACAGATGAGAGAGGAGAGTCTTGCTGGAAGAATGCCCTCAAGGAGGCAAGAGAAGATGGGACATAGCGCACAAGCAGAGGGACTGGCCAAGGAGCAGGTAACAGGGAGAAGGCAGCGAGAGTATGAGAGTAGGGCTGGCAGGAGGTGCATGTGATGGTGGGAGCTTGTGGAAGTTCCTTCCTGATTGCTTCTATTTTCAAGGTCATCAGCTGGTAGAAAAGCTGGGGGAAGAGGGATTGGAGGCTTGAGACCTTATGAATTAGTCCTCGAGGAGACTGAGTGGACTAGGGGAATATAGTGTGATTGCCAGCTGGTGTTAAGGGCACCCTTGAGGTCCAAATTATTGTGTTCTGTCTTACTTAACCATTATTACATAACTCGGTATTCTGTCACGATATATCTTACTGGAAACATGCATTCTTCATTAGCATCTCATCACAGTAAGGATTTTGGTTCCCAGGAAAGAGGCATCAGATTTGCAACGTTAGATTTCCTCAGTAGGCCAACTGGCTAATCCATTATCGTATAATATGCTATTATTTCCCCCTGGTTATTGTGTATGATCGCTACTCTTAGGGGGAACTATCAGGCTTATAGTTCAACAAATGATGGGTTTCTTCTGGATATCAAGGCGCTGATAGGGACAGGATAGAGTGGTATTTAAAGTCTGGCTTTACGAAACTTACATTTAGTGGGAAAAAAATACATGTCAGGTGGTAAATGTTTCTGAGAAGATAGAGCAGGGATAGGAAATCAGGATTGCTACTTTATATTGGATGGTCAGGGAAGATCTCCGCTAAATGACATTTGAGCAGAGACCTGAGGAAGTAAGGAATAGATATGTCTATCCCTTAGAAGTAAGTCGTAGATATGTCTGGGAGGAATGGGCGGCCAGGTTCTTGTATCCATCTCTACTTTATAAACAGACGTATTTAATAGAAGCGGTGACACCCATTTACATGGACATGCTGCCACTTTTTACTAAATGTAATAGAACATTAAGCACATTCCATCCACTCTCCCTGAAATACAACTCCATGTATACTTAATCTTCTTCCTTTTTGAGTATCAGATTTGAGGTTTTACAGATTCACCTTGTTCCACCTGGCTGTATTTAATATTTCTTTGTTGATCAGATTGTCACAACCTGGCCAGCGGGAGCTCCATTAAACTGGCTACTTTGTCCTCTCAGTACTGCCTCAGACATTTTTTAAAGCACCCTTGTTTTCTGGCAGTACGATATTCCAGGCCCACTGTGATCCCTGCTCCCAAACATATAATTAACTCTTCTCCAAGGAGCTCTGAGTGGTATCAGAGGCCCAGTCTGGTCCAGGAGTGTACATCCCACTTGATCCGCCTAAGAACTGGTTGTAGAAGGACAACACTACTGTTGTGCCACCAGGGAAACAAGCCTGGGAAAGACAGATCTTTTTAAGGTCCCAAGTTCGTAGAGACATCTCCAGGTTAGCTGTCATCACTAAATCCTTTTTCATTTCATTCTAATAAATTTTTTTCTGTAACATACCTACTTAAAATTTAATCCCTTCTTTACCAGATAAACAAAATGTGGTATATCCATACAATGAGAAATACTCCAGCAATAAAAAGGAATGAACTACTGCTGCATGCTATATGGATGAACCTCAAAAACATGCTTAGTGAAAGCCAGACTCAAAAGATGTCATGCTGTATGAGTCCATTTATATGAAATGTCCAGAAAAGGTAAATCTGTAGCAGATCAGTGATCACCTGAAGTAGGGTAGGAGTAGGGGCTTTTTGGGATGATAGAAATGGATTGTGGTTGAAGACTGGCTCAATTCCATAAACTTAAAAAATCATTGAATTTATATTTAAAATAAGTGAATTTTATAGGTATGTAAATTATATCTCAATACAATTGTTAAAAACTTAAACCATTCTTCCAACTCATACTTGTACCTCAATTGGTTATGTTGACCCAAGGTATTTCATTATACTGACTTTTTTAACTAAAAAAAACCAAAATTAAACCTATTTTCATACCTTGCAGTTTTTATACCCTCTTGGGCACAGCCTCCCTTATTCATTTTAATAGCCATATCCTCATTTGGATCCCAAGTACAGCCAGAACACGATAATTTATTGCTCATCTGTTTATTCCTACCATTTTTCACACAGGCGCTTCATGTTCATGAAACGTTTTGATTATTTTTCCCCCTGGTGATTGAAGAAGAGATCAGCGGATGCTCCGATGGTGACTTCCTGCAGAGCCATTGTGGAGTGTGAAGCTTTGCTCACTAGCTAGTCCCAAAATATGTAACTATCAACCCAGACCACCTTCTGACCTTTGGGGGTAGAAGTGGGTGGAAGTCCACAAATTACGCATTTTATTTGAAAATATTAGATTTAATAGAAAATATCACATTGTAAACAAGTCCATTGATCCATTAGCTTAAAACAGAATGACAGCACAATTATGGATAAAAGCTAAAGACGAAACGCTGGTACCAAACACGGTACTTAAAGAGAGGCCTGAGCCAGGCTCTGAAAGATCTTTCCCAGAAACAGAGGTGGCAGCAGCGTCCAACAGGCACAAAAATACGGAGGAGGAGGCAGCATCCACTCCACGAAGGCTTAGGAGAGTAAAAGGGAGGCAGAGCAATAGACTCATCTTATGAACAAGGGTTGAAGGATAAAGGGGCAGAAGGGCTGTCTCTCCTGATGTTCTGGGAACGTCACACTACACCACGTGAACTGAGAAGGCTAGAAGGCAGGGTAATTTTAGCGGGAAAGATGAGGCAACTTCAGCATCTGGTCTATTGTCTTGGCACTCAGCTCTCAGGGAAGCAGGAGAACATGTCGCTCATGTGTTGTGACTGAACTCATCACTGAGCTGCCTGCCCTGGCCGCCATCACCCTGGCTGAAGACAACAGTGAAGTTGTGGCTGTTGCCCCAGTGGACTGCCTGCTTACTAATGAGTATGTAAAAGAGAGGAGCCACAGTGAGACCTTGGAACGAAAACACGGGGCTCTGATTGGAAAAGGGTTTCCGCCTTCCTCCCAGTGCCAGAGGGTCCCTGAGGGAGAGGAGTTTGATGTGGCAGGTCCCCCTTGAGGCTCTGAGTTTATCAACAAAAGCCTTCTCTCTAGCCCCACCAGCCCAAATCCTCCCCCAAGGAGTCCTTTGAGTTCATGGAAAGGTCAACTAAGCAGAAAAAAAAACAATTGGGGAAAGAAAGTAAGGGATACTTTTCTTTCCATGGCACTTGTTACTGACCAGAGGGACTGCTTCCTTACATCGATTTTAGACATTGAGTCTGTTCCTTATTAGGAACAGTGATTCTCAGCTAAGGGGCAGGCCTGCTCAAGAGGGGCTCTCAAGCCTCTGCAAAAAGGTTTTGTCCAATATACACAAGCCCCTAACTCCCAATTGAGAATCAGTGTATGTAATGATTGAAATTCCTGACGGGAGTGTGTTGGACATGTGAATAGTGTCAGAGGCAGAATGAAAAGCTAAAACCCCCTAATCTGTGTGGGGCAGACATCCAAATTATGGAGTGATTTTTTTTTTCTGATTAAGAATAAGTCTTTCTCCCTGTAGCTAAACTCTATGCCTAGGCTCCACGCTGCATAGCCAAGAAGAGTAAGTTCACCCATTTATCTGGAGTAACCATACTGGATTAAAGAAATACAATTCTGTACTCCTAAAGACAGTTTCCAGAAAGACCCGCCTATCCCAATGAGGTACTTGACACTAGGATTAGCACAGGCTAATCACTGTATGGTTTCTTAGAGGACTGGCTTTTCTCTGTTTCTTTCTCTTTGATACTGTACAAGGGGTCCACCAACTTGTTATGAACAAGCATTAAACCTACAAAAAATTAAAAACAAAAAGTAGTTAATGCAGGTAGAGGCAGAGTTCCACAATTATCAGCAATAACATTCAGGAGCTCTCAAATTTTGTCCTAGAACTGATGCTCATCACCTTTCCCTGTGGTGCCAAATGGTAAACGTAAGTATAGAAAAAGAATTTATTCCCAATGAATGCTGGAATCCATGGGACTTTTGTAAATTCAATCTCTAGGAGAGTTGGCCATGAAGGTTAATCTTCTCAGCAAAAAATAAATTCCTAATTTGCCCGCTCAGTAAATGAGGATTTTTAGGTAAGTTTGCTTAAAGCAGTGTGTGTCCTTTTTAAGTGGAAGAAAACAAGATCCTCACAACGGTTCAGTGCCTTGCCTGGAGAGGAGAGGCCTGTGCGACATCTGGAAAGAAAAAACCCTGAGGCTCAGTGTCACTGCAAGATCACCACATAGCCATCGGACTACAACTTTTCATTTCATTTTCTTTCCTCTTCCTCAGAGCAAACAGGTCTCTAGAAATGGACCCTTGCAGTCATGGGTGGAAAAGAAATGACTGTGTGTTCTGAGACAGCAGGGTTTGATTTTTATGAAAATGGCCAGAGCGTGAAAACTAGATCCACTCCACACCCCTGGCACACCCTGACCTTGGCCGCCCACTCTCAGACCCACCCCTCCCTCACCTTTGAAATACTTGACGGTCTTCACTTTCAGCTCCAGGGTGGCATCCTCGTCACACACAAACACCGTGCGGGGATGCTGCTGGAAGGCAGACACGGTCCACATATGGTTCACTCCCTCCTCGATGGCTTTGTACAGAGCAAATGCCTTGTGAGCACCTGTGATGAGGATCATCACCTGGGGATCAGAAAACAAGCCCATGATGGAGGGGAAGAAGGGGCAGAACTGAGAGTGCAGACACTTGAATTCTAGTCTGGCCCCCCCAAAGGATTGTAAGAACTATCGTTTTTATATACCATTGTAAGTCATTAGCATGTGACACACTGTGCTCTATGTGCTTTATCACACAGATAGCCTGAGGTAGCGAGCATCATTATCCCCATGTTCTGTGATAAGGAAATGGGCTGGGGGCGGGCAGAGGTGGTTAAGTAACTTGCTCCGGGTTGTTTTTGACCCAAAGTCCATGCTCTTGACCACCATGTGATAGTGCCTCCCAGCACCTTTGATGATGGCTGTGAAAGTGCCCTGTGAACAGACGTGCCATATAAAGGCCCACATCCCTTATCCCAACAGTTCTGACAGTGGGTCCCAGGGGGTCCTAGGCTGGGTGAGTCTTCACAATCACAGTCTGAAAAAGAAGGATCCCAGCCTGCACCACCTTCAAGGAGGCCTTGGAAGCAATGGTGAGAGTTCTCTGTGTGGCCTCTAAGGTCGATCCCAACAAGGCTGCCCCGTAATCTGGTCATTTTCAGTGCAGAGTATTAAACCTACTAATGTGACTTGGGGGAATGCTTTTTTGTTTAAATAAAGGCACAGACTCCCTTCAACAATTAAAATTATCAAGAACATAAGTGCTGGAAAGTGATCATAAAGAACTCAGCTCTAAAGATTTCCTTTCACTGTAATTCACTCGTACCATGGAGCTGTGAACAGGATTTACTGTTCCTTTCTTAAAAGATGAGAAAACAGAGGCATAGAGAGAATATGACTCTCTGTTCAGGACCCCAGAACTCATTCTAGAAAAGAGAATTTCCTGATTTCCAGCCCCAGCTCCTTTCCCAGATCACGATACCCTCACATGACAGAGGGCCCTCGAACCCTAGCGCCCACAAGCTGCAAGGCCAAGAACAGCAGAGCAGCCTCCCTAGGCCTGATACAAGGTTACCCAACAGAAAGCCGGTGCCCTCGCTCATTTCACAAAAGTTCACTTTTAGGAAGGGAAACTTTTTCACTGATTTAGATGTTTGTTTATAGACAGGCAAAGAAACTTGAAGCTAAAATGTCTGTAGCTGCTTCTCATTGAATATACCCCAGAAAGGAAAACACTTCTAACGAAAGTCAGGAAATTGGAACCACAAAAAATTCATATGATACCCAACTTTCTAGGGGAAAACTCACTAAAGTCAGTCAAGAGACTTATATTTCAATCACACTTCTCCACATTCACGAATCCCTGAGCACAGGGCTATAACCGCAAGCATCCTGGGGCTGCAGGGGGAGCATCCCTTCAAACAGTGACCTCTACCAACTGCAGGGAACCAGAGGGTCACTCTCAGTACCTGGGCAGGTACAAATTCATATTCCGGCATTAGTGATGCCAGGGTCCTCTCTGCCTGTGAGAAGCTCAAAAGGAGTACATAAGCAGAGGTCAGGGGGCCTGCGGCATCCTGGGCAGTCAGTGCTCAAGGGATTCATCTCATGCTGGGGACAATGGTTACCTCCAAAGATAAAGGGGGAACAGTGATAGGGTCAGTTGGGATTTTAGCCTTATTTAGAATGTCTTCATTTTTAATAAAAATGTATTCAGGTGGTACCTGTATAGTTAAAATTAACAAAAAGACAAGTCCAAGCCCCGACTGAAGGCCTTTGGACCCCTTGTGCCCTTACCTCTCTAGCATCCATGACAGTGCCCACGCCCACCGTCAGGGCCATGGTGGGCACCTTGGCAAGATCTCCATCAAAGAACCTGGCATTGGCCAGGATGGTGTCCATGGCCAGCGTCTTCACACGGGTCCTGGACACCAGACTGGAGCCTGGCTCGTTGAAGGCAATGTGTCCGTCAGGGCCGATGCCTGCCCAGGAAAGACAGCCCTGTCAGTTCCAGGGGTCCAAGACTTCAAGAATGCACAATCTTTCCTTTCCCACCTGGGGTATGAAAAATCCTTGAAAACTGTGTCTCTTCTCATTCACCCCTGGGGAGGTACACTTTGAGCATATGGTCTTCCCCTCTCCCCAACTCTTGCCCATTTCTGTCTGAGGCGCACACGGCCACTGTTAACCTACTACCATCTCAAAAAGCTAAGTAAGGAGTCCACCAAATAGCATCTGCCTCCTCAGATCATCAAAGCGGAACCTCTCTCTCTCCTGCTTGTATCAGGGTCCTGATGCTGGGATAGGGTCACAGCGAATAAAACACACACATGGCCTGGACGGGGCTGCTGAGTTCATAAAATCTCAGAACACGAGCACTCTGAGCCGCCTCTTCTCCACCTTGAAGTAGAGAAGAGTTAAATCCAGAACAGTAAAAGGCAGTCCAACTTCACCCCAGCCAGGTGACTCCAGAGGAGGTGACAGATGGAAACGTAGGAGAGCAGACCAGGTAGGAACAAGAACATGAATCCGAGGGGGGACACCTTGGTCCCTGCCCTCTCTGCTGCTCTGGCCCTCTGACCTTGGGCAAGTCACAAAACTTCTTTGGGGTTCAACTGGCTATCTACAGTGTGCAGGGGCTGAGTGTGGAATCTTCTGGAACTATGTGAGCCTGTAATTTTTAATGTTTAGATAAGTTCCATGACTGATCCATAAAACCTTAAGACTGGGGAACAGAGAGAACCTCCGAGTCCAGACCTCACAATTTACAGACAAGACATCAAAGTGCAGGAAGAGAAGATGTCCAAGACCACACAGTAACTGTGCAGCAGAGGCAGGGCAGAGAGCTAGGGCTCCTGCTCTCTGCTTTTCCAGGGTAATAAATGACCACCACGTCATAGCACAGAGAGAGGAAGCTGTTTGGAGACAGACACGGGTCTTGTCCTGCTTCCTGTGTGTTCTGACCACCCCAGGTCTGGTCTGGAAACATGCTGCAGAGTGTCAAGCTCACCTCCAACAAACAGCTCAATCCCGCCCGCAGCCTTGATCTTCTCTTCAAAGGCATCACACTCAGCCTGCAGGTCAGCTGCATTCCCATCCAGAATGTGGGTGTTTTCTGGGTGAATGTCAATGTGCTTGAAGAAGTTGTTCCACATGAAGGAGTGGTAGCTCTCCGGGTGGTCTCGAGGAAGGCCTGTGGGGCCGTGGCCATGCTCAGTCATGCCCTGGCTGAGCCAGAGCCTTCCTCCCACGGAGGATGCCAGGATACCCCCAGACCCCTGGAGACACTCTCAGGGGAATCTCATCAGGGAGCCTTGGGCACCAGCCCTCTGACTCTCAGCCACTCGGGAGAGGCTGAGCTGGTGTCCCTGAGTGTCTATCCACCACCACCCCCTGTGACCCTGGGACTGGTCCAGAGAGCTTCACACCAGAGGCCTGAGGAATCCCCTCATTCTGATCTCCTTTTCACAAGGGAATGGCCACAAGTTGGAGGCCAGGGTCACTCCAGGCCTCTGGAGGTGGCCTAGCTACCTGGGGGTAGGCCTGGGGCTGTCTGGGAAGGGAAGCAGCACACTCCTCACCCTGTGCCTCCGACCCCACCATTCACCCCCAGTTATATCCCCGCTCAGCCTGAACCCCAACTTGAACACCAGGTGGTTAAAGAGAATTATCTCAGGGCTTCCCAAAAAGGATTTTTTCAGCCAAGAAGAAAAAGAATGTTTAAAGTGAATGTTTAACATCAAGAATGGTTAACATCAGCCTTAAAAAGGAAGGATATTGTGACACACGCTACAACGTGGATGAATCTTGAGGAGATTTTGTTAAGTTAAATAAGCCAGACACAAGAAAACAAATACTGTATGATTCCACTTATATGAGGTATCTAAAGTATCAAATTCATAAAAACAAAGTAAAATGGTGGTTTCCAGCAGTTGGGGGTGCAGGGAATGAGGGGTTGGTTTAATGAGTAGAGAATTTCAGTTTTGCAAGATGAAAAGAATTCTGGAGATTGGTCGCACAACAATGTGAGTGTATTTAATGCTGCTGAACCGTACATGTAAAAATGGTTAAGATGGTAAATTTTATGTTATGTGTATTTTACCACAATTTTTTTTTTTAAAAGTATGTTTAAAGTGAAGCCATTACAAGGGCTGGCCTGGTGGCAGAGTGGTTTAGTTGGTGCTTTGGCAGCCCGGGGTTCGCAGGTTCGGATCCCGGGCGCCAGCCGACACACTGCTTGTCAGCCATGCTGTGGCGGCGTCCCATATAAAGTAGAGGAAGATGGGCACGGATGTTAGCCCAGGGCCAGTCTTCCTCAGCAAAAAGAGGAGGATTGGCAACGGATGTTAGCTCAGGGCTGGTCCTCCTCACAAAAAAAAAAAAAAAAAAAGTGAAGCCATTACAAAATGATGGTGGGAGCGGGGAGGTGACAGAAGACCCAGGTATAGCTATTCAGCAGTGGAAAGGACACCAGTCTCAGTGCCTCTCCCAGTGTACCTGGCAGAAAGGGGCACTGGAGGATGAGCACTGGAGAGAAAGTCCAGACACAGACACTGGTGGACACACCCCAGCCACAATCCCATTTGCAATTATTTATTCCAGAAAGAAACCGCATGGAGTGGTGGGGGAGGCAGAGGAGAAGGAGATACTCTAGTATTTATTAATTGCTTGCTCTCTACAAGAGACTTCCACATCTGTTACATCATTTAATGCTTACAGCCTGTGAGGTCAGCTTCATTAGCCCCATTTATAGCCCCAAGGCCTGGAAGAGACAGATATTACTAATTAAGCCTATGACCAAGCATCACCGGTTCCCTGAGACATCCCCATTCCTCTGCAGGGGCGAGCCTATGAGGGGAGGAGTACGACTCTCCTAGAATCAGGTAAGGACCTTGAGAGAGAGAGACTCACCCACATACTCGTCCATATTGAAGGTCTTCACATATTTGAAGGACAGGTCTCCATTCTTATAGTATTCAATCAGCTTCTTGTAGCAGCCAAGTGGGGTGCTCCCTGCAAGAGAGGCCACAGCCATGAATGCCCTTCAGCCCCAAGCTCCTGGAAGCCCGGAGGACACCCAGGAATGAGGCAGGGCTGCTCCACAAAGAGAACCTGTCAGATCTGAGAGAAACAAGTCCGATCTGAAGTCCTATCCCAATGCTGCAATCCTAACTGCCATCATTGCTGGTTTAAGCCTGTTTCCCCACGGACTATAAGCTCTAGGAGGGCAGGCTGTGTTTGTCTTATTCACCACTGAGTGCCCAGTGCCAGCACACTGAAATGACTGTGATTAGGACCTGAGTGAACGTCAGACTCAATTACTGACGTGACACTCCCTGAGCAACTACTATGTGCAAGGCACAGGGCCATGTGACGGGGATGCAGAGAGACAGAGCAGCCACCCTGGAGGAGCTCCCTGTCTAGGAGTGGGGACACGAGGCAGCAACGTCAGCTGTGACAGGGGTAAGCACAGGGTTCAGGGAAGACCCCCTGGGAGGGTAGCAAACTCCCCAGCTGAGTCTCATTAAAAAGTCAACGTCAGGGCCAGCCTAGTGGCAAAGTGGATAAGTTCACGCGCTCCCCTTCAGTGGCCCGGGGTTTGCAGGTTTGGATCCCAGGCACGGACCTATGCACCGCTTATCAAGCCATGCTGTGGCAGCATCCCACATAAAAAGTAGAGGAAGATGGGCACGGATGTTAGCCCAGGGCTAACCTTCTTCAGCAAAAAGAGGAGGATTGGCAACAGATGTTAGCTCAGGGCTAACCTTCCTCACCAAAAAAACAGTCAACATCATAAAACACATAAAAAAGGCAGGAGGACCACTACAGACTAAAAGACTAAAGATGCATGAAGCCTGACTGGACACTGGATTAATTTTCCTTAGAAAGCTATAAAAGGTAAATGTGGACAATTAGGAAAAAATTTTTAATATAGTCTGTATGTTAGATGCTTTGTGGAATGATTTCTAATTTTTTTAGGTATGATAAGGGTATTGTGGTTATGTAAGAGAACGTCCTTACTCTAAGGAGATCCGTGCTGAAGGATTCAGAGGTCAAGTGTCAGGACGTCTGGAACTTACTTTCAAGTGGTTCAGAAAAAAAAAAAGTCTGTATATGAATGTATACAGAGAGAGAGCATGAGCCAGAAGAGATGAAGGCCAATTGTTGCAAAATGTTACCCACTGGTGGATCTAGGTAAATGGTACTGTACCATTCAGCTTTTCTGAATATTTGAAATTTTTCAAAATAAAAACATGGAAAGAAAAAAGACTCACTCAGATCAGATCACTCTTTTCGCAACCCACCAATGGCTTCTCATTTCACTCTGAGTAATAACCAGTTATAACAAAGGTTCTATCTGCATAATCTGGCCCCTGGCTACCTCTCCCCCTTACTCATCCTGCTCCAGGCAATTCCACCTCAGGGCTTTTGCACGTGCTGTTACCGTTGCCAGCAATGTTCTTCCTTCAGGTATCTGCATGGCTCACTCTTGCCTCTTTTACTCACTTTCTCAGAAAGATCTTCCCTGCAACCACATTCAGCACTGCAACCCCCCATCCCTGCCCAGACACTCCCTTATCCCCCTTCCCTGTTTCATTTTCCTCTTTCTCTCTTACAACCATCTAATATACTCCATATTTTGCTAATTAATTTATTATCTGTCTCTCCTACTACAATTAAATCTTCAGGAAGGCAGGAATTCGTGTCCTTTTTGTTGCCTGTTGCATCCCCAGCACCTAGAACACCTTGGCATACAGTGGGCATTCAATAAATATCTGCTGAATGAATGACAGTGGTAGCCTCCTCCCAATAATCAGCTTGTCCCGTGACATGGCCTTAGCCATGCCTGAGCCACACAGCTTCCCTGTCCCCTTGAGCTTCATCCTGTCCATTTTCCAAACTTCTAGCCTTTCCATCTTCTGTGAGCACCCCAGAATCTAGCCAATAAATTCCTTTTCTGCTTAAGTTAGGCAGAGTTGGCTTCTGTGGTTTCCACCCAGAACCCTGACTGGTGCTTCATCTCACAGAAGGAAAGTTCCAAGGAACCCATATGGAAATGCTATGCCAGTTCAAGTATGACAGTCAGGAAGGGGCCAGGTCTTGGAGGGCCCTGAAAGCCATTCTGAGGAGCTTGGATCTGATTCTGCAGATGGTGGGGAATGAAGGAGGCGTTTCAGCAGAAGCCCAGACTCTGACCCAGGGTCGCTCCACGGTTAGAAAACAGGATGTTAGTGCAGCCCCCACGTGGCCTGAGACGGTGGTGGTTTCACAGGTACGTGCAGATGCTGCTCCCACAAACCTCTAGCGCGTAGGTCACAAACTTTACCTCACAGGCCAGATCTAGCCTGCGGCCTGTTTTTGGACAGCTCATGAGTTGAGTGGTTTTTACATTTCTTAAGTTTTTAAAAATCAAAAGAATATTATTTTGTGACATGTGAGAACTACATAAATTTAAACTTCAGTGTCCATAAATAAAGTTTTATTGGCAGATGGTCATGCTCACTCATTTATGCATTGTCCATGGCTGCTTTCGAGTTACAGGGGCAGAGTTAAATAGTTGCAACAGAGGCTGCATAGCCAGTAAAGCGTAAAATATTTACTATTTGGCCATTTACAGAAAAAGTTTGAAAACCCCTGCTCTAGAGAATGGGCCATTGGGACAAATCCACCCAACTTGTGAAAGAAAGAATCAGGACATCTGCCTTGAGGAGCTGGGGTCAAAATATCCTCCCTCTAGGCAACATTCTGATTTTTCCCCCAAAGAAACTGGGCCTGTCTTTCACTTAGGGCCCATGTTTAATTAAGCCTTAGAGAAAATGCTTTGAGTGATTATCTTCTCAGTTTTCTCAAAGATGGTGCTTAGCTAGCAGCACTCAAATGCACAGAAGAGAAATTAATTCATTACACAAAATGTATGTCTTAAGGCATCAGGACTTAATTTTGCTAAGGATCCTGGCTGACAGGGCTGACTTAAGATGTAGCCTAAAAATCAAAGTCTTCCTGCCTAACCAAGATCCCTTCCGCTCCAGGACTCTTCAGGAGCTGGCAGCAACTAAACCAACCCATAAGGAAGCTGGGTCCTCTGTTTTGTGTGTGCGGGGCAGGGGAGTTGTCCACTCAGTACCAGTACCTCAGAGGCCTCCTTGAAGTCCCTCAGCTGAGTGAGCCTATCCACCTGCCCACGTAAAAGTCCCTAACACCAGTCTCTCCCCCACCCATGGCATCCTCTGCCTCCCACAACACACCAGTGGGGAGCCCCAGGGTGAAGTACTTGTCTGGCCCTGGGTTAAACTGGATGATGCGGTTCCTGATGTATTTGGCAGCCCACTCGCTGGCCTGAGAATAGTGGTCCAGGATGATGAGCTTCATCTTGTCCTGCAGGGGGCCGGTGACAAAAGGAAATGAGTGGTAAGGGCAGGAAGAGAGGGATGGAGGTGTTGGGGGAGAGGGGAGACGCCCTTCTTACCCAGCGACACCCTCTCCCCTGACTGGCCGAGCCAGGAGGACGAAGGCCCTCACTCTCCGTTCCCAGAGGAATTAACAGGCTCGGCCAGGTGCCTCCACCGCCCACCAGGAGGCGCTGCTGTGGGACGAACGTGGGTTCTAATTTCGATTCCTCCATTTACCAACTGCACGACCTCGGTCAAAGGACCCAAGTTCTCTAGCTTGTTTTCTCCTACGTGAAAATGGGGACAATAGTACCTACCTGACAAGTTTCACGATGGTGAATATTAAATGAGAGAATGCGTGTAAACCACACAGTATTCAATAGGTTGGCCAGTATCTTGGATCTCGACCCAGCCCTACCCGCGCCCCCTATTCTCCACCCACGGACTCTTCCTCAACAGCCGATCCTCAGTGTGTGTGGGATCATCTTGGGCCACCAGAGCAGGTGGGGGCCGTGGGCTTTGCCTGGAGAGGTGTGTTCTCCTTCAGTACTGAAGAGGGGTGCTGCCATAGGCCGGCCCTGCTTTGTGGATCTCAGTTTCCCCAGAGCACAGGGGGTCAAGGTAATCGCTCCGGAAGGAGGACGTTTGCCGCCCCACCCCCCGCACTGGTCAGTGCACTGGTCAGTGACCAGTGGTCTGACTGCACTGATCAGTCAGAGTGGGAAGGCCCGAGGCGGAGGGGGCCGGATCGGCCGTCCGTGGAGTACAGGAGCGTTTCCCCCACCCCGATGGCGATCAATCCCATCGCCTCTCCGGCCACGCCTGGGGCGGGCGTCCGAGCGCCTCGCTGGGGTCCCGGCCCTGGGTGCCGGAGGGTGGGGCAGCGACCGGAGCCCTGCCCGCGCCCACCCGCGCGGAGGGTCCCCGTCAGCCCCGCTCCCCACTTACGCGGACACCTCCCGGGGCGGCTGCGGCGAAGGCGCTGGCGGCCCCGCCCCGCGCCGGTCACATGGCGGCGGGTCACGCGGCGCCGCTCGCCTCCCGCGGGCCGATTGCCGCGGCTCGCGGGCGGATTTGCCCGGCCCGGGGCCACCCACCCTCTCATCTCGGCTCCGGGGGCGTGCGGGCCGGGGAACAGCCCGTGGGAGGCGGGCTCAGAGACTGGCTTCGTGGAGGAGGAGGGAGACCTAGGGCCTCCAGGTCGTTCCCAGGAATGCAGCCCCCAGGCCCGGGTTCTTAGTGCTGGAGGTGGCGCGGGTGAGGAGGAGCAGAGACGCTTCCACAGTCTCCCAGGGTTGGGCCTGGCTCTGCCTTCAGCTTCATTTCTTTAGATGCCACTTATTTACCTAGATATTACAACTTTTTTGTCTTAAATATAATTGGATTGTTTTCTGCCTTTTTTTTTTTAAAAAGATCAACCTTTGCAGCAGTATGTACTAGAGAAAAAGGTAAGTCCCTGGTCTCCCCAACTCCCTACCCTAAGGTAACCATTGCTAGCAGTTTAGACTACATTCTAGATTGTTCTTCCTTGCACATACTTACATTATATTTTACAGAAATGGGAACACGCCACACCTGCATCCACAGTTAGCCGGGCGGCCGCATTCTGCAGTTCCCGTGACTGGCCCACCTGCCCCGTTGGGCCTAGCCGCAGCTGCAGACCAGTTGGATAGAGGTGGGCTTAGTCTGGTGAGACCCATGAGACAGACAGGGGTGGTGGAGCTGATACCTTCACAGCTGAGGGACTCGTTCTCTGGCCTCAGTGTTGGTGTTTTGTTTTGTTTTTCTAATTCAGTCAGAAACCTCTTCTCAGCATGGGGATTGCCGGTGTTTCAAGATAAAGTTCCAACCCCAGTCTCCAAACACGTCAGATAACGTGGGCCTGGCCTGCAGCAGCTGCAGTCACTCTTTCCAGGGAGAGTGACTTCGTGTGACTTTAACTAGGCCTTTTCCCTGCCCCCCCCCGTACCCTTTCTGCAGGGAACTAGTGCAGGGTCTCCGGTAGGCCTGGAAGCTCTGGAGTCAGGCAGCCTGCGTACTAATTAGAAAGACCTGGGTTTGACTTCTGGTCCAGCCAATCACCGGTTCTTGAGGAAGTGACTCAAGCACATGACTCAACTTCTCCAGCTCTACATTTTCTTATCAGAAACACGGGAATTGAGTGGAAATTCAGTAATACTGACCTCCTGTGGCTGTTGTGAGTATTGGATGAAATATTAGGCCAGCCATGATTACCCCTTATTTCCTCCCAGCATCCTTATGGGCCGCTCTCTCCCCTAAGTTCCTCCCCTCTTGTGCTCCTCCAGCTGCACGCCTGGGTTTGAACTGTTACCCACACCCATCCTCCTATCTTCTTGTTTTGGAAATAAACTTGGCTAATTAAAAGAATTGTGAATTCATCCAATATAGTGAAAATACTGTGCAGCTCTTGTGTGGTCGGATATTTTTGTACTCTTTAATATGCTCTTGCTTTGGGCAAACAACCTGCCCCCATACCCACAAAATCTTGCTCAGTCCAGGGGGTTCCTGCGGGTTTGGTGGAGCTGACCATACCCTTTGACCTAGGATCCAGCCAATTAGAGACCTCCTTGCCCCTGCCCATGATTGATTCAGGGCTGGGCAGACATGGAAGATGATAACCCAATAGCCATTCACAGCCTCCCTTTTCCCTTGCTGCTTCCCACTGTAGACACTGGAAAATCAACTACTCTCCCAGCTTCTCTCAGCTAGGGTGTGGCCAGGTAGCCTAGTTCTGGCCAGTGAAGTAAAAGGATGGCTTCTGGGAAGATATTTTACTTTCTGAAAAAAGTGACATGCTGAAGAAACAAACTGTCTCTGATTCTCCCTTTCCTTTCTGCCTTAGAGGCAGACGTGATGCCTGGAGCTGGGGAAGCCATGTTATAACCATGAGGCAACAAGCATAAGGACTGGAGGATAGGAAGAACTCAAGTCCTTGATTTTTGCCCTGTGCTGGGCCTCCTACTTCCGGACTTCTTCTAAGTAAATAATAAATATCCTTATGTTTTAAACTTTAAGCCTCTGTTAGTAGTATTCTCTGTGACTTGAAAACATGACTCACTGTTATAGCAGATAACTCAGGTTTTATGCTTCCTCAGGGTTTATCAGCATAAACCAGTATTTTGGGGAGATACATTTCTTTTACTGGGATCTTGAGCTGTGAAATCCAAGAAAGCTTAGAGCTGCCAGTGAGAAAAGTAGAACCAACAGAAAAGAGATGCAGATGATGACATTATTTGAGCTGCCCAGATCTAGCCATGTCTGAAGCCAAATGTACCCTGTTGGGTTTAACAGTTGGGTGAATGAATGAGTGAAAACATAAATAAATATAAATTTTCCCCTGAGGCTAGTTAGAGGAAATTCTGGAACAATACTTAGTTATCTACTGTTGCATAACAGATTTTACCCCGAAATTTAGTATCTGAAAACAATAATTACAATAAGGGCTAGAAAGAAATGTGCTATCAAGCCATGAAAAGATGGAAGGAAACTTAAATGTGTATTACTAAGTGAGAAACCAATCTGAAAAGGTTATATAATGTAATATTTCAACTATATGACATTCTGGAAAAGGCAAGACTAGGGAGACAGTAAAAAGATCAGTGGTTGCTAGGAGTTGGGGGGAGGGATGAATGGGTGGAGCAAAGAGGATTTTTAGGGCAGTGAAACTATTCTGTATGATACTATAATGGTGGATACATGTCATTATACATTTGTCTAAACCCATGGAATGCATAAGAGTGAACTCTAATGTAAACTGTGGACTGTGGGTGAGTATGATGTGTTATGGTGTGTAATAACAAACGTACCACTCTGGTGGGAGATGGTGATAATGTGGGAGGCTATGCAAGTGTGGAGACAGGAGGTATATGGGAAATCTCTGTACCTTCCTCTCAATTTTGCTGTGAACCTAAAACTGCTCTAAAAAGAAAAGTCTTAAAAAACAAAACCAAACAACAATAATCTTTTTTTATCTCTCATGATTTCTATGTGCTAGAAATTCAGACAGGGTACAGTGGGGATGATGTCTAGCGCCTCAGATGGAAGACTCGAAGGCTGGGGCTGGAATCAGATGAGGACTCATTTAGTCACATGTCTGTCAATTGATACTGGCTGTCAGCTGGAACACTCGCATCTGGTCTCTCCTTGTGGCCTGGGCTTCCTTACAACATGGTGGCTGGGTTCCCAGGGCAAGCATATCAAGAGACAAAGATGGACTGAGGTTGCATCCTTTTTATGACCCAGCCTCAGGAGTCACATAGCATCTCTTCTGCTGAGCCCTGTGTATTGAGGCAATCACAAGGCCCCACCCAGATTTAAAGAGAGAGAACACAGACCCCATCTCTCTATGTGAGAATTGTCAGTACCACTATAAGAAGAGCATGTGGGATGGAATAAATATATAAATATGGCCATCTTTAGACAATAACAATCTACCACAGACATAAACTAAGCTATAATTAGGATTCCATCAACTTGATTGATTACCTATTCTGTGCCAGCCACTGTGCTAAAGGTTTTTCAAGCATTATCTCATTGACTCTTCATAATACATTTTGAAGTAGATGCTGAGTTTATCTCCATTTTACAGACATTTTTACTTTAGTTTCCTTTGTGAGGTGGGATTATGAGGGAATGTTCACTTTCTGCTTAATATTTATGTGAAATGAATGATATTTGCCTTGAAGAAAAAAAACACCAAGCTTTACAGACTTTAATCAAGCAATCTTATGCTTCCATCCCAGTCAAGTCAAATGTTACCTGTTCCTCAAGGCCTTCTTTTTCATTCATTTATAGAATATTTATTGAGTCTGTATTATGTGCAGGGCATTATTTTAGGTCCTGGCGATACAGCAGTGAATAAAACAAAGTCCATGCCCTCGTGCATCTCCAGGCTCTCATGATTCAATTTTAATGAATTTTAGTAATTCAGTATGGTAGCCAGCCTCCGAGGTGGCCCCTAATGATTCACACCCTTATGCAGTCCCCTCCCATGGATAGGGATGACCTGTGTAACCAATAGGATATTGCAAAAATGAGTGTGTCTTCTAAAATTGGGTCATAAAAGACACCACAGTTTCCTCCTTGCTTGCTCTCTCTGGGGTCACTTGCTGTGGGGAAGCCAGCTGCCATGTTGTGAGGACACCCAAGCAGCCTTATGGAAAAACCCACATGGTAAGCAGATGAGGTCTCCTTCCAATAGCTATGTGAGTGAGCCATCTTGGAAGTGGATCCTTCAGCTCCAGTCAGGCCTTCAGATGACTGCAGCCCTGGTCAGCATCTTGAGTGAAATCTCATGAGACCCTGAAACAGAATCACTCAGCTAAGTTGCCCCTGAATTCCTGATCCATAGAAGCTGTGAGATGAAAAACGTTTTTTCTTTTTTTGCTGAGGAAGATTCACCCTAAACTAGCATCTGTTGCCAATCCTCCTCTTTTTTTGCTTGAAGAAGATTAGCCCTGAGCTAATGTCCATGCCAGTCTTCCTCTATTTTGTATGTGGGATACTGCCACAGCATGGCTGGTGAGTGGAGTAGGTCCGCGCCCGGGATTGGAACTCATGAACCCGGGCCCCTGAAGCAGAGTGCGAGGGACTTTAACCACTTGCCTTGGGGCTGGGCCCACATTTGTTGTTTTAAGCTGCTAAACTGTGGAGTAGTTGGTTATGCAGCAATAGATATCTAATACACTCAGGAGACTTCCACAAGTCAGGTGGGTGGTGGGCAGGGGATTCAACACCTCTCTCTCCCTTGTGCCTGGAGGTGCATCATCTGACCCACCAGAGACACTCCACTCCTCACCCCCACACTCCCACATTGTGCTGACCTCTGTCCACCATGTTTGTGGAATCTCCTACCAAGGCTTTCGCTGAGCTTCTCCTTTACTTGCTGTCTTCTGCCTTCTAATTATCTGAGGCCGTGTCATACCTCCATTAATGGTAGCTGCATCTCACTGATCTGTTCATTTCCCATACCATGGGGCTCACTACTTTCACATAAAAACCAAAGCCCACCTGTTTCAGAGCATTGGTTCTGGAACCCAATGGGTCCAGATTCTAGGTCAACCACTTATTAGCTGAGACACTTTTCTTAACCTATCTGTGCCTGTTTCCTCACCTGTAAAATGGGGATAGTAATAGTAGCTACTTCATGGGCTTGTTGTGAGGATTAAATGTTGACATGTGTAAAGCATTTGGAACTGTGCCTGACACATGGCAAGTGCTCAATACATACCAGTTATTACATTGAACCATATCAAACTGCTGTTTTTCTGGGTCGAAAATTTAAATATTGACAATTTCACATAGTTTAACCTAATAGTACTATTATTATTCTTTCACCACAGTTATAAAGAAATGAAGTCCAGCAACTGAAAACAATTAAAATCGTTATTGATGTCTCTAGAAGAATGTCCAAGAGGATCCACATCAGATCTCAGAGCACCTCTTAAATTCTCCTTGTCTCGTTCCTTTGATTGCTACCAGGAAACCTGTCTCCACCACTCATTCTAAACTCGTAACTGAAAAATCTCTTTGCCCCAACACCCCCTCCCCAATAACCAGCCAAAGTGGGTACCTGCCTTTCTCCTCCTTCAGTTTACCCATTCTCTTCCTCATAGTAAATTTCTCTCAGTCCTTTTTGATGTAGATGCCTCGGTTTGACTTCTCAGTTGTCTCTCTCTTCCTCTCTCATCTCAAAAACTCAGTCAGGAAGCTGCCCCAAACCGGCTTCTTAGAGAGAGGAAGAGCCGGGAGAAGCTGAGAAGGCAAAAGCAAAATTCCTTTTTTCTTTTTAAAAATTTTTAATTGTGGTAAAAAGCACATAACCTAAAGTTTACCATCTTAACCATTTTTAAGTGTACAGTTCAGAAGTGTTACGTACATTCACGTTGTTGTGCAGCCAATCTCCAGAACTTTTTCATCTTGCAAAACTGGAACTCTGTACCCATTAGACAACAACTCCCCATTTCCTCCTTCCCCCAGCCCCTGGCAACCACCATTCTACCTTCTGTCTCTGTGAATTTGATTTCTCTAGATATCTCATATGCGTGGAATCATACAATACTTGTCTTTGTGACTGGTTTATTTCACTTACCATAATGTCCTCGAGTTTCATCCATGTTGTAGCATGTGTCAGAATTTCCTTCCTTTTAAAGGCTGAAAATTGTTCCATTGTATATATACACCATATTTTGTTTATCCATTCATCTGTCCATGGACACTTGGGTTGCTTCCACCTCTTGGCTATTCCTTTATAATTCCTTAAAAGAATTCCTTTTAAAGGGGAAATGTGAACAAATTTAGTAATTTTAGGCTTCTTCTCAAGGGAAAGAATATAATAAACTGATGATCGTGTGGTTCAAACATTAAATGGGAAAGCAGGTCAGAGCCTGGAGAGAGCTGCATGGAGCGGAGCTGCACAGACGTGGGTGGCATATGCAGGAACGGACTCCAGAACCACACTCTCTGGTTTGGAACCCCAGCTCTACCACCTACTGACTGGGTAACTTCTGGTAAGTCACTTAATTTCTTTGTGCCCTAACTGCTTCATCCATAAAATAGGAAAAATAATATCTTCCTTACAGTATGTACTATTATTACCAAGAGTAATTACCTCAGGGAGGAATAAATAATTTAATATACATGTAAGGCACTTAGAACGGTGCCTGGCACACAGTTAGCCATCACTAAAGAATCGTTATTATTGTTTCTAAAGTTTTGAGTTGGGCTTCGAAAGAGAATTGGGATTTGGTCATTGAAGAGGAGGAGGGAGGCATTACAGACAGGGATGATCAAAGACATGGAAGCACAGGGGCTGGGGGAGTAGTATTTCCAGATTGAAGAATAAAGACACAGGACACCTAGTTAAATTTGAATTATTTCTAATTGCCTATGCGTATGTACTTTGACGTAAAAGAAAAATATTGCATGAGACATAATTGTTCTAAAACTGCATTTGTTTATCTGAAATAAATTCTAAATATCTAAATTACAGACCTCTTTCTTTCACGATGTTTCCCTGGTGATTTGGCTCTCTTAATAGTTCCTTGTTTTGCAGAATTTGCTTGTAAAATTCCTTGAAGTTATAGTCTATGTTCCATTTACTTTTTTTTTTTGCTGAGAAAGAGTAGCCCTGAGCTAACATCTGTGGCCAATCTTTCTCATTTTTGGCTTGAGGAAGATTAGCCCTAAGATAACATATGTGCCAGTCTTCCTCTACGTTATGTGTGGGTCATCGCCACAGCGTGGCTGATGAGTGGTAGGTCCATGTCCAGGATCCAACCCTGGGAACCTGGGCTGCCGAGGTGGAACACGCCAACTTAACCACTATGCCACGGGGCTGGCCCCTCCATTTACATTTTAACATGACTTCTGCAGTGGTCACTTCCAACTTATTTTGTTCTTGGCCATTGAACATTCGTCAATGAGAAATCGTGCTCAGCATTAGCATTCTGAGCCAGTATGTGGAACATGTACTGACGTAAAGTTAACAACTCTGAGAACTGCTCTTCAAATTTGATTGGTCGAAGCACATAACGCCATCTTTCATAGCATCACTTGCTTTTCCAGTCTTCAGGATTACATTGCATCTCTTGATCAACAACTTTTTAAAGTGTTCACTAGCAAAAAGGAGCACTGTCATCAATTTTCTTTCTTTTTTTTCCCTACAATGCTACACATGACGGATTCCACCTGTTCCCGTGCTGAAAGAGTATTTGGTAACATCCATGTAAAACAATCGAATTTTTCAATGGATGAAATCCATTTCAAAAGATAGTCATAGCAAGTGCTGCAATAATTATCCAGTTTGGGCTGAAATTTATTTTCCTGTTCATACATAATGTCCCTTTTAAGAACAGCTTTGGTAATAAAGGGGATAAATTTTTCATTGATTCTTCTTTAATGCATTCAACAAGTTCTTTAAGCAAGAGAATACTTCAATAACACTGTTTGCTCTTCTTTCAATTTGCATAATCCTGTTGCTAAATTGATGTTGAAAACTATGAACAAGAAATAAGTAGACTTCATCCAATGCACTATTTAAAAAGTCAACAAGAATTTTGGGGTCCTTTTCTTCAGAACTGAAGTGTAATGTCAGTTCTTCAAATAAATGGAGGATTTTCTCAATGGCATTGTTAAAGAGAGCCAATGGGTTTTGAATGTGAGAGAAATGAAGAATACTGAATGCCAACAAAATCACAAAAAATCCTTAAGTCACTCAGTTAGAACAGTACAAATGCTGAAGTAGGAGAACAATTTCATGACAGTTAATTCAATCTCAATAGAAAAGACATCGGGTACTATTGAGCCACATTATGCAGAATAGGGGCAGGACAACCAACACTTTCCACAGAATTACTCATGCTTTGCTTCAACTTTGAATAAACAGTGTTTGTGCTTTTATGCAAACATCCACCAAAAGTTGTATTTGTATTATCTCCAACAAAAGTAGTAAAACATTTCTCATTAACTCTTTTTTATATATATACAAAAAACCCTGCATATATTTCATGTGTACAATTTGATGAGTTTGGATATATGCATACACCTGTGAACCATCACCACAATCAAGGTAATAGACATATCCATCACTTCCAAAAGTTTCCTGTGTCCCTTTGTTTTTGTGGTGTGTGTGTATCATTAACTCTTAACTCAGTAAGAATCTCTGCAAAAACCTGCTACTGTTTTGAAGTCTCATGTGGAAGGGATTCTACCTGCAATAGCCTTATAAGCAAGCTTTCTTCACAAGAAAAATATTGCACAAAGGAAAAGTTGTTTCTCTGCTGTGATTACTTGCATTGTGGCTATGCCACAAAAAGGTGAGACATTTAGATCTTTGATAATCTCTGTAATAATAAATGGAGCTATTACATTTTTCTTATGGCAGATTTCATCCTAGCATTTTAAAATTTGCTTGCAATTTTGGAACGGGAAAACACTTCTGGTGGTAGTACATTCAAACAGTTGTTTGAGCTGAATGGCTGATGATGATCTATAGCGTGGAAGGCCAGTACATTTCTGCTGAGATTATTTTGTCTTCTTAATCTGAATTTTTCTTAATCAAAAAAATTTGTAAGTTTATATTTTCCTTAGTACTAGTTCAGGAAATCATACATCTCCTATGCTTAGCTGTTAATATATGCTGGTTTATATCTGACATTCCACCATTTATTATATTAAATGAACAATTGCACACTGTATAAAGCTTCAAGAGAAATTTTTCCTCATTTAATAAATGTCCACTGCTCAGAAAGTTCAGCACAAAATGTATGCTTGCTTTTTGGTATTTGGGGTTTCAAATACATACAAATAAAAAACAGATAACAGAAACTACTGCAAGAATCAAAGAGATTGAATTTGATAATTTCACAGCTGCGACACTGCAGCTGTCACAAGTCCGAACTCCTAACTAACCACAAACAGGGGTCCAACTGTTAAAAGGGCTGCAAATTCTCGAACTAACATTAAACTGAACTTGACAACTGATGCAAAAAAGGTGAACTTCCTGTTCGCCTGAAAGCGAGAACTGTACTTTAAAGCGAAGTCTCCCAACAAAGCCAGAACTGATTTTGCGTCAGCTTCTGGGGAGCCTGGCTCAGGCACTGGTAGACTTTAAGAAGAGAGAGTAGGGATGTTAGGACGTTCAACTGTGTTAGTGGCTCCCTGAACAAGGCTGCCTTTGACTGGCTGGCTTTCAAGCATGGTCGCTGGAATGAGGGACTTGCTGATTGGCTGTTGTCAGGAGCGCTCAGAGGCTGCCGCTGATTGGCGGACTTTCAGAAGCTTGGGGCTGTCATGGATTTGCTCACTTTCAGAAGCATGGTTACTGGGGTGAGACCGTTGCTGATTGGCTGATTTTCAGAACAAAATTGTAAGTTATCTCTTAATTATGGTGGTTACTGTTCATGACTCGGGACTTTCCTGAATATGAAATAAGTACCTTTAATGATCAGTCTCCCCTTTTATACCTCCCTCAGTTAAACTTGCAGGAGACCATAAGGAATTGTCCAGATCTTTATTTGTGGAGATGTGCTTTTCAGCTAGTGTTGCCATTTAAATGACTTAAGCACCAATGACTATGAAGGAAAAATAGCTCTGATGCATTTTTGTAATTTATTGAAAAAAAGTTGAATACAACATTCAGGGTGTCCTGACAGCCAATACAGGACGCAGGACAAAATACAAGACATATCCTGTATATGCAGGCAACTCTTTGGGGGAAGTGCGAGGGAAAGGAGAGGAAGCCCCACCCCCAACAGAAGGAAATCTAATTTTCATTTCCTTCTAGAAGGCGATTCATTGTAGCTCTGCTTGTTAAAGGAAAATATTGGAAACAACCTATATGACCATCAGTCAGGACCTAGTTGGATAAAGTTTTGAGTACCTATAAAATGGAATACAATGCAGTCACTTAAAAGGAGCCAGAATTCTGTGAACTAATATAAAGACCACCATGATAGTTAAATTTGAAAAAAGCAAGATGCAGAACTCCATTTGTGCTAAAGTATGTGCAGGGGTCATGGAGATAGGAATAAATATATGTCCCTATATGCATAGACTATCTCTAGAAGGATATTCAAGAAACAGTTGTGATGATCTCCTTGGGGGAGGGGAGCTGAAGGGCTGGGAAGCTGAAGGGCAGGGCGCAGAAAGTTTTCCTTTTCATGGCATGTCCTTTTGATCCTGTTTTATTTCTTTATTCTTTGTGAATGCATTACCTTTACAATTATTTTTAAAACAATGATTTTTAAAAATCCAATGTGTGACCTGGGCATGAACAAGAGGCAAGGTTTGACATTTTTTGGGTGTGGACAGGATGTTTTCTAAGCCTGGTGACCCTTCTGCACCAGGGTGGACTTCTGAGGCTGGCGAACCAGCTGTATGGGATGGTTCCCATGTCTGCAAGTCTCCTCCACATCACAGAGCACAGGAAATAGCCTGGGGCTGTGTCATCCCACACAGCAATGACAGAGAACCAGAGCTCACAGTAAATGCGCTAAATTGCACAGGCAGCCAAAGGGAACAGGAACCACGCTAGCCCTTCTGCGTACAGCTCACTTCCTGGGGGCTCTCTGCTGCTGAAGGAAATACACACCAAGCAGGGTCCTTGGAATTTCCTCACTGGCAGTCTCCTCATTTGAGAGTCAGTCTGCTTTGAGGATAATAGCTGCTTTCCTGGCCAAAACAGATCTCTGCCGCACAAACTGTATGACAGAGAGATAGTATGACAGAAACTTTTGAAAACAGGGGTTGGGAGCCATGGAACCCCCTGTAGCAGATGATCACCATCCTCATAGCAGCTAATATTTACTGGGCATTTATTGTGTCCTAGGGACTGTTCCGAGTGCGTCGCATGGATTATAATCTCGCTTAGTCCTTCAAACAACCCTGTGAGGTAGACACAGTTATTCCGATTTTACTGATGAGAAAATTAACATACAGAGGTTTAGAAATTCACCCAAGGTCATGTAAGTGGCTGATCTAGGGTTTGAACGCAGGCTGTCTGTACTCCTAGCCATTCATCATACTGCCTCCAAAAGAGGGCTTCTCCAGGACAGCCTAAAAACCAGTTAAAAGCATCAAGCATTCATTGAGCACCTACTGTGTACCTGGGGCTGGGAGAGGCACCATGGGAAACATTTGGTGTTCTTAAGTGCTAGCATAGCTCCTGGAATGTGATGTTTTTAAATTGAGGTGAAATTCACATAACATAAAATTAACCATCTTAAAGTGAACAATTCAGTGGCATTTAGTACACTCACAATGCTATATGACCATCACTTCTATTTAGTTCCAAAACTTTCATCACCCCAAAAGGAAATCCCCTACCCATTAAACAGTGTCTCTCTGTTTTCCCCTCCCCCCACCCCTGATAACCACCAAGTCTGTGTTCTGTTTCTGTGGATTTACCTATTCTGGATATTTCATATAAATGGAATCATACAATATATGACCTTTTGTGTCTTGCTTCTTCCACTTAGCATAATGTATTTGAGGTTTATCCACATTGTAACATGTATCAGTACTTCAATCCCTCTTATGGCTGAATAACATTCCATTGTATGCATATACCACAATTTATTTATCCATTCATTCAGTGATGGAGATGTGGGCTGTTTCAACCTTTTGGCTATTGCAGATAGTGCTGCTGTAACATGTGTGTACATGTACTTGTTCGAGTACCTGTTTTCAGTTCTTTGGGGTGTATACCTAGGAATGGAATTGCTGGGTCATATGGTAATTCTGTGTTTAACTTTTTGAGGAACCGTCAAATTGAAATGTGATATTTGGACATTAGTCTTTCCTCGGTACCTTGACTTTCTCCTATCCAAGAAAAGGAGAGAGCTCCTTTCTAGGGTGAGTAAGAGAAACAGTGTGGTGTAGTGCAGAGAAATCACAGCCTGGCCTGGTTTTGAATCTCTGCTCTGCCACTTATTGATAGCATGTGTGTAGACTAGTTATGAGCCTCTTAAAACTCAGTTTCCTTATCTGTAGAAATGGAGATGGTCACACCATCCATCCATTCATTCAACGAATATTTTGAGGGCTTATTGTGGGCCGGGCACTGGGGATAGAATGAGCCATCATGGAGTTTACAAAATGAAGGATGGGGGAGGAAAGGAGGAACTAGGGTCAAATTATTTTGCAAAGGAAAGAATCTTCTTGTCATGAGAATAATCACTCCTTTTAATCATGGGTAGTCAGTGAGTCCATCCAGGTGGGCCTGTCTTATTCCTTTCTATGCCCAGCAGCCAACACGGGGTCTACAGAAAGAGATATGTCATTTAGGGTTCTGGGGTGGCAAGCAGCAGAAACCGAGTGGCTTGGTTTAACAAGGATTACTGGAAAAAGATTGAGATGGCTCCCAGAATGGATGAAAGAAGAGCTAACAATCAGTCCTCTGGGAGGCTGGGAAGAGACCAGGCAGCCACAGGCATCTCAGCTCCAGTGGCTGTGGCTCTGGCTCCCCTGGGGCTCTGCCTTCCGTGACCCTACTCCCACCTTTGTCTCCCAGCTGAGAGTGCCCCGCGGAGCTGCCAATGCCGAATGGCCCCAGCTCAGGGCATGTGTGGCAGGGTGCTGCCTAAAATTGAAGGCTGGGCTCTGCCCAACTCCAGGGGGTTCCTTCATGTCACAGTCATCAGAGGTTTGAATTCTCATTTGACCATTTTCTAGCAAAGAACAGTCAAGTGTCTTGAGGAAGGGTGTCTTTGTACAAAGTCATAGTTGGGGCTAAAAGGGCAAAACCTAGCCTAGGACTGAAAGTGAAAATCAGTTTAGACTGCAAAAGAAAATAGCCGGCTGGGAGGACAGAGAAGATAAAGTCAGCTACAAAGCCAAAAGGAAAAATTGCTTCTCTCAGAGTCATGCAGCAGCTGTGAGATGCCATAAGGACCCCTCTTTGGGTCCCCATGGCTTTCTGACCTACGACAAAAGGCAAAAGCAAGGCCTACTTTGCTGTTCTCATTTGTTCCTGGGGATACCCAACCGCTCAGCCGCCCTTGCCCCATGACAGCACTCGGTCTCTAGTTATTCTCTGCTTTTCTCAATCCCGAGTCCAAAGAGCAACCAGTCAGAACTGATTCCTCCTTCCCTTAGACCCTCCTTGGAATCCTTGAGCTGGAACCCAAAACTTACAAAAGGGCTGCCCTCCTTCCGCGGATCCTCTGGAATGCCCCACCTCACAACATCCAACTGCAGGCTCCTTCCTGATGGCCTTGGGCTGATTAGGCTTTAAAGGGACAGTCAGGGGCTGGAGGAGAGGACTGTGATTGGCAGCCCTGCCAGGACCATGGGGTGGAGGGGAGAAGTTCCCCAAAGGAAAGTGGAGTGCTGTCATCAGGAAAGGTAAAGGTGTTGGCTATCCTGTCCCCAGAGATGGCTCCTGGAGCAGGTGCTCAATTAATGCTAATTATTAATGAGGTCATGTCTTTAGAGACACTACAGCAAATATTTTATAAAATTATAAACAATAATAATGCCTAATAATGATTGAATATTTGCTGTGTGGCAGGCACTGTTTGTCTACAACCTCATTTAATTCTTAATGCGAACTCACACCTATTTTATGGGTCTCTGCAGTTTCTAGGACATGCTCTCTGTGCAGGGAGAGTCATCTAGCATGAATGCTGGAGGCAGGTTGCTTCCAGCTCTGGGCTCCACTTCAGCCATTACACTGGCCTGGTTCCCCTGGATCCCTCTGGATCTTCGTAGGCGTGTGTGAAGTCAGAAGTGGCTACAGACACAACTGGCCCTACTTCAGGATGGAGGACTCACACTCTACTCAGGCAGCAATAATGATAGTAACAAGCATTAAGAACACTCATGAGCTGTTTTACTACATGCCGGGGATGATGCTAAGAGCTTTGCATGTATCATCTCCCTTGATCAGCAGAGCGGTCCTGTGAGGTATGTGCTTCCTCATTTGACAGATGAGGAAACTGAGGCCCGGAGATGTCCCTAGCTAGGGTCACACAGTTGATGAACAACAGAGCCAGAACTTGAACCTGAGTCTGTGTAGAGTTCATGTGCTAAACCACAAGGCTACATTGCTTGACAGACCTGCGACCATCTGTAAATGTGGCCTCTGTTTGTATTTTTGTACTTGTTTATTTATGTACCTGTTCCCATGTAAATATGTTTTTAATGAATTAATGAATAAAGCACTTAGCACAGGACCTGTTTCATGAGACTCATGAGTCATTATTATTACAGTTACAAATGGATGTGTTCTTGACAAGTATGTAAAGTGAATCCTATTCTGTTTGTAACTTTGGCTTACGATCCTCATTTTATCTTGATTGCTCAGTGATGTTCAGTTTGCCGTGGCTCTTAAATGTTCTCCATCTCTCCCCTGAATGCCATCTGCCAGACTTTTCCCTCATGCTCTTAATGTGGCAAACACTTACGGGCAGGCGCCTGAAAAATAAGAGCATCTCTTAGCAAATTCTTTTCGGCAAGGGAGAATCTTGTTGTCATGGGGTAAATGAGTCATCACCCCCTAATTGTTCTGTTCATAATCTCAAGAATCCCTCCCAGGATTTGAGGGGGGAAAGAGGAAATGGAGATGGTGATGGCTGTCCCATAGACGGGGGAAAGCCCAGGGGAGTCTCTGCCACTGAGAATAGCCCGAGGGGCTCAAAGTGTGGGCTCCAGCCATTGACATCGCCGTGTGGTGGGCAACTGGGCCAAAATGCAGGTTCCCAGCCCCCACTCCAGGCCCACCGGGGCCATATCTCCAGAGACAGTGCCCATGAACCTGCATTTAGCATGTTTCCTGGTGAAGAGCTATAGTCTTATTTTAATATCAAGAGGAAGGAGCCTGGGGAGGGCTGGGGTCACTGTCAGGGGAGCAAGTATGCTTAAAAAGTACCTCATGGATGGCTGCCTTTTTAGGGGTCTCCTGATTTTGCTCTCATATGTCTTCACTGCACAATTTTCATCATGGCGGCACTTGCCCAATTAACATCAACTCATTACACTATTGTTCTAAGACTCCACCTCTGGTGAATGTGATGGGGGAGCAATCCCTCTTCCTGCTTCTCCCCATAGACACATTTCTGCTTCCCGAAGGCTGCTTGCACAGGGCCTAACACCTTTCCAGGGCCCTTACTCTTTTTCCTGTTTCTTCTGGTCTTTGCTATTGCTATTCCATTATGGGTGCTCCTAGAATGTGCAAAGACCCATTCCCCTGGTGAAGTTCAAAGATGAAATTCTTATGAATCACTTCACATTTGGGTCTGAGGCACTGATATTTTGTACCTAATTTATTATGGGCTGGATTGAGAGAACTGGATCCTGTTTGTTTATCCCCTAGGCTGGTCTTCCCCTCCCTCCTTTCTGCATTTGTTCATTTCTTGTCTCTAGCTCCTGTTGCAGGTTTCATTTATCAGTCTGGTCTGCCTTGGTGATGCTGGCATGGGAGGCAGGGCTGAGTCTGTGCCTGGCTGGGGGATTAAGAGGAGGCTGTAGGGGCGTTGTGGGAAGAAAGGAATAAATGCATGTAAAACACTTTGCTGCAACTCAACAACAGCAAAAACAAACAACTTAAATTTGAAAATTGGCAAAGGACTTGGATACACATTTTCCCAAGGAAGATATACAAAAGGCCAATAAGCACATGAAAAGGTGCTCAACATCACTAACCAGTAGAGAAATGCAAATCAAAACCACAGTGAGACCTCACTTCACACCATTAGGATGGCTATTATCAAAAAAGAGAAAATAAGTCTTGGCGAAGATGTGGAGAAATTGGAACACTTGTGTACTGCTGGTGGGAATGTAAACTGCTGCATTGCTATGGAGGACAGTATGGCATTTCCTAAAAATGGATGTACCATATGAACCCACAATTCCACTTTTGAGTATATACCCAAAAGAATTAAAAGCAGGGACTCAAAAGGGTACTCATACACGCGTGTTCATAGCAGCATTGTTCACGATGGTCAAAAGGTAGAAACTACCCAAGTGTCCATCGACAGATGTATGGATAAACAAATAATGTATATACACACAATGGAATATTATTCAGCCTTTAAAAGGATGGAAATTCTGACACATGTTACAATGTGGATGAATCTGGAGGATATTATGCCAAGTGAAATAAGTCAGTCAAAAAAGGATAAATACTGTAAGATTCCATTTATATTAGGTACTTAGAGTAGTCAAATTCATAGAGACAGAAAATAGAATGGTGATTGCCAGGGGATGGAGGAAGGGAAAAATGGAGAGATTCTTTTGTTTTTGTTTTTGTTTTTTTGCTAAGGAAGATTCACCCTGAGCTAACATCTGTTGCCAGTCTTCCTTTATTTTGTCTGTGGGCTGCCGCCACAGCATGGCCACTGACAAGTGGTGTAAGTCTGCACCCCGGAACCGAACCCAGACCACTAAAGTGGAGCACACCGAACTTAACCACTAGGCACCGGGGCTGGCCCAGAGAGTTAAAAATAACCCATTAAAAATAATGGGTACAGAGTTTCAGTTTGGGAAGATGGCAAAAATTCGAGATGGGTGGTGGTGATGGTTGCACACCAGTGTGAATGTACTTAATACCACTGAACTGTATACTTAAAATGGTTAAAATGGTAAATCTTATGTTATGTATATTTTACCACAATAAAAAAAATGGGGGCAGTAGGGTATCTACCTCAAGCATTGTAAATAATAGCCAGTATTTACTGAGCCCTTACTGTGTACTGGGCATTGCTCTAAGAACTTTACACATATGCTTCATGTAATCCTCACACAAACCTTTAAGGCAAATCTTTTTCTTTTCTTCTTTGCTTTTTTGCCATTTTGTAGATGTCGAGACTGAGGCCCAGAGGGAGTAGAGACAGGTTGAAACCCAGATCTGGTCCAAGTGAAGCCTCTGGAGTCACTTCTTAGAGTAGGGACTTATCTTGGCACTGTTGTCTGTTTCCCCAGGACCCAGAACAGCACCTGACACATAGTAGGCTCTTGATAAAACCTGCTGACTGAATGAGTAACTGCAGAGCCTGTGCTCTCAACCTCTCTGCCAAATGAGATCATGCATGGAGAGCACTCAGCATCGTGCCTGGCATACTGTAAATTGTCAATAAATAGAAACAATTCTCATTACCATTATGGGCCCATCCATACGGCAGGGACCTCTGAAGAGAGATATAAAATTAACCCCCCAGTGCTGTCCTGTGAGCCAGGGTGGGGCTGAGAGGGTGGCTTGTTCCTTCCTCAGCCCACCCCTAGGCTCTCCTCCTTCATGGCTTCCTTCTGTCTTTTGTCGCTTTTGTTCCGTCTCTGCTGACAGTTGGACTGAGCTTCATTAAGAACAAGGTGGTAACATCTTTGTGTCCCCTTCCATAGCTGCCACACACAGGGCTTTAGGCCTAAAGGGCACCGGAGAAATAGTGGGGGAACTCCATGTGCTTTCTGACTGTGGGGGCTTCTCTTCCCAGTGGGTGCTGAGGGCCCCAAGGAGCTCAAGCCCAGGCAAAGCCCTTAATTCCTGCTTCATTTGCAAGACCCTGATGGTTAGCTCTCGTATCTGAAGGTAGTTCTATCCAAGTTGGGAAGCATTCTGGTCAGAAACAGGAAAAAATAAAAGAAAGACTTTTGGAATATTGATAGGAAAGACAAATTCCCAAAATGCTCTACTAATATCCTTAAGAAAGAGAGCGGCCACTCAGAGTTAGAGTTCTGGTCCATATCTTTATTTGTTCATCAAATTCATCATTCACGGACGTGTACTTCCCCATGACTTTCCTTTCTGTTGGTCCTTCAGCCTGTCAGATGTCCCCACCTTTGGTCAGTCCTATAGGTAGTCATTTTGTCAGTGGTCCCACAAACAGGAAGTGCCCAAGTGGGGAGATCTGCTGCCCCAGGAAGTGCATGGCTCTGGGGATATCCCCTGGGTGAGCAGTGGGGGCCTTTTCCCTTTGCCCCAGGAGAGCAAAGAAGAATCTCTATTGTGACTACAATTTAAGCTCCTCTGGAGAAACCTGCACCGTTCATTTTCTCTAAAGTCTTGGTTTTTCTACCAAATAGATAATTTTTCTTCCAACTAGGCAGTTTCTAATGCCTCTTAGAGAGATTCTGAACAAATTGCTGATCTTCATTTTTTTCTGATTCACCCACATGGATCAGTCCCTAGAGTACTCCCCCTTCCCCACTCCAAACAGCCTAGGTCTCCAGGATCATTTCATGGAGGGAAGGTGGTATATAAACTACTGTTTTCTAAAATTTAAAAATTTGCATACCACTTCATGATTTTTTTTGTTGCTATATCTACGTGCTATCTGTATTATTTACTTAATATTTTTCTTTATAGTCAGCTTTTAAACTTTAGCATTACCCTAATCTATATGAAGTCATGGATTTTACGTTTCATTATACACATACACATACTTCTATGCACACAATTTAAAATAAATAACTAGTAAAAAACATTTACTGGTGTAGCACTAAAATCGTCAGGTGTATGTCTCCCACCTCAGGAACCCTGGCCTAAACTGTGGTACTCAAAGTAGATCTATGGGGGTGGATTCTCTCAGGCTTGAAGGGAACAGGATCAGCTGTGGCCATGGGGATCCTCTTGGCCGGTGGGTTAGGATCTCACCTGCTTCTCTCCTGCATGAGTCCCAGAGCATTCTCTTCAACTTGGGGGGCAAACACAGTTAGAAGCTACTGTGTGGAAACCTTTAGAATCACTCCACACTCCTGTTAGCATTAAGGCATTCTCCCCAAGTTTCTGTGCTTTCTTCTTTTAATGGAGCTGCTTTTGCCCTGCTCCACCACACCCTGGGTCCAGGCTCTGTTGTGCAGGCAAATCAGCTGACTTGAGGGGTTGCCCTTGGAACTCTGAACAGTGTCCTTGGTCCCAGAGAGGACTGGTCAGCCACAGCTTTTCTTTGCTTGATGTGTCTCTTAACCCTCTTTTTTAAAAGGCTTATTTTAAAAACCTTTTATTTATTTTATTGAGGTATAACTTTTTAATCTTAAACAGCTTCATAAAGTTTTATGTAAGTATACACCCATGAAGCCACCACTCAGATCAAGATATAGTCTTGTGCTTTCAATACAGTAGCTACCAGCCACGGAGGCTACGGAGCAGTTGAAGTGTGGCTAGTTGGAACTGAGATGTGCCATAAATGTAAAATACACTGCAAAAAAAGGGAACATATATCATTGATAATTTTTAATAGTGATAAAATGTCCAAATGACAATATTTTGTATAAAAATATACCATTGAAATTAATTTCACTCATTTATTTTTAGCTTTTTTAATATGGCACTAGAAAATTTTAAATTACATATGCAATTTGCACTATACTTTTTATGGACAGCATTGATATGGAACATTCCTAGCACCCTAGAATGTTCCCTCGTGTTCCCTTCCCATCGATACCATCCTAAAGGTAACCCCTATTCTGATCTCTGTCATCATAGATTCATTTGGCCTGTTCTTGACCTTTATGTAAGTGGAATAATATGATATGTACTTTTTAGTACCAGGCTTTTTTCAGTCAACATTAAATCTGTGAAATTCATGCATGTTGTAGTAGTATGTTCTTTTTACTGTTCTGTAGTATTCTGTGGTATGAATTGGCAACGATTTATTTTACCCATTCTATGCTGATGAAGATTGGTGTTGTTTCCAGTGTAGGGCTACTGTTAATAAAGCTATAATGAATGATTTTGTACATGTACTTTGGTGTACATAAATACTCATTTCTGTTGGTATATACCCAGGAAAGGAACTTCCGGGCCGTGGGGTAGATATATGTTTTGCTTTAGTAATACTTCCAAACAGTTTTCCAAACCCTTTGTAACTACTTACACTCCCATCAGCCACAGGGGAGAGTCCCGATTGCTCCACATCCTCACCAGCGCTGGCTGTTGTCAGTCCTTTTGTTTTTAGCCAGTCTGGCAGGGAGGCAGTTGAGTTTTGAACTGAAAATGGCTCTTACCATTTTCTTCTCTTTACAAGGTAACAACACCCACCTGGAAGATGTGCAGAGCATACACATAGGCAAAATGAAGACAATAAAAATACCCATCATCTCAAGTCGGCTGCTGTTAACATAAATGTACATCCATACATTTATCAGTGTGTATACTGATAAAAATGGCATCCTACTGCAACAATATTTTTTCTAACAATTTCCCATCACCATCTGTCCATGTCTAAGAGGATTCATCTACAGTGTAGTTTTTAAAAGCTAAATAATGTTCCATTTTATGGATATGCCATAACTTAATCAACCCCCCTTCTCTTGAGCATTGAAGCTATTGACAATTTTTCACAATTTAAACAACGTTATAATGAGCACTCTTGCCATTAAATCTTTGCTCAGATCCTTAAAATTTTTCTAGCAGTGGAGTTGCTTGTTAAAAGGGTGATATGCATGATTTGAGGCTACCAAACTGTCCCGCTGAGCAGCTCCCCTCCCACCCTTGACAACAAAAACCTGTCTCTTATCAATGAATGCCAATTTGAAGGCAAGAGGGCAAGAGAATCATCTGTACAACACAGAGTTGCACCTTCCTAGATCTAAAGTGCAGGAGGCTCTGGCGCCCTAAGAATGCTAGGTCGTTTCTAATCCCAGAGCACAGGCTGGTCGTGTTCCTCTGGGGCAGAGGGGGAGCTGTTGGGTTTCCCAAGGAGGAGATATTTGGAACAAGAAAGGGAAAAGTGTATTTGTGAGAGGGCAAATGCTAACTAGGCGAGTCAGAGAGACCAGAGGGGGCCTCAGCTGGGGTCTATAAAAAGGGATGGGGGAATAGCAGAGCATTGTGACTTGGCTGATGTTAGTGCTGATAATCTGTATCCCCAACAGCCCCACTGGTCTCCATCCATTGATGTGGGATATTTGCTCTGTGGGAGGGAGAAGAAACCTCTGGAAGTAGATGGAAGGACTTGTGCCCCCTTCCCACTCCTTTGGTCTGGACTTGAGCACTCTACAGAGAGCAAGATGCTGATAGAACCATTCAAAATGGACTTCCCAAGATTCAGGGCAAAGCAGAGCCACTTGAGGGCCCAGGTGACCTGATATAGCTCAGAAGCAGCCAATTCTACCCCCAGAAAACACTCTGGTCTGGGGCTGGGAAGAGCTGCTGGCTTCTCATGATGGTTCATGTAGAGATGATGCTTCTCCAAGGGGATTCAGGGTTCAGAGTCATGAAGAAGTGAGGTAGAAGATTAAAAAGAAAAATACTTAATTCACTAGAAGTTGTTAAGTCCAGTCGACACTCAAAGGAAGGGGAATTAAATTCCACCTTTTGAAGGGAGAAGTGTCATGGATTTGTGCATGTATTTTAAAACAACAACAAGCAAGTATACATCCTCCCAGTCTGTACCTCTATAAAACATTACTGGGAGTAAAGAGAATTATTAGTCAATGAATGTTATTGTGATAACTGATTAATCATTTGGAAAAAAACAACAACAATAAAAACTTGGGGGGCTGCCCGGTGGCGCAGCGGTTTCATCCGCGCTTGGCAGCGCAGGGTTCGCCGGTTCGGATCCCGGGCGCCCGCCGATGCACTGCATGTCAGCCACGCTGTGGTGGCGTCCCATATAAAGTAGAGGAAGATGGGCACGATGTTAGACCAGGGCCAGTCTTCCTCAGCAAAAAGAGGAGGATTAGCAACGGATGTTAGCTCAGGGCTGGTCTTCCTCAGCAAAAAAAAAAAAACAAAAAAAACTTGGATCCCTACCTCACATTTTACACCAAATTAAATTCCAGATAGTTTAAATATTTAAGTGTACAAATGTATAGGAAGAAAATTCAGATAAAGAAAATTGAAGTCGAGAAGGATATTGAATCATGACACCAAAGCTTAGGCAACACAAAAGAAATGATTGACAGATATGATCACATATGAATATCAAATACTTTGGAAGAGAAAAACAAGTTAAAAGGCAAATGAAAGCTGGAGAGAAATATTTGCAACTTGTAAGACAGACAAGAACTAAACTCTTAGTATAAAGAGCTCTTACAAATTCATGCACACACACACACACACAAAATAGACTTCCAAAACATGTCTCCTCTCCTGGCTGCCTGGCTTGTAAATGTCTTAGGCGAGGATTGTGTCCGAAACGTCTTTGTGCTGCCCACAGAACATTGCACATAGTCAGCGCTCAGATCGAGCCTGTTGATTTCAGCTCTTTATTACAGTTCCAAAACTGTCTGCACCTCTTTTTGTTTCTCACTCTGAAGTACTCTTCTCTCTCACGCAGAGAAATCTCGTTAAGATGCTTCCTGTGCAGTTTGTGACTCACAGCTAGATTATAGCACAAACAGTGCTGATTTCAGCAAGAAACAGTCCCCAAGGTATAGATTGGGTTCCTGCAATGCCCCAGAGTGAATTAAAACTAGAAAGTCATTGCATCCATTCAGCACCTCCTTCTTATGCCCTTACTATGTATCTGGGGCCGTGTTTCTTAAATCTAAGTTTGTGCTCATAAGGGGGAGTGCAGATAAGAAGAGGCCTGGACGAGAAGAAAGGGTCTGGGCTGGGAGGTCTGGGTTGAGTGCTACCTCTGCCACTTTTCCTCTGCATGACCAGACAGGCCCCTTCCAGCTCTGGGTCTTAATTGTTCCCTCTGTGAAACAAGTCAGGGGGCTAGGCAATCCCCCCAGGGTCCTCTAGCTCTCACATCTGAGGATTCAGCTCATTATTTTTCTTTTTAATGTGTGGGCCCTAATAGCCATTTAACCTTATTTGAGGAGTTCTGGAAGTCCCTTGAGAGTCCTTCTCAGATTTTGGAACCCACTGAGAGTAAAATAGAAAATGCTTTCAATTACTGAAGTTGTTCCTCCATTTTCTAGAAAAGATTTCATTCCACTCATTTGGAAAAAGTAAAATTGCAACCAAGTGAAATGACTAAGGGGGCAGTAATCAGATTAGGTGATGGGTCTGCCCTGGTCTCCGTGTGTGCTGTGGTGATGCATGTTGCCCTATAATTCGAAAAGTGCCTGTTGGGTTTCCAGGGACTCGGTATCCTCTGTTACCCCAGGGGACTGTCCAGACCAGGACTGGCTCCAGACACAGACAGAATAAACTATGGGATTGTTTTCAGGTCCCTCCTGCCCCACTATATCCTTTTATAGGTCTATGATTTTGGAATTTCCATGATGTTAGAAATTTCTAACACTAGAGCTTCATCTTTGAATTAAGGTCTTTGGCAGCAATTATTTCTGATTACCCAGCATGTTCTTCCCACCAACTACCCTCATACATCCATCCCCTTCTTCCGATCTGACCACAGATGTGGGTGTGGGAGCCTGTGTGGGCCAAACATTAGACTTCATTTTCCTGGACACATGATTGATCCATGGATGAGCATGACATAATGATGCTGGGAGAGAGGGGGTCCCTGTCCCTACATCTAAAACTATCCCTGGGGCTTCTAAGCTGAGAGGATGTAAGTCTGAGCTGCTGGCAGCCATCATTCTTGCACATGGAGAGAAGCTGATGTGGAATGAGGCCAAGCAGAGGCTACAGAGATGAGAGATGGAGAGAGTATCGTGGAAAGAGGGTACCAAAGAAACAAGAAACAAGAGGGAGATTCGGAAAGGTGGGGATATTAAGAGACAGAAAGAGAGACATTCACCTTGAAGTTGAAACCTTGGTTCCAATAACTCCCCATTAGAGTTAGTAAGCTATCCCACTATCTTTCCAGCTACATAAGTAAATAAATCCTCTTTTTGCTTCAGATAATTTGAATTTGGACATGTCCTGAATAATGTGTTATTATTTCTCCAGTAAACTCTTCTTAAAATGTGGATGTATTATCTAGAGGGATGACACATGAAACCAATAATGTAGATTAGGTTTTTAGATAAGCTGACTGGTACATATCACAGATCAATTTTGACAAGGAAGATAAAGGAAGGGTATTGCTAGAGAAAGGAAGTATGGCTAGAAAAGGCCAGAACACTTGTACATTGCTGGTAGAATATAAAATGGTGCAGCCACTGTGGAAAACAGTTTGACACTTCCTCAAAAAATTGAACAGATGTTACCTTATGACCTAGCAATTCTACTCCTAGGTATATACCCAAGAGAATTGAAAACATGTTCACACAGAAATCTGAAGATGAATGTTCATAGTAGCATTACTTATAATAGCCGAAAAAGAGAAACAGCTCAATTTCCATTAACTAATGAATGGATAAACAAGATATGGTATATCCACACAATGGAATATTATTTAGCAATAAAAAGGAATGGAGCTCTGATACATGCTACAACATGAACGAACTTTGAAAATATTATGCTAAGTGAAAGAAGCCAGTCACAAAAGGCAACATATTGCATGATTCCATGTATATGAAGTGTCCTGGACAGGCAAACCTATAGGCACAGGAAGTAGATTAATGGTTGCCAGGGGCTGGGGTAAAGTGACTTGTAAAGGGTGAGTTTTTGGTGTGTGAATTACATCTCAATTAAAAAAAGATTACTCTTATTATCCTGGTCATGCTCATCTTTCTATCATACCATCCAGAGTACATTTTGTGGTTTGACTCTGATTGTCCCCAGACATCCCTCCTCCAGCCCCCACATCTCATCCTGAATCCTCCACAATATTTAGAATCCTTGGGATACTGCCAGGTGTGAATAGGGACTGGGGCTGACTCCCCGTTCCAAGGAGCTGGACCCTTTTGTGCTTGCTCAATTGTTTTGCTGGAAGAGAGGACCAGTCTTATCAACTCAAAGGGGATGGGCAGCAGTGGACGGAAACTAATTTCCAATTTTGTTTAAATTTACTTGTCAAAGGCAGAAATATTCAATTTCATGCATACTCCCAATTCTCTGCACTGGGAGCAGATTTCCAGGAAGCAATTATGTAGAACAAAATGTAATGGGTAACAGGGGGTGCCTTGTGAATTATTCATAATTCGATAATGATTTTAACCCAATTTTTAACATGACCTGCTATTGGTGTTAGCTTCTGGAAAGTTCCCAAAGTAAGCAACACGGCGGCTTCCTTTAGTTATGCTTATATAACCGTAAACCTCCTGCCTTTCCCCAAACCACCTGAATCATTAACATCAAAAGGGGCCTGGGATCCATTTTCCTCCCCAAGTCTAGTAAGGAAAATGGGCTAAGTAGTTTTGCTACTCACCAGTTGTGTAATTTGGGCAAGTGTCTTGCCCTAAGTTTCTTTATCTGTAAAATGGAGACAATAATACCTGCCTTGCTGGGTTACTGGGAGAATTTGAGAACATAAGTGCTCAGTAAGCAATAGCTTTTATCATTGTCTTTCTTTCTAGTAGCAGCCCGATAACGTCCCCAAATCTGGTAAACTACGAAAGTCAGCCAAAGCTTCCTTAGGAGCCAAAGGTTCCCAAACCTGGCTCTGTATCAGAATCACCTGGGGAGCTTTTTTAAACATAAATTTCCAGATTCTACCTTTGGAGATTCTGATTCGGTAGGAATGGGAAGAGCCAGAGGGTATATTTTTTAGTTTTGTTTTTTTAATTAAGGTAAAATACACTTACAGTGAAATACACAGGTCTTCAGAGTGTAACTGGGTGGGTTTTGACAAATGTATTGATATGGAACATTTCTATGGCCCCAGAAAGTTACATCAATCCCCATCCTGCATAGACCACCACTATTCAGATTTCTGTCACCATAGGTGAACTTTGCCTGTTCTTGAATGTCATATCAATAGAATCACACAGGATTCACTTTTTTGTGTCTGGTTTCTTTTGCTTCTCATAATGTTTTGAGCTTCATCCATGTTGGTGCACATGTCATATCAGTAGTTCATTCCTTTTGATTGCTGAGTAATATGCCACTGTTAAACTAAAAATGAACCAAAATGAGAGGCAGAGAGGTGTTTAGTTTGAGATCAAAGAATTGCAATTCGGGGAGCACAGATTCGGGTAGAAACCCAAATAGTGTCCTAATTACAGGAGAAGGGCTCAGGGTTTTTATGGGAAAAAGGGAGGAAGATAAGGTAAATTGTATTAAAGAAGGGTTCATTGGTCTAGATGAGGTAAGGGTAGCTTTGTACTTCATTGATTGGTTAGTGATTTGGTCATCAGCAACATCCAACTTCATCAGTCCTTACAGGCAGGATATCCTTGTCCTTACTGACTTGTTGAAATGTTGGCATTTTGGTCCAGTTTGGAAGATAAAGAAAAGAAGATGTGTAGGGCAATTCCTCTGAAATGGCTGCTCTGGCTCTGTTTTAATATGGCTCCACTCACGTCACCTCTCACACCACCATATGGCTGTGCCTCAGTTTGTTTCTCTCTTCACGTATTGAGGTGCCTGTTAGGGTTGTTTTTGGCTAATATGAGAATAGCTGTTATAAATATATTTTCATTTATCATGGGTAAACACCTAGGAGTGGAATTGCTGTGTAATAACATAGGGATATGTTTAACTTTATTTTTAAAAACCCTTCAACTGACTCTGATTGTCAGCCAGATTTGGGAATCCCTGAGATAGCACAACCTTGATGATTTGTTCAGTTTTTGTTTCTTTGTGCAGGTGTCAGAGACAACTTCTTTCACCAGGGAAACATCTTCTCTTCCCCCCTCTCAGCTGAGTAGCCTAACTCTCCTCTCTTGCTTGTCAACTTCTTACCAGAGAAGAGAGTTCCCGGCCAAGGATCCCCATGAGTCTCTTGGATTGTGTCATCCAAAGAGTTCCAGGAAGCAGTGGGGGGTGAAGAGAACCAGATGAGGCTGCCAACCCAACAAGACTTGTTCTAACCTTGGAATTGCTTGCTTAGGATGAAAGGCCAACCCTCCAGTCACATGGGGGGGATGGGGAGGGCTTAGCCTTTTCCCACTGGGCCACAGCAATCCCACCACCTGACACAGGTGCAGGCCTGGTGTGGTTTGGGACTAAGGCCATAGGTAGACCTCATGGAACTCTGAGGGAAGAGCAGTGGGCAGGGCCCTGTCGACTCCTCTGGCTCAGGAAATTGGAGTCAGAGTTGGGTCCTGTAAACCGTGATAGGAGGGAAAAAGTTGTCAAAATACAACCTTTTTGTTCCAAGGGTCATGCTAGCTGTTGACTCAGGAATTATGTATCTTTTCTTTCTGAAATTGCTTTTCCTTTTGAGATTATTAGAATTTCACAAAAGGGGTGAAGACATTTGAGAGCTGAAGTGATGTTTTAATCCAATGGGTGGTACATGTGCATGGTACTCAGGACGGTTCAGGGCGCATATGGATGAGTATAATTAAAAATAAGTGTTTGTTTTAACACATAGTAGAAAAATTAAAACTAACACTTCAAATGTGTGATTTCATGGATATATTGCTTAGCATGAAGCCAACTTAAAAAGATAATTCAATTTTCAGAAAAATATTAAGTATATAATAGTACAGGTGTGACAAAAAGTGTGAAGGTGGAGATGAGTGACTGGGGTTCAGAAAACTGCCCCTGTCAAACCATGCATTTAAGAGAGGAGGAAACCAAGGCCCCAAGATATGAGTGACTTGTTCAAAGTTAGACTTCACCAGAGCTAGGACCAGATCCACAAAGTTACCTGGCGCCTGGCCAGGGCTCATTCCACTACACCTGTTACTTCCCTCTTGTAAGAAGGGGAAGGGATCTCAACAACCTTGTAGCCTAGCCCCTAGATTCAAAGTTGAGTGCATTTGCAGAAACAGCCTACAGTTTGCTCAGACCACCAAGTCAGAAGGAGTTCATTAAATGGTCCAGACTCCAGGAAATCGGCGTTAATGAGAAGGAACCAGATTACCTTGGTAACTCTCCTCATATGAAATAATTGGGGGAGAAGAGGACAGAAGCAGAGTGGGCAGCCGGTACCCCCATCCCTGCCTCTCATCCTCCAGAGGATTAAAATGGCCTCTATGACAAGGCACTGGAACTGTGCGTGAATGCCCTATGTGGGCAGTCTACCCCTGCACAGGTTTTTCAAGGCCACAGAGAGGGCCCTGATTGTTCACAGATATAGCTTCAGGCAGCTGGAAACGTGTATGGGCACCACTTCCCAGATGGCTGTCATCTTTGAATCTTCACAAATCCCATAGGGAGATTTAGAGGAGGCAGTTCCGTTAGAATTCTAGCATTTGCTGATTCCCACGGCACTGAGGGTGAAAAGGGCAGGCATTGGAAATGCAAGCCCAGACTTGAACTTTTTCAGCTGAAAATATAACTGACAGTGGGAAAGAAGGTCCATGTTATTCTTTCTCTTCTCTGAATGGGATCTGTGTCCCTTGCCGAGACATCCCTGACCTCTACAATCTGGGAGCCGTTCATTCTTCCTCTGTGCCACCCTCAAAGTGTTGGGCTAGTGTGTGACCTGCTGAGCCCATCCCTCAAAAGAAGTCTAAGGGATCTGAGCATGCAACCCCATCTAGCCTCAAAGGAGACATAGTGGGATATACCATGTGTAATTTTTCCCAGTTAACCCTACAGAAGCTCAGTATTGAGGCGGACAGCACTTTATCCTGGGGACAAACTGGAGTCTGTGTGTGAACCCCTCCACCCCCACCTCCTGTCCTTCTGTGCTTGGTGGGAATTTGAGCCCTGTGAATTTGATAGTGGATAAGTTAAACCAGTAACTACAGTTCCAAAGTTTCTCCTGTCCTTTCTAGGCTCAGACTGAAGATTTTTTTGTTTAGCAATGCACCTTAATGTGTTTTTAGGATATGCCAGGGTCGGCTCAGGAACCTGATTTGAGTCGAGAGACGGAAAGCTGAATACCTCTGCATTAAAAGTAACAAAGAATTTCAGGATGCCTCCTGGGAGTTCTGTGGGAGAGGTCAAGGAGGGAGGGAAACAATGAGCACTAAGGATAGAAGACAATGAGGATCAATTCTATGGGTGGAGTGCGAGCTGGTCTTGTTCTGAGCTGTGGGGTGTTCCCTATGTCTCACCCCCAGACCTTTAGGAAAACCTGCTGTACACAGCAGCTGGTGCTGGTGGTGACTTGGGGTCATGCATGGAACTCCACATGAGGGCGGCACAGGTGAGGTAGACAGAGAAGCCCCCAGGGTAAAGGTGACCTTAGAAGTTGGGACTGAACTGAGGCACAGGCCACAATGTTGCCTCTCAGGAACAGAAGGGAGACCATAAAAGTGTGAAAGCAGGAGCAGAGGTGGGATGGGGTGGGGTGATGTGGGGTGAGGGGGTGGAGGGGCACACACCTAGATGCGTCTCACTTTGTAAGGGTGGCCTGGACCCTGGGATTGTCTGCACCCCCCAACCACAGAGAGCTAACTGAGAAGCAGGGAACCTCCTTGTTAGTGCTCTGATCCCATCCTTGGCCTTCACTGATTAGTCCAGGCCTGGGAACATCTGACCTGGGTCAATGAGTCTCTTCTCTTGGAGTTTTGGTTTTGGAATGGGACAATGCTTGAGGTCTGGCTGTCTTCCATGACTGCGGCCATGAAAAGTAAAACTCATAGGCTCTGTCAGCAGCCACTCTTCCTGTCTTGTGGGAAAAGCCACAGTAAGGAGAAGGAAGGAAGCTGACGGCCCAAGAGAAGGAAGAGATGGTGATGGAGTCCTGATGACTTTTGGCCCCAGACCCCCAGCTGCATCACTGCCTAAAGAACCCTTCTTGCTACGTTTGGTCTCTGCCACTTGCATCCCAAAGTGCTCACTGGACACCAAGCGCCATCTCTCATCCCCTTCATCTGGTGTACCCGCCTCTGGAAGTGGGGAGCTTAGATGAGGACAGAGGAAAACGTCCATCCTAGGATTGGAGCTCCTCAGTTCCTTTATCTTCACTATGTTTAGCATTATCCAAAATTATATTTATTTGTTCATTTGCCTGTTTACTTTTATCACCCCTCTCCCCCAGGAAAATGTAAAGTTCCATTCTGTCTGGCTTAACGTGGTATCCTTTGTGCCTGGAACAGAGTGGGTGCTCGTGCATCACTGAATGAATAAATGAATGAACGGAGAAATCAGGCTTGAAATCAGGGCACTGTAGACCCCCCTACAAGGTCACAACTGCAGCAGAAAGATCTCAGTGCCAGACACTAAGTCCAGGATGTTTAAAATTTGTGTGTCCAAGCTATCTGCCCGTCGGGGTCCACGAGTCTGCTGGGGGCAAGGCTAGATGCACAGTCAGTGTTTCATAAATCACAGGAAAGGAGCCAGGGGCCTCGAGTGTGACAAATGGGCTGCTGGGAGAAGTTCAATGCAGATTACAAAGGTTTCCGATAGGACCTGGGAACTGAAAGGCAGCTGTAATTAGAAAGTGTGGGCATTCAAAGCTGCCTGGAGGTCAGAGGGGATGGGCTGGCGGGCTGGGGACATTGGGTAGGAAATGGACACAGAGGCACTGCAGCTCTGGGCTGACATAATTGGACAGAGATCGGCAACCAGTTGCCATGGTAGCAGCCAATCCGCGGGGCTGCGTATGTGGCGAGGAGTCAAGGTTTCTAAAGATGGGGTGAAAAAAGCTGCCTTTGTTCCCACTCTGAGTGAGTTGCTGTCAGATCTCTGCAGGGGCCATGCGGCCTGGGGCCGGAGCCAACAACTGCTGGCCACTGTGGCCAGGAGGGGGCCGCATGAGGACCCAAGGGGCTGGGGCCGGGGAAGCTCAATGTGTCATTCCCTGGAGCAGTTTGTGCCTCCCAATGTAGAGCCGTGGCTGATGGCTTGAGTTTCAGAGCCCGAGTGTGAGGTTCACCTCGCAGCCCGGCTCTTCGCAGCTGCGTGACCCCAGGAACGACAGAGCTGTTTCCTCGCGTGTAGAGTGATACTAGTGCCTTTTCTCCAAGGCTGTTCTAAGGACTGAGAGACGCCTCACGTCACACATTCACTGCATGAGTGGTAGATACCATGGTCATTGTTTTGACAAATGACACAAACCGCCTCACAGCAGCTTCCCCCAAGGGCTCTTAGCTTCTGGGGAGTAAAAGCCAGGTTTTGCTTCTTGAGGGGGACCAAAAAGGCAGCCAACAGAGACTCAAAAACTCCAGGAGGTGACCAGTTAGACTGACGAAGTTGTATTCAAAAAGAAAACATTCTTAAGGCAGTCTTGAGAGCTGTGAGCCATCAGAGAATCCTTCTCCTTTGTTCTTCTGGCCAATCTGTGGGCCTGGACAGGATACAAAGATGAGACCATCCCTCCCCTCTCCTTCCCCAGCAGGAGACAGAAAACAGAGGAGAAGACTCTGAAAGGAGTGCTTCCTCAGATGTTCAAGTGAGGAGGGGGTGGAGGGGCAGAGGAGGGCGCTTTGCTTAGAGACGAGGACAGGCCAGAGGCAGACAGAGCAAGGCCACAACTGTGGGCTGACCCCCCTTCCGCTCGCTCTCCCCAGAAGTGCTGGGAGGTGTAGACATCCCTGTTTGGACTCTGGCAGTCCTCTGTTGCTATGGCAACTTGGTGGGCTGTCTGATGGGTGGAAGAAGGCAGCGGCTGCGTGGAAATCAGCATTGGAGGCAGCAGCTCTGCCCTTTTGCTGCTGCAGTCAAGGCATTTCTGAGTGATGGGGAGACATTTCCTCTCCCATCAGGAGGCCATAGGAGGCCCCTGGGACTTCAGGGATGTCACTCCTGGCTCCCATCTATGTCTGTCTCACCAAGAGGCGCCAAGCTCCTGTATGGAGAGGTAGCTCCCTCGGGATCCCTCCCTTGGAGTGTCTCCTTAATCACACGTTCCCTGGGAGGTTTCCTCTTCATTTTCCTCATTGATGTATTCACTCATTCATTTGTTCATTCATTCAGCAAGTATATACTGTGCACCTACTGTGCGAGGTGCTGGGGACAGAACAGTGAACAAGACAGACAAAGCTCCTGCCCGCGTGGAGCTCACCGTTTTGTGGGGAACAGACAGTAAACAAATGGATAGAGAGAGGCTCAGGTGATAAACAGGGCAGTATGATCCAGAGAAATTGGAGCAGGTGGGCCGATTTGGAGTGGGTGGTGGGGGAAGGTCTTTCTGTGCTGGCATTGGCAAGCTGAGAAGCAGGCATTGGGGTGCTGTGGGGGTGAGAGTGTTCCAGGGAAGAGGCCGTGCAGAGGCGGGCGGGTGAGAGTGGTGTGCAGAGAGGAGAAAGGAGGCAGTTGTGAGGGCAGCAGAGATGGGGCTGGAGGAGCAGCAGGGGTCAGGCAGAGCCTTGTCAGCCTTGCCTCCGAGCCTGGGTTTTACCCTGAAGGCAACAGAAAGCACTGACAGGTTTTAAGCAGGAGAAGGAAGTGATCTGATTTATGTTTTTATTTATTTATTATTATGCCCCCCACGCCCACCCCACTCTTGCCCTGACTAGTGATTGTCTGTGGGCTGCCCTGGGTTGAAGATGCAATCTTGGGGAAGACAGCTCCCCTTACCAAGGACAATACCTGGGGAGGGCTCACCTGAGAACTTTAGCAGTGGACGCTCCTGGCAGCCGAATGAGTATCTCGGTCCTGAAGGGGGGGATCTGGGTTTTGCAGTCATGTATCCAATACTTTATGATTTACTGGTCTATGTTTTTAAATGACTCTGCTAGCCTGGTGGACAAAGGACTGTAGGAAGCAAGTGTGGAAGCAGGGGGACCAGTGAGGAGATGGCTGCAGAGGCCCAGGTGGGAGCTGATGGTGGCCTGACCTGGGGTGAGGGGGAATAGAGACTTTGCAGGTAACCCCAACAGGGTTTTCGCGGGGACTGAGGGTGGGGGACAGGGGAGGTGGACCAAAGGATGTCTCTCAAGTGTCTGAGTTGAATCCCTGGTGGGTGGAGGTGCCGTCTGTGAAGGGAGGGGTTAAGCAGAGTGCAAAGGGGAGTGACCGCTCGGCTCTGTGGCGCATTCGAGTTGCCCAAGAGTCTCTTTTCATGTTAACTGTGAAACCTCTGAAAAAGGGAGCATTTTATAACATTCCTAAGGAGTTAAGCTGAAAGGAAGCTTCCTTACAACACACCAATGGGGAAGAAAATAATTATTTTAAAAGCCAACTGCTGGATGTCTTAGGGTGGTGGCAGAACTCAGAGCAATAACTGCTCTTCTGAGAGGTAAACACCTTGATGGGTCACTTCCTGGAGTGAGCAGTGACATCCTCACAGATGTGAAGGAACGTATCAGGCACTGTGCTAATTGCTTTAAATACATTCTAATGTAACCCCTGCTACTTATTAAGAAACTGGAGCGGAGAGAGGTTAAGTAAATTGCTGAAGGTCACACAGGAGGCAAGTAGCAGAGCTCAGATTTGAACAGAGGGAGCCTGTTAACCACTCTGCAAGGCCAGGGGAGCTCATTGTTGGGCCAAATAAGAATAAAGCAATAAGAATTGAGGAGCTGTTTCCTGGACAGTGGAATTGTAAGAGATTTGGGGAGATGGCAGAGGGCCCTTGGAAGAGAGGAGGTGACCTGGCAAGTCAGCAGAAGGTCAGCCAGCAGCTCCTCCCAGGGTACAGTGGTCAAGGATTTTTCCAGAAAAGCGATGCCTGGTATTCATTGTAATGTGTTTCCTGTTAGGCACTGGGCTGTGACTCCTCTCCTTTACCCACAAACCTCAGTAAAATCGTTGGTGTTTAGGAGAACAGAAAAGAAATAGCGGTGATGATGGGCATGGCAGAGAGGTGAGGACAGAGAGGCCAACAGCACACTCAAGAGCAGGACAAGGACAGGAAGTGACCAGGAAAACATAAGCAACCTGGACTCCACAGAAGTCCTGGGGAGGGAGCTGGCCTTGCCATAGGTTGTGAAATGGAGAAGGAAGCCGTTTTATTTGGGTATTGAAGGAAAGAGTAATGCTTGTACGCTGGAGGACTTGGGGAAATCAGACTACTCATGATTTCATTACATCCCAAACCCAGGAGCAGAGCATTTCCAGAAAGAGGCCCAGTGGAATGAAAACGTCCATCTGGGTCAGTGCAATTAGCCATCAGCAGTTTACTCAAGGGTTTCCTGATGGCTGCCTCCTGGGTCTGGGCTAGAGCAGATCTCTATTTTTGCTCCACCTGGCTCCATCTGAAGCTCCCTCTCTCCCAATTCGATGTTTCCATGTTGCTTTATTAAACCAGAGAGTGGGAGGAAAGATTGAGGAGGGCGCTGCTCCCCTGACAAGTCCTTTGTGCTCGGCTGTTCTCTGCTCCCAATCCTTGATGACAGTGCAAATGGTGCTGTATTTATTGGGTGGGGTTTGCACTATCCTGTGGATTTGAGTGCCTCTTTTTGCTTGTGAACGCTACATCCATTTCAGAAAACAATCTCCAAGGGTAAACAACAGTCCTGTACAACTTACCATGTCACTACCAGGGGAGACCCCTGAACTTCCTTTGGGAAGGGTCATTTGGGAGTATCTCTTAAAATTTTAAATGTGCATACTCCTTACCTCAGAAATTCCTCTTCTCTATTTTAGAGAAATTATTTTTACCTGTGCATAGTTTTCACATACAGCATTGAGTGTAGTAACAAAAAATTAGGAACAACCTAGATGTCCGTTGAGAGGAAAATCCTTACGTACTATGCTACGTCCATCCAATGGAATCACGATGTGGTGGGTACAAAGCACGAAGTGGATCTACATGCCCTGAAATGGAAACAAGGCCAAGACAAAATGCTATGTGAGAAAAGCATGTTGTAGAATACATAGAATATGATCCCAGGCAGGAAAATAGAACAAAAACAACCTTCCCCACAAAACAAGAGGCTCACAACACGCAAAACACCAAATTGGCTGCAGTGGATACTTCTGGGTAGAGAGTGGACTTGGGTTTGGGGTCAATGGGCTTTTACTTCTACTGTATTGTCTGACCTTTTTTCCAGTAGGGATACATTCATGTATTTCCTGTGTAATTAAAAATGATTAAAAAGCTCTAAAAATAAACGAGTATCCCTGAATGATATGCAGAGGAAGGCTGGTGCTGACTGTCTGACCCCAGGTTGTCCCACACTGCCCTGTTGGTCCAGACCTGCCCTTCACCAGATGATGCGCTCCAGGGTCATTCCAAGTAAACATGGGTCAAACTCCCCAGCCCTGAGTCGGACAGTTTTAGTTTCATTGGAACCAAATCCCTCACGCCCACGAAAAATCCCAAACACACAGCCCTATCACAGTTCCTAATGGTCACATGTAATGAAGCTGGGCTCAAGATAAATTATTGAGTGAGAAAGCAAGGTGGGAATAAAAAGCTAGGCACAGGACATTGTGAATAGAATTCTGATCTTTGAAGGAAAACTGCGAACATGCAGGCTTATGTATGCATAGACTATTTCTAGAAACTAGTAAAAGTAATTGCTTCTGGAGAGGGCAACTGGGTGGCTGAAAGACAGGGGTGGGAAGGAGCCTTTATTATAGGCACTCTTCTACCTTTGGAATTTTGAAGTGTTATGTGTGGCCTAATTTAAAATAAGTATAGTTTTTTAAATGAAAAAAAATATTGGGCTACCATGGAAACACTATCAGAAAGGGCCCTTTTCTAAATTGTGAGGACATGGTTGGAGGAAGGCCCCCTGACTTAGGGACCTACGCTGGTATTGACACACAGGGTACTGTCTTGGGTAATGACTCAGTTTCTCCTAATGCACCTCGGAATGTGCTTTCAGCAATCCAGAAATCATCCTGCGATACTGTGATAGAGCACCACTGCAGGAATCTCATCCCTTAGTTTCCTTTCAGGGTTTTTAGGACAAGAAAGTACTAATTTATTATTATTTTACACTGTAGTTGATTCATACCACAGGACTGAAGGTTCCAAAACGTAACTGAGAGAACTTCCTGTTGTTGCCCACCGAGGAAATGTATTATATAGCCAGCCACTCCGGTTCCTTCGTGGAATGAGACAGGACCTAAATAAATACACATGAATAAATAAATATACCCTGCTGTGTTTCAGATGGAGCCTATACTAACGTCGTGTTCCAGTTTAAATATCACAAACCACCCTCCTTTGCGAGAGTGTACGTGCACACACACTCATACACACACACTTTCTCACAAGTAAGTGCTCTTCCCACTGGGTACTAAGGACAATGGGAAGCTGTTGAAGGCTTTTAAGCAGAGAAGTGACCCGATCAGATTTGCATTATTAAAAGGTCTCTGCCTACAGTGAGCAAAATGGAAGGGATTGTGGGGATGCCAAAGTGGATGAGGGGAGAAGAGGTGGGAGGGGAGGCTGCTGCAGGGGTCCGGGCTAGAAGTGATGGTAGTGATGATGCGCGTGGTGGGCTTGGTGGCAACAGAAGAGCTTTGTAATTTGTAAAATGTCTTAGTGGGGACTCACTGTGACCACCCTGTGTCAGCCCTTTGCAGCTCCACCCCATGCTCCAGCCCAGGCAGAGATGACAGGCTCTCCTTAGAAGTACCAGCTGATGAAAGAGGAGGAGGTTGTTGCCGCAGCTTCTGCAAGTTGCAGGAAGTGAGGAAACTTGAGTCTGTACTGGAGCCCCAAGCTGCTAGAATTGCAGGCCTCTAATGTGTCACTGACAAAGGGGCTTGTGGAAATGATACGTAGGTGAAGGCAGAGTGAGGCAGAATTTCAGACAGAGGGGCAGGATTACTCCCGTTTTCCTTGTGTTTATTTCAACCCAACTCAGCTTTCTTCTTTGGAAGTCCATGGTGCTTGGCCCAGGGCAAGCTCTGATTGGGGCTGCAGAGCTAGAGACGTGTGACAGCCTGGCCCAAGGAAGAGGGAGGAGGCCTGGCTTCTAGTTCTTGACTTCATCACTGACCACCTGTCATGAGCCTGGGGCTTACCACTTAACCTATTTGGACCTCAGTTTTTGCATCTGTAAAATGGTGATTATCATCCCTCTCGTGGAATACAATATGAACAAATTATTAAATGCTATTTGTCTTGTAGCAGGGAAAACAACAGTCTCCTAAAGCAGCGATTTTTCAGGCTGTGCTCTGGGTGCCACTATGATGAGTGAGGAAGAGGGTGAGTATGTGGGACTCTAGACCTCTCACTTTCCTGTTTCAACAAGGATAGCTCCACTCTAAAATTTTGGAATGCTGAATAAGATTTCATTTGCACAACGTGTTCTGCTGCTAAAACAGTTTTAAAACCTCTATGACAGAGCATTCCTCACTGGCCAATTCAAGTATTTGACCTGAACCCAGGGATAGCAAATAAATCAACCCCACAGCTGAATCCTGTGCCTGTGGCAGACATCACTAATCAATCATGGGCCCTTTCCTACCAAAACCTTAATAAAGCCTCAGAATTACAACACTTCTAGCAGCCAGTACCACAGTGGGCATGTGAGATGAAACCAATTTTCCACTCTTTTGACTTTTCATTGTAGGTTGCCCTTGAGTGTTCAGTTAAATTAAGGACAATAGCTACTCTAAGACTTCCTTTTGGATAAAGAAATTTTAAAGCAAGGTTGAAGTCTTGGCTTTTGTCTTAGTCAGTTAAGGCTGCTATAACAAATACCATAGACTGAGTGGCTTAAACAACAAACATTTATTTCTCACAGTTCGGGAGGCTGCAAGTCCGAGATCAGGGTGACAGCTTGGACGGGTTCTGCTGAGAGCCCACTTCTTGGTTTACAGCTAGTGCCTTCTTGTGTATCCTCATGTGGCGAAGAGGGAGACGTCTCTCTCAAAACTCTTCTTTTTGTTTTTTTAATCAAGACTCTTATAAGGGCACTAAACCCATCATAAGGTCTCCACCCTCGTGACCTAATTATTTCCCAAACGCCCCCCCCCCTCCAAAACCATCTCACTGGGGATTAGAGCTTGCTTCAGCATATGAATTTGGGAGAGACACATTCAGTCCATAGCAGCTTTCATAACCTTGTTTTACCAACATGTATATTAGAAAATAAGATGTTACTTTGGATCAGTTACAGACCGTCCTGCATCCTCCTGTGCCCCGCCATCCTCTCATTTCACACGTGCAAATCATACTCATCCTTTAAATCCTAATTCATGCGCCACCTAGTTGCCTCCCCTGTGAAGCTGAGTTTTCTTCTCTGAATTTTCACGGCATTCTGTCTGCTTTACTTATGGCATTTAGTGCCTTGTGGTATTGTTTTCCCTATAAATGCTTTGTGTTTCCATCTAGACAGTGAGTTCTGTGAAAGCACAGTCCCCATCTTTTTTTTTTTTTTTTTTTGCTTGAGGAAGATTAGCCCTGAGCTAACATCTGTGCCAATTGTCCTCTATTTTGGGTGTGGATCACCACCACAGCATGGTTGATGAGTGGCGTAGGTCCATTCCCGGGATGCAAACCCATGAACCTGGGCCACTGAAGCAGAGCGTGCCATACTCAACCACTATGCCATGAGGCTGGCCCCACGGTCCCTGTCTTCATAAACATTTGTATTGCTCCAGAGAAGCCCAGTAGTTACTCAGTAAATATTTGCTGAAAGAATGAATCAATACAAGAAAATCCAAGTACTAGTCCAAAAAGCTATTTCATTTTGTTAAACTAGAAACTGAAGCATACTTGTGTTCTATTGGTGAACTGAAAGTAGTTGCTAAAATGTAAATTCTAGGAGAAGAGGTAATCTTTGTTTTGTTCCTACTTCCTGATGCTAGAACAGAGCCTGACATATAGTAGGCCCTCAATTTATTTTAGTTGAATGAATAAAAGGATGAATGAATAAATTACAGTTTGAGAAAATACTATAGACTGGCAATGACTTTTCTTGTGTTTATCTCACATCAGGTAAGTTATTAAATAATGAACAGAGTTTAGCCATTTTTGAAGCCAGTTGGACAATTTCTGGTTATTTCTATGAAAATGTGCACATTTCACATTTTTCCACAAAGTTGAAAGCTGGGGGGCATGTTATGGGATTGAGATGTGACTTTCACCTCTAACTGGGAATTTTCTTTCTCCTGCCTCGTGGAAATCTGAGTAGATAAGGTCCTTTAAAGGATGAAAATAGTCTGCATATTTTTCAATCTATGTTTGTTATCAAAATAGCTCCTGAAAAAAAAATAGCTCCTGAAAATTCTGTTATTTACCCTGTGTTTGGCAAATGAAGATTTCTGTCTTCCAGGCCATCCTGCCAAAAGAGCTACTGTCGGATTTTCAATTTCTCTTTGCTATAAGAAATGGATAGTTTGCTCTCAAGCAGGATTGTTCAATAGTCTGATCGTCTGCTTTACTGCTGGTTGTGCACTCACTGGTGGAGAAATCCACATTCAGAGTGTAGTAACATTCCCCATCTCCAGGCAAAATGTTGACATCAGAGAGGTGGCTTTTTAAAGCCTGACATTTGTAATCCACTGTCTGGTACATAGTATGTGCTTGAGTAAACGTCAAATTCTTGCATTTAGTCATTCAACAAATATTTATCCAATGCCTGCCCTCCACCTGAGGTTACTCACATTAGATTCAGGTTCTAAGAACGTTACTGGTATTGTCTCTCAGAGTCAAGTTGGCTATTTGTGTGGGCATGCTATTATTTTCTTGTCTGGCCTAGTACCGCCAAATGGCCCAATTAGGGCAATAAAACTGAAGAGGGCTTGATCTCCCTTTAACATTTATCATTAACAGGAGCTCAGTTCTGTGCTAAAAAGGCCTGGGTAGAGATTTTATTGGGCTCTTCGCCTATTCAAGCTAGTATATAACCATTAACCAGTTAATCCAAATAGGCCCTCAGGGAGGCCTGGTAGAGCCATTATCTCTACATTACTGAAAGCCAGGTGGCTTGTTCAAGGCTGCTGAGTAAGGTCAGAGCTGGTGCCAATGGTGGCACACTGAGGTCCAGCCCTTCTTTACCAGGATTGGTCAACTGCCCCCTGCCCAGGCATTTGTACATCGTCTTTATTTTTCCCCACATAAGAGGAGCTCCATTTTGCCGCCTTCCAGCCCTGTCCACTGGTGACCTCATTCCGACTGTCCTCTCTTCTCAGACACCCTGCCCCAAGAAGCCCTCTGGTAAAAGTGCTGGCCCCTGGAAGGGAGACTTAATGGCCTTCTTTTTCAGAAATTATTCCAAATTGTTGTGCATACCTCAGCAACTAAAGCTTTGGAGTCAGGCAACTTGGGTTCAAATCTTGGTTTTATTGCCTAGTAACTGTGTGACTTCGGGCAAGTCACTTAATCTTTCTCAAACCCGAGTTTCCTCCTCTGTAAAATGAGGGTGTTAATAATAGTACTTACCTATGGCATTGTTGCAAAAATTAAACCATATAATGTCTGTAAGCACTTAGCACGTTGCCTGGCACATAATAAGTGCTTGATGGACAGTAGCTATCAGATTATGAGACAACTGTTACAAATTGCCTCCAGACAGAAAAATAAGAGACTTCTAAACCAGTCGCATCTGGTCTTTTCAACAAAACTCACCTGAAAAGTCTATAGCCGGAATAGAAACTAGCCTCTCAAAGTGAGATGGAGCAGATCTGCCCTGTGTACATCTGTGTTGGCTAATACTTGGGGGAAAATATATATGTAATGAAACAGGAAGATGCCTTGTAGAGCTTATTTACCTGGATGCAGCAAATTGAAGAGAAAGCAGACACACTTTGGAGAGATGCGTTTATTACCTTTGGGAGGTTGAGCTGAAGTGCAGCTGAGCAACCAGGATTTTGACATTTATCTGTTTTCCTGATGCTTTATGGACTCTATATAAAACCAGTCTAATGACCTTCCTACCAAGGCTGAACAATTTGCTGATGGAGCTGCAGGTTTCTGTGGGCCTTTTGTGTGTGTGTGTGCGTGGCTTTAATTTCATTTCTGGAATAAAGGAAGTGCAAAGACATTAACTCTGAATCCATCAGAGAAAGAACTCTGTAATTGCAATTTGGCAGCAAATGTGCTGGTGCTGTGTGCACTCTGAAAGCCAGTGATGATTAATCCTGCACATTTATCTGAGCCCAAGAGCAGACACACAATAACGACAACTGCATCAGGCAAGAGACTGTTGTGTTTGATCACACGAGGATGTACACGAGGAGCAGCATCAACCAGATCTCAGCCAAGACATCTAGACCTGCACGTCCACTGTGGTAGCCACTAGCCACATGTGCTGGTCCAAACTGAGATGTGCTGGAAGTAAATCCAGTAAATCCGGTACGGTAAAACAACACAATGGATTTCAAAGACTTAGTATGTAAAAAAGAATGTAAAATATTTTTGTATTGAGTACATGTTAAAGTAATAATATGTTGAATATGTTGAGTTAAATAAAATATTAAAATTAACCTCATCTGTTTCTTTGTACTTAATGTTTCTGCTAGAAAATTTTAAATGATGTATATGGTTTCCATTTGTGTCTTGCATTATCTTTCTTTCTATTGGACAGTGATGCTCTAAGGTCAGAGACTAACAGGTCAGGCAGACTCCTCTTGGGTTTGCTCCCTGGCTCACAATGATTCCTCCTTTTCAGGTGACTGCCTTTGTCTTGATCTCAGGGTTGAGTGGCCTCCCAGTTGTCATGGTGCTGTTTTTTGACCCAAGGGTGGACACCTGACTCAAGTGGTCAATCAGACTGCTCCACTGGGAAGCTGGACTAGGAACTGGTGACTGGAGCTGTAATATGTAACATGGGTGGCCACAGTGTTCCGTTCTGGGGGTCAGAAAAGCAGATGGAGCTGATCTGCAAAGAGAAAGATAAGAACTAAGCACCTGTGTAGGTTTAGAGAAGAAGAGACAAAACATGGGGAGTCCTGCTGGTGTTTGAGTGTCTGGTTATGATACATATTTGCGTCAGAATTGCTAAATTCTCATCCTTGGGTCCTGTGAGATATCCTGGATCCTTATCATAAATGTCAACTTTTTTTCCTCCACCTAACTCAGATAGGTTTCTGACTACCAAAAGAGTCTGAATAATTCGCACTTCAAATCTACTTCTATTACCTCAGATCTAAACAGGGATAGATTCTCCATGAAGTTCATGAAGCTTAAGTTTCCGAGCCCCTCACTCGCAAAGGCCCCTTGCAAAGTCCCATTTTGTGTTTGTACTTTTGTATTCTTTTTCTTAAAGAGGTCCCCAAAATTGTGTAAGTTTCAGGCCACATAAAATGTGGCTTTGCCCTGTGTATGCATTCCTCTCTGAAGTTGCAAATGCAGGCCTTGGGTGACTTCAGGAAGACTCGGCCTCCATAACACCAAACTCACACCTACCTGAGGGCCTTTGACGAGCCTCCTTCTGCCTGTGGTGGTATTCCCCCAGACCTTTGCAGAGCTGGCTCCTTCTTACGGATCAGGTCTCACCTTCAACGTCACTGCCTCCAATGGGCCTTCCCTGTATACTCCATCCAAGGCGCTCTGGGGTCTCTATCACACCATCCCCTTATATTTTCATGACAATTTCTTGTTTATTCATTTATTTCCTTTTTGTATATCTCCTCCTGCTCTTTCTGAAATGACAGAACAGAACTGTAAAGAACAGAAACACTGTCTTCTTTACTGCTGTATTCTTGAGCATCTAAAGCAGTGCTTGGCACATTGTAGGCATTTAGTACACATGTGTTAGGATTATATTTATTTATCAGATATTTATAAAGTGCTCCTTGTGTGCTGGGCATGATTCTAAGAGCTTTACAAATGAGTGAATAAATAAAGTTTCTAACTTTATTATTACAGTCCATGCTGCATGACAGATTTTCAATTCCTAATTCCCTCTCCCCAGGAAGAAAATTGGAACTCATCAACAAATATTTATTAAGTTATGCCTATGTTCCAGGCATTGGGCTAAGTGCTTGACACACATTGTCTCATCTGAATCCTCACAGCAACCCTATAAGGTAGTGTATTCACTCGGGACTGCATCTGGCTGCATGTAACTAAATCCTGACAACAGTGACTTAACCTACTAAGTTAAGTCTAGAGTATGTGGTCCAGGATTTGTACAGCATCTCCATGAAGTCATTAAGGACCTGGTTTCTTCTGTGTTCCTGCTTTGTCATTCTTAATGAGTCATACTCATAGTTGCAAAGATGACTACTGCTCCTCTAAGTGTCATTTTCTTGCTCCAGGCAGAAACAGGGGGAAGAGATAAGGGCCAAGAGCATATGTCAACTGAATATCTCCCTTCTGATGAGGGATACAACAATTTTCTTGGAAGTCCCTTGTAATATATAAGATAGTGCTTATATCTCATTGGTCAGACTGGGTCACAAGGCCACCTCTAACTGCAAGGAAGTATGGGAGGTATTTTCTTTTTTTGTGAGGAAGATTAGCCCTGAGCTAACATCCGTTGCCAATCCCCCTCTTTCTGCTTTGGAAGACTGGCCCTGGGCCAACATCCGTACCCATCTTCCTCTACTTTATATGGGACGCCGCCACGGCACGGCTCGACAAGCAGTGCGACAGTCCGCACCCGGGATCCGAACCTGCAAACCCCAGGCCCCAAAGCCGAGCTAACCGCTACACCACTGGGCTGGCCCCCTGGGAGGTATTTTTAATTGGATACATGCTGCCCTGCATAAAAGCCAAGTTCTGTTGGTAAAGAGAAAGGGGAGAATAGATATTGTGCAGGGAATTAGCTGTTTTGGTCACGACTAGGTTCTATTATTGTATCCAGGACCTTAAAGAGCAACAAAGTTGCAAATACTCCAGGAATTCCATGTATTCAGGACAGCTGGAAACACTAAAAACTCTGAAGGTTGAGTAGGATTTGGGTGATTGGATGAGGGGAGAAGCGTTTTATTTTACAGATGGAGGAGCCAAGGCTATAAGTGGTGAAGTGTTTTGCTCAAGAGGTGTCACCTAAAAAGACTGAAAGGAGAAGAAAAAAGATATAGAACTGGAGTTTAAACCCAAGACTGTCTGATTCCAAAGCCCATAATCTTAAGGTTTGGGCTTTGTGGGTCTTAAATATAGTTAAATTGTGATTTTTTGCAATCGAACAAGCCATCTTTTCATGATAGCTTTTCACAGCAATAACATCTACTATTGATTGAGCACTTACTGTGTGTGGTTTTCTTTATATGCATTATCTCATTTTAAAAATGGCTCTTTTTTTGGTAAAAATCATTCCTAATCATTGTAAAAATTTTAAAAATCCCACAAACAAACAAATCCAAGCAGTATGGGAAAAAACTAAGAAAAAAAGTCTCCAGAAATCCCATCCCCAGAGAAAACCAAGGTTAACGTTTCGGTAAAATCTTTCCAGACATCTCTCTTTGCAGGTTAGATACATGTTTAAATATACAAGTGGGAGCATACCGTATGTTTTCACGTAGATGTAAATTGTCCCAGCTAACCAGCCCAACAACCCTATGGGGTAGGCATCATTATCTCCATGTTATAGACTTAGAATGGTTAGGTGACATGCATAGGACACACAGTTAACAAGTGGTTCAATGAGGCTAGTTTCAGTTTTACCTGAACTGATCACCCCAATTCCCTAGCAGAATTAGAACTGGACAAAGCAAAGATCTCTTTCCCTGGAGAATTAAAAAAAATATATATATATGTATATATATATATACATAAATATAAATAAATATATATATATAAGTATAAAGATGGTCCTTCTCTCAAGGCACCTTGCTGATAGGAAAGCACGGCTGGCTCAGTGGACTCAGCAGCTGTAGTGAATATACCCGTTATAAATAAAATAAGGCATTTTCAGTGCTGTAGGCTTCTGAGACATTGTTAATCTGAAGTCTCTGTGTGAAGCAATGTTGCATAGATGTCACCCAGGGTGATACCACCTAGCCCCATCACGTGACTGAGTCTTGGAGGACGGTCAGTGTTTATTTTTTATGATCATTGCAAGGGATCTTCACTCTGGTGCTACGAAAATGACTTTTTTCGTTCCACATCTCCACCCCCTGCTCTGCTGATGCTTTGATTTGCAGTTGTATTTGCTAGATGTTATGGACCAAGCTGAATACTCTTTGGAGCTGTAGGATTTTGAGTGAATGAATGAAATAGGGGTCCCTCCTCTCTTATTGATGTATAGCATATCAACTGCCAAGGGGCCCACTGAAGTCTTAAAAGATGTTTTGCCATTAATAGGGTACTGATTAACTAAATTATGGCACGTCCATATGTTGGAACACCATGAGCTGATGAAATGAATGAGGTGGATCAGGAAGGAATGCCAAGGTGTATTATTTTGTAAGGAAAAAACAACATGTGGAACATAAGGTAGAGCATGATCCCTCTCTCTTTTTTTGATAAATTTAAAAAAGAATGTATAGATACATAGGTATACTTGTTCTGGAAGGACAGATAAAAAAACTATCAATAAATAAGAGGTGTTACCATTAGGAAGAGCAAGGACAGACATTATCACTTATTATTTTATACTTTATTGTTTAAAATTTCAAACCTTGTACATGTATTACTATTCTAATGTTATTGTTATTAATATCAACAGGAGGATCTGGGCAATGAGAACATGGGCCATTAAATGTTTTCTTCTCTGTACTTCTCCATGCTTAAAACACATTAAAACTTATTTTTATTTTGTTTTATTTTTGCTGAGGAAGATTTGCCCTGAGCTAACATCTGTTGCCAACCTTCCTCTTTTTGCTTGAGGAAGATTTTCCCTGAGCTAACATCTGTGCCAATCTTCCTGTATTTTGTATGTAGGTTGTCACCACAACATGGCCACCAACGAGTGGTGTAGGTCTGTGCCCAGGAACCAAACCCAGGCTGCTGAAGCAGAGTACACCAAACTTAACCACTAGGCCACGGGGCTAGCCCCAAAACTTATTTTTAAAAGATGTTTTCAGAGAGATTTCCTTCCTCCTTAAAAGAACAAGGACCCTCCCACCTTACAGATTTTGGTGTTGGGAAAATTTGTGAAACAGAACTATATGGACAGGGAACACAATCTGAGCAACAGTGTTACTGAATCCAGTTTGGGGGACAGATTTATTTTTTCTTTTTCAATTATTGTAATAAATCAAGCAGGACTGCCAAGCAGTGCCAGTTACATTCAGTTGGTGGTGGCTGCCCGGAGTGCTGTTGGGAAGAACCCGGAGGCCATTTCCCAGCTTAGCTGTGGTTGGTGAGCCATGGCTGCCCTGAGTGGGTGGGTGGGGAGTCTGGAGAGCAAGCTTCCCATGAGTGGGTGTCACCAAGGGACAAGTTCTCCCCAAGTTTGTTCTGGCCTCCCTGCAACTCCCAGCATGCCAGCACATCACAATGTGCTCCCCACAATGTTCCAACATCTCGGGGGGAAACAAGGTATAATGGAAACATGAGAGAACACGAAACCTGATGGTGCATGAAATTAGCGATGAACACTGGGAAACACGTCACAGCTCTGTTTGTTCTGGGACAGGGTGAAAATCAGAATCATTTCATCAGAATAGGAGTTAACACCCAAGAAAAACTGAGTACAAACCACTACCATCACCCTTTCAGATGATGGCCCTGCCACCCCTCACCCTCAGTGAGCATCTGTGGCTAAAGAGACAGAACTAGGACATTGTGTGGGCTGAGATGGACAGCAATGTCATCTTTAGGGTCTCAAGGTCTTTGTGAGGCGCCAGGGTAGCCCCCTTCGAGGAGGTGACATCTGAACTGATTACCAAGTGACACAGAGGAGCCCGCCAGTGCCACAGCCCCCGCTGCTGCATCTAGTTGGGGCTGAGTCTCTCGGAGCGCGGTGGGATTTTTCAGGCACTTACAGATGGAACATGTACTTCTGGCCTGGAATGTCTGCCACAGTTTAGCTAACGAGGAGCAGAGAGGCCCTTTCCTGAAAGGGCCTCTTTGGACTTCCCTGCAGTTTGTCTTCAATGAGTCTGGCAGAGTACATGGCTGTCTGAGCCTTGAAGGTGCTTCTTGCACAATGCCTGCTGCCAGCATTGACTACCCGGACTTGGTGCTTAAAATAGCCGCATTGAACGGTCTGCTTATTCTGTGTCTCCCAGAGCTGCAATTAGACGACACTGAGGGGTCAGGGAGCCCTGGGTGGAGGGTTAGTGGCTTACAGTCAATTTGATTTAGTATTTAAACTCTTTCTCGTTTGTTTTTGTTTTTGTTTGTACAAATGCCAAAGTTATTCTCCTTTCAAAATTGGCAGATGAAGGGCATGACCACATAAAATCATTTGATTTTCTACCATTGGTGCTACTCCCTCCCTTCCCCAAATTCCTAAAGACAATCTTCCAAGGATGCCTGCCTTGGATAGATCCTGATCTGTCCATTAGCATTGGGTGAGGTGGGGGTCTTTGGGGCGGGGCAGTAAACAACAGGGCTGGAGTGCGTGGGGTGGGGCAAAGGCTAGGAATCTGATTCTGGACACACCTTCACCCATTTTTTGATTTAACAAATACAGTATAGTTGTGGTGTGCCTATCTCAAACAAAGATGCAGCCCTTGTTCTCAACTAGAGTCTGGGGGACGGTCGGGCCTGTTAAAAAACTGTCTTTGTTTTGCTATTTTCATTTCTTTCACTGAACCTTGTCTGTGGCAATCCTGTTTAATGGCAGGATTAATAGGCAAAACCTATTAAATGTTTAAACTAGTTTAAAAATTGAACCTCTAGTCTGTAAATAAATGAATGAAATTACCTGGATCCTATTCTGCAGAGAAGAGAACTTAAAAAGTGTTAACAGGAGTGATTTTGTATGTTGTCCTTCAGCACTACCTCCATCTTTATCACTGGATCCTTTTGAGCACCCACCTAGTCATGTTCTTCACCAGATTGCAGCTTTCTTAATTAATTTCTTAATTTACTTTACTTCATGGTGGTTCAAATTAGCATAGACTGACAGGATTGAGGCCTCCACAAATGAAATTACATTTGGCTCTAAAGAAACAAGTTTATGAGGAAATTAACTTTTTAATCACCCTGAAAGTATGGTTCACGGGACTGGTATTGCAAAGAACTATATGACTTTATGCAAACTTCTTTTAAAAGAAGTGTATAGTTCACACAAAAACTTATACACGAATGTTCATAGCAGCATTATTCCTAATAGCCAAAAAGTGGAAATGCCAAAATGTCCATCAACTGATGGATGGATAAACTAAGTGTGGTATGTCCATACCATGGAATATTCAGAAATAAAAAGAAATGAAGAATGGATACACATGTTATAGACGAACTTTGAAAACATTATGCTAAGAGAAAGAAGCCAGACACAAAAGTCACATATTGTATGATTCTATTTATATGAAATGTCCAGACTAGGTAAATCCATAGAGACAGAAAGTTGATAAATGGTTGCCAGGGGTTGCGGAGCAGGGGGGATGGGGGAGGAGGGAATAGGGAGTTACTGTTTAATGAGTGCACGGTTTCCTTTTGGGGTGATGAAAGTGTTTTGGAACTAGATAGAGGTGATGGTTGCACAACACAATGAAGGGACCGAATGCCACCAAATTGCCTACTTTTAAATAGTTAATTTCGTGTTATATGAATCTTATCTCGGTTTAAAAAAAGAAATTAAGTACAGACACATGCTAAAATATGGATAAACTTTGAAGACATTATGCTAAGTGAAAGAAGCCAGACACAAAAGGCCTCATATTGTATGATTCCGTGTGTATGAAATGTCCAGAATGGACAAATCTATACTGACAAAAAGTAGATTAGTGGTTGCCTAGGGCTGAGGGGTTGAGAGGAAGTGGGGAGTGACTGCTAAGGGGTACAAGGTTTCTTTTGGGGGTGATGAAAATGTTCTAAAATTGATTATGGCACACTGTAAATTACTGAAAACCACTGAATTGTACATTTTAAATGGATGAATTGTATGCTATGAGTGTTATAAGTCAATAAAGCTGTTATATAAAAAAGATACATAAAAAAAGATACGTATACATTTAAGCTTTTGAAAAACTGAATCATTTCAGGGACAGTTAGGGCAGCTTGCTATCTGTTGCCTGAAGACTCCTATCTCCTTACTTTATCTAATTTGTATGTTGAGGATTTTGCAAATTGAGTTTTCTAAAAAACAGGACTCACAACAAACATATGAACAGATGAGTGAAAAAATAATCAGGGATCCACAAATAAGCACATGTATAAAGGAGGTTTTGTATATGATAAAGGAGACACTTCATTTTTAAAAATTTAATTTATTTTTTTATTATTTTATTGAGGTCATATTGGTTTATAACATTGTGTAATTTCAGGTGTACATTATTATATATCAGTTTCTGTATAGACTGCAACTTGCTCATCCCCAGTAGTCTAGTTTTTATCTGTCACCATACATATGTGCCCCTTTACCCCTTTCTTCTTCTCCCCACCCCCTTCCCCTCAGGTACACTAATCTGTAAAGGAGACTTTTTGAATGATTATTTAACAAATGGTATGAGATCTAGCTAGTCATTAAAAAAAGAGAAAAAAAAAAAAGCCCTAGATTCCTACCATATTCCTCACCCCAAAATAAATTGAACTTGATCAAATACGTCCATGTAAAAAACAAAGCTATAAAAGTACTAGAAGAAAATGTAGGTGATGAATGTAGGTGAAATGTAGGCGAAAATGATCTTGGGGGCGAGGAAGATCTTCCTAAATTAAAGCCAGAAGTCATTAAAAAAAAAAGAGAGAGAGAGACGTAGATTTGACTACAGTAAAAAAAAAAAATGCGAGAAACTTCACTTAAGCAAATATTCTTCCTCTCTCCTCTCCTATTTACCTACTCTACCCAAATTTGATCAATCCTTCAGAATAAAGCTAAAATTGCCCTACCCTGTGGCATCTTTCCCAATCACTCCAGCACATATGACCATTTCTTCCTTTCCTGAACTTCTGTTGAACTTGGTCAAAAATATATGGATGGAAATTGGAGGCGGATGGATTGTATTTCACCTGCCAACTCCAGAAAACTGGCAGTGACTACTCAGAGGACTGTGTTGAGAATAATTTTTTAGCCACATCTGACCTCAGTGGCAGTGTTGCAATCGATTACTGCTGCCTGTCCTGGGCATGGGATAGGGAGCATGAGTGACATGCCTTCTCCCTGCCTTTGTGCATCCCATGGTAAGGACCTAAAACTCAGGCGCCACATCTAACACTTCTTATCTTTCTGAAGGATAACGTGTTCATGCTGTTGTTGCTTTTATAGTCCCTCAGAATCTCTCATGGAGCTATGCACAAGAGTGCCCAATAAATATTATAACAAATTATAAATATTGTAAAAATATTATAAAAAAGAATATGATGGCATTTTGAAAACTGTTTTCCAGAAGCACAGTGGTTCCCAGGAACAGAAAATATCCCAAAAGTGACCTATGGTTTATGGTGGGGGGGCAAGGGGAGTGGCAGGGAGTGGATGCAATGGAAATAGGCACATTTTTACTTTTTGTATTTAAACAAAACCTGTTTACCTTCAAACTATACTCATTGTATGTGGGCAGAAAATGGAGGAGTTTTTTTAAGCAGAGAAAGCTACCCATGGAGTAAGAATTAAATATCTATTTCCGGAATGAATGAACACCATGAACAAACTAAAAGAACTGAAAACACCTCTCACACAACAAGGTGCTCCACGCAGCTCAAGCGTTGCTTGCCTGTGACAGGAAGCTAGCAAACAGGCCTTTGTATTAAGACCGACTCCAGGTTAACAGAGTGGCAGAGACTCAGTTGGAAGGTCCTCCCACGGCTGAACAAGTCTCTCTCCGTCTCCCCAATTCTGTTGGTTGATTGAAACTCATTCTAACTCATTCTAGTACCTGCAACCCCCTTCAGCCGGCATGAGCCCAGTCTCAGAACTGCTTTCAGCGGTGATCCTAATCTCATCTCAGCACAGAAGGAGTTACCCACGGAAAGCCCAGGCCATGAAAACTCCCTGAGTCTCAGCGGCTGGAAAGTCTGTGTCACCAGAGGCATCACTAGAGAAGTCATCCCTTCCGCTCACTGCGATTTTGAAGATGCAAGGAACACGCGCAGAAGCACGTGACGGTTCCTGGTATTTACAGTTTACAATGTATGTTTACAGACACTGTCCCCTTAGTTGATCTTCAGGACGTAAAAGACTAGCCCAGAGACCCACACCCTTTTCCTTGAAGTCAATCTGCTTTAGAAGAGCAGTTTCTGCCAAAGTTCATGTGAAAGATCTTTCCTGCTAGCAAGAGACACTTTTCTTCCTTCCCCGAGAAGGAAGTCTAGTCTCCAGGTGGTTCCTTAGGCAGCTGCTAGATTGAGAAGACAGGGCTATGCCCTGGGCAGTGATATCTGTGTTTTGGAAGGGAGAAGGGAGTGACATTTTTAGGCTTCAAGCCTCTTCTAGGAGAGCTGGGGACAGATCTATTTTTAGATGCGTTCTCTGCCACCCAGGAAGAACTCAAAAGGTAACCAAGCACCTGGCAGGTTTCCTGTGGGGAAAGTTTTTAAGGGCTGGAGAGCTTCTGAGTCACGAAGTTTGACTTCATCAATCTGATGCACAGAGAGCATGATGGCCCCCCCACTTTTCTTTTGAATCATAGTTTGATTGCATGGTGACAGCATGCTTGGGGATGGCGCAAATCCTCAAATCGTAAAAGGCTGGGCCACAGGCTCATACAGAACAGGAAGTCAGGGTGATGTGTGTTAAAGTGGTAGATTGTATGTTTCATGGATAGAAGGAACTTTGTGTTAGGTATCAGCTCTGCCACTTTCTGGCTGTGTGATCATAAGCATGTGACTTAACCTCTCTGAGCTCAGTTTCCTCATCTGTAAAGTGAAGCATCAAACCAAATGATTTCTAAAGCCCTCTTAGCCCCAATCTTCTATGACACACACACAGAGGCAAGATAATTAACCTCTGTGCAACTTGTTCCCTCGTCCATAGAATAGAGATAGAAATAGACTTTATCTCATGTGTTTATTGTGAGTGGTAAAAAAGATAATAAATGTAAATTGCTTGGCACAGTCCCCAGCATAAAGTAAGTGCTTAATACATGTGAGTTATTAAAGTCGTGTTCGTGGGGCCACTGACATCAGAGGCACCTTTGTTAGGAAAGTGAGCAATAAGAAATGTGCCTTAAAACTTTTTATGGTGAAAAACATCAGTGGGAATTTAAGCTGGTGTTCTGGAGGACCCATAGACTAGTCTACTGACCATGTTTGCTTATGGAGTGACAGTTTTAACAGGTAAAGACAGGGCGCGAGGATGTTTGGTGTTGCAAGAGCCAAGAACACAGCTTCCATTCAGCCACCAAGGGGGTGGCCAGTTATACCATTTAAAATAGAAATCTGAGGTTTTGTCACAATCAACTCTGGAAAGGCTGTGTTCCCAGAGTGCATCCCACCTACTACCACTACCCTATTATAGCACTGCCGACTCTCGGGGAGGAATTGGGCACAGAAGGGGACTCTCTTTTGCTCCTGTGGGCTTTAGTTACTGTAGACGTTGTGATGAGGGAGACCCCACACAAGAGTAACGTTAGAGAGGAGTTCCTGAATAATCTGGCCAGGATTTCAACCCTGCTTATAAACTGAAGTATTATTTCTTGGTCTTCACGTCATCTCATTTAGAACTAGAGATCCTCTCCTGTACTTTGCCTGAGGCCTGCTCTAAGTCACCAGGGCAGAGTTCCCTGAAGACCTGTAGGAACCAGCATGCATGCCCACAAGCTGCTGCTGAGTTTAAGGCGACATGTCCTTCTATGCGGCCCCTGCAGGTCCCTTCTCTTCTGTGTCACAATTAGCGCTCATTGTTTCTCCCCTGACACACCACAGGTGTGCAGAGCTCCTGGCTTCAGTATTTCCCTTGAGTACTCATGTTTCTTATGATACTCCCTAAACACAGTAAAAAATCTCCCAGCCTGGGGAATGTGAGAAACCGCTTTCTTACCTCACGAAACAGCCTGAGGATTGGAAAGTTAAGCACTTTCCCCACTCACCTTGTTCCTTTTTTTACGGTGCTTAGTTAACGCGATTGGTTGGTATGTTGTGTCCAAAGATGAAGATCAGACACTTAATTTCCTTGTGGACACTTTGCTGTTCCTCATTCCTTTGCCACCCACAACACCCCTAAATATATTGTGAGCTATTTGTCAGAGGAGGGAACGCTCAAAGACTTTATGGGGTCGCCTCCTACGGTAGCACAGGTTGTATATTGCACAGGTCGGGGGGTGTCATTCACATAGACAACAATGGGATGGCTATGCCTGGAGTGGGGCAATGCACAATTTGCACAATCAAATGTGGCAGTCAAAACATGGACCAGCCATAGCATCACTCCTGGTAAGGGGGATTCCCCAAACTTACAGTACATATTCCGTTTGGGACAGAGGGATCAGTTTAGCATCTTTACAATTAAATGTTAGTGAGGACTCTTGGAAGAAATTTCTCTATTGGTCTTGGTATTTTCTTTTGTTTTATTTAGCTCAGGTTCATTATCAGTTGTATAACCAATCACGTCTCCACTTTAATCAGATGCCAAATTTATGGTGCACTTGTAACGTATAACTTAACCTCATTCCTGATGACATTTCTGTCCTAAAGGGCTTGCTATGTGCCAGGCTCTGTTCACATGGAGACAACAGTGAACATTAAGGCAAACTCTATTTCCTGTTACTACTCTTGTTTTGCTTTTTCTTTCTCATTTACTTCTAGTCTATGATTTCTTGCTGTACTGTAACCACTTAAATCCTTTTTGGATCAAGACAGTGTATAATTGTCAAGTCATGCTGTGGCGGCGTCCCATATAAAGTAGAGGAAGATGGGCACGGATGTTAGCCCAGGGCCAGTCTTCCTCAGCAAAAAGAGGAGGATTGGCAACAGATGTTAGCTCAGGGCTGATCTTTCCTCACACGCAAAACCGATGCAATTGAAGGGAGAAATAGACAATTCAACAATAATAGTTGGAGACTATTAGTCCACTTTTAATAATGGCTGTAACAACTAGACAGAAGATCAACAAGGAAATAGAAGGCTTGAACTGCACAATAAGCCAACTGGACCTAACAGATACCTATAGAACACTTCACCCAACAACAACAGAATGTATGGTCTTCTCAAGGGGACATGGAACATTCTCCAGGATAGACCATATGCTAGGGCATAAAGCAAACCTCAATAAATTTAAAAAGATTGAAATAATACAAAGTATGTTCTCCAACCACAATGGAATGAAATTAGCAATCAATAACAGAAAGAAATTTGGGAAATGCACAAATATGTGGAAATTAAACCACACACTGCTAAATAACCAATGAGTCCAAGAAATCACAAGGGAAGTTAGAAAATACTTTGGGATGAATGAAACTAAAGACATAACATACCAAAACTTATAATTTATTAACTAAATAAGTAAACAACTGCCCTTAGCATTTCTTAATTTCATTTTGGAAAATAAAGGAGAAACTCTTCTTTTATAGTTTCAGGTTCTAGGCAGAAAGCTGCAGTGCTTGCCCATATTGGTGCTAAATTAATATTTGTTGAATAAATGAATCAATTTTGTTCCAGTGTCAAGAAGGTAAATCAAGGAATCAGGAGTCGCATGTTGGATTCCTACTTGACAAATCCTTTTCCTCGGACTTACTTTTTTGCACAAGCCATTTATGTTTTAAGATCTTTTATAGATTTCCACCCGCCTCTCTCCTTTCCCTCTCCATTAGCCCTTTTGCATTACTCTGTGGTTTAAATTTCCTACTCAAGCTCTTAGCACATAAACTTTTTTTGTCCTGCTATGAAGCTAGGGGTTGGCAAACTATTGCCTGGAGGACAAATCCAGCCCATCACCTGTTTTTGTATGACCTGAGAGTTAAGAATAGTTTTTACATTTTTAAATAGTTAAAAAAATCCAAAAGAAGGATATTTCACGACATGTGAAAATGATGGGAAATTCAAATTTCAGTGACCATCAATAAAGTTTTATTGGAACACAGCCACACCAATTTGTTTGGTATTGTTTATGGCTGTGTTCATGATACAATGGTGGAAGAAAAAAATACAAAGTGGAGTAGTTGTGACAGAAAGCTTATGGCCCACAAAGCCCAAAATATTTACTATCTCTTTACTTAAAAGTTTGCTGATCTCTGTTCTAAGCTTTTGTTCAAGCATACTCATGACTTGGTATGTCTTCCCCTCTTTCCATCACGACAAAGGTTTTTTCTCATTTAAACCTCTTTCTCCTCAATCCTCATCTGATTATCCCACCTGGTCACATAATTCTCCTCACCATCTCTCAGCATTATTTAATATAGCTCAACACAGCTGTAATTAACTTGCAATTTTTATATTAAAAAAATGTCTTGAATATGTGTTTACTATCTTCTCTGTTTCATTGTGAAGACCCCCAAGGGTGGAACTGGTCCTTCTATGTCCTGTATTTCCTTCCACATACAGAGCAGTACTTAAGTTTTGTAGTCAAACACATCTGAGTTTGAATTGTTGTTCCACCACTCACTAGCTGAGCAAGTGATGTACATTTCCTTAATCTCTTCACCTGCAGAATCCGTTTGTTATGAGGATTAAGGAGATGTTGTATGAAAGGATCTAAGACCCAGCAGGTGCTCCATAAATAGTAGTAATTATCAATGGATAATTTCTTTCTTTCTTTTTTTTTTTGGTGAGGAAGATTGGCCCTGAGCTAACATCTGTGCCAACTTCCTCTATTTTGTATGTGGGTTGCTGCCACAGCACGGCTTGATGAGTGGGGTGTAGGTCTGTGCCCAGGATCAGAACCAGTCACTGGGCTGGCCCTGGATAATTTCTTTATTTGTAATATTAAGATATTACCTTTTGCTCTTAATGAAACTCATAGTAATGTAGTGAGAATTAAAAATCAGTAGAAATGGAGCTGCATGGTTCAGTTGGAGCCCTATAAAGATTAGCTGGAGACATTTAAGGCCTGAAATGAGATATTAGACCCATAGAACTTTGTTTCAAATTTAACAAACCGAGGCCAGGCCTCAGGTGGATGTGAAAGACAGAAGACCACATCTATCCTAGAGTGATTTTTACCTAAATTGGGGGGGAAAAGGGAAAGAGACGTGAGCTATGCTCTTAGTTGTTCATAATATTTCTCTTCTCTCTCAGGATGGATGATTCAGAGTCAGCAATCCACATAAAAAGTTTTGCACATGGAAAGTATTACTGTTATTCTGTGGGGAAATAAGTTTTTAAGTGCAGCAATCTGAAATTAATAACTTTCTCTGTGGAAACTCTCTTGACAACATCTTGAGATGAAGCCAGAGTGCAATTTTTATGGCCTTGGATTATCTTCTCTGTCTGCTTGGCTTGCAGCAGGCATGGATCCATGAGTCAGAAATTCAGAGTTTTCCCCTTCCCTGTACAATTTGCTTGCCAACTGGAGACCTTATACTGTGGTGACTCAATTTCTCAATTCCCCAATTTACCCATCCATTGAATCAACACAAATTATCTCAGTTTACTTATTAAAGGCTTTGGGGAACTCAGAGAAAGAAAAGACCAGGTCTTTTCTGTTAACACAAAACATTTTGGTTCATGATATTAGAAAAGGAGTAGGAAAGGGAGGTTGGAGGCTGGAGATCAACTTGTTTTTTCTTTTGAGAGAAAATATTCCTGTGAGAAAGCCCAGTATTTATATTATGATAAATATTTATGTCACACGTAGGGGATGTATAGCAATTGAGGGAGAAAGTAATTTAGGAAGGAAGTAGATGGGAAGAGTAGCAACTTCTTTTCCACAAAAGCCACAGCGCTGCAGACATGCATAAAGATGGCAGCTGTTGAGCCAATAGCCATATGTGGCAGCACAGACATCTTTTTTATTCCTTCTTACATGTAAGTTTAGAAATTCTGGGCAAAGAAGTCTGGATTTCTACTTTCCATTGATGAGATCTAAAAATTTTTCCAATTAGACTTTTTTTCCTTTATGTAAGACTGCAAAGGTAGGACATTATGTTTGGACTGATTCACTGTACCTTATTACATTTAAAGGTTGTTTTTCTGGATTAAAAACAACGACTGAGGGACAAGTAGGGAACCTACCACTTTGAGACTCTCAGATTAGCATGTTGCTGGATTTGCTCACTCTCCCAGAGTGCAAATATGTGAAGCTAGCACTTGGAAATAGGGACAGACATGCAGGAGTTTGGACACTGGTAGAGAACTCAAAGTAAGGAAGATAAATATCTAAAATTTTTATTGATTACAATTGGCTCCTATATAGAGAAACCTCAGGGTAGGTTCAAAACACAACCATGTTTTAAAATATGTAGTTAACTAAACCTGAAAATTAGAAGCTAAAACAATAATCATATTAATGCCAACCCTAGACTACCAACTTGGAAAGGAAATCAAGAAGAAATGAGAATTGCAACAAGCTTCCAAGATTAAGTTTTTTTCTGTGTTGGTCATGTGGGGAGAAACAATTCCAGATGGCTGGGTGTGACGGAAAGAAACAGCAGACCTTAAATGCCTGCTCTACAGCTATACTGTGCTAGATGCTATGGGAGATATCAAAATATTTAAAAGACAAATACTTTCATCTTCACAAAGTTTATAATTTAGTTGCATGATAATGGTTAAGAAAGCTGGCTTAATGGGCTAACATACCAGCTTTACCCCTTAATAGCTCTGTGTTCTTGGGTAAAATATTTACTCTCTGGAGGCATTGTGAAACATTGATAGTCATCTCCTATATAGCAGTTATGCCTGCTTCCTTTTAGTCCTTCCACAAGGCAAGCTCTTCCCTCAATGCCTTTGCACATCATCCTGCTACCTGGAAAGCTCTTAGCGAGGCTAAATCTTTGAAGTTTTGCCTTTCATGTCACCTCCTCAGAGAGCTTTGATTCAGGAAATATCGTGTCTATATCCACGGATGAGGCTGTTAAAATAGTAAAGGACCGCATAAAAATGAGGATGCTATTATTATCATCCACCCTAAATAGGCTTTGAGATCTAAGCAGTTCTTGAGGACTTAGGGTCAGCAAATTTTTTCTGTAACGGGCTAAGATAGCCAATAATTTGGGGTTTGCAGGCCATACTAAACAAATGGGAGCGGCTGTGTTCCAATAAAACAATTTATGAACACTGAAATTTGAATTTCATATACTTTCCAGGGTCACTAGACCGGACTTGGCCTCTGCCCTATCGTCGACTGACCCCTGATCTATGAGGATGGCAGATAAGAAGGGAGTGGATAAGAAGCGAGACTCTGCAGCCAGATATCAGGGATCAGATCTCCGCTGTGTACGACTGATAACCTCCCTGGGCGCCAACGACCTCTGCAATGGGGCTGTGGCCCCTGTGTCAGGGCACGTGCTGAGGATTAGATGAAAACACGGAGGGGAAGCTCAGGGCTTGGTACGAGGTGCTCACGACCAGCGTCGCCCTCTCCGTGGTGGCCCGTGGGCAACCCGCTTTCCGTGGTGTGGACGACGCTCCAGCCTCGGAAGCGCGGGCGGAGGGGCGGAGGGGCGGACCCCACCCCGGGCGGCGGCACCGCGGCGCGAGGCCGGGCCCTGCCGGGCGGCGCGAGTCGGGGGCGGGGCGGCGGTGCAGCGTCGTCGTCGTCGTCGTCCCCGCCTCCTCCCCAGGGGCCGAGTGGGAGCCTCCGCGGCGGCGCTCACAGCCCGAGGAGAGCGGCTCGCCTGGAAGCGGCGGCGGCCATCGAGACCCACCAAGGCGTGTCCCCCTCGGTCCCTCAGCGCTCCCAGGCCGCAGCGCCGCGTCCCTTCAGCTCGCTCGCTCGCCTCCTTCCCTGCGGCCGGCTGCGCCATGGCGTTGGCGTTGGCGGCGCTGGCGGCGGTGGAGCCGGCCTGCGGCAGCCGGTACCAGCAGGTGAGCAGCGCCGAGTCCCGCCCCGGCCCCCGGCCCCCGGCCCCAGGCCCTGCCCTGCGCTACCCTCCCCGCCGGCCGCTTCAGGCCTCTCCGGCCCAGCCTGCGGCCAACTCGACGCCGCGGCTTGGCAGGCCGCGCTGGGCCTGGGCGGGCCGGTCGCGCCCCGGGCTGGGATTCGAGCCGCCGCGGGCCGGGGCGGGACACGGGCGGTGGAAAGGCCTCCGCCGACCGCGTTCCTGCGTTTCCCGCGGCGGGCGGGTCCCCGAGTCAGAATTGCGAACGCTCCGTCGGCGTCGACCTGGGGCACTCGCTTTTCCTTTTTCTGCCTTTGGTTTGATGTCATTGGAAAGAAAAAAAAGAAAACGGCAAGCATGAAATGGAAAAGGAAACTGGGTGGAGAGAAAAGATGAAAATCGCTGCTGCCGCCGCCACCAACTCCCCGCAGCGAGATGCGATTACTCAGGGTTGCAGAGCCTAGTCTGTTTGTCGAAACCCATCCCCCTCGCCTCCGATTTCAGACGAAAGTCAAAAATGAGGCGAGAGACTTGAGACGGCAGCTTGCAGTAAATTTGGAAGAGGCGATATTTAACAGTGGTGACCCAAAATGTCGAGTTTCGTTGAAGGCTGCAGGGCGTGTGCCTGGGTGTGTTTTTCAGAGCTTGGGAATGACGTTTAAAGGGATTTAATAACATAGCTGGGGAGGGAATGTATAGGAGATGTTTGGATTATTATCTCGGGTATGATTTGTAAATTGAGGCCATAGGGAAAAGAACTGCTTGTTTCCCTCGACACTCTGTAGCCGGATTTCCCTCGGAAGTTCGGAGGGACATTGTGTAGGGTTTTTAGAGGTATTTAATGTAACACATTGTAATTGTGGGAATTGATCCAGGTGGTAACTGATCAACATTGGCATCAATCAACATTGGAACCGCAGATAACTGCTTGCGTTTTGCCATGTTTCAAATGGTTTCAGTATAATTTGCATACAAATGTCCATCGTGTTTCTATGAAATTAAATGTCCTGTCATAGATGATCTACGGTTTTATATTTTAAAAGTAAGGAAAACTAATACAATTAAAACATCTAGATTAGCCCTGGTGCGGCCAGTTACTGGTTTGTTTTGCTGTCATCAGCTGTGTTGTAATTTCCTCCCTCCTCCGGCCGGACTCCTGAAATGACTGTAGTAAGAATTTAGCTTTTCAGTTTCATAAACACACCCAAATTGTGGCAATGCAGTCTGGTCCTTAGATCTCTCAGCCTGGGGTCTGGCACATGCTTTTCTGTATGACCTTGGGCAGGACTCTGGGTTTCTCCCAGCTTTAATGAAATACGAATGACAGCTGTCACTGAACTGTCACCAAGGTGTTTGCAAATCACATATACCCCGTAGTGTGATCTAATTCATTCTTTTCATCCTGCCTTGGATAAGGCAAACAAGCAAAAAGCTGTGGCTTTTCTTTGTACTGCCATCTTCTTGAGCTATTAGGTAATGCTGACATACTGCTAGAATACATAAAATTTGGTGGAGTATCAAAATTATGTATTCCTCGGTGTAGTATTTAATAGCTTTAAATATGCAAGATTGAGGTATGCAGGGACAGGCCATCTTTTTTTTTTTTTAATCATCATCATTCTGAAGAAATAATCTTCAAAAAAAGAATGAAAAAAAGAAATAATCTCCCTCGAAAAATTGCAAAATTTGAAGTCCAAAAAAACCCCCTAAAAAACTCCTCAACAAAAACCTATCACCCATAGATAACCAAAGTTAATATTTTAATGTCTATCCTTGTGGACTTATAGCTATGTAAATATACACAAGTATAGATCAGTATAATGTGTACAGATAAGGAAAGCTAATATTGATTGAGCATTTACTGTGGACCAATCAGGGTACTAAGTGCTTTACATCCATTATTTCACTTAATCCTCACAAAACCCCTATGAGGCATGGTATTGGTATTGCTGTGTAGATGACATAGTCAACTCTCCAAGAGGCTCAGTAACTTGCTCAAGGTCACAGCTTCTAAGTAGTGATTACAAGGATAAATACACACTCACCTACTTAAAACACAGGCTCACAGTCCAAATATAGGCATATGCTTTAGCAGATATATACTTGTGCATGTGTGTTCTTTTATGCATACATCCATACATATATAGGCACATCTTTGTACACACGTACAGTTCCATGGGCCCATGGTTATACTTGCACACACTTTGTGCATATGAGCACATGCATATGTTTACAAACTCACATGTGCCTGTGTATATCATGTTCTCAGACACGTGCATTCACAAATTTGCATAAGGTATATTCGTGCACATGTATGTACAGAGGTGCACAATACAACTATATAATAAGATGGGTTCATATTTTAATGTCTGCATGGCATGCAATTGTATGGCTGAACCATAATTTAATCAGTTGCCCATTGTTGGTCACTAGGGATATTTATAATTTTTTCATTCACTGAAGTTTCTCTTACATACATCGTCAGTTATTTCCTTAGTATAAACCTCTAGATGTGGAAATGCTCGGTCAGAGAATATACATATTTAAAAGGCTTTTGAATTACAGAATGTTGGTGAATTGTCCAGGCAACTTGATACGAGTGTGATACTCTGTGGCTGTCGCAAAAGGCCATTCTGACTTCTGTTTGATCTGGTTAATCAAACTGGGCTGATCCTCTAGCAAAGTAAATGTAACGGAGAACTGTATGATTCCTTCATAGATGCAAACACATTTTTGCCTTTATGATCTTTTTATTGGTAGTGCAATATGTGCACAACTTGAATTTAGCATCATATCAGACTACACAGAAAGGCTCGTCTCATAGGTTACCTGTGGTTTTATTTTTTTCTCCTTTTTGCATTTTGAAATTGAGATTGTGTGTCCAAACATTTGGAAGCACTGTTTCAGAAAGGTCTAGGTAGGCCCATTGCTGAGAAACTTGTTAATGTGTTGCTCTCTCTGAGGACGTTTATTCCTGTTCGTCCCTTCCAAGCCTTCTTTGCCTTACTGGAATAGATCTTTGCTTATATCAGGAATTTTGCCAAATACTTCCTGAAATGTTCTGAGATATTTGGATTTGAATCCAATGTAAGTGGGCAACAGTGACATTGCCATATAGGCTTAAAAATAGACTGCAGAATGTTTAGTTTTAGACTCAACTCATTGCCTGCTAAAGAAGTTGCCTGCTTGTGAGCATCACTAATAAGTTTGTAATGTAGTCTGATGACACTGTAGAGCAGCTTTGGGACTGATACCTTTTTGGGTAAGCTCTCTCAGGATTGTGGAGGAAGGTTTTGACAGATCAGGGAAAGAATTTCATCTCTGGCAGATTAAACCATATTCATGTTTGAGGAAAGGGCAAATAGTGCCCATGTGGTTTTATTTTTTTAGTTTCAAAAGTCATTATAATTATATCATGGAATGCCCCCTAGAATGTTATGTCATGATTTTAAGGTTATTTTGCTGTATTTGTGGCCTCTATGGCTAATGATCAAAGAAAACTACATAAAAAATTTTGAAAAGATGGATAGAATTATTTTTTTTTAAGTTTAAAAGTTGTGGTAAAAAATATATAAAACTTACCATTTTAACCATTTTTAAGTGTACAGTTAGTTCAGTGGCATTAAGTACATTCACATTGTGGGGCAGCCATCACCACCATCCATTTCCAGAACTTTTTCATCTTTCCTAACTGAAGCTGCATACCCATTAAACAGTAACTCCCTGTGTCCCCCTCCCCCAGCCGCTGACAGCCACCATTCTGTTTTCGGTCCATGAATTGAACTACTCTAGGTACCTCATATAAGTGGAGTCATACAGTATTTGTCTTCTTGTGACTGGCTTATTTCACTTAGCATGATGTCCTCAAGGTTCATCCACGTTGTATCACGTGTCAGAATTTCCTTCTGTTTGAATACAACAGTATTCCATTGTATGTGTATGCCGTATTTTGTTTATCCATTCATCTGTAGATGAACACAAGGGGTGCTTCCACCTTTTAGCCATTGTGGATAATGCTGCTGTGAACATGGGTATACAAGTATCTTTTGAGTCCCAGCTTTCAATTCTTTTGGATATATACCCAGAAATGGAATTACTGGTTCATATGGTAATGCTATTTTTAATTTTTTGAGGAACGGCCATACTGTTTTCCATAGCAATGCACACCATTTTACATTCCCACCAGCAATGCATAAGGGTTCCAGTTTTTTCACATCCTCATCAACACTTGTTATTTTCTGGTTTTTTGAATAAAACCATCCTAATGGGTGTGAAGTGGTATCTCATTGCGGTTTAGGTTTGTATTTCCCTAAGGATTAGTGATATTGAGCGTCTTTTTATGTGCTTATTGGCCATTTGTATATTTTCTTTGGAGAAATGTGTATTCAAGTCCTTGGTTCATTTTTGAACTGGGTTGTTTGCTTTTTGTTGTTGAGTTGTAGGAGTAGAATAATTTCTTAATAATATTTATTTACATTTTCAACTTTTTACTATGAAAATTTTAAACATATACAAAAATATAGTGTTTAAAAACCTTATGTACCCATCACTAAGCTTCAATTATCAACAAATGGCTAATCTTTTTTCATTTATACTCCCCACCATTGTTTTGAAGCACATCTTAGAAATATCATTTCATCCATAAATATTTCTGTGTGTAGCTCTAAAAGATAATGGTATGATATTTTAAGCAGTTGTTATCACATGAGAAATATATCAGGAGAGCACCTTTGTAATCTGTTATGAATATGGCAACAGGATTTATGAGTGCCAGGAACTGCAGATCTGCAACTGTCCTTTGTATCTGATCCACTCTTGGTAGGCTGTGTATACTTCGTGTTGTTTTTGTACCAGTGATGGATTCCTGTTGATCATTCTTACTTGCTTGCCTAGTCCTACTGGTGACCACCTGTTAGGGGAGATTTGATTGGTTTAATCCTTCTGTCTTTGCCCTGGAAATAGGGCAGAACTCCCTGGTTTGGGTAGAGAACAAGGCCCAGTTGAGGTGCTCTAGGAAACCCTGGCATCTCATTTGCTGCCACCCACTGGTTTGTCTGCACATAACTTCAAATTACTTTATCCTAGACACCAATTATATTACATTACTTTACATTAGATTATATTATGAACTAAATCCTACCGTGAGAGTGATTTTATATATTTATTAATTATAAAAGGAAGGCTTGAAGAGATTCAAGTGACATCTTCTGATTTATTTGTTCTTAGGGCTTTAAAATAATTACTTTGGTTTCTTAGTAATTTATTCTTATGTTGTCTTTGAACAAATCCAGCTGTTTAGTGGAACCGTATTCTTGTAGTAGTGGATGATCTCATTTAGATAAAGTAGTTTTAATACTTTAATTAGAGATTAATGCTGAAAATCAGCTTGATGGTCTTATCTTTATTCTCACGTCATTTTTGCCAGTATGCTAGGCAGTTGGTAAATATCGCCTATCGAATTTATTGAGCTCTGCATCTTCCAGTTGTAATTGCTCCTGATGGCTGTTTCGGTAGAAGTGCAGTGTGTCTGTGCCACCATCAAGTGCAGTAATGAAGCCAGTGTTAGCAGACGTCACTTAGCAAGTTCAGCTGTTACAGTTAGGCTGACTCATTTTTTCTGAATAACACAGTTTACATTAAAAGTTCTAAATACTGGTCAAATTTAAGAACATTTCTAGTGGAATATTTTCTTACTGATTAAAATAGTTGCTTTCACATGTATATTTCTTATCCCTCTCCCCCAGCAATTTAGAATTATCTTTGACAATTTTTCCTTTAAATTCGTGTATTGCAGTGATATTGGTAGTTAATCAGAGGCTTGAATGTGATTTGGAGGTCTTTCTGGAGATTGGATCATTTATGAATAGAAATACAAGGGTTTAGGGTGAGTGGTTTCTGTTTAATAACAGTTTCGTTTTATTTATCATTCAGTGCGTAAATGAGGCATTTAGAATTAAACATTTCTTGCTCTACAGTAGTACACAGATACGTTCTTTATATACTTGGGCCATTTCGATGGCGCCTGTGTCCCTTTGACCGGGCTCCACATTGTCTTCCTACTTCTTGCCTCCAGGCTCATCATGTGTGTTTCCTGTGCCGTCTGAAATAAGCCATTTCTCCAGGGAACCCTGGTTCCTTTTATTGAAGGTTATTAGAAACCAAGATCTGTGCTCATTGCTGCTGGGGTGTCGTTGCTTCTAGCCCTTCTAAGCTGAAAGAGTAAAGAAATATAAATGTGTACACACATCTGAGAACATTTCTACGTGTAACCATCTGTATCTGTGTTAAACCAGCCAACTCTAATCTGTTCTTGCGTGGATCACCCGAGCCTCCTCCCTCACTCATCTGTAAACTTGCGCTCCAGCTGTGAGGAACCTGCTCCCACCACCCGCCATCCTCTTAATCCTTCAATTCTCAAATGCATTGTAGCATATACACATATGTCTGACGTACAGGTGTCAGAATGGTTAACCCACAACGCTGTGGGAACAGTTTTTTCAGCCAGAGAGAGGGCAGAGCTTAGTACAGTTTCTTTTGCCCTTAGTCTTACCGTCTCTACTCATTTCCAGAGTTGCTTAGGTACTTGGGTCAGCACTTTTCCCCGCCGCCCTCTGCAGTGGGGTTGTTTCATACGTGTGTAATACAGTTTGATTGTTTCGTTACATTCTGCATACCATCCTGGGAGCCATCAACCACCTAAATGTTTTTTTTAAATTTTGCATACATTAAGGTTAACTCTTTGTGTGGTGAAGTTCTATAGGTTTTGACAAATGCATAGCCTTTATTGTTTTTTGTTTTTTTTGCTTTTAAACATACTTTTTAAGAAAAATGGTAGGAGTGATTTCTCTTTTTTATTTTCCAATTTTCTATTAATGATCATGTTTTCCTTTGGTTTTAAATTCCTTTAAAAAAACTTTTCTTTGGAAATAATTTCAAATTTACAGAAAGTTGCAGGAATAGTATAAAATAACACTCATGTATCTATTGCCCAGATTCACCTAAAACCTTAAGGTTTGATTAACAATGAATACAATTCTATAAAAATTGAGAGTACTACAGGTAAAACCCAAGTCTCTTTAACTATCGTAATCCTATCTCTATAAATTCAGTGCTTAATTTTTATTTTGTCGTAGTTAAATTTATATGAAATTTTGTAGACTAGGGAATCAGGAATATAGTGTTCTTAGTATTTTGAAGCTTTCATTTTAGGAGATTTATGTTATAGCATCCAAACTTTTCATATAGTTTTGTGTTAATAAGCATTTTTTGAAGCTTGTGCTGTAGACTTCAGTATCTGGAAGGTTCACCTCGGGCGCTAGGTAGAGACTGATTTCAGGAGAATGTAAAAGGACTTTTTAAAAAAGATGTAATCAGTAATAGACCAGCTTCTGTCATGAAGTAAGTAGTTGTGTGACTGTGGGCGAGAACTTGAACCTTCTTCTAGCCTTATTTTCTTCTTTTGTAAAATGAAGTAGTTGGATTACATCATTTTGACTCCTTCCAACTTTATAATTGATTGTTTTTGTGTGTAGAAGCTTAGCTTTGATCAAAGAGACAGCATTCTATTGATGATTTAGCAAATTTCTTTTCTGATGAATAATTATTTTTAAAAGTGATGTCAGTAAATAAGATGGTGAGTTTATGCTAAAAAATAAAAAGAATATGCATGGTTTAAAAATATAGAAAATATCTCCTTAATAGTATATTTTAAGAGAATGAGTCACTAATGAGTACAGAATACTGTTTTGTAAAATTGCAGTACAAAACATTCTGTTATAAGTCTTTCTCTTCTGGTCAGCTTCAAAGATTGTATATCATGGCAAAAAATTGATTCCTTTTGAAATCAAGAAAATTAATCAATATTTAAAAATTTTTTCAAATAAGCTTTATTTTTTAGAGCAGTTTTAGGTTCACAATAAAATCAATAATCTCTTGAAAGCAAGAAAATATTAAGTTTTTTAGCTTTTTTTTTAAGAAGCTGGCTCTTTGATGTCTAGTATTTTTTTTTCCTGAGGAAGATTCGCCCAGAGCTAACATGTTGCCAATCTTCCTCTTTTTTGTATGTGAGCCACTGCTACAGCATGGCTGCTGGCAGACGACTGGTCTAAGTCCATGCCCGGGAACTGAACCCGGGCTGCCGGAGTGGAGCACGTGGAACTTAACCACTAGGCCACCCAGGCTGGCCCTGATTTCTAGTATTCTTATTCACTGCTTTTAGTAATTGCATTTTCAGGAGTTTAGAAAAATCTGTTTATCTTACTATAGACACAGCATAAGAAGTATGATATGAGGGTTATCTGCAGCCTTGAGGATCTTATACACAACTGATGGTTGATGTGAGATTGTTTTCAACACTTCTGTCCTTGTGTAGCTGAATTGTGTTTTCAGATATAGTATTTTTAAATGTGCTTAAAATCGTTTCTTCTCAGTCATGTATTTGAGGGTAGGCAGCATTAATTCTCATAAACACGGTCAAGTTTCATTTTAGGTGACTGAGTTAATTGAGGTGGTCATAGTTATGTAATCTTGTGAGCTTTACAGCCATCATTCACCGTTCAGCTCTGGACAAAAAAACAAATTATGTTGAGCATGAAAGGTAACTGTGGCTTATAATATTAGCATCTACTATTGTTGGGAAGGTTAAAATATCTTTTGTTTTCTATGTATTAGATAGGTTTAATGTAATCCAAATGCTTCTTTGAGACTTCACATTTCAGTGAAGATATTTAAGTGAGAATCTGTAATTGTGTTTAAAAGGATCTCAATTACCAGGGTATACTTTCTAACACTGATTTTATATTTCTCTTAGCAGGTTGTTTTAATTATTATTTAGCTGTCGCTCGTTAATGCTGTAGTTATTTCTGAGAAATTAACTTTTTTTTCCCTTTTAAAAATATAGACTGAGGGGCCAGGCCAGTGGCGCAGCGGTTTAGTTCGCACTTTGTCAGCCTGGGGTTTGTGGGTTTGGATCCTGGGTGCGGACCTTTGCACCGCTTATCAAGCCATGCTGTGGCAGGGTCCCATATAAAGTAGAGGAAGATGGGCACAGATGTTAGCCCAGGGCCAGTCTTCCTCAGCAAAAAAGAGAAGGATTGGCAATGGATGTTAGCTCAGGACTAGTCTTCCTCAAAAAAAAAAAAAAAAATATATATATATATATATATAGACTGACTTTCAAATACTACAGTGACATTACAAAAGAATATTTAATGATGAAGGGAATTTCCACCATGTAGTGAGTGAAAAAGGTTATATTCACCCAAAAGGCTGGAAGGATATCTGAAGGATGGGATTATAGCAATTTTTATTTTCTTCTCTATGTTTTTGCCACATTTTCTCCTTATGAATTTATGAATTTTGTAATTAAGAAGAAAAAAGTATTTTGAAAGAATCCCTCTGTGCTGTTTTCATTATTATAATAATGTTACTTTTATACTTGTCTTAGAATATATATAGAGTACACAGTTTTTTTTTTTCTTCAAAATTTGTATCTTGGTTTTAAATATGTCAAGCTACCATTCACCAAAGGCTTTTCATCTTATGAGCCATTTGTAATTTAATTAATAAGAGGCATTTATGAAGTGCCAGCACGCGTGTTCAAATATTTTGAAATGCAAAAGGATGTGCCACAGGCCTTCCTATTAAGAGTTTTACTAAGTGCCTGTGGACTGCTACTTGTTTTCTTTTTCCGCTTTCTTCCCTTTTTTAATTCCTTCCCTTACTTTTAGTACCCAGCACAATTTTATGCATATAGTAACTATTCACTAAATACCTGTTGAATGACTTCAATCCATGAGAATGTGTTATGATATTGATACAATATTAATTATATTAATTCAGAGAATGAAGTAGTAGATAATTCAGAGAATGAGATAGTTGATAAAAGGCATCATTTTGAGATGGGAGAGGTCACCTGGTTCCAGTGACTTCTAGGAAGCCTCTGAGAAGATGAAACTTGAGCCTGGCCTTGAAGGATGGGTAACATGTAGTTGGGGGAGACAAGACTTGGGGGCAGGGGTGGACTCTAGTGATTTGTTGTTTCCTTGGGGAACTTGTTTCAGTTCCTAGAGTGCATTGCCCTCTCTGGCCTAGAGGCTTCCCCTCACTATGTTTCTTCTGTGTGGAATGCTCCTTCCCTCCCAGCCCCCATCTTAGTTTAGGTAGTCTATCCTGAGGGAGTTGAGTACCTCCCCCCTTCCCCAATTAGATTAGTTTCTTTTTTAAAATTTTTATTCATGTCTTAATAGTTTATAACATTGTGGGGTTTTAGTTGTATGTCATTATTTGTCAGTCACCATATGAATGCATCTCTTCACCCCTTGTGCCCCCCCACCCCCACCCCCTACCTGCTACCTCCTGGTAACCACCAGCCAGTTCTCTCTGTCCATGTGTTAGTTTATATTCCACATATGAGTGAAATCATGTGGTGTTTGTCCTTCTCTCTCTCGCTTATTTCACTTAACATAATACCCTCTAGGTCCATCCATGTTGTTGCAAATGGGACAATTCTGTCCTTTTTTATGGCTGAGTAGTATTCCATTCCATATATATATATACCACATCTTCTTTATCCAATCATCAGTCGAGGGACACTTGGGTTGCTTCCAATTCTTGGCTATAGTGAATAACGCTGCAATGAACATAGGGGTGCATAAGCCTCTTTGTGTGGTTGATTTCATGTCCGTTGGGTAGATGCCCAAGAGTGGGATTGCTGGATCATAAGGTATTCCTATTTTTAATTTTTTGAGTAATCTCCATACTGTTTTCCATAGAGGCTGCACCAGTTTGCATTCCCCCTGCAGTGATTAGGGTTTCCGTTTCTCCACAACCTCTCCAACATTTGTTGTTTTTTGTCTTGGTGATTATAGCCATTCTAATGGGCGTCAGGTGACATCTTAGCGTAGTTTTGATTTGCATTTCCCTGATGATTAGTGATGTTGAACATCTTTTCACGTGTCTATTGGCCATGTGTATCTCTTCCTTGGAAAAATGTCTGTTCATATCCTCTGCCCATTTTTTGATCGGGTCGTTTGTTTTTTTGTTGCTCAGTTGTGTGAGTTCTTTACATATTACGGAGATTAATCCCTTGTCAGATATACGATTTGCGAATATTTTCTCCCAGCTGGTGGGTTGTCTGTTCATTTTGATCCTGGTTTCATTTGCCTTGTAGAAGCTCTGTAGTCTGATGAAGTCCCACTTGTTTATTTTTTCTTTTGTTTCCCTTGTCCAAGTAAACATGGACTCCAAAAGGATCCCTTTCTGACCGATGTCAATTATTTGTACTGCCTATATTTTCTTCCAGGAGTTTTATTGTTTCAGGTCTCACTTTTGGGTCCTTAATCCATTTTGAGTTGATTTTTGTGTATGGCGATAGAAGATGATCTACTTTCATTCTTTTGCATGTGGCTGTCCAATTTTAGATTAGTTTCTGTTGAGCACAACGAGATTCTCCTTTTGTGACGCATTTTGTAATCACATTTTTATCTTTTTTTTAAACTTTTTAGTTAGTTTTTCTGTCAAAGTTATGCACACATGTAGGTTAGAGTCAAATAGACCTTACAGGCTTATTACCAAAGACAGCAGTCTCCTGTTTGTTTGCCTACTCCTTAGCTCTTTTAGCTGGGTGGGTTTTTTTTTTGTTTTTTTTGCTGTTTTGCTGTTATTCTTGTAGCTAAATAACATTTATAGTGTGCTACTTCTTGAATTTTCAGTTTTCAGCATTTTAAAAATTGGCATACCACTGTGGGATGTAAGGTTAGAGCTCTCCTTTACCACCCCCCCCCAGCTGCATGTACTCCCACTTCCTGTCTCTCCATTTTTCTCATGTAGTGATATCTGTAATGTGGTTAGATCAACATTCAGCATTTACAGTAATTGAAAATAATAAACACTGTTCACAGCTGAGATATGTAGTATACTGTGATTACTTTTCCTTGCCCCAACAGTACTTTATTTTCCCTAAAGTTAATAATTTTTTTTGTTTGCTTAATTTTCTATGTGTATATCATAAATTGCTAATAGCACAAATTCATCCTCAGACTCTTAGCCTATAATCTTAATAGTTTTTTTGGATGTTCAAGCACATCAGGTATTTTACTGATTTCATTGCAGGGGTGGGGCTGGGGGGGATCTTTCCTGGCCTTTTGACCGGTTCTAGAAGGTTGCTTTTGAGGTCTGCTGTTCAGTTGTCTTCCTGGGGATTTCCTTTCCCAGTCCTTTTAATTGAAGCCCCTTTCTGTGATTCACATCTTTCTTGGTTTACTGCCTCGTTTTCATAGGACACATGCTCCAGTATATTTTTGAGGAAGAACGCATGGGAGGCTAACCTTTTTTTTTTTTTTGAGACTTTACACATCTAAGAATCTTTTTTTTTTTTTTTTTTAATTTAATCTTCACACTTAGACTTCTGGGTTGGAAACATTTTCCTTGAACATTTTGAAGGCATTTGCTCCATTGCCTTCTGGGTTCCACTGTTGCTATTAGGAAACCTGAAGCCAGTTGTGATGTCTGACTCCTTAGATGTGGCCTACTTTCTCTGTCTCTCTCTCTCTCTGGAAGCTTTTAGGAGCTTCTTTTTGTCCCCGGTGTTCTTAAATTTCACTGTGTTGTACTTTGGTGTAGATCTGTTTTCATCCATTGTGCTAGGCACTTGTTGGGCCCTTTTGGTCTAAAAGCTCATGTCCTTCAGTTCTGGGAAATTTAAAACAGTATTTGTTTGATTTTTCTCAGCTTTGATTTTTTTTTTCTTCTCTCTTTGGATCTTGGACCTCTTGTACTGATTCTTTAAAATTTTTTTTTTGTGAGGAAGACTAGCCCTGAGCTAATATCCGTTGCCAATCCTCCTCTTTTTTGCTGAGGAAGACTGGCCCTGGGCTGACATCCATGCCCATCTTCCTCTACCTTACATGGGATGCCGCCACAGCATAGCTTGACAAGCGGTGTGTCTGTCTGCGCCCGGGATTGTACCTGCGAACCCTGGGCCACTGAAGTGGAGCGCGTGAACTTAACCACTACACCACTGGGCCAGCCCCTCTTTAAAATTTTTTTAACCTCATATTTTTCATCTGTGTCTTTTTCTTTACTTTCTATGAGACTGTCTCAATTTTATATTCTAACTCTCATGAAATTTTAATTTGTTATTTTTAATTTTCAATAACTCTTTAATTGCCTCCCCCCTTTTTATAGCATGCTGTCCTTGTTTTATGGTTCTGTTTTTTTTTCTTTGCTAAGGAAGATTCGTCCTGAGCTAACGTCTGTTGTCAATCTTCCTCTTTTTGTATGTAAGCCGCCGCCACAGCATGGCCACTGACAGGGAAGTGGTGTAGGTCCTCACCTGGGAACTGAACCTGGGCCGCTGAAACGGAGAGCGCCGAACTTAACCACTAGGGCCCCCAGGGCTGGCCTCTGGTTCTATTTTTTTCCTCTCTTGTTTCTCTGAGATTATTGAAGATTTTTTTCTTTCTTTTTTAGGTTTTCATCTTCCTGCTTAGTTTCCTCTGCGTTGCGTTTATTCTCTTTGCTTTGGTCTTTCAAGACCTTGTATGTTAGAAGTTTTCGTTAGGTGTGTGGTGATCTCTGCCTGCTTGGTTGAGAGTGCATGATCAGGAAAGCAGTTTGGAAGCTCATTGTGCTTGATGGAGCTTCGGACTGTCCCTTCACCATAGTGTGACCTGACTAGGCTGTTCCTTTGAGTGACAGTGTCTTTAGGTCTTTTCTCTTGGGCTGGTCAGTTTCCCCAGGCCTGGCTGCTAGTATTCTGGGAACTGACTGGGGGAAGAAGACTGGGAGATCTCGACATTTAGTACCTAAATCTCTCACTTAATCACTCTTTTCTGATATGCTACCTTTTCTCCTAAGCTCTGGTGTCTCCAGCCCAGATCTCTGCTTTGCTCTCCTCAGAATAAACCTCTAGTTTTCTAATGGAGATCCTGGGAGCTTCGTGTGTTTAACTGCACCTCCAACCTTTCTGCTTTTAAATCTCATTTCACCCCTACTTCCACCAGTACCTGGTGCCACCAGTTCTTGAGCCTTTTTGGGGTATAGTGCAAAACAGGTTGCTTTTCTGGTTTCTGATTTACAATTCAGTTTTCTGAAGTTTGCTGTGTTAGTTATCAGTTGTCATCCTGCTTCGAGCCTTCAGGATTTTATTGCTGCATCCTCTCCTGTTACTTGTCTTTGCAGTTTTTGTCTTAAAATTGATAAAACTTGACTGACATTTTTGGAAGGGATAAGAGGCAAATGTGTGTGTTTAATCTTTAACTGAAACATTATAATTGTAATTACTTCTTTTGATTGTCTTTTCTTTGCTAAACAGCAGACTTAGTGAGGTCAAAAACACCAATCACACACACACACAAAACCCCAAATCTGTCATGTCACTTCCCTATTGAAATCCCCTTAAAAGAAAGAAAAAGAAAATACCAATCACATTCACTGTTGTGTCCTCAGAACCCACACCAGTCATGGTCTGAACATGTTCATTGAGCAGTGTTAAATTAATCTAGCAGTTAAACGCTTGCATAACGGAACATTCTGTGATGGTGGGGTGGAAGGAAAGATATGAAATGCTTAATGCATCTCTGTCGGCTCTCCTTGTTCTTGCAGGAGAATGGGACCTCATGACCAGGCCTAAGTTAGGCAGACTCTCTTGAATAGAATATCTTTTCCCATCCATAATCTCTGCCCTAGTGTGCTCTACTCCAGGCATCATCATCATCATCATCATCTAATAATAATAATAATAAGCAAGCATAACTTTTGGAACTTCTCAGCCTGATAGAGAACTCTGGTAGCTCATGGGGCTAGCAGAGCAAGCAGGCTGCAGTCAGCACACGTCCCTGGGTTCTAGACATGTCTCTGTCACTTTCAAGGTCTGTACATTTGATTTTACTGTCTTTTTAATGTAGAATATTGTATTTTTTGGATATGCAAATTGGTTGTTTTTAGAAGAAAAGAACATTCTAGGAATTACAGTGTGATCAAAATACCAATTTTCCCTTCATATGTACCACAAACATTTATTGGATGCTGATTTGTACCCACTATACTATGGTAAGTGTTACAGGTTGAATCCTAAATGTTAAGCATTTCTTATTTCTAAAGAGATAAAGGTTGAGATGTCTGTTTCTCCTTTGTGTTTCTTATACTTTTGTTACCATCTCTTTTTAAAATTGGTAACTATAGAACCATAATGTTCTTTTCATTTTTATTACTGGTATGTCTTTTGGTGAACATGTGTTTCTGTTGGATATATAACTAGAGTGACATTGCCGGGTCGTAGAGTATGTATAAATTCATCTTTAGTAGATAGTGCCAAACCGTTTTCTAAAGTGCTTGTGCAAATTTACACTTCAAGTTTGAGAGTTCTGATTGTTATATACCCTCAACAATGTTAGATATTTTCTGCTTTTTTATTTTAACCATCATCTGTAGTTTTAATTTGCATTTCTGTGATGACTAATGAAATAGAGCACCTTTTTATAAGTTTTTTGGCCATTTGGATATCTTATTTTGTGAAGTGTCTCTTCAAGTCTTTTGCCCATTTTTCGGTTGGGTGGTTTCCTTTTTCTTAGTAAGTTTTAGAAGTTCTTTATATATTCTGGATATGAGTCCATTATCTGAAAGATATATCTTCTCTCACTCTGGGTTGCTTTTTCATTCTCTTAATGGTGTCTTTTGAATGAATACAAGTTCTTAATTTGAGAAGCAAACATGAGTGAACATCTTCATGTCCTTGGACACAAAAACATGTAACCATAAAGAAAGAAATTGATAGTCCACTTTTGAAGAACAGTAAAATGGACATGTACTGCTTCTGCAGGAAATTGCTGATAAAAATATGCCAACCCCCATTATGACCCAAACACTGAGCTGATCACAGAGTAGAGAATATTGACATATAAAAAAAAGTAGAGCCCAGAAGAACCAGTTACTGTACCTAAGAAACTACTGCCTTTGGTATTTTAGTTTAGTGGTATACAGGAATTGGGCTTCTGTCAATAGATTTAGTGAAAAAGTTATTTTGTCCTTATTGATAAATGTTGATCTTAATAATTGTACATAAAGCATCATGTAACAAATCTCATCAAATTAACTTTTAACGTCCCAAATTATCAGCCTAAGTAGTAGTATTATGGTTTAAAATAACAACCACTCTTTCTAGTAAATAATTGAAAAAATGGAAATATTCCTTCAGGAACATTAAGGGAAAAACAGTTAAAAGTTGGTGTGATCCTGGCATGTAGTAGTACCTGGTAAAGTTTCACTGAATGAAATGTTCAAATTTCTGACTGTCCATGAGGGAGGCTATTGTGGGTTATGGCAGAAGAAAAGACAATGGAGAGAATGGAAAGCTTGCATCACAACATATTTATATTTGATTCTACTCCTGTAGGTTATATATGTACATTAACAGCATTTACATTTTAAGTGTTCTTTGTGCAGTTCAGCTGTTTTTCAGAAATGTTGTACAAATCAAACTAATTTAAGTATATTGCTAGATAGGCATGTAGTTTAACAATAACTTTGCATTAGACTGATTTAAAAGTGTTGACTTCATGGGGCCGCCCGGTGGCGCAGCAGTTTAGTCTGCGCTTGACAGCCCAGGGTTCGCAGGTTCGGATCCCGGGCGCCCGCAGACGCACTGCTTGTCAGCCATGCCGTGGCGGCGTCCCATATAAAGTAGAGGAAGATGGGCACGGATGTTAGCCCAGGGCCAGTCTTCCTCAGCAAAAAGAGGAGGATTGGCGACGGATGTTAGCTCAGGGCTGGTCTTCCTCACACACACAAAAATAAATAAATAAAAAATAAAAGTGTTGACTTCTTTCGTAATTTTAATATTACATTATATTGTTTTACAAGTTAGGATTTTAGGAGACATGTATGTATGTATGTATGCTATATGTATCCTAAATATATATATATCTTTATGTGTATATATACACACACACACACACACACACATAAATACACATTATTCTTTTCATCTGTTATTGCATTGACTTTTTAAAGCATTATTCTGATTACTTTGCTTTTCCTTTGCTTTCGTGAATTTTGATTTTTAATTGTATTTTCTTTTGGTATTAAAAGGATTTACATTTATCTTTTCCTTCTGACGTGAGAGATATTGTTGGGGATAGTCTAAATCTGGTGGTTTATTTTTAAAGTTATCTTTAGATAAACTCTTGAAGTAGAAAAAATAAATTAATGATATTCATCCTTACCTCTTAAAATAGGTTGTTAGCCAAACTGTCTTTTGGTTTCCAGATTCTAATAGGTTTATTTTCAGGAAAGGAGAATATTAAGGGTTTTTTTTCACTATGATTAGTTTGCAATTCAGTGTGTTAGTTTTCTTTGTTATTTTCATCCATGGAACAAATATGTGTTCCATGTTAAGTTCTGGGGATGTTGATGGGATCAGGACCCATTCCCTCCCATTAAGGGGCATAGATGTTGATTTAGCAAGAGAATAATGATTTGGAGTAGTTAATTTTGTTTTAAATAAAATTTACTTTAAAATTATATAGGTTTGAGTTTTCAAAATTAGAAAATACTTTTACTTTTTTTTGAGGTGTAATTCACCTAGCATAAAATTCACCCTTTTCAAGTGTATGATTCAATGATTTTTACTATATTCACAAAGTTTTTGCAACCATTAGCACTATCTAATTTCAGAAAATTTTTGTCAACCCAGAAAGAAACCTGGGCCCATTAGCAGTCAGTCACTCCCCCTTGTTCCCTTCCTCAGCCCCTGGCAACCACTACTGTCTTTATTGGATTTGCCTTTTCCGGACATTTTATATAAATGGAATCCTGCAATATGTGGTCTTTTGTGACTGGCTTCTTTTGCTTAGCGTAATGTTTTCAAGGTTCGTGCATGTTATGGCATGTATCAGTACTTAATCCTTTTTTTGGATAGGATGGATATACCGTATTTTATTTATCCATTCATCAGTTGACACACATTTTGGCTGTTAAAATAATGCTGCTATGAACCATTCATGTACAAGTTTTTCTGTGAAAATGTGTTTTCAGTTCTCTTGGGTATATACCTAGGAGTGGAATTGCTGGATATTTTTATAACTACGTTTAACTTGTTTTTGAGGAACTCCCAAGCTGTTTTCCACAGTGGCTGCACCACTTTACATTCCCACCGGCAGTGTATGAGGGTTCAAATTTCTCCACATACTGAACAACACTTATTTTCCTTTTTTATTTTTTTGTGGCCACATTAGTGGATGTGAAGTGGTATCGCATGGTTTTGATTTGAATTTCTCTGATGACTAATGATGTTGAGCATCTTCTGTGCACTGGTCATTTGTATATCTTCTTTGGAGAAATGTCTGTTAAAATTTTTTACCCATTTTTAAATCAGATTATCTTTTTATTGTTGTTTCACTTTGTCAGAATTATTTACCTCATTTTAAAAGTCATCCCCTAATTAATAGCAATTAAATAAATGTTCTTGAATGTAAAGAATTTGGTGATGTTAGAATAACACAGTGTACAGTCAATCTACAATATACAATTAAAAATCTACAGTCTGTGTACAATAGAAAATTTACAGTCCTCACTAACTTTGGCTGTTTCTGAACCACACAGTAAAATAGCATACTCAGTTTTTTACCTAAAGAAATGTGCTTGTTTACTTTCTGGTAATTATGCTGTCTCATTTGGTAGGTTTTAAAGAGTATGCAGAAGTAGTGGGTTGGTAATGAGAGGTTTAAAACTTGCATTTTAAGGTAAAAGTTGGAGAAATTAACTCTAAAATTAGAAGTAGTAAATAACATTTAAAGCTAGAGTTTAGGCATTGATCCAGGATTTTCTAAGACTTATTGTTAATAACTTAAAAAAGAGATTTAAAACTTACAAGAATTTTCTTGCTGTTTAAAGAGGAGTCAGCTAAGAAAAAAATGAGTGGTGCAAATACCTGTAACTTTATGGATGTATTGGATAGTTCAGCATTATTTTCCACCTGCTTGTTGTGTTTGTTTGAATTATGAGGTGTATTTTGAAACCTCTCCTCACGTATAAGGATTTATGAGGATTTTTTGTTTGATTTTCTCTTTGTTGTCTAGTGTGGTTTTTTTTGTTGTTCTCCCATTCTTGGAATCCAAGAATGACCTTTAAGTGCCTTTAGGTACTGCCATTGGTACAGTTGTAAATGTTGTCCCTTACTTAGGCCTAATCCTAGCCCTGGCTCTGCTATTGCTTAAAAACAGCTCATTTCTAAATTGAAGATCATCTTTAGAACTATTTAGGGGAGGGTAGTGACAAAAGTTTCTTGCTGAGGTGGGAACTCAAATAAGAATTTAAATCTGTAGAGTGTAAGTGTCTTTAAACTTGTTAAATTCAGATTTACTTCTGTTAGAACTAGAACCATGTATGATTTCTTTGTGGGAGATTCTTTAAACTATTGTTTAGCTAAAATGTCATGTGTTATTTCTAATAGCAACAGTGCAGATCGGATACAGAGGATGTGGTAAGAAGGAAAAACATCCTTTATTTTAGATGTGCTGTATTTCACAGGTCAATCTAGAGGATGAAACATTATTAGCACCTATTTGTAGGTAAATATTAACAAAATAAATTCAGGATGATCAAAGCCAAGAAATATCACAGCAGATTGTGATATATCTACAGAACACGGAAGAGTTTGAGGGAGCTATGACAGTGTGCTCAGAGTATAGAGAGGGGCACGGATGATCAGGAAAGTGGGAGAGAGGGTGCAGCCTGTGGTGTGGTAAAGAGAAAGGCTGTCTGAACTTTCAGATGATTGAATTATTCCCTCTCAGCGATGGAGACATAGGTAATTATAGGTAGTTTTGTACTAAACTCAGTACTTTATATGGCATGCATAGGTAATTGTATAATTCTATTTAGAAAAAATGCCATTTAAATCTTATTTGGTTATCTACCTAACGAACCTGAAATCAACAATCCAAAGAGGCTTATGCACCCCTATGTTCGTTGCAGCATTATTCACTATCACCAAGAAGTGGAAGCATCCCAAGTGTCCCTCGAGTGATGATTGGATAAAGAAGATGTGGTATATATATATATATATATATACACACTGGAATACTACTCAGCCATAAAAAAAGACAAAATTGTTCCATTCGCAACAACATGGATGGACCTGGAGGGTATTATGTTAAATGAAATAAGCCAGAGAGAGAAAGACAAACTCCGTTGACTTCACTCATATGTGGAAGATAAACTAACACATGGACAGAGAGAACTGTTTGGTGGTTACCAGGGGCAAGGGGTGTGGGGGGTGGGCACAAGGGGTGAAGGGATGCATTCATATGGTGACTGACAAACAATAATGTACAACTAAAACTTCACAATGTTATAAACTATGAAGACATCAATAAAAAAATAAAAGTCTTATTTGTAGATAAGTAAAGTTGATCAGAATTGTTAAAAAAAATCATATGCTTAAAAACAGAAGAGAATCCAGTCTCCAACAGGTATTTATTATCTGTCACAGTTACACAATCAAAGGATCCCTTGGGGCACCTTCCCAATAGCACCGTGCAGGGTGAGAGCAGGTCCCACCACTTTTCAAACCTGCCTCTCACAGTGTCCCCTACAACCAGGGTTCTGTGACAGGTTGTACTCAGGCTCCCAGTGACCCAGCTGATAGAAGACGCTGGGCATCTTTCCAACACCAGCCCCAGAGTGACAATGTTCATTTTCTGAGAGAGCCCCGGGAGAGAGCCCGGAGATCCCTGAGCCCCAGGGATGTGGCAGGGGAGGCTGCTCAGGAAAGGCTTCCAGGGACAGAAGAGGGGAATCTTACAAATACATTTGGGAACTGAGTAACCAATTTCATAGTCTTATGGGTAAGCCCCACTGTAGTTCTAGTGCACATGTCCCCCCCTTGTTAGTGAATGCCTAACTTGTTTGGCTGACAGAGCCAAATTAATGGCCATAGATGCCCCCCAGAGTGGAAAAAGATGTAGACTTAGGGATTCTGTCGTTGAGCGAGCTATTATTCACACCGGAACACCAAATCAGTAGATTATTTAAATAGAGTTCCTGGGGTCATGGTTCAGTTGGAATAGTTTTAACTTGGTGTTAAATAACCATTTAAGATGGTGGTCACTAAATACTTTTTGAAGGTGATTGCCTCTTTTCCTCCCATATAGTAGTATTTTATTTTAAGCATCTTTCTTGATAGAACCTAAACTTACCACTAGCATTATAGAAAACAAGCCAGAGTTGAGAGGCCCGTACACTGAGGTCCTGGGATCATCTCAGTATGTGGAGCATCCATAGTCACAGTGGGTGTTTTTTGTTGTTATGTTTTTGTTTTCAGTTGGAAATAATAGTACATGATTCTAAAGTGGTGAATTTTAATGGAGCAAAAAACTTCACCTGGAAATGTTTCTTTTTCTTTACTGAAGAGACATGTGGGTTTCTGAGATGGTTGGAATTTCTTTGCTCTGTTATCTGTTACCCTGGTGCGGGGTGATCAAATTTCACATTTCCAGGTTGCTAGGAGACAGGCAACCTATCTTGCAGATACAGGCATGTAAGACCTCTTTATTCTTGGACGTCTGTATTTCTTAGAATTGTCATGCTTCCTTTCTAAAACCTAAATTATGTAGAGGTAACATGATTATTTGACTAAGCTCAGGAAGTATAAAATGGGTCAAAAAATATCAAGCTTAAATAAAGGTTTAAATAAAGGTTTAAATAAAGAACATTACCGGCTACAGTATATTAAGGCAACATTCTTGAAAACTCCTTATTTGCCTGTGTTTTTGCTGCTTTTTTGCTGCTTTTCAAGACATTTCCAGAGCACAAGAGTGCTTAGGTTGGAGTAGGCTCAGAATACCCTGTCTAGAGCTTCAGATAATATTAAAAGTATTTCAAGTGAACCATGACCCCAGGAACTCTATTTAAATAATTTACTGATTTGGTGTTCCGGTAACATTTGACTTTATTATAGCTATTTTGACCATATGCCTTCCTTTAAAAGGAAAATTCATCTTAGTTACAATACAATTATTTTGGGAGTGCCCTAAGTTTAACATTAGATTACTAGGCTTCAAAAAAATGTACCCAGATGGTAGTGTTGATGAAAATTTGGCACTAGAATGGATTTGAAATGGAATGCTTTGCAGTGTTAATCGGAAAAGTTTTGTTGGCTTCTGATTTTGAATAGCATAGGGATTGGAGACTGAGATGGTTGGTTAAAATTTAATGAATCAGGGAGCTCTACTTCATGTTACTACAGGTCAGGCTCTCTGTTTTTCTGTTTCAATATAAGATAGAGTTCTTTGTAGTGGTTGGTTTAGAGGGGTATGTATTTTGCAAGTGGCTCAGTTGGCTCGATATATTATGATGGTCGGTATATCATGATGGTATACAGCCAGGACCCAGACCCCCAAGTCAGTTACACCAATAAATTCTCTGTTATTACTCCACAGATTGACTCCTATTCTTAGCCAGTTCATCTTTTAAATGAGCTGTAGTCTGTTGTCACACTGGAAAAATTAAGTCAGATGTCTTTGTTCTATGAAGATGAGTTGGGTAGACTATTCACACTGGAAGTGGCAGGAAGACACACTTTCAGTGTGAGTTATTTAAAGTAACTGGAGCAGTAGATTTGACCAGCAGGAAAGCTGCTGAGATAGGGAAGAGGAAGATGTATTGATAGGTTATGTATAGAATTAGGTAGAATTTTATGTTTCTGTAGATATGTCTGTTATTTAAGAGTTAGGTTCTATGTGCAAACTGACTATGATGGCAACCCTTGCTTTGCTGTGATTTGTCTTTGTCTTAACAGATAATTATTAGATTATTTTTCCAACTTAAAAATTATATAAGTGATAAATGTTCATTACAAAAAATTAGAACATATGTATAAACAACCAAAAGGAAAAATTCCCCTATGATCACATCATTTTAGAGATAAACTGTAAACTGTAGATGTCTATCATTCTAGATCTTCTTTCCATCATGTATCTGTCTTTCAAAACCAAATTATGTGATGTGTACTGTTTGGTAAATTTTGCTTTTCTCGTAAGAATACAGCCTATCTATCCAAATCATCAGATTTTCTTCATTTTCATTTTTATGGCTGTGTAGTAGTCCTTTGTGAGATGAATTGTAATTTATTTAATAAATCCCCATGATTGGCATTTAGATTGTTTGTAATTTTTGCTGCATTGACATTTATATCTACCTTTTTTGCCTCTTTGATTATCTCCTTAGAATAAATTCCTGGGAATAGAATACTTTGTAAAGGATTTGTGCATTTTAAGGCTTTTGAAACATATTGCCAAGTAGCTTACCAGAAGGGCTATTCCAGTTTTCAGGTTCTTCTCTAGTTGGCTTTATACTTGCTAAAATGTGAAATGTTTATTTAGTTGCAGAATGAGGAAGAGCCTGGAGAGCCGGAACAGGCCGCGGGTGACGCTCCCCCACCTTACAGCAGCATCTCCGCAGAGAGCGCAGGTAGGTAACAGGGCGAGGTGATCACTGAGTTCTTGAACTGCACTTAGCCTGTAGACTTTTGTCTAGTTAAGTGTTTACTGGTTGCCTTTGCCTCAGCTTTCCTTGAGAAATCTTTCGTGTTATTTTCAGTTTGTAGCCTGAGGTGAAAAAACTCGTCACTGTTCTGAAAAACAGATAAAACCCCATTTCAGTGTGGCCTTTTTACGGAACTCAATTGTATTCCAACAGTCTGTTAATATAAAGGAAGTAGAAATTCAGGAACCAGGTGGAGGACTAGAGCTCCCTGATAACCAGTTCTGCTTTAATTGCTGCAAGTTGACCAGTTTTGAAGGAACCTCTTCCATGTTCTCTAAAACAGAACTGTGGCAGAGTGGCAAGTACGTGGCCCATGGTGCCACCACTGAACCCAACCCACACTCAGGGTAGATAAGTTGGAGGCAGCATTCATTCCAAATGCAGCCTTGGAATCCTTTTCAATACAGCGCTCCAGGCAGCTGTTGCCATTTGATGTGAGATAAATCCATGGATAGTCTCTGTGGTCCTGACGCTGCCGTTATAACATTAGGAGGAACACAGGTCCTCACCTGTGTTCTCACCTCTACTCTGGCTTCGAATTCTTGTTAAGGTTCTTATATTTGTAAGTGTCTGAAACTAACAGTGCTAACTTAAGGTTTTGGAAGAATTCTAGGGTGCCTCATGGAATCAAATTAAGACTTAGAACACCATGATTTGGAAAAGAATCACAATGCCATGCCCCTATTCACTCATTTCTGCCCAGACTGTAAGTTCTGGTCTTCCATTAAATACATCCGGTGGAAACTCCAATGGATTATCAAATAATCAGTTATTCCTGATTAATAATAAATTGGATTCCCGTTTTATTAATGTAAAATCCTTTAATTTAGCTACCCAGAATCATTAGAAGTTAATTTTTTCCTGAATATCTGAGCTTCTACTTTCTGTAATTGTAAAAACTTTTAACCATTTTAGATAGAGATCTTTCTCAAACAACTTCTCTCCCTTATTCACTTACACCTCATATTCTTTGTTTCAGTTTTTCTTTATGATTTAGGGATTACAATTAAAAACATTCTCTGGTAGATATTCTGTTCTGTAGTGCAGTGATGCCTTTATTCATTGAAATTTTTAGAATTTTTTGACTCAGGCATTAAATTCCCCCCTCGTTGTCAGATGGGATTGCTGTTGGTGTGAGGTCCCTTTACCTCTTTCTCTTTTGTTTTTGTTAATCTTGCTGTGGACCTCAAGAGCAAATAACACATTTCTTAAGATTGAGTCTAAAGGTAAACTGTTTCTAGAATAAGGCCTGAAGAACTCTCTCCTAAATAAAGACTTTGGGTTTTGTGGCATTTCGTCTGACTACCCAGAGGCTTAAAAAAAAAAAAAACCCTTAACTTCCTGGGTTTCTCCTGAGCTCTTTGAGTTCCACGTAAATGAGGTGTCAGGGAACTATGTTTTTAGAGATCATAAATTACTCATGAATGTTAATTTTTGATTATTTATGAATTGGAGTTTTCCATTTTTATTTTACTTTTTTTTAAGGAAACCTCTAAAATGGCCTTTCTCCCCTTTGTTAGATTAATATTGCTTATTTTTTCACGTAAATGTTGACTGTGTGTACCTATTAGTTCATTTATGAGAAAAATGGTTCAAAACAAAATGGCACATACGTGTTGGTGGAGGAAAAAAGCACAAATCGTTATTTTGTACATTTACTTTACCTATGGTTATTTTAAATTTTGGTGTACACATTTGAAAATATTGGATTTTTTTGTTTTGAACATACTAAATAAACTGAAAAAGATTGTCACATTAAACTTCTCATGGAAACTTAAATTATATGAGGTATCTATATTGATGGATCCCATTTAAAAAAATCTTTTGAGGGGCCAGCTCAGTGGCATAGCAGTTAAGTTTGCGCACTCTGCTTCGGTGGCCCAGGGTTCGCCGGTTCGCAGGTTTGGATCCCAGGCGTGGACCAATGCACCACTTGTCAAGCTATGCTGTGGCGGTGTCTCATACAAAGTAGAGGAAGATGGGCACGGATGTTAGCCCAGGGCCAGTCTTCCTCAGCAAAAAAGAGGAGGATTGGTAATAGATATTAGCTCAGGGCTAATCTTCCTCACCAAAAAAAATTCAAATTTCTTTTGAAATAGGGAAATAAAAATGTTCTTGATTTCCCTCAACTTAAAGTAGTAGCTATCAGTTTTATTCATGTATTCAGAACTACTGTGGCAGTGGACTAATTCAAATTGTGCACTTCAATTTGTAATATGTGTTCTTGGTATGGTGTGATTAAAACTTTTGATTACAAAAGGAAATTATATATGGAATTTTTATTATGTATATATGTGTATGTGTGTCTGTATGTTAAATAGTTATTTTGACATGGAAAAAACCCACCAATTCCTTAAATTGGATTAGGTGGCAGCGTTAGTTTCAGTGCACATTTTCCTATATTTTCTTCTAAAAGCTTTGATTTTTTTTTTTCCCATTTTAGATCTGCATTCCATCTGGAGTTAGTTGTTCTATATAGTGTGAGGTAGTGGTCAAGATTAATTTGTTTTTCTGTGAGGATATCCGTTTGGTCCAGCACCATTTATGGAAAAGACTGTTCTTCCCACTGCACTGCAGTGTTACCTTTGTCATAAATCAGGTGACCATGTATGTGTGGATATGTTCTGGACTCAATATCCTCTTGTTTGGTCTATTTATTCATCATTTTGCCTGTACCCTACTGTCTTCATTCTAGAGTTTCATAATCTTGACATCTGGTAGTGTAGGTCCTTTAGCCTTTTTGTTGTTAAAGATTCCTTTGGTTCTTCTTGGCCTTTTGAATTTTCATATTCATTTTAGAATCAGCTTGCCAATTTCCGTAAAATGGAATAAAACAAACAAAAACCCTGCTGGAATTTTAGTTGGGATTGCACTGAATCTATGGGTGATTTTGAAGAGAATTAACCTCTATAATATAGCTTCTTCCAGTCTATAAACATGATATATCCCTCCATTTATTCAGGTCTTCTTTAATTTCTGTCAATAATATTTTATAATTTTCATTATAAAGGTCTTGCACATCTTTTATTAGATTTATTCATAGACAGTATATTTTGGTCCTATTGTAAATGGTCTATATATAATTTCATTTTTTACTTGTTGCTGGTATATGGAAATACAATTGATGGCTTACGTTAACTATTTATCCAGAGACTTTGCTAAATTCATATATTAATTCTAATAGCTTTCTGTAGATATTCTTGGATTTTCTATATATACAATCATGTCATCCATGTTTAAGGGCAATTATTTCTTCTTTTCCAATCCTTATGTCTTTTTTTTTTTTGCCATATCGTACCAACTACTAGGACCTCTAAGATAATGTTTGATTAGAAGTGGTGATAGTGGGCATTTTGGTCTAATTCTCTAATCTTAGGGGAGAAAAGCTTTTAACAATTTAACCTTAATTATGATGTTTACTCTAGGTTTTTCTTAGGACTTGTGATCAGATTAAGGAAGTTTTCTTTCATAATTTGCTGAGTGTTTTTATTTTTAGTAGTTGTTGAATTTTATCAAATGCTTTTTCTGCCTATGTCAGAACAATAGAATTTTTCTCCTTTTTTCTGTTAATGAGGTGAATTGTATTGATTGATAATTTTGAGAATATATTACAGTAAAAAGTTTGGAAGTTAATTACAATTAACCAAAGGGGGGGGAAAAAAAGAAAAAATGTTAATCTTGATGAACTATAGGAATTTTTTCAAAATTCTTATTTTTCCAAAAATTGCTTAGAAATATAGTTCATTTGTAAATAGATCTTTTCTAATAATAACTATTGAATCTTTTATAATGGAGGTCAATGAGAGAGAAGATGCAACGTTAAAAAGAGGAAATGAAAGATTTAATACAGATAAATAATGGTTCTGTGACTGAATTAGTTACCTTAGGCACATCACAGAAAACTATATATAGTAAAAATAATGTGAAAGAATCAAAGTGCTAAAACAAACCTGTGAGAAGTGAATTTTAACTTTCTTATGTTTGTGAGAAGAAACCATGGTACAGATTAACAAACACACATATGAAGTATTTTTAGCTTAAATATTTTCCTTATGTCATTATTAATATGAATACAACACATAACAGTTGAAAAAAGTGTTCAAACCACTTGGAAGGGAGGGTAAAGTGAGTCCGGAATTTAAATAATTGAAAAGTGGATAAATTTGAAAATCACTCCCAGTCTCTTATATTCATCTATAAACCTCTTTTGATTCAATTATTCTATATATACAGTTAGAGGGATGGCTGGTTTTTGTTTGCCCGAGTTAGTGGAAATCCTCTTTTTCCTCAGTTCAGCTAATCATCGGATAATTGTGACTTCCTTTTTTTCTGCAGCATATTTTGACTACAAGGATGAGTCTGGGTTTCCGAAGCCCCCATCTTACAATGTGGCTACAACACTGCCCAGTTATGATGAAGCTGAGAGAACCAAGGCTGAAGCTACTATCCCTTTGGTTCCTGGAAGAGTAAGTCCAGTTCATCATTTTACTTAATGGTGGCTTTATGGGAATTAAGTTCTTTTCATTATCCACTTTTGATTTTTTACTTCTGATTGTATTGATTAGTAAAAGTACAGCTAATTTCAAAAAACAAGGACGTTTTCTTTTGAGATAATAAACTCTTACCTCTTCCTGAAAATAATAAGGTAGAAGTTACGAATGAGTGGAAAATCACTCGTCAAGCCAGCTCATTTTCCCCATGTCTCTACCACTGCCACCACTTTCTGAGGTCTCTTGGTGTGGTTAAAACGTGTTGGAGCTGATTTAGGAGATACACTGACTTTGCCTTGATGCTGCACACTTACTATTTTGGTGTTAGGTAGATAGCTGCTAGGGAGATCTATGGAGAGAATAAAATAAGTGCACCTTCATAGAATTAAATGCGTCAAACAGCCCTGACAATCACCTAGATGAACCCTGTGCCACCAGCCGTCCAGATCATGCCGTCTGTGTGGGCAGTGTATTCAGATCCCATCTGGCCTAATGCTGATTCATGGGAGTGGGGGTGGTGGTGATGAAAGCCAGACAGATTTTGGGGCACTCTCGGTTCTTGATGTCAGACCTGTAAGTGATGTGGATGTGGTTTCGTAAATACTCATCCAGGTTGAAGCTGATGCAGATGGGGCCTTTGGCAGGACGTTGGGAGAATGGAGAGCCGGATCCAGTCCCCAGGAATGTGCGTCGATCAGGGCTCCAGGCCCTGGTTCTGGCAGGAAACTAGGGTGAAAGATAAGAACAAGAACAGAAGTTCAGTCTGTGCAGTGCAGTGGCACAGGCACCAGAAGTTCAGGCCTTAGGGTAGTGGACTGTTTACAGACCACACCTGTTATGAGGGGTGGAGCTCCTAAAACCACTTCTCGGTGGAAATAATAGTTTATAAGCCCAGTCTAGGCTGATTCTACATGGTGATGTGCATTCAGTTCTTGTAGGTGCCAGGAAGAAGCTAAGAACTCTCATGGAGCTTATTGTCTAAGGACAAAATAGTCTTAATATAATTACCATGTTTTAGAAGCAAACAACATGCTTGGTACTGTGCTCGGTGCTTTTATATATTTTATATATTGTTTCCAGTCTTCACAGTAACCTCACAAGGTAGAGATTATATTATCCCCATTTTACAGATGCAAAAATTGAGGCCCAGAAAAATTTGCCCGAAGTCATATAGCTAAATAAGTAGCATAGGTGAGAGTCAAACTCAGATATTCTAGACTCCAGAGTCCTTGTATGTAGTCTGTGAACCTGCTGGAATATATGATAACTGTCCCATCGAAATAGACCAGGACATTAGCTCTGATTAATCACAGAACTCTTTAGAATACTTTTATTTGACAAGTGTACATATTTAGGAATCTCTTAAATGGTTCTGTTATTCAGCAAACATGTATAGAGCATTTTTTTATACAACGTGCTATATATTTTGCGGTGGATAGGTAGAAAGCTTTGTATAAGGCGATGTTCCTGCCAAACAAGAGCTTAAAATCCAGCTGGGGAAAAGACCCACAAATACCTGTATCTAAGCAGCAGCACAGAGCAGTGAGTATTAAGAACTGTGACTTTTTACTGTGTGATTGTGGAGAAGATGGGATTTGAAGTGGGCCCCAAATTTTGCTGGATAAGAACACTTCAGAGGGAAAAGCTCAGAAGGTAGGTGTGCATTCAGCCAGGAGCAGAGCAGGTTCTTTGCATGTAGTAATTGGTTTTGCTTAAGCCAAGAGTTTGTGACCAGAACTGTAGGTTGTAGAATCTTCTGAATGCTAGGCTGAGGCATTTAGACTTGTATGTAGGTCACACAGAATCCTTCAAAATTTTTGAGCCAGGTGTATGATAAGACAAGTATGATGTTTTGGAAACATTAACTTGGCAACAGTTTGTAGGAGGAATCCCAGTAGTTGAGATACCAACGACAGGAAGAACAGTTAGAAGGCATTTGCAGTATTATTTGAAATTACTTCCATGTATTTTTGTAGTATATCTTTTGAGTAGTGGTGCAAAAAACAGAATTAGTTTCTAATTTGTCAAAGCCTTTTTTATCTTGCTAGTATGAGGTCAGAATACCAGATATTTTGTTTTTTAAAAAATATAAAGCAAACATTCTTCTAAAAATCTCAAGTGATAGAGGAAATGTGTTGTTAGAAATGCAAGCTGCCAGTGACACCCCCCCTTTCTCTAGTTCCCACTCCCCAGGGGAGCCACTGTTCACAGCTCCTTATGGATTTCCCAGCCCCTTTTCTGTGTAGGGCAAGTTTTGATTGTCCCTAAAGTTTTGGTGGTTTGGTTTTATTTTTCATCTGAGGAACCCTCACTGGACTGTGCACAAGTCTACTAAGTGTATATTCATACACTTTTAAGTGTATATTCATTTATTTTTCAATATCTCAGCACATACCTACATCAGCTGAAAAGGTAGGCTGCATATGTTGGTGTCGATGTTGGTCAAGATCATATTCCTTATAGACTTGCAATATTATGTTTTCAAGTTAGGGTGGACGGGATCCTATTTGCCAATAAGATTGGAGGTGAGGTTGTTTCAGACGTATACCAATATAAACAAACAGTTATGGAGTTGAGCAGTGGGCAGCTCTGTACTCTTCATATATGATCATGCTATCCTTTTTTCCCTGTGTCAGTCTCATAAAGCACTTGAGCTAGTCAATTGTATCTCTTTAATAGGCCCTGGATTACTGATATTCTAGAATTTCAGCCAAATGTGTGAATAAATTTTCTCCTTTTTCTTTTCTTTAGGTATATACAAAAAAGGAAGAGTGAATAGTTTTTTGTGAACTTTATAACTTTGAAGTATATTGTTAAAGAACTGGGTTATAAAATGAAAAATTCCTTTCGTTTAGAAAACTATGGAGATAGAAGAAAGATTTGTTTTTTTCTCTAATTATATCTTTTACTTATAAGACAAAATGAAATTTTTAACACATGCCAAGCCTTAATGCTACGTTTTGAATTGAGCCAAAGCAGTGCATTTTTTCCTGGTACTCACTTTTGTCCCTTTCTCTATTTTTCTTGATGTTTTTCCTTTGCCTAGAAATAATTCATTGTGATTTACCTTATTGTTTTTGTTTAGGATGAGGATTTTGTGGGTCGGGATGATTTTGATGATGCTGACCAGCTGAGGATAGGAAACGATGGGATTTTCATGTTAACCTTTTTCAGTAAGTATTTGCACATAGCAGAGCCACTTTCCACAAACCAGAGTACTTTGAATTATGAGTGAATCTGACTGAATTAAAATAACTAGTTGAGCTAATATTTTAATACATTATATTTATTTGATGCCTTTTACTGAGGTATTCAGAGCTTAGTACACTTTTATCTTAATGTCCTTTCTCTTCATCATCTATTTCTATGAATATCTATGGAAAATATAATTAAGGCAGTTATGGGGATGCTGCATTTTTACATGAGCTAAGCCTCATCTTTCAGGTCTGCAGGGCCCCTCAGCATTGCTCCTACTCATACCTGACCTGTAGAATAGAAATTGAATGCCTTTGTCTGATGAATTTTGTTTTATAAGCTTCTATTTTCTAACAGATCAAAGTCAGCCAGATTTTTTCCCACTTAATGTTATTTTGCATTTATCTTTCCATATGCCTCACTTGGAAGTGAGCAACTATTTCTTTTATTTGCTATATTAAAAAGATATAAAGGAGGGGGCCGCCTGGTGGCGCAGCGGTTTACTCTGCGCTTGGCAGCCCGGGGTTCGCGAGTTCGGATCCCAGGCGCCCACGGACGCACTGCCTGTTAGCCATGCCGTGGCGGCGTCCCATATAAAGTGGAGGAAGATGGGCATGGATGTTAGCCCAGGGCCAGTCTTCCTCAGCAAAAAGGGGAGGATTGGCAACAGATGTTAGCTCAGGGCTGGTCTTCCCCACAAAAAAAAAAAAAAAAAAAAAGATATAAAGGAGGGGCTGGCCCGGTGGCGTAGCACTTAAGTTCACGTGCTCCACTTTGGCAGCCCAGGGTTCGCAGGTTCGTATCCCGGGCGCAGACAGGCGCACCACTTGTCAAGCCATGTTGTGGCGGCATTCCATATAAAGTAGAGGAAGATAGGCACGGATGTCAGCCCAGGGCCAGTCTTCCTCACCAAAGGAAAAAAAGATACAAAGGAAATGCAACACTTTTAGAGGTGATGTTATGTAAGCTGTCAAAATTCATGGAAGCAGGAGAGTGAATGACTTGTCAGGTTATTTGGGGGCACTAATTTAATATTCAAGGCATTAATTTTTTTTTACAGAAGTGTAATATACAGTAAAGGGCGCAAGTCATAAGTATATAATTTGGTGAATGCTAAAGCATTTTTGAAAGTGAGTAGCAGTAGATATAATGGTGTAACACGTGACATTCAGAGAGAATGTTTTCTTGTTTGCTTTTGGGAGGAAGACAGAAGGATGGATGTTTTGGGGAGGTGGGGTAAGCATTCTGGCAGGCAGGCTGGGCTGTCTTCTATCCCTGGAAAAGCCACTTAAGCAGAAGCAAAGGTACAGGGCACTCTTGCTCCTTGGGTAAGAGGACATGGCTGACCTCCTTTTTTCTTCTCTGCTTTTACAGTGGCATTCCTCTTTAACTGGATTGGGTTTTTCCTGTCTTTTTGTCTGACCACCTCAGCTGCAGGAAGGTATGGGGCCATTTCAGGATTTGGTCTCTCTCTAATTAAGTGGATCCTGATTGTCAGGGTAAGTTGTACACCAGAAAAGATAGACTCTATAGAGAGGTAATGAGTAGAATAATTTTGAATATTTGATTTTTTTCTCATTTGCTTTTTTTTGCATATCTCAACCTTTAAAATGATTTTTGGTTTGTCTTTTTTCTGGTTTTATGAATTTGAACCTAAACCAGTTGCAATTGGTTCATGCATACATGCTTTGTAGTCAAATCTGGTGAATATTGGTGGTCAAAGGGCATCTATCCTACAGATTGTTTACCAGCTGCTTTCTCTGTTTTTAATGTTCATAATATAATATTTGTGTTTGTTCTGAAATTAGTTATTTTTATAATAAAAGGAAGGCTATCACCTCTTTGGTGTCTCATCAAAAGCAAGCATTCATCTCATTAATTCTACTAAAGTTTTAGTCTATCTTTCTTCTTCCCTCCTTCCCTCTCTTTTCCCCCTCCTTCCTCCTTCTCTTCCTTGTTCTCTTTCTTCCTCCCTTCCAGGATTGGTTATCAGTAGCATCACTGATTATGCCAAAATGTTTGGGGAGCCAAAACTATTTAACAAGTGCTACTCCATTAGGGGCCTCATCTCTAAAGTAAATTAGAGATCTTCAGTGATTTGGGAGTTACCAGTAAGTTAGAATTGCGTGAAGTAATTTAAATTGTAAAAGATCTAGTCTCTTAAAGTGTTCTCTGATTTCAGATAAGTTTATTGCTGTGGTCAACTTTATAGGGAAAAATGTGTTCATCATAAATGCATTATTAACTACTTAATGGCTGTTGACTAACCCCTGGGGTTTTTCAGACTTATTTATTCTAAAGCTGTTGTTAACATTTTTAAGATTCCACCTTCCTTTGAGACTCTGATGAAAGTTATTGGCTTTTCCCCGAGACAGCTGGTATATAGTCATCTAAAACATGGACTTTAGGTTGAGAACCCAAGCTCTAAAGAGGTTTTTCATTCCTTCTCTAAGGCTTAATTGTTATTTTCTTAAGAAATAAGATACTATATTTTAATGCTCAAACTGTGTTAAACCCTTGGACACCAAAACAGATAAAATCAGTTACCAATCTTTTTTACTAAATTTTTAACTGAATTTTTAAACTGAATTGAATGAATCAACTTGTATCAGTGTCCTAGGATGGCTTTGTCTGCAAGTAACAGAAAACCTAGCTCAAAATGACTCAGAAAACGGGGGGGAAAATTTATTTCCTGTGAAAACAAGTCCTGCCATGGAGGGAGGGAGGTTTAATCAGTGTTTCATTGACATCACCAGGGACAACTGACGTTTCTGCTCAGCATGCTGGCAGAGCTGCCCCTCCATCAGGGTTAAGATGGCTGTGGCAGTTTCACACATCACATCATAAACTCAATGGTGCTCCATGGAAGAAAGGGAACCGTTTCTTCTCTTCCTTTTCTCTTTAAGAGCAGGGAAACCTCAGCAGCCTTCAGTTCCCATTGTCCAGAATAACATGTGTCGGTCCCTGCAAAGGAATGGGATTGTCATGATGTATGTGATAAAGCTTCCATGATCAAGGCATGGCTGGAGAAGTAGGAAAAAATCAGGGCTCATTAGAAAGGAGGTCAAATAGTTGGTTTTGGCACTGGGTAAGCAAAGTAAAAGTATCATCAAAATATATTTCTAGAAGGGCAATATTATGTGAGCAAAAAAAAGATTAAAAGAAACAAATGTGAGTACTTTCAAAACAAGGAATCTATAAAGCCGAAAGCTATCATATTTCAAGATTGCTTTTCCATGAAAAGAAATATATTTGTGTATATTGTAACCATTTCAAATCAGTAATATATAAACTACTTTCACTTATTTTTAAAAATTATTGTAAGAGCTAAATGACAGCATTAGCATAAAAAATAAAGTCTTGTGTTTTGGGTGCCCTTAAGTTAAAATGTGAAATTATGTCTGCTAAGCTGCTGTAAAATGTTTTGCTTTATTTTTAGTTTTCCACCTATTTCCCTGGATATTTTGATGGTCAGTACTGGCTCTGGTGGGTGTTCCTGGTTTTAGGTAAGTGCTTTTAACACAGACAAAGGAGAGAAAAGATTATGTTAAATTTTAGAAGTAAAATTACTTTTAGTAAACTCTCATATTGCTTATTATACAGTAATATGTTAGCAATAATAAGTATAATTTAAAAAATATTTCTCTCAAAGATTGTCACCATCAGAATAACATGCATGTTAATAAAATGTCCCTTAGTGGTGGTAGGTTTTTCCTAACCTATTCGTTCATACTTCTCAGGTTCCCCATGTGACCAGTGGGGCACACTGGTAAGATGACTTTATAGTCTGTGGATTTTTTCCCCGTGCAAGTTATTGCCACAAAGGGTACACACACTCAACCCCAAATTGCGTATAGGCATATTGTATCCAATTGAACTACTCATGAGTGAGTGTATGTGGCCCATCTTCAGTTGGATCTGTCAGTAGTAACCAGAAAATGTATAGCCTTACTAGACATAACTTCTGGAAGAACCCCTATTGGGTTTCCAGAATTCTTTAGTTCACCATTGGTGAGAATAAAAATTATTTTGCAATGAGGAGGAGACTTTTTTTAATTGAGGTCATAATAGTTTATAACATTGTGAAATCTCACTTGTACATTATTATTTATCAGTCACCATATAAATGTGTCCCTTCACCTCTTGTGCCCACTCCACCACCCGCTTCCGAGGAGACTTTTTTTTCAAGGCATTTTAGGTTGTTGGCCTTAAGATTATATTTTTTACTCTAAACATTTATTTAAAAATTGTTTCTTCCAAGACATTTTAAAGCAAAGAACATTGAGGTGAATACTGTTGGTTTCTTCATTCTTTGTGAAGAAAATATATGTGGTACAATAACAGACCACTGTCACTGCTGTCATTTCTACAAAACAATAGCAGGGCTATCCTGTGGTTGCTAAAGATGGTGTAATTGCCTCGCCCTGCTTCCATGACACCATTTTCTCCTGTCTCCTGTTTTGAGCCTTCTTGTTCCCTCCTTAATTAAGATCCTTGGTGGCAGTACTGCTAATGGGTCTGGTTAGCACAGTGTAGAACCGATGCCCAACAGGTGCTTAATACATTCAGGACCTACCTGCTTTGCCTAGGCTGACAGAGCCATGCATTGCTGACCCTAAATTTTACTTTAAAAATACAAGTCCTGTCACGTCATCCCCCACCTCCCTAATAGCATCTACTCTACTAATAGTCATTGGAATTCCAAGGAAAGAGAAATAGTGATTTTTCCCCCTCTCGTGATTACCGAGAAGCTTAATAATAAAAATGACCTATAGGAGAGTTTCTTTGGAAGAATAGTTCCTTGGCTTGCTTTATTCTCTAAACTGCATCTTTAAGAGAAAGGCTGACTCCCACTTGTCTCTTAAGCCTCAAGTCCAAGCAAATCCTGCATGGACCAAAGAAGGGCCATTAAGCCTATTTTCAGGTTGATTTTTGACAGCATAGATAATTTAAAGAAATTTAATGGACCAATTTCCTTCCTATATTAAATTTTCATGGGAGATGAATTTATAATACTTTATAATTGATCATTCTTGCTATCTTACTGCTCACTAGTAAACAAAAAATGCTGACTTCGAATGTACTTAGGGCATTTGGATCCAATGTTTGGGTCATTTTGGGAACTTCTCTTGCAGAGAGAGCCAATGTTTTTGGAGTTTTTCCTGCAAGGGCCAGGTCTACACAGAGCTCTCAAGCTGGCAGCTTATAAGCTACATCTAGCCTGTAGTTGTGGTTTGTTTGTTCCATAGTGATTTTCAAAAGTTTTTTTTTTATTAGTTGCCATCATTTAAAAATCAACAGTTTTCACATAAAACATCTGAATTTTTATTTACTTTTCTTAAAAATTGGAATATTTAGCAAAATTGGCCTATACTCCCACATGGCACCCACACTTTGACTGCAGCTGAGTTGTAGCTGTCTCCTCCATACAGGTTATGTGCTCTCTAGTTCACTAGGGTCACCCCACACAACATTTGAGGGGGCGACTCCTGCTCTATAGTCACTTGTTGCCTTTGGTGCCAAACAGAATGGTGTTCACTGAGCTCAGTCCTGATGACTCTTGGTTCTTGCCAAGTTCAGTTCTATCTGAGTACAAAAAGTTTTCCACCACTAAGTGTATTTTAAAATGTATCCAAAATAAAGTGGTTGCCTAGGGCTGGGGGGAGGAGGTTGAGGGAGCAGGCGAGTGGGGAGTGACTGCTTATGGGTACAGATTTTTTTAAGGGTGATAAAAATATTCTAAAATTAGGTTATGGTTTTGGTTGTACAACTCCATAACTATACTACAAGCCAGTGAATTGTACACATTAAATGGGTGAACTTTATGGTATGTAAATTATATCTCCATAAAGGTATAAAAAAATGTGTCTAAGACTCAGGGACCATCTGTCTCTGAAGGAGGAGGGCCAGGAGTGTCTGAGCTACCGTTGGAGGGCCCATCGCCTTCCCTGCTGACTCTTCCATGAGGTGCAGACTTCTGTGAACGTATAGATGCTGGTGTAGCCATACAAAATCAGTCTGACTCCTTTACTGCCTGGTCAATAAATGGCAAAGTACCTTATTTGTGTATATTTTTTAAGAATAGAGTTTAGAGTTGAGACTATAGGAATTGCTGTAATAGGTAAGGGGATCCTGACATCTAGTGGACAGCATCATATACTGTCGACAGAAAAAAAAAAAAGAGAATCCCATGGCAAGAAAGGATGAAATTTTTTTCACTTGAGAAAAACAGTTTATAACTTCTCTTCTTTTTTGGAGTTAATTATGTTGGAATACTTTTTTGGAACTCAGAAGGTAGGTTTTGATAATGCTTCTCAATGGGGCTTCCAAATGCAAATGTTTGGCCCCATCTTATTTTTTATTTCCTTTTGAGACCCATTAGGTTCTGAATGTGCAAAAGAGACTTTTATTTGGCTCTGGGTCTTATGTCTTCTCATTGAGAAATGGAAAATTTGGTGTGGAAATCCTTTGGAAATTTTGGGGAAGTTGCTCATATTTTGATAGCTTTTAGCAGAAAAATGATGAAGTAGTGCTATCAAGAGGGATATTTCTGGGGAAGGGACTTAATCTGGAAATTATAAATTCATTCTTGACTTTTCTTTTTTGAATTAGGCTTTCTCCTGTTTCTCAGAGGATTTATCAATTATGCAAAAGTTCGGAAGATGCCAGAAACTTTCTCAAATCTCCCCAGGACCAGAGTTCTCTTTATTTATTAAAGGTATTAAAGAAAAAAACTTGATCCTAGTCCCAGGGTAATCCTGTGATACATTGTAGATTTCTCTTCAGGTTTAGAGTAGAGTACACCCCTTGTGGTAGGGGATGTGGGAAAGGTAAGGAAGCCACAGTCCTTGCCTTGTAGCAGTTTCTAGTTTAGTGAGGGATGTTTCTACAAAAAGCTATTGAAAAAGGCTAGTTAGAAAAACTGCCATAGGAGAAAATGTTATCTCATGTTGTGACAATGCGGAAGAGGCAGGGGCTTAGTAGTCATCAAGGAGCTAGGATATTTCGCTGGGACTCAGGGTCCCGATCCTTGAATCTTGAATCTCTAAGCCACTGCTTACTGTTGTACCGGTTCCAGAGGACAGTGTCGAGAAGGGGCCTTTCAGGCCTAATCACTCAGCTCTCATTGTGTACGACCCCTAAACCCCGGGGCTGGGAAAAACCACAGGGTACTTTAGGAACTCCTTTTGCCTGGGCTACTGACAAGCCCACCAAGGCTTCCATCTTTTAAAATCAGTCAGGGAGGCCTTCCTGGTGCCTTCTTCAGTTCATACCCCGATGTTACCACTTTGGTGGTGAGGAGGGTCAGACTCAAGGAAAGGAAAGGGAGAAAGGGCCTTTTTCCCCACCCAGAACAGGAGGACTAAGCTCTGCCCAGGCTCTTCTTTGATTCACACGTGGTTTTCCCCAGAGACTGACTGCATTTTATATATGTAGCTGCAAAAAAGGAAGGGATAGGGAATCTTGGGAAAGGGTACACCAGAGAGAGGCCTCTCTGCAAGATCTAATAGGCCTTCTTAGACTTTACTCTCTGTTCTTAAGACTGTTGAGGAAGGGTGGATTGTGGAGGGAGGCCTTGAGCAACATCTAGGGGCCATGCCAGTTGAAGGCCAGAGGCAAGGCTTTGTAAAGGGTGTAGCAGTTGAGACAGACCTTAAATGAAAGGTAAAATTTCTACTAATGGAAATTGAATAGGCTGGGGAAGAATTTCAGGATCAACTGAAGCAGAGTGAAGAGTAGAAATAGAGGCAAGGAGGTATGGAGCTTGCTCCAGGGACAGCGGTTTGATTGTAGAATAAGGGAGTGTTGAGGGTGAAGGCTGGAAAGCCAGGTTGAGACAGTGTTCTCAGACATCTTGAGTACTAAGCCCATTTGCAGTGGAACCACAGAATTCGTAGAGCAGCCCTTTATACCCAGGACATGGTGGCTCAGTGCAAGTCTAACCCTATGTGAATATCAATTTGTTCTGTATTCTCTGTTGGGTTGTCATAGTTTATGTAGGTAATCATATGCTAAGAGTGGAGTTCCCAATTTTGAAGATTCGTGATGGTCAAAAAATGTGTGCTTCTAGAAGAGAAAGTATCTACCATATTTAACTTGCCAGGTGGTGGACAGCATTAAAAGTTTTTAAGCAACAGAGTAATATGATGAGAGCCTCTCAAATGTAACCATTTTTTTCAAGCATGGTATAATAATAATAACTAACATTTGTCATCTTTTCCATATATCAGATACTGTGTTAAGCACTTTACATGTATAATTAAATGTGCTTATGTAAGTAACAAGGTTCTAATGATCGAGAAGCTCATGTATGTGCATGGTGGAGTATATTTGTAAGGCATTTCTTATGAAAGGTAAAGCATATAAAAAAAACTTAGGCTTGTGTTGGTTAAAGTCAGTTTCTTCAAGGGAGTATGTACTTTTATTTGAAAGAAAATTTTAGTCATTAAGTGTACCACCTGTGTTTATAATATTTTTTCTAAGAAAGGGCATGTTTTCTTGCATGTTTAAAAGTATGTGGCATGTCCTGAATGTGAATGAGGTTACAGAGTCTGCACACAGATGGACACTGACCCCACTGGCCTAGGCTCTGAGGCCTGCAGTGTCTCTGTGTCTAGGACATCCTGACTTCAAGAGGCTCGTCAGGTGTTCTATGCAGTTTTATGTAATTACCATTGTCATCTTTTTTCTTTCCTCTACATGTCTGGTTATAATTTATAGTTACTTCTAAGCCTTAGATTTAACCCTTACCTACTAAAGACTCAAGAGATAATTCTTTGGGGTGGCCACAGTTCTTCTTAGAGAGGGTGCTGAGATCACCTACAGAGTTCCCCTGATCCATCAGTGCCCAGAATATCCTGAGGGGACAGATTTCTTTCTTTTTAAATAATAGATTCTGTAGGTCTAGTCTAATGATAGTTTTGAATTTCCAGATGGACTGAGATCACATCTCCGTCAGTTCTCTTCATTCTTCAGTTAGAAAGAAATTTCAGTGTTTCTTATGAATCGCATACCTTCTTCATCTTGCTTCTAATACATAATAAATAACCAGGTTGAGAGAAAGCCTGAACTTCTCAGTTTTCCTGTATTGTTAGGGACTTTAATGAGGGTTTTTTGTTTATAAAATTTGTTCTTGTTTTGTTTTGATTTTCTAAAATTTCTGAAATGTTTTATGGGAGTATTCTAAATGTAAAACAAAGCATCTTTAGGGCTGTGATTTGAAGTAGGCAGTCCTTAGTAATAATGCTGTTGGAGCTGTGAAGGGAGATTATAGGCCTGCTGTTCTGTGTATTTTGGAGTCAGAAGCCTTATAGTGCCTTAGGAGTTGCCAGGAACTTAGAGGTATATGAGCGTCCTCCATTGGAGGGCATAGTAGGATTTCTTTGCTTGTCTGTCTTTGACACTTCGGTTGATTTGAAATCATTCCTGACATGCCCAGAGGATTCAGAACTCTAAATTAAGGGCTTGGGGATTTAGAGCAGCATTTAGAATTCTAATGACTTCCTTACTAATTTTCAGTATCCCCAGAGGGAACCTGAAAAGCCATAATATCCCATGGGACTGAATTTCTTTTGTCCATTGACAGGGTAAGAACTGTCCATCCAGATCCAAATGTAGAATGTTTTTTACTCTAGTTCACAGGAAATTTAGTTTAGTTTGAAGATGTGCTAGAAAACCGTCACGTAAAATGTGAAGATATTATTTTCTTTCATTGAGATTTCTTACTTTCTTTAATGGAAATGTCACTAGTAAAAAACTAGCTGTAGGCTTACTTTTTGCCACAAAGACACAGGTAGGGAATTTTTAAAATAACTTTGCTATAACAGAAAAATAACTTAATTCCCATGCTGTACTAAGATCTGGCATTTTACTGGAAAAAGGTAAAAGAATAGTGACTTTTCTATTCAGGCTACCCAAAATACAGTACACACAAACAAACGTTGAAATGACCCCAAAAAATCTCTTTCTAATCTGCCAAAATAGATGTTACAAAAGCAGAACACTAAGCTCATGCACTCCTGTCCTAGGGGCAGCTCTCACGTTCCCTTTCGGAGCTCATTTAAGCTTAAAAAAGGAAATCTGGTTTCCTACTCCACAGCAAGAAAAGCCAGAAGGAACTGCTGGAGGTGGGCACAGTGGCGTCAGGGAGAAATGTGTGCCTGTGAGGAAGCGGAAGAACAAAATGTTCCTTCTGTGTTGTTTAAAAAGAAATAGATAACTTTTAGAAACATCGTTATCTGAAAAGAGCAAAAATGTAAAGCATTCATACTTTTTCTTATTTACCAGTTAACTGGAAAATAAGTTTTTATGGAGTACCACTTTCTCTGATGCTGCCAGGTAATTGAGGGGGTTGGCTGCAGTAGCTGGAAGGAGGTCACACAGTTAGCTGGTATCTTGCTGCTACTCCAGAAGCACTTGAACATAGGAAGCATAACAGATTTTAAATTCTGTTATTTTAGCCACATCTGAAATAAGAGGAAAGAGCATTTGTAAGCCCTGGCGTTAGTGAGATGGGGCCCTTCCTAGTGAGTGATTGCTGTGACCTGGTGAGCTGTACCTATTAGGCATCAGATATTTTAACTTTTTTACATGTGATGATAAATGCTTTCATTTTTTCTCTTTTATAATCTTCCCCCTCCTCCTTAATATGTCTCTTATTTTATTAAAGGAAATTCACCTCAAGTTAAAGTTTGATTTGTTGGACTGTGTTATAAAGTAGCAAGACAGAAATATTTCCAGTGGAATTTTTGTTAAAAAAAATTCACATAATGTCCAAGAAAGAAATGGTTTCCTTCCTCTTGAAATTAAGTGATCTGTAGGCTGTTGGATTCCTTTTGTTTCTGAAGCGATCTGATCTACATTTTAATAATGATGTCCACAGTCCCTAAAACCTGTCTGTCCTCCAGTTCATGTGCCACCATTGTCTTTGTAACAACTAGTGAGTCAAGTTATCTGAACAGGCCTCCAGGTCTTAGAGAGCAGTGAGTGCCTCTCTCGCACTCTTTTTCATTTACAGTTTGTGTGGTAATTGAGATCACTCATTAGTAACCTACCTAGGTCCTCTTAATGGATTTTTAGTGTTTGTTGGGTGGCACTGACCTGGAGGGATCTATTAAAGCTAGTTTACACCTGTGGAAGCAGCATGAACTAAGGAAAAGTGGCCAGGTAGTTATCTGGACTGTATCGTATGTTCTTGCGAACTGTAGTGTTTTGACATAATAGTAATTATTATATTAATGGAAACTGATAAAATTGAAGTAACTTAGGTTTGTAATGAGACTAGCCTCATTGCAAAAACCTCCGTTTGACATCAGTCTACCCATTTTCTTTTTGCTTCTGCTTGGCTTTTCGAGTTCCTTATATTCTTGTGTCCTTGTCCCTGTGCATTCTGAGGCCTCTCAGTCTAAAGAAAAGTTGCTCTTGTGTCAGTATCTTTGGTTTACTTCAAATCAAAACCGCAACTGAATTTGGAGTTTGGAAAAACATTAACAGTTTAAAAAGAATATGTTAATATCCTCCAGTGTTGTAGCTTCTCTTCATTTTGTCGGCCTTTTACAGATTTATGCAGTAGTCTAATCAGAAAAGATATAAAAGGGCTGCTTGTGGCTTTTACACTAATTTGGAAAGATGGAAAAGTAAGCTAAGGGCCTGTGTGTGAGCCCATCCAACTCTCACACTTGGTGCAGGGTACCACAAAGTAGTTTCTCAATAAATATTTGTTAAGTAGTTAATGCATCTCTTTAGTGTTAGCATTAATATAAGGAGTTGCTTGTACCTTTTCCCATTGTTTCCATGAGAACCCAAACAATTTATGCTAGCACAGAAATGATGGACGTTAATTTTTGAGAGCATTTATTTCAGTCATATATATTCCTTTTAAAAAATTAGTTTGGGGCTTCATATCTTTTTTTTTTTTTTTTACCAGATACATGCCCAAAAATACATTGACTTTTGTTCTAATTGATTAAAAAAAGTATCAGTCATTTTTTTAATTTGCCATGCTGTAAGTACAGCGTGACATCATTGGCATCCTTCTTGGAAATCTTCCTTGTGTGAGATCTGGCAGAAGTGACAGGGTAAACAGTAGCTTCAGGTGTATTAGGATTACCTGTGTACTTGGATTCTGCTGTCTCTTTGTCTCCTAGTTTCAGCCATGGCTGTTGAGGTTAAGTGTGGGGTGAACAGAGTGCTACTTGCATTCTGTTCTTTTGTTAGAAGTTGGGAGAGACCCCTGACCTCGTGGGTTTTAGAGAAAGCATTCAAGTTCTTTCTAGTTCTAGAGTCCTTGATGATGTTAAGAACTGAAATTTTAGTGTTTATTGAATACTATGATGTCAGTGTATAGTAATCTCAAAGCTATATTAAAATGTACTTGTATCTCCAAACATCCTGCCTTCCTTTGTGACTACATCCTCCTCTTAGCCAGAATAACAAGCTAACTCGAGTTTCAATGTTCAATATCCTTCTCTGGCAGATGTTTTCTGGCAAAGGCCTTCCTGCGTTTATGAATTCTCTCTCAAGAAGCAAGAGAACACCTGCAGGAAGTGAATCAAGATGCAGAACACAGAGGAATAATCACCTGCTTTAAAAATATGAAGTACTGTTGAAAAGGATCATTTCTCTCTATTTGTTCCTAGGTGTAAAATTTTAATAGTTAATGCAGAATTCTGTAATCATTGAATCATTAGTGGTTAATGTTTGAAAAAGCTCTCGCAATCAAGTCTGTGATGTATTGATAATGCCTTATCTATTGTTTGTAGTCATTTTAAATAGCATGAGCTTTGTCCCTGTAGTCAGTAGGGGGCAGTCTTGCTTTATTCATCCTCCATCTCAAAATGAATTTGGAATTAAATCTTTTAGTGTAAAATATGTATAACGCTGGCCATTTTAAAGGGATTTTCTCAAAAGCTAAAACTTTTGTTATGACTGCTTTTCTGCACATAATCCATATTTGCTGTTAAAATTAATCTAGAAATTTATTCAGTTGTACTGTGAGCACCTGGAAGCAAAATCATAGTGCAAAATACATTTAAAGTGTGGTCAAGAATATGTTCTTAATTGGTCAGTAATAAGCATTAATTTTTTATAGTCTGTATTCTAAATTTTGCAGTACCTTATTGTTCTGTGTTGTGTACCTAAGGGATTGTAAAGGTGTGGTCACTGTATAAAATAGAAAGGACAAGGACAAATGCAACTTAATTACTAAAATGCAATTCTTGACACTTTCTGTGTGATTAGAGTCTCTACCCCTTTTTTTCTTTTTCTTTTGTCTCCTGATGATTAGGCCTGGGGCTGGGAGTAGAGAGGGGATTAGTACTAGGAGCAGAGAAAGAATTAGCATGGAACTTTTGAGATGATCCCTAACATACTGTATTACTTGCTTTTACAATGTGTTAGCAGAAACCGATGCGTTATAAATGTAGAATGATGTGCTTTCTGCCAAGTGGTAATTCACCTTGGTTTGCTATGTTAAAACTGTAAATACAACAGAACATTAATAAACGTCTCTTGTGTAGCAACTTTTGCTGTAGATTAGTGTTTAATTTCTTGGTTTGCATCTGTTGATTGCTAGGGCAACTTTTTCTAATCTTCATTCAGACAGATTCGTACAGAATTATTCAGTAAATATAAAAAAATTGGTCTTAGGCCAATTTTTTCTTCTTTTTCAGCGCAAGAATTTTTCTTCTTTTGTATCATACTCAATACATTCCTAAAAATATATGTGAAAATTGGTTCTACAAAAGATAATGGGCTAAAATAGGGAGGAGTTGGAGAGATCTTAAATCATTCTGGAATTCCCAATTATGCTTCATTTTTTAGACATAATCTTAGATAATTTATTTCCAGTATTTTCTGCACAGTCCCTGCATTTGCCCTTTTTCTCAGTTGAACATAGTCAACTGGTTTAAGTCCTATGAGCACCCAATTGAGGCTAAAGATTTCTTTATTCCTCCTGATTTCTATTCTTGTCTCAGTTATGTTAAATTTAGAGACCGGTGGTTCTTATAATATCAGCCATTTGATTTTTTTTCCTCTTCCACTTACTCAAATAAAATACAAAGAAAAAATGCAGCGAGATGGTCAAATAACTACACAAACCAGGACTGGCATGGTATAGTGGCTGCAAATGTTCCTTTATCTACTGCATGTGAACATCCAGGATCAGCATAGAAAGTCTGTTTAGGGGTATCTGTATGTGATGTATAAAAGTGTAGGTTGTTTGAAAGCCAAACAGGAAAACTGAGAGCCTCCTGGGTCGACATTTCAGTGATCAGTCTAACTAGTTTATTGATTATGATAAGTAATAGTATAGTATCTTCTTGTTGTGAAGTTATGTTTTGCAATAGATAAGCAGGGGGTTTATGAAAGTCTCTTTGAAGATTTTTTTATTTTGAATTAGATTATACCAATAATAGAGTTTAGAAGAGTTTATAGCCTATAATGTTCTAAGTTTCAGAATGAATATCTCTCTGACAATCTGAATAAATGTGGACATGTGTAACAGAGAGAACTATTTATCCTACAGGACAAAATAGAAGGGCCCCAAATCACATTAACTCAGACATTGTAGACCCGCTTTGTGTTTATTCTCTAGGTCCTTGTGCCTTATTTGGTTTTGTATATTCAGAGAACTGAAATATTTGGAATTCCTATTTCTACATATTTGGTGGTCCGTAAGACTTTGTCAGATGTAAACCTACTGTTTGAAATGCTTTAAAAGTACTTAGGAGGTTGACTTTCTTTTAAATGTTCTAAAAATTAAAGTCTTTTCAGATACATAAAGTTGGTACCATGTGTCACTAGAGTCCTTCCTATTTAGGGTGGAAATGTTCATGCTACACTGTTACTTTTCATTTTCTCTCTCATTCTTTTCTGTCTCCTTTTGGTAGGTTCATTATTAAGAATAACCCTTTCAGCTAAAGGGTAGGTCTTTAAAATAAATTATTTGAAAGGGGATCCTGAGGAACCACTGTTATTTGCCTAAGGATATGGAATAAAGTGACTTTGACCCTGGGCTAAGGGACACCTAGGCTCACCCATGACTACAGAGGTCCCCCATGTCTCTTACTTGTTGTTACCATTTGGAATGATACAAACTATGTTTAGAGGGTTCTGTGTAGCCATTTCTTTTTTTCAGAAAATTAGAATGCTTTGTGTGGGAATAAAAGCTATTATTAAAATTTACCTGTTAAAAGATAAGAATGAATACCTTTATTGATGAGATCAATTTTGTTTAGAGTTTTAAAGAAACAACAAGATTTTTAGTGAAGTCAATGATAGTCTGTTTTCGTTTGTTTCTCGTTCAGTGTGAGTTCTCTCACACTGTGGCCCCCACAGCCCCCACTGAGGAGCTGTGGCCCCTCGTGAGGCGTTGGTAGCACAGATGGAATTATTTTTGGCTGTCACTATTTTCTTCTACTAGGATATACTCCACTTAGCTATAAATTGTTTATATTTAAAGGAAGAAATAAGTTCTGAAAGGGAGTTCCAGGGCCAGTAGAAGTGATAATTCAGTTTAAGTGGTTGCCTGAGGTGACGAGGTTCTGGGGTGAGAATCAACACAAATATCCTCCACAAGTGGAGCACTGACCTCAGCTTTGACTGCAGCCCCACCGCCTCTTCCTGATGTCCGACCTTGAGGATCTGCATAGTAGATATTGAAAACTTGCCAGGCTCTGATTCTAGTCAACACCAATAATCAAATTTTAACTTAAAACATGCCAAGAATAGACATAGAACTGGACATTTAATGTAAAGTATGAGGGAATATTTTGTGAAAAAGCGATTATGGCCCCTATTACATACCTGAGTCTGGTTCTTGGTGAAACCTCAACAGTGAGTTCAGGTAAAGCGGGTGTAAGGTGTAGTTTAACAGTTTTCAGGTTCTGCTGGTGTTTTGCAGCTATTTACATTTTCACCTTTTAAGCTTTCTAAAGATGATTTTGAGGGATAATGAAGGGCATAACAAAATGCAAACTATGTTTCCGTAGATAGTTTGTGCATTTTTAAAAATCTTGTTTTGCGGGGCTGGCCTGGTGGCATAGTGGTTAAGTTCGTTTGCTGCACTTTGGCAGCCCAGGGTTCGCGGGTTCGGATCCTGGGCGCGGACCTACACACCGCTCATCCAGCCACGCTGTGGCAGCATCCGACATACAAAATAGAGGAAGATTGGCACAGATGTTAGCTCAGGGCCGATCTTTCTCACCAAATAAATAAGTAATAAAAATCTTGTTTTGCATATTTTTAAGCCTAAATAGTATTTGTAGACTGCATGGTAGATTGAGTGAGAGCATCTATTAAACCAATATGTAAGTGCTCGTGGTTTAACTTGCCTGTTTGCAGATTCCTGTCTACTGGTGTAGATGTGTATGGTTGTACTCAGAGCACCCACAAAACGTGCTGTTGGACAGGTAGCCTCTGAATATTGGGTCTTTGGAGGCTCTGGTACTAAAGTGGAGGACACGTCAAAGAAATACACCAGGAATTCCCAAAGGGGAGCGTAAGTTTAGGTTGAGAATAAAAGGTTTTCAGGAGGAAAAGATAGAAACTGATTTTGTATCATCCTTATTCTAAAAAGAGTCTATTTTATAACCCAGTTCGTTGTATCACCTACAACTGTATGGTCTGTAGAAAGACCTGCTCTTACGGGAAGTCTGTGAATGGAAAGCCTCCTCCCGAGGACAGTTTACTGCCTACAAAATCTGAAATAGTCCATCTACTGCACGGCATTTTGATCCCCTCAGCCGTCCAGTTATTCTCAGAATTTGTCACTTGTAGAATAGAAATATTACTCAAGTTTTGGGTTGATACCTGTTTTTACTTAAATCTGTTTTTTCTTTCTTTACCAAAAAGCATTATTTTCTCATTTTGAAAGTTTTAATTCTCAACTTCATCAACTGGGGAATTAGTAAGATGTAAACTTTAAATGCAAAGCTCTTAAATCTGAATATCAAATATATGAAATACAGAGAATTCATTTATGCAGGATTTCACCCAGGTCAGAACTTGAGGTGCAGTTGTGTGACATAGACATCTCTCAACCCTGCCTTGTATGTTCATCCTGCACCAAAAGTGATCAGTTTTAATCACTGATGTGATGGCAGGTTTATAGACCCCAAAACTGAGAAGAGTTGTTTCCTTTAAGTGTTAAAAAGATTAGTGCTGGAGCTGTGAGAAGAAAACAGTATTCATGGTTATTCATTAGTTGTCTGGAAGGTTCATGAGTGGGATACACAGCCTGGGAAACAAGAAAGCGGGTCAAAAACCTCAAAGAAATCTTTCAAATAGAGAAGGTGATTTCTTGACACAAAGCTTTATCAGCTAAACTGTGGAACCAAGGAAGTGCTGCCTTCTGACTATAAAACCCAGCCCAACTTTTTCCTGAAATCCATCCAGAGCTGCAGTGAGTTTTCACCTTGCATCGTTAGGGTTTGTGTTCACGTCCCCCATGAGAGCGGCTTCCCCCGTTTAAGCCAGTTACTGAGCCAAGTGGAGAGGATTGGAGCAACTGTTATCATAACTCGGCTAGAGTTACACTTGGTGAAACATCCTTTTCTTTTGCACAACAGTCAGAAATGCCTAAAATGTTCCCTTAAGTGAGGTTTTAGAAAAGCATTTTGCTTTCTGCTTCCTGATTCCACGTCTTTATTGTGACAGAACATTTCACAGGTTGTATTTGGCAGTCGCTGGGTTTAGATGTCATTCTGGTCAATTTGGTATGTTGTTTTTTCTCTGATTGTCAACATTGAGGACTTTTACATCCATGATTTATTTCCAGTTTATGTTTTAACGGGGATTGCAGATAATTAGTAAGCAAGCCACTGGATGAATCAATATTTTCACCAGCCTTTTTATTACTAGCATTACTTGGTACTATATAGTTGTTTTAAAAAAGTGGACACTGGTGGCCTAAAGAAGCAAAATTAGCAGTTCATTTTTTTTCTAGATCTGGCTCACTGACTCTCAAGCCGTAGATCTGTGTAGCCACAGGTCTGAGAAAAGCCTTGTTTGGGTAGTTATGTGTGTTGTTCCCAAGGCTGTATGTGTGCACTGGGCTTTAATCTGTACTAGGTCTCCCACCTGTTTTTGGCCTTAAGCCTGTCTGTGATTAGCAGTTCCCTAGATTTAGGTATTGAAATGAAACTTTGTATGTTTTTCCAACACCCATCCTGTAGAATTATAAGTGGGCAGACTTGGTTCCTGTAACAATTCCTCACAGCTTCCAAATAAGGATAATGGGTAAGTACTTACCTCAAATCTTCACTTTCCATAGAAGAAGGTTGAGTAGAAGAAACTGGCAGAGCATGTATACCTGCACTTAAATTTATGAGTTACTCTTTCATTAGCATTTTTTCATGGCATTGATTGTTGGGTAAGATTAAGAGTTATTTTGTCTTCATGTAGGTCTTCTCAAAGCTCATGGCTACAGTATTTTCCTCTTCTTTGTGGTAGAACTATGGGAAAGAATGTGTATGCAGAGGAATGGGAAAAGACCATAGGAAAATTAACTCCTAAATATTCAGCTAAGAGTTATTGTGAGTATTCCTTGGAGGTCTTTAAAAAATAGGGTAGATCCTCCTCTGTTTGGAATGGTTTAAGGATAAAGGAAAAGGAAGAGTGGACTAGCAGGTCCCTTAGAATCCCCAAGAGCTCTAGAGGTTTGCATGTGGCCTGTGGCAGATGGGACAGTAAGTCCAATATGTCACATGTGCCATTCCCAGGCTGTGCTCCCTTTAATGTGACCTTCTGGGAGCACTGTCCTGAGTAGTCTGCAGGAGAGGAAGGAGTGTGCCTAAACTCCTGGGAAACCTAACTTGGGTGGCTTATTACCTACCGCTACATTTTTTTAAAGATCCAATGATCAAACCACTTTGCTCAGAATTCCAAAATGAGAAAATGAAAAACCACTCTGAAGCCATGTATATTCTGAAGGAATTTTGTTTAGATGGCATTCCCTAACGTTACCGTTAAGAATCCTTCCCCTAAGGGACCATGAGTGGAAGGAAGAAAGAAGATTAGGTGGGGAAGGAGGCCCAGAGGAAATGAAGTCTGATTTGTTAAGAAAGGAGGACTGTTGGGAGAGCGGAGCAAATCGAGGCCTTTGTTCTTTCTCCTGCTTTAATCCTCCAGACTCACAGGAGACGATTGCCAGCTAATTGCTAGGAGCCCCCTATAAAAGAGGATTGGCCTAAATTGAAGAATAAATTTAAAGAGTGACTAAGGATTTTTTTAATTCCTCCTTTATTCGGGTCACTTTTCTTTACATATGATTATGTCTCCAAGAAGTGGTTGGATACCCTCTGGAGAGGTTTTCTTCACAAAAAAGAAAGGAAAAAAAATCCCCGAAATTCCAAAGACTCTTTCCCCCTCCACTGTAGCATTTATGTAAGAGTGTGATGAACTAAATTCACTAGACTGTGGTTTAAACTTAAAAAAAAACAGACTAATGTGTTTTATGGGGGCAATTTTTATACAAGTGACTCATTGGTAGAAGTCTATTGACCATTTTAAAGTGCAATCTGATCTTTCAGGGGGAGACGGAGTTCTCTGAGTACAGACACTGTACTTAGGACAAATTACTGTGTTTGTACCTTGGTGCCACTCTCAATCGTGTCCTCATTGGGTGCTTATTTCAAATAATACCTGATCCATCCAAAAACAGTACTAAAAATTGTCGTTAAGACATATCAAATTTTAATAGCAAGCCATGGATACTTTTACTGCCTTTTATTTATTGCTGAGTGTACTTTATTAGAAGGAAAGGTAAATAAATGTGTTTAGCAGAAAATATGTAATGTAAGTCAGCTCCAGTAGCAGTTATTTTTTAACTAGATGGTGGAGCATTTATACACTTAGTTTATTAGTGACCTTCCCATAAAATTTTTAGGAACACAGGGCCGAACAGAGGTCATAAGTTGATCCAAGCTGGCTCTCGAGAGCGCTGCTTTGGTGACTTCAGACAGCTGAAAAGAGGCCAAGACACCTTCCCTACATCTTCACATTCCAAGTGGCCTTGGCTTCAGCTCCATCCATGGTATTTTACTTCCCTGGAAGGAATTACAGATGAAATTTGGAAAATCACCTGTGTTAGAAGTGATAAAGTTCTACTTTTGAAAAAATATAGTTTCTATATGTTATAAACACTTGTGCTCTGGCTTTTTTATTTTTATTGTTTGAAACCACTTTGTTTAGATGTGGTAGACATACAAAAAGCTGTACATATTTAATGTATATAACTTGATGAGTTTGTATGCAGGAGATAAGTACACATCTGTGAAACAACCACCACAGTCTATGCCATGAACATACCCATCACCTCCAAAAGTTTCCTCCCACCTTTTTTATTTTTTATTATTATTTTTTTGGTGATGAGACCACAACATGATTTATCCTCTTAGCAAATTCTTAAGTCTACCGTACAGTGTTAACTGTGGGTACTCTGCTGTACAGTAGATCACTAGAAGTTATTTTGCATAACTGAAATGCTCTGGCTTCTTGAATATAGTTGCTTTAGGAGTTCCTTTGATAAATATTCATTTTTATTAGCTGATAATGATGTGTATGACCTTGTGCTGCATATAGTGTATGCAAGATTTGTACAAGATAGTCCCTGGCCACAAGGAGATTCTGGTCTAGGGAGAGGGTTGGACAGGATGTAAGACAAAAGTACTTTCCTGTCCAAGAAATCTTAACACACGCTAATTTTTTCTGCCCTATTTGTGTAGTGGTGGAAGAAGCTTTTTACACTTTCCAAGTTATGATTACCTGCCTCTAATTCAGTTTTCACCAGAAGGGCACGAAAGATCTTCATAAAACCAAATACCCTCCAAGGAAAGAGAGATTACGGCCACCTGGGGAGGCCAGTCCCCAGGAACCCAGAGGCTGGAGGGCGCATGTCAGGGCGCTGCAAGTCTGGGACCTGGAGAACCAGCTGCGAGGGGAGAGGCGAGCACAAGTCCAAGGCCGGGGCTTGAACCCTCGCTCCCCATTACCAGCTGTGATTTGGGTCATTTGCTTGGCCTATCCAAGCTCTGGTTTCCTAATCTGTGTACCAGAATATTTTCTCACAGGGCTGCTTTTAGTTCTAAATAGGATAATGTAGGTAAAGAGCCTGGCAGGCAGAAGACAGCTCTCCAGCTCTCCAGCCAGCTCCCGCACTGGATCCAAGGGCAGGACATTAAAGGCCAAAACCTATAATTCAAACCAAGGGCATTCATTTCCTTCTCAGGACCACATAGCTTTCATAAATTCTGCCTTTCCTCATTCCTTATTTCCCATAGGCTGTCATTAGACCATCCCTTATAAATCAGACCACTCTTCCGCCTCAATTCCTGCAGCCCAGATGAGAATAGGACTTCCTCTTGCTTTTCTGGTAATACCATCGCATGTTTACGTAGGACCTTATATTTATATACATGTTCATTTGATCCTCACAGATTACTATAAAAGAGATTATTATGTGTTCTTTACCACAAGCAACCAAATCCTCCCTCCCCCCGGCAAATAATTTTTCAACACTCAGTCACATCAAAACACTCTATAAATCCAATAAACTCTGATTCTCATTTCCTTTCCTGAGTTCTGTAGGCTGAAATTCTGCCTCCTTTTTTTCTTGGGCCATTCGTAATATGTTACAAGACTGGCCATACACTCTCTTTGTGTGTATTTAGGTCTTCAAAGTGTCCTTTGAACCTCTTACCCTCTGCCTTGTTTCTTTCTGCACTTGCCTGAAGTTCTTGGCTCCTTTCTCTGCTCTTCACATACCCTCCTGTCCTGCCTCTCTGCACCTCTCCTAACAGTGACTTCTCTTTGCCTTTTCCTGTCCTAAATTCCTACACTGCTCTTCTCTATGCCTGTAGAGCCGGCATTTTCTCCATGGTCACCTTTCCCTTTCCTTTCTCCACATCTCGCCTGGGTAGGTCAACCCTAGTTACTCTCTGCCCTCCTTACCATCCGCTGAGCCCCACCCAACGAGAGAATCACGTGCCCTGTTTTCCTTCTTGAAGCCCTCCAGTGAGCGGTCCTGAATGCCCCTACGTGGATGTTCCCAGCCTGTGTCTGTGTCTCCTCCCCACAAATCCAAGCCTGCCCAGGTACCACCTGCCTGTTTTCTCCTTTTATTGGGGATCTGGGGAGCTTTTCACAGATGTGGCCTTTGTCAGTGTCCACAGGCTTGCCTCTTCTCTGTGCCCCTTAGTTTGTTAGTTTGGTTTGGTCATTCGACAGAAGACATCGGGGTGTCCTCTGCTCATCGTTCTTCCTCACTTCACATGAACACAAATGACTTCCCCTGAGTCTGCGGCCAGCTTTGGGTCTGTAGGGACAAGCACCCTGCAGTTGGCTAGCCGCAATTTTCATAATCCTCTCCATATTGCTGAACTATCTTCCAAGAAACACTAGGATTCTGTAAGCTTTTAATTGGAATTTCATCTTCTAAAAATATCTTTAACCATTAAAAATATAATACGTCTTGATTCAAATGTATATTCAACCTGTATAGTTATTTGTGCTCTCATTTACAGACTTAAGTGGCCCGAGGATTAAAACTGAACATATAAATGAATTGACTCACTAAAAGCAATATTTTTATCTGCTTTGTAAATTGGGGTCTCAATAAGATTTTTACAGAAAAGGGTCTGCAGCTGAAAAAAAAAGTTTGAAACCACTGCCCCAACTCATGTCTCTCTTTGCCTGAAACTGGTAGGCTGTCATACATTTTTCCCCTTGATCTTTTAGGGATTTCAAAAATACCCTGATTTTACAAAAAATAACTAACAAGTCTAAAAGTCACCTGTAATCCCACTACCCCCAAAATCAACTGCTTGTTCTTTTTCAGCCTTGTTTTTGTGAATTGACCATTTTCACATAGTGTAGTACTAGCCTACCAGTACAGTCTGGTGAGGAGGTCTCTCATATCAGACATTAAATTTTTTATAGTCTTTTTATTGCATTGGAGATTATCTTGCTTTTTCCTGTGTTTCAACTAGTTCTGATGAATCCTAAATGATAGTGTTTTTTAAGCCAACTTCTAATACCTCTTCTTTCCACTGTTTCATTGCTAAGGAGAATGACTAGGCTTTTGTAACAATGATAAAGTCTTCCTATAATCTTGGTCTTTTGCTGGTAGGGCATCCAAAAGAGACCCAGTTCTCTGTTGATCTGAAATTCACATCAAATTCCTTTAACCTGAATTCCTGGTTTCAAACTTGACCCCACGGATTAAACCAACAGTAAACATGTATATTATTGTTGTGTTGCAGACGCTTATGACAGATAGTAATGGATACCATTTACTGCGCATTTACCATGCGCCAAGTACCCTGCTTCATTCTTTATACACGTTACCTTATTTAATTATCATTCTAAACCTTTGAGGTGGGTACTACTATTATCCTCATTTTACACTTAAAAAAAGGGAGGCTCAGAGAGGTTAACTGGTTTGCCCCTTACAGCTCTTAAGTGGTGAGGCCGAGACTAATGTTTAGGTTAGTGTTTCCAGAGCATGAACTTGTGACAAGGATGCAGCACCTTCCCCTCCTGTAGGTGCGCCTGCTTCCGTTCTCTCTTGTTATTCTCCTGCCCCTTCCTGATCCCTCCTTAACACTTCCTCGTTTCCCTTTCCCCAGGGCTCCCAGCCTGCCGGCTTCCCTGCATTGGAGGTGGGAATAGAGGGATGCTGGCCTGGAGGCACAGAACATCAGCCACCCTTCCACAGACGCTTGAGATGTTCTCTGGTCCTTCCGTGTTCTCCATGCAGTGGGCCTCTCTCAGCACTGTGCTGCCCCTGCCTGGCCTGGACCTTGACCTTGGCCTCAGCCTCCGTAGTTTGTACCACATGGTTTTTATCCCCCTCTAAGCCAATGAAGCAGGCCTCGCTGATGATATGAATCTTTCTAGCTACTGCTCAAATGAAATGATTTCCGCAGACTCGCAGAGCTAGCACTGGACAGAGACAGGACAAGATCCAAGTGTCTTTACTCTCTCTCTCAAATTATGCAGAATAACATCTTGAGACAGCATTTCAATACTAATTTCTTACTAATAGCTTGCATTTATTCAGCACATATTGTGTCCAAATGCTGTTATAGTGCTTTTCCTGCATAATCTCTTAATCCTACAATAATTCAACAGCAAAAGTGCTGTCATCCCCACTTTATATTGTAGGAGCTGGCTCAGAGAAGTCCAGTAACTTGAGTAAGTTCACACAGCAGATAGAGTGAGGATCCAAACCCACTAATCAATACTTCTTTCCCCTCTTCCTCCTTTTTTTCCAAAGGTAATCCGTGTTGACTATGGAAACATTCAACTCTGATGTTTTTTAAATCTGCCTTCTCTCAATAGTGCTAAATTTGGAATACTTTTTTAACCTCTTAAAATGCCACTAATGTGTGCCGCTGTGAACCTTCATGGGAAGAGCATCCTCGGACTGCTCAGAGTAATCCTGGTTTCATGTCAGAGAAGGTGTTTGAAGCTGCCCAACTGATGTCATGTATATTATTTCTTCATTTAGATTTGAGAACTGAATACTGAAAACAAAATTTATTGTATTAACAGTTCTACTGTTACTAGTCTCATTCTTTTAAATTGAACTTTATTTTTTTTGTACTCAATATTTAGGTTAAGATCTGTTGCAAACCTGAAAGCACACGATCCATGGCATTTTATTATCCTTTAATACACCTTTCCAGGAGCTTTCTAAATACTCTAACCAGTGCTTCTCAAACTGTAACATGCATTTGAATTACCTGGGGGTCTTGTTAAGATGCAGATTCTGGTTTAGGAGGCCTATTCTGGGGCTCAAGATTCTGCATTTGTAACAAACTCCCAGCTGATACCCAAACTGCTGGTCCAGAAGAACCATACTTTGAAGATCGAGGCTCTAATCCACTTAATAGTCAAGAAAGAAATTCAAATTCAAAATTCTGTTTACTAAATAAACCAAAACTCAAATGGTTATGAGAAACAACCAACCCCTGTCCCCTGGCACCACAGCAGTCTGATTTTCTTGGCATTTCTTTGGGCTTGACCTCGACTCCCTTTTGGGTTCACATTGGTGAGTGTGGGTAAACTCACAGCTTCCCCCACCTGGCTTCTTTGTGAGCTGAGTCATTCATCTCTTACTAGTGTGATGTGGGTGGCTCATGGCTTGAACTGGCCATATGTCCTGCTTGAAGAATTGGCAGTAAATTTTCTAGAAAATATTTTCTCAATCCCAGTTGTAAGGAGATTGCTGTGAGGTGTGGCAGGAGGCGAGGAGAAAGATTCCGAGACTCAGCGTTGAACATCCGCGTGGTCCTGCCTCTGTGCATTTACCTGGTAAAGTGCAGGAAAAGTTTGCCTCTCTCTCCCACCCCCACTCCGCCTCCTCTGAGCCTTGGCCGTCTCCAGAACAGACTCCGGATGGCAGTTGTGGATGCTCAGAGCACAAAAGCTTTCTTGTTTGCCCAAGGGTCTATCAGTGTTTAAACAGAACTGGCGGAAGTGCAGGCGCAGCATATCAGCAGCTTATCGGGGCCCATGGTTTTCCATGTACATTTGTTAGTCCCTTGAGTTTACCCTGCTCCATCAGCCTGAGTTAAAAATTGCAAAGCCAGGCTCTATTGTGCCAAGATACAGCAAAGAGAACAAGCCAGTTACTGAGTGTAGGGGTGTATGTGGGTCCTCGAGACCCTATTTGCATTCTGCCCCTGTAGAGAATAAAGCTGTGGTGGCCTGTGTGTTTAGAGGCACCCAGAGAGAATCAAAGTCTGGTTTAGGAATGCATCCAGAAGCTGGGATGACTCCAGGCCTCCCCGTGGCGGAGGTAGATGGAGATTCCTTTCGGTACCCTGGCTCTCCATCTTTATTGACCAGGTCTGTAGTCAGCTCAGGAAGTGCTTAAAGGAGGTGTCAACTGTGAACACCTTAAAACTGTATGCAGCGTTGGCGTCTGCATGCATACTTCTCTGGGAGCCGATCCGTGACCCGCAGGGCTCAGTGTTCCTGTACTGTTTGAGCCACATCTTCTTGGAAGAATGTCTTCAGAAGAGAGAGATGGTAGCCGGCTTTAGAATGAGTCCTTTCCACTTACCATCATCACTCCTACTTTCTAAGCACTTGCTGTGCTAAACACTGTATGAGTATTACCTCATTTAAGTCTCAGAACAATCTTAGGAGATAGAAATTTTTGCCTCTATTTCACAGATGAAGAAACTGAGGCTTAAAGAGTTGTGAATTGTCCAAGGTCACAGAGCTAAGTAAAAGATAGAGCCTAGTGTCTGGACCTGGGCTCTGTGATCCGTGGCTCTCAGCACCAAGGAAGGCTGTCTTGTGTTTTAATATACTTGTCCGAGCCTTTCATAAACATTGGTTCATTTGTCTAACTGGCACAGAATTGTCCCAAACTTTAGACATCTAAAAATCAGCTTCATGAATTTTGTCCTATTTTTATAGCATCTATATTATTAAATTACTATTTAATTAAAATTTTTTATTAAATGTTACTAAATTTGTTATTACTTAACCTCATCCTAAACAATATCCATGAAATAACCATTGATGTGCTGATTTCATTTTTCTCAGATTCACACTAAAATAAGTACATAACCATTAAACTGAAAAATGTTATGTCCCAGCTAACATCATTTAAGGTACCATCAGTGCATTGGTACCACACTTTGAACAATCCTCATGTAGATGTAAAGGCTGCATTCTATATTGCAGCAGAATCGTGGGTGAACTAAAATAGTCTTTACACCCCCACCCCAGGCAGGGCCCAGGCCCTGGCCGGCTCATGGCCTCCAGTGGTGCGGGGAGCCTCAGAGAGGTGGCTGGGTTCACTCCAGGAAAGGTTCCCTTCTGGGGTAGGCCATGCTGTGTATCTTTCAGGGCCTGTTTTCATTGCTGTAATGAGGCAGCAGTGCCAAGAAAAAGAATATTACTTAGCTTGCCTTGACGGAGTTGAAGGATTCCGGGGACTGAGGCAAGAATCTGTACTCCATCGCTGTTTGCCTGTTGAAGGGAGTTGCTGGGATGCTGGGGGTTATGGAAGAAATAGCCCTGCCAGGGGCAGGATTTGGGTGGTAAGGGGTCCCACCCTAGGATGAGTGAGGCCTCTAACTGAGCTCCGTTTGTTCCCATTTCCATTCTAACCAAATGTTCCTCCCTAAATTCCACCCCTCTGGGGCATAAATTAAAGGGATATCTGGAGTCTTATTGTCTGAAATTGTGTATGCATTTGACCTGCATTGCTGTGTCTTTAATACAAGCAGCTAAAGAATAATTCCTAATGTCCTGACTTCACTGATATACCAAAGATGTGCTAAGACCCTCAGTAACTGAGCATCCTCATTTTTCCCCCAATAAAGTTGCATTTTACACTAACATTTACACATACATACACGTCCATCAAGTTACATTTTACACATTAAACTTCCCAGTCTTGGACCTTGAGCAACTTCGTAATCTGGCTGTCCCTCTAACAGACCAAGGAGGGCAGCATGCTCGTGCCCTGGGGCTGAGTTCCTGGAGTCTGTCTGCTTTCACTGGCTTGGAGAAATCAGAGTGGGAAAGGGTCTTTTTTGCGGATCAGCTGGTCCTTGGATCTCTCTGACTAGGCTCACTTGCAGCAGAAAAGGGACATCTGTCTGCCCCACAGCAGATCTGGTTTCTTGATCATCCCAGACACGCTGATTGCCTGCCATGGTGATTCAGGCTGTTACTATTTCAGTACCAAGATGTGAAAAAAAATTTTGGAAAAAAGAAAAAGAAAAATCTGCTCTTGGATTGGGCTGGGCATTTAGCATTCTGACTGTCCTCAGCCTTGTGGTTCAGCAGTAGCTGACTCGGGAGACCCAGTTCCTCCGGGAACTGCAGTAGTTCTAGTCCCGAAAACAGAATTCCGGCTCTCTGGGGATGCAGTACCTAGTCTTGCTCTACTGTCAGTACTCCAAAATGGGACGGCCTGACCAAAGACTCTCAGGTACGGTGCTGTTAAAAATGTCTCTCGCTAGCTTTCAACTTCATATCCCATCCTCCACCACCCCTCTTCCCACCAGGGGACTGTGGCTTCAGTTTACGGGAACACCAGGCACAAATGGAAAGCTGCCAGTCGCAGGAGATTCCAAGGGAGATAAAAAGTACATCTTTGACCACTTCTTTACCAAACAGACCCGAGATGTGTAATTAAAGGCCCCGGGACTCTGCTGGAAATAGGTTTAAACTTGAGGTAATCCCTTCTGGCACTTCCTCTTCCTAATAACCATCAACAAAAATCAAACAAATCCACCTGGCTCCAGCCAGTAAGTCTGTAACCAGAAAGGTCACGGGAGAAGCGATAAGAGAAGCAAGCAGCCACAAACAGCGTTACTGGAAACACATGTCGGGACGTGTTAGAAAGTGACTCCTGCCAGGCCCGTCCTGGCCCTGCATGGGCCCGCTCTGCCGTCAACAAACATTCTCCACCACGGAGAGGAATGTAGATGAATTTCGGGAGCCGCCATGCCTCCGTCTCTTCTCTCTGTAAGATGTGACTCAGCCACAGAGACTAGAGGTGAGGCCTTTCTTAATATTCTCTTAAAGTTATTTTCCTCCTCTTTCCAAAAGTAATTCATAGCTGTGATTGAAAATACCATTGATAAGCAGAAACAAAGAATAAAATAATTACCCCTAATTCCACCATGCGGTGATTGCCGCTGCGAAAATTTTGGGGCATCTGTTTTCGGCACATGCATATGTATATAAGTGTAAAATATATTAACACATATGCATGGGAAAGGTTTTTTAAAACTTTCAAACTGCATTACACTGTGCAAACTGTTTTAGCCTGCTTTTTGTTTCAATCTATCTAGGGCATCTTTTCTTCATAGTCTTGCGTCACATCATTTTAAGTGGCTGAGTCGTATTCCATCACCTGGCTATACCATAATTTACTTTAATAATCTCCTATTATTGAATGTTTAGGTTGTGTCCCAATTTCCATCCCTCCCTCTCCCCATTGAGCCATGTTGTGGAAACATCCCGACTATTGGGTTTTTGGCTGAGAGGGCCAATGTCAGCTGGTTTGAGCCGGCCCAGGTGAGCTCAGCAGCTGCTACCTCCGCTTTGGAGGGGAGGAGACTTTGGGTTTCTCAGAGACAGTTGGACCTTCACTGGGTGGGCCCGTGCCTGAGGCACTTTGGGGACACCACAGAGAGCAACCTCGGGGGTAAAGGCAGATTAGGTAGGTCACTCCCCGGCACCAAGGAGATGTTGGCTGCAGAAGCTGAGGAGGTTAATCCAGAATGACGTGGCTTGTGGGGGTGTGGTTGCTGAGGGCAGTGAAATGTAGACCTGCAGGAGAGCTTTAAAGAACAGGAAGTCTTCACCCCTTTCTGGGTGTCTGTGGTCCTCTGGGCCCTGCTAGTGGGTTCATGTAGACCGAGGCTGGTGATGCTGAAATATCGCTGGGTCACTGGTGAACTTGGCTCCCACTCACCTATTTGTTCCCCCCATGTGTTCTCTCTCTGTGACATCTGCAGCAGGAGATTGCAATTAGGGAAAACTGCAAAGTCAGGACAAACAGAACAAAACGAGCAGTGAGCACGTGCAGAGCCCCTACTGTGTATCAGGCTGGTGTGTGTGACCATCTCCATTTTCTGGGAGAGGAAATGTCGAGTCGCTTACCCAAAGCCATACAGCTGGGAAGGTGGAGCCGGGATTCCAGCCCAGGTCTGACTCCAGAACCTGTCCCCAAACCATTGTACCACACTGCCTCATTATGAAGCATTAACAAAAGCTTTCTAGCCAAGCAGGTTTATATATATAACCTAGTTAACAGGACAAAATAAGTTCATTGTAAAAAATGCCATTGTTCTGTGGTATTTAGACAACTAGCTTTGCAAAAAGCTGGAGTGGGGACTGGGGGAGGGGTGGCTCCTGGAAGCATCCTCATCAGAACGGTTTTTTCTGGACTCTTCACGACAGGAGAGAAGCAGGGCTAGTGGAGCTGCACTGAGTGTGTGTATCTCGGGGTAGGGTGCAGCTTCAGATGTTTACTGTTTTGAACTAAATTTCTTAGTTTAACTATCTCGAATGAATACAAGTATGTAACCTCAGACTTGTTCAATCTAGAGTTCAAATATGCATTCCAAAAAGCTGGAGTATAGCTTTAAAAACAAAGACAGAATTCCAGTTTTATGCTTTTCCAAGTTTTTTTCAGTCTTCACATTTTGCCTGTGATAGCATAATTTTGGCCTGAGTGACCGAAATGAATGAAGGCTTTGGAAGGCAAGAATGTGCTTGGCAGTGTGTGCACGCTGTAGGATCTAAGAATGGTGTCGACACACAGAGTGAAGAAAACTGTGGAGTCATTACAGCCACGTGGGAGCCTGGAAATCACGCATTTTCAGCGCCATCGCCGAGAAGGAGGGAGGAGAATGCGGCACAGCGCAGCCTGCCCCTACTGAAAGTGCAGTCCCAGCCCACAGAGGCGCGGACGCTGGGGAAGGGATGTTTCCTTGGGAGCAGCTGCTGCTGCTCAGATGCCAATTTGCCTGCCCACCCCCTCCGTCGGAAGGACAGTGGCACCAGTCTGCCTACTAGGGACACTTGGGGAAACCCATGTCCTTGGGGCCTGAGCGCCAAGTAACTGTGGCCCAGTTGTGTGTCGTGCTCGTCTTGCCAGAGCTCAGAGGACTTGCTGAGGGGACAGTCCTGACCCGGGAAATAGTCTCAGCAGCCCTGCTGTGCACACAAAGGAGGCTTTATCCTGATCTGGGAGCCTCCCGGGTCTCAGGACTGGATTGGAGGCAGTGGATCCTGTCTGCCTTGTGAGTCCCCATCACTCATGGAGAAAATTGGAAGGCCTAGAACCAGGGGCTGGGGGAAGCAGGGACTAACACTGACAAGGTACCCACCTGCCTAAGGACAGAACAGCCAGGCAGCGCTCAGGACCTGCAGTGGCCTTTGGCCAGAGCAGATTCCAGCAGAGCCCTCAGCATCTGTGTGCAAGACTCTGTCAGAAGTAATAGCACACCCTCCCCCAGCTGGGGAGGAGGTCAAGGGAACCTGCGCCACCTGGAGGGATTCTGGAATGATTGGGCAGTGGGCAGAGGGGGGAGGAGGACGGTGGTGTGACTTCACAGGACTCAAACCAGGCAGGGAAGGTGGGGAGTTGGGGTGATCTGCTCTGCACGCCTAGTCACTCTCTCCCACCTGCATTCAGTGTCGTCCACACCTGCTCTGTGCCAGGCCGCGTTGTCCGTGTGATGTATATAAAGAGGATCCTGAGGGAGCCCGTGGTCGCTACACTGCAGAGGCAGAGGGCCCTCTCTGAATACGTCATCGCAGCGCAGTGTGATGGGCCCTGTGGCAGGAGGACCCGAGAGTGTACAGCCCTACGCCAGCACTGTCTGGTATGGTACTCCTTCCAGTTTTCTCACATTTCTTAGTGTTGTCTTCACAAATGGATTGTAAGTGCTTTTAGGCCAGAGACCAGGTTTCTGCCTCTGACTCCTGCACGAGCCTCGCCCAGTTCAGAGTTTATGGTAAGTGGTGGTCAGTGCTTTTAAACTGACCAACCAGCCTTAACCCTGGGGAACCCAGGCCATGTCGGGGGAAGGGCTGATATGTTTGGAGATTACAGCCCCAAAGGAGGCAGAAAAGCTTCCAGGGCTGGTTAATTCAGACTCTGCTTTCCAAGAAGTCTATTTAAAATCTATTGTACATCAGCTGAGCTGCTTTGGGCAAGTTACTTAACCTCTCTGAGGCTGTTTCCCTAGCTGTAAGAGTGGTTGATGGTGCTGACCTCGCAGTATCTGAAAAGCTGCGTTCGAGTTGTGCCTGGCTGGAGTGAGCATTCAGAACAAGGTGCGGCTGCTCAGGACTCCGGCTCTGGGTCCCTGTGTCTGTTTCATCAGGTGCTGGCTCTTTCTAGAACCGACCTTCTCCGTTCTGCTCTGAGCCAGACTCTGTGGAGATCCAGAAAGAGATTAGTCCTTGAGGTTTACTTTTAAGAAAAAAGGGAGGATTTTAAAAAATGCTTTGACCTCCTATTGGCTTTTTGAATGACTTGGGGTATAACTAGGAGTAGAGAAAAGACCAGGTCACAGAGTGGGACCTGGGGGGCATTCAGTCTTAAAGAATGATTTATTATGAAAAGTTTCAAACCAACAGAAAAGTAGAAAGAATCGTATTAGTATAATGAACATCCACCACCTAAATTTTTTTCATTGTAGTAAAGAAAATATAAAATTTACCACTTTAACCATTTTTCAGGGTACAGTTCAGTGGCATTAAGTACATTCACACTGTTGTGTCACCATCGCCACCTTCCATCTCCAGAACTCTTTCGTCATCCCAAACTGTAGCTCTGTCTCCATTAAACACTAACTCCCTCCACCCAGCCCCTGGTGACCACCAGTCTACTTTCTGTCTTTATGAATTCGACTGTTCTAGGTACCTTGTATAAGTTCACCACCTAAATTTAACAATCATTAATATTTGGTCATATTTGCATATCTTTTTTCACTGATAGATTTTAAAGTATGTTACAAACATTGTGACATTTCTCTAATATTTTCATATGCATCTCTACGAAGTAAAAATATATTCATAAATAACCTCAATACCGTGTGTCACAACTTATAAAATCAGCATTAATTCCTTAATGTCTAATACCAAATTCATATTCAAATTTCCCCAGGTGTCCTAAAAATATCTCTTTATTCAAATCAGGACCACATATTGCATCTGGTTGTTATGGCTTTTAAGACTTTTATTCCAGAACTTCCCTCCCCACCTCTCCCCACCCTCACGACATTGGCTTGTTGGAGAAACCAGGCAGAACCCCACCTTCTGGGTTGGTCTGATTGTTGACTTGTGGTGAGGTTTAACTCCTTCCCCCTCGGCCACATTTCCCGTAAACTGAAGTTAGACCTAGAACCTGATTAGACCCAGGAGTGGCACACTGAACGCTTCCTACTACCTCACATCAGGGGGTACATCTTGTCCGGTGATCCCACTGGGGGTTCCTCTGTACCTGGGCAGATGTAGATCTGGGGATGAGGCCCTCCCTGCCAGATCCCTCCAGTGCCAAGTTACACTTCCGTTTTCCACACCGCTACCAGCACACGATTTGTGGGGTGATGCTTTGGTCCCCATGTTGAATATCCAGTTTCCGGAAACCAAGCTTACCCAATGGCTTTAGCATCCATCGATGATACCTGCCTGAATCAGTTATTTCACTGGAGTTGTGAAAGGGTGATTTTCTAATTTTTGTTCCTTCTACATTTATCATCTAGAATTTGCCTGTAAAGAAGAGCTCCCTCTCCTTGCCTGGAACTATCTGATTACCCTGAAATACAATTCCTCCTGGAAAGATGAGCTAAATGCTCAAGTCTTTCTTTTTAATAAATAATTTTCAGAGTAAGAAATTGGGGCAATGTGTTTGGTCTCTACAGGGCTGAAGTATGAACGTGACTGAGAGGTTAGGATTTTCTCCTGGGATCCCTCAACTCTTCAGAACTGGGCTGGAAGGGCCACGTGTGGGGCCGGCCACTCTTCCTCGCAGTGGAACCCTCTACTTGGAATTTTCTCATTCCAGGATGGTTCCCTGGGTGGGATGGGGGAAGGAGAAGGGTGGAGAGAACAGTAAGGTTTGCTTCCAGATCCTGTGTTTGTTCCATTTTTGGAATGAGCTGGGCAGGCCTTTGGACGGGGTAGTGTCCTTTTTTCTCAGGGGTTCTTCCTCCTGGCTCTCTGCTGTGGGAGGTCACAGATTTCACCAGCGTTTTCCTGAAAGGCTGAATGTTTCTATTCTTTGTTTATTTTTGCCCTTCTTCATATGATTCACAATGGGCCCAATGGGTATCAATCCGTTGTTCATCTAATATTTGTGGATCATTGTCTGTGGGCTTTGTTCTCAGGCTAATTCCAGAGGAGACTCCTCTTAAGGAGCTCACTGTCTAGTTTGGGAAGAAAGACATACACACATAGGAAGTGGGGTAGAGAACAATGTCAGCCCAAATAGATTTGTAGAAATGAGCTCCAATAGCTTTTCTCCCCTGATAGTGTTCATTTATTGAACATTTATGGTACACTAGGCACTTATCTTTAGAAGCTCTGGAAGACAGGTTGATATTATCGTCCTATATTTCAGATGAGGAAACTGAAGCTCAGAGAGGTTACATAACTTACCCAAGGCCACACAGCTCTTAAATCCAGGAGTTCAGCTCTGTCTGCCTCAAAGCCCAGCTCTATTTACCACGCCATGGTGTTCTGTTACCAGATGTGAAAAGACACAGAAATTGAGAGAAAGTGGGAGACTAGTACAGTTATTATCCACAAGATATTTGTTACTTTGGAAATTTTAATTTTTCCCTTTTACATGTAATTGGCAAAATAATATTGTACTAGCAATGTATTAAATATTATTATGGCAGTAAAGAAAATCTTCACAGGAAAAAATATGCCTATAATCTCACCACCTTAATCTAATAAGTGCTTTCATTTTTAAATATGTCCTTCCAATCTTTGCCCATGGGCACTGGTATTTTTCTTGTTTGGTTTTATATACATTATAAACATTTTTTATGAAATCTTTATATTTACAATTTTAAAGACTGTTACCACACCAGGTCTGTTTTTGCCCGCCGCCCAGAAAGCCAAACACCAAGATGACGAGATTGCAGTAGAGAGAGAGTGTTTAATAATCACAAGGCAGCCAAGTGAGGAAACGGGAGAATGAATCTCAAATCCACTTCCCCAAAAATAAGGACTCAGGGATATTTATGGGGTAGGGAGCAAAGTGGTCTGAAAGGACTGGAGGTGAGGAAGGATGAGGTAATTGATGATCTGCGCAAGTGTAGTCAGGCTTCATGCCTCTTCTTAGGACACATGTTCACAGAATGGCGGTGTTAGCATGCCCTGAAAGTGGAGTTTTAACCTCTTGACATCAAAAGTTCACTTATGGGACATACCTCTGCGTGGGCCCAGTTGATGTGTTGGTGGTGTCAACCGGCCTGAAGTGGGCAAAGGGTTCCAATTCCTGAAAAAAATAGCTCAAACACCCTTTAGCATGGTGACCCAGCCCCAGGGAGATGTTGTCTATAGGAACCTAGTGGGAGTCAGATAGCATATTGCCTGAACAGCACAATTAACAATGAGTAAGTTTATCATGCAGATTTAAGTCCTCGCCTTCCGCGTTCCATTCTGACAAGTTTCTAGGTAAGAAACTTGTACCATCCCCCGCTTCTTCCTGGCACAGGGAAGAAGATACCTTTACAAATGGAGATTTCCTTTACAAAGGTAAACATCTCTTACCAAGGATAACCAGAACTAAGAATGGGCTTAGCAGGGACCTTCCCAGATACCTAGAGATGTCTATGGTGATGGCCTGTTCTGGGGGCAGGCCTCCTATGCCAAACTCTTTTGGTCAGTTAGTGGGGTGGGGGTCAAAGTGTCTTTCAGGCAGAGACATATTTTGAGGTGGCCAATTCTGATCCCCCCTAGTTACTAGCTGCTTAATCATCAATGGCTGTTTGCCGGTTTCAATCCCCCCTGTTCTTTGGTCATTCCTCAGTCTTGAGGGATTCAGGGCGATGACCAATCTAGCTACTTCCTGCTGATTTGGGGCATAGATCTGGGTTAGAGAAATGGAACTGTCTAGCACTCATTTGGAAATATTCTCCTGTTCCCGGCTTTTGCCAAAGATTAGGAGATTCTCACAAGCGAATTATCCTTCTAACAATAAACAAGGATGAAATAATTGATCAGGGAAAAGATGAAGCCATATTTTAATGAGACCATGATTGTAAGAGGAGCAGTTTTAAAAGATTAGCGATAGGCTATGGAGTTACTTATCTGGTATTTGCGAAGAAAATGGTCCAACCCTCACAGCGTGCTGGTGAATGCACAGCTGGTCTGTAAGAAATAGAAAAGTATCACAAAGACAGCAATTACTGAAACAAGTGTGATAGAATGTAAGAACCCCAGTCAGCTGTGGACATCTCTTTCTTGACTTCTTCCTTTTCCTGAAAAGTAACTTTAGGTCAGCTAGAGGTTAACAAGAATAAGAGGCAGGTAGTGAGAAGCCAGTGTCTGAAGTATGGATCCACCCAAGGTCAGGATGATCTAGGCTATGATGTTCTTCCAGGGTGTGATTCCTGCTTCCCGTGGTGTTCTGGTAGTGGGACGTGATGGTAGTGGCATCTGATGATTCTTGTGGGACTGGCTTGACTTGAGTGTGGTGGATCCACGGCTTAATTCCTTTCAGCTTTTTTGAGGAGTGGGTTACCAGCAGCACTTCATAGGGCCCAGTCCAGCAGAGTTGGAGTTGGTCCTCTGGCTGCTGGTTTCTCCAGGACTTTAATAAGACCCAGTCTCCAGGAGACAGGTGATGTAGGGGAACATCTGTGGGATACATTAACCTGGTAGAGGCAAACTTGTGTGTAGCAGTTAGAGCAGCTCCCAAAGACTGTACATACCTGACAGTGTCCAGTTCCTTAATCCGAGTTCCCTCTGGATCCCCTAGGCCATATTTAAAATATAGGAAGGGTCTCCCATATAACATTTCACAGGGGCTCAATTGGAGCTGCTTCTAGGGGCTACCCTCACCCAGAGCAGGGCAACTGGCAAGGCCTTGTCCCAAGTTAAATTAGTCTCTTGGCAAATTTAGCTAAAGTCTTTTTAAGGGTGTGATTCATCTTTTCTGTTTTGCCAGTAGACTGCAGCCGCCAAGAAGCATGTAGTTTCCAGCGAATATTCAGGGCACCAGATACCTCCTGTGTAATCCTTGCTATGAAAGCCCCTCCACTGTCACTCTGAAGAGACACAGGCAATCCAAATCTAGGAATTATTTCTTTTAATAAGGCTTTAACCACTTCAGAAGCCTTTTCAGACCAGGGAAAGGCCTCCACCCAGCCAGTAAATGTGTCCACGAACACTGGTATATACCTGAAATTCCCGGCGGCTCTTGACATTGTTGTGAAGTGAATCTGCCAATCTTCCCAGCTCTGGTACCCCTGGATTGGACTCCTTTTAATAGTGGTGGGGGTCCCATCGTCAGGTTATTTTTGGCACATATCATGCATTTTTGAACCACCTTCTGAATGGTCCTTTGCATATTTGGTCCTGTAATGAATTTCTGAATCCATTGGAGGGTGGCGTCCCTCCCATAGTGGCTGCTCTGATGTATATGACTTATTACATCTTCCATAAGATGTTCAGGGACTAGGATTATTCCTTGCCTATTATAAATCCACCCTTCTTTGGTGTATCTGTAGTCCACAGCCTGAGAATAGGCAGGGCCCCAGTTAAATCCCCATTCATTGGCCCTTTCTATGTCTTCAGGTGAGTGTTCCGGGTGGCATTTTGTTAAATCTACTTCAGGAATCACGGCCATTATCGGGGACCTAGGTGCTTTTGTTCTGGCTGCTAATTTTGCAGCCTGATCTGCCCGATTGTGCCTTTGGGCAGTTAGACAGTCTGATTTCTGGTGTCCTGGACAGTGGACAATGGCCAATGCTTTTGGTTCCAGGACAAGTTCTAGTGAGTCTAAAATTTCCTTAGCATGTTTAATCTCCTTTTTCCCTGCTAGTCAGTGCATCTCTCCTGTCAGGGATTAGGCTTCTCTGACCCTGTGACAGTTCAAAACCCAGATATTTAACAGACGGCTGTGAGATCTGGGCCTTTTTCATGGAGACCTTGTAGCCTCGCTCAGCTAAGACACTTAGAGTCAGAATTGTGTTCTGGTCTGAGGTCTCTTTGGTCTTACTAGGGGTCAGGATGTCATCCACATATTGGAGAAGAGCTCCTTCTTTTAATTGGAGAGCTCTCAAATCTCTGGCTAAGATTTCTCCAAAGATAGAGCATTTTTAAAGCTCTGAGGGAGGACCATCCAACAGTATTGTTTGGCTCTAGTCACAGGATCCTCCCGTTCAAAAGCAAATCGCTCCTGAGAGTCGGGACTGAAGGGTATGCAAAAAAATGCATCTTTGAGGTCCAGAACTGTAAACCAACCGAAATCCCCAGACAAGGTGATAAGCAAGGTGTAGGGATTGGGCACCACCGGATGGATATCTTCCACCATCTGGTTAATTGCCCTAAAGTCTTGCACAAAGCGATATTCCTGTGTGCCAGGCTTTTGCACTGGTAAAACTGGGGTGTTAATGGGGACTGGCAAGGGCGGATGAGGTCATACTTGAGAAAGGTGGTCAATAGAGGTTGAGTACCTCTTCTGGCCTATTCCTTTAGTGGGTGCTGCCTCAAATTTGGAATTTTCGACTCGGGACGAATTTTACCGTGTATAGGCACTGCTGTCTTTGCGCGTCCCGGCCTCCCATACGTCTGGCCTTACCTCTTGGAAGACTTCTTCTGGAATCTCTACTGGAGGCTCCTCAGTTTGTTGTGACAGCCCTGCTTGGAGGGCACAAGCCTGTTCAGGTGGTACCTTAATGTCCATCCATCCAGGTGCAAAGGTCACTCTGGCATCTAACTTGGTCAGCAAATCTCATCCCAGCAGTGGAACAGGACACTCAGGCATGTACAATAAAGTATGTTTTAAGTATGTTTTTCCCATCTGGCAGTCTAGGGGTTGGAGAAATGACTTTTTCAAGGTTTCTCCTGAGACCCCCGTCACTAACATTGTCTTTTCAGAGAGTTTAGAAAGCTGAACATTCAAAACTGACTAAGTAGCCCCTGTATCAATCAGAAAGTCCAAAAGTCTATTTCCCACTGACAAAGTCGGTGAGGTGGGAAGGAGCCCGTAGGCGTTTGGCGCACTGCCTGTGGCCCATCCTCTTCAAGAGTTTCACTTAGGCTGGGGAATTCCCTTTCCCAGAGGCCCTCCTTCTTACAGTAGGCACATTGGTGGGGTCCCACAGTAGGGTGTCTCTTGCGAATTGGAGTTAGGGGCCCAGGACGGCCTACCTTAGGTTGGGTTCTTTCTTGTGGCAGAGCGCAGGGTGGTCCTTGAGTCAGGGCAGCTCCCAGCAGGGTGGTTTGTTGTTTCATCCTCTTGTTAACTCCTTTCTTTCTTGAACCTGGCCTCTGTTATTAAAAACTTTGAAGGCAATCTCAACTAATTGTGACGTTTGCATCCCTAGAGCCCCTTCCAATTTTTGCAGTTTTTTGTAAATGTCCGGGGCACTCTGGTTGATAAAAGTCATATTTACCATTTTTAAATTCTCTGGTGCCTCTGGATCTATATCTCTATATTACTTATATGCCTCAAAAATTCTTTCTAAAAATTCCGCAGGGTCTTTCATTAGGCCTTTGCTTTACCTCCTGTACTTTATTTAAGCTTCTTTGTTTTGGGACTCCTTTTCGAAGCCCTGCCAAAACACAGTCCCGATAATGTTCGAGTCTGGCTCCATCCCCTGCATTTACATTCCAGTCGGCGTCAGTTGTTGGCACTGCTAGGGCTGCCTCAGCCCTCACAGGGTTGCCTGGGGTTTCTGCATGGAGCTGATTTGCTTCCTCCTTAGCTTTTCTAAAACTGTCCAGTGCTCCTCAGAAGTGAGAAGTGTGTTCAATAGGTTTTGTACATCCGCACAAGTCGGGTTATGAGTAGCAAACATCGATGAAAAAAGATTTTCCATTCTTTTTGGGTCATCTCTATAGGTAGGCATGTTATTCTTCCAGTTACACAAGTCTGAAGTTGAAAACGGGAGAATGGACCCAAATTAGTCCCATTGGCTGCCCAGTCGCAACATCTATACCTCCAATGGGGACTTGGTTAACAGATATCACCCCACCTGGGTTTGGGCAGCTCCCTGGCCAAACTGGGTACCCCGGCAGGTATAGATGGGGAGACCGTTCCTACATTGACCCTCAGAGACTGGGGGAGCCTGAGCCAGGGGTTGTGACTCAGGGAGTGGTGGCGGAGGAGTGACAGCAGCACTGTGTCGGGATGTAGGAGGAGCAGCTGGAGTACTTGACTGAATTATCCGTAAATCGTCCTCCTTTTCATTAGAATCACTAGAATCAAGCAAAACAGATGTTTTTATCTTTCCCTCTTATTGAATCAAAATTTTACATCTCCTCTGTATAGGCTTATTCTGGTATAACAACATCAAAGACTGAACATAAGGTATTTCATCCCATTTCTCTTCCCATTTACAAAATAGTTCTAATTGCGAGATTTTATTATAATTTAAGGACCTATTTTCAGGCCATTTTTCTCTGGAGTCTAAAGAATATTGTGGCCACGTGGTGTTACCAAAAAAATACCATTTTTTCCTCTTCCATGGAGTCACAACTGAAAGTTGCCCAATTTTGAAGAATGCAGCCTAGGGGGCTGCAGGTGGGAATTGAATTAGCATTTCCCATCATTCCAGAATTTAGACATGGCAGGTCAAATTATACTTATGCTGCAGCTAGAACCAGATCTCAAGAATTTTGAGCGTCCCCAAAACCCACACCCTCACTATGAAGGCCTAACCAAGGCTCCCTTTTTGGAAGTCACGGAGGGCGTCCCCTGCCAAACCAAGGCTTCCTTTTTGGAAGTCAAACCAGAAGGAAGAAGAAATAAGGATCTGGTCACTTGTACTGAAGTTACTCACCAAAAGACATCTTCCAAACCCAGAAACCATCTCTCTACTGCAAAGCAAAAATATGCACCAAGGAGTTGGCAACGCCAAGCCAGGAAAAGAATCCCAGAACAGTCCCAGGAGAAATGCTCCTGGCAGCTGCTGGACTTGTCCACAGGTTCTCCACACTGGCAAGGGGCTGATGAGTCTCAGGCAAAAAGGTCCGCATGGACTTTGCTCCTGGCTGGCTTGCCAAATTGTTACCACACCAGGTCCGTTTTTGCCCGCCACCCAGAAAGCCAAACACCGAGACAACAAGATTGCAGCAGAGAGAGAGAGGGTTTAATAATCACAAGGCAGCCAAGTGGGGAAACGGGAGAATGAATCTCAAATCCACTTCCCCAAAATAGGGACTCAGGGATATTTGTGGGGTAGGGAGCAAGGTGGTCTGAAAGGACTGGAGGTGAGGAAGGATGAGGTAATTGATGATCTGCGCAAGTGTAGTCAGGCTTCTTGCCTCCTGGTAGGACTTCATGTCCACAGAATGGTGGTGTCAGCATGCTCTGAGGGTGGAGTTTTAACCTCTTGACATCAAAAGGTTGCTTATTGGACATACATCTTCATGGGCCCAGTTGATGTGTTGGTGGTGTCAACCGGCCTGAAGTGGGCAAAGGGTTCCAATTCCTGAAAAAAATAGCTCAAACACCCATTACCATGGTGACCCAGGCTCCAGGGAGATGATGTCTATAGGGAGTCAGATAGCATATTGCCTGAACAGCACAATTAACAATGGGTAAGTTTATCATGCAGATTTAAGTCCTCGCCTTCTGTTCTGACAAGTTTCTAGGTAAGGCCATCTGCCCCCTTCTTCCTGGTACAGGGAAGAAGATACCTTTACAAATGGAGATTTCCTTTACAAAGGTAAACATCTCTTACCAAGGGTAACCAGAACTAAGAATGGGCTTAGCAGGGACCCTCCCAGATACCCAGAGACGTCTATGGTGATGGCCTGTTCTGGGGGCAGGCCTCCTATGCCAAACTCTTTTGGTCAGTTAGTGGGGTGGGGGTCAAAGTGTCTTTCAGGCAGAGACATATTTTGAGGTGGCCAATTCTGATCCCCCCTAGTTACTAGCTGCTTACTCATCAATGGCTAACTGCGGGTTTCAAGACTGGATTAATATTCCATTGAGGGGATAAAGCATAATTTACTTAACCAATCTACTCCTTTGGGTCTCATCTGGACAGTCTCTAATTATTATTTTCCAAAAAAAGCTGAAGTCAGGTTCTCTGTGCATTTTTCTTTATACTCTTGTGAATCATTTGCTTAGGAAAATTCTCAGGAGTTGGTTACCTGGTTCAAAGATCTGAACATCTTTTGGCTCTCAACACATTTTGCTGAATTGTTCTTCAGAAGGACCATACATCATGCATGCTACCAGCCATGGATGAGGTGCCAGGTTTGTCCCAGCCTTGTGGTGTTGGGTAGTCTCTTGGCTTGTGTTTTACTTCTACTGATTTGAAAGGTGTACCACAGTCCCTTGGAGTTTTCAAGACACATCCTTTGGTTACTAGGTACGTTGAATAGTTCCCCACCATTTGTTTACTAGTTTGTATTTCTTCTATATAAATTGTTCCTAAGCTTTGTCCATCATTTCTTGGGGACTTTATAATAGTTTTATGTTTTGTATGAGATATTTATGTGTATGTGTCAGATCCTGACAGGAAATAGATGGTACACTCAGCTGGGTCGTTTGCAGCGAATTTAATAAAGGCACAGTTTACAGTGGTGTGGGCACGGTCTGGGGAACCCACAAGGATAGAGCAGCCCTCTGGGGGAGCAGCAGGTGGCCTGACCAATCTGACGCAAAGGGAAGAGGGAGCAGGTGCCAGGCCCCAGTAAGGGTTGGTGTGTGGAGAGGGCTTCCTAATAGGTGCTGTGGCTTTGAGAGTTGGACCCAGTCAGCCCATGATGACTCCACAGGGAACGCCCACCCTCCTTCTGCTCTCTGCCTCCCCTCTGACGCCCTGAGCTCAGAGCACTGACCCCTACACCTGTGTTTCCCAAATTGTGAGATATTTTAGGAGGTGCATGATTAAAGGTTTTTTAAAGTTTAATAGTCATGTGCTAAAATACACACACACTAAATGCTTATATCTTATTTATGTAATAACATATTTGTAAAATCCATTATTTCACAGATGTTTATTTTTGGTATAAGGCTAAACTATTAAGTTTAAAAATGGACTTGATTTGGTGGACTCTATAGAATAAAAATGTTCAGGTGGTATGCAGGCATGGCAAAACTGACAGAAATTTGGGAAAATGGGATCCCCTATGGGGATTCCCTGACACATCTGATCTTTTGATCTCTGATTTCACACACACACACACACACACGTCTGAAATAACTATCCTGAGAGGTCAAGGATTCCTGATCACCACTGGCCACTTATCCCTGATGTCCCAAGGTTACAAAGGGGATGCAAGGAAGCAACAGAAGGTTCCTGAGGCCCCATCCCAGACATTCCCTCACCTAACTACAAGAGGAGCCCTGCGTCTGCTTGGGCCCAAGTGCTGGTGGGCTGTCCCTGAGTCCCTGCTGCCCTGAAATCAAACCCTGGGCTGAGACCGGAGGGAAGAAAGGAAGGGGAGCCAGGAACCTCAGCCCACATTCTGGTCTGGGGGAAGGACCAGAACTACCACTCCCTTATTCCAGCTCCCACCTCCTTGGAGCACGTGGGGATACCCCAAATGATGCTACATGAAGGGGCTCTACTTCCTGATAAGTGGCCAGTGGCTAGGCTCCCTCCTCTTTCCCACCTGGGAAAGTTGGTTAAAGGCCCTTCCTCCCCGACCAGAAGGAGTAGTGCTGACGGGAACCACTCAGGAGAACAGGCCACTTAGTGTTATCGCACCTTCTGCTCTGGGAGCGTCTGCTCACTCAGACTGCCCCTCGCATGGACCTCTGTGCAGAGCATCTACAGGAGAAACCAGAGGACATTAGGCAAGAGATAGATTACATTAGGATTTATTATGTATCTTATTATGTTACTCAGAGAAGTGGTTTGCCAAAATCTCTTTGAGAAGTGGCCATTTGTTTTGGAAAAGTTTGAACGGGTCGCAGGTTTGGAGCTACGCAAACTTGAACTTTGGGGAAGTGTTCCCCATCCTCAATCCCGTGAGTAGAAAGATTGGACATCCTGGTTTGCCGGGGGCAGACCTAATTTATGCCAATTTGACCCCTTTCATTTTTAACAGTGTCTTGGTTTGGACAATAAATTATGGCCACCTGAACCACAGGTACATATGACCAGTCTCCAGAAAGAACATTGACTATGGGGGCTGGAAGGGATTTCCAGAGGTCTTTTAGTTCATTCTGTTGCGGGAAGGCCACAAGCAGAGCCCCCTGCCCCTTCCATCCAGGAAGGTCCCCAAGTCTCCCTCGCAGGCCCAGGGTCCGGTCCTTTCCAGGTGTCTCTGTGGGAAGATTTCCCTTTCCTCCGCCTCTTCTCCCCTCTGCTCAGAGCCTCTGATGAGCGATAAGGAAAGGGAAAAGCTAGGAATTCTGGGGGAATGGGCTCTTGTTCTGACAGGGAGAAAGCCCTTGGACTTGAAGACAAGCCCAAGAAGTAACTTGTTCTCCTGGCTTCCTTGTGATAAAAGTAACGAGATCATGGAGAACCTGCAGAGAGAAGGAGGCCAGGGAGTGTGAGGGGCCCAAGGAAGACTGCAGGAGTGACAGGGCTGCTGCAGGCTCTGTCTGCGGGGCAGGGCCCAAATCTGAGCTTGACCAGCACCTTGCCCGCCACGACACCTGCTGAGGAGTGCGAGGAGGCCGCCGCTGGCTCTCCCTGAGCCTGGACCCCTGCCCAGGGTGTTTGGGGACTCAGCCTAATTCTTATCTTCTTGCTGCCCTCATCCCCACCCCATTGGTCAGCCACTTCCTGGGGACCAGAATGGGCATGTCCCAGAACAGGTTCGGGGTTTACTTCTCTATTTTGCTATTCGGGGAAGGATGTGCTGAATTCCACTTAATTATAGGACATTTATCGTGTTCTGGCTGTGTGGCAGGTAGGTGACTGTGCTTGGTGCTGGAGGCCACGGCGGTGAACTGGATCCTGACCCTCCCTGTGAGTGCAGTGTGGTGCAATGCTCTGCACTGAGGGCACAGAGAAGGGAGCGGCGGTTCTACCTCGGCTGAGGGGAAGCCGGGAAGGCTTCAGAAAGGAGCAGCATCTGAGCACAGTCTTGGAGGATGAGGGGGGCCTTTACATGGTGGGCAAGATGGGAAGGGCTTTCCAGGCTGGGCAAGGTGCTTGAACAGACGTCTGAGTGTCTGAGGAACGACAGCAGTTGGGTAGGAATGGAAGCTGCGCAGTGGGAGAGTCAGTGCTGAGAGGTGGGTCAAGAAAGCCCCCTGGCGCCTCACAGACTGGCTGTGCGGCCTTGGGCAAGTTACTTCACTTCTCTCAGCTGTGGTTCATGTGTCTGTGTAATGGGATGATACAACCTACTTCATAGGGTTGTTATGAGAATTAAAGGCTGTATTGGATGTAAATCAACCAGCACAGTATCTGACATATAAATGCTCCCAAAATGTAAATTATTGGCACTGTTTCTACCCCGCTAATAAAGGTGGGCTGCTGTCTTCTGAAACATATGGCTTGAGTCACCAGAGTGAGCCAGCAATTCTGCACCGCCAACCAGGTCTGGACTTGGGATTTCATTTAGGAAGATACTATCTGGTACGGAGGCCGATGGAAGAAAACTTGCGGGGCCGGCTTGCTCCGGGCTCTGCTGCCGTCTTTCTCTGACCACTGCATCAGACCAGCAGTGTGGCCCTTGACATCACTAGATGCATTTATTAATTACTTTTTAGTCCACAAATAGAATACGAACCTACTATGTGTCAGGTCCTGGGTCCAATGTCTTAGTAAGAATACATGAGTAAAAGTGATGGGGAGGCAGAGAGAGGAGAGAAAAAACTCAATTCTTTCCAAAACTAATTTTATAAAATCAGAAATGTATTTGGAGGCCATAATTTAGCTGCTTTTTGTTACCCTCTACCTCGAAACTTGATGAAGGGGGAAAAAGATTTCTCTGTGTCTCTTTGGCACATGGGTGCCTCAAGAGTAGCCAGTGTGGGGACCAGAGTGCATTTGTCCATTTGGTCACTCAACAGATATTTATGGTGCACCTACTGTGTGCCCAGCACTATTCTACACACTAGCTGTTTAAATGCCTTTGAGATATGAAGAGCTCTCTCCTTCTCCCACAGACTTGGAAAGACAAAGAAAACCCATGGACCTGTATCCTTGTCCATTCTGGAATCAAATGCTACCTACGGGAGTGATGGTGGTGGGGGAGAGGGTTGGGGGCAGGGGGGGGTCTCAGCTCCTATTTTCCTATCTCTCTGTGGGGGTGGGGCTGTTTCCCTAAAGGACAGCCTACTGGACTCCTCCATCCCCGATATCACATTTCACTGTCAGTTGGGGAGGGGGGTTCAATTTGTTTATGGAAGGAGCAACCACTTACTCCCCTCTCCCCCCCCACACTTTGAAATCAGTCTCTCCAGGAGGTGGTTGATCCCCTGTACCTCACAAGAGGAAGTGGCTGCCTCACACACATACAGGAGGAGACTGAAGAGTAATAATAAAACTAATTTAACAGTAGCAAAGTCATCATGTTTGAGTACTTAAAATGTTCCGGGCAAACAAGTGCTGTTCATACATTATCTCATTTAATCCTCACAACAACCCTGTCGGGTTCATACTATCATCCCCATTTCGTAGACAAAGAAAATTGAGACCAAGAGAATGGGTAAGTAACCAGTCCATCGTTACCCAGCTGGTAGAGAGAAGAGCTGGGAGTTGAACCCATGGCTCTCAGGCTGCAGGTGCCTTCATTGATAAACCATCCCGGTGGAGGGGTGGACCTCTCCTCCCCTTGACCTTCTTCCCTTCCTCCTCCCTTACCTCCCTCCCTCCCTCTCTTTCTCAGTGATTCTGCAATCAATCAAGCCGGTCTTAGAAAATGCTGAGGAGCTTTCTCTAGCAGTGGGGCCCTTCATAGCAAGGCATCCACCCTGGAGCTGCAAGGGTTAACTCTGGCCTGGCGCTTCAGAGAAGAATGCCTTGGCCTTGGGAGGCGGCTATTAGTCCTCCTTTCTAATTAAAAATTGCCACCACCCGCTTTCATCCCGTGCTAACTAGAAGAGTGTGTGTGTGTGTGTGTGTGTGTGTGTGTGTGTGTGTGTGTGTGTGTATGTGCATAGTTCTTTATCCCCATTTCCTGTTTCATATTTAATTTGACATTTTTTCCAGTTTGTGGATGTGGAACACGTGTAAGGTTGGGACATGGTCTGTTAGTAATCATTCCTGCATTTGGGGGCTGGCTTTCTCCCATTGACTCCGACCAAAGGCTTGTGGATCCTAATCTTCCTGCCTCACATGAGCTACTTTGCCCTAATCACCCTGGTTTCTGAAAAGACTGCCTTTGGGGTGGCGATTTTGCCTTGTACGTTGCTTTCTGGCAGGTCTGGGATGGTTCTTGTGTGGCAGGGAGGGGGAGGTAGCCTGGAATCCCGATTTGGTAGATAAGAACTGAAGGCTCTGGGAAAGAGCCTCCATCAGTGGTCAGTTGGGTTGGGGTGAAAGGCAGCTCCAGACCTTTGTTCTTCGTCAAGGCTGGATGAGAGTTATGGCGAATATTACATGTTCACTTTCTGCCCTTTCCCTGAGGCCTGGGGGCCCACAGCAATCTTGGCTGCAGACCCCCACTGTGGAGTGTGGGGCTGGGGCCACACAAGAGGGTGGTGGCACTGGGACTGGAAAAGCTCCACCTTCTCCTTGCTTCCTCCTCAGCCCAGCAGTGGGTCTGATGGAGCAGACGGAAATCTCGTCGGGTCTTAAGGGTATCAGGGACCCCTCCCTGCATCCTGGGTGAAAGTTGGGGTTCGGAGCTGCTGTCCAGGGCCTGCCCAAATGCCCTGGTCTCCCTGGTGGTAACAGTTCTCGTCCTGCTAACTTGAGCTTCAGCACTCTCCTGGGTGTTTCTGAGCCACTGAAATTTTTTGTAATTAGACTCTGATTGCTAAGGATTATCTCATGTATAGAATGGAATCGAAGCAATTGTAGAATGAGAGCTGAAAGGAAGCTTACCGGTCGGTCTGATCTGGGAAGGACAGAAGCTGGGGTCCTTGGAGCCTTAGAATGTGCTTGGCGGGCAGACGGGGAGTCTCGGAACCCCTGATCCTGCACAATTCTGTGTGATCTGCACATGTGCATTTCTCTAGAGAGGGTCCATGGCCCCCATGAGCTTCCCAAGGAGTCCAGGACTTCTCCAAAGAGCTAAGATTCACTGGTCTAACCACTTCCTCACCTCTCCAAGAGTGCTGTAGAAAAAGTCCCAGCAGAATATGGTGGGAGGTGAGGTTCAGAGGGACATGGGCGTGTCTAAACACTTCTAGATCCCCACTTTCAGGTAACTTTTGGTGACAGGCTGCGGGGAGAGTCTTAGAAGGGTGGATAAAGTAGAAATAGTTTGTATTTCTTTGCAGATAAGAGTAATCCATTTTTATTATTTGCTCTTAGCTTTGAGGATGTACAGTAAGGAGTCTGAAGTATAAGGAATTATAACCAGCCCAGACTCCCTGACTTTGAATAATCCATTATAAAAGTACAGTTCCTTTTATCACAATATTCTTATCTTCTGTTTGTTTCTGAGCTGAACAGAAATGTCCTAAGCTACATCCCAGCTGTAGAGTTTTTAGACCAAAGGCTACTGTTTTCTTCCTGCGGGAACCCTGGGGTGTCTGGGGGTTAAAAGGCCTGGGCCAGCCATGTGTGTTTAAAAAACAAGGCTGATTCCGCAGCCGGCGGCTCCAGCCTGACTCCATCCTGCTGTTAATGGAGGACAGAGGACCACTTATAGCTTCCTCTTCACCCCATAACAAATAACTCGGTGCTCCCCCAGGCCTTCCTGCGCCGCCCCCACCCCCCCTGCCCTCCCGGTGGTGGCAGCAGCAGGCCTGTTCCCAGTCTGGCTTCTCTGCAGGCCCTGTGGTTGGCCCCACAAAGGGTCTGAGGCCCAGCTCCTCTCTGCAATAAGGCCCTAACTAACCACATTAGCAGGGTGATGGGCAGGTTCGCCTCGCCTCTGTCTTTTGTTTGGCCACTCCAGGGCCTCCCGAGCAGCGGGGAGCCCTTTGCTCTGCAAACAAAGCGTGGTCATTCTCTGAGCACAGGCTCCTGTGGCACCTCCTCTGGGACGTCCTCCATGACTTGCTCTAGCCCAGGTGGGTTTCCTCTTTGTTGCATTCATTTAACACGTATTTGTCCCATACTCCATCACAGCCTATGCATACACAGTTGAGAACAAAATAATAAAAAAATAATAATTCCCATTTGTTGGAATTTACTATGCACTCAGCTTGGCACTAAGCATCTTACATGAAATGTTTTATTGACTCAGCATGAGCATCCTATGAAGTTGGCTCCATTGGTATCCCATTTTACATGCATAGAAATTGAGATATTTCTGTATTTCCTTTTCTTAGCTTTTAGCACTCCCTGTGGTCACATTATGTATTTATTTGGTTGCTTGTTTTATATGTGGCTCCCATATTATATCATGAGCTCCATGAGGGCAGGGATTTCCCTTCTGAGGTGCTGGGGACCCAGCATGAGCAGTACCTGGCATCTGGGAGGTATTCAATAAACGCTTGTTTGGTGGTTGAATAAGACACAGGAGGCTGTCACTTGTCTACACCTCACAGCTGGGCAGCAGTAACGCTGGGATTTGAACCCGGGTCCATGAGTGCGGTTGTTGCATCAAACAGTGCTTCTTCTCTGTGGGAGACCTCTTCCCCAAGCAGATCTTCAGCTCCTTGGGCAGAGCCCAGTCTTACCTGAAAGGGTTCAGGGCTGTGGAGTGGGACCACCTGGGTTCAGAAACTGGTTCTGCCATTCAGCTGGGTGACAGTCGGAAAGCTACGCATCCATTCTGAACCTGAGTGTCCACATTTCTGAAATAGGAAAAATAATGCCCACCTGCCTGAGTTGTTGTGAAAATTAGAAATACTACATGGGTTGCCTGGGTTATTGGAGGTGCTCAGTGAAATGACAGCTAACATGAAACTGGGCTCCTTCTAAATTCTCAGGAAATCAGTGGATTGGGTTGAAAAGGCTGAGAAATCCATTTTTCATCTTTTATTAGATTATAAAACTAGTACGAGTACCTGCTCATTGCAAAAAAAAAAAAATCAAACAGTAGAAGTCTTTGCATCCTTCTTTGCTCCCAAACCCTTCTTTCTCCCCAGAAGTAACTACTGTTAATGGTTTGCTGTGTATGTGTTTACCTAAATAATATATATTTTACATAAAATTATACTAGGCAGAGGCTGGCCTGGTGGCGTAGTGGTTAAGTTGGCGGGATCCGCTTCGGTGGTCCAGGATTTGTGGGTTCAGATCCTGGGTGCAGACCTACATGCTGCTCATCAAGCCATGCTGTGGTGGTGTCCCACATACAAAATGGAGGAAGACTGGCAACAGATGTTAGCTCAGGGCCAGTCTTCCTCACACACACACAAATTGTACTAGGCATATTGTTCTGAAATTTGCTTTTATTAACCTATCTTGAGGGCCTTTCCCTGTCATTACATTCAGATTTGCTTCAATCTTCTTAATGGATGCACAACATACCTGGTATAGCTGGACCATAACTTACATAATCATTCTCCTATTGATGGCCTTTTAAGTTGTTTCCAACTTTTCTCTATTTCATACAAGATGGCAATGAATATTGTTTCTGTTATCTATTTCTGAGGAACAAAGCCCTCAAAACTTAGTGGCTTAAAACAATGATTTATTATTTCTCATGTCTCTATGGACTGATTGACTGGTTCTTCTGCCTTGTGGTGTTGGCGAAGGTGGAGGGTCCAAATGTTCTTCCTCACACAGCTGGCAGTTGGTACTGGCTGACGGCTGGGAGCTGAGCTGTGGCTGTCACCAGGAGCGCCTCGGCTCTCCTCTAACTGGTTTCTACACGTGGTTTGGGTTTCACACAGCATGAGGCTGGGCTCCAGAATGTCACTTCTGCCTTCATCTATGGATCAAATTTAATCACAGAACAAGCCCAGATTCAAGGGGGTAGGAGAGGAGGTCTACCTCTTGATGTGAGAGTGGCATGTGTCCCCATGCAGGGAACAGACGAATTGTTGGGGGCCATTGTTGGAGACTGGCTACCATAAATATATCAATTTAAGTGTGTGTGTGTGTGTGTGTGTGTGTTCTTGTTCTTCATATATCTTTGTAACTAGGTGGGAGTGTTTTAGTAGGTTAATTCCTAGAAGGGAGTTGTTGGCTCAAAGGGTATGCACATTTCTGACTGGATAGCTGCTGCAAGGTTGCCTTCCACAAAGCTGTATGGATACACACTCTCCTCAGTGAGGAACAGGAGTGCTTATTCCTCCACATCCTCACCTGTGTTGGATATTATTGATTGTTTTCGTCCTTGTCGATCTGATGGGTGAAAAACTATATCTTGTATTTAGTATTAGTGATGTTGAGCATCTTTTTAAATTTTTCATTCTTCTTTATACTTGAGAATTCAATTTGGGGATACACTCATCAATTTCCTATACCTCTGGCACCATCAAAGAATCAGAGTGATGGTTTGGGGGGTCGGGGGGAGCAAGTACCACATGTGAGGACTCTGATTCGGGGCCTCATCAAACATCACTGCCGCCTGTGACCTGCCTTTGAGAGAGAGTGGTGGCGAGCAAATTATTAACCCTGTACTCTCTTCAGTCTCATTACTTAGTTAGGTGGGTTTCGGGGGGCCCTGTAATTCCCAGTAAGAGAATGTTCTGCAGCTCACTGGAATTGCGAGACCAGCTCTGAACTCTAAGGCTGGGCTGAAAAAGCTACTGGTAGTGTGATCAGGGGAGTAAAACCTCCATTTAATGCCCTCCTGTTAACTTGCTTTCGGGCTTTTTCCCTCTCGAATTCCCACTTTCCCACAAAAGGAAGATAAGAGGATACAGGCAATGATGCCTTTGATGGAATAGTCCAGAGTTTGATTCAAAGACACTGGTCAAGGTTGGTCCTACTCTTTTCCAGCTTTAGATCCAAGCTTCAGTCCCCCAGGCTTTGCACACTAATGTGTCAGACAGGACTCTTTGGTTACAAGAAACAGAATAGCCAACCCATACTCTGGCTTAAGCAGGAAAAGAAAAAAAAAACCATATTTATTGGATCATATACTAGAATGTCTAGGGGTGGAGATGGGAATGGATTGGATTCAGTACTCAAAGATGACTTTCATCAATCCTAGACTTTGTCTCTCTGATCTCCTCTCCTCACCTGAGACTCCCTGTGAGGGAACATGACGGTGGCCTGTGGCCCCTCATCCTCGGGTCCAAGTCCAGCTGGCCAGAGTCCCTGTCTCTGGCTCTGTGTTCCCGGCAAGGAATCTGTGGCCCATGGGCTCCAGCTTCCCCAGGGCCATTTCGCATCCCTGTTGTAAGTCCTGTAACCCGGTGAATCTGGCGCAGTGGTTGGCTTAGGCTGGGACGTGTGTTCTACCATGACGCCTGTGTTTGGGAACCTTGATAGTGGAGGAGGAATGGGCCCCAAACAAGCCCTGGGAGCTGTTTCCTGAAGGCAGAGGAAAGGACATTAGGGATGTCGAGGACAAGAGTCACTGTCCCTGGTTCCTCCATGATGCTATCACACAGTCATTCATTTAGGATATAAAATCTACAGTTGGAGGGATTTGGGGATCTAACCCATTCTCAGGTAAAGCAAATTCATTTCATCCCAGGACCAGCAGTGGCTAATAAAAAACTGCAGATAGTCCAAGAAAATTACAGATGATCCCAAAGCCTGGCTTTAGTCCTGCGTCATGGTGGGTTTATCTGCCTTCACCAAGTGGGTGAGGATGAGACCAGATATGACCCCATCTCCACCCTCTTACCCTCGGGGAAGGTGTCTGAGAGGTGAAAAGGCCAGGAAGGGAGGGCAGGAGCTGGTGGAGATCAAGTGCTTCCTTTTAAATCCAGTTACAGGATTTGTATTTGTAAAATCGATTATCTTTTTTTTCTCCCTCCCCAAAGCCCCAGTACATGGTTGTATATCCTAGTTGTAAGTCCTTCTAGTTCTCTGTGAGCCACCGCTACAGCACAGCTGCTGACAGACCGGTGGTGTTCTGCGACCAGGAAGAAAACCTGAGCTGCCAAAGTGGTGAGAGAGCAGAACTTGAACCATGAGGCCATCAGGACTGGCTCTGTAAAATTGATTATCTTTATTGCAAATTATCTGTGTGTGTTTAGGTCAAGGGTAAATATTTTCTTCAACCACAAACCTAAACAGTTTGGAGAAGTGAAATGTCCTTTGCCAGGCAGGGCAAACAACCCTGGGATGTGCTAACAGGCCTGATGGGATCACTGGCCTCCTGTTAATCCTTGTATGGTTGACTTTTTTGTTTCTGTTTTTTAGAAAAACTCAGGTTGAATATTTATTGTAGAGGAAAGGAACACTGCTCCTTCCTTCTGCCTCTCCTGCTTTGTTGCTGTTGGTTGTTTAAGGGGTAACAGCATGTGAAGAGTATGAAATCTAAAAGAGATAAAATGCTATATGGGAAGAGTCTATTGCCCCTGGAACCTTGGCCCCAGCCAGCCCACTCTCCACCCCAGAGGCAGTCCTGTTACCAGTTTCCACCACATCCTTCCTGGGAGAGTCCATATGCTATTTCTTTTCATAGAAAAACTCACCACACACACATTACTTAATAACAACTTATTTTTTTGTTCTGTAAAATAAAACAAGTAGAATTTTCCACTGCAGTGACTTCAAGGCCCCCGAGTTAAGGCCACGGAATTAAAGAAACAAATCAGGCCTCACCTCCAGTCAGCTAACCTGTTGACTGCTAATGAATGCTCACTGGTTCCAGAGGTTTACACACATCTGTGTGTTCTCTCCCGAGGGGCGCCTCCATTCGCAGGGCCTGCACGTGGAACTTCTTCCTAGCACATTTGGCCAAAAATGGTTTCACTCAAGCTCCCCCTTGACAATGGTTGACAGGCTCCCCCTTGCCTTACTGGCTGTGGGCTCCAAATGCCCCACCGTTTCCCAAAATAAAGCCCATCCTCAGAGCTGAAGACTTGTCACCACTGAGGCTGTACCCATGCTGCTGGCTCAGAACCCGAAAGCACTTCTGAAGAAGAGGCCAAACAACATCTCGAACAAGGGCGAGGCTCCCCTGGGGAGGCACTAATGTGGCCTCTGCTGTGTTCCAGGCCTTGTGCTGGGCCCTGGGGATAAAGGGATGTATCATGCGCAGTCCCCTTCCTAGCATAGCTCAGTGCAGCCCCCGGGGGGATGGGCGCGAGCACTGTTGTAACAGAATTATTCAGTGCCCCTTACGTGGGTCTCAGTCCCAGGGAGAGGTCTGTGAATGGACGACATTCATTTTAGATGTAAAAGTTCTGCTCTGTTTGTTAAAAAAAAAATCAATCTCTCTGTAGTCCTATGCCTTACAATGCAGCAAACAGAGACATGTGGAAATAACAATACTAAGAATCCTCACTTACTGATGAGCGGACATAATAATGGCTGTGCACAGCAGTCAGGCCCTGTCCCAAGTACTCCTAAGCTTTACCTCACCGATGCCTCCAAACAGCCCTGTGTGTAGAGCCGAGGGTCATGCTCACTTTACAGGCGAGCGCTTGGCCTCAGAGAGGGGAAGTTAGCAGCTTGAGGTCATGAAGTTGGGGCTCAGTGGAAGCAGCATTCACACCCACATCCCTCGGATTCCAGTGCCCATGCCTTACCCTGAGTAAAACCACTGCCCACCGGGCACTGTGAAGCTACTGACCTATCCTTTGGCAATTTGTTATGAAATAAAAGTGTTTTTTACAGTGAGCAATTAACTATGTCTCGAAGAAATCCTTGATTCCCTTTAGACAGGTTCTTACTACTGAGCCCAATGTGTGTTCCATCAAGAGGTAACATCATTATTTAATAAAAAGAAACACCTCCACTGGTTTGCAGTAGGGCCATAAATTTTGTTCACACCACTCTCAGATGTGCAGAGAAAGTATAGCAACTTTATTTGAGGCTATAACTGGTAGAAGATGCCACCCCACTCCTACCTACTGGGTGGCAGGGAAAAAAAACCAGTGCAGTCCAGTGCAACCTATAACGGAGTCTGATCTTTTAAATAGTCTCTTGAGATTTCCCTCAATCTCTTCTCCCTGGTCTGAGAGGGTGTTGGGGGGAGGGGCTTGAGAGAATTCACGGTCTGGGGCAAGGGTCCTTCTGTCCTTGTGATTGCCCTTGGGTGTGAGCTGGCTGATGTCACAGAAGTCCATCCCTACTCAGCTCAGACAGCACCTGGTAGGACATCCTTGCTGACTTGTTTTCCCCTCAGCGGATCCTCCTATGTCTCTGCCTGGTCCTCCTTCTGGCCCCTGGGGAGGAGTTCCACCCTCGGCCCCTGGCCCTTAACTCAACATGCCCCCCACATGGGAACTGAGGAAGGCTCCAATGGTACCCCAGACCTTCTCCTCCTGGCTATCCCACATGACCCACTCTTCAACTCAGCCTTGTGCTATGTTGGTAACCTTTCCGGGGGCCTCATCAGAAGTGGGCCAAGAACCTCCTCTGCTCAGTGTTCTCACCTGATCTAGTTCCTACCACCTCTCGGAGAGAAAATTGGGACTTACACACCTATGTCTCTACTTTCTATTCTTCTGCTTGCCATCCTCTTCCCGCAATCCTTTGGTCAAGAAGGGGCGGGTTTCTCTTTTCCTTCCTCTACATCCTATTTGTTTTCCCAACTCCAACCTCGTAGCTAAGTCTTAACAGACAACAGCAGTGAGAAATGCCTCAGGACACCAACAATTTTCCCCAGACAAATGATCATTTCTAACTTCCTCAATCTTTTTTCTTTTATGCACTTAAAGTGGATGTTTGCCAAGGGTTGTGAAATCATTTTTGACAACCTCTTTCTCAAATCTCACATTGGTGGGTTAGTGCCCCACTTTGGCATGTAAGAATGCTTGGCATCAATGCTTTTGTTCTTGGCCACTGGAACTCAGAGAAAACTAAGACGTAAGATCATCTTTAACATCTGGTGTCTTGAGCATTGCGGTATACTAAAAGTGTATGTATATTTTGTTCATATAAAGGGATGTGTCACGGCTCACACTCCATTCTGAGTCTCTCAATAACCCTGTAAAATGGACAGGTCAGCAAAAGGTTAAAGAACTTAAGTTATTGAATAGATCAAAATGAGCTGGGCTAATAAAAGAAAGTCGTGGCAGACACTGTTGAATTTGAGATAATTTTTCTAATTTTAGATTTTTTTTCTTCCACAGATTTACCGCACGTTTGTTTGATATTGTTTGGCTTGTCAAGTGTGGCTTCATTTTAGATACGTAGGTTTAGGTTGATTTAAAAAACATCTTTTATGGGGCCGCCTGGTGGCACAGCGGTTTAGTCCGCGTTTGGCAGCCCGGGGTTCACGGGTTCGGATCCCGAGCGCCCGCCGACACTCTGCTTGTCAGCCACGCAGTGGCGGCGTCCCATATAAAGTGGAGGAAGATGGGCACGGATGTTAGCCCAGGGCCAGTCTTCCTCAGCAAAAAGAGGAGGATTGGCAACGGATGTTAGCTCAGGGCTGGTCTTCCTCACAAAAAACAAAAAAACATCTTTTAATCATTCAATTTTTAAAATATTTATGTATTCATCTTTTTTGAGATGTAGAGGCCACATTCATATAAAAGAGCCATATTTTTAAGGAGCAAAAATGTTCCTGGTTCATGGATGAAACTAAATATGTCAATATTTTATGGTACCTCAGGTCATGACTCCCAAATTCCACACCAGCTGGACCAGTCGGCCAGGAGTGCCATTTCCTGAAATGTGTCCTTGGAGCTGATGTTACTAAAGAAGGAGCAATGGCAAGAGGTGTGTGTTCCATGGTCAGATTGGTTTGGGAAACAGGTTAAACAAGGTTAACCAGGCTTCCTAACTACTGGACTTCTCACCCCTTTCACAGTACACACCATTATATTAATTCCAGGATGGACTATCATAGATAGTATTGCCCCAATTTTGTGTGTGTGTGTGAGGAAGATTCTCCCTGAGCTAACGTCTGTGCCAATCTTCCTCTATTTTGTATGTGGGTTGCCACCATAGCATGGCTTGATGAGTGGTGTAGGTCCACCCCCAGGATCCAAACCCATTAACCCCTGGCTGCTAAAGCAGAGCGTGCTGAACTTAACTACTTAACCACAGGACTGTCCCCCAAACTTATTTTTTGATGAGCATTTCATGGGACTAATATGGTCTGGAACCCTCTCTGGAAAGTGCTGATCTAGACTGAACTATGTAGAGGAAACAAGGAACTGGTATTATGTTATCTTAGTATTTTTTCATGAGCAGAATCTGTGGTCCTCAAATCAAAGAGGGAGCTTGCAAGACAGAACAGTTCCCGTGGTCGGCATGGGGTCCTTCTGCCTCTGACAGAAGCAAGTTGCCCTTGAGGAAGGTATTGGGGTTGTGCTGCTTGGCTTGGAGGTGGAAGAGGGTTTGTTCAGCCCCAAGAAGTAAATATCCTTCAACTCCCCTCACCCATCCCTGCAACAAACACTATAGCTCTCCTCCAACCAAAACAATACTCCAAAAGGAAGGGGTGGGGGGAAATGAACAGAAATTTCAAGAATCTACATAACACTTCCTCCTTTGCCCTAGCACCATATTGCTTTAGACTGCAAATATGATTCTAGCCATGTAAGATTTGAATGACAACTGGAATTAGTTGTAACAGGATTCCACCTCTGTTTTGTTGTCATGTAGCCCCTTTAGTCGAGGCCTAAGAGATAGTAGAATTAACTACAGCAGGTGGATATTAGCAAAACTAGCAAATTGTAGATGGATGCAGTTGGGTGGCTCAGTGAACATTTAAGGGCTTTCAGAGGGAGCTGGGCCTCATCTCCCAGCTGTACTGGAACTCTAGATTGGGTTGGCTTTTCCAGTGAATAAAGACAGACTGAATATATCAGAGGGGAGTCAGGTTGGGAGGGCTCTGAAAGAATCTATAGACAAAAACAAAATCTTGCCCACCTGGGATAGACTTCTTGGGCTATAATCCACCCTCTAACAGATTTATATGTCTGAAGTATGAAGCCAGCTCTTGGAGAAGCAATACTATAAAAACAAAGACACAGAGGGTATAAATTTGCTGACTGCACAAGCCATAAATCAGTGGTGAGGGGGTCCAGGGCCCTGTAGAAGGCCACTACCTGCAGAATCTGAGGACAGCATGGCTCTTGGGGCTTCTACTGGGGCTATCATGTCCACTGTAATATAACCAAAGATTTTTCCTCCTCCCTTCACGCTGACCAGCCTCTATCCTGGGAATTGAGATGCTGTTGATTACAGCCTGGTGGTGGGTGGGATTTTTTCCATTTCTGAAGGCCACCAGTGCTTCTCGGAGCTCCTGACATATAACCCTCACTATCTTGAATCATTTTCTCAGTGTTTCCTATCTTAGTTCCCTTCAGAGATTGTTGGCTTGAAGACATGGGTTGTGTCTTCTCTGTTTCTGCATACTTCACAGCAGCTACTCAATCCTTTGCATTTAATGAATGAATAGGTGACACTTTTGGGGTGTGTCTGACTTGCTTATTGATCCCGAGTCCCTAAGGAATGCCCCTCCCTCATCAAGAATGGGCCCAGGAGCCAAGTTTGTAACCCTGTTCCCTTGGCTATCAGAAGAGAACAACTGACCCACGCTGGACCACTCAGATTCTCCTGGGAATTTGGGACTTGGAAGCAGACACTAGTTGGTTTCCACTAGTCTTTTGAAAGGGGCATATAAACAGGAGGAGTGGATCATCATTGCTGTATTCTGCCAGGTGCACAGAGAATGGAGGAAGGAGGTCTGCCAAGAGAGGAGAATGGAGCAGATGTGTAAAGACCAGCATTGACAAATGACCATGTGGCCAGAGAGTCAAAAAGAGAGGAAGGGTGCCTGCCCTGGCTGCTGGTGGCTCTCCGGGTCCTGGTTCCTGCCGATTGTGAGGCCCGGCTGTTCCTCCTGCCTTTGGGTTCTGAGAGATACACCTGAATTCTTATAAATTCATCCTTTTCACTTAGGTTAGTTTGAGTGGGTTTCTACTTTTTGCAACCAGACAGTCTTGACTAAGCAATATGAAACATAAATGATCCTTGGTTGAATTTCCAAGTATTTCATCAGCACATCTTATTGGCGTTACCCTTAGAATATGACCATTTCTTACCATCCCCACTGCTACCAAGTCTCCATTATCTCATTCTGATTGTTGCAACAGCCTCTCAACTGGTCTTCTGCCTTCTACTCATGCCTTCCTACAGTCTGTTCTTCACCCATCAGCCAGATGAGCAGAGATTCCTTCCCTTCCTGTGTTCTCTTCACGAACAGATTGGTCCCAAAGCCATTAGGTGGAACAAAGCAAGGTAGGCACCTGAGGGAGAGCTGCAGTGATCCAGAATGAGGTTGGAGCCTGAATGGGGTAAGGAGCCTATCTATGTAGAAAGACTGACCCGCACAGGAAGGCAGAACCCAAAGGGACAAGAAGGCCTCCAAGGAGGAAAGATATCAGAACCTTTGAAGGGTGAAGAAGGTGTTCAAGTGGCGCAGGGGGCATCCTCATGTGGGAAAATGAGAAGACAGAACCTGGGTGGGAGAGGAAGGTGCCCATGGGGAGGAGAAGCCTATTATGGGTTATCAGAGTTTAATAAAGTGAGGAAGGTGTCTATGCAGAGGTGGGGCCTGGCACAAAGGGTCAGAGTCCAAGCGAAAAGAGGAACATGCCCATGTGGGTGGGGCTTGTCCCTGGATGGGAGTCAGAGGATGAGAAGGGTGTCCAGGGGAAAGGATGGTGATGGCAGATTGGTGACATCAGGGAGAGTGATCAAATAAGTAAATATATTAGGACTAATGACAGCTAGGTTTCTCACTGTCAGAGAAAGGAGTTACAATTATGGAGAGGGATAAAACTTGAATGAACCCTGTAGTGTTGGATTGGAATTGGAGATATCTATTAGAACTTATGGCTTTCAACACATAGATAGGTAGATGATTGATGGGTGGATGGATAGAGGGATGGATGGATGGATGGATGGATAGGTAGGTAGGTAGATAGATAGATCGATTGATCAATTGATCGATCTAAATGTCCACCATCTCTGACCACTGAGAGCATGGGAATAGTGACACCTCAATAGCAATGAACATACCCAGCACCCAGATCTTGGCTTCTAAATATCATTTTCCACTAACAGGAACTAGGGCTCTTTGGAGAAATAGCTGATTCCTGGATTAGGGCATGGAAAGGACAAGAAGTGCCAGAAAGCAACGATGTGCTCAAAAAGTGATGGGGAAATGTCAAATGGATGCAGAAATCATCTTAAAGTGGTTCCTACTGGCCAAATCTGGGACAATTTGAACATCAAAATAAATAGTGATAGTGATGGATTATAACCCACTAACTAAATTAGGCAACCATGACTCCATACTAATATAAATAAATATTTATTTATATAGTCTCTCCACAAAATATCTTCTAATTTCAAAGGAGAAAAGAGTAACTTTGCAGTGAAGTCTGGCAGACATCACCTTAATCAAATGATCCAGGTGAACATCATCAGCAATGGCACAAATTGAAATCGTTCGCCACTGATAGGGTGCAGTAGGAACACAGCCTCACTGCTCTGATAGTCTTGCCAAAGATGCATAAACATAATCTAATCATAAGGACCAAATTGGAAGACATTCTGTGAAATAACTGACCTGTAATCTTCAAAAGTGTCATGGTCGTGAAGGCTGAGGACCTGTTCCAAATTGAAGGAGACTAGAGTGACATGATGACTAAATACCATGTGTAATTCTGAACTATCTCTGGGCCACTGGGATTCAGCTGATCTGGTCTAGGATCTATTGGTTTTGGCTCCAGGCTGTGGGTTGAGTCCAGGTCCGTGTCTCTCATCCTCCTTGGATCAGCAGCCATCTTTTCACAGCCAAGAAGCAAGATGAGTCCAACTGCACAATCATATTTCAAGTTTCTGCTCACCTCACATCTGAAATGTCTAATTGACTAATGCAAGTCACAAGGCCAAGACCCCAAAGTCAAGGGTGAAAAGGCACATTCTGCCCTCCACGAAACCACGGCAATGGTATGGATGCATGCTCCTGGTGCTACAGGCCAGTGAAGAATTGAGACCAATAATGCAACCTACTGCACTTACCATGTGCCTCACCTTTTGCCAGGTGCACTAGATGGTCTGGGAATCCCCATGTTGGGTATGTGTTAGTGCTAACCACACTGCTGAACCCCAGAAGGCGCTTATGCTGATGATCAATTGCTGCCAAATGTTTTTCTATCTTTCTTGGGGAGGAGACTAATACTACCATGTCAATGTTCCCTACCTGTGTTGGTTCCAGGCACAGGGAGACTCTTTGCAGTTTGGACCCACCTGCTAAAATGTAAAACGGGCCAGCTTTTGGAGTCATCAGGTTCATTCTTCTGTCCTGGAGAAACAATCACAGAGGTGGTTTAAAAAAAAAAAAGGTCATGAACAGGGGTGCCTCTTATAGCATGATTTATAAGAGTGACAAAGCAGAATGTCCCAAAGGTCCTTCAATAGGGGAGGCATTAAATAATGCTGGCATTTCCATGGTAGTTAAAGAGAATGAAGAATGAAGTATAGTTATGTCTTCTTATCAGTTCAATTAGAGAAGGGGAAACACTAGGAGGTACAACGTGTGTGTGTGTGTGTTATGGGAATTTGACCTTACACGATTGAGAGAGCTGGTTAAGCAGTCTTTGTAAGGCTGTTGTCTTCTCACCTGAAGCTGGAGCTTGAAGTCCAGAGGACAGGCAGATAGAGAACAGAGATGTAATTTAAGTTGGGAGGAGCGAGGACCAGCTGGAGCCCGCCAAAATCCAATTAGTCTCAAGGCCTCCGACTTGTTGACGTGAGTGTCCTTCAGGAAAAGCTGATGCCCTTCATCACAGAGCCAAACGCACACTGGGCCCAGGAGAGGAAGAAGCTGAAAGAGGACACGGGGGAGGGTGCAGCAGCTGCAGGCCAGCAGACCAACGGCAATATGCGTGACCCGCAAAGGCGCCCGGTGACCCTCCTCTTACCTTCCGAGAGTAAAAAGGAACATGGGCGTCGCATCAAATCTGCCCTCCAAATCTCAGCAAAAATGTCTCCTGGTCCCCCCACACAGGAAAGGGAAATCCCGGAGACGTACTTCAGCCTTGCCAAGTTGCTGCAAAGCCACCACACTGCTGCTAGGGAAAGATTTCCAAGATGTATTGATGTGTGAAACATGCAAGTTTCAGAGCATTATGGACATATGTTTTAAAAAATACTTCCATGAAAATTATTTCCATCTGTCCACATATAGGTCTGTGCATGCACGGAGACAGATTTGGAAAGATAAACACTGACCGTGGTCGCCTCTGAAGGGGATCAGAACTGGGGAGGGGGTGTCAAGAGGGCTTGGAGTTGATCTGGATTCAAGTAGAATTGAAAGCAAACATAAAAAAGAAAAAGGAAAGCCACTTCTGTATTAGTCTCTTCTCAAATCAGGGGCCTTCCTTCTCCGTGAGGGCCCTAACTTTTAGTCCTTTCAAAATAAGCAATGAAGATTTTAAATATTTCACTACACTCCAAGGTTTATATCGATGGTCAAAGGGTTAGTCTGGTGTCCCCTTATTCTCTATTTTACATAATTAACAGCACAGTGAGGTTTTACCATGCTGATTTGGCCCTTTGTTCCTGAGAGGTGGAGGAACCCCAGGGCTTCCATCTGCAGCCAGTCAGCCGTGACGACATCCAATCACAATGCCAGGACTTTCAATAGTGATGTTAAATAACAAGCCAGCACAATTTTGGAAAAGATATTTCTACTTTGCTAGTGTTACAGGCTCCACCCAGGGAGCTCCTGGGAGCCCTCTCTCTGAGGATGGTGCCCACAGTTCACTGAAGAAGGGTTTCAACTACTCTTCAAAAGAGAGAAACAAATAGATGCTGAGTGTTGAGTGTCTAGTCCACTAAAGGTGACCAGGTCCCCAGGCCCAGAGGACAGCCTGCCCCATGGGACTGCCCCCATCCGAGCCTCTCACTCTCCTGTCTTCTGGGAAGCCTTCAGGTGCTCTTCCCCACTGAGAAAGTCTCTCCTTTCTCTTCTTCCTGTTGAAATCCCAACCACACTTCAAAACTTTCAGGAAGAAGTTTCTCATCAACCAAAATGTGTTTGCTTTCTCCTTCATCGCCCTGCTCTCCCTTCAAGGCGGGACTTGCTGCCCAGCTGCGGGGCTGTCAGCAGGCATCTTCCAGCTGTCGCCTCCTCAGGCTCTGCCTCAGCTGCCAGGAACTGTCTCACCCGAGGTCATGCCTTCCTCAAGGCAGCCGACATCTGGTGCCTGGTGAGGCAAGGGCATGAAGGCCCAGCCATTTCAGCCTGACAAGGACAACTCTGGTGTGACACTTGCTCCAGATGCCCCTGCTGGGTTGGCGGAGCACTTGACAGGCCCTCTGCCCAGTTCTGCTTCTGCCTCCTTCCTTTCACAGATGTTGATCTCTAATAAATATCTTGCACCCCAGACTCCATAACACTGCTTGCTTCTGGAGCATCCAACCTGGAACAGTTGGTATAGGGAATGGTCCAAGAAAGCAGGCGATAAGGTGGAGTTTGTATCACTTATCCAGGGCTGACCATGGCTGCGGGGGCGGGGGGCACAGGAAGCCCTAGGATGAGGTGGTGGCCCAACTGTTGATTCACCTGGTGGTGAAGTGGAAGAGTGCACTAGGGGGCGTGGGAGGTGTTTGAGAGCCATGGGGTTCATAGAGCTACATGGGTGAAGGGATTGGATGGCTGTTACTAAGCCCCACTGAGGCTCTACAGAAAGATAATGGGCAGCCGAGGGCCAGTAACAGGCACCTGAAAGGCAGATGTGAAAGCCAGAGGGCCCCTTTGTTGCATGCAAAGAAGTTCTAATCTTCAGCAGAGGGCAGAGACCCAAACCCATGATTTAATACCTCAAGTGACTGAACTTCAAAGAAAGTGAAGTGCCCAGCTAACCAGTTCTATTATGCCAAGGTTGAGACTCTGGGATCCTGACATATGGGATGGAGGCGTCTATGAGGATGCCCCAGAAGATTGTGAGTTCCCAGGCCCTGCTGAACCTTCAGAGCCTGCAGACGTGGCTCAGCCCTCCCTAGTAAGGGCCAGCACTCCCCCTGTGCTGAACAGCAATGCAGGGGCCTCTCTTCTGAAGGCAGCAGGTCCCGCTGGATCTGCCCTCACCGTCCCTCCTGGCCACTAGGCCTGAAGTTAAGGTTCAGTCGCAGCATAACCCAGCTGGGGGTGTGAGGGGCTTGATATGGGAGCAAAGGGACCATCCCACGGGGGCTGCAGGACCAAGCTAGGCAGTGCCCACAGGGGCCAGGGGAGTGTGCCTGGGCCTGGATCTGACGGTGGCGATCATAGCACAAGAACTTCACATCAGATAGGGAAGAGTTTGACTTTGGTGTGCTCTCCTGAGATGCAGGACCCTGGGAGATGGTACTAACTCACTATTAGGATGCTCCCAGAGGCATGGAGAAAGTGACCACCCCACACTGAGCAAAGTTGAAATGGCAGACAGTGGAGGAAGTGATGACAAGGCTCAGAGAGGTGGGTGTGTTGAAATGGAGAGACTAAGCACAGCCAGAACACCTGCCTAATCACCTGTTCACGGGAGGGCTCAGAGGACACGCCAGTCGCCAAGGGTGTAAGGACGTGCTGGTGAGAGGGGCCCCAGCATCATTAAAAAGCTCCATGGTGGCTCTCCTTTGTAGGCCAGGGCTGAGGGTAGAGTGGCTCTTATAGGATGTGTCTCCCTGACAGTGATGGTGATGTTAGGACCCCCAAATAAGAAAGGTCGGGGGCAGTGCTTTAACCTCCAGAAGCCAGGGGACCACAATAATCATAACGGCTGGCAAAATTGAAGTGATAGCCAAGGGTGCCTGAGAGAAAGTTATGGAGATGGTTAATATATCACTGTCTCCAGGGGCAGATAGCTTGATAATTGATAAAGGTACTATTCAGCTTGTACCAGTAGAAGAAATCAAGGAGAGATGAGTAGAAGATTGAGGTCCAACAAAAAAATAGAATCCCTTGCTCAGTTTCCAGACCTAAGTCAGTTTTTAGACCTGGAAGCCACTGACTGAAGAGGTGAGTGGGTCTCCAGAAAGAAGAACCTTGCAATAGAGTGGCATGTAATATCCCCCTCCTTCCCTCAAATGGACCTATGGCCATTTATTCAGGTCACTCTGCACTGGGGAACTGGGAATACCTAGTTATTTGAGGACTGTTGGAGACAGGGTCTGAGTTGACATCAATACCCAAAGACCTGAAATGTGGTCGTAGCTCCCCCGTTAGGTGGGGGCACAGGCGGGTCCACATAATAACTGGAGACCTGAACAAGATCCAGCTTACAGTGGGTCTACGGGGTCCCACCACTACCAATGAGCATTTCCCCCATTCCTACCTCCCTACCCTCTTGATTCGAAGTTTCTTGAGAATAGGACCAGTGTCTTTGAATTCCCCTTATCGCCTGACATGATGCCTGGCATGCACCATGGGGTAGGTACTTAAGGAATACCAGTTTGGTCGGAACTTTCTTGACTACTCCCAACTGGATGGGAGCCATACCTCTCCTGGATGCTTATAGCTTCTCACATTTATTCTGCACATTTGGAGCTATACTGCCCTTCTTTTTTTTTAACTTTTTATTTTGAAATAATTATGGACTTCAAGAAGTTGCAAAAATAGCACAGAGAGGTCCTGTCCATTCCTTGTACCCCTCATCGAACTTCCCCAATGGTAGCATCTTACGTGGCTATGGGACATTAACAAACCAGGAAATTGACGTTGGTGCGATAACAGTAACTAGCCTACAGAGTTTGTTTGGATTTCACCAGTTTTTTACATGCACTTTTGTGTGTGTGTGTAGTTCTATTAATTTTTATCACCTGTAAAGATTTGTGTGACCATCACTACAATCAAGATACAAAACTGTCCCATCACCACAAAGGAACACCCTCTGTGACACTCTTTTATTGTCATACCCTGTCCCCATCCCTAACCCCTGGCAACCACTGATCTGTTCTCCATCACTATAATCTTGTCATTTTGAGAATGTTAAATAAACGGAATCATATAGTGCATAATCTATTGAGCTTAGCTTTTGGAATTCAGCATAATACCCTTGAGATCTACCCAACTTGTTGCATCTGTTTCTTTTGATTGCTGGGTGGGATTCCATTGAGTGGATGTACCACATGTGGTTTATCTAGATACCTGCTGAAGGACATTTGTGTTGTTGCTGCTTTTTGGCAATTACAAATAAAGCTGCTTTGAACATTCATGTACAGATTTTTGTGTGAACATAAGTTTTCATTTCTCTAGGATAAATGCCCAGGATTGTGACTGCTAGATCTCATTGTAAGTGTGCTTAATTTTATAAGGAACCGCTGAACTGTTTTCCAGAGTGGCTGGACCGTTTTACATTTCCACCACCGATGTATGCGAGCCCCGCAACCTCGCCAGCCCTTGGTGGAGTCAGGATTTGTGTTTTAGCTGTTCTAATAGGTGTGTAGTGGTTGTCATTGTGGTTTTAATTTGCATTTCCCGATTGGCTAATGATGTTGAACATCTTTTCATGTGCTTACTTCCGTCTGCATATTCTCTTTGGTGAAGTGTCTATTGAAGTCTTTTGCCTATTTTCTAATTGGATCCTTTATCTTCTTACCATTGAGTTTAAAGAGTTCTTTTTATATTCTGGATACAAGTCCTTTCTCAGAAATGTGCTTTGCCAGTATTTTCTCCCAATCTGTGGCTTGTCTTTTCATCCTCTTAATAGAGTCTTTTATAGAGCAAAAATTTTAAGGTTTGATGAAGTCCAATTTATCAATTGTTTGCTTTTATGGACTGTGATTTTGGTGTTAGGTCTAAGAACTCTTCACCTAACTCTAGTTCATGGATATTTTCTCCCACGTTTCCTTCTAAAAGTTTTATATTTTACATTTAGATTGATGATCCATTTTGAATTAATTTTTGTGTGCAATTTAGCTCGGGTTTCATACTTTTTGCTTATGAATGCCTTGAAAAATTATTCCAAGACCATTTATTGAAAACTTTCATTTATTGATTACTTTTTTCCACACAACTCTCTCACACTACCTAAATAGTAAGACTGAAAGTAGGGACCACATCTTATGTCTCTTGGCACCTCTCTCTGAATTTAGTATTCATTCACTCATTTAACAAATATTAACCTAATACTCATTATGTGCCAGAATTATGCAAGATGCTTAGAATACATCTATTTTCATGTAGCTTATAACCTAGTGGAGGAGAAAGACAATAAGCAATCAAAAAATATCTAGTTGACATTGTGATGAAGTGCAGAGATAGAGACCAGTGGGAAGAGAGGCCCCCGAAGTGGTTAGGGAGGTGCACTCAGGAGAAGGTTCGCCTAAGCTAAGACCTTAAGATCTGTGACATCACTGTGACCATGATGAAGCTAGAGGGGCCGGGAGAAGCCCTAACTCTATTGGTCCAGCCATCTGTCCATCTCTACACCCTCCAAATCTCACAGCTGAAAATGGCACATGAAAATATTTATCACTTTATATTATAAAATATAAAATGAATGCAATACAGCTATATCTCCTGACACAGAAAAGTATCCTCAACATATTGTTCAGTGAAAAAAGACAGTTTTAGAAAATTATGTAGCTTTTTCCCCATCCCTCCCCCATACCATCCTTTAGCGATTAGAGTTCCCCAAACCCCCGATTTCTTCCCCTTGGTCAGAAGTTAGTAATGCGCAGGAAAAAGGCTCCAGATATTTGAGAAGGTTCCAAATATCTCCATTGGTTACTGACCCTCTGAGCTATGTCCCGGAACACCCACCCTGCTGCCCTTCCCCATTCCCCATTCTCAAGTCCACCTGGGGAGAAAGCAGGTGTTCCCACTTCAGAGCTGGGTGGCGAGACTTGGGAGGCAGTGTAGCCTGGTGGACAGGGAGTGGATGCTCACCACTGCTCTGCACGGGGCAGAGCCCAGCAGGAGCCCAGCCTAGGAGGAGGATGCAGGGGCATCCCCAGTGTCAGCCTCCTTCATGATTGGTTGTCCACAGCCCAGCGTGGTTTTTGTGGTTCCCCTTGGATTTCGGATATTCGTAAAACAAGCTGCTGGCTGCCTGCCTGCCACGTGGGTGAGGCTCTGCGGGCTGAGTGCCTTGCTGGGAGCCGGGTGGGATGACAGGGCCCAACACAGATGAACTGGGAGCCTCCTCCTGGCCAGCTACCTGGAGTGCTTCCCTAGGCCGGGGAGGAAGACCCAAACCACCAACCCGGGGCCTGCTGGAGAATGAGTAGATAGGCAGGATTTCACAGCCTGTCTATTCGGGGTTCTCAAAGGGCCTCTCCATCCCCCATTCTGTCTCCCCTTGGCTGTACCCTTCTTCTGGCCTGCTCTTCATACCCAGATCTCCAGAAGCCTGGCAGCGCTTAGCAAGTGCCTGGCATAGAGGGGCAAGCCTCCACCTTTCCAGGGCATTCTCAGCCTACATGTGTTTTGGGAGGCGCAGAAGTCTGAGGATTGAGCAAGCTCTTTCTCCTACAGGCATTGTCGGCCAGTAGGAACTTTTGGGCAGAGACAAACGTTGTTGCTTTTAATATCCGGGGGAAATCAAATCTTTGCGGGAGGACCTGGCAGGGTCCTTTGCTGGTGGGGAGAGAGCAGTGAAGTCCAAGTGCCTTGGTCCTGGCACTCTGGGAATGTGGCCTCCCAGCTCCAGGGCTGGGGGTCCTGTTCCAGCTCTGTGGTCTCCGGATGACTGAACCGCGCAGTTGCCTTGGTTACACATGCTGACTCTCAGTGACCCCGGTTACTCATTACCTCTCCCTAGGCTTGGCCTGATGTGAGCAGGCAGCCTTGCCTCCTGGCATTTGGTCTGCCCACCCAGACTCACTCCTCTGGGAGAGTCCCCCAACTTCTGTCCATAGCCTGAGACAAGAAGGCCACTCCAGCTGGGATGGGACTCAGTCTCTTCTTGCACTTGATACTGCCCTCAGAGTTGACATTTGTTCCCCAACACCTCACTGTCTCATCTGGCCCTGAATGTGGGCCTTTTCCTTCTTCCTTGGAAACCAGAGACACCAGGATCCCTGAGAATGGCCAGGGACTGGGGTATGGCCTGCAGGTCACCCATTGTGTTCATGACACATCATCTGCCCATTTCCTTTTACCTCTCACTGTAGGGATTCTGATCCCCAGGGTCCCGCACCAGTGCACCTCCCAGAGGCCTAGGTCATACCCGAGCCTCAGATAAGCTCAAGAGAATTGGCCTTAGCACCAGACTGCCTGGGTTCAAACCCTGAAGCCATTACTTACCGCTCTGTGATCCTGGACAAGTCACATGACCTTGCTGAGGCTTAGTCTCCTCTTTTATGTAATGAGACCAATAACACGACCACCTCAAAGGACTGTGACGGAGATTAGATAGGATAATGTATGTAAAGTGCTTAGCACAGGGCCTGGTACACAATAAGTGCTCATTAAATGGTAGACTTTGTTTTTGTCATCCCTTCCAAAATGTACCCATCTTGTGTTCTATTCCTCAGGATTGATCTTCCTACTCAGAGACTAGTAGAGAATTAACTCAATTAGCTAATTAAGATATTAGTGATAATGACAGCACCTTCTTTGTGCCAGCACTGTTCTAAGCACTTGACATATTATTTACTTAATCCCCCAACACCTCTCTAAGATAGGTACTATTATTATGCCCACTTAAAATGAGGAAAGTGGGCCCGCCTGGTGGCAGAGTTGTTAACTTCGGCACGCTCTGCTTTGGCGGCCTGGGGTTCGCAGGTTTGGATCCTGGGTGCAGACCTACACCACTCATCAAGCCGTGCTGTGGAGGCATCCCATATATGTAAAATAGAGGAAGATGGGCACAGATGTTAGCTCAGGGCCACTCTTCCTAAAGCAAAAAGAGGAAGACTGGCAACAGATGTTAGCTCAGGGCCACTCTTCCTAAAGCAAAAAGAGGAAGACTGGCAACAGGTGTTAGCTCAGGGTCAATCTTCCTCACCAAAAAAATTTTTTTAAATAAATAAATAAAATGAAGAAAGTGAGGCACAGAGAGGTCAAGTGAGTTGCCTGAGGATACACAGCTAGTGAGTGGCAGATCCAGGATTCAGACCCAGGGAACCTGGTTTCACATTACAGTCTGATTAACCCCGACACACTTGCTTTGCTTTCCCCAAAAACAGGGCAGTGGAAGAACCTGCCTCAGACATGCATGGAATGGTGGTCAGGCTTGGCTTTTAGTGCTTTTCCTACTTGCCCCCCCCATCTCTGCTTAGCACCTAGTGTGTCAGCAGCATCTCACTGTTTGCAAAGCATTTCGTGATTTGCAAGGCATTTTCACACACCTGCAAATTATCTGCCCCTTCTAGCAGTCAGGTGGGGCAGGCAGAAGAGAGTAATTGTTATTTCTATTTTACTGAGGCTCAAAACAGTGAAGCAACTTGCTCAAGGTCACCCAGCTAGCACCAAATTACAGGTCTTCAGTCTCTGGATGCAAATTCTTTTTCCTATATTATCCTGCCTTTTGTTGATGCCAAGGGTGAATTCCTATACCTGAAAACCATAATATAATAATAAAATACTAGAACTAGAAGGTCCCTTAGAGCCATGCAGTTTCTGTTTGAGTGTGCTTGAACGCTTCCAGTGATGGGGAACTCACTACATATAAGAGTCAACTGGGGAGTGGATTCTGATGGTATACCAAGAGGGGGTGGCCAGGGGCCTGGCTGGCCTTGGAGATGTCTGCTTCATGAGTGAGGCACAGGATTGAGCCTCTCTGAGGAATGTCCCAATAGCCAGGCCCACGAGGTCTCCCTCTCTGTCCTACCCCGGAGCCCTCTCAGTCCTTCCTCTCTAAAACCACAGTCCTTCCCTCAGAAGGGAGCCCTCTCTGCACAGACTGGTTAAGGTTTATTAGTCCTTAAAATTCCTTCGAGATGAGTTGGTATTTATTTCTCTGCAAAGCTTATGTAACCATAAGAGGATACTGGGGCTGCCAAAGCTGTCTGTGGTTTGGATGGGGCTTGCAGCGGTTTCTTCTGGGAGCTAAATATTATAATGAGTGATCTCATACTATCATTTTCTTTGGAACGGACTCGTGCTTGTCCCAGTGGTACCCGGAGCCACCTCCAAGGCCCCTGCTGTTTTGATTCAGGCCAGTACCTGCTGGTAGGGTAAAGGGGACAGGGAGAGCAAAACTTAGTCCCTTGAGGCAACTTGGCCACTCAGCTTCTTCAAGGAGGCTCAACTCTGGTCTTCAAGCCAGGGCTGAGGCTCTGGGTGGCCCACAACGATGGGGCTGCCGAAGAGATGATGGGGAAGGCCAGCCTTCCAGCCACCGTCTGTTCCAATCTGAGTTTGTGTAAGGAGGCAGATCGGGGATGGGCCAGGGAGGGTCTGACTGCCAATTGGTCAGATCACAGGCCAGTCCTGAAGAACTCTCAGAGCTGGGGCAGCCTTGTACTGGGAGCCTCCAGGTACTGAAAAAGAGGTACCACTTACTGAGCACTTACCGCATACCAGGCACCAAGCTACGCACTTTGCCTGCATTCATGGGGGAGGCATGTGAGGCAACAGGTTAGAGGTAGACTATGGTGACAGTGGCCGGGTCTGCGTCCCAGCTCTGCCACTTGCAGGCTGGGAGATGCTGGGCATTGATGCAACTGGTCTGTGCTCACCTCTAAAAACGAGGGTGATTACACCCCTCCTTAGGAGGTGTTGGGAAGGTTAATGTGATAATGCAGATGAGGCTCTAAGCACAGTGTCCGGCACTGGTAAAGAGTTAAAAGAATATGTCAGCAATTAATATCACCATCTAATTTAATCCTCACAACAACCCTATGGGGTGGGGGCTCTTGATCTCATTTTGCAGGAGAAGAAATGAGGCTTAGAGAGGTCACGTGCTCAAAGTCCTCGTGTGGTTAACGAGCCACAGGACTGGGTTATAAAAGCTTCATTCCTAGTGTCGCATGGCCTGAAGTCCAGGAGGTGGGGTTTGCTGCTTTGACTCCTTCCTTGAGGAACTCAAAGGCTGCCACTTCCAGGGCCGGGCAAGAGAACAAGCTGGATTCCCTGGCCACGGAGGTCTGCCCTGGGGGGTGAATGGTTCTTGGAAAAGACTTTGAAGAGTCCACTTGATTGTGAGCTCCGAGAAGATTCAGGGACCATGTTGGTCTTGTCCACCGTGTCCCAGGTCTGAGTGCTGGGCCTGGTGTGTGGCTGGCAAGCAGAGTCCTTGACTGAACCACTCACGCCTGTAATGATCCTTTGGGTGCCATCACTTCAACACGCAAAGCCTGGCCTCTCTGTCATCGGTGCCCTCTTTGACCTCAGTGACATGATGTGCGTGGCAGCCACTGGGCTGACAAGTCCCCTGGGAACAAAATGCCTGGGGCAGGTGAGGAAAAAGGAGGAACTGGTGCTGGAGACAGAAGTTGTCAGCGGCAGACAGAGCTCAGGGCCCTGAGAGACACCACAAGAGGGAAGGCTTGACTGGGGCTTTCGAAGCTTTGGTCAAATGCCTTGAATTTAGTGGGCAAATATTTATAAACCACTGGGTGCCTGCAGTGTGCTGGGGGGTACAGATGTGACCCTGAACACACAGTATGTTCCCTGCCCTCAGGGAGGGCCCAGCCTGGTGGGGAAAGGAGGGCAAAGAATAATCAAATGAGTCATTGTTAATTATAAATTGTGATAATTGCTATGAATGAGAAAAGCCCTAAGTACATAGACAGAGAATAACAGAGCCGGAATTCCTATGTTAGAGTACTCAGGGTGGGCCTCACGGAGGAGGTGACATTTGAGCTCCTTTGGAAACAGTGTATGACCTCAAATGAGACTCAGTCTTCCCTCTCGATGGTCATGAGGAAATTTGAGGCTCTGAGGCCCAAAGCTGGCGCCAAGCCCTAAGTAAAGCCACACCAAGTCTTGTCTGAAGACTGCTCTGGGCCAGAATCTCAAGAGTAAAGGCCCCCGTACCACCCAGGAGGCTGGGAACAATTAACAGTGAGGTGGCTCGGAGAGGTGGTACATTAAAAAAAGAGGCAGATGGCTCCAGCCAATAGAGTTAGAGGCGCGATACATCCCTGTTCCCTGAGGGCATACTGACTCGTTTTCAAAAGTTTTTCTATGTTCATCCACTAAGTTTGGGATCTTCTTAAATTTTGCAAGTATCCTCAGCAAGAAGGCGACTCTGGATTTTTGCTTTACTCCTTTGCAAAGCATTTTCCACCTCTAGCGCTCTCTTAGTCGTTTGTCCTCACCCACACCCAGCAGGTCCTGTCCTTCCTCCAATGTATCTCCGAATTCCGAATTCCGGGCGGTCCTGTTCCCTCTAGCTCCACCCCTCCTCCCACCTCTCCTCCCACCCTATCCCAGCCCCTGTTGCCCACCGTGCCACCTCCACGTGCTGCCAGGGGCACTTTTAAAGATGTTGACCTTTCAATGCTTTATTATAATTTAGAACCAAATAATAACAACCCCTTTCCATGGTGTGGGAGGCCCCGTGATCCGGCCCCTGTCCCCTCTCCATCTTCATTGTGCACCCAGCACCCCCTTCAACCGCTGCTCTTCACCCAAATTCAGGGCCTGCGCCTAGGCTGCTCCCCTGCCCCCAGGGTTTTGTCGGATTTGATCTGGTCTGAGCTTAAGTGTTGTCTCAGCTGGATACAGCAGCAGAGACAGTGATTGACGGTGAGGCTTCAGGGCTTAGTAGCTGGAGGCGAGGCGCTCCCTGAGCCTCTGCTTCTTCTAAACTGAGGCAGAGAAACCGCCCCTTTGACAGGAGATGTTCAGTAAATGTTCAAGTTTCTTTCCTACTTAAGCTGAAACAAGAGTACATCCCTAAGAGTACTTCATCCTTTACACTTTCCAGGGCATTTTCCCATTCATTCCCTTATTTAAAGCTGTTGAAACCCTGCCATGAGGCAGGGTGAGGATTGTGAGCTCCTTATCAACCAGGAAGTGGCCTCTGTGAGCTTAGAGTCCCGCCCCAGGTCCACCAGGGAGTGGACCTTGACACTGGGACTGTGATGACAGCCGCACTTGACCCTTTCCCAAGGGTGATGACGTGGAGAGGCCAGATGAAGCACTGAGGCCCAAAGTCAGCCGAGTCTGGGGGCAGAGGCCGGGGGAGAGCTCCGCTTTCAGGTGAGCCCCACACCAGCTGGCCGGCCACAGGGAGATTCTCCGACTCCACTGCAGCCCAGAGCTGGGGCTCCATTTTTTTCACAACTTTTTCTCTCCCTGATCTTCTCCTGGCCACTTCTCCTGCCACTGATCTTGGTTTGCTCAGCCTTTCCTTTCCAGTTTACATCGGCCTGGGATGAGGCCCAGGTGGCCCCCACCCAGGGTGGGGAGCTTGGGCCAAGGGTCAGATTTGGCTGTGGGTAGGGTGGGAGTCAGGGGGCAGCTTAAGCTCCTCCAAACAGCCTTTCCGTGGCCTCCACACCCCCAGGGCCAGGGTTGCATTTTCTAAGAGGAGCCAGTTCATTACCTAAATCCTTCCAGGTGGGGAGCCAGAGGAAGAGGGGTCTTACGGTCTTTAACTTCCGGAATTTGCATTCCTGGAATGAAGGCCCTGCCCAGCTGAGGAGCCACGATACCAACATACCAGTGATGGAGGGAGTTTCGGCAGGAAGAAGAGATTTTGCTCTGGGGCTGTGGTTTAGTGCTCTCCCAGCTGGTTGGATGGGTGCCTGCTTCTTGGGGTTGGGGTGGGTACGATGAGAAGGTGGTGGGGGAGGGTGGATGGGGGGAAGAGAGACTTCTCAAAAAAAAAGTCAGAAGGGCTGTGTAGTGTAGCTACTTGTGTAGTCTAAATGCCAGTTCTGCCATTTACCAGCTGTTTGACCTTTTGAAGTGGCTTAACTTCTCTGAACCTCAGTTTTCTCATCTATATAAAAGCAGGGATAATACTTCTCTTATTAAGCAAATATCTTCTGTCTGCCTACTGTGTGCTGGACCCTGTGCAGTGAACAAGACAGACAGGAGACAGGATGTCTGCTCTCATGGGGGGTAATGACAAGAAATACGTCAACAGTAAACAAACAAGATCACTGTGGATAATTCTGTGTCAGGTCAAAAGCCAAAAGGGAGTGGAAAAGATGGGGCAGACAGAGCAGGCCTCTCTGAGGAAGTGATGTGTGACCTGAGATCTGGAGAAGTCAGCTTTCCACAGAAATGGAGGAGGAACATTCTAGGCAGAGAGAACCTTGAGGTGGGAAGAGTCTCCATACGTTTGAGGAAAAGCTAGTGGCCACAAAATGTAAAACATAGTGAGCAACTGGGAGAGTGGTTTGAGTCAAGATGGGAGGAGTAGGCAGCAGACAGATCTTGTAGGCCTTTTGAGGCCGTGATAAAGAGTTTGGAAGCCTTTGAAAGGTTTTAAGTTAAGCAGGGGAATGACATGATTGGATTTGTATTTGAAAATATCATGCCCTTGAACTTTCTAAGCTTCATTTCCCCCATCTGTTAAAATGGGCATAATAATACATATCTCACAGGATTACAGAGGGGATTAAAAGACATGAAAGCAACAAGCAAATTGATTAACATGTATTAAATGCACAACAAATGTTAAGGCTACTATGTAAAGATCTTGCAGGAGGTATGAGGCTCTCCATTTGGGAGTGGGGTGGCTCCTACAGGGTTAATCAAACCTGTCTTGGGAAAAGCAATCCCCTTCTGCTAATATAACGGTAAGGGACGCAATTCAGGCTGTTTATTTTTTAGAGATTCGGTACTCCTATTAAGCAATCACCCTGTTTATGTCACTGCTAATTGAAGTAAATTGCTTTCCGCAATCAAATCGGGAAGTTCCCCCTTCCGATCATGAAGGGACTTGGACTCCGGTTCCTGATTTCCAGTATTTAGTCTGCCTTAAGAGTTGTTTTTAATTAATTGCATACATTCCGCTGATTTCCTTAAACATGCAGTTGGCTTGCTATTGGGTCGGCAATGCATTGATTTTGAAACTGTCCTCTGGGATGGGAGGTGTTCCTTCTCCTTCCTCTCTGCTCTCCCCGCAGCTTGAGTAGCCTTCCGGCTGGTGGGGAGTGGGCTTCTAGCAGATGTGAGAGGTGGAGGTGAGCAGCAGGTGTGACTGCTGCTGGTGGGGAAATCTTCTTGGTGCCCCTGCCACATGGAGAACTTCCCAGTGCATTAGAATCAAAGCCACCTCTCCCCCACCACAGCCAACCAGGCTGGAGGTGGAGGGGCTCCTGAGCTGGGGGCACAGGCTTCTCTCATTCATCTGCTCTACCTCCACTCTTGTGAGCGGCACAGGAGGAACGTGAGGGAGAGGCGGGCAGAGAGTAAGCACCCCCACGAACCCTGATTCTTCTGGCCATCCTGCCGCTGACACACATACACACACGCCCCTCCCCCCACACACCCAGTTCTCTGTCGTATGCACAGGGCGGGCTAGAATGGGAATCCTGGGGACAGAGTGGGTGTGGGGGGGGTTCCCCAGAAGACAATGAGTGGGACAGAGGCTGGGCCTGGGGCCTGGAGGAGGGGCAGGAAGGAGCTGGAGGAGTATCCTAGGGAGGGGAGAGCAGAGTGTTCTAAGGCCTATAGCCCAGCCCCATGGAGGGGTGCCCCAGTGCCTGCTCCCAGTCCTGGTGGTCAAGGGCAGAGGGCTGGGAGGAGGTATTTGACACTGGACAGAGCTGTCAGGTTGGGTGCCCTTGGAAGTCCTTCTCCCAACTTTTGCCAGACGACTGAGAGAATAGGCAGAAAGTGTCCCCCATTTTTCTTCTGCACCAGAAGGAAAATAAGGGCCAGAGGTGAGGTTATGGATGTTTCACTTTGAGATGTGGAGAGTATCTCTTTACAATCAACCCTGTGCCTCTGCAGAAGGCTGCCTTCAAGGCCCAGGGCCTCTGTGAAGCCCTGCCTGAGGTTCTCAGCTGGAGTCTCTCCACTCTGGACCCCCATGGCACAGCATGCCCCTGGGACGGCACAGCATCCCTCTGCCCTGTACTCAGCTCTGCATTCTATTTTCCGAGACTCTGCTAGTTCTGGGGATAAAAACTCAAAGCAGACACAGTCCCTGCCTTCAAGGAAGAGCAATTAAGTAACCTGGAGCTAATATCATTGGCCATAATCAGTAGCATTTCTTTCTTTCTTTCCTTTTTTTTTTTTTTTTTTTGCTGAGGAAGATTCGCCCTGAGCTAACATCTGCGCCAATCTTCCTCTATTCTGTACGTGGGTCGCCACCACAGCCTGGCTGATGAGTGGAGTAAGTCCACTCCCAGGATCCAAACCTGCAAACCTGGGCCGCTGGAGTGGAGCACGTGGAACTTGAACCACTTGGCCATGGGGCCGTCCCCATCAGTAGCATTTCTTGAGTGCTAACCATGAGCCAGGTGCTGTGCTAAGTGCTCCACATGCATTGACCATTCAGACCTCACTACAACCAGAGGAGGTAGGGACTCAGGATGCTGAATTTGCAGATGATAAATTTGAGGCTGAGCCACTTTGGAAAACAGTGTGGCAGTTTCTTAAAGGATTAGACATCAATTTACCATACAACCCAGCAGTTCCATTCCTAGATATACACCCGAGAGAACTGAAAACATATGTCCACACAAAAACTTAGACACAAATGTTCACAGCAGCACTATTTATAGTAGTCCCTAAATGGAAACAATTCAGATGTTTATCAACTGATGAATGGATTTTAAAAAATTCCATACGGTGGAATACTATTTGGCAATAAAAAGGAGTGAAGTACTGATACATGCTATAGTGTGGATAAACCTCAAAAACATGGCTAATGTCACATATTGTATAATTCCATTTATATGGAATGTCCAGAAAAGGCAAGTCTGTGAACACAGAAAGTAAATTAATGGTTGCCTGGGGCTGATGGTGGGAAGGAGGATTAACTGTAAATGCGCACAAGGGATTTTATGGGATCCTAGAAATGTCCTAAAACTGGATTATGGGAATACTAGAGAAATTTGACTCTGAAAGGGTTGAGCAACTCTGTAAACTTACTAAAAATTATTAAATTGTACACTTAAAACAGGAGATTTTATAATATGTAAATTATACTTCAATAAAGTTGTTTATAAAAAATTGAGGCTAAGAGCATGTAACCTGCCTGAAGTACTGGCTGTTAAATGGTGAAGCCGGAATTAAAATGCAGCAGCCGATCCAGAGACCGCATTCTTAACTGTGAGGCAACCTTGCTTCCCCGAGATAGCATTTATCTCAGCCTCACAGCGGGGGCTCGCACAGGCCTGGGAGGAGGCAGGCATTCTTGGAATGTTTCTGGAAAAGGCGGCAACACTTGGGTTGTGTTTTGAGGTCTTGTGTTCACGTTCACCTTCTCTACCAGGAAGCCTTCTGGGCTCCCATCTTTGACCCTCACTTCCTTTTAAAAGCTGAATCTCGTTGAGTAAACAGAAGAGTGAATGTCTGCAGAAAGGGAAGGAGGATGACACCAGCCATCTTCCTTGCATGAGGAAAACCCATAATGGGGTGACTAACGTGGCCTCTGGAGAGGCACTTAGCTGGAGCTGGGGCCAGGCTGAAGACTCAGGCTCTGGCCATGCTGACATCCAGGCCCAGTTTCCCACAGGCAGAGACTGTCTTCTGCCCCTCTTCAGGCTGGCAAGAGGGAAAACTTCAGGTCCCCTGGGAATTCTTTCTGGAGGCTCCTTCCAGAAGCACATTTGAATTAGGGCCGAGAAAGCTGAGGGAAACAAAGGCTTTAAAAGACATTTCCCAAACTCTTCCAGTTTGGTCCTCACTGACTTAGTCACAGCGGTGTCCAAAGAGCAGGGTTGTTGGGAGTGCGCCCCACCCCCACACACAGGGGGCACATTGTCTGCAGAGAACGACAAGTCAAGAATGGAACAGATGCAAAGGACTGCTTGCCATACACCAGCAATTCTAAACAATGTTAGTGATAAAACATTCCTCCCGTGGGGCAGACTGCTCCTCTGCCCTGCCCTGGTATGCTACTGTTTGGTCAAGTCGATTCAGTGGCAGGTTACACAGACTCATTACAAACTGGCTTAAGCCAAAAAGGTAACGTAGTATAAGGAACAGGGGTCTCTCATGGAGGAGCCTGAGGGCAGTGCCTCTCTCCTTCCCCAGGACCCTGGGACATATCTCTGGCTGCTCTGTGTGTTAGCCTCAGGATTCCTCCCTGGCTTTCTCAGCTTTACTGAAGTGACACGTCCTCAATGCCCAGAACCAGCAGAGACTTACCTGCATCTTTTAGTTCCAATTCCAATATCCTGGGAGGCAGAATCTGATTGGACCTAGTGGATCACCAATCCTAATCCAATGGCCAGAGGAGGGTATCCTGAAAACCAGGGCTTTTAGGGCCTGTGGGGGGTTGTGTGCTGGCCAGACTAGATACTCCAAAGCACCTCTACTGTGTTCATGTGGGTGTAGTCTGAGAGGAACTGGATAGATCTTGGTTTGGGTCCCCATGAACCTATCTGTTTCTCTGTATGCTTGTTTCCTTTATGATACATCCTTTTTCACTTCAGTTACCTGGAGTGGATTTTTATTTCTTGCAACAGGACAATCCAAGACCAAAAAAGGAACATAACCTGATGGTCAAAAGGGGCCACATGAAAAAGGTGAACATCCTCAGTCGTGAATATGGGCTTCCTGGGGGGGGGGGGTGGGAGTGGGGGCGGGGGGCGAGCAGTTCCCCTCTGAATGAGGCACAAGTCTGCATGTTTGTGCTTCACAGCGGGGAGTTGTCCTTTCCTCAGAGTGACTGGAAAATGAGAAATGTTATAACTGTGGAGAAGATCGAAGGCAGGGTCATCTGTGCCTCTCCCCTCTTGTCCTATCCTTTCCTAAGGATTTTCCACTCTCCCATCCAGACAACTCTCAGTAAGGAATTCCCCAGTCTGGATTTTTCTACGGGGTGGCAAGGTTGTCTCCAGCCCTTGCCCTCCCCTTCCCCAAGGGCTGGGGCACGGGCCCCTGATTGGCAGGTCAGAATGCAGGCTCTGAGGGTCTCTTGGCATCGAAGTCCTCCTGAGGAGATGCAGTAGGAGGGACTAGCATCACCTGTAAAGCATTCTTACAAAAAATGTTTGACCTGAATCTAATCCAGCCTCTACTTCCAGTTTTCAGAAATAAGAGGAATATAGGAACAATTTAAATGACACCGTGAAGAAATGATCAGGCGAATTGAGACTATGGAGTGTTCCATAAGATAGCAGGCCTGGACTCGTCAAAAAGCCAATGTCATTTAATAAACAGCTGGGAGAACAGTTCTAGATTACAAGAGGCTAAAGATACTTAACAACCACATGCATGCAGTGTACAAATTTTAATTGGCTCCTGGTTTGAATAAAGAAATAAACAAAAAGATGTTTTGGAGAATACTAGAGAAATTTGACTCTAAATGGGTTTGCTTGAAATTAAGAAATTGGTGTTAATTTTCTCAGGCGTGATAGTAATAGACTGATTATGAGGAGAATGTCATTATTTTGGAAGATGCATGAGGGAATATTTGCAAGTTATTTTATATTTTTTCTAAATAAAAATCTACATATTTATATATACACATAGATGAAGCAAATATGACAAAATATTTCCAGTTGTTGAATCCAGTTGTTGATATAAGGATGTTCATTGTTTTACTCTTTCAACTTTTCTTACATTAAAAATTTTCATAATGAGGGCCAGTCTGGCAGTGTAGCAGTTAAGTTCGCGCTTTGGCATCCTGGGGTTCACGAGTTCGGATCCCAGCCGACGCACCGCTCGTCAAGCCACGCTGTGGCGGCGTCCCACATAAAGTAGAGGAAGATGGGCACGGATGTTGGTCCAGGGCCAGTCTTCCTCAGCAAAAAGAGGAGGATTGGCAATGGATGTTAGCTCAGGGCTGGTCTTCCTCACAAAAAAAATAAAATTTTTTCATAATGAAAAGTTGGGAAATAAAATAAAGGAGTAAGATTAGACTTGAATCCTGATTCCTCCATTTAATAAGTGTGGGCCTTGAGCCAATTACATAAGCCTTTGAGACTCAGTTTTCTTTTTCATCAAATAGGGATGATAACAGTGCTTACCTCCCAGGTGTGTTGTGAAGGTTCAGTGCGATCATTTATGGAATTCCCGTAACACAGTGCCTGGCGCACGAGTGCTCAGTGAGTGGACTTGGTCCACAAACGGCAGTAACATGGGGGAACACCACGTGGCTTATTTCCCTTTTAGCTTCATCTCTGGTCTGAGGCTGGCTTCTCAGTCAAGCAGTAAATCCTTATGAGGGCTTGATGTCTTCTGTTTGCCCCTCCAGATCCAGTCTCTCCCTTCTCTGCCCTGCTCTGTGACCTGAGGGGCTGACCGGGGTGGACTGCACTTCCCTCACTTGGGCTCACTTTCCTCTGGTTTCTGGTTGGGTTCTGCCAACGGGAAGCATCAACAGGAAACTTGAGGGAGGGTGGAGAGTGAGCTGGTGCCATGGGTGGGCACCATTCCCTCCTCTAGCCCCTTCTGTCCTAGCAATGTGAAGGCTCCCCTACTATGGCTCACCCTGGGACACTGCACTATCCCTTGTTGCTTTGCTTCAAGCTTGTAAATAGAACCTTTATTAAACTGCTCGTTGATCCAGTTTGAGTATATCACCTATTTCCTACCAGAACTCTGACTGACCCAGGATCTACTAGGTGCCACCATTTTGCCAGGCCCTGAGGGATATCATAATTAGTAAAACAGACATAGTCCTATCCCTTCTGGAGCTTGTTGTGTCTTCACCTCAGGCCTGTCCCTTTGGAGATTTCCGAGCTGATATTGAGTTCCCTATTCCAATGGACTAGTGTACACGGAAGGACAAGCCAGCACCCCTTCCCCTCCTCCACCCTCCAACACACGCGTGGAGAAATCCGACTTGCATCCTGGGGTATCTTGGCCCACCCCAAATCTTCAGATCAACAAACAGAATTGTTGGCTGCACTCTCTTTCTTTCTGCTCTGTGTGTCTAGGAGCCTAAGACCTCAAAGGAACCTCCTTAAATGTCTGGCACACATTGACAACGGGCAAACAAATGTGGTAACACTTAGCAGGATGCTGTGTGCAGCGTGAGGCTTCATTAACTCAAATTCGTGGTGAGAAGAACTCAGAAACCACATTTGTCTAAGACAAAAGGATTAGATCATGTTCTCCTCAGACATTTCCTTGCATCTTTCAATTTCTGTATAAATGACTCCAAAATGAGACCAGGATTTAACATCTTTGGGGAAGTTGGGATTTATGAACTCAGAGCCTTGTTTTATATCTACTCTGAGACTGGTTTTCCCACTCACACTGCAAACATGAAGAGGTGGACAGGGTTTATGGGAAAGGTTTATTTGTAACAATATGGTCAACAGTCCCCGCCCTGGTCCTGCCCATACTGTGTTGGGTGAATGATTTCAAACATCCTTGTGATCTCCCTGTTGGGAAGGTCCTCAGTGTGGGATCTGTCTTTTGTCCCAACACCAAGGAGATAGGTAATGAGACTCGAGTTTGGTAGCTCAAAAAGGGTCCTCTCAGAGGGCACTGTTTTCTCTTCAATAGCCCAATGACATAATTAAAAACTTTCTTGTGTCGTGCTTCTCAAGGACCCCAGAAATCTGAACCATATGGAGAGTTTGTGTGCACTTGGGTCCCGTCCCCTGGCTCCATGTGTTGGGTGCAAGGTTGCGATTATAGCTCCCAAGCATAAGCCTCACCCAGAGGCTCCTCCACGTTTGTGTTGAGCATATGGACAAATGGAAAATAAACAGCCCAAGGAATTTCTGGCTTGGGAGCTGGCTCATGATAAGATGTTGCAGAGAAGGGAGCAATCAGGGCAAGTGGAACTTTTGCAAGTACACAGTAAACCAGAGCAAAGATTCCTTCCTGCAGACAGCTTCCCCCAGGAGGAATGGTCTCATGAGGACACCTAATGTTTACTGAGCATTTATTTATTACGTGATTGGTGCTGAGCCAAGCCCTTGACATGAATCTTCTCATTGGATCCTCACAACAAGCCTTGTGATAATGAACTGTTACCCTTAATAATAATGCTTATCTCCATATTAAAACCCCACTTTACAGATGAGGAAACCGAGACTTAGAAGGCCAAGAAAAATTCTCCTAAGGTGAAATAATTTGTAAATAAGTAGGAGCAGGTCTTGAACCCAGGTCTAGTTAGTATAAAAAAAAAAAACACTCCTAACCACTGTACCACACTGCCACACTCCTGGCCGCTTTGCCAAGGAGGCATTTTCTTGCCACGTGGACCTAGTACAGAGGTGAGAGCAGAAAACGAGGAAAGATCTGCCTGTTAGGACATCTTTGTTTAGTTCACTGCTGCATCCCTAGTACCTAGCACAGTGCCTGACACATATTTGTTAAAAGTAGTGAAAGAACAAATTATTATTAATCATTGTCCCTTAATCTTACCCATCATACCCCTGGCCTCTGAGTGTGTGTGGGTGATGACTACAGGGAAGAAACTGATTTTGATTAGCAAACTTTACCCTGTGTGTCTGTGGCCCTGGGAATTCTGGTGTGCGGTCTACAGGACTGGGGACAGGTCTGGATTTTCACTCTGTGGATCGTGGCTACAGATATGTGAGAAGGAATGCCGCAGAGAGCTCCACAAGGCAAGCAGGGGCTGGCCACAGGTGACAGGCATCAGGGCTGGGCCCCCTCTGCCCTGAGCTTCCTGCACACTGAAGGCATGAGGGGGAGAGAGGGAGAGGAAGAAGAAGATGGGGTGTAGGAAATCTAGGGGAGGGAGGGAGAACACACAAGACCTGGTGGGGAGGTTGGAAGGCCCAGGTTACTGCTGCTCCAGTGCGTCAGACAAACCCTCAAGGCGCCTCCTTCCTCCTGCTCCTTCTCCCATTGTTGGGCAGTCTGAGGGAGAACAATGGGAATGGAATCCTTCTTCCCCTCCCGCCTGGCAAGGCTGGGCCCACTTCCTCCTCCCCCCACACAAAGGAATGCTTTCTTGTCCTGGCTGTGTGGTACCCGCAGGGAAGAATGGCGCTGGGGGGCTCCCCAGGGACAGAAGGCTTTGTGGCTTGAGCTGATGACAATTGGGGTTGGAGCTGGGAGGGGTTGGGTGTGGAGGATCTTTTCAAAATCCCTCTTGGGTTTCTAATGAGTATTTCTGCTTCTTCCTGACTCACTATGGGGTCTCTGTCATGAGGTGCTAAGTCACTCAGGCCTTTGCTGACTTCTGGAGCAGACCACTCGGGCGGATCTTGAATCAGGGGGACAGGGCAAACAGCCCTGGTGAAGCCGTTTGAGACAGGTTAGCTGTGCCTGGGTGCCTCCCATCCTGGGCAAGGTTGAGAATCATCTGAATCTTTATTCCTGGCCTCCCAATTGTCCGGAAGCCGCTGCATTTTGTGCATTTTGAGAGGCATTGCTACGCCTCTCAGAAGGCCCTTGGACAGACACGATTTACCCCTAATCTCTGCCAATGTTGGCAACAAGGGAGTGGTATGAGGGGGAGTCACAGAAACTGCTGCTTCTCCTCTTTCCCTGCATATGATGGTCTCAGAGCAGTTGTTTAATTTCCCCCTTGCTTGAGGTGGGGGGGGGGGCTCCCATTCACCTACAACCTATGGTATGACCAGGAAGCTCTCAAGAGTGGCCCCTGAGGACCAGACTCTGCCCTCTGGTCCCAGCTCTCACTCCAGGGCCGAAGACCCTTGGGGACTCCTAGATCTCCTCGAGATTTTCAGAAAACCTCCCCCAGTGACCTCTAATGCTAGAAGAAGGTGAAGGAGGAATCCACTGTGGCCCAGGGTAGCACAGATGTGGGAGTCTGAAGGGTTGAGCTTACCAAGGGCTGGGAAGGGTGGCCAGAACCTCGGCATGTCTGAGGGGATGCCAGCTAATTCTTTGAACCAGGATATTGTTGGAATTGGGGACAGTGGGGTGGGGTGGGGTGGGTGTGTTCAGAGGAGAGTGTCTACCTGAGTTGGGCGAGCCAGTGGAAAAGTGGGAAAGAACATGAGATGGGAAGGCCTGGGTGGGTGTCTGGGTTCCCGTCCTGCCATCAGCTGTGGAACCAGGGGAAAGAGACATCCTAAGGACACAGTAATGAGAGCTGACAAGTACTGAGCTCTTCGGGGAACGAATCACCGTACTTAGCTTGCCTGGCTGCCAACCTTCTGGGGAACGGATGGGAGGCAGAAGGCTGGGGGGTGTCTCAGCGCACAGTACGTAAACACTCGCTTAATCCCACTGTTGTCAACTGAGCTGCTGCCCCAGGAAAGAGACTCTCTGTTTCCCTCTTCAGAGAATAAACCTCCTATGTCTGCCAGCCTCAGGGAGGGGCGGACCCCAGACTCCATGGAGAGGGGGAGGGAATGGGGTTCGGCTGCATCTTTAACAGACTTTCAGCTCATTCCCCAGCTCTGAGGCTCCACATTCGCCCCCACTTCTAAAGACACTTGGTGCTGTCATCCCTGAGCTGGTTGCAGGGATCTGCGTGCAAATCCCATGGCTGCTCAGCCTGTCCGGCTCCTGGCTTAGGAGTCAGCCTTATGGGGGCCTGCTAAGTGGGTGACCACTCGTCCATCTGCTTTCCAGCTTTTTCTTTCTTGTTCTTGCTGGGTTTTCGTTTGTTTTGGTTTTGCTGCTGTCTCTTCTGTTCGTGTTGTCCTTTTGGGTTTACATCTTTCAAAAAAAATCCTTTCATCTTATTTTTGTGGGCTTTGGAATGTTAAATGCATGTGTTCGGTCTTCCATCTTTAACTGGATGGAATTTATCCAGTCAGTAGATTTATCCCTTTATCAAGCATCTAAAGCTTTCAGGCTTCGGGTAAAAAAAATGTCGTTTAAGTGGTGGCCCTTAAACACATTTCAATTTGCAGCTAAGTCAGAGTGTGTTCTCTCTCTTCTCTCAGCTCCTACCACCTTGCCCCACAAATTTATTTTCTCATTTGGAGCCCAAAGCCTAGCGCAGTATCAGCCCTCCTTGGAGCTTGGAGCATATGTGTTGGGTGACTGACTAAATGACTTATGTCCTAGCTAGCCCATATCTTATAGAATCTTTCATCTGAGAAGAGACACTCAGCACACTGGTGAGGTTAATTTCCAGAAGCCTATACTTTCTTTGTTAATTAATTTTTGTTATAAATGATATTGGAGATATCAAAAAGTCTATAAAAGTTACATGTTGAGTGTAAAGAGGAATAATACAAGAAATACCATTGTACCCAGCACCCAGCTTAAATCCCATAACCTTACAAGCCCTGAGTGCCTCATCCTGATCATATGCCCCTCTCTTCTAGAAGTAATCATTATTCTGGGTTAGTGAGTCACTTGCTTTCCTTTTTCTTTCTTTCTTTTTTTTTTTTTTGGTGAGGAAGATCAGCCCTGAGCTAACATCTGTGCCCATCTTCCTCTATTTTGTATATGGGATGCCAGCACAGCATGGCTTGATGAGTGGTGCGTAGGTCCACGCCCAAGATCCGAACCCATGAACCCATGAACTGGAGCCCTAACTGCTCCAGTTAGGCCGTGGGGCACGCAAACCTAATCACTATGTCCCGGGGCCAGCCCCTAGCTTGCTTTTCTTTATAGCTCTACTACCTGTACATCAATACCTAAACAACTCATTGTTTCCTTTTACCTATTTTTGAAATTTGTATTAACGGAATCACATATTTGTAGTTTTCTCTGATTTACTTCTTTCACTCAACATTTTTTTTTGAGATTCATTCATATTGACCCGTGTACCTGCAGTTCATTCATTCGGCTATAACATTCCATTATGAGATAAGACCACAATTTGTTCATGTATTCTACTGTTGATGGACATTACGATTGTTTCCTTTTTTTACTCATCTGAACAACAGAGCTGGGACCATGGTGAGGCAAGAGAGACCCTGTATTAGTTTCCTGTGGCTGCCGTAATAAATGACCACAAATGTGGAGGCTTAAAACAACAGAAATTTATTCTCTCACAGTTCTGGAGGCCAGGAGTCCGTAAGCAAGGTGTCAGCAGGGTCATACTCCTTTTAAGGATCTAGGAGAGAATCCTTCCTGGCCTCTTCTAGCTTCTGGTAGCTCCAGGTGTTGCTTGGTTTATGGCCTGTGGCAGCATATTTCCAATCTCTGCCTCCGTCTGCACATGACCTTCCCCTCTTCTCCCTGTGTCTGTCCTCTGAGTGTCTCTTATAAGGACACTTGTCATTGAATTTAGGGCCCACCCACATTATCCCGAATGATCTCATCTCTGGATCCTTAACTTAGTTACATCTTCAAAGACCCTTGAAAAAATAACTCACATTCACAGGTTTCGGGATATGCACATATCTTTTGGGCTACGTTCAACCCGCTGCAGACACTGAGGGTGCAATTTTAGAGGCAACAACCTACAATGATGCTTGGGGTGAATGCCACCTTCCCTCCTGTGCCCCAGGAGGCTCTCTTTCTCCCTCTGGTCCTGGCTCTGCTAAACAACCCTGCCATGAACATCTGTGCGTGTTGCCTGGAACCCTTGGGCAGGAGTTTGTTGAGGTTACATAACACAGGAGTGGAATTGCTGGCGGTAGAAAATATGTATATTAATCTCTTTATCAGGTAAGGCCAAACTTTTTTCAAAGTGGTGGTACCAATTTATGTTACCACCAGCTGTGATGGCAGTTCCTCTTGCTCCACATCCTCTCTAGGACCTGGGTTGACCAACTTTCTAATTGTGATCAGTCTGGTAGGTGTGAAGGGATAGGTGTGGTAAGACCAGGTGTGAAAGAGTATCTCATCAAGGTTTTAATGTGCATTTCTCTGATGACTAATGAGGTTGAGCACATTTTCACATGTTGATGGGACATTTGTGTTTCCTCTTTTGTGAAATGCTTTCTTCAGGCTTTTGCTCATGTTTATAATTTATTTTTCCTTTTTCTTTTTGATTTCTAGGAGTCCTTTATATATTCTCTATACTAATCCTTTGTTAGTTAAACGTGTTCCAAATATCTTTTCCCAGTAAGCTGTCTTTTTACTCTCTCCTTTTGAAATGTAGTTGAGGGGCTGGCCCGGTGACGTAGCGGTTAAGTTTGCACACTCCACTTCTGGCGCCCCAGGGTTCGCAGGTTCAGATCCCGGGTGTAGACCAACGCATTGCTTGTCAAGCTATGCTGTGGTGGTGTCCCATATAAAGTAGAGGAAGATGGGCAGGGATGTTAGCCCAGGGCCAATCTTCCTCAGCAAAAAGAGGAAGATTTGCAATGGATGTCAGCTCAGGCCTAATCTTCCTCACAAAAAAATAAAAAATAAATGTAGTTGAATTTATCAATTGTTTACTTTATCATTTGGGCTTTTTGTTTTTAGTTAAGAAATCCTCCCTTTTCCTGAGCATATAAAAATATTTCTCTATGTTGCCTTTTAAAGATTTTACAGTTTTATCTTTCATACTTAAGTCCCAGAATGGAGTTTTTGGTATATGGTGTGAGGCAGGGATTCAATTTCCCTTATTTCTATTTAATTAACCATTTGTCTCAGCACCGTTTATTAAATGGTCCAGGCTCTATCCACTATCTGAAATGTTCACTTGGTCATAAATCAAGCTTCCACATATACATGGATATTGTTCTAGGTTCTCTGTTCTGTTTGGTTGGTCCAGTTGTCTGTCTTTGTTCCAATGAACACTATCTTTATTACTTCAGCTTTAACAGTAAGTCATGGTACAGTAGTCCCCTTCCATCCTCAGTTTCATTTTTCTTGGTTTCAGTTACCCTCGGCCACTGAGGTCCGAAAATATTAAATGGAAAATTCCAGAAATAAATAATTCATAATTTTTAAATTGCAGCTGTTCTGAGTAGCATGATAAAATCTCACGCCATCCTGCTTTGTCCCACATGGGACGTGAATCATCTCTTTGTCCAGTGTATCCACGCTGTATATGCTACCCACCCATCCATCACTTGGTAGCTGTTTTGGTTGTCATATCCACTGTCTCTGTATAGCAGTGCTTGTGTTCAAGACACTCTTATTTTACTTAATAATGGTCCCAAAGCACAAAAGCTGTGATGCTGGCAATTCAGATATCCCAAAGAGAAGCCTTAAAGTGCATCCTTTAAGTGAAAAGGTGAAAGTTCTCTACTTAATAAGGAAAGAAAAAAATTGTATGCTAAGGTTGCTAAGATCTCCAGTAACTTTTATTACAGTATGTTGTTATAATTGTTTGATTTTATTATTATTGTTGTTAATCTCTTACTGCACCTAATTTATGAATTAAACTTCATCATAGGTATGTATGTATAGGAAAAAACATAGTATATACAGGATTTGGTATTATCTGTGGTTTCAGGCATCCACTGGGGGTCTTGGAACGTATCCCCTGTGCATAAGGGGGAACTACTGTATCTGGCTGGGTATGTCCCCTCCAACTTATTTTTTCAGAAGTGTCTTGGCTTTCTTGGACAGTTGCTCTACCATATACATTTTTGAAACAGCTTTTCAAGTTCCTTGAAAATACCTGTTGGGATTTTTATAGGTACTGCGTTAAAGGTATAGATGAGTTTGGCTAGAATTAATGTAATTATGATTTTGGATTTTCTTATCTAAGAACACTATATTTCTCTCCATTTATTTAGATCTTTTTAAATGTCATTTAAAATTTGATCATTTTCCACAAAGTGTTTACATATCTTTTCTAGTTTTATTCCTAGGTACTTCAAAATTTTTGGTGGCCTATAGAAATGGGTATCTTTTTAAGAAAATTATATTTTCTGATTATTGCCAACATATAGAAATGCAAATGACTTTTGTATCCAGCAATCTTGCAGACCTCTCTTATTAGTTCAAATACTGTATCTGCATATTATTTTGGAGTTTCTGTGTGGCCAATCCTTCATCTGCAAATAATGACAGTTTTATTCCACTCATCCTTTCCTGAATGTCTGAAATGTTTAATGAGACATGTTAGTTCTGCAGGTCCAGTAAGAAAGTGTTAAGTAAGACTTACGGAATTGAAAATGATTATCTGCTCATTTTATATAAATTCACCGTAGTGTTTAAGAGGCCCTAATCCAAATATGTAGCAAAAATACAAAAATCAGTTGGAGCAGCCAATCTGAATGGCCGTTCATGGGGTGCAATAGGATTCTGAGGAGAATGAAGAAAGAGCCCGTTGACTCAGGTCCTGAGGCTGTAGGGCAGAGTCCTCACGCTGCGGTGAGGTTAGGGGTGATACTTGCTGACGGAAAGACTGCCTGGAGACCTCCTCTTCTTCCTTCTAGGAAGGCAGAGGATGGTCATGGGCTTTGGAATCAAACAGATCACTCTGTGTGGCCCTGAGCAAGTGACAACCTATCTGAGCCATGGTTTTCTCATCTGTAAAGTGGTGATAATAAGCATCCCTCATGGGGTTTTGGGAAGGATGGAATGGGTTAATAATGTAAAAATTTTCTTTAAAAAAACATACTTAAACCCCAATTAAAAAAAAAAAACAGCACAATAGGTGCTGGTTCTAGTGAAGTGAGGTCTGCAGGAGCAGGAGCTTCATTCCCCCGTCTCTCTCGGCCCAGCCTCCCTGGCTCCCAGCCTCTGAGGCACCTCTCGTGTACTCCCTTACTCCACGGGACACTGACCCTGTCCACCCGCTCTGGCCTGGTCTGTTCAGGCTGCCATAACAAAATACCACAAACTTTGTGGCTTCAACAACAGAAATTTGTTTTCTCACAGCCCTGGAGACTGGAATTCCAAGATCAAGGTGCTGGCAGGTTGGTTTCTGGTGAGGCCTCTCTTCCTGGCTTGTAGATGGTCACCTTCTTGCTGTGTCCTCACATGGCCTCTTCTCTGTGTGTGCAGAGAGAGCAAGCTCTGGTGTCTCTTCCTCTCCTCAGAAGGACACTAATTCTATCGAATAAGGCTCCCCTCTTATGACATCATTTCACCTTTATTACCTCCTCATAGGCCCTGTCACCGCTGTCACACTGGGGGTGAGGGCTTCAACATTTGAATTTTAGGGGAGCATCATTCAGTCCTTAATGCCCTCCCATTTTCCAGATGGAGAAACTGAGGCTCCTTGGAGGTAGATGATTCCTCCCAGCACACTTTGGAAATTAGGAGCTGAGGCTAAATCAGAGACTGTGCAGTTCTGGGCACAAGCAGAGCTGCTCTGGTGACCAGGTAGACAAGTGAGGTCCAGAGCTTGGTAGGGCACCATTCTCTTGGCCTCTGCTCAGGACCCAGAGCTCCACCTGTCCCTGAGATGGGTGGGATGCTCCAGGAGCACCTGTGCGAAGCACCGCAGGCATAGACAAGGGCATAGATGTTGGGCATTTTTTCCAAGGAGCTTTTTTGAGCTGAAGCAGAATTGCTGAGCAGACCCCACGTGGTGACTGTGGTCTGTGCACATGGGATGGGAAGCACTCATGGGGGTTGGGGACACTCAGGTTCTGTTGTCACAAGGCTGGGGAGTCTCAAGGTAGCAGACCTTTGGGTTGGCTGCCGTAGCTCACATTGTCAGGTTCTCGCCATGTGCTGGCTCTGCTAAGTGCTTTGGAAAACTACGTCGTGGGACCCCCACCATCACCTTGTGAGAGGGAGCTGAGACAAGCTCCCACTGCGACACAGCTAGAAGTGGTGGAGCCCAGACATGGGCTGGGGTTGTGTGGCTCCAAAGTTCAAGTCCTGATGCTGTGCTCTGCTGCCTACGTCCTCCCAATCCCTCCGTTAAGCTCCTTTCTTCTCTGAAGGAAGAGAACAGCCTCTTGGTGATGGTGCTGGGCTGGCCGGGCCTCTTCCCACAGCTTGGTCAAACTTAGATGTCTCTCATCTCCAGGAGGAAAACGAGAGAAGGGAAACGTATGTCCAAGCCCTGTCTTGGAGCCAAACAGATCAAACGGGGTGGGGGTGGAGGTGGGGGGCTGGAATGTCCCAGGCTGTCTTTTCCCAAGTTGAGGAGCGGAAGCCATGACAGCTAAGGGGATTTGTGGAAATTCCTCCGTGCATTGTTACCAGGCAGAGGAAGTGTTTTAGAGTTGAGCTCTCAATTTCTGCCCTAGGGAGCCGGGGCCAGTTTCCGCTTCCGAAGCTTGTTTGTGGGAAACTGAAGGGGCTGTTTCAGGTCCTCAGTGTGGGGGTCTCCAGATAACCCCCCGTCCTTCCCTCCCAGAGGTGAAGGGGGCAGAGGGTCCAGTGAACCAGACAAGACAGCCCCGGAATCGGTTCCTCTTCTTTTTCCTTCCACTTTGGGGCGGATGGCCCAGAGCCGAGGCAAGCGAACAGAAACATTTTTTCCAGGCCTGCTGGTATTCACTTCTGGCACAATCAGCACAAGCAGATTAGAGAAATAAGTTGCATTTTTCAGTCTGTGTTCGCCCTCTGGACTGGACCTCATCACACTCTGTCTGTGTGGCCCTCCACAGCCACCAGTCCACTCTGGAGGGATGGCCAGGCCTGACACCCCGGCACGGCTGTCCAAACTCTGCCAGCTGGTGAGTCATCTCCCAGTCTCTTGGGAAGGTCGTGATTAACCCACCAGGAAAGATATAGACGCATCTGTCCATGTGTCTACATAAGGAGACACCCACTTCCGAACATACACGTGTGTGTACTTGAACGTGTCAGATGGCTGCTTGTCTCCTGTCCACCGTGTCCTGGGCCTCCTCAGCCCCACCCTCCGAGGCAGGAGCACTCTGTGGAAGTCCTTGACAGGACCTGATGGGAGGAGAGGCTAGCACGGGTACCCCCTGGAAAGTCTTACTTGGAGCCAGACACTGAAGGCTGTACCAGGCTGCTCCACCCGGGCCCTGCCAGGAAAACCCTTTCCCAGAAAATCACCTTTGAGGTGTGACAGAAACCTGGCAGGGGAAGGAGGGGCATGTAGGCCCACAAGGTCTTTCTCAGGCCCCGCACTTTCTCTGGGTGGAAAGTGAGAATATATCAGCTTGGCTGAACACATGGAGTGGGAGTAACCAGCCTGTGAAAGAACTTTTCCAAGATGAACCGATGGGGCTGGAAGCGCTCATTTCCCGGCCCTTCCTCTTCCCTCCCCTCCTCCATTCTTCCCTCCCCTCCTCCCTCCCTCCCTTCCTTCCTTTTCTGTTCCTCCCACCTCCCTCCCTCTCCCTCCCTCCCTCCCTCCTTCCCTCCCTCCTTTCTGTCTTTCCTGTCTCTCTCCTTCTCCTGCCTTCTTTCTCTCTCTTGATTTCATCCTGGAGACAGAGCTCCAAGCACACCTCCCCTCCATCTCTCAGGGTATCCGGCTCAGTGTGAGCACCAAGGTTGGAGGATGTGACAAGCCACAGCCCGGGGACCCAAGGATGACAAGTATTTTTCCCCTTCACAGACTCTACCTCTGAGGGAGCCTTTGGGAAGGCCGAGTAGAACCTGTCGTATCTCACCTTCCACCTCTTTCCTTCTTCTCCAGCAGTGAGGAGAAGGGCGTGTGTGGAGCCCCACCAGCAGGCTAAGGATGAGAATGCCTAGAGAAATGGAATTTGGAGTCATATGTCAAGCAGCATATTCTATTTGGAAGAATTATTATTTCAGAGTTAATAGAGAAGTAGTTTTTTTTTTTTTTCATGGTTTACATCCAGAAGACTTCTGGGAAGGGACAGATTCCCAATGTGTAAAATATGAATATTTCAGAGTCAACATTCTTAATGCCCAAATACACTGTAGGACTATGAAAACTTCATGTACAATGATATGTTGTTATGAACTAAACCGTACTGAGCAGTGAGTTGTAAGAGGGCATTTTATGTTTTATTTTTATTTCCATGCACGGTTTATTTTTGCTCTGACATTTTATTATAATTTCTTCCTACAGTAGGTGAAGTGCTTGGGAAGTTAATTTAAACCAGCCTGACTTTCTGTGTGTTTTTTAATATTTGTTTAAGCTTTTATTGAGCTTGTCAGGCAAGTCAGTGTGCAAAAATGCAGCCGAAAACCCCTTTTTCCTTCTGCGGTGCCTGCCCATTAATACGAGGTGGTGACAACAAGATTCGCGCACACTTCAAATGGGGGATTATTCTGGGTTTTCAAGGAAATTTGAGCCACCTGTTTCAGAAACCTCTTAGTGACTTAGCGGGAGGGTGAAGGGTGTCGCCCCGCTCAGCTGTCACTCAGAGTTCCAGCTCCTCTGGCCCCCACTGACCTGGCCAGGCCCTGCAGGGGCAATTTGCATCACCGGTTGGAGGCCAGGGCTTGAGTTGTCCTCCCAGCTTGTGGCTTGGCCTCAGCCTGGGCCAGAGAAGCAGCTGCCATCTATCTGCCTGTGGGGAACTTTCCAGATCCACAGCAGGCTGGCTTCCCCTGGGTTTGAGCTGCCCAGTCTAGAGCTGTTTATCATGGACAGCAGAACGACATGGGATCACCTTGAGGAAGTGGGTTGTGAGAGTCGATTGTGTGGCCTACGTGTCAGGGAGCCACGCTACCCACAGAATTTGGCCGAGGAAGAAATAGAAAGTCAACATTTTCCAGCAGGCTGGGAAGAGGCTGAGTTTTTCTGGAGCCCAAGACTCTGGTAAAACAGTCCTTGTGGTGGCGAGAGGCAGAAAAGATGGTGCGGGTGGGGGGCACAGTCTGATTTGGCCAGGCTCAGGAAAGACCTCCTCTTCCAAGCAAGAGGTTTCCTTGGCCCACAGTCCAAGCTCTCCATCCAACCTAACCTGGGAGTAGACTAGACTCATAGCATGCTGTGGCCGGAAGGAGTCTTAGTGATGAGCTAGGCCAGTGGTTCTCAAAGTGTGGTCCTAGGTCAGCAGCCACAGCACCACCCGGGAACTTGTTAGAAATGCAGATTCTCAGACCCCATCCCAGACCCTCTGAACCAGAAAATCTGGGGGTGGGACCTAGTCATCTGTTTGAACAAGCCCTCCAGATGATTTTCATGCAGGGGACAGTTTGAGAACCACTGGTCTAATTCAGCCCAATCATTTGATCAGCGGGAAAACTGAAGCCTGGAGTGGGATGGGAGGAAGGAAAGGAACATGCGTGTCAGCCCTCAGTCTGTGGCAGAACAGGACACGTTCTGCCAGGCTAGACTTCTTCTCCTGCTGGTCCAGATAGCACAAGGCTGTGATTTCTGAAATCCCACCAGTTGCCACTGTTGATCTGCTCGTCTCTCCCTCGGATGGGCTTGGTCCTCTGCTAACCTCGTACCCATCTGCTGACTCCAGATGGGCTCTATTTCCCTTCTTCTAGGGAGCATGTTGATCACCAGATTTTGGCTTTTTGGTTAATGTTGTAAATAACAGAGCTAGAATTCTCTTTGACTTTGAGAAAATACCAGGTCCCTCACAAGTTGAATTAGCTAAGTTCTGGCTCCTGCCCTGTTGCATTCTCTTCTAAAGGAGGGCTCTGTGCCTACAGCCCCTGCTGAGTGGACAACACATTCTGCTCCATGTGACAACACCCAAGGTCACTGATATGGAGCCAAGGGTAGGCTCCTGACTGAGGGGAGGGGCAGCCCAGGCTGGGCAGGAATTTCCAAGAATCATAGACTTGAAAAGATGATCTGGGCCAATCAATTTCTTCCCCTGGGAGTTCAGAATTGGAAACCCAGAGGCTGGGGCCATTAGCAATGGAGACTAAAGGTGAAACGCTGTTTGGGATTGTATGATGTGGAAGGGGTCTGGGTAGCCCTAAGGAGCCATGTGCTGGCTGAGGGAAGGCAAAGTAAGTTGAGGAAAGCAGACAGTGGAAAGTGAACAGAGAAGAAATAGAAGAAGAAACCCCACAAGAAAGATCTGCAATTATAGTTTTACTTCCCCCGAGGCCTCATTTCTCTGCATCTTATATCCCTAGCATCGCACATTCCCTGTTATGTCCTGACCACAAATATCCTTTGCTTGAGCTAACCTGGGTGAGCCTCTGTTCCTTGCAACCTAAGGTGCTAGATCAGCGATTGGCAGATTTTTCTATAAAAGGCAGATAGTAAATATCTTAGGCTTGCCGCATGGTCTGTGTTGAAACTACTCAGTGTTGTCTTCGTAGGGCAAAAGCAGCCATAGACAATCTGTAAATAAATGGGCATGGCTGTGTTCCAATAAGACTTTATTTTCAAAAACAGGTGGGAATGCAAACTCGTGCAGCCTCTGTGGAACACAGTATGGAGATTCCTCAAAAAATTAAAAATAGAAATACCTTATGATCCAGCTATCCCACTACTGGCTATTTATCCAAAGATCCTGAAACCAACAATCCAAAGAGACCTATGCACCCCTATGTTCATTGCAGCATTATTCACTATAGCAAGAAGTGGAAGCAACCCAAGTGTCCCTTAACTGATGATTGGATAAAGAAGATGTGGTGTGTGTATACATACACATACACAGTGGAATACTACTCAGCCATAAAAAAGACAAAATTGTCCCATTTGCAACAACATGGATGGACCTGGAGGGTATTATGTTAAGCGAAATAAGCCAGAGAGAGAAAGACAAACACCACATGATTTCACTCATATGTGGAAGATAAACTAACACATGGACAGAGAGAACGGTTTGGTGGTCATCAGGGGGAAGGGGGTTGGGGGTTGGGCACAAGGAGTGAAGGGATGCATTTATATGGTGACTGACAAACAATAATGTACAACTAAAATTTCACAATGTTTTAAACTATTAAGACATCAATAAAAAAAAAAAAAGACGACAAAAATAGGTCACCAGCTCACTGGCCGAGCTTTGCCAACTCCTATGCTAGATTAAAATTTGAGGGTTGTATAGACCTGGGATAGAAGAATCTAATTCTTTAGGGAGACTGAAGACTACTCCCCCTTCCCCTTGAGTTCAGACCAGGTCTCATTTGACTGTGGATTAGGGTGGGTGGAATATGGGCCCACATTCCCTCTCTTTTTTCAAAGGGCTCTGCCTCTTCCACAGGCTGGCCAGCTACTCCCTGAGTCATGGTGGGAGCCCAAACCCAAAAGTTTATAGGAGCCAGGATTACCCAATCAGCAGACCAAGCATATGCATAAGGTATCTGCGAAGCAAGAGCACTCCTAAACTCAGCTTCAGTGAACCATGCAAAATTTTACAAAAGGAAATCTAGAAGGAAACCTTGTCATTTCAAGTATGAGTGTTGTGATATTCTGAAAAATCAAATAAAATACTTAATTATATTTTCACAGTGATTAACGTGAAACAGAGTTACATAATAGGGAATGGTGGAGACTGTGGCAAACTGATCTAAAGAGATACTGCCCTGTCTAAAATCAGTGACAGCCAGGACTCAGCTCTGGTTTATTGTTCCCTTTAGGAGTGCAACTCATTTGATGTTACAATTTCCAATTCTTGGATATCTGAATTTTTAAAATTGTAAAACCTCCTGTTTTTTAGTGTTAGCAACTAATTTAAATTTGGGGAAAAAAAATCTTTTAAAATTATATCTATCTACAAGTCAGATTCAATCCACGGGAGTCTCAGGGCCAGTTCGCCCTTTCACCTGTGCCCGCATCGGCCTGAGCTCCTTCCATCTCATTCACCTCACCCCTTGGAGAAGGAAAGCCCTGTGTTTATCTCTGAGCTCTTGAGAAGGAAGCTGAGTCCAGAAAGAGTGGGTAACTTGCTTATTATTCACTGAGTGAGGCCCAGAGCTGAGCTGAAACCATGCAGGCTCCAGGTTTCCACTTGAAGCCTGCCCTGTGTCTCAAGCTGCAGCTGGCCTTATGAGCATTTCTCTCCGCTCACTCATGCTTCCACATCTGGGCTGTGTTCACGCAGTATCCGCCTGTGGTTGCTGCAGTTGGCAGGGCAGCTCTGAGAAACCAGAAGAGTTGGATATATTTAATACGTCCAAATATGAGCTGGGATCTCATCCCTCGACATGAGCAGCTCTCAGCTTGCCCTTCCAGCACGTGTCAGGGAACGGACCTTTCCCCGGTCCGCACGCAGAGTCACCCCAGGGTGAATCATAGGTTGTTTTTTCAAACTCAGGAGTATGTGTTTTTCCTCCTAAGGGCACAACAGAAAGAAATATGCTGTTTGCAAAACAAGAGTTAGAAGTGAGGCTTCAGGAAGAAAAGAGACTAAAAAACAGGGACACGGCTTCCAGAGGTGGGTGTGGGCATTCTTTTTCGAGAGAATCTTGAGGTGCACTAGCTCAGGGCCGCTTGGAGGGTGGGGGCTGGATCCGCTGAGGATCCCTTCCAGGGAATGTCAGCCCTGGGTACAGATCGGGGCCAAGTCCAGATGGTTTGAATGTAGCTGCTCCTCTGAGAGGATGTCTCTGGCTCTATTCCTGAGCCAAATTAAATTGGTTTTTGGATTATCCAGTGTTGCATTTTAATTCAGACCTCATCTTCCTTCCATTAGTCGAAGCCAACCCGTTGTTACGAGTATCGATTCAGTAATTACGAGTTGTCAATCTATTTCTCTGTGGCTGGAGGGGGTAGTGGTGGTGTTTGGAGTCAGATAGTCTGGGTTCTAATCCTAACTCTACCGTTACTGGCCATGTCACTGTGGCAAATTACTTAATCTCCCTGTGCCTCGGTTTTCCCACATGTAGAATGGGAACAATAATGGTGTTTCCCTCATAAGGTTCTTGTGACACTGAAATGAGAAATGCATTAATTCAATCCTAAATGTTTATTGAGCACCTGCTTCTAGGTGCTGGAAATATAACAGAGAACTAGATAGGCAGCGCCCCTGTTCCTGAGATGCCAACATTTTCAAGTGTGCTCAGCAAATATTAGGCGTCATTATTATTATTGATGCTATTGATGTTCTCACCGCTCAACTCAAAGAGATGGGGAGAGATATAATCCTAATTTGTGGCTCATTAGTTTTCCTGAATAAGCGTGGTCTGAAAGATCCATCCTTCGCTGTATAATAACCATTTCTCGGATCCCGCTTGGTGTCAGCAACAAGCCCCCAGAGTACCTGGACATTTAAAATATGCCCACAAATTATTTGATGCTCCTCCCTTCAAGAAGTAAAGCTTAATTTCTCCCTTTGAGTGTGGGTTGTACTTAATAACTTGCTTCTAACAAATAGAATGTGGCCAAAATGATGGGGCGTGTGACATCTAAGAGCAAATCATAAAAGACATCACAGCTTCCTCCTCCTCCCTCTGGGATCGCTCACTCTAGGAGAAGCCAGCTGCCACGCTGTGAGGATGCTCAAGCGGCTCTAGGGAGAGGCTTCCATGGCAAGGAACTTAGGCCTCCTTCCAACTGCCGGCAAGGAACTGAGGTCTCCTGATCACAGCCACGGGAGTGAGCCATCTTGGAAGAGCAACCTCCGTCCCCATCAAGCTGCCAGATGACTGCAGGCCCAGCCAGCATCTGGACTGCAGCCTCGGGACAGACCCTCAGTCAGAACCACGTAGTTTCAGCTGCTTCTGGATTCCTGACCCACAGAAACTGCAAGAGAATTAAAGTGTGGTGTTTAAGATACTAAGTTGCGAGGTAATTTGTTATGCAGCAATAGATAACTAATTCAATGCTTTTACCTAGAACAGACTTGGAGGAAGATTCTAAATATTGGTGGGGAAGTCTGCAGAGTTATTTATATATCAAAATTTCAGTGGACTTCTATCTTAATATAAGAAGAAAAGCTGCGAGATCTTGAGTGTAGCCATAGGTCTCACAATTTCACTGGTATGGAAATCACCCACTCAGATGGAAATCAGAACATTACAGAATGCGTGCAGCATGATGGATTGGAATTACTTGTATATTCCTGGGCAGTCCTGCATGAGCTGGAGGTGTGGAGGAAAGGTTTCCAAAGATGCCATTTCCATGTCAGAAGATGGTGCCCAGTATAATGCAGCTTTGCACTGATCCATTTGCTTGATGGTAATGCCATCACAGCCAAAGGACTCCTTCAGAAAGGGAGTGATTTGCCTCAGTAGTTGGCACGGATGGAGGAAGATAGAAGTGGCAAGAGGATGGTCAGTGCTGAGACAGTGACTCAGCTTTCTTCTCCAGCAGGGCAGTACCCACCAGCCTTTGGCTTCTCCAAGGCCTCCCCTCTCCACCTCTGCCATTTGGCCCTAAACTGGGCTACTTATTATATATCTCTTCCTGGAACACAAGACTCCTCTTTTCCTCCCTCCCTTCCTTACTCCCCATCTGTGAGGGTTAAATTTATGTGTCAACTTGACTGGGTCACAGGGTACCCAGACATTGGCCAAGCACTATTCAGGGTGCGTCTATGAGAGTGGTTTTGGATAAGATTAACATTTGAATCTGTAGACCCAGTAAAGCAGATTGCTTACCCTAATGTGGGTGAGCCTCATCCAATCAACTGAAGACCTGAATAGAACGAAAAAGGCTGAGTAAGAAGGAACTCTTCTGCCTGACTGCTGAGCTGGGACATCAGTTTTTTTCTAGCCTTCAGACTCCAGCTGAAACATCTTCTTAGGTCTGGAGCCTGCCTATTTGGGGGCTGAAATTTACATTCTTCGTTCTCCTGGTTCGCAGGCCTTCAGACTTGGACTGGAACTATACATCAGCTCTCCTGGGTGTCCAGCTTAGTGACTGAAGATCTCAGTTTCCATAATCATGTGAGTCAAGTCCTTATAATAATTCTCTTTTTATATATGTATATACATCCTATTAGTCTGTTTCTCTTGAGATCTCTGACTAATACACCATCCATCCAACCCATCAGCTTTTCTCTCTCTCTGCAGTCACCTCCCTAGTCTAATCCACCATCATCCCTCACCTGCATAACCACATTAATCTCCTCATTGGTCTCCGCATTGGGTTGAATTGTGGCCCCCCAGGCGATATGAACAACTCCTAACCCCTGATACCTGTGAATGTCGCCTTATTTGAAAAACAGGTCTTTGCAGATGTAATTACGTTAAGGATGCCACGGTGAGATCATCCTGGATTAACTGGATGGGCCCTAAATCCAACAACAAGTGCCCTTATAAGAAACACAGCCACACTGGGGAGAAGGCACAGAGAGACCATGTAAAGGCAGAAGCAGAGTTGGGCGTGAGGCTACCACAAGCCAAGGAACACCTAAGGCCACCAGAAGCTGAAAGAGACAAAATTCTCCCCTAGCGACACCAGAGGAACTATAGCCCTGCTGGTACCTTGATCTTGGACTTCTGCCCTCCACTGCTGTGAGAATACGTTTCTGTCGCTTTAAGCCACTAAGCTCGTGGTCGTTTGTTATGGAGGCCCAGGAAACTAGTACAGTCCCCTCCTTCCACTCTTGACCCACTGCGATCCATTCTTCTCCACCCGGCAGCCAGTAGTGATCTTTGAGAAATGCAAATCTGATTGTAACTTCTGCTAAGAATACTACAATGTTTTTTTTAACTACATTTAGAATAAAATACAAACTCTTCCCCATAGCCTACAAAGCCCAGCCAGACCCGGCCCCTACTATCCCTCGGCTCTGATGGCTATCGCACATTGCTCCCCCTCACTCAGCACACTCCTGTCACCAGGCCATCAGTCACTGAAGCACACCAAGCTCTCTCCTCCCTCAGGGTCTTTGTAACTGCTGTTCCCACTGCCTACAACATGCTTCCCCCATATCTTGTGGGGTTGATCCTCTGTCATCCTTTAGGTCTCAGTTTAAATGTTACCGTCACAGAGAGGAGCCCCCTGCCCATCTGAAATGCTCTCCAGCCGTACTCCTGTACTAACCGTATCATCATCGGCTTTGTTCCCTTCATACCCTCTGTCGTTGTTTGGAATTAACTCATTTGTTTTTTCACTTGTGTAATCTGTTCCCTGCCCTCACCATGGAAGTAGGGACTGCATTTGTTTTGTTGCCCACTGTACCCTCAATATCCAGAACAATGCACAGAGCAGCTTTCAGCAATTGATTGTAAATGCATCCTTGCATGAATTGCTTCCTTCCATTCACTCACTCACTCAATAAATGCATTTAAGCACTTATTTTGTGCCCAGCATGTATCATGGCCAAGCTCAGTGACAAATGTCAGCTTTTCTTTTCAACTTAAATTTTATGTATTTTTAAAATTAGGTAATATTTGCTATGGAATAAAATTCCAAAGGGATCCCAGCTATTCAGTTCAAGCCTCTGTGCCAGTTACTAAGCTATTGTCCCTTGGCTCCAAGCCCATCCTCTTACACTCAGCTTCTGGATGCTGCGGCTGGGGCTCTGCACACTACGTTTCTACTCTGTCAGCCGCCTCATGTGAGACTCTCCCGGTAATGCAGTCAGGGAGGTTGTGAGGCCAGAGGAGGAAGAAGAAACTTGCCCCTGCTGTGGGCTTCCTGTCTGCTCAACCCAGCATCACTTCTTCATTGTGCCCTCCTAAGCCACGGTGGAATCCAATTTGTAGTTTTTCTAACACCAGCGTCATTGCACCCCCCTCAAAGGCAGCAGCACCAGCCATTGGTGCCCCCTCCTCAGAGGTCTCTGTCCTAGCACATGATCCCAACTTCTACGTTTTAATAGTTTACTTCCAACTCTTCCCTTTGTTTCCCCCATCCCAAGAGGTGGTAGCGGCTTCCCACAGTTGGTACATCCGTGAAACGTTGGAGTGTTTACCCTTTCAGTTACCTGGTTAACTATTTTACATCGCCTTAACAATTCTTTTCATTAAATTCTCTCTGATCAAATGACTGGTGTGGCTTCTGTCCCCTAAGTAGACCTTGGCTAATTCAGCTGCCTTCCCATGTCTGTCCCTGTTTCTCCCTGGAGGCCACCAATGAACCGGCTCCCTTGTGTATCCTCCAGAGATCAAATACAGTTTTTGACTCAGTCTCATCGAATATGGACTAAGATAGAAACCATCAAACTCTGTCAATAATTAAGGTAATAATAACTAACTTTGTTGTTAACACCAGGCTCCGTGTGAAGTACTGCTTCATGTGGAAGATTATTATTCACCTCATTTTACAGATGAGGCAACTGAGGCAAAGAGTGATTAAATATCTCATTCCAGATCACATGGTTAGCGAAGGTCAGAACCGGTGTTTACATTCAGGCACACTGGCTCCAGCATCCTCACACTCAACCACTTTGCAGTATCGTCTCCCCGTGGGGGTGTTATTCAGAGCCTGGGCTTTAAATCTAAGACAGGAAGCTTGATTCCTACTTACTGCCTTGTATCCTTGAGCAAACTACCTAATCCCTTTGGACCTCGGTCTCTATGTGTGAAAAATGGGTAAAAATAAATACCTACCTCATAGGGCTTTTATAGGATTAAGTGAGACAATATATGAAAGCATCTGATATAGTGTGTGGCATATAGTACTTACTCCATAAATGTTCGCTCTTCTAATTAACATTATCACTCTACCTCCCCTAGTCACTCAGTCTGTCAATTTTTCCCTTTTAACACATGTAGGCAGTGGTGTGCTGGTCAATGTTCAACAACTCGCTTTCCGAAATTAAAACAAAGCTCTAATTTGTAGTTTTTACTGATTTCTGTGGTTAATACTCCCACCATGGCCAATTTTGAGCTACCAACATGATGACAACTGGCTTACAAATTTCCTGAAGCTGTAACCTTCCACTCTGGAGAGCGGTGTGAGGGAGTCCAGCACCCCACCCCACACTGGTCTTGGTGAGAAACCTGATATTCGAGCATTCTTCGTCTAACAAGAGCCTCAGAAACATCCACCTTACCACTGCTTGGTGGTAAGGAACCGCGGAAGAGCCCCTGGCTTGTGCTCACGCATTGATGTATACGGCAGATATTATTGAGCTCCTGCTGTTTGCTCTCTCTGGAAGCACTTATTCAAGAATGAAAACCTGCAGCTGCCCTGTTGAATGGACTTTGTCCTGGGCAGTGCTCCCACTCCTGTCCAGGGAGCGTCCTCTTCCCTCCTCAGCCCGCCCTTCCTTCCTCTCCTCCCTCCAACATCTCTACAGGGAGCCTGAACTTCTGTCCCTCTGTCCCTGTGGGCACCTCTTTCTCTATGCTCCAAATGCTCATGCGCTCGAGCTGTCCTTCTCAACTCCCCCAGTGTCCAGCTCTGTTCAGAGGACACCCTCATGTTGGTCTGACTATTTGTTTACCCGACCACCTCTTTCCCTCTGTCTCCACAACCTTCCACTAACCATGCCCTTGGCCCCTCTACTGCCTGAGGGGCAGTATCACCCCTGACACTTGGGTCCACTACAGACCAAACGAAGACCTTGAGGGGACGGTGTGGTGTTGGGTAGGGGTTTATAGCAAGTGTTGAGTCAGACGAATCTGGGCTCAAAACTCAGCTCCATCATTTACCAGTGCTGTGAACTTGGGGCAGGCAAGTTAACTATTTAAAAGCTTTGTTTTCTTTCTCTCTTCCTTTTTCCTATCCTCTCCCCTCTCCCCCTTCATCCTTCCCTTTTCCTCTTTTCTCCTTAAGAGTTGGTGGCTGTCTTAGTCCGTTCAGGCAGTTATAACAAATACCATGGACTGAGTGGCTTATAAACAACAGAAATTTATTTCTCACAGTTCTGGAGGCGGGGAGTCCAAGCTCAGGGTGCCAGCATGGTTGGGTTCTGGGGAAGGTCCTCTTCGGGATTGCAGGCTGATGACTTCTCGCTGTGTCCTCGCGTGGTGGAAGGGGCGAGGGAGCTCTCTGGGGTCCCCTCCATAAGAGCACTAATCGCTAAGCACCTCCTAAGGCACCACCTCCAAATGCCATCACATTGGGTACTAGGATTTCAGCAGAGGAATTTTGAGAGGACACAGACATTCAGACCATAGCAGTGGCTATACCTTTACATTTTGGTTAGTTATTTTAGTCAAAGTACCACCCGCACATGGTTTAGTCAAGACTTCTACAAAACTTACTTAAAAATGGCAGGTCTCAGGGGGCTGGCCTGGTGGCATAGCGGTTAAGTTCACACGCTCTGCTTCGGTGGCTCGGAGTTTGCAGACCCGGATCCCAGGCATGGACCAATGCACTGCCTGTCAGCCATGCTGTGGCGGCGTCCCATATAAAGTGGAGGAAGATGGGCACGGATGTTAGCCCAGGGCCAGTCTTCCTCAGCAAAAAGAGGAGGATTGGCAGCGGATGTTAGGTCAGGGCTAATCTTCCTCACAAAAAAAAGGCAGGTCTACCCTAACTCATTTTCTCCTCCCCAGAGGCAACTACTCTGAAATCCTTTAACTATTTCTTTTGGTAATTACCTCTGCATATCTAAATAACATAATTAGATTGCTACTTCTTGACTTCTCAGTTTTAGGCATTATCTTTGGCTTCCCACTATGGAACAGAACCATATGTATCATAACATAAACTGTATTTTTCTATCAGAGAATACTTTCTCATGGAATAAAATCAGAAGGTCAAAGAGTTATCTTAGAATTCTGGATTGGAACGTGAGGGTTGCTCCTTTAGTGTCTTCATCCCTTCCCACCATGTACATACTCCTTGCCCCCCTTCCTGTCTCCCAATATCCTTACATCTAATATTTATTAGATCAGTATTCAGCATTTATACTATTATGACTGTGGAATGCTGTTCACAGCTGAGCCATGTAGTATTCTGTGAATATTTTTCCTTTCCTCTATAATTTGTTGTTTTCCCCGAGGTAATACTTGTCCTGATTTTTCTGTTTGTTTGCTAAGTATTTGATATGATTATCATAAATCCAACCCAAAAAATCCCTAATTGTAAGTCTCCTCTCAATATATTAAAGTACATCTGTCAGCTTCACCTCAGAGAAACCTCTGCAGGTCCTCTGACCTTTGGGCCTGGCCTGGTTTTTCTCTGGGCCTTGGACACAGCTATTATCTTGGAATCTCCCTACTACCATCCAGGGCTCAGTCTCCTCCCTCTGCTGCATGAGCCACTGTTGCTAGAATCTCGTATCTACTACTAGCAGATCACCTCACACATCTGAAAATGCCTTATTCTACCCTTACCTTTTTTTTTTGCTGAGGAAGATTCACCCCAAGCTAACATCTGCTGCCAATCTTCCTCTTTTTGTATGTGAGCCACTGCCCCAGCATGGCCACTGACAGACAAGTGGTGTAGGTCCACATCCAGGAACCAAACCAAGGCCACCAAAGCAGAGGGCACCAAACTCAACCACTAGGCCACTGGGGCTGGCCCTACCTTCACATTTAAGTGATCATTTGGGCAAAGAATTGTAGGTTGGAAATCAGTTCTCTTCAGAATTTTGAAGACATGGCTTCGTTTTTTCTAACTTTAAAAATTGCTGTTGAGCGACCTGATGGTACTATGATTCTTTGTCTGAAACCTGTTTTTCCTCTCTGGAAACATGTTTTCTCTTTGTCCCCAGTTTTCTGAAATTTCACGATGTGACTTGACGTGAGCCTATTTCCATCCATTATTCAGGGCACTCTGTGGATTCTTTTAATTAAAAATGTCTTTCCATCCGATAAATGTTAGTGAATTATTTCCTATGGTTGCTTTGTACTGTCATCTTAGCTAAGCTGAAACTACATCTCCCAGAATCCCCTTCTCTATATGGTGTCAGGCTGGTGTTGGCCACAAAGGACATTTTGTACCAGATCTGGAAGGTGGAAGTGAAGCACAGCCATATTTGTGTGCTCTGAAGGTTGATGTCCAGTGCCAGATACTGAGGCATCTGCTAGCTCACCTGGTTGGTTTGGAGCCGCACTTGGACTTGCAGCTCCTTTAGCTCCTGCCACATCTGTTTCTTCAGCCTCTCCAACTTCTTTGGCCAATGTATGTCTAGCTCTGTGGTGGGGAAAGGGTGCCAAATTCTCCTGTAGGTCACCCATGGCATTCAGGTTAGAGGTAGTGAGAGAAAGATATGGGTTCCAGTTTGTCCTCTTGGGTTCCGTCTTGCTCTTATCCACAGCCAGCTTTCCTTCCCAACTGCCAGTCTATAGAGACTTTAGGCTCAACACTAGATGCAAGGGCAACAGTCTGCATAGACTGCTCCGCCAGCTCCATACTGTGTGAGGCCTAACTCCTGTAACAAATCCCTTATCCTGTATCACTCGTAGTGGTTCTGCTTCTCTGTTCAAACTGACTGATTCATGTCTTTAATGATTTACTCTCCTTCATTTTCTCTATTCTTTCTTTCTGGAAACCCTATTAACTGAAGATTGACCTCCTAGATAGGTCCTTCACTTTTCTTATCATTTCTCTCTGATTTTCCACCTCTTTGTCTTTTTACTCTACTTTCTAGGAGAGTTCCTCAGTTTTATCTTCCAACAATTCCATTGAGTTTTAATTTAAGCTATCTATTTGTAATTTCCAGGAGTTCTTTTTTATTCTCTGAATATTCCTTTTTTGTAGCATGCTGTTCTTTTTTCATGGACGCAAAATCTCTTAACACTGGAAATAGTAATGATAGTTTTTAAAAGATATTTCTTCTTTGTGCACTATTTCTGCTTCCTCTAAAATGCTTTTTTAAGTTTGTTTTGGTCTCTACCTTTCATTTGGCTTTCCTCAAATGTCTGGTGACTCTTGTTTGTTCATAGTTAAGAATGAGGGACTTACTGGCAGCTCTGAGTGTGTGGGGCTTATCGACTATGATCCTTGCTGTATGCCAATCTGGCTGACTCGTTCATTGGGAAACTCCTGATTTTCATATTTTGTATCTTTCCTCTTGGGCTAGTCAAATTCCCCAGAGAAGGGATTTCCAGACCCTTGCCAGGAAAGTACAGGACTGGCTGCCAGCTTTATGGGAACCAAGGTAGGAAGGAGGGTGAGGGTCTCAGCATTCAGCTTGTCACTGTCACTTGATCCCTCTGTTTTCCCATGGTACCCTCACCCTCAGTTGTAGGGATTTCTCTAATCTACACTGCTCCCATTCTACACTCTCCAGAGAAGAAAGCTCAGTCCTCTGCTGAGGTGGGGAAGACGGAGTCACACGCTGACTGGAGTTGGGGAGGGGGTCTGGGATCCACCGGCTTTTTAAATCAACTTCTAAAGCTACCAGTCCTCTGTGTTTAACTCCACCCCACCCCACTTTAGGAGATAACTAGCGCTCCCTGTCCTGAGCCCTGAGGGGTCTGAGCTATCCTCTAGCCGCTCCTTGGCTTTCTCCACAGCTGACTTAGGATTCAGCTTTCTCAGGTTCGCAAAGTCCATTAATATTCAGTCCAGCTTCCAAATTTTGTTGGTGAGAGCTCAATGTCTATTTTATTTACCTTGTAGGTTTTATTATTTTTTTTCATTCATTACTTCATTCAACAAATATTTATGAGCTTGTGCTATGTGCCAGACATTGTTTGACTTTAAAAAAAAATCAATTTACTCTTTTAATAGAGTTTTGGATGGGAGCAAACACATTTATGTGTATTCAATTCTTCATCTTTACCTGGAAGACCAAATCTTTTTTTTTAATCAGTTAAAGAGAATTAATCATATTTACCCATGGGATTGGGGAAGGATTAGTTGAGATAATGAGTGTGAAGTTCCTAGCACAGGGCCCAGCTCATAATAAGTGCCCAATAAATTGTAATCACCATGGTTATTATTTTAGATTTTACTGGTCTAAGGTAGACCCAATCTAGATGGTTATGAATTATATAGATGTTTTGTTTTGTCGAGGGCAGTTATGTTCAACTAGATTATGCACATTGTGGATTATGTTGCAAAATTTTAATTTTTGGCCGGCTTCTCCCACCAGGCCATTAGAAGTATGCCCAGAGGACACAGTCTCAGCTTAAAGAGAGCCCACATGCAATTTGAATGGAGAGGAAATCCTATATAATAGTCCAAAGTCAGATAGACCTCACTTTGAAATTTTCACTACTGGTCCCTTCCATTAACACGACACTTGAAATTTTGTTCAACAAATGACACTCTACAAAGCACTGCCACAATTATTCTCATGTCAACCCTGACAGGTGGGCAGAGCTGGTGGTGCTGTTCCATTTTACAGCTCAGGAAACTGAAGCTCCAAAAAGTGATGGGCCTGGTCTACTGATGTGTAGCCAGCAAGCAACTAAGCCAAGATTAGAATACAAGCTTGTCCCTTTTTCACTTTCCAATTCTACTAAATGAGAAGAACTTAAGAGTCCTGAACCATTGCATAGTCATGATGAGGTCTTGGAAAGAAATGGTTTCTGTAGGTCAGGAATTCAGGAAGGTCTTGTCTGGGCAGCACACCCTTGGGGGTCTCTTATGCAGTTGCAGTCACATGTCAGCTAGAGCTGCAGCCATCCGAAGGCTTGACTGAGGCTGGAGAATCCAACATGATGGACTCACATGCCAGGAAGTTGGTGCTGACTGATGGCTTAGGGCTGACGTATGACTCTTGTATCAGCTACCCGATGCTGCATAAAAAATTACCCCTAAATTTGGAGGCTTAAAACCAATCATCTTGGGGTTTTTTGTTTCTTTGTTTTTAATAAAAGACAGAATGGGGGCATAAGGTGGGTTGGTTGCAAAATAAAACCTTTCTAGGAAACAGCCTGGATGTCCCTGAGGGCACTGACAACATCAAATGCTGACAGGGTGGGGAGCATCAGGAACTCTCATTCATTGCTGGTGGGAATGCAGAAAGGTACAGCCACTCGGAGGACAGTCTGGCAGTTTCTTACAAAGCGAAACATACTCTTACCCTACGATCCAGCAACTGCGCTCCTTGGTATTTATCCAAATGAGCTGAAAACTTATGTCCACACGAAAACCTGCACATGAATGTTTATAGCAACTTGATTCATAGTTGCCAAAACTTGGAAGCAACCAAGACGTCCTTTAGTAGGTGAATAGACAGACAAATTGTGGTACATTCAGACGATAGAATATTATTAACTGGTAAAAAGAAATGAGCTATCAAGCCATGAAAAGACATGGAGAAACTTACATGCATATTACTCAGTGAAAGAAGCCAATCTGAAAAGACTACATACTGTAGGATTCCAACTATATGACACTCTGGAAAAGGGAAAACTGTAGACAGTACAAGATCAGCCAGTGGTTGCCAGGGTTTTAGGAGAAAAGAAAGGGATGAATAGGTGGAGCACAGGGGATTTTTAGGGCAGTGAGACCATTCTGTATGATATTGTAGTGGTGGATACGTGGCACTATGCATTTGTCAAAACCGATAAAATATACAACACAAAGAGTGAACCCTAATATAAGCTATGGACTTTACATTGTAATAATGTATCAATATTGATTCATCAGTTGTAAAAAATGCACCACACAAATGCAAGATGTTGATAACAGAAATAATGTGGGAGAGAGGGAATAGGACATATGGAAATTCTGTGTACTTTCTGCTCAATTTTTCTGTAAATCTAAAACTGCTCTAAAACAGTGTCTATTGAAAAAAAAAAAAGGATGGAGACATAGGGCGGGTTGGTGACGAGATAAAATCTTTCTAGGAAACATAGCCCAGATGTCCCTGAGGGCTTTGTGCTGCATGTTCTTTGAACAAGTTAATCTTGAAGTAAAGATGGTTTAAGGGCAATGATGTATTTGGGATAATATCTGTACCGTCCTGAAATGAGGGCCTGGTTTGGGGTACTTTGAGACTGTTTGGGGATCTATATTTTTCATACATTTGAGCCAGAGGAAAGAAGAGAAGCTATTCATGTTCATAAGTTTTCTCTCTCTCTTTTTTATTATCATTACAATATTTTACTTCGGCGCCTGTGCCATGAAGCCCCAAAGACCCAAAGGAGGCCGGAAGCCTGTTCTAAAAAGACAGCGTGAGTCACGCTCGATGAATAGGGATTTTCACAGAGTGGCATTGTTCAACAAAGCCAGTCCTGATACCTCCAGCCACCTTGGTGACTCACGCTATCACCTCTAGATTGGAAGTGCAGCTGAGGGCACTGAGCCCACAGAGATTCCTGGGAGGCAGACAACAACTCAGATAACCCATCTGTCCACTGAGAGTTGGCACTGCCCCATGTAAACCTCAGGGAGGAACCGCACCTGGCAGCAATGACAGGACCAGTCCTTGGCTGGGGCAGATCTGAAGCCCCCTCCCTAGACATGTGCTCCGTGGTTCCTGAATCTCATATAGAATGCTCCCGTTTAAAAACATTGTTCTTACCTGCTGAACACGTTCTTGTTCATTAGACAGACATACCACATGCCTATGTATCAGGTGTTGTGCTGGACGTTGGGGTGCAAAGATTAATAATAAGGACAGTCATTGTCACCAAGGGCTTACACCTTTCTGATGTGCTTACAGAGATAAATGGAGCCCCAGAGATGACATGGGAACGATGTGGAACTCAGTGCTGACGTGGTGGGCATTTTCTGATTGTGTCTGCAGCACCCATTTCACTGACAGCCTCCTGATAGTCCTCTGGGCCAGCGCGCCTGACCATTCTCAGGTTGGAGTGGAACTGGCCTCCAAGCCCAGCTCCAGGGGTGGATCCTGATTGGCCTGAATCAATCAGTAGATCCCACCCCATGACCATGGTCATTGTTTGGAGAGGGGCATATGTCCCCAGTTCAAGCCAAAAGCAGAGAAGGAATCTCACCCTGTGTAGGAGCCACTAGAAAAACCCTCTTCCTTCTCCTAGAATGGGAGGGGTAAAGGTATATAATTTGGCACTGTGGTGACCATTTGGCTACTATGGGAAGATGAAACTGATACTGTGGGAGGCAGAGCAAAGAGACAGAAAGAAATGAAGTCCTTCATGTTATCACTTGAGATGCTGGATCAAACGTCACCTGAAGGGAAATACTCCATGAGTTTTTTAGCTACATCAGGCCATAAAATCTCTTTATTGTTTGAGCTGGGTTTTCTCATCATTTGTAATTGAATGTGTCCTAACTTATGGTGAAGAAAGAAATATAGGAACAGGATAAGAAAAGTGATGGGTGATATTCCATATGTCTCCAAGAAGCACAAAGAAGTTGACTGCATAGGTAGCCAAGGAGTTAGGGAAATCACTGTGTGAAAATGATAGAGCTCCCTGAGGCTACCCAGCATCTGGACCCCCTCCTATGTTTGGGGATCCTCCACTGTAATGATCCTGATGGAAGGGTCTACCTCCCACTCCAGAAGCCCACCCCAGCCCCTGGAGGTTAGGGTGGGGTCAAGGGATTGATGCTCAGCCAATCACATGCTCCCCTGGGGCTCAGGATCCAGCATAGGCAATGCAGAGAAGCAGGAAAAGAGAATCCATCCCGGGCAGTGGCAACTATGTCCAGTTTCCAACAGCAGCAAAGCTGGTGCCAGTGTCCAGTGTGTAGTGACAGCATTGGTGTCCTCATCTGGTGGGTGCCTGGTCTCCCTTGATTCTAGCTTGTTTTCCAAGCTTGATTCTTTACCTTTCTGGCAATTTTGTGAGCTACCTAGTAACCTCTAAATAAATCCCTTTTCTGCCCAAACAATCAGAATTGGTTTCTGGTGTTTGCAGGTAAGGACCCCCCCCCCCCCCGCCCCACAACTGACTAGCCAAGGTGGAGGTTGGTACTGCGAGGAAAAGAACTGGTCAGGAGAGAAGGCCGTGAAGGTCTCCTGGAGAGATATGGCCTACATGTCAAGTGCAAGGGATGCGGGGACAGACATACTGGGATTGAATCCCAGCTCTGTCATTTACTGCATGAGTGACTGTGGACAAGTGACCTAGCATCTCTGAGCCTCAGTGTCTCATCTGTAAGAGGGGTGTGCCAGCAGGATCTACCTTACAGAACTGCTGGGATGATTGAATGAGATGATGCAAGTAGCATTCTTAGTCCCGATTCTGGCACAGATCCGGTCTTTAGGGAATGGTAGCTATTGTAATTACCTGTAGCTCAAGAGGTGACCTTGCTCACAGGGGGCTCCAATGTACCCTTTTTTGAGTCTACTCATCCTCCCTCTTTACTCTTCATTCACAGCAGAGAGGGAGAAAATATTCCTGATGTGCAGTGGGAGAAATTGAAGTTGGATCCAGACAGATGTGTGCTGGTAAATGTTTAACAACTAGCTCTCCAGGGAAATAAAAGCACTGATTTGTAGCATTTGCTGATTTCCATGGTGTAAATACTCCCACCGTGGCCAATTTCAGGTAACCAACTTGATGTTGCTAAACACGAGGTGGGAAGAGATGTTCTCAATCAGCTCTTACGAGCCAGCGCTGCACACCACTGGACCCAGGGAAGGATCTCTTTAAAGTGCTGGGGAGTGGGAAAAAATAGGTGGTTCCTAAGCTCTGGGGCAGATTGTCAAAAGAAACTCCTTAAGAACTGTTGATAGGATGGAGGATAGACCCTTATGCTTTGGCTTAAAACTTGAGAGTTCTCTTTAAATGACACCCTTTAACACTCACACTTAGAGCCAGTCAGCTTCCAGGCCCTGTCTATTCCTTCTTTAAAATTTCTGCTGCATCCATCCATCCCTTCCCCTTCACGTCCACCGTGGCCACCCCAGCCCCTGGGCTCAGCTTGTCAACTCTGAAATATTGCTCCCTTCACTCTGTGCTAGAATGGACTGGGGGGCCATCCCTACGCCAGCTTTCAGCGCATCGTCCCCACTCGAGGTTTACTGTCATATGGCTCCGGTGTCTGTCACATCTGCTGGAAACGCTGCTGGCTGGCTGTCCCCACCTTCACCTGGCCCCACTCAGTCTGGAAGTGGTCTGAGTGTGAGTCTCATTTCTTCCTACCAGCCGTGAGCTCTAGGGCACATTACAGAGCACTCTCTGAGCCTTAACTTTCTTACCTCTAAAGTGATAAAAGATCTTCCTTAGCATAGGGCCGGCCCAGTGGCGCAGCGGTTTAGTCCGCGCTTGGCAGCCCGGGGTTCACCGGTTCAGATCCCGGGCGCCCGCCGACGCACCGCTTGGCAGCCATGCCGTGGCGGCGTCCCATATAAAGTGGAGGAAGATGGGCACGGATGTTAGCCCAGGGCCAGTCTTCCTCAGCAAAAAGAGGAAGATTAGCAACGGATGTTAGCTCAGGGCTGGTCTTCCTCACAAAAAAAAAAAAAAAACAAAGATCTTTCTTAGCATAAAAAAGATGATAAAAGTGATAATAAAAGAACTTTCTTAGGGTGGTTTTGAAGATTAAATAAAACAATTCTGTAGTGCCTAGTCCATGGTAAATGTTAAATTGAACATTGGCTGTGCGATGACTGTCACTGCTCCTACTAATGTAGATGGCAGCTCCTGGAAGCACGATTTTCCTCCCACCTGGAATTCTACCTTCCTCTCCTTTGCTATTCCAGTGCCACTTCTCCTTCAGCTTTGGTTCTATTTTTTCTGATATCCTTTTTTTCTGCACTCGTTAGCTCATTTTTCTCTGAGCTTCTGAGGCAATTACACCCCTCCGTGGAACGTTTAATTCAATGCTGTCCCTTACTGTTCCCTGTTGATGTGGATCATGTCCTCCTGGCTCCTCTCTAATCGGCTTGCAGGGAGTGTCCTGTCTCCCTGTTTTCTCCCCTGAAGGGTCTTGGATCAGCAAGCGCAGAGCGGCAGCCAAAGTGGCTGATGCTGCTAACAGTCCGGAACTGGGCCTGGTGTTTTGCCGGCACCATGTCTGTCTTCTGGGGGCTCACAGTGTTCTAGGAGGAGCTGGCCTTAAACACAAAAGCACCCAAACCAGTGTCCAATGACGGACGGACGGCGTCAAGTGCTGTGAAGGGGAAGAAGAGGGTGGGACAGGAGATTAAAACAGGGGCCTGACTTGGATAGGGACCGGGGTCAAAGCAGGAACATTTAGGTTAAAACTGGAAGGACTTATTCAAGGGAAGAGATTTTCCAGGAAGGCCATACACTAGGTGCTGAGTGGATTGGCTCAGAGTGCTGAGGACCTCAGATAAGATCAGAGGTCCAAGCAGGAGGGAGAGAGCAGCCTGCAGTGATGGGCAGGCAGACAGCCCAGGGCCTGCAGAGCTTCCTAGGCTGGGTTGGGTATTTTGGTCTCTATCCTAAGAGCGGAAAGCATTTCATCCTCGCAGAAATCTTATGAAGTGGCTGCTATTGTCGGCCCCATTTTACACTGGAGGAAATGAAAGCCCAGAGTGATAAGTAACTTGCCCAGGGTCACACAGCTAGTTGGCAGCACGGCCAGAATGCCAGCGTTGCTCAACATGGCCAGGACCCCTCCGGCCTTCAGCAGCCACCTGCTGAGTGATTGATGGCCACAGTGACCACTGCAATACCCACCAGCCCCTTCTTTCCCACGGGCTGTTTGGAAAGAACCCTCTAATTAGGGCTTTTCTCTGGGGACTGCCAGCCTGAGGCCCTCTGGGAATCACGAAACCAGTTCGGTGGGAGTGAAGATGTCAGCAGTTCTGATGTCATAGCTGGGTGTTGACACAGCCTGGCTTCGTAACGCTAGATCCCAGGGCCACATCCATTCCCAGGCGCTGCAGAGGAGAAACTCTCTGCATTTTGCTGTCAGGAGTCTCAGGCTGAGGCACCAAGAAAAGGAAGCAGCGGTTTACAGCGAGCAGTGGATTCTCAGGAGTTGATCTGGGACCGTCTTGGCCGAGAAGCCAGGCCACAAAGGGGCGTGAGGAAGTCTCCTGGAGACAGGATGTGCTCGGGAATCTGTGACACAGGCAGCGTTTGTCTTCTCAACTCCTCAGAGTCCCTTCAGCCCAAGGCCGCCTTCCTTTCTCACCACCCCCCAGGGAGACTTGGTCTGGAGCCCCTTCCTTGGGCCTCCCTATGGGCTCTGTGTTCCCAGCCTGGCCTCCAAGGCCCCTCCCAGAACATTAAAACTTACTTAAGATGCTAATAGGTGATAATGACCCTCCCAGGGCCTGGGACCCGGGCGGGCGGTAGTTAAAGGTGGGAATTTCAGGCACCAAATGGAGGTGGCCTTTTGGCCCCCCTCAAGTCACCCTGTCACCCCAGGGAGATGACTCCTTTTATTTCCAGAGTCTTCCGTAGTAGGGAGATTTCTTTTCATCCGTCGTTAACCACCTCCCTTGTTTTGTGGAGAGGAAGGAGCTTGCAGCTCAGTGAGGCAGAGGGGCCATTGCACCCTGAGAGGCGGGAAGAGAATGAGGCAGTCAATACTCTGGTCGGCTTCCTGCCAAGGAAGGTCCCTTTGTTCGCCCTGAGCCTGGCCTTTAGGCCACAACATGCCCAGAGGCCCTTGGGTCAGGAGGCTCGCCCCCTTTATGGCCTTCTACGGACCTCCTTCCAGCCACTTGACCAAATGCCCTTGCCTGCTGGGGAGGGGCGCCCCGAAGCTCTCCTGTTGGTTTGCCCAGGAACCCCTCCCCCAGTCTCACCTCGGGGCTGGAAGCGGAAGATGTGCCTGCATTCCCTGCTCTTTTGTCTGCAGGGACAGGAGGGTTCCCTGACGCCCCAGCCCTAAGAAGAGGCTCTCTGTGCTTTTCCCTTCAGTGTCTGCTTATCTGTGTTCACGGCTTCCCTGTGTGTTTTAAGCTCCACCATCATTTTGTCAGGAGAGGCTGGCACACAGTTTTCATATGCAGAAATGGTGTCAAGAGATTCCAGGAGCCACTGGGTCCTACACACCCCGCCCCAACAATGCCTTCAGCCCACCCTGACCCCCCTGCCTTGTTTGCATCCCTTCACCCCCTACCATGTACCGTGTATCCTTCCCTCTGTTTTCTGTCCTTTTTGCCACACTCTAGCTATCTCAGTGCCTACTTGGCCAATCTCTTACCTGTCTCCCACCTCTCTAGTTCATCCTATAAATGGCTAGCTCATTAATTTTCCTAATAACAATTTTAATTGTTATTAATTTCCTAATAACAATTTTCCTGCTACCTGTATTGTTTTTGTTAGTGATGCTGAGTCGATCCCGACTCCTAGTGACCCTGTGGACAGCAGAGCAGAACCCTGCCCAGTCTTTCTGTGCCATCCTCTCACCTTCCAGTGCTGTATCAGACGATGCTCCTCTGCTATTCTTTGGGTTTCACAGCCAATTTTTCCAGAAGTGGGTGGCCAGGTCCTTCTTCCTAGTCTGTCTTAGTCTGGAAGCTCCACTGAACCCTGTCCACCATGGGCGACCCTGCGGTATTTGAAATACCAGTGGCATAGCTTTCAGCATCACAGCAACACACAGCCGTCACAGTATGACAATCCACAGACAAGTGCTGTGGTTCCCTGACTGGGAAACGAACCCCAGCCATGGTGGTGATAACACCAAATCTTAACCACTAGCCCCCTCCCTATGTTGAGCACTTAATAATTACAGCTAACATTTAGTGACAGTGTCCTGCGAGTCAAGAAGTGTACTGGAAACTTACATTAAATTGTCCAGTAGTACCTCCATTTTGCAGTTGAGGAAACAGGTTGAGTAATTTGCCCAAAGTCACACAGCTAACAAGTGGCTCAGTCAGGATTTGAACAAGTCAGCCTGGAGGCAGAGCCTGCACTCCTAACCCTCATTAACCCGGGATTTAAAAATAGTTTTGCTAAGTGTTTATGATGAAAGCACTACACTAGGCACTGAAGGCATTTAAACATGAGTAAGAGAAACCTGCTTCCTCCTTCAGTTCCTTCTCAGGGAGCTGATAACAGCAAGGGTCATCTGGGAAGATGAGTAGGATGCGTCAGACACGCCTGACTGCAGGGGAGGGCAGAGTACGTGCCACGGGGAAGATACACACAGAGGGCTTTGGTACAGAGGACAGAGAAGCCACATCCGTTTGGGAGATTCAGGAAGTCAGGAAAAGTTCCAGGGAGGCCGCTGGGTGGGGGATGGTTTGGAAGAACAGATCAGGTTTGTGGCAAGGTCCCGGGTTGAGGAAGGACCAGACTGGAGCCGAGATGGTGGGTCTGATGCCTGAAAACTGCAGGATGAAGGGCGAGAGAGTCAGAGCTGAGGGAAAAGGACCCACCCAAAAGACAGATCCCTGAGAACTGGACACAGAAGTCTAAGATGGTGGGCTCCACAGGGCCTGGGCTCTAGTTTCTTCTCTAGCACCTGTCAGCTCTGTAATCAAGACAAATAACATGACCTCTCCTCCCATGTATCAGTTTCCTCATGCGAAAAATGGGTATGATTCAGGGCCAGGACCAAGGTGAGGAGTACATTCACCTTGAGTACAAAATTTAAGAGGTGCCTCCAAAAAGCTCAGTGACCAAGCTGAATAATTTAATGCATTATTTTTAAAGAGTCAAAATCAATGCAAAAAAAATCCACTATGAACAAAATATCAAAAACTTAAATAAAGAAGGGCCATCCCGAGCTGTGTTAGAGCCTAAGGCGGAAGGAGAAAACAGTGATCCTATTGCTGTTTTGGTTAAGATGAAGGCACTCACCTCCCCCCTGGTCCTGGCCCTGATAATAACACTGGGCACTGGGGGGCTGCAAGAATGAAAGGAGAAGATGCATGTTGAATGCTTGGCATGGTGTCTGGCAAGGGCGGACCTGCAGAGTTTGGGGGTCCAGTGGTTGGGGTGAGATGGAGCTGTTTGAACACCTGCTCTGCCACTTCGCAGCTGTGAGACCCAGGCAAGAGCCTGTTTCCTCACCCGTAAATGGTGAGAGCGTCTTGCTCATCGGGCTGCTGGGTAGTCCGGGATGAAAGATGCAAAGTGCTTCTCCAGGTGCCGGCACCAAGAGTCAGAGAATTGTGCTGTGGCGGTTACCTGTTAGCCGGCCAGCACATCTGCACCCGGGAGGCCTTCCAGCTGTTCCCGGTGAATTATTTTATTTGTTAGCTTTTTTAAAAAACAAATGTTTTTCATTTTATTAGACGTTCGGGTGATGGATTTAGCTTTATTCCGTGGTCTTCACCCCCAAGCCTGTGGGTCTCGCGTTCCCGTGGCGTTCGCTCCCACAAGCCTCTACGCTGCTGCTCCGGACCAGACATTGCGAGCGCCCGACTCGCGGGGTCCTGGCTGCTCTGCCTGCAGCCCTGCCCGCCCGGCCCTTCTCCAACCAGGCAGGCTGGGGTCTGGGATCCATTATTTGGTGCTGTTATCACTTGAATGACAGGGGGCTCTCATTCTCCCCTTCCTCCCTGTCCCCCACTCTGCAACCCCACTGCCCCTCCAGCGGGAGCACTGCCTCCCAGCACAGCCCACCTGTGATCACCTGAGCTTCCCACCCGTGTGCTGCAGTTGAAGGTGCTCTTCTCTGGTGCTTAGACTGAACTACAGTCATTAAATGACCCTCAGCATTAAAGTGACCCCTTTAAAAACCCATCCCTGCCACTGCCTGCAGTCAGGGGGTGTCCTGATTGTTACCTTCTAGACCAGCAGAGCCATTTCTCATCGTGTGACCCTCAAAGCCATCTCAGAAATGTGGCCTGGAGCCTGGAGAGGAAGCTAACATGGTGCCTCCCCACTCTATATGGGTTTCCAAAGGTGGGTCGGCTTGGCTAGACTCTGGGCTCCACGTTTTACTAGTTACGTAACCTGAGCAAGTCACTGAATGTCTCCAGCCTCAGTTTCCTCATCTGCAAAGTGGTGCTAATCTCAATGGCTGGCTGTGAGGATTAAATGGGAAATCAATGCTCACATTCATGTTATTTATATTAACTCATTCAGTTAGTACATGAATTGAATTAATTCATTCACTCATGAGACAAATACATACTGGGCATGTACTGTGTGCATGGTAAGTTCTAGGTTGTGTGAGGAGATACGAAGGTAAAATACAGTCCCTCACCTAACCAGTGGTCCAATGGAGGGGAAGAAATACGTGCAAACAGACTGTACTGCAAGATAGAATTTTCAAGTATCTGCTACAGTAGGCGCTCACTAAGCATTTGTTGAATGAATCAAAGAAAGAGAACCAGCAGACATTAAAATGGAAGAGGCTGAATTTAAGCTGTCAGTATGTCAACGTAATTATTGAAAGATCTTTTTAGCAGGTACCAGAAATGCAGCAATATATATGACAGACACTACCCATACCTTCAAGGAATTGACACTTTAACAGGGAAGACAAATAAGAACAAGTACTTAGGAATAACTAATTAACCAGTACAGTGCAATCAGTGCTAAGCGGAAGTGCTGGAGGACCATCAGATCCTGGACCAGGAATGGGGCACGGGATTCGTCTGTCTTTTCTGCTGTACTTATAACCTAGACCTAAAAGACAAAAGGTTTTTAAATTTACAGATAAATTTTAAACTTTATGTCTCTTTAAATAAGTGTTACTTGCATGTGGTACTAAATTTTAAAAATACAAAAGGTATATAGTGGAAAATCTCCACACACCCCATCCCAGAGGTGAATGATGTCACATTGCCTCGGGCATCATCCCAGAGATGGTCTAGCCACAGTCAAGCATGCTCATGAGTAATTACACAAGTGGGACATGTCATCCTCACTAGTTAGCACTTACTTTCTTCTTGTAGATTGTTCCACATTGGCACATAATTTTTATGGCTGCATAGTACTCCACTGTGTGGTTCACAATTTGTTTACTCAATATCCTATTGGTGGACATGTAGCTTGTTTGTTTGTTTCAATTAATAGACTTTATTTTTTCGAGAGGTTTGAAGTTTAGAAAAAAATGAGCAGAAAGTACAGAGTTCCCACAATACCCCTTCCTCACCCAGTTTCCCCCATTAGTAACATCTAGTATGGTACATTTGTTATAATTGGTGAGCCAATATTGATACATTATTATTAACTAAAGTCCACAGCTTACATTAGGTTCACTCTGAGTTGTACATTTTATGGGTTTTGACAAATGTATAAGGACATGTATCCATCATTACAGTATCATACGGAATAGTTTCACTGCCCTTAAGGTCTCCTCTGCTCTACCTCTTCATCCTTTCCTCCCTCCCTCCCAGAAAATCTCTGGGGAGAGGTTTTTTTCCAATCAAAGTTATTTGTAGTTCAGCTTTTGGAGACTTTCATAACCTGCTTGCAACCCTCCTTTCTAGCCTTGCCTCCTGACCCTGTACACACCACGTTGCTCCTGGTCTCCGACACATAACACACAGTCCCCACCTGGCCTGTACCTCTGGGGCTGCTCTCCTGCAGGGTATACTCAGATGTCATCTTCTCTCTGAAGTCTTTCACTTTCCAATCTACGCCCCCCCCAGCAGAGCCAGGGTCCCCTCCTCTGTGTGGTTCTTATGTTAATTTATTCATTCATGTAACAGACATTCAGGGAGCGCTTTCCACATGCCAAGCTGGGTGCTGCTGCTAAGGTTCTGGTGAAGAACACATGGCCGTGAAGCCTAGCCCTCGGATGGTCGAAAGTCTCTAATGTGACGAGAGATGCCAGCATGGTCAGTGGAGGACGGTCAGGGAAGGGTGCGGGACTGGCCAGGCCTGTCTCGGGGGCTCCTGCCCTTCCCAGCACACACACTCTCTGCCTCACTCTGCAGCTTGGCGCTGGTGCTTTGTTTGCTGAAGCATTTGAGCCCTTGATACCAAACCCCAATTACCTGAGAGAAGGCTATTGCCTCTTTAAAGAGTTCACAAGCCCCAGACTTTTTATAAATAGCTCATATCCTTTCACCAGCCGTTAAGACAGCGATTTATGGCCCACTTCCCCAGAGGCAGACAGACCCACAGACAGGTTACTTCCCTTGGAGTCCAGGTTCCTACAATTGTGGGATGCTCCCACTTCCTCTTTGCATTTTATGACCTCCTGGCTGGCTAATCCTGAAATGGGTTACACGGGAAGGAGTGAATTGTGCGGGCCTGTAGCTGCCTCGGAAGCCAGAGGCCACGCTGGGCTCAAGAAAGGGCTGGCAGGTGGTGGGGAGGCCTGGGTCACCCCAACCCTTGGCCACGGATGGCTTGCCTGGGAAAGACCCAGGACCTTTCCGAAGCAAGACACCGAGAGTGGAGGCCTCAGCATGACAGGTCCACTGTGGAGTCTGCCACAGAGGGACAGATAAAAGGCAAAATAACTTGCTTCACAATCTCGTAATCTAGTGGAGTGATGCAGCAAAATGAACAAATCGCTCGTCACATAAAATCATCACTCTTTTGGGAATGCAAACTGGTGAAGCTACTATGGAAAACAGTATGGAGATTTCTCAAAAAACTAAAAATAGAAATACCATATGATCTAGTTATCCCAGTACTGGGTATTTATCCAAAGAACATGAAATCAACAATACAAAGAGATCCGTGCACCCCTATGTTTGCAGCATTATTCACAATAGCCAACACGTGGAAGCAACCCAAGTGTCCATCAACTGATGAGTGGATAAAGGAGATGTGGTATATATATATACATACAATGGAATGCTACTCCGTCATTAAAAAAAAAAGACAGAATTGTCCCATTTGCAACAACATGAATGGACCTTGAGGGGATGATGTTAAGCGAAACAAGCCAGACAGAGAAAGACAAACACCACGTAATTTCACTCACATGTGGAAGATAAACTAACACATGGACAAAGAGAACTGATTAGAGGTTACCAGCAGGGAAGGAGGTTGGGGGGAGGGCACAAGGGATAAAGGGGCACATATATATGGTGATGGATAAAAATTAGACTATTGGTGGTGAGCATGATGCAGTCTATATAGAAACTGATATATAATAATGTACACCTGAAATTACACAATGTTATAAACCAAGAGGACCGCAATAAAATTTAAAAATTAAAAAAAAAATCATTGCTCTTTCGTTTTTAGAGCACGTGCATATTCCTTGTTGCCTTTCATGTGGTTCTTACAGAACTCCAGTGAGATAGGTCTTACGGCATGTTTATGACAGATGAGGAAACTGAGGCAGAGACTAGCCCAGGTTGCACAGCTAAGAGCTGACAGGTCCAGATTCTGATCTGGTTCAAATGCTGGGTTGCGGGTGGTCAGGAAAGAGAGTGACATTTGGGATGGATGGGTCAGCTCTCAAGAGACCGCAAGAAGGGGAAGGGCGTTCTAGGAGGTACACAGCATAAGACAAGGAAAGCCTGTCATGGGACAATGACTCTGGGCCAGACCAGGGCTTGGGGAGGCACAAGCCTTCTGATGTTTCTCTGCAGGTCACTTCCACTGACCACCAGCCTCTCCTTTCCCACAGCCTTTTCTCTAGTTCCTGACCTCTCACCCAGATGGGCCAGGCAGTGGTCAGGAGCATGGGCTGTGAGTTCCAATCCCTCTGACCAGCCGCGTGACTTTGGGCAGATGGCTTCACCTCTCTGATCCTCCTTCTCATCTCTAATGTGAGCTTGACAACAGCAGGACTGGAGTGAACTCAGGGCTCACCAATCATAGCTGATATTATATTCTTTCTGTGACTGTTGGCCCCGGTCAACGCTTCTCTTTCTCGAGTAGAGCTCCTAACTTGTCATTTGCCCTGCTCAAAAAACCGAGACTGAACATGTTATTTTGGCTCTCAAGGCCCCCTAAGGTGTGATCCTAAACCCTCCCCCCACAGCCAGACCATCTTCGGATGGTCTGAAATCCTTAGAGGATAGGGGACATACTATGTTAATTCCCTGTGACACAGTGGAAAGAACTCTAGCTAGGGATCAAGGAAAGCCAGTGTTCAAATCCTAGCTTATCTGGGTGTCCTCATGTGAGGGGGCAACTAGCATCCCAGAGTCTCAGCAGCCTTGCCTGTAAGAAGGGAGTCCCTCTCCTCTGCCGACTGCTCGGAGAGCCTGGTACCACGACATGCTTCGTCTTCTGGAGCATCACGGGCGCTCTCTTTCAATGTGTTTCCTTTTCTTCATTTCAACAAATTGTGTATTCATTTCACACCATCTATATAAAAGGGGCTCTGCTAGAAACCCATAACCCAGGGGCCAACCAGCAAAACCCACACTACGGCCTTGCGTTCAGCTCTCCCTCCATGACTGTGTCTTGTCTCCCCACCCCGATGGCGAGGCTTCTGAGGGTGGCTCCACGTCTGTCTCGCTCATCCCACCTCCTGGCCTGACAAATAGTTGGAGCTCAATAAATACTTATTGGATGAGTCAATTATTGACGAGAAACCTTGAGCGCTGTGCTCAGCGTTCAGGGGGCATGTTGGAAGCACGTGCCATGACTTTTAAAGGCCTCTGAAAGTAAAGTCATGCTCCTAAGAGTATGATGGCGGGTTAGAATCCACAGATAAGTCACAGGCGTGGGACTTAGATGACGATTAAAGAGCCTGTTTGCAATAGGGAAGGGGACCTTGTCTGAGCAGCTCTCCTCAGCTCTGCCCTGCCCTCCTGGCTCAGGGGTCTCTCTCCCTCTGGGGGAATGAACTAACATGTTCCAGTATGCGACGATGCTCTCTGTCCTTGGCGTTTTACAGCCGTCATCTCCCGTTACCAGCTGTGCAAGGTGAGAATGACGATGCCTATTTCACAGACGAGGGAACTGAGACAACGGGTGCAGATTGCCCAGTCAGTGGGTGGTGGGGTTGGGATCTGAACCCAAGGCTGGCCCAGAAACCCATGTTTTTTGGACTACCCCATACCTCCTGCGTTGGCCTGGTTAGACCACCATGGCTTTCAAACTGTCCATCTATCATTCTTTTCTCAGCATCCATTCTCCAGGCTAGCAAGACCACTTTTGAAAGACCGACTAACTCATCAGAGTTTGTTTCCAGCCTCGGACAAGCCCAAACCGCTCTGTGCGGTGGGTGCTGGCAGCGCTCAGCTGCGTGCTTCCGACAGTTCCCGAAGGGGGTTGAGTCCCAGGGCAAGTGGAAACTTCCCCCAGTGTGGTGTTCACGGATGGAATTTCTTTTCTCTCTCTCCCAATTTGAAACAGGAGGATGGGGCTGCCGTCTGGGCTGGGCTTCTCCCGCCTGATGATTTAGTCATCAGGTGGCTTGGCACATACATTCCTCTGCAGGAATTTGTTGTAGAGGGTCGTGGAGACACAAGGAAACCCACGGGACTTGCGTTCCCTCCTCCCCTCAACCCTCACCCAGAGGTGAACAATGACAATTCTCCAGATCTGCACCCCCACCCCAAGCTGGTGCTTGATTGCCAAAGAGATAGCATCTGGGCAGCAGGAAACAATTAGCTGCCATTGTATTATTTAGGCTGGAGCCAGAGTGAGCCTAGGAGTGGGAGATTTGCAAGTTTATTAGCTCTCTCCTTTCCTTTTACACACAAGTGTACACTAATCCCCTTGAGCCCTGGGTTGGCTAAACCAATAGTAAGGTCAAGTTGATTTCCTTCCTTCCTTCCTTCCTTCCATCCTTCCTTCCTCCTTTCCTTCTAGTTTGAATGCTGGCTTCATCAGTTTCTATTTGGGTGGCAATTTGCTTAAACTTTGAAAGCCTCAGTTTCCCTATGTGTAAAGCAGCAAGAATTATGAGACCTCATGGGTTTGTTGTGAGGCTTAGATGACTGAATCCATGTCGAGTGTTTGGCATGTGACCCAGTGCATAAAAAGGGCACACTAAGTGTAAGCTTTCACTGTTCCTGTTTTGACTCAGCACACAGTGCTTGCTAACCTACTATGTGCTGTGCATTGTGCTGGGTGTTAGATACAGTCCATGACTTCCAGTAACACCCAACTACTAGGAGGAAATGGCCCATTAAACAACCAGTTCAAATGCAGCATGGCAAGTGAAATGACAGACCAAACACAATACTAGGACTTACTGTATGCCAGACACTCTTGAAAGGTCATTACTTATTTCATTTAATCTCCACAATAGTCTCATGAAGCAGGAAATATTATTTTCTCCCCCTTTTAGATGTGGAAACTGAAGTGCAGAGGAGTATAGTAACCTGCCCAAGCTCACCCAACTGTTGGAGGTGAGATGGGAAGCCAGGCCGACTACACTGGGTGCCAAAGAGGCGCCTGACTGGCCTGGGGCAGGAGAGGCTGCACAGAGGAAGAGATGTCTGAGCTGACCTGGAAGGTCCAGTAGGCCAAGAAGGCCAAGCAGGAGTGAGCAGGGGCAGAGGGAACAGCACGTGGGGCCCCCTCTGCTTGGGGCTCTCCCTGCTGTGGAGGGTTTGTAACAGTGAGATCTTAACTTAGCATGAGGGAAGCCATCTTAGGGAAAAGAAGCAGTATTGTAACTATGATCCTGACTCACTAGTCGCGAGGATGCACTCTAGCCTGCACCGTAGCCTAGATGATTAAGCACCTCTGGCTTTTGCAAAACACACGATCTGCAAGTTCTATGACTCTTGCTTATGTATATCTCCCAGCTGTGATAAGGATAACTTTGTTCTCTGAGTTCCCTGGGAACATGATGACCTCCAGAAAGAAAAACTCTGTGTTGGTACCCGTCACAAATGACAGAAGAAAAAGATAGTGAGGCGCCTTGAAGTTCGTCACACCAGATGGTTGACATCCCTAAACCCCCTCCTTCCCTGCCCATTTCCCCTATATAGATGCCTCAAGATTCCGTATGATTTTAAGATGGCTCGTTAGGACACTAGTCCAACATCTTCCGATGGTGCTAGCTAATCATATAAACTTTCCTTTCTTGACCACCGACTCGTTTGCAGTTGATTGGCACAGGATTGCGGTGGGCAGAATGAGCCCCTTTTGCTCGGTTACAGCTTCAGAGCTTGACCTGGTTTCCTTTGTCTTTAAAATGGAGTCCTACTTAGCAGTAAAATGATTGCCAAGACTGAACAAAAGGATGTGTAGTATATAAAGTGCCCTCTACGGTGCCAGCGTGCCTAAATGCTCAGTACATTCATTCATTCATTCATGTGTTCATTCGTCCAACACATTGTTATTAAGCCCCTACCACAAGCCAGGCACCGTCCAGGGCACTGGGAATATAGTGACAAAGACAACATCCTTGCCCTCATAGAGCTTGTATTCTAGTGGGCAAGACAGACAATAAATAAACAAAAAACATATATGTAATACAAGAGCAGGCAGAGGCAGAATATAAAATAGGCTAAGGAGAGACGGGTGGTTGAAGGCGGACTTTTTTGGACAGGGAGGTCAGATAAGACATTTCTGAAGAGGTGAAAATTAAGCAAAGACTTGACTGAAGTGAGGGAGTGAGCCATGCAAGTACCTGGGGAAAGAGCTTCCAGACCAAGCGACCAGCAAATGCAAGCATCCTGAGGCCCAACACCCTTGGTGAGAAGCAAAAACCTCAAGGAAGGCCACATGGCAGGAAGGAAGTGAGTAAGAGGAAGAGAGGTCGGAAGAGATACAGCCAGGGACGGATCATATAGAGCCTGAAGGGCCACGGTGTGAGAAGCCACTGGAGAGGGTTTGAGTAGAGGACTGACTTCTGATTTTGTGCCAGGTGTTAGGTATGGTCCATGCCTTCTGGTAACACCCAATCCAGTGGGAAGAGATGACTCTTAAAAAACGAATTACAACCCAGCATGGTAAGTAAAATGACAGACAAATCAGAACATGAGGACTCACTATGCCAGGCACTCTTATTTAATTTCGTCTTCACAACAGTCTCTCGAGACAAGTACTATTATTTTCTCTCTTGTTTAGATGCAGAGACTGAAGTGCAGAAGAATGAAATAACCCGCTCAAAGGCCACCTGGCTGGTACATGTTCTCAGTTAATTCCCTCTGGCTGCTGCACGAGAATCAGTGAACTGTAGGGAGGCGGCAGGGACCTGCTGGGAAGCTGGTACAACGATCTGGATGAGAGAGAAGATGGTGGGTGCTTGGGTGGTGGTGGTCCTGAGAACTGATCAGATTCTGGATCTGCTCTGGTGGAGGTGGTAAGAATAGATCAGATTCTGGATCTATCGGAATGTAAGCCAATACGATTTGCTGCTGGATCGGAAGTGGGGTGGGAAATAGAGAAGCCAAGACTGAGCCCAAGATTTTTGGCCAGAGCTCCTGGGTAAATTAAATATTTACTGAGATGGGGAAAGCTGCAGGAAGAGCAGGTTGGGAGAGAAAGTCGAGACTCGGGCTTGTTGAAAACATGTAAAAATACATGTTTACGGAGCGGATGAAACTGGCTGAACGCCGCATATCCGCCCTTCCCACACTCTTTTATTGTGGATGCGGGGCTGCTGTAGTTAAAATGGTTGAATGGTGCTTTTTCCTCAAGTCCTTTTCACACCCTACCCCACCCCCGGGTTCCAGAGAGAGAGAGGCCCGGCGCTGTAGTCAGTGACATTCTCACTGTGTTTTTACACCTTTAACTCAGTTTTGGCAGCTTTGACCTGTGGAAAGCAGTTCCAGCTCAACTGGTACCCGGGGTCAAGGGGAGGCCTCCCACCTTGAACTCTTTCCCTGGCTCTCCGCCCGCCCCACCCCGGCCCCCAACCCTTAAGCACTTTTTTGTATGTAGATTATAATGCTGGTGGCCCTGGGGAAGGTGCTGGTGGCTGGGGAGTGTGAAGTCCCCCTCACACACACATCACGGCTGTGAGAGGAAGCCTGGGTGATTCAGTGAGCCGAGGCGCTATCATTAGGAAGGAAAGTAGCACGTAGCCAGGCGGGGAGATCTCTATCGGGCCATTTGTCTGCTGCCCCCTCCCCACTGTGGAGGGCTCCCCTGGGGGCTGGCAGCCCCTTCCTGCTCAGGCCTCAGCCCTGTGACGGGGGCAGCTGAGTTCTGAAAACCTACAGATCCAATTCATCTCTGCCATGTTTTATTTGGGCAGTTCCTGCAGATTTTCCTTTTATGGTGTGTGTGTGTATGTGCGTGTTTATGGTGTGTGTGTATGTGTGTGTACTGGGTCCTGGGAGGGAAGACCATTTTTTTATCCCGAGGCTCAGACCTCAACTTTCTCACTGGGTTTCAGCGCAAACATCACTTCCCCGGAGAGGACTTCCCTGACCCCTGCCCGATTTCTTTTCCCGGTAGCACTTTTCACTCTCCAAAAGGATCCTGAACGTCTGTTTCTTCCGTAGTCCTCGTCTGTTTCCTTCACTCTGGAACGGAAGCGCCTGATGGTCTTGCTCGCGGCATAGCCCCAGAGCACGGGCCTGTGCCTGGCACACGCGAGGCCCCTGGGGGAGGCCTCGCTCCTTTTCTGGAACTTGGCTTGCTGTGAGAGGACCCCAAGTTACCATTTTCCATTCTTGACTGTGGAAGCTCTCTGACCCTTATCGGGCAATGGGGGCTCTGAGTCAAACACTCAGTTCAACTCCCAGCACAAGAGCCGGATGGTGGAGATTTACGGACCCTCCACCAGCAGAGGAAGCCACTCTGTCTTTCCTTTCCCCTCAGGACTTCCCAAACCACCCCGACCCCACCTCCTCCCGTCTCTCTCTGGATCTGGCCTCGGTTTGTCTCTCCCCACCCCCACGTCTCTGCGATTCTCTCTGCCCTACCTGTCCTTCTGTTTCTCTATTTCTCTCTCCCGCTCTCTTTCTTTTCCCCTCTTTGTCTCCCTCTCCTCCTCTCTGTTCTGTCTTCTTTCATTTACTGAGTTCTTACCTCACAGTAAATGCTGTGCACACAAACTCTCACTGACCCCTGACAAGAGTCCACTTGAGATAGGTCATTACTGTCCCCACTTTTCAGATGGGGAAATGGAGGCTCAAGGAGTCTTTGTAATTTGTCTGTCACACAGCCAGTGTGTGACCCAGCCGAGATTTGAACCCAGATCCTCTGATGCTTATGCTCTATGCTAGACCATAGTTCTGACAGAAAACAAGTGCTGTCCTATGAGGACATGGTGATCCCAGGTCTGCCGCTCCAACAGGCTTCTAAGCAGCATGAAAGAGGAGGAGTGAGGTCAAGACGAGGTTGGGCAGGCCAAGAGGGTGTCTGGATGGGTGGGCTTGTGAGGTCACACCCTGCCGTCACTCTCCAGCACTCTCTGCCTCTGAGTCCTGCCTGATGAGAGTAGTGGAGAGCCCCTTTGGTCTCAATCCAGGTGCTGAGAAGAGAGGCCACAAGGCCAGAGAAATTAAGGAAGTTAGAGCTGGAAGGGGAGAGGCCACTACAAACTGCCTCCACCAGTTCATCTGCGACAGATGCAGGTGGAAGGCTAACTCCAGAAGATCCTCTTTTGGAAAGAAGTGGTGAGAAGGACAGGAATACACTCTCTTCTTATTTCCCCCTAACAGAAATACAAGCTCTTCAAACTTCAATATGGGGTTAGAAAGGCAAGGATGGGTCAACTTCAACCATGATCTCCCAGACCACATTTTTGTTTTTAAATTTTTATTGATGTCTTAATAGTTTATAACATTGTGGGGTTTTAGTTGTACATTATTATTTGTCCATCACCATATGGATGCATCCCTTCACCCCTTGTGCCCACCCCACCCCCTTTCCCCCTGGCAACCACCAACCAGTTCTCTGTCCGTGCCAGACCACATTTTCAAGAGAAGTTTGGGGCAGCCTTGAAAATAGCTACTCCCAGCTCGCCTGGGAAGTTATTGTTAGGGAGGAGGGGTAAAAAATGCACCTAATGCATTTCGCTACTGGCCTCATCCACTGAGTGGGCCGGTCACTGTTATTTACAAGGCTGGCTTATTCACAGCCACTGAAGCTAGCAGAGGCAGGATGGAGACAGAATCCAACAAATGAGTTATTTATATCTACATCCTAGACCTCAGAGGGAAAATTCCCATACTTAGACATTCCTAGATGGCCTGCGACACAGGATATTTAAAGTAACAATGGGCCAAATTCTTGCTCAAATTTTTGGCAGTGCTCCAGTCTGAAAGTCCACAAGAGAAAGACTTTGTCCGGCTGTGTAGCTTTAGTGTGGGGGGGGGGGGAACGGGGGGACGACGACACGGGACTGTTTCTAATTCTGGACTTATTTCAGATCTGACTTCCCCCCTCCTTCCTGGAATTACAAGGAAAACATGATTTTGATTTTAGAGACAACATTCCATGTAATCTACTTTGGAAGATTTTAAGAGTCATAGCTCTGTGAGTACCCTCGCCTTGAAAAAAAGAGGTGATGTTAAATAAACTAATAGGATACATCTTGAAAAACTCTAGAACTCCTCCTACATTTCTTTACCTAGGGTGGAAATAGCCACTACCTATGGGCAGTCTAGCAGCCAAACTCTCAATGCTGCAGAAGACTATATAGAACTGCACAGGGCCCTCTACAAAACAGTCACTGGCCCATTTAAGACATGATTTCGTGGCATTAGTTCCAAGGAAAATCTCAGAGGGTCGAAAATGGTGACTTCTTGTACTTCCACAGTTGAGGTTATAGTCAAGATGACTTCTTAAGGCCCCTCCCAAGCCTATAATATTTCTAAACACCGGCCTTGTAAAGAAGTAGAAAATGTACCACCTCTATCAACGAGGATGCTTTACTGCAAGTCACAAAAATTACCCAGCTCAAACTGGCTTAAATTATAAGAAAGATTTATTCGCTTATATAAAAAAAGTCTCCAGGTATAATGACTTCAGGACTGGCTAATTAGGCAGCTCAGTGATGTCAAAAAGGACCGAGGTTCTTTCCCTGTTTTCTCTCTGCCATCCAGCTTCTGGCCTTTATCCTCAGATCAGCCCCCTTTATGGTACTAAGAAGGCTACAGTTCCAGTGTCACAAGACACTACAATGTCTTCCTTTTTTCTCATTTTAAAAATGAAGCTTTTCCCAGAAGCCCCGGGCAGATTTCCCCTCACATTCCATTGGTCATCACTGTTATCACATGTCCTTGCATGAACCAATCACTAGCAAGGGGACTAGGGCCAACATGATTTAATTTGATTATATTCTTTAGGGTTTACCCCTGGAACTGTGAATAGTTACTTGTCCCTGAATCACATGGCAAAGAGGTGAACCCTGGAAAAACCTTGGGGCAGCAAACAAAAACAGGGAATGACTATCAACCAAGGTGTCTGCCACACTAGCTATGAGAGCAAAAATCTGGATGCAACATATGTGTCCATCAATAGGGTATGGATTCATTTATTAAAAAAAAAATTGATAACCAATGTATCAGGCACTCTCTAGACTCTGCAGACAAAGCAGTGAATAAAGCTGCCCTTGATGGGGGAAAGAAAGAAAGCAAATAAGTAAATGAACACGTGTGTATATCATTGCGAATTAAAATAAGCACAGTGAAGAAAAAGACCAGGATGACAACAGCAACAGCCCAGAAAGGCCTCTCTGAGGAGGTGACATTTCAGCTGAGAGCTGGGAGGAGTGAGCCATGCATAAGGGAATGGAAGAGTACTCTGGCAGGAGCAAGAGACGGAGCAAGGGTTCAGAACCGGAAAGGGACTTCTTAGCTGGGGTGGTGGGGCAACAAAATGAGGTGGGCAGGGTCAGATGAAGCAGGGTCTTGTGGACTCGGTAAGGAGTTTAACTTTCATTCTAAGTTCAATGGGAAGAACTTGAAGATTTAAAAAAAATTATTTATTTAAAAGCTCTTTTTATTTTGAAATAATTTTAGACTTACAGAAGATAGTACAGAGAATTCCCTATGTCCTTCACCCAGCTTCCCCTAATGTTAACGTCTTACATAATCACAGTACATTTATCAAAACTAGGAAATTAACACTGGTACAATACTATACAGACTTTATTCACATTTCATCAGTTTTTCCGCCATGTTGCATTCAGTCATCACATCTCTTCAGTCTTTCCTAGCATGTGACAATTTCTCAGTCTTTCCTTGCTTTTCATGGCCTTGATGCTTTTGAAGAGTACTGGTCTTGTAGAACGTCCTTCAATTTGGGTTTGTCTGCTGTTTTCTCATGATTCGGTTAAGGCTATGAATTTTGGGGAAGAAGAGGAGAGGTGACATGCTCTTCTCATCACATGATTTCAAGGGGTATATGACATCAACGTGACTTATTACTGGTGACGTTTAACCTTGATCCCGTGGTCAAGGTAGCATCTGCTACCTTGTGTAAAGTTACTATTTTTCCCTTTCCATGCTCTATTCTTTGGAAGCAAGTCACTAAGTCCAGCCCACACTCAAGAGGAGGGAGAAACTGGAGGGTTTTAAGAAAGGCAGTGACAAGAAGGGATTGGATAAATAAAGGATGGCGACTGTGGAATACACTTCTCTAGGTAGTGCAGACCTGGAGCTGACGGCCCAGTGAAAGCTGTGTATCTTCAAGACAATAGCCTTTCATGTTCCCTCCTGTTTATTTTTGTGGCCATCTTTAAGGTGAATGCCATACCACCTAGAATTTTGCCCTAACTCAGAGATGTGCCACTTGGCAGGTCTTCTGGGGAGAGAGAAATTTCCTGTGCCCCCCAGTGACAGCCCCAAAGGCTGCCCTGTGTGTGGGCCCCTCTTGCCCCCACCACACACATACTTGCAGGCCCAAGAGGCTCTGTTTTGACCACTGGCCTCCTTGGGCAGGGCAAGCAGAGGGTGTGTTGTGTGGTCCAGGTGAGATTTGAGGCTGGGTGTGGAGAGCAGAGCACATCACAAGAGAAGGTGGTGAGACCAGAAAATGGCACCAGCTTGCAACAACAGCTATAAAAGGCAGGAAGTGGAGCTACGGAGATATGAAAGAAAGTCCATGCATATTGTTGAATGAAAGAAGCATTTTGCAGAACAGCTTTGTGCTGTGTGATCCCACGTATGGGTTTAAAGATGGAAGGACAGTCCCTAGCACATAGTAGACACTATTTGTTAAATGCTATCTACCAAATGTTGAACTGAAACTGGGAATATGGTGGAGTTTTATTTTTTTCTGTTGTTTTCCTTTTTGCAACAGTCATGCTAATTTTTTAAAAAGATAATTTGACTTTTTAAAATATTCTTAAAAAACTAAGTGCCACCTTGATTCTTTTTCCTGAATTAATCAATAATAATTCTTTTTATGCTAGCCCGGTCTACATGGTGAATGTTCGATATTGACCCTTAATAAATGCTCTGGTAACCATACGTGTTCTAGATGGGCCAGGAGAACCAGATGGCATAAGTTCCCAAACTGGTTTCCTTTTTTTCTCCTTGGAGTATTCTGTCACAGGCAAGTGATGAAGGGAGCTGAGGGCTGGGAATCTGCCAGATTCAGTTTTGTAAAGTACTGGCCCTGAAGACCTTCACAGTCCCCGAGTGATTCTACAGCAGCGCAGCCAGGGCTTCCTCCTAGGCAGCCAGGGTCCAGGCCTCCTCCCACACATCAACCATCCCCACAAGTGGCTGCCCGGACACACTGCTGATGCCTCTTCCCAGTGTCCATGGGTGAGTGCATGGGTAGGAAAGCAGGGGCTCTGGAGTCAAGCCTGTGAGACCTTGGGCATACGACTTCAACTTCTAGAGCCTCGGTTTCTTGATCTGTAACAAAAGTACTAACAGGGAGTGAGGATTAAAGGAAATAACGGGTAAAAAGCACTCGGTTGGCACTGTGCCTGGCACGTGGTAAATACTCCAGTGTCAGCCATCAGAGATGGAAGCTGGTCCTGTTATTTATATCAGTATGATTACGTAGTGGAAATGCCACGTCCTCTCACATGGCTAGCTTTAGGACAGAAACAAAGTCTGAGGCCACTTGTCCGTTCCTCTTTGACTTTCCTCTCAGTATATCACTAGTTAATTAATACATTTAAGAAATATTTATTGACTGCCACTCATATGCCAGATGCTGTGCTGGAAGCTTCACAGCAGGTGTGGGTACATCAAAATACGGATTCCACAGGTGCTCAGGGCAGTGGGTGTGGTTTGGGGAGGACAGAGCCCCTGAACTCTGGAGTGCTACCCATCACTGGCAAGTGACCTTGTGGGTTTGCCACAGTGGACAGTTTCTAGGTATGCTGTGACAAAGGCCAGGCAGCACAGAAGTCATGAACAAAAGAGGCCGGTTTCCTGCCCTCATGGAGCTCATCCTCTACTGGGGGCAGACAGGCTGTGAACAAGTAAACAGGTCATCGGGTCACTGCTTTCTGCAGGAGTGGCAGGAAGGAACCAAGTACAGATCAGAGAGAATTGGGGTGAGACTGACTGGGGGCATGACTGATAGCACCTTTAGGGGTGATGTCACTTTGGGGGAATTTTTTGTAGGAGACACTGTAGATTGGCTCATAAATGCTTGAAAACCACGAACAGGTTCCGAGAGACAGAAAATCTGGCTCCTGTTCTCGGCCTTGCAGCTAACCTGTTGTGTGACTTTGCACAAGTCACTCTCAGGGTCACATCCCCATCCATATAATGGAGGTGAGTGAATTGAATGGTGATTCTTAACACTTTGGGAGGGTCACACACCCGTCAGAGAATCTGGAAAGCATCTCTCAGACAAAAAGCACAAACACAGAAATTTATTTACAGTGTCAAAGGGCTACTGTTAAACCCCCACGAGTCCCAGACTAAGACACCTGCCTTCATGACCTCAGAAGTCCTTTCTGAGATTATGACTCTGGTACCTGTATCTGAGTGACGTGCCTGCAGGGTGGGCATCCTTAGGAAGCCCCGCAGATGGGGGTTGGGACATCACGTTTTGGGTTCAAGTGCCTGAGGAGGCCAATCTGACTTGACACCAGCCAGCATCAGGAACGGAGAGCCATGCAGGTCATATCAACAGGAGAAGCAGGCTAGGGTAAGGGACATCAAGGTGCAAACACGATGGTCAATGCCAACCAGCACTCAGTCCGGGGGAACCGGGCAGCGGAAGGGGAGAGGATGCTGTGGGAAAGCAAGGGGACCCAGCTGTTTGGAATGGGCAGCTGCCTTTCAGCTCCAGCCAATTGCCGCCCTGTGGAATGTGGGCCCAAGGGTGCCAGCTCTTTTTATTTTTCAAGAGAAGTTTTAGATCTGGGTTTGGAAACCTCTTAATTTTCAAATGATGACAACCAACAGTTTTCGAAAACACTGTGGGCCAACAGTTTGTGATTTCCCATCTACATGGTCCAGGCTGCCGGGCTGAAGATGGAGAAACCAAGGCTCCGAGGAGAGGAGACCCAAGTTCTTCTATTCTCTGCTCTCCCATGTGAGTCAGGTCTTCACCTCTGAGATTAATAACAACATTCATCAGTACTGTGCACAGCCACTACCTAATCCTCTGACTGTTCTTAGTATGGCAGTGACTCTCCCAAGGTCTCACTCTAGTGACAGTGGCAGAGCAGGGACCTGAGCAGCGGGAGAAGGCTCAGAGCTCCTCGCACCACACTGCCCTAAGAGGAGTGGCCTGTGGGAGCAGCAGTCACTTCTCAGAGAGCCCAAGGCCCCGTCCGTCCCACTCTACGGCTACTTCTCCACACTAGTGCTCCACTCTCTACCCTAGTGTCTCTCCCGACACTAGTTCTCTGATCCGATTAGATCCCGGCGTCTCAGAGTGCCTTCCGGGGCTGGCTGGACCACTGCCTGGAAACCGGTAAAAGGGTAGTCTGGGGGTTAGGAGGAACACTGCTTGTAACATGAGGGCCCCCAGGACCTTCTACCTCCAGCCAGGCTGCTTTGGCTCCCTGGTCCCTGGTCCCTGCCCCCTCAGTCTACTCCAAGGGTGGCACAAAGAGGACTGGGGCTTTGCCCCTGGAAGTGCAGAGAGGTAGCCTGGGCCCTTCACCCTGTGTGTGCCTCTCTCCCCATGAAGCCACTAGACCCTGACTTCTGAATGACCTGAGGGACAGCTCCTCCTCTACCCTGGAAGATTCTTGCCTCTGGCCATCACAGCCCAAATTCCACAGGTCTGGGGAAGCAATTCCTCTTTTGATTGCAGAGGAAATCAGGAAGGCTGGCCAAGAGCAATGTCATGTGGTAATGGAGGATCCTTCCTGAGATCAGGAGGAGGATGGGGCCTCAATATTTTATACCAGGTGCAGTAGTGTGGTGGTTAGACTTGGGTTCAAGTCCTATCTTGATTACCATCCATGGAATCTTGGTTAAAACAAACCATCTACTCTTCTGACTTCTAGAGAAGCACAAATGGGAGGGAAAACTCTTCCTGGGGACACAGGAAACCATCCCAGGGGAAGCGATGTTTGCGTAGGGTTGAAAGTTAGAATAGGACCTTAGCATGCAGTGTACAGGCTTTGGAGGAAGGTCTACCCCACATCACCTGTGTGGCCTTGGGCAAGTGCCTTAACCTCTCTGAGCCTCAGTTTTCTCATCTGTAAAATGAGACTGTATCAATCTATTTGATTGTTTCCAAGATTATAAATGATAATGTAGCTTTTGTAATGATTTCATAAGGCCCCTTGACCTGTTACCCTGTGCAGGTATTCAATCACTGATTTCAATTACAGCATCACCGGGAGCTCCACTCTCTGGTTTTGTAGATGGCAGATTTTTTGTTCAGAGTCTGAAACCACTCCCTCACTATGCCAGTCAGGAGAAGTTTACCTAAATCTCTTCAGGGACAGGAAAGAAAGAGGCCAGACCCAGGGGAGGAGCAGGTGGGAGAGGAAGGGACCAGGGAGCGTTCCAAACCTTGCAGCAGTTAAATGTTAATATAGGTGTCGGCATAGGAAGCATCTTCTAATGACAGAAGGAAACAAGGGAGTTTTTCAATCATCTCCTGCTTAACAGATACAGATGTGTTCGTAATTATCCCTTGCCTCGGGCCTCGAGGCCCAGGTGGGCTCCAGAAGGCCTGTGTTCCTGCCAGACAAGAGTCCTGAAAGAACATCATGTAGACAATTGGAATGCCATTTATCGTGCAAAACACAATAAAATCCAGAGCTCTCTTCCTGTCTCGGAGACCCACAAATTATGAAAATTATACCTGCCCCAGGCCATGGACATATTGTTTTATTAAAGTTCCGATGAATAAACTTAAGGCTCTTAAAAATGTCCTCTCGGCTTTCATCTGGCCCACCCCTCCAGCACGGAGCTGTCTGCGGGGTTCATCCGATTCGTTCACAAGCGCACTTCAGCAAGTTGAGCTCATTGCAAGTTCAGCAAGGTTCAGCAGGCTGGAGGGGCCGCGGGGCAGCTGGAGCGGCTTGGGGCCTCCTGGCCAGATGACAAAGCTGCCCAACGTGTTCTGGTTGTCTGACACCAGAACTGGGAACCCCCAACCCCCACCCTGCCGCCCAGGACCATTCATTCTTTGCAGGATGAGCACCAGGCTTGGGGTGCCCTCGTAATGGGTGTATGGTTATGGGAGTGGAGAGGGTTAAAGTCTGCTGCTTCTCCTTTATTTTTAAATTTGATCACTGGGGTGGTCTTTTTAGTCCGTCCTGTGCTTACTCCCTAAGCTGAGTTGCTAAACTTTCAGCTGTCCGTTTCTCCCATCTACCACTCAACCCTGTATTTACTGCGCATGCGGCAACTTCGCCGAACCTCGGTTTCTGCAGCTCTAAGAGGAACCAAGAGTGGTATCTGCCGTGTATGTTCAGCACCTGGCGAACAGAAACCAACCGCTCAATACATGCAACCATTCCTGTCACCCAAAAGCCATTTTATAACAGGGAACCAAGAGGAACAGGGGCCAGTCAGGGAGAGAATGACAAGGGAGGTGCATGTGGAACTTTTTCTCTGGACAGATTTTTTAAAAAATAAGCACGCGTTCCTTCAGCTCCCGTTTCCCCAGGAATATACGGGTGACTGAGACTCTAAGCACCAACAACCTGTATAGGCTTTGTTGTTTTTAATCTCCAAACACTAGAAACAATTCAAGTAGAACCAGGGACAAGCCTTCCCCATGTCCTCAGACTGAATCAAAGCTGGGTATACAGAAACTGGGACTGAGCTGATTAAAAAGAAAAACTTACCTTGTCAGGGAAGGCAGACTCTCGAGCACTAATTCATCTTCGTCTATCCTGTAGGAAGGGGAGTCACGTGGCCTGGCAGAGAGGGAAGCCAGAGCCTGTCTTTAATGTTCTAGAGCAGACAAGACCACATTGAGGAAGAGCATCCTTTGTGCCTCCTTGGGCAGTGACCAGGGGATCCTTGGGATGTGTCTGGATGTCTCCAAGAGGGACCCAAGGCTTTCACAAAAGATTGGAAGATGCCATAACTGGTGACCCCAGAGAAACCAAGAACTGGACCCAGGGCTTCTGACCTCATCTCTCCCTCTCCCTCCCCTCCCATTGTTGTCTGACCCCCACTTATTGGTAACAAAATCTTTACTGCTCAATTCCTTTTCTTTCAGAAAAGGAATCTTGTGTTCACATATTCAAAATAAAAGTCCAACTTTGTGATTGGCATATGAATTACAAATGAAAGTTCCCCCAGCTACATAAATTGAGAAGTAACTGGGTCTTTATCAAATTGAGTGTATTTGGTGGGGAAAATAGGGGAGGCAGATGGAAGGTGCATTAGGTCAAGTCACTAAATGGATCTAGGCTTTAGAGGTCACAGGAACTGGTTTTATGCAATATCCACCAATCTAGTGAAAATAAGGAAACCATCAAGGGCTTTTCTCTTTGCCTTCTTGAAGCATATATGTGTTATGTGCATGGAAATCTGTTCTGGGGGCACCAGGGCATAAAATGAAAGAGTTGCAGAATTTTTGTAAACCGAGCAGGTCAGATGACTCGCCCCTCCGCCACTTCCCAGTTTGAGTTCTGATGTCCATCTGTTACAAATACAGCCCTGAGGAGGGGAGGGCTTGCCAGAGGAGGACTTAGCAGCACCTGGCAGGATTCAGCTTCCTAATCAAGTGCAACTTTCCTCCAATGGTTCGAAGGTCATCCTAGAGGCAGAGCAAGGGACCAGCCAGGAAGCCCCTTCTCCCTGCCCCTTTGTCCTGCCAGAGCTTGGGGACACATTTCCACTTAGTTGAGTGTTCTCTGACAAACCTGAAGCCTTGCTGGGTGAGGATGTCAGGGTGTGAACACAAACACACGAGAAACGGCAGTCCTGTGTATATTTAACAATATATATTTATATATATTTTCTAGATCAGTACATTCAGTTTTTAACTTGTTTTTTTCTTCACAAACAGAAGAACTCTTACAATAGTAGACTTTCTAAAATAAATACTATTAAAATAGAGCTTCAAAATAAATATTCTATACAAAGGAAACCTTCTGTGGTAACTTTGTTGTGGGGTGAGAAGGGGCCACAGTGAAGGGGGAAATGAAGTAGGAATGTGGTACAGTGGGAACCTTGAACAGCTTTTCTGTTTGTAACACAAAACCAAACCGTGGGGTAGTGAGAAGAGAAAGCAAGATAAGACACCACATGGAGTTACCCACAGCAAAAAATGGCAGCGTGAGATTTGTCATCAACGTCACAGTAAGCAGAGGGCATGAAAATGCTTACCGAAGGCATGAACCAGAAGGCCGGTGAAGCTTGTGGGATGCCCTAGTGAGCTGTACAGTGCAAAGTTGTGTGCTGCCTCACCCCATGGGACATCTCCTGGGGCAGCGTAGGAGAACATGAAGCTTCGAGGTGATGGAATCTGTGCTGGTCCCGACCAACACTTTCCATGTTGTGCAACCTTGGACAAGTCATTATCTAACTGGGCCTCCCTCGATGTACAATGGGAACCCATGCAGACTCCAGAACGCTGAAAGAACCCGACGTATCACATGAAGGTCTTTTATCTCTGTAAGCTGTGGAGGGGTCCATATCCACAGCAGGGATTGGTCTTCACCTCCTTCCAGCCAGGGACCATGAGAAGCCTTGGTTGCGCCCCGTTATCTACCTGGGAGGGCTTTGCTATCCTAGACCCAGTTCCCAGGGTGCTTGCTGGAGTGTTAGGCCTTCAGAAACCCACCCTCAGCGGGGGAGCAGTCAAGATCCCCTAGGATAAGTGTCCTAGACCCAGGCTTGTGGACCTCACCCCCCACCCCAGGTTGAACAGGAGTGGGAACCAGCTGGCACTTTTCAAAAAAGGTCAAGACGAGGCATAATCCAGCCAAGCAAGCCGTTGATGACAGGAAACACAGCCAAGAAGCAGCCACAGAAATGTGTCACGTTTCTGACAGCCTTGGTCCCTCAGTGGCCCCCAGAGTCCATGGGCAAGCCAGTTTTCTTGTTTTGTTTTTGCCAAGAAGCTGAGAAAAACATGCTGAGGGATTGCTATGCAATGTAGCTGGGAGAACCAAAGCTGCTTCAGTCCTTCCCTGTACTGCCGAGCACACAGGACACTGAGAGTTCTGCAGACATCCAGCTAGCAGGTTAAATGCAAACCAAAAAGAACAAGCCAAAACAGAGAGAAAAAAAAGAAAACCAAAACCCAGAAAAATCTGTTTACAACTATGTACACAAAAAGTCAAAGGTTCAGAAGGCTGTTTGCCAGGAAACAGGGTCTATGTAGATAAGAGGATCGGTGGGATAGGCGGTGTGTGTATGTGTGTGTAGACACAGCTGTGTGTGTGTGTGTTTGTGTGTGTGTGTAGACACAGCTTATGTAAATCAACTCTCCACAGAATGGGCGTGTAGAACACCAAGATCACCAAAGTGCATCTTGCCACTGGGTCAAGTTTCCCACGGAGACATTTGAGGGAGGGCTCTGAGAAAAGTTTCGAGGCCTCGCCAAGAGTGGATGTGTGCCCTCTCTTTTGGGGTAACCTCTGCACACCTATTCTGAGGAAGACATCTCCAGTCCCTTCAGTACACATCTGATACATTCAATTAGCATAAGTGGTTGGCTGAATGTGTTTTTTCTACCGTTCCCTCCGATTTGTGCAAGAACATCCACACATCCGTCACGACTGTGGCAAGGGGAGCTACATGAATCAGCCTTAGAAAATGTAGATGCAATATTTCATATTCGCCTTTTACAAGCTAGCAAATGTTATATAAATAAAGCCTAAAATAGTAAGACCCTCCCCTCCTTTCTTCCAATCAATAAATACCTATGGTTACAATTAACTTATTCTAAATCATAAGATGTTACTACTAGTCTTCAAGAAGGAAAAAAAAAGTCCTTGAGAAGCATTGGGTGCATGCCAATCACAGCTACCTGCCTCCTTGCGCCCTTTCCTGGAGGCAGGTCTCTTCCTACAGAACTGGAAATGCCGCCTAATGAATGCACTTCCAACTTAACCTGGGGTAGCTTTTCTGACCCAGGCCACTTCCTCTCATTGGGGGGGGGACACAAAAGACCACACAAAGCAAAAACCCCGCACAACAGCTGGGGAGGACCAGACACACTACAGCTTTTGCATGCAACAAGTACCTACCCACTGGACGTGCTGCACTTTCTGAGTCCTTTAGCACCTTGAGAGAAAGAGTTGCTACGTCTTTGGGGGCTGTCGGGAGGGGGTGGTGTGGCCATGCTCGGAAGCAGGGCTCCATCCTAAGAAGACCCTGGAGAATCTTTTCCCCACTCGTGCTCTTCTGACTTCCCCCAGGGCTTCCTAACACTAAAATAGACTCTTTTTTCATCATCTGTCTATTTACATTAAAGATACAGACACATCACTGTACACAAAAGGCTGACAGCAAGCAGCAGAATCAGAAGAGAAGGAACCCACACCCAGCTTGGCTCAATGTCACTCTGCCAATGGGAGGTGTTGCCTTCTCTTCTTTGCTGTTAAAATCCTCTTCTTGGTGGGGAGGGGGACTGTGTTCCTTGAGGTTGCTCGCCCCCCAGATTTTGAAATCAGCCCTTCCTGGGGGTGGCCCAAAAGGAAGCAAGTGTTTTATTATTATTTTTTAAAACACCGTTAGCATCTGGTTTAATTATTCTATAAAAACCTAATGACTGGATCCAGAGACCATAGCCTCAGACTCATTGGCAAAATGATATTTGGTCTCGCATTTGCCGCCCCGGCCTTCTCTACCCATCAAGTTTTTGGATCTGGGTAGAGAGAACTCAGGACATGTAGCGGGCAGGTGAGTCTGTGACTCGGTCAGAACGGAGGGACAGTGCTTTGAATGGAACAGCCCCAAGAGTTAGTGATGAAGCTGGAAGGGAGAAATGCACTGTGCAGTGGCTCCTAAATCCGTCCGTGGCTCCGGGGAGGCAGAGTGAGGAATGAGGCCTGGACTCACCGGCCGTCCTCTTTCCTCAGGGGCTCCCAAGTATATACAACAGGGATTGCTAGGGTCTACACCTTCCCCAGGGTTTTGGGGCAAACTGGGGGGAGGGAGGAGGAGAAGGTGGTACAGCCGTCAAGACTCCAGGGGTCTTCTTCAAAAGTCCCCTGGCCACTCAGTTAACGATTCCTCCCAGGCAGCCAAAGAGAATGGAAAAGAGGGGGGAGAAAGGCAGGGAGGAGGAGGGGCTGGGAAGGCATTCAAGCAGCTGCAACTTCCGGATGTGTCCACATCTGTGTTCAGTCTTCTGGAAAAGAAAAATCCCCCCAAACCACACCACGCCCCTGCCACGGTCTGACACAAAGTTCCAGGACCCTGGGAAAAAACCCAAAGTGCTTCTTCATCCTTTTGGGGAAGAGAGGGTGGGTGATGGTGGTCTCTGTTTCTTCAAGAAGTGGGGAGCGGGCAGACGAGCAAGGTCAGCCTCGGGATGCTAAAACCACTGGCCTCGCCGTGATCTTCTCAGGTGTCAGAAGGGAACCAAGTTTCCAGGGGGCTTCGACCCAAAGTGTCAGAAAGGCTTGTCGGGTCTGCTGGCCTTGGCGTCCCCGGCAGCTGCCTTGCAGATGACGCTGTTTGTGTGCTTGCAGCGGCAACCAGGGCGGCGCAGGTGGTCGTAGCCGCGCTGGGCCAGCTTCACGCAGCCGGTGGCGGGCAGGTAGCAGAGCAGGCAGGGCAGCACCACGGAGAGAGCGCCCATGAAAGACCAGCGGGCGCAGCAGTTTGAGCGGGAGCAGGAGCAGGGGTGGTCGGCGCAGGAGCCCTCATCGTCCTCGTTGGTGCAGTGGTAGAAGACGCCCTGCACCAGGCACATGCAGGTGCCGTAGTTGACCAGGGTCTGAGCCGAGCACAGGCACTCCTGGTTGCACACCCAGCAAGAGGGCAACGTCCGGGGGGACGCACACTCCTTGCACTTGCACTTCCCGCAGGCCTCACACAGCAAGAAGTGCTTGTCCAGCTCTGGTGGGACTGCTGGGCCCTTGAGGTCCAGCGGCTTGCAGTGGACCGCCTTGGGCTGGATGCGCACAGCCCTCGGGGAGGCCTGCTCGGCCAGGGGCGGCGGTGCCATGTGGTCTAAGAGCCGCTGGTCAGAGGACGTGCTGCTGCTGCTGCTCACAGAGCTGGGGCGCCCGCTGAAGGAGATCCAGTGGTGGGTGACGTCCTGATCACAGCGGGCAGGCGTTGGGGCCAGCTCTGGGGCCCCTCCCCGGGTCCGCTTAGGGCCAGTGGGGGGCGCCAGGCCAGGATTGTCTATGTAGTCATTCTCCACGTGGCTGGTCTTCATCTGGTCGATGGGGAGGATGGTGAGTGGGTGTTGGAGCCGGATGTGGGGCATACGGCTGTCAAGAAGAGGCTGGACCATGACTGAGCTGGGAGTCAAGGGGACACTCTGTGGGATCGGGGGCTCCATGGGGCTGGAGGTCCTGGACTGCGCTGAGAAACAGGCTTCTAGGGGCCCTGGGGGTGGGGGTGGGGAAAAGGAAGAGAGAATGGATTGCAGGCATCAGTATGCAGCCTGTTAACACTCCCACCCCCCACCAGGTCCTTGGGAGCCCGGATGAAATGGAAACTGGACTCTCTCGGACTCTCCAGCATTAAGGCTTAGATGTAATAATTACAACAGTAAGTGGTAGAAATAACACTTATTTGGCACTTAATATGTGCCAGGCACTCTCCTAAGCATCATATATATTAAGTCGTCTTCACAATAATCCTAAACACAGCTACTTTATCATCCCTTTTCTAGTTACAGAAAACTAATGTTCAAAGTAACTTGTCCAATAAGTCACACAAAACTATCAGTAGCAGAACCAGGACTCAAACCTGGGCTGTTCGAGTTCATTCTTGTAATCCTGTGAAACATGCTCCTCCTTATGACAGACAGCTCAGTGGTTATAAACACAGGCTCTGGAATCGGATCCAAGTTCCAATTCTCACCTCTGCTGAGCAGTGTTGCTGTAAATGAGGTTCTTTAACCTCTATGCCTTTAGTTTTGTCGTCTTTAAAAATGGGTCCTTGTGAGAATTAAAAGAGAAAATGCATAACCAATACCTACATACAGCAAGTAGTCAGTAATTTATCACTGCCCCAGAGGGCAACAGTTGAGACTTCCTGAGCACTAATACGCACTACGTGCCAGGCATTGTGCCGGGTGCTGAGGATGTGGTGACCACGACAGACAGACTCTGTGCGCTCCCACGGAGTTTATCAGCTGGATAAACAAAAGCCTTTATTTCAGATAGTCACCAGAGAAGGAAGGGCTGTATCTGATGCCTGCACGTCCAGGATATTAACTTATTACCACTTCTAAGAGCAGCAACCCTCAGTGGCTAATAACCCCTGGGTAGGTGCACTTCTGACACTTGGATGGGAAATCCTCGCGGGGCACTCACATCACCCATTCCCAAGAGCTGAGCTGAACAGTCAGCCTAAATGCTATTTACTAGAAGAGCTAAACCAACCCTGGATCAGTTTCTAATTTCACTGAGAGAGTGCAATTTTAAGCTGGAATCCGGCCAGAGATTCAACTGCAGAGCCTGACACGGAACCCCAGGAAGTCACTTAAATCAAAGGGCGGAAACGGCTTGGTTCAAATTTAGAAAGTGCACATTGTTTTCTATTAGAAGTGCCATTTCCTCGCCTGCTGACCTTTACATTTGGAATTCGGCTGGAGATCAATTTAAAGAAATAGCAGCAGAAGGCCAAGACCTCTGCCCAAGGGGACAAGATTTGGAATCCAAGAGAAAGATTAGACTCTGGGAAGATTCCACAAGGCGGTGGAGGTGGGGGACAGAACACCGGGTGGATAGAAGGGGAAGATAATCGTCTTAAAAAAAAAAAAGACTATTGGATTAATGTGTTATGGGGCGGGATTTCAGTAAATGCTTTTTCAAGATGCTAATGACATTCTAATTAGGACACCCTGCACCTCTGCTGTTAACTTCGTCTTGCCTCATGTCGATAGGTTTCCACTTCCAGTTAACCCCATATCCCTCCAGACTTAGGACACAGTTGGTCCATCTCAATATTCCGGGGACTCACCCGTACTTATCAATGTCTATAGTAAGGAGTGAAGGGGGAAGAAAAGGCATTCAGGACAACTCAGTGTTATACTTCCCCTGCTTGGAAACAACCGTTTCATCAGAAATTGTTACATTGTTGGGGAAGGACTTCCTTCCATGCTGTCCAGCCCCAGCTGAAATAAAGAGCTCGCTCTTATTTGCAAAGTTCATGAAGGGGATAAAAGAGAGCTTATCCATGGGGCTCGCATCTGTATATCATCTATATCGCAGGATGCAAAAAAAGCATTAAGTCTTGCACAAGGTTCAGTGCACAGTCAACTGATATCTCCCATTCACATATGGCAAGAACTATTGGCCTTGCTCCCATGGCCCTACCTACTTACAGGTTGCAGGTATTGCTGTGCACTGTTTTTCCCATCTTGGAGAAGTCTGCCTAGTGGCAGCACCTGTCTTTTTTCTCCATGTTCCCTCCAGATGAAAGGAGAGCATCATCTTCACACGGGAGACTTGCCCACGGCAGAGTTAGCCTTAAGTATCTGGGAGGTCTGCCACCAAGAAGTAGTCCTTCTCCAAGGCAGCCTTCTGTGGGGATCCTGTGGTCAGGGCTGGATGAGGGAAGGTCCAATAAGCAACTATAGAAAGGACTTTTTCCATGGATCAGGTTGGCCATGGGGCAGGAACTTCAGGGAATGCTACCTCAGCCTAATTATTCTTTGCAGAGATTCCAAAGCCTTGCTTCTAGAATAAATGGGTTTGGGGTCAACAGAAGAGGGTTAGAAGACCCAGGTCCCAGCCCTGGGGCCTTTGCCTGGAGGAAAAGGTGTGACTAGGCATAAGAATGGAAAATGCTGACGGAAGCACAGGATAAGACTCTCCGGCGCCAGCCAAGTGTTGCCTCTGCCAGAACTCCCACCCAGGACAAAGACAACACGATTCCCTTCTTCCAGAAGCTCAGGTCATGAATACTCAGGGTCCCGCCAACAAAATGCCAGTGGCAGTTTGAAGGCTGTACTGCCACATGTAGTTGGGCTTTTGTCTCTTCAGACCAGGATTGGGAGCTGCCATGCTGTGTGAAAAAGTAAGGGGACTCCCTCCCCCAAGCAGATTATCCTCTCTCCTTTCCCCAAGTCTATCCTTGGGGTTCTTTAGAAACAGCTACATTTTCTGTGGATCCCCAATGCTCAGGGATTTTAATAGGCCCTGGAATCAGAGGGCAGATTCATGGAAAAAGTTCCATGGAAAAGTTCCACCCAGAGGCCAGGGCGAGAGCAGCGCCTGCAGGCAATGGGATGTTGGCATCAGCAGGTTCCCACCACCTTCCAGAGGTGCTGTCAACATCTGGGACTGCAGTTGAGACCAGACTCGGGAGTGAGAGGTTGGTCCACGATGACTCAGCTCTCTTGGGACACGCTGCATCCAAGACAGTTCCAGGCAGGCATCTTCTAAAATGCATTTTCCTTATCACAACCCAGATGTAGGATTCCCTCCAGCCACCAGCTCGGCACAGACCAGCGCTGGCTCAGAGTCGCACTGGCACTGCTCAAACCCCGTCAGGCCTCCAGGCCTCACCTCCCCATTAGCAGGGACCCTCCACAGGGGGGTTGAATTCGTTTGGCTGACAAAGAAAAACAACTTCCTGAGCAGCCTGCTTGATAACCCCTCAGCACAGCTAAATGAAGTCTCAAAAAAAAAAAACCCCAATCCTCAGTTGGTTTAGAAGATCAATCTCTACTCACTGGGATACACCCACCCTCCAGTCTAAGCAACGCTGATGAACTTAAGTGCAGTTTAATATGTACTCTCTGCTTCCCCTGCAAGGAAGGAAGAGATTTATAATATAAATAGGAGAGAGGAGGCTTTGCCTCATTTAGGCTGTTCGGAAGACTGATGGCCAATTTGGAAGACTGTGGACGGAGCAACAAAGCCAGCACTCCACTTAGCCAGAGAAGGACCTCTCTCGAGTTGTAGGTGGCAGTCTTATGGATTAGCACGGGGAAAGGAAACTTTTACCTCCACTCCAACCTTTTAATAATAATAAATAACAATTACGGAAGCAGCTAATATTTATGAAACATTTCTTGGTGTCATGCTGTGTGCTAAGCCCTCAATGATTTTCTCATTTAATTCTCACCATCACCTTGGAGGATAACACCCATTTTGCAGAGCAAGAAACAGAATAGAGGGTCATCGAGCTGGCGAGTGAACAGGGCAGGATTCGAACCCAGAGAGCAGAGGCCCCAGAGGCGGCAACCTCAACCCTGCAGCCCTGACTTACAATAACTTCTGGGTATTCATGGAAAGGCACAGCCATGAACTCCACCAGTCTCCCCAGGCTGTCACCAGCCCTCAGGGAGCCTCATCAGGCCATCCGCCGGCTCTTAACCAAACCAGCAGGGAAATGAAGCCAGACAGAGCTTCCATCAGCCTGGCCCCCCATTAGGGGAATTTTCAGTGTGGAGAGCAGAGGCTGGGGGTCTGAAATCTGTCTTTAAAGGACGACTCAGAGCTCAAGTTATCTTCACTTCCAATTCAGTTTGTTTTTGGTCATCTCTTCTGTCACCTCATACACCCCCCATTTTACTAAGTGTCTTCTTTTTTATGTTTCTTAAAATTGAATGGGTCTCAATTGTAGGATCTCACTGCAAAGCAGTCCCGAAAAGGAAACCCTGGAGTGGGAGGGTATCCCCACTCCTCCCCCCTATTAAGCTGAACTTAAGGGTCCCTAGGGAACCTTCACAGATGGGGCTTCCTGGTCCAGGTCTGTGGGGAGGGGAAGGAAGAGCCAGGGTCAGAGGAAGCCATAAGAAGAGATCCTAGAATACTGAATCAGCAGGACATTGAAAAGCCCAGGGCACACAGCCCTGTATTTGCAGGGTGGCGTTGCATTTGTACCTGTGGGGAGGGGCTCAGCATCAGGCTGCAGACCGCTCAATATGGGCTGGTTGAAAAGAATCAAGACGCATGTTAAATACCCACACCATCCACCCACCCTTTCCCCTTGACTTTTGGGGTGGGGGGGGGCAGAGTTGGGAAATACTGGGAAAACCTGACAGTTGTACTTTGAAAACTACAAGTCAGCTAGTGACAAACTGGCAAGAGACTCCGAATGAATGGGCAGTTTTGCGCACTGCCCCATTCAGTCTCAGCAGGTTCTTTCAGCGAAGGTTGCTTAACCCTTTAACAGCTCAGAAAAAAGGTCTCTAGGCTGCCAGAGGGCCCACCCACCACTATCGCTTGTTTTTTTTTTTGTGTGTGACAACATCCCTGTTTAGTTAATTAAGTTCTAACCAAATAATAACTTATTGCTTCAAAAAGACTTTAAAAGGGGCGGGTGGTAGGGGGGGTGGCAGGGATGAGGGAAGCCAGGGATTTGCCTTCCCTATACCCTACTGAGGAAGACAGTCTGCATCTCTGCTGAGAATGGCCCCAGTGGGAGGATAAAGCATTTGGTGGGAGGATAAAGCATTTAGACAGCTGGATTTGTCTGAGAATCCTTGCTTCCCCCCCCCCCACCTCCAGCCCCAGCACTAAGGAGCTCACCTCTGGCCATAATCTGTTAAAGATCACAAAAGAAAACAGCTGCTTTTCATCACTTTGTCCCACAAGCGGTTATCAGTTCCCAACCCTCTTCTCTTCCTCCTCCATAACCAATCCAAAGCCCCGGTGCAGAGTGAGTGGGAGAGGTCTGCTGTACTTTGCTCTGGGCTATTCTATCTGGCTTCAAATTTCGGCTTCAATGTATTACCTCCATAATTGTTGTCTGCTCAGATCCCCTTCAAGAGGGATTAGAAGTCAAGAGCGAGAAAAGAATGGGGCTGGAAGGAGCCTGTTAAGCAGTTTGGGAACTATTGGCCCACATCAAAGTTTGGGGGAGACCAGAAACCTAGACCCCCAGGGGAGGGCCCCCTCTCACTGGCACCCGAGATCTTTTTATTTATCCCTCCACTAAGAAATGAACTTACAATAATAGATTTTAGCTTACTCCTGGGATGGGGCAGGAAATGACTCCCCCTCCCCCCGACCAGAAAAAGACTCCCCGACAAGGGAAACCACTCTTCTGCAAATGGCCACCTGCCCCAGAAGGGCCCCTTCCCTCCTCCACTAGATCCAGCACATCTGTGCTCCCTCCCCAGTGCCCTTGCTTCCTCCACTGACTGTCCTTGGAAAGAACAATTGCGATCTGCAGCTGAACGGTGGAGCCTCTTAAGCCCAGCCACATGTCCCGGATACATCCTCAGCCTTGTCAGCTGTCCGGATCTGCAGGGTGGCCCCAGACCCCTGAGAGCCAAGAATACCCCGCCTCTTACATCATGCAACACCCCACACCTCCTGTGTAGGAGGGGGCTCCCTTACAACCAGGCCCTCCTCATAGGCACCCAGTCTAACAAGGAGCACTGGCCCCTTGCTAGCCGCTATGCTGGCCCGGGCCCCCTTGGGAGGTGTTTCTTCTCCCCACTTTGCAGATGGGGAGACTAAGGCTCAAGCTAGCAGGTTTCCTAGCCTCTTATCTGCTCCACCTTGGCCCCTAGCTTGGTCTGGAAGGAGTAATACAGCTTTCAGTATGTTGTTCTTCATCACCTTCTTCCTCTGGTTCTTTTGAAAGAGCAAAATTATATTCTAATGAGTCACTGCTTTCCCTTCTGTCAGAGACCCAGGTTGGCCATGAGATGGAACCTTCTCCATTCTCGCCATTCCCCTTCCTTACAACCCCAATCTAAATTTTTCAACTATACCCCTAGATCCCGAGGTTTGTGCAAGTCCTCCCCATGTGTCCCTCACAAGTGAACCTCCACCTCTGCAGGAGCCAGGTGACAGGCACTCTGGATTCAGAACCAAATTGAATGCCATAACTGTCTAGGGACACTGAACTTCCCTGAAAGAGAGGAGGTGCCTTTCTAAGCCTCCCTGGGACAAACACCTGGGTCCCACCCAAGAGGATGGCCTGAGGAAAGAAAAATGCTGGGGAGGTCCCAAATTGGGGGCTGGAAGATGTCACACCGAGGGATGTTTAGCATCAGGAATTAGAAGAGAAGTCCCCACATGTGATTCCCCAGCATTAAACCCCAAGGCAACACACCTCAAGGGCCACTTCTGGAGGTGTTAATGGGTGGTTTTTCCTCCCTTAATTTTTAGATCACTGGTTTTCAAATTTTGCACTAAAAGGCTGCCTTCATTTGTTATTCAAGTCAGCCTAACCTCTGGGCAGAGGCAATGTCAGGTTTACCAGAGTCAGGGGTAGCAAGTATGAACCGGACAGAGGTGGAATTCCAAAGAGCCTCATCTCTCCACCTATTCTGGAAGGATGAAAAGAAAAATGACATCTACAAGCTCCAGATGCTCATCAGCACCCAACCTCTGCCCTGTTTTAGCCAGGAATCGTTCTAGTCTGTGTGTTCTGTCTCCTTCCACCAAGCCCAACCAAAGCTTTCAGGAGACATTGCCACTTCAGAGGGTAATCTGGAAAAGGTTGTGGGAATCAGCAATAGAGCATTTATGCCCCACAGAGAGAGGAATGACTCCTGAGTTCAGAATCTAAAGGAGAATAACCAAGAGATGTCTTTAAAGTCTTCTTCACCCTAGCTAACCAACATTTGTCCATCGAGATTTCAGAAACCCGCCACAATGCCCCCTATCCGATACTTGCCACACAGCTCAGTTGGTCAGTGTGTGCACTGCTCACATTAGGATTCCCCTGGGGCCTGCTGGCAAGTGAGGACTCTCCCAAGGGCTGGGAAAGAGAGGAAATTCAATTTCACCCTGGACCTGTCTACGACTTCTTTCTCACCCTTCTGCTGAGAGACAGAGGAAGAGAAAAAGAGAGAGAGAAACAGAAAAAGGGGCCAACTGCAGCCCTCCCTTTCCTAGCCCACCCCACACCCACATACTAAGAGAAAAAGAGCGGACAATTTCAGATGTTTATGCTCCATTCATGTGAAGATCCAGAGAACTATAAACATTGTGAAATCACCAGTGCAATATTGGGCAGGGCCTCAGGCCAGACCAAGCTTATTAAGAGATTGATAAACCCGCATTTCCCAAATGCTCTGGGCCTTCACTTTCCAGCTTTGTACTCCTCAGAAGCTCGTCAGAAAGACTGGAGAGCCTTGGCCAGCTCACCAGACAGACATGCACTTGCTCCCCCACCTCCCCAAACTGGATAGAATCACGCCACTGATTTGGAGACAGGAAAGAGGGGGTTCTTACTGGGGTCTGGGCACCTCACTGAACCCACACCTTTCCTTTCGGTCCTAATCATGCTGGGAGGCTCCTGGAGCCCCGATGCGCCACAAGGCAGCCTCCTGCCCTCACCCAGGCCTGGCAATATGGATGCCCGTCCAGCAGCTGGTGAATGAGGCAGCCAGCAGCCCTCCCCTCTGCCCACCACCCAGCCCCTCCAGCCCAGTTGCCTTTTCCTGTCCATCGCTCAGCCGATCAAGCCACGCAACCATTTTTCGCCTCTCTTGCCTCCTCTGCCCACAACCCCCAGCCCCCAATCAGAGAGAATTGAGAAACAATCTTCTTGCACAAGAGCAGCTACTGTCTAAATGCTTTTTGATCGTCTGCATGGAGGGGGAACTGGGCATAGCCCTGGTCCCAGTGATGGAGCCAACCTCCAGCTGTCCTGGCTGGCCAAACCCGCCCTCGCCCCCCTTCATTGCCCCCGTGGTCTTGCCGGCTCAGAATTTTCAGAACGTACCGTCTTTATCCTTCTCTCTTCTCGGTGATGTCAAGCCTGGTACCACCAAGAAGGAAGGGGGAAAGCGGGAGCCTTCTCTCTCCTACGCAAGCAACCTCTTCCTCCAGCTCCCACAAGCCCGGCGTTACGTAAACGCACCTTCAGCCCCCACCACAGACCCTGCGCGGCCTGGGGGCCCCAGGGCCTGGCACACCTCCGTGCCCGGGGACAGGGACGCAAGAGGAGGCCGAGGAGCCTCGGGCCCTGCAGAGGCCGGAGAAGAGAAAGGCAGCTGCAAGGCAGCTGCACAGCATAAAATGCGGCAGCAGAGCAAAGGTCAGACGGCGAGGAACCGCCTCGCCAAAGAGAGGGAACAGAAATGCCCAGTCCCAGGCCAGCCCCCGGGTGACCATCGAGGAGGAGGCAGAATGGGAGAAAACTCAGTCCGTCACCTCTCGGAAGAGGAAAGAAACACCTACGTCGAGCAGAGGCCGCTGCGGCGGACGGGAGAGATCTACAGCAGAGCTGGCACCGTGGGCACCGAGCCGGGGGTGGCCGAGCCGCCCAGAGCGAGGGCGCCCGCCAGAGCCAAAGGTGGCTCCTGTCGGAGGCCGGAGGCCCGAGGCGTGTGGTGGCAGGAGGAGGAAAGGCCAGGCCAGAGGCAAACTCTGGGACACGCACGGGGCTTCCCGAGTCGCAGAGAGGGGGGAAGCCGGGCTTGGCAATGCCGGGGGTCGGAAACGCCGGTGCCAGGCTGTGACCACCCCCGGCGCCGTGCCGGCCCAGCCGAGGGCGTCCGGGAGCTGCGGCGCACCGCAGCGGCTTAAGAAGGCGCAGGGAAAGGGAAGGAACACTGAGGCGCGCCTACAAATAGCGCACCATTTGCCCCCGCCCGAGGGGGAGTCGGTCGCGGCTTAGAGGGGGGCAGTTTCAGATCCCGAAACCGGCCAGGGACTTACTTTGAGGAGCCGCAGAGTCACAAGCATTGCTCCACGTCTGTGTAAATCCCCGAACCCGGGCCGGTCAGACGCCGCTGTCCTCGCAGACGCCAGCCGGAGGAACCGGCACGGCTCCCTGCGCTCCGCAGCGCCAACTCCGCGCTGTCAGCTCCTCTCGCTGCCTCCTAGGCGATGTTGCAACCACTGCCTGGGAAAATGGCTTTTTTATGAATGGGAGGGAAGGGAGCTCCAGTGCGCAAGCGCGCCGTTCGCGATTCTATGAATGGGTGGGCACAAGAGACCCCGCGCGCGCATGCGCTCGCTCCTTTTTTTATGAATGGGGGGCCGGAAAAGAACTTAACCCATGATTGCTGGGGCTGGTTCTCGCTCCTCCAGGGGCCGTCGTTCGTTTACAAAGGGGGGTGGAGGTTGTTGCTGCCTTTTTTTTTTTTTATGAATGGAGGGCGGCGGCGACTGCTGCAGCTGGCTCAGCTGCGCGGGCTGTACCCCCTCCCAGCCTGCGAGAGGAGGTAAAGGCCACCTTCACGCCACTGCGGGCCTGGGCAGGAACCGTCAGTGTCGCTGGGGGTGGGGGGCACTTTGGATCCTGGGCCAAGAGCCGGGTAGGGGAGGACACACCTATATCTAAGGATCTCTACCCGCCGCAGGCAGTCGGGGGAGGGGAGGCAGGTGCGGGAAGACCCCTGCAGGGGGCCTTTCCTCTCTCTGGACTAGGGCGTCGAGAAGCGGGAAGGGTTTTGAAGCTGCGTTTACCAAATAGTAAGAAAATGTCAAAAGTCCATATCGAAGAAGGGCGGAGTGAGGATTGTTGAGTGAATCTGGTTCCTTTCCTGAGGCTGTCTCCCTTGAGCGAGCGCAGAACACCCCTCCCCATTTCTTGGGTGTGGACAGCGACAGGGCCGAGGCCTCATCCGGCTCCAGTACCCCCCGGGCGATGCCGGCTATTCAGCTAAAGAAGACCTGGCTCTCGCCTTGCAGCGCTCCTCTTCCCCCACCCCGCCCCAGTGTAATGCCCGCACTGCCCCGGCGTCCGCCTGCCCTCTGCCGCCCCGGCTAGCGGCTCCCCCTCCACCCCCCTGCGTTTCCCAGCCCTCACGGGGACTCGGGCCTGAGAAGCCTCTGTTCACCGAGGGCCGCGGCCCTTGGTGTTGTAGGCGCTTTCCCCAACTACCCCACCAGCTCCCCTCGGAGGAAGCAGGAGCGGCCTAGAATGGGCCAGGTGGATGGGTGGAGCCGACCGCGCGGAAGATGCTGCTGGGGTGGCCGCGGGATTAAATAACAACAGAGCTCTTGAGCCGCAGAGGAAATGGAAATGGCCGGGGATCCTTTCTTTGCAGTTAATGATGGGGGGGGGGCGGGGGTAGTGCATCAGCCCAGGCCCTTGAAAAAAAGGCTCCCGCCATTAGGCACGACTCTGGGAAGGCGGGGAGCCTTCGCCGCAGGCCCAGCTCCGCCCAGGAACGGAGGAGGCTGTAGCCTCCGGGGAGTACAGGGTAGGGGGTGGCTTTGATGCGGGGATAAGTGCTGGGCCAGGCCCTGAATCCCCTGTAAGGTCTGACGTGCTGACGTGCTGGTGTTCGAGATTCACTGGGAGGTTGTGGGGCTGTCTTTTTCTTCCTGCGCCACTGTAGGACTGCGCTTGGCTGTTGTCAGAGGAGCCGATGAAAGGCTCCCAGCCCAGGCCAAAGGTCTGGGGCCGGGACTCTGGAGACAGGCAGCGGAAGGACATTTTGCAAACCCAGACCAGAACCCAAGGACACCGAGTCCCAGTCTAAAATGCCTTCTCGCTACTCAGACGCACCTTTGCAGCGTGATTTACTTACTCAGCTCCAGCGGGGAAGAGCAGGTCCTCCCCTAGGGGACCTCAGTCTTCCTCTCAGGGTCAAGACCGTCCTTAAAGCCACAAGAAAAACACTTTACTAGGACAATAGAGTATATTACAGTTGTTCAGGACCTCCATTTACAGGTAGCGAAGTTCAATACCCTTATTCCCATTTGTCTGATGTAGAAATCAGGGCCAAGGGTCCTTCACTGGTAAGTGGAAGATCTAGTAAATCGTAGTGCTGATTTTCTAGATCTTTGCAACCGGTTCATTCTACTTTGCTACCACACCTCTGCCTGGCACGTCTCCTCAATGCTGATGTTTCTCAGCATCACAAACCTAAAAACTTGTTTCTTGCAAGTCATTGAAGCACATTAAACAAGGAAAGTTGGAGCAGTAATTTTCCAGCCAGTGTTCACTCATGAACTTACTCAAACAATTTAAAGGATGAGAATAAATAAATCCTTTCTAAACTATGGAAGAAAAGTGGGGGGTGCTGTTTGCTCTCCTGTTTCCTTTATTAGAGGAATTTGCCAGGAGACAGATAGGGTTCCATTCTTGATCTTTCCTCAGCTTTCCTGAAGGAGGAGGTGAGGAGACCCCAGCCCTGGTGGGGTGGTGGAACAATGGAGGAGCCCGCAGTCCTGAGGTGGGAGGAGCCTCTGATGCCTATGCAGAGTGTGACTCACTGTCTGGGAGGGCACTGGGGACCATATTCTACTCCTACTTGGAACCTAAAGAAAAGAGTGGTTTGGTTCAACTGTTATGAGAAATTAATTGATTCATTCATTCGTATATTCTGTGCTAGGGCCTGCGCTGACTTTGGGGACTCAGTGATGAGAGACCACCAGCCCTCCCTGCCCTTGTGAAGCTCACACTCTTTTGGGGAGACAGACAGACCACGCAATTTGAGCCTATGATAAATGCTAGGAGGGAAAAGGAAGCGGACTCTGAGGATATGGGGAGTCGGGGGAAGGATCTGACAGGGGGCTTGTGGTTGTGAGCTGAGACTGAAGACTGAGAAGGAGTGAGCCTAAGGGAGGCTGAGGAGACGTGCCAGGCAGGGGAGCCTGGTGGAGGCCCTGCAGGGGAAAACCTGACACGGAGGTGCTGACGGGAGGCCACAGCTTGGCAAGCAAGGTTGAAGTCAGCCTGGTGGGGAGTTCAGATATTATCCTCTTAAGGGTTTTAAGCAGGGTCATGACACACTCTGATTTTTGTTTTAAACCTCTCCAGCAGCCCAGGGGCCGGTGGTTGGGGATGAGGGGACAGAGTAAAAGATCGTGGGGGAATTCAAAACAGTTGTTCCTTAACATGTTGGAGACACCACATTCATTCTTTTGGATTGGGTGACCTGTAGGCCTGTCCAGGATGTTTTCCTCCATCTGACTTTGTTCATTCCAAAGCTGCTCAATCTCTTCCCAAGGTACAACTTCTGTGCTAGAGGCAAAATCCTAACAACCTGTATTCTGCCCAGGCTAATGACAGTCCTTCCACCCCAACCTCAGTGTAAACGTCTTCATCCCACCAGATCGTGGCCAGGGGAGTAGAGTGGGTTCAGTTCTGGCCTTGCCAGGATCTGAGAGCTGAGTTAGTGGGAGTGAGGAGAGGCAGGAATTCCAATTCGATGATATTTATGGAGCACTCACTGTGTGCCATTCCTGTGCTTGGCATTTTTTCATATGTAATATTGCTTTAAAAAGCTGTGTTCTGGGTCTTATCATCCCTCCTTTTCAGATAAGAACTTAGAGGCTCTGTTTTAATTATTAATTCCACAAGAAATTATTATGCACTTCCTGTGCATCAGGCACGGTGCCAGGTGTCGGGGTTACAGTGATAAAAGAGATAGAGACTATTTTTGCTCTTATAGAGCTTACAGTCAGTAGTGACACCATGGTGAGGGAGCAGGGGTGGGGGTGGGGTTTGCTTTCCCCTATAATCTTCATCAGCACCCTCATTCATTTCTATATTCAGTTGACGTTTCTCAACCTGATATCGAGTACTAAACACTGGAAGCCATGTCTCCCAACCCAAACAGCCCCCACCTAGATAGGAATTCTGGGACTACTACTGTTTATAGTTAAGTAGGGGGGAATAAACATTAAACAAATAATTGATCAAAGAATGATTTAATTACAGTTAACATCAGTGGTGCATGAGACAGTGCAGAGAGCAAAGGAGGGGGCACAGCCTGGGAGCCCTAAAGAAGTTTCCCTGCAGTTCAGATCTGCAGAATGCAGACTTAGCCAAGCTGGGCTAGGTGGTGGAAGGCCCAGAAGCAGGAAGGAGCCGTGGGAAGTGCTAGAGCCACTGAAGACAGCCAGGGGAACCCTAGTCCTTTGAGGAAGAGAGGATGTGTTAGACGCGAGGTTAGAACTCTCTTTTGGTGCTAGCCCTATGCTTTCCAGCTCAGTGTGTTCAGCTGTTTCAGCTCTGGAGGCTGAAGAGGTTGAAAGACAGATGTGCAGACAGTGACCACAGACTGCTGGGGTTCAAACCTAACCAAACAAGCTCTGTAACCTTGGATGGGTTATTCAAACTTTATGTGCCTCAGTTTCCTCTTCTGTAACATGAAAACTAATAGTAGTGCTTAGGGTTGAGTGGAACTTGAATGGAATAATGCACATAAGCACTTAGAACAGCACATGATAGGTACACTGAGTGCTGAATACACATTTAGATGACGATTCAACATACCCAGCCATTTTGAGGCAAGGAATGGGTTAGAATTTTGAGAGGAGCCCATTTATCTGGGTGCATCAAAACTTCAGAAAAACAATCTAAAATGCAAACAAAGACTTCTTTATTAATAGTTAAAACAATAATACTGTGGCTGTCATCGCTGCTTTAACTAGTACAGTTTTTCTTGTGATGTTTTCAGCTGTGTGGCTGGGTATCTTAAATAGCCCAGCAGAGAGTTGGTTTTAACTATGGCCAGTATAGGTGCTTGAATTTCGGTGGTAGTAGATCCTGTGATAGGATGCTGAATGTTTGCCGAATGATGATTCTCTTGGATCAGTACGGGGGGAGGGGGTGTTACGCACTTGGTGACTTTGCATAATTCTTAATCTCTTCAAGCCTCTATTGTAAAAAGGGGATAGTCATAGTAGCTGTTCAGAGGGTTGTTGTGAGAAAGGACATATGTTTTTCAGGTAACTTAGCTCAGAGCCAAGGGCACAGCTATTTTTGTGGTCCTCTGATTGTTCTGTGTAACAGGGAAGTTTTAAAGATTTTAATTTGTTATGATAATACAGGTCACTAGCTTCCTCTTCCCCAGCTTCCTCTAAGACCCTTTGACTCTTTGCTGGACAGGGCAGTGGAATGTTATAGAAAAGGAGCACTCCTGAAGACCTCCATACCTCAAGAGTGATTTCTTCATAGGTGTGATGTAAAGTCAGATTTGCTTTGTATCAGCTTTGGCTACTGAGGCAAGATTTTTATGAATATATTCATATGACACAGTTTAAATTTGTGTTAGTTCAAATTCACATAAAATGCAAGCACACTGTTCATTTCAGATGTGGAGCCAAAATCCAGAGCAGCCATTGAGAGCAGTGAGCAAGAAGAGAAGAAAAAAATGGCCAAGAGTAGCCCCCTTGGTCCTTGCTAGCAAATCACAGGAATTCCCTGGTAACCTTGAAAATCCAGGTGATGGAGTGGTTGGCTTTGGGAATAAACAGACTTAGACTTTGCTTGAGTGTTGCCACTCAATTATTGGTGGACCTCAGGTGAGTTACTGATCCTTCAAGCTCTCAACCTTATCTATATAATGGGCACAATGATTCCTACTCCACTGGGTGGTTCAATAAATACCTCATTATGTCTGCATCCTTCATGTGACAGAATGGGGACCTGGGAGAAGCACGGGGATAAGGAATGGATGTCTGGACTCTGGAGGGGTTAGCAGCCTTCCAGAGGCCCGATCTTGGCTTTCATGCTCCATGAGAGGGATGGGGAGTTCACCCTTCTTTCTGACTTGACAGTTGTGTTTTGGGCCACCTTTTCTCCCCTGGCCTCATTCATGTCACTTCATCTGGTCAATCATTCATTCAATCAATATTTAAGCACCTTCTAGGTACTAGGTGCCATGCCAGCCCCTGAGGAGACAATAGTGAATAAGTTATAGGAATCCCCTGCTCTCATACAGCTTAGTCTAATGAGGGGAGCAAATAATAAAAAGTAAACACCCAAATAATAAATAATTTCAAATGTTGGTCAGATCTACGAAGGGAATAATAAGGGGATGTGACTGCAATTGGGGGAAGGAGCTGTCCCTTTTAGAGAGGTCAGAGAAAGCCTGTCTGGGCAGTCTGAAGGCTGAGGAGCAGGAGCCACACAAATGCCCAGGAAGGAGGGCATGGTGAGTGCAAAGACTAGGGCAGGTGTGAACTGGGGTGTTCCAGGAACACTGGCACCTAGGGTCTGAGGCTGGAGTTGCTCATCTCTGCTCGAGGACATTCTGGTCTCCTCCAGCTGACACGCACCACACTAGAGCTGGCCCAGACTCCGGACTCTGGAGTACATGGCCAAGTGCACCAACCTCAGGCCCTGGGGAAGAATTTACAACCAACCAGAGCCTGTTTACCACCTGCCAAAGAGCCCTTGGAAGGCACAGGCTCTTTCTCAAAACCAGTTTTTGACAGAGCCACGTACAAAGCAATTCAACTGAGCAGGATTTTTTCTTTCCTTAAGTAATCTTTTTATTGAAGTATAACATTAGTTGAACCATATGAAATTGTGGATATTCAACCACTTTTTACATGCAAAGATTACAATTTCATGTGATTCAACATAAATACATTCAGAAAAGTACACAAATCAGAAGTGTACAACTCAGTGCATTTTCCTAAAGTGAACACAACTGTGGAACTACCATCCAGGTCAAGAAACAAAACATTACCAGAATTCCGGAAGCCCCATTTTTTAATCTTTCTATAAGTGGAATTATACAATAAACACTTTTTTGGTGCGATTCATCCATACTGTTGCACATAGTTGTAGTTTCTTTTTTGTTGCTGTATAATATTCCATTATGTGACTATACTACAATATATTTATTCATTCTACTATTGATGGACATTTAGATTTTTTTTCCAGTGTTTGCTTCTATGAATATTCTTGTACGTGGCTTTTGTTGAACACGTTTGTATATCTGTGGCTATATCCTGAGGACTGGTTCAGCTTTAGTAGGTATTTCCAAACAGTTATCCAAAGTGGTTGTACTAATTCACAGTCTCTGCACTGCTTTATTCAAATTTTATTTATTGCCTCCTTGCTGCCTAGCTCTTGGGCCAGGTTCTATGCAAAGAATGAATGTGGGCATAGTAATGGCAGGGTACACAACATGATTGATGGGATGAATCTCAGTTTGTGCGTGATTAAGAGCACAAGTCCTAGAGCCAGCTAGGCCTGGGTTCGATTGCTACTCAACTCCTCTATTTACCTACTACCTCTGTGACCTTGGGCAAGTCACCCAACATCCACTAAGCTTCAGGTGATGCTTATATATATATATATATATTTCCTCTATAAAATGGCATAAGTATAATAGCTGTTATCTCACAGGGTCTTTCACCCCTTCCCTTACTTGAGAAATGTTTGTGGAATGCCTGCTTTGTGCTGGGCTCTGTCCTGGGCACTGAGAATTCAGGGGTGAACAAGACAGATGAGTCTTTGCCCTCATGGCATGTATGGTCTAGTTAGGGGAGACAGATAATAATGGAGCAAGCAAATAATTAAGATAATTTCAGATAGCAGTATGGAGGCAATGAAACAGGGTGCTGTGATCAAGCGATGGGGTAAGGATGGTAGGGGAATCAGGGAAGTAGTGACTGAGCTGACACCCAAATGCCCAGAAGGAGGCAGCCATGGGTGGATCTCTAGGCAGAAGGGCCAGCTAGTGCAAAGCCCATGGGGTAGTTACACGCTTGGCGTGTGTGAGTTGCAGAAAGAAGGTTGATGTTGCTGGAGCTAACGGACTGAGGGGGGGGGCTCTCTGAGATAAGCCATTGGAAATAGGCAGGGCCAGGTCATGGAAGGCCTTGAAGGCGTGGTAAGGAGTTTGCATTTTATTTTATTGTCAATGGAAGTCTTTGGAGGGTTTTAAGCAGAGGACCAACATGAGCTAATTAACATGAAGATTAAAAGAGATAATATATATACACCAAAAGAACTTAGCACAGAGTCTGGCATAGAGTGATGTTCAGGAAAGGTTAGTTGCTACTGCTATTATTATTGATGCTCTAAAAGAACTTAAAAATTTTCATCCTTGTTGAGGATGAGAAAGCCAAGGCATGGAGCCATTACCATCCACGTGTAGAGTCAATCAAATCAGAGAACAGGATGCAGATTTTATTAATCAAAGGAAATGCTTTTGGTCCCTTTCCCAAGTGGGAATTTTAAGGCAGAGGATTTTCTCTGTGGTTAGCAGTTGTCTGGAGCCAACCAAACTCAGCTCCTTCAGCCCCATTTTGTCAAAATGCCCAGAGTTCAGTCACTTGCGTGCCATTGGCTGTGGCCCCGGCCACCATTTAGGGCCCTTGGAAAGGCTCATGGTTGACTGTTGAATCCATTTGCCTTTGCTCTGGGTCTGATGGGCCAAGAATGGCGATGCTCCACGTCTTCTACCTTGAGTGCCCACCAGGTTTACTGAGACGCATCCACTGCCCTGGCCTGGAGGCTCTCCCACCGTGGTCTTGCTGTATAAACAGCTCAGGGAGTATTTTTATGTTCAGGAAAGCCCTTTGAAGGAAGCTGCGTTCAATTCTCTCCAACACGGAGAAATGACAAGTGAATACTCTATGAATAAATGAATGCACATTGTGTAATGAAACTGGGCAAAGCTTCTTAGGGTATACAACACTTGTTTCTGGGCAAAGCGCCCTTCTCTTAGTAAGGATGTTTTCATTCCTTAATTCATCAATATTTATTGAGCTTCAACTGGTGCTAGGTACCAGGCACAGTACAGCAGTGAACAAAAAGGGTGCTTCCAGTCTAGTGGGACATACATTCATCAAATAATTGCACAAATATAAATAGAAAATAACAGTGATAAGTGCTCGGCAGGAGAGGTATTAATGCCCTCAAGGTATATCATGAAGGACAAAGCTTTGGGAAAGTTACTCTAGTAAGGGACACTTGAGCTCAGTCCTAAAGGATGAGTGGTATAAAGTGGGTTTGGAGGGTGGAGTGAGAAGTATTGCAGGCAGAGAACAGCATATGCCAAGGTCCTGAGGTGGGAGAGAGCATGCATGGGTGAATCCAAGGATATAAGAGAAAGCCACTATGACTGAAGGGCTGAAAATGAGGTGGACTCTGGTCCCAGGAAAAGCTAGAGATATGGCAGAGAGGACAGATCACAAAACGCTTTGGAGACTATGTTAAGGGTATGCAATTTTATCCTTCTCAAGGACTATGGGATGCTATTAAAAGGCTTGAAGCTGTGGATGTGTGTGTGAGTGTGTGTGTCAGGGAGCGTGTCATTCTGGCTACAGTGTGGAAGATGGATTGGAGGGAGCCAGAACGGGTTCTGGTAATTGCCCAGCTTTCCTTGGCCCTTCAGTCTGGAGGTCAGTCCCGTTTTCCCAGTTCCAGGGTGTTGCACTCTCCCTGTGGTTTCCTTACACTCTGCCCACATGTTTGCAGATAGTTCCTTTATCAAACTCTCCTCAAATGACCCAATTTGTTCTGCTTGACTTTATGGAGAAATCTTATTGGCTGGGTAAAGCAGGAGGAAACTTCAGCAGCTACTGAACCTAACTCCTTTGTTGTACTTGTAACAAGCACGTTACTGGATTTTGTTTTCTAGCCAGTCTGAGGAGCTTTGTCTTTTCAATGCAGAGCAGCACACTTCAGTTTGCATGTATTTGTATAAGAAGTGAAAATTACTCAATTAGCTTTCTTTCTATCTTATTTTGTGCTAATTGTCCTGGGTATGTGGTGTGTTGTTTTTTTTTAAGCTTGATTGTTTTTAGAGCAGTTTTAGATTTATAACAAAATTGAGAGGAAGGTACAGAGATTTCGCACATACCCCCTGCTCCTACACATGCCTAGTCTCCCCTATGTCCTGGTTTTTATTTTTATTTTTCCTTCTCCTTTCTTATCTTCTTAGGGATTGAGTTTTTTTAATCATCCCAGTTTTTCCCATTGATTGCCTTGGAAGTTATAATCTCTCTATTTATTCTTTTAGTGGATCCCCTAGATACTTAAAAATTAATCACGATTTTTACTCTCTTAAACAATATAAGGACCCTAAACTATAACTTAAATCTTTAAGTCTCTACCTCCGCCCTCCCTTTTATATTTTGTTGTAGTCCCGTGTTTTCATTCAATCTTTTTTTTAGGACACATGAGACATTATTATTGTTTCTTTATGCAGTCAAATATCATTCACTGGTGGCTTCCAGACCACCAATCTCTTTGTTCACTGTTCCTTCTTATAAGAGCATCATCTGAGATTGCCCTCCTTCTGCCTGAAATTCATCCTTTAGAATTTTCTGCAGTTAAGAGTCTGTTGGTAGTAAATTGTCTCAGTTGTTATTAGTTTGAAAATGACTTTCTTTCACCCTCATATTTAAATTCTTGAATAAAATTCTTGGTTGCCAGCTATTTTGTCTCAGCGCATTGAAGATACACGTCTGGCTTACATTGTGGCTGCTAAGAAGTCTGTGGTCAGTCTAATTGTAGTTTCTTTGTTATTGATCTGTATTTGTCCCAGGCCCTCTGCAGTTTCACCATGATATAAGTAGGTGTGAATATATTTTTCTTTCTTCCTCTTTGGATTTCTGGACCCAGAGTTTGGTGTCTTAACAACAATTTGGAAAAATTCTTAGCAAGGCCAGCACTAGTGTGAAGCTAGTGAGGTGCCCAGGGCACCAAATTTAAGGAGGTGCTCTTTCTTGAGTTTGTGCAAATGCAAGACTGGCCCTGAGAGTGAGTGTCTAAAATAAATTTTATGCCCTAGGCACCTCACTCACCTCATGCTAGTCCTGCTCCTGACTCTACAAATGCCTCCTCTTCCTTATTCTTTCCTTTATTTTCTTCTGTAAATACAATTAAAGATATAGTAGACCATCTTATTCTATCCTCCAATGTCACATATGTAATTCTTGGTATTCTTTATCTCTTTGTATTTCTGGATCATTTTCTAGATTTCTTTAGATACATCTTTCAGTAAATGAATTCTGCTTTTAACAGTATCTAATCCATCCTAGTTTTTAACTTTCTTTTTCCAAATTGGCTTGGTTATTTTCTATAGTCTTCTGCTCCCGGCTTATATATTTAAGGCTGACATTTATTTCCTGAATATACCTATTCGTATTCTGCACTTGATAATTTCTACATCTCATATTTTTGTGAGTCTGATTATGCTGTCTGTTGTTTCTGCTGGTTGTCACTTATGGTGCCTTGTTTCCTTGTGTGTTTTGTGGTTTTTAACTTTAAGCCCAATTTCATATAACTTTATGGGCATTCCTTGAGGCCTGGGTTGAAATTGCAGTCCTTCAGAAAGGATTTATATTTGCTTTTACTAGTCATTGGGGTTTATTTCTACCAGGAGCTCTTTAAATTAAATTCTCTGCTTGAGGTTTTTCAGATTATATAGGGTACAGGTAGTATGGATTCAGTCTGTAAACTCATGTGAAGGCTGGTTTGTAGTTGCGAATTTTCAGGGCAGATTGTTTTTCTGCCCTCATCCAGTATCAAGGTTGGTCAAACAAATTTCCTGGACGCTCCTTCTGTGCCATGGGTTTATTTCTCATTCGCCTTTACACAGAGGTTGTAACTCTTTGTGGACCCTTCTGAGGGACTTCTATTAGACTTCTTACCTTGTGTGGGTTTAAGCTTTATCTCCTGTCCTCCTCATCCCTAGTATTCATCAAAATGGAAGCTTCAAGTCACCAAGTTTTGGCAGATATCGTCAGTCTAAAGCTGTCTTGGGCACTCACTTATGTTCTCAAGTTTCCTTTTCATTTCTTTTTTGGCTTCTGCATATTCCTTACTTTTTTGCCAATTCAGCAATGCATTTTTAAACTAATTATATATTATATTCAATGTTTGGAATTGTTTTCATTGGGTAGGTCAACCAGGGTATTTTTGGCCACCATACCATCAGAAACTAACCAATTCCTTTACGTTCCCAGAGAAAGAGGTAGCATGGTGTAGTACAAAGAGTTTTGAGGCCAGACCATACTGGATTCAAATCCACATATAATTCTTGCAAGAACCGTATCATGTAGGTACCATTGTTGTCTCCATTTTATAGGTCAGGAAACCTGCCTAAGGCCACAGGATGGAACCAGGAACCAAACCCATGTGAGAGCCTGGAGCTTGTGTTCTTTCCCTCAGTGTTATTCCACCTTTCTAACAGAACAGGCTACTGAAGCCTAAAAATCCAATACTTACCTAAAATAAATGCACTGAAATAGCTAATCTGTGGGGAGAAAAGAAGATAGAACTAAAGCACTGGACGACAGACACTGTGATTTTGGAATCCACTGGAAGTTCCTTGATTGGCTATGAGGAATGAAGAGAGGGCAGAAATAAAGACGGCTCCACATTTTTGAGTGGTGACCAGATGGATGGTGCTATTAGGAACAGGGAAGTCAGGAAGAGAGCTGAGTTTATTTTTTTTGCTTTGTTTAGTGCCTCAGTTTCCTCATCTGTAAAGCAAGTTGGTTGGGCTGACCTTTAAGGATTCTGTGGTTCTAGACTTCTTGAGGATTACGTATTGGCAAAATAATTCAGGAGGAATTTGTCTGGCAGGGAGTCGGAATTAGAGCTGGACTCTGGATGAGAGTCCGGGTCTCAGTGTGTGGACATGTTGGCCTGAGTGGGAGACTGGGGAGGGTGGAGATGATAGTTGAAGCTATGGAGGTGGACTAATAGAGGAGGATGGGATCTCTGGGGGTAATGACTATGTTAAACAATACAGGGGGTGTATTAGTTTGCTAGGGCTGCCACAGCAAAGTACCACAGACTGGGTGGCTTAAACAACGGAAATTTATTTCCTTGCAATTCTGAAGGCTGGAAGTCTGAGATCAAACAGATGTCGACAGGGTTAGTTTCTTCTGAGCTGTCTCTCCTCGGCTTGTAGATTGCTGTTTTCTCCCTGTCTTCAAATGCTCAGCCCTCCGCCTCTGTCCTAGTTTCCTCTTGTAAGGATACCAGTCATATTGGACTAGGGTCCACCTTAATGGCCTCATTAACTACTTTTTAAAGACCCTATCTTCAAATACAGTCACATTCTGAAGTACAGGAGATTAAGACTTCAACATATGGATTGGGGGGAGGAGACACAATTCAGCCTACAACAGACAGCAAGTATTGGGGACTGAGAAGGGAGACGGGAGGACAACAGAAGAGTAGAATCACCCAGAGAAACCAAAGGAGGAGAAAGGTGCTGGGAGAGAGGCAGTGAGGAGCAAGAATGGAGGAAAGGGCGCCCGGATTCAGTGGGAGCTCCTGAGGGCTACCTACAAGGCAGCCATTTCAGTCGAGAGGTAGAGCCCAGGCTTTAGGGGGTTGAGGCATCAGCCAGACTGGTAAGAGGATGGAGGGGGCAGGGCCAAGCAGGAAGCTTTGGGTTTCACTTCCAGCACAGTAGATATTCCATATATATATATATATATATATATTTGTTGACTGAATAAATGAGTTTCCTTTCCTCCCTCCTCTGATATTCCATGGTCCTGGGACTCAATTTCTCTTTAGAAACTCTGAGGGGAGGCTGCATTCCAGGACCTTGGCCCTGAGCTGATTCTTCTTATGTGGCTGTGTCTTGAGGACAAGTCAGGGAGAATAGAACATCTCTTTTCATAGGAAGCCAGAGAGAGAGAAAACTGAGTGCAAACCAAACCACATTGTCTGTAAGCTGCCACAGTCGTAAAGAGCAGCATGGGGTGACACGAACTCGGAGAGACCTTGGCGGTCATTTTGCAATTTTCCTGTCTGCCCTCAAGAAATGAAGAGGTTGTTCATTCATTCACTGAAAAAAATTTTTTAATTAAGCATCTACTCCAAATTGCGCACCGTGCTAGGCAAGAGGAGATATCAGTGGAGCAAATATCAAAGATTTATTGACTGCTTATGTAATGCCATGTACTGTGTTCAGCATTTGGTGTACCTCCTGCTCTCAAGGACGGTATAAGACAGGGACTGTTGGTGTGGCTTTTGCTTTTTTACAGATAGGGGAAAGGGCTAACTGAAGCACAGGATGGTTTGGGAAGTCACTGTGGGTCACAGAGCTATAAGTAAGCAACTTGGACACAGCCCAGGGGTACTTTTTTCCCGCCATAGCTTCACCCAGGCCCCTGGGGCTTCTCCAGGGGTACAGTGAGTGCCTGGCATGGGGTCCTGAGTGAGTCAGGCCGAGCTGGGGATAAGCAGTCCCAGTTCCTGCTGTTCCATCCTGTCCTTGGCCTGAGAAAGGACACGGTGTAAAGAGACGACGGATGTGGTCAAGGATAATAATGCCGAGTCACTACTGATGAAAGCCCTGTGTGTTCACCTCCTCCCAGCCACCACCTGAAGCCTGTCTCAGCTCCTGTCCTTGTTGTCACACTCACATCCCTCCCCGTCCCACTGAAAACAGCTGGGATTGTGTCTCATGAACCAAAAACATGTTTCCTTCCTTGTCTGGGGCTTCCTCAGGGCTACCTGAGAACACAGGCGGATTCTGAAATCCTATTGCCCAATGCCCGGGATTTCCCCTGTGGTTCCAGAGATAGGGAGAAACATGGGTTCTGTGAGCTCCTATCAGGCGGGATCATGAGACAACAGTCCAGTGACCTCTTTCTTCTATTTTGAGATGAGGAGGAAGGTGCTCACACCGCTGACCAGTGAGTCACTGGGTCTAGGGACTGAACACTATGTGTGGGTGGAAAACTTGGGAGGTAGAACCAAATTTTAAGAATCCCTCCCAGTCTGGTCTTATCTGGCAATCAGAAACCTTAAAAGATTTTGGGAGTCCACAGAGATATAGATAGAAGGATGTTCGTTGCAATGTTTCAGTAGATAGTAGCAACCTACATGCCCATCTGTAGGGGACTGATGAAATCAAGGATGCTCTCTACAAAAGAAGTCTATGTTGCCATTAAACAGTGTGTGGCGGACCTATCAGGTGTGGACCTAGAAGGGTGTTCAAGACTGATTGTTAAGTGAATAAAGCAAGCCACAGAACCATGTACGTGTGTGTATATGTACCTATAGCCATGGATGATTTCTAGAAATACACGTGAGACATTGCTAACTGGTTACTTCTGGAGAGTAGGAATGGAGATTAGGGTAGGGAGCAAGACTTTGATCTTCACTTACAGTCTTCTGCACTTTATTTTTAAACAATGAGCATGTATTGCTATTATCATACAATCATAATGGTAACGAAAAAGTGGAAGAAAGAAAGGCTTAAGAGGTTTCACAAACCAAAAGCACCAGAACGATTCAGCACTGAATCCAGGAGCGCTGAGGGCAGGAGGAGCGACAGAGTGGGGCCTGCATGATGGAACTTGCCCCTACCACCGCTTGCAGAGCTATGCTTTGACCAGCCAAGGGTGGACACAGAGGTAGGGACTGGCAGGGAATCACTATTTGCAAGGCTGACTCAGTGACAGAAAGTCGAAAACAAAATCAAGACTAAAGTTTAACTCCAAGAACAGATTGGAGTCTCTTATAACAATAGCTAATGTATATTGATTACTTACTGTGTATCAAAGCAATGCACAAATGGCTTTACTTAGCATTATCTCATTTAATCTTCACCGCAACCCTATGAGGTAGCACTGTTATCCTGATTTTACAGATGAGAATACTGAGGCTCAGAGGATCTAAGTTACTTGCCCAAATACACACCATTAGTAATTGGTAGGGCTGGGATTAACCCGGGTTCGTCTGTTTCTGAAGGCAGCTCTCTTGCCACCTCCTGAATGCTGCTATGTGTTGAACTCTAAGGGGCCCTCAGGTGCAAGAACAGGACATCCTTACATCTTTGCATCAACAAGCAGCCAGGCTAGTTGGGGAGGACCACAATAACCTATGCAGACTGTATAAGATCTTATATAAGGCACCCATCTGGATTTAATTGGGCTGCAAAGATGATAAGTACTATTTGGACTTTAAAGTTGGGGAGATCAGCAAGGCCTGAAGTTGTCAGTGAAGGCATCTTAGAGGAGGAAAGATTTAAACCAGGTCTGGAAGGATGGACTGAATTAAGAGAGAGGTGGGGGGAACATTCCAGGGAAGAGAATGTACAAATTGTACAGAAGTCTGCTCTGTTGTTTCTGAGACAGTGAAGCATCTTGTCTAATCAGAGTGAGAGTTCTGCATGTGCCATGAGCGAGTTGGTGTGTGTAGGGAGGGAAAACAGCATTAGAAGTAATAGTGAAGGTTGAAAACTGACAGAGGAGCTATGACTTAATGTGGAAGGAAATTAGGAGCCTCTGAAGGTGTTTTGGGCAGTGAAGAGACACTATGAAAAGTGATGCTTCAGAGAGATTAATCTGACAGAGGTGTCAAAGTGACTTGGAGTGAAGGAGGGAGCCATGCAAAAACCTAGGAGTGGGTAATGGGGGCCTCAATGGGGTACTAGCAAGAGGAATGAAAAAGGAGGGTAGCATGAAAGCTGCTGTAAAGGGAAAGGAGGCAACAGGACTTGATTGAAAAGAAACAGACTGTGAAGGAGGCAGTCTGAGCCAAATCATTCCAGAGCTTCAAATCCAGGTGTCCAAAGAAGGGAATGCCTATATTTGGAACAGGGACTTGGGAGAGGGTTCTGCTTTGCTACTGGACGTGGGGTAGGAAGAGATGATGAATTGAATTTTCATTCCAAACCTCCCATTTCGCTAAGACTGTTAAGACAGCTTAGTGAATTTTTCTCTCTTAGTTTTCTTGGTGATATAACGTATAGGACTCCCTTTGTCTGGACCAGTTCATTCAGTCAACAGCTCTTTACTAAGCTGTCATCATGGTCTGGTTGTTGTGAACACTGCAGTGAGCAGGGCAGACCTGGTCCCTGTCCTCATGGAAGGCAAATATTGAACAAGAAATTATAAGGGTTCTTTCTATGTTCCTAGTATCAAGGTGGCATTTCTTCCCCTAGACCAATCCTGTTCCCTACCCCCCAAAATCTGGAGCATGCACCAACTGGTAAGGGCATTTCTCAAACATTTCATTATAGGTTGTATCTTGTAATAAAAAAAATACCATCACAACCATTCATTTATTCCTTTGTTCTATTAATATGTATTGAGTGGCACTGTGGCTCTGTATTTTTAGCCCATATTGCTCACAAACTGGTGGAGGACACAGACAAGTAAACAGGTAATGATAATATGGTGTAATAAGTGTAGTGAGGGGGTAAGCATCGTACATTGTGGGAGAAACCAGGAGGGCCATCTACCCAGCCTTGGAGGGGTAGGTGGCTGGCTGGGGAGAAAAATTTCCCTGACAAGAATAATGAGACGTTAGCTACACAAGGCCAGGAGGTGGGAGTGGGGGTACATGTTCCATGCAAAAGGAACCTCTAATTCAAAGACCTGGACACTGGAGAGGCCTAGGCTCGTTGGAGAATGATTTACAACCTAGAATTTTATACCTAGCAAAACTACCAATCAGAATGTAAAGAAAGAATAAAAGGAAAGATGTTTGGATATACAAGTTCTCAAAAAATTTACCTCCTGTGTATCTCTTCCTAGGAAGCTAGTGGAGAACCTGCACCAACAAAACCAAGGAACAAATCAAGAGAGGAGACAACGTGGGAATAACCTCATGGAGCTCAGGTAGGCAGGGGCTGAATTAAAAAGGGTTCTATATGGGCATAGTGAGGAGTTCTGACTTCATTATAATGACAAAATTACTTAGAGTAATAGTAGAATGATATTCTAAAATAGGGACTCTTTTTGAATCCTAGGGACTCTTGAATAACAATGTGATTGGCTTCAATCAGAAGCAACATTTTTAATCTGTTTTTCATATTTTATTTTCCTTTGAAAAGAATGCTGCTGAGTTTTAAGGAGTTTGGAAGCCATTTTACTAGAAAAACCTAAAAATGTGTATAAATACTACTTAAGCAGCCTTGTGCAATTTGGCAGGGCCCCCAGAAGCTCCCAGGGTCAAGAGGTTATAGGAATTTTAAGGCCTATGTAGGTGGCCAGAGTGCTATGAAAGTTCAGAGCAGTGCACTGCGGGAGAAGGGAGAGTGGTAGAGGGAGGTGGGAAGGCCCAGCTTCCAAATTTCAGCAGGACTCTGCTGGTCATTCTCCCTTCAACAGCAAGGGTGATTCCTAGAAGAACATTTCTGCCAGAACAGATCTGCTTACCAATTAAGTGCTGAAGCTGCCTTCCCCAATGACTTCCAGACTGCCAAGAAATAAATTTAAAAATGCAAACATGGGGTGGGAGAAACAGCATGAACACAGCTCCTCTCCTTCTGAACTGTACCACAGCTGGAATAAGGCAGGGTGTGTATGAGTGAGTGTGTGTGTGTATGTGTGAGTCTATTCAGTGGGCTCAGAAGAAATTTATGGGTATGTTATATTTTAGCAAATCACGGTGGAAGCCAGAGCAGAGATCCAGGTGTTCCCTAAATCTGAAGCCAAGGAGAACTTTTATTTATGGATTCAGCAGACAGACATTTGTTTTCTTTCCGATATCTGCATTTCAAGTACAAAAATAAAAGATCAGCCCAGAAAGCAAGCAGCATGTTATGCTGTTTACTTGTTTTTTTGGCCATTAAAGAGGGCGTTCCCCAGTTCCCCATCAGCTAGGAGAAATCATTCCCCACCCTCTCCTGACCAACCTCTCCCTCCCCTCTAAGCAAATGAATTTTAAATAACACTCTAAAGTTGTTGGCTGGTGACCTGGAAAATTCCTTTTGCTTTGTTATGCTGTTAATGGCCCATCAGTTTAAACCTCCTACCCCCAGAAACTTTCTTTCTCCTAACTAGACTGAGGAAGGAGGGAACAGATGTTAAAAAAAAAAATGAAAGAAAAGATTCCTGTTTTTAAGGGCTTTGGGAAGATTCAAAGATGGCCAGGCCCAGATGAATGGAAGGAAGGAATTTCATCTGTCTTGATCTGTCTGTACAGCAGCTAGCACAGGGCATATGTAAATAGGGCCTTATTAAATGACTTTAGATGAAGGTGATAATTTTTGAAGGCAGTATTAGCTCAACCATATAGGATTTTGGTGGACACAGTTCTTCTGGAAGACCTCTAATTCTAGAGGCCAACATTTGGATTTATGATTGAGATATGTAGGCTAGTAAGTATGTGAATGTCCATAAGCCGTTAAGCTCAATCAGCATCCTTATTGTCATTTGAAAGGTACAGTTAATAACTGCCTTGGATCTTGTTATTGTTGGCTATAAAACCAACAATTACCATTGACTGCGTGTGCCAGGTACAGGACTCAGAACTTTTCCTGTATTATTTCATTTACTTCTCACCAAACCACTCTACGAGGTAAGTACTATTATTATTCCCATTTTAGAGAAGGGGAAACTGAGGCTCAGCAAGGGTGGTGGAGCTAAGAATCCCACCTGGGTTCTCTGTCTTTTTAGCTCATGCTCTTAACAACGATGTTAAGCTGTTTATAAACTACAAAGATCTAAGAAAATGTAAATAAGAGGAAACATAGAGTGGTCAAACAATTCCTCCCTAGAGCATGATAGTTCACCTTGTGCCAGTCATGCAGGCTGTGAATTTGCTGAGTTATCAGGTCCTCATTGGAGGAGACAGTTCTACATATAATAAGTGACCCCTGCCCCTAGCCTTTGGGATTTCTGGAATACAGTTCTGACCACAAAGCACTATTGTTGCTCTGTCAGATTCCATTTCTCAGCTTCCAGAACAACACAGACACACAGGGAAGTCAAAACCTTTGAACACCAATGCCACTCCCTTCCCCCACCTCCACCGCCAAGTGGCACCTTTGGCAATTTTTCCCTCTCAAATGAGCTCTGTTATCTCTTACATCGATTGGAGCTGGCAGCTCTCAAATCCATCTTCTGTACCCCAGAAATTCTGTGGGACACTTCCTGACTGAAGGGGAGGCAGCTGACCAGGTAAGAGACTGCCACGGGAATGACATGCTGAGGTGAAAGCAACTGTGGAAGAGTGACGGCACACCATTAACACCAGCTGGAAAAATCTGCAAGGATGGCCTTGCTGGGGTCCACCCTGGATAGAATTCCCAGGGCCCAGGGTGGGCTTTTATGCTCCCTCTTTTCATATTTATTTTATTATTTATAAATAGAAGTACCTTTATCTTAAAAAATTAATATGTGGCGGTTGTCAACAATTTAAATAATATGGAGATTAACACAGAGAAAGTAAAAGTATACTATTAATACAACACACTCCTCCCCTGTGCCCCCCCCATTCATCTGCCCAGTCATCACTAGTAACAGGTTGGAGTCTGTCCTTCCAGATGGTTCTGCTGGTTTCCTGTGTGTGTGTGTGTGTGTGGTGTTTACATACATGTCGGTGAGAAGGTCCTATTCTGTACCTTGTACATCACAGGCATCTTCCTAGTCTATCCATACAGTGCTCTTCTCCTTTTTAACAGCAGCACAGTATTCCACTGTGAGAATGGACCATCTTCCCTTTTTTTCTCATCTCTGTTTTAACAGACCTTGTACTTCCCTCAGGAACCTGTCTCAGCTCCCACTTACCACGCCCTCCTCTGTCCTGCCTCAGAGAACTGCACAAATGAGAAGGTGGTCAAAAGGTGAAAAGGGCAGTGGTGGGCCCCATATGGGAGAGTGTGGGTGTGGGGGAGTGTATTCTATCCTGGCCATCCTGGGGTACACAGGAAGGTTTTCTCTCACCTCGTCGCCCTGCCAAATGGTTCCTCTGTCTGGGTAAGGCAAAACTGCACGTTTTATGGGAATCATCTTTGAAAACAACGTAGAGGATCAATGCGGAGAAACATAAAGGCTGTTGTCTTAGAGTTACACTCTATCATTTGGGACCTGCACTCTGGGTGTGCACACCTTGGGGCTGTCAGAATGGCCAGAGGTCATCCAGGCCAGTCCCCTGCCTCCATCCAAGATGTATGAGCAGCCCAGGCATAAAGTTCCCCATTCTCTTCTCTTGGTAGCTAATCTGTGTGATTAACAACTCTACTGGGTAGAAATTTGCTCTTTGTCACTGGAAAGGCACTCCAGCTTAGAAGATTCAGGCGAGACCACTTCTTAGCTGTGTGCTCTTGACCAAATTTCACGTCCTCTCTGTACCTCAGTTTCCTCATCCGTAAAATGGGGATAATAATAGTACCTATCTAATTTGGTAGGGCTTTTCTTTGTAACTTAAATTAAATATACACATAGCATATTTGGTGTGTTATATGGTAGACACTAAGCACTCAAGGTGAATGATTATACCCTGAATTGAAATAGCTCTTTAAACCCAGACTTTAGAGATCATCTAGGTCGCTGGCTGGTAACCCTGGCTGCACACCAATCTCACCTGGGGAGACTTAAAAAAATGCTGGTGCCCAGGCTCCATTACCAGCGATTCCAACTCGGTTGGTCTGAAGTGAGATCAGGGGCTCAGTGTTTTTGAAAATCTTCCCCTGGGAATTCTAATTTGCACCCATGGTGCAGAACTACTGAATGTAGTTGTGTTCTCATTTTCCAGATGAGCAGACTGTGAGGCCTACAGACTGGGAGGGACTTGCCCGGGTTACACAACCAGACCAGAAGGACACAGGTCTGTCTTATCCTGGAGGCCAACCTCCAAGGTTCGTCCTCATAAGGGAAATCTTTCTCCGGGGGTGCCCTTCAGGTGGTCTTGGGGATGGGCAGAGGTGCTGCCCTAGCTTCCAGTCTCTTTCCTGATAATAATGCCTGAACCTCTCAACCAGTTCTTCCTGGGGTTGGCACCTTTTTCCCCGTCAGGGCCCAGGTCAGATGGTCACCTGCTCAGAGAGGTCTAGCTATAGAAAGCTGCTGTTCTAGACTATGACCCTTTTATCATAGCACTTACAGTGTGTGAAGTAATCCTGTTCATTTTTTCATTTATTTATTTTGAGAACCGAAGCCCCCTGGGGGCAGGGACCGTGTCTGTCATGTTCCTGCTGGACCGGACCTAGAATGGTGACCAGCGCTTAGTAAAAAATACTCATTAAATGACTGAATGAAGGAAATCCCAGGAGGGCAATTGAGTATTTTTTATTTTTCTGGTCCCAGCCATCTGATTCTCATTACTCCTACAGCTCGGGAAGACTCTGCTTTGGCGTTTTATAAACCTCGTGTGCGCACGTCGACATTTTAACCATAAATCCAGAGTTTTAGGGCTGGAAAATTCGAGGCGAGGGTTTGGGGGAGGGAGATAAAAACTACCCGGAGGTCCGAAGCCCGGGCGGCGCTGCCCTGGGGTTGGGGAGGAGGGAAGGGAACCGTCGGGCGGGCGCCCCTCCGCCCCCTGCCTGCCCCCTCGGCGGGAGATGGCCCGGGGCTGCGACATCCATCAGAGGGGTGCGCCGCCGCCATCTCCTCGCGTCGTCGGAGGGAGGGGGACGGCGCGGGGGAGGGGACGGGATCCGGGTCGCGGCCCGGGGGCGGCTCGGGCAGCAGCCCCCGCATTCCGGCCGCGCGCGCCCCCGGAGGTGGCGCCTTGGGGAGGCTGTATTTTCTTTTGGAGCCGCAGGGGAATGGGGGGGCTGTGTGTGTCCCTTTAAGAGCCGGAGCGCTGCCCCCGCCTCGCAGGCGCCCGGAGCCTCACAAAAGAACAGGATGTTGTTGATTTGTCACCAAACCACAGAGAGGAAATGATTGTAAATTTCCTTTAAACATCCCCACCGCGCTCCGGCCGCCCCCGCTTCCGCCTCCGCCGCCCCCGCCCGGCCCGGCGCAGCGGGGCCTCGGCGCTCCCGCGGGGCGCCCGCTCCCGGCCTCCGCGGCCCGGCCACAGGCCCGGGCGGCTCTGGGGCGCCTGCGGGAGGAGCCCCCGCCCCCCCTCGCGTTCCAGTTGCTTTCTTCTGATTATTTTTTCAACAGCTGCAGCAGAGAAAGGGCCCCAGCCCGTGTGGACGCGCGCGCCGCCCTTCCCTCCTCGGCCTTTTTCTCGTTGAACGAATGAGCCCGCGCGCGGGAGCCCCGGGCCATGCCCAGAAAGCGCCTTAGCGCGCGCCCGCCCGCCCGCCGGGTTTAACCCCACAACCTCCCTGCGGAGGCAGTAATCATTAGCTCCAGTGTCCGGGGGAAACTGAGGCCCAGCGAGGTTACATGAGTAGCCGCAAGTCACCGGCTCGTGGAACACCCTTCCTAGGTTTGATTTACTCCAGAGCTTATATTGTAACCTTTGAGCCATCCTTCTGCCGGAACATTCTAGAAATCCCAAGCCATTAAAGGTGGCCATTAAAGTTTCCATTGGGAAGTCCCAAGCAACAATTACTTCAAACCAGGTTATTTCATGAGGAGCGTCCCTCACCATTTCCAGCCGGGCACCCCCTTTTAAGGAGCAGCTTGGGTCTCAGTTCCACCTGTGCCTTTCTGCACCCTTGCCTTTCCCAACCCTTTCCCCCATTGCTTTGTAAGGTTTCTGGAGGCCTCTGGTGGAGTTAATGTTTGCTCCAACCTGAGGCCCATGGTGGAGTGATCGAGTCTGGTTTGTGGTCTAGGGAAGGGTTGCCTTTGCTGTACAGTGTTTTTTGGGGGCAATTAATGCTTATGGTTCCAGCATTGGCTGCACTGGGCCTCATGGCTTGAATATTCAAAGCAATAGCTAATATCCCAGGCACTGTGTTTAGGCTTAACCGCATTCTCTCATTTAATCCTTACAGTAGCCCAGAGATAGGCATTGCTATTCCCTGTATACAGATGAGGAAACTGAGGTTCAGAGAGGTTGAGGAACTGGATGAGCTCACACAGTGTAAGTGGAAGTGACAGGACTCATGGAGTCACCACATTCTGATTACTGGTGGTGTCCCCCTTTAGTACTTTAACTCTGATTATTTCGTTAGGGAGATGGGTAGTGAAGGGAGCACAGGAAATTTTTGTCTTTTGTCACCTCAACCTCCAGGGAGCTCTGGGCCAGATCCCACTTTCTGGGAAGAGAGGACCTGAGTGGCCGACGCTTTCAGACTTGAATCTTCCCTTTTGGGGTTGTATGAGGGTCCTGAGTGGCTTAGAGGAAGAAGGGGACCTGGTGTGGAGTCTGAGTTCTTTCCACTCTACTTGAGTGGGAAGATGGGATCCTTTAAAAAACTGGTACTGGATTCCTAAGGTTGAAAAGCCCCCTTCATTGGCAAGACCCTCGATGCTAAGCTCTTAAGAGCTGGTGAGGTGGATAGGGGTTGGGGAAGGGAGGGTTGTTGGCCTCTGAATATCATCAGTGTCCTATAGAACAGTTAACATCATCGCGTGCCCACTGTGGACGTGCCATGCGCTGTGCAGGTGCTGTATATGTGCTTTCTCATAATCCTAAGAAGGATCCTAAGAGAGGAAAAGGTGGTTTCCATACAGGCTGTGCACCTAGGAATGGTGGAGCTGGAGTTTGCATGTTTCCCCACAGAGTCCCCTGTGTCTGTGCAAGAGGAAGTCATCCAGGTGCCCCAGAAATGGGACCGCAGTGCTTGCCTTCAGTGAGAGCGGAAAGCCAAGAAGGTCCTCGATGCCGGTGGATTTTGAGAGAGAAATGCAGTGGCCTTTGGCTCCTTTGTGCTGCAGCTGTCTGCAGTTCCTCAACTCTGAGCGCATTTGTTGATGGATTTCCAAGGCGGCTGTGGTATCTCCACCTGTCCTTTTCGCTTTTATAGATTGCCAGTCACTGGGGCATCCGGGTCCCGAGCACTTGGGAGGCAGAGCCATCTGCTTAATTGTTTCCGTTCCCCAGATGAGGAGCACAGGGTACCAACATGCTGGGTCGGCGGTCTAAGCAGGCTGCCTCAAGGCACAGCAAGACACCAGGAGTCAGGGCCCCCAGCCTGTGCTACCACTCAGTTCTGGGGAGCAGGAACCAGAGGGCAGGTCATCTGATGCCTCTCGATCTAGTTTCCTAGCCTGTGAAGAACTTTGGCTTACGTGGCCTCTGATGGCCCTTCCAGTCATTGTCATCAGAAGAAGGGCTTCTGTTTATTCGTTCAGTTAGTATTTATTAAACATCCGCTGTATGCCGGGCGTCTCTGTTACAGGTGCTGGAGACCCAGCAGTCAGCAAAACAAAAGCTCTGCTTTCTTGGAGTTTACTTTTTAGCAAAAGAGACAAAAAAAAATTAACATATAGAAATATATAAATAAATATAAATGTAAAATGTCAGGTAGTGCTTCATGCTGTGGACAAAACTGAAGATCATAAGGGGGGTTCAGTGTGTGTGTAGAGAGGAGGGGCTAGTATTTTATTTAGAGTGGTATGGGGAGGCTCACTGCTAAGGGGGCATTTGAGAAGGAAGGGAGGGAGTGAGCCACCCAGCTTTCTGGAAGTCTGCTTTAGGCAGTTGGAATGGCAAAGATAAAGGCCAGGAGATGGGAGCGTGTTGCGTAGCACATGCAGCGTGTCAGGGGCTGTGATAAGTGCTTTATGTTACACAGTCATGCACCGCATAAGGACGTTCCAGTCAACAGAGGGCCTCAGGTACCACGGTGGTCCCATAAGATTAATATCCTAGAGCCTAGGTGTGTAGTAGGCTATACCATCTAAGTTTGTGTAAGTACACTCTATGATGTTCACACAACGATGGAATCGCCTAATGATGCATTTCCCAGAACGTATCTCCATCGTTAAGCAACGCACGACTGTATATTTAATTCTCTTATTGCAGTACTTTATTTGAAGAAGGCAAGACTCAGAGAGGTTACGTTATTTGCCCCAGGCCACACAGCTAGTAGGTAGTACAGGTGAAATTCAGACGCTAGTCTTAACCATCATGCTGCTTCCCACTCAGGGACTCTCCTTTTGGAGCTGGTGTTTAATTTATGACCTGGTTCTTTGGATTTCTTGGGGATTAAGTGTCAACAGTGGCCAAAGTGACTACTGGCCCCCGAGTTGCATGGTTTTGGGGAGAGAGCTCAGGGCCTGCAGTTCCTTTTCGTGAGTGGAAGAAGGTAATATGTTTGATGCTGGAAAACCCCATGTTGTGTTTATGGCAGAAGGGGGAGAAACACCTTCAGATTAATGTAAACAAGAGAAATGGGAGAACGGGGGTAGCCTGAATCCCTCCGCCCCCCCCTTCAGTTTAATTTCCCCACGACGGGCCCAACACAGCATGTTGTATTATACAGCGATAATTAAAACACTTGGATTAGTGAACTGAGATTTATAGGGCAAACAGGAGCCAGAGGAGAAAACAACAGTCATCGTTTTTATTTGCGGGCAGATATCCAAATTGCCACTTGCTTGCTTTTTCTTCCTGACACTATCACCTACTCTGCTTAATTAGATCTTTTTTTTTCCATATTGTTTCCAAGGCCCGCTCAGCCTGCTGCTCAGCAGAGAGTTTGTGAAGTCACACACCGAACCCTTTCCCACAGCCTAGGGAAGATGAGTCAGAAACATGGCAAACAAAAGCATCAGGCTGTGAGCCCGCCTGTCCATCGGCATCAGCACTGTGGGGCAGGACGGGGAGGGCTGGACCCAGGGCCGCAGAGAGGAAGCTCCATACATTTCCCAGGTCTCCGCAGTTTCCCACTCAGCACCCTTGTTGCCTTGGGGAACAGAGAGAGTGAATTCCCCAAACAGCAGACTACCCCAGTGCACCTTCCAAAACCACATAGAAGGAGTTAAATCCTGCCCCCAAATAGTTGTGGAATATTTTACTATGTGCAAAGTATCATTCTGGACTCTGAGGGGGATGCAACGTACAGGGGACTGAGCTGAACAAAATGTTGCCAAAATTTACAATCTAGGAGAAAGGACAGTTGAAAACAGCCGATGAGAATTTGGGGCCAAATTCATTTGTTCCAGTAATTATTTATTGAGGACCTGCTATGTGTCAGGCACTGTTCTAGGCACCACGGGGACAGAGTGGTGGCAACACACCCTCCCCCCAAATCCCTGCCGCATAGATTTACAGTCTACCTGGTGGAGGAGGGCAGGGCAGCCAATTCATTACTAAAGAGTGTAAGAACTATAGGGAAAAATTAAGTGGGGAAGGTGGCCAGAGAGTGCTGGGGCTTGTGATGTTAAGATGAAGTAAGTGAAGGCTCTAGTGGGGTGGAGACTGGGGTGGAGACTGACAGATGGGTTGTGGAATCTGGGCTTTGACACCTACTAGCTGTGGACTTTTAAGTTTCTGTAATCCATTGGTCTGAACCTTATTTTTCTCATCTGTACTGTGGGACTAGTCATAGACCCTCATAAAGGGATTAAGTGAGGAAAAAAATATGTAAAATGCATACCTCATTTGGGCTCTGTGAATGTTAGCTATTATTGGTATTATGTGCTTATAGTAGGGTGATGGGGCTGAAGGAGGAGTGAGTAATTACAGTTGGAAAAGAAGGGTTGTTATCCATGTCACCTTTCCTTTTTCCGGTCATCACAGTGTGTCCATACACCGAGGAGAAGGCAGGAGTGCAGGGGAACTCTGGATAAGGGTTTGGGATGTGGGACGTGGTGGCAGTTACAGCACTGCCAGTCTTTTGCATTCTCTTCTTAAAATTATTTTCGACATGCTCTGTATTCACCCTGATATTCCACAACAAGCCTGGCGGGGAGGCAGGGCTGCCTACTTGACAAATGGGAAAACAGGCACAGGATGTGAGTGCCCGGCCAAGGTCACCTCCAGTCCCCAGAGGAGATCTCCTGCCGGCCTGGTGATGAGTCATCCTGGAGGGCTGCTCCCGGGGTGAAATCACAAAGGAAGGAAGGATTGGATTTATTGCGGGCAGCTCGGGAAGTTTCCTGTTCCTGAGAAATCTCAGAAACAGTAACTCCTCCACCTGAGGGGCCTTATTCCTCTGAGGTCAGCCTCCAGCATAGCTACAAAACTGCAGGTCTGATTTGGGGTGAGGGAGAGAGTATTAGAAAGCTGTTGGCATAAACAGAGGAGAGAGAAAGGAGAAGAAGAGAGGCAAAGAGTGTAGCGGTTGAGAGCTTGGGCTCTGGGGTCTGACAGATCTGGGTCTGGTGGTTCTGCCAGTTACTGGCTTGGCAAGTCACGTAACCCTCTTTGGGTCTCAGTTTCCTCGTTTGTAAGATGGAATTATAGTACTTAACTCACAGGTTGTTGGGAAAGTGAAATAAGGTGGTGTGTGCCAAGTGTTTAGCACAGTGCCTGGCAGTAGGAGGCTCTTAGTAATGTGAGCTGTTATTATTGGAGAGGAAAAGGGGCTGTGCTGGGTAAAGGAGTGGGGGTGGGGAGGCCTCAGGTTACTGCATCCCTCACAACGCTGGACCCTTTAGATGAGGCCCGGATGAAGCTCTTTCCACCTGAGGCATGTAGAGTCAGTCACACAGTAGATGCGATCTTGGCCCTCTAGGAGTTTCTGTTGGGAGCAGCAGAGCAGGACTAGACAAGCATCCGATGTCTTCCCGTCTTTGCTCACCCTCCCTGGCATCATGGTTCAGTGGGCATGGCGGGCCTGGGAGGGTCCCGCCTCGGTTCCCTCTCTCCCCCCACCTTAACCTTTGTTTCTTTGGCTCACCCATTATTCGTCCTGTCTCTGTTGACTCCACGTAATGAAAATAATTGAGCCTGTCTCCACTGATAACTGTCTAGGAACAAATCAAGTCCCGCCCCAGTCATCTGCCTCTGATTGAACACACCCCGCCTGCTGCAAACGGTCCTGCTGGAGCTTGGTTCCTAAACCCAGGCGGCGGGAACCCACAGGCTAGATGCGGTTTCAAGGGTGGCTGACACCCCCCTGGACAGTCTTGTGGTTTGCTGAAGGGTGTCTAAAGGTTCCGGGACCAAGGTGCAGAAGCTCTGAGAGCACCTCTAAGCATTTATCCAAAACACTAATTATTATGTTCTCTAATTATGGATCTGCCCTTTGTCCTCCAGCCTTACTTCCTCACCACTCCCTGCCTCTGTTGGATGGAGAAGATTTCATTAAGAAAACGGATAACAGACAGGGCTGAAGAGTTGCATGGACTTGGGGTGGGGAAACTACAGAGGCTGTGTATTTTTCTGATTTTTATATAATTTGTCCTAAGAACAGACTCCACAGGAACAGCATCTCCCAGCATGAGTGAGAAGAGCAGGGTCGTCGATTAGGAATCTTATTTAATTGTATTATTCTGGTCCAAAGTCCCCATTTATGTTTGTGTATTTTGTTAAGATATTGTAACAATCTTAAATGAAGAAAAAAACCCCCACCCATGTCTTCTTATCTCTGAAAGGACCCTGCCTTTTCACCTGGGCTCAGTTCTTATCTTTGTCCTGGCACATGTGCACATCATGTGAACTCTCTCACCAGGGGCCTGGATTGTGCTAAAGCTTTTACATATTTTTCACCAAATTCTTGCAATAACTGTAGAAGGAAAGAATTATTATCCCCATTACTTTGATTAAGAGACTGAGGCTCTGAGAGTTCATGTGGTCATAGGTGGCAGAACTGTGATTCAAACCCAGGTCTGATTCCATCCAAAGTTGGCAGACTTAGTGATAGGTATGATTTTTGTGACTGCTTTTCACTCAGCATTATATTATAGATATTGCCCCATGTTCCTCTGTAGTCTTCCTAATTATTGTTTAAAATGAGAACATAAGATTCCCGGAACCATCATTGTGTAGCCATTTTCTCCTTTTGAGCATTTGTGGGCAAGGTCCTTAGCTAAGGGCTGCTGAGCAGAGGTGGCAGTAAAGCGACATGGCATGCGAAGGTTGAAGGTTTGGGCTGCTGGAACCAGAAGCACGCTGAAGTTGAGAGGAGCACACAGGACTACCACACCCCCATTATTCCTTTTTATATTCAGCACTTGAGTTGGCAACCCCCGCAGGACTTGGTCATTATTTCAGCTGTGGGAATTGGTGTGGGGCTGAGTCAGAGTGGCAGCAGCTCTCCGCTTGGGTGAGGGTGGTGGGGAAGGATCGATCCTCTTGAGGTAGACAGGAGAGGAGTTTTTATCTATTTTATTTAAAGCACAGCTCTGAAGTAGCAAGATGAAGAACAAACAGAGCGTTGTCATTCTGACTCCTGGCGCCTGTCTCCTCCGTCAACCAAATGTTTGTTTCTCCCTGTCTGGTTCATCTCAGCCAGACCACTTTTCCTCCTGATACATGCGGATGCTCCCCAAGTAAACCTATGTGTGCAAATGCAGATTAGATACAGATGTTTCAGCAGGGCCCGCCCCACGCAGACAAACTCTTTCTAAAGAAGAGCAGAGTAGTTGGCAGAGGAAACCAGAACTTGTTTCCTAAAAAGTTCACAGGTAGAAGGTGGATTTTTTTGTCCTGTTGGCTCGAGACAGAGATAGTGGCTCCGCTCACCTCTGCTGAGAGAAGTGCAGTGCTGCTAGAAACACCTTTTTCGAGTCCAAGCAGTGGTCACTGCACATTTTTCTTTTACAATAGAAAGACCCGAATCCCTTAAAAGGGCATTTGCCAACAGTATCAAGTTTTTAGAATAAGACAGTTTTAAAAGAAAAACAAACAAACATTGTTTATGTCAGCTCTGCAGCTTATCAGTATAAAATGAAGATTAAGATTCATTTATGTGAATAGACCATTTTTGGGGGTGTTGTTAAAAATTCATATATCTTTGCTAATGGAACCATTTCCACATTCACAATGGAAAAAAAAAGGTTCATAAAACCTTTCCTGGAACAACCAGAAAAAGAGTGAGTCCCTGAAAATAAAACATTGTGGTATTGTCTTTGCATATTAGCAAAATTCTTTACGCTTTCGGATAGTGTGTTGTGGACCTAGTCTGCGGTACATTAGTTTAGCATCTTCTTTTAATCTGTGCTTTTTCTAGACTGCGTTTATCTGCACTCACTGTGATCCAGGTGTGTGCTCGCCCACTTTGCCCTCCCCGTGGCCTTGAATCCTTAGAACGCCCTTTTGAAATAGGGCTCCTGTGCTCCTCACTTTATGAGAACGGCTCCCCCTAGAGTTTTGCAACCTAGGGGCCCTGGAGGCGTAGTTATAAGTGAGTGATGACCCAGCTCTGAAAGGTTCCTTAAGGGGAAGTTAGTGGCGGAGGCAGGATTTGAATTCAAGTCTGGGTGACTCATAATACATACTGTTCTGCACTACTCAATCTGTCTTAAATTAGCAAGTTTGTGCTGAGCCCTTTCTTTGGAGTAAGGCACCTGTTAGGAAGGCACCTTGAAGGGAATGCAAGATGAGTCAGACTGGTCCCTCTCCTTAAGGCAACTGCAATCTAGGGTGGGTTGGGTGGGGGTCATCCTTTATTGTATAGAAACATGTTAATTTGTAATAATCCTCCTTTTACAGAGAAGGAAACTGTAGATCAAAGAGATCAAGTGACTTGCTTAAGGTCACACAGCTATGATGTGACAAGACTTTTAGTAGGTAGCTGTCGCTGGAAGCCCTCAGCAGTCCGAGACACTTATGTGGACCACCTCATTCCTACATGCAAGGCGGGTGAAGGTCAGGGCTGCCCTTAAAGGTCATACAGAGGCCAAAGTGCCAAGTGCTCGAAGGTATGTGTTTGGTGCTCCTGAGCTGAGCAGGAGATTCCAAAACAGATTTATCCTTGAAAGATGCCTCTAGGCTCCTGGGCAGCAGAACTCAGCTCACCCACCTCTCTCTCCCCTTGGGGAAGGGTCCCTGCTTTGGCACACAGACTCAGGAGACCTCCTGTCCCCCAAGATTTTCTGGTAGGACAGAGGCCATCAAGGCCAGCCGAATGGAGCTGTACTGTATAGACATATTTGCTTTTGGCTGCACAAGCCGAGGAAGATGGCCTGGAGGGGCAGAGGAAGGAGGGAGGCGGGCTGGGGGATCCTCTTTGCTGTCAGAGAGCAGTGAGTCTCAGCACCTCGGTTTTCCAGGCCCCACCACCTAGGAGCTCCAGGAACTCTCCCAGGCTGTCTGCTCAGCTCAGAGGTGGACTCCCTGCAGTGTTGGGAGGATAAGTGAGAAATGGTGAGCTCACACGGAGCAGATGCTTCCCAAGTTTCTTTCCTTCCTCTTCCCTTCTTGCCTCCCTTCCCTCTTAATTTCTAGCTGGTTAATAAGCCCTGTAGGGCTCTCCTGCTGCGTTCACACCTACAGTGACAGCATTTTCCTATCCTACACTTTAAGTCCCTGGTGACTGCCTGGCTATACATGAAGCTCATTGGAGATGTGCGCATTAAAAGTGAAAAAATGCTGGGGCGCCCGTGTAACATACTAGGAGGGGGTCCAGTGAGGCCTTTCTGTATTTGGCCTTTAGAGTCACCCGTCCTGGGTATTCATCCTAGCCTCTGCCATATTGGCTTTGTGACCTAGGGTACGTTATTTAATCTCTCTGTGCTTCTGTTTGCATATTTGCAAAATGGGGATGAGAATAGTACTTATTTCATAGAGAGATGCAGGGAGCATTAGACACAACAGTGCATTAGAGCCCTGGCACTGGTAAGGGCTAGGAACTATTATCTAAAACAAACACCCAATCCAGCTGGAAGGGACTTTAGACATCTGGGCCCACCGCTTTATTTTTAAAATTAATTTATTTAGGTAATTGACAATAACAGTACCTAATAGCAATAGCTAACATTTATTGAGCACTTACCAAGCACTGTGCCAAATAATTTTCATATATTCACTTGTTTAAAAACGTGAAGGCACAAGTGGCGTATGTCTCCTTCTCACCCGAGTCCCCTCCACAGGGGCACCACTGTTACCAACACTCTGTGGATCTTTACAGGTGTCCTCTGTAAAGGACGTACAAATATTTAAATCTCTTTTTACCCCTTCAATTTTAAATATGAGGAAACTTGGGCTCAGGGAGGAGACAGTGAATTATAAAAGCTCCTCTTCTAGGGCTGGCCCCGTGGCCTAGTGGTTAAGTTCAGTGTGCTCTGCTCTGGTGGCCCATGTTCGGTTTCTGGGCATGGACCTACACCACTCATTGGTGGCCATGCTGTGGCGGTGACCCACATACAAAATAGAGGAAGATTGGCAACTGATGTTAGCTCAGGGTGACTCTTCCTCACCAAAAAAAAAAAAAAAAAAAAAGCTGCTTTTCTCTGGGAGTCACTGCTCCAGGCGCTGTGTGATTAAATGCCCCAAGCCTTAGTTTACCTCAGTGGGTTGATCAAGGATTAAATTAGATAATCCATGTAGAGGACTTTTCAGAGTTCCTGGTGCATCATAACTGCTCAGGAGATGCTGGCTGCAGGGGAGGACCAAGGTTTTATGGGGGCCAGAAGCTTGTACAATTTGGGGATTGTCTTTAAGAGAACTAATGCAAAATTATAAACCCACTATTAGGAATGTAAGTGGATATTTATTTAGAGTTAGAAAAGAGCTCCAACAATTGACACATTTTAAAAGTCAACAAATACCTGAAACAGTATAAAATCCGGAAGAATAACAGAACATTTTTGTTAATTAACTGCCTGGCACACCTCTTTAGTACCCTTTATTCCTGCGTTTTCTGGCTTCATACTCTTTGGTCACTTCATATGATAACGATTTTCTAAAGCATTGTCTGTAGAGAGAATAAAAGATAATTCAGCCTTTTCTCTAGTATGGTTGGTCAAAATTTTTTTTTTAATTTACAGTTTAGTTGTGAAAAATGAGCAAATTCACACAGACATGCAGTATTTGTAGCAGTACTACATGTTCGTGTCCCATAAACAGGAATTTTGGTAAATTCTACTTTGTACGGTTCCCATAAAAAATGAAAAAAGAGGCTATGGTGCATCATAATTGTATGCATTGAGTATATTTCTGACAGAAGAGAACTTTCGTTTGGACTGGAGGAACTGAACCTTCCACTTACAATTTCACTTGTAGTAATTGGAAGCATTTCTCACTGGCTGGCATCTGACTCTACGTTTTAAACCTTTCTCTTCCCCACCACACACTTCAGTGTTGGGCCCCGTAGGACATGTTCATGTGGCAGCAATTCAACATCTGATGTGGCGTCAGGAACTGGGTGGTGGGTACTTGGGTACAGGAGACTCCTGGGAGCTGTGCCTGCTCTGGAGGAGGGGCAATAACCACTCTATGTGGAGGTGACAGTGAACCTCATGTGTACATCCCGCTGGACTCAAACTCAGTGTTCCACCAACTCGAGTCCCGCTTAGGCATTCCCTGAATGCCAGAGGCTTCTGTAACATCACACAACAGGAGGACAGGAGTGACAGAAGGGAAACTGGAGTGGGGAGAGAGTGTGCTCTTTCCAGTTGTGGTGAAGACTTTACTTTGGCAAAGCTTAGAGAAAGAAACCCAAGACCATGTGAACCCGTTTCTTTCCAGGCCCCTCCCAGGGCCTTGGAAGGGGCTGCTGCAAGGTGGGGCTCTGAAGCTGCAGCTCTGAGCTGCAGTCTGGTTAGCTACGGTCAGCATCACGTGTCGTTCTGAGCAGTGTTTGAGAGACCCACGCAGCCCACCTAGGAGCTGTGTGACCTTGTTGGCATGTTAATTCCCTCCATAAGCCTGAGTTCCTCAGTAGTAAGCATGATACTGCTACTGGTGTCTACCTCCCCGGGGATGTAAATTCCTTGAGGGTAGGCACTGGTCTGATTTCCTATTGCTGTGGCCAGTGTCTGGAACACATCGTCCACACTCAACAAATATCTGTTTTGTGGATTTATCGAAATGCAGAGTATTGGGTGTTTAGCCCCAGGCTCTCAGAGAAAAGGAAACTGAGGCACAGTGAACTTACATCTATCTCTTTCCTGTACTACACACTGCGTCTAGTCAGAGGGCCTCCTTTCCTTCCCAGCGACCCTCCCGTGTGAGCTGAATAGGAAGGGGAAGCTTAACTCACTTTCGAGTGCCTGAGATGATCATCTGAGTTGTTCCCTCCGTTATGGACATGAGCCAGGGTCCCTGGGACTCGTCCCTGAAGTTCGCTCTGATGCATGGAATCCACTGTTCCAGAGACTCTCCTGCCTTCTCTCCCTCCCTGACCTGACCTGGGTCCCTGGGAATGGTGGGAGGCAAGGAGACAGTTGGAAGAACAAAGGTGAATGGTTTTGAGCCGTAAAATAGTGATCCTGATAAACAAGTTTGGAAGATGAATGGCCTTGGGGCTTGTAGGGCTTAGCAGGGGCAACCCTCGGCATTATTGACTTTCCTGCCTAAGGACTCTGGGGGGGTCCCCCAGAGGCCCCTTTCACAGCTCCCCTTGATTCCGAGAGGTGCTCAAGTAAAGCTAGAAGTCACCCTGTGCCACAGAATCTTTCAGATGAGGCCAGAGGGGCCACCTCAATCAGTGGTCATGTTATCACTATATGACAGGAGCTGTGGTCTAAGGAGCCAGGTGGCTGCAGGTGGTCACTCGGCCAGACATGCAAAGCAGGTGACAAAACTCTAGTCTGGGCCCTGCATATGGAGTGCACTCTTTGCCCTACTTCTCCTCCGCCTGGTGTAGATTTCCCGCCGAGCTCTGCAGCAGCTTCCACCTCTGTTTTATTACAAGCTGCCCTGATGGGGTGGGCCAGTGCCTGGGATGCTTCCCCTTTCTCTGGGGAGTTCAGGGAAAGGATGAGGGTACTCACTCCTCCTGTGTAGACCCCCGCACCCCACTATCAAGACAACTGGGATGTTGCAGTCTCTGCTTCCAGCCCCGGGATAATATTTATATTCAAATTCTGGCTCTGATCTCCACCCAGGAAAACACCAGCTGCTATTGAAAATCTTTCTGTCTGTGATAGAGAGCAGAGCTGGCTGGGCCTCACGCTGGCCCCCTCGAGCTTCTCTGGAGGATGTTAGGAAACAGCAAGTGCGTTTTATTTGTGTTTTTCAAAGTCATCCCAGGGCTGTGTCTAGGAAACTGAAGGCCTGTCAGAGCCGAAAACATCTCATTCCATTTAGAAAAGACAAAGGGATTAGGTGTCCCGGGGACTTGAACAAATGCATTGTTGGTGGTTTTGATTGAGGTTTCATTTAGGGGAGGCAAGTGTAGAAACGAGGATGCCAAAGATCCAGGCTGCCAGCGTTGTGAAGATGCCTGGAGACAGGCGTGCTCGAACTGTCGGCAGGGATGTTGTTAGTGCAGACTTTTGGAGGGAAATTTGGCAACATCTTTCATAAAAAGTGAGTATGACCTTTGACGCAGCAATTCCATGCCTTGGAAACTATCCTGGAGTAATGCTTGTCTGTGTATACAAAGACCTTAGTTCAAAAATGCTCACTGGGGCAAAAAGTAGGAAATCACCTGTGTGTCTCTCAGCAGGGGACTAGCTCAAAAAATTATGGTTCATCCAAATGATGGAATACTGTGTGGCCATTAAAGAAAAGAACAGGGTGAGTAATAGCAATGGCTGACACACGTGTAGTACTTACTCTACGCTCTATTCCAAGTGCTTTACATATTTTACGATATTTTTATTTATTTATTTATTTATTTATTTGGTGAGGGAGACTGGCCCTGAGCTAACATCTGTTGCCAGTCTTCTTCTATTTTGTGTTACAATATTTACAATATTAACTCATTTAGTCTTCACAACAATCCTTTGGTTACTATTATTAGAATAATTTTATAGATGAGGAAGAAGGTAAGTAACTTGCCTAAGTTCACATAGCTGGTATGTAGGGGAGCTGGGCACGCGGCCTGCCGGCCCCAGGGTCTGTGACCACCACACAAACACCTGTGTGTACAGATACAGAAAGATGCCCTTGACTTACTACTAAGTGAAAACTTCAAGCAGCAGAGAAATAGAGTGTGACCTTATTTATGTAAAAAAAAAAAGTGTGTGTATGTGTGCATGTGAATACATCATGTGTTTGTGAAGGTAAACATCTGGAAAAATACATAGCCGATCAGTAGTTCCCTCCAAGGAGCCATGTGAGATGGGGCATGTAAAGAGGAATTTTTTTACTTCTAACTATATGTAGTTTTATGTACACATGCTTTTGGAATTTTAGAAACAGTAAGCTTGAGCACACTATCAAGGTAACAAAAATAAATAATAAATAATAATTTAGTTTCTATTTCTAAGTAGTCCCTTGGATAGGAGAGACTTCCTGTAATCATGGGCTCCGAGTAACCCTTGTGATTAACTTGAAAGTGAAAGATGTAGAGCCAAGCCTAACAGACAGGCCTTGAATAAACTGGATGAAGGTAGCCAAGGACTTGTTCTTTTTTTCTGTGGGGAAGACCAGCCCTGAGCTAACATCCGTTGCCAATCCTCCTCTTTTTGCTGAGGAAGACTGGCCCTGGGCTAACATCCGTGCCCATCCTCCTCTACTTTATATGGGACGCCACCACGGCATGGCTTGACAAGCAGTGCGTCGGGCGTGCGCCCGGGATGCGAACCGGCAAACTGCGGGCTGCCAAGCGTGAACTAAACCACTGCGCCACTGGGCCAGCCCTGGAGTTCTTCTTCTGATTGGCCGAAAGGCATCCTGAGGTACTTACTCTTATTCTCATTACGCTAGAATGTCTTGCCTTGTGCTGGAAGCCTTGGCCCAGATATTGGAAGAATAATGGTGATTTTCTTGACACACAACCCCTCCACATTCCATCTCTACTCCCCTGCCTCCCTGCATTTAATGTGTTCACTCAATGCATTATTGCACCTCATATAAATACTCCAGGTACTTGGGCCTTTGTTTAGTCACTGTCCCTTCAGGGCCATCCCATAGAAATGGACTCATGATGCATTACATTTTTAGGTACTTTACAATTTGCAAATCGTGTTCCCATTTCATTATTTCAATTAACTGGGGATGGCGCCTTCTTGCTGTAATGCACTTTGTACAACATCTCTCCTAGAGTTAAACCAAGCAGGGACTTAGGAGAGGGTCTGATGAGGAAAATAAGAGCTATCAAAATTTTATTCCCCATTTTTAAATCCCACTGTTTAAGTATTGCTTTGTAAATTGTGACCCATCACAGAAAATATAGAAAAATAACCATAACAGCTCCACTTATTGTGTCAGGTCAAAGAACACCCAGTATTTCCACTGTTTTCTTATTTTAATTCTCCGAGCAAGTTTAGGGGATAATTTTTATCACTATTATTTCCATAAGGAAGCCGAGGCTCAGGGAGGTTACATAAAGTTCTCAAATTTATGCGTGTGGAAAGCGGGAGGTGGATTTTTCACCCAGGTCTGTCTGTCTGTCTGTCTGCAAAATCCAAGAGGAAATAATAGAGGAAAAAGTTTCACTCAAATACCACCTCCCTAACGTAACATGAGCAATTTAGGTTTATTTCCTTTGTTTTATCTATCTAAAAGAAACCAAATTAAACAAACAACTTAGAGCCAGTCCTGATGGCCTACTGGTTAAAGTTTGGTGCACTCCACTTCAGTGGCCTGGGTTCGGTTCCCGGGCATGGAACCACACCACTTGTCTGTCAGTAGCCATGCTGTGGCGACAGCTCACAAAGAAGAACTAAAAGGACCTACAATTAGAATATAGTACTACGTACTGGGGCTTTAGGGAGGAAAAGAAAACACTTAGTAATCAGAGGATATATAAAATGTTTATACCCTGTTTTCCTTTTTCACTAACATCATCGTAACTATCTTCCTTGTTGCTTCATGATGTCATTTTAAGTGACTGCATACTTCTTACAACTCAATAGTAAAAAAAAAAAAAACAAAAACAAAAACGCTAAGAACCTGGTTAAAGGGCTAAGGCTTGAATAGACATTTCTCCAAAGAGGACAAAGAGGCCAACAGATATATGAAAAATGGTCGGTGTCACTATCATCAGGGAATTGTAAATCAAACCACAATGAGATATCGCTTCACATCTATCAGGATGGTTATTAGCTAAAAAACCCCCATTAAAGACAAGTATTATGATGTGGAGAAATTGGAACCCTTTCACACCTTTGGTGGGAATGCAAAATAGTGCAGCCACTATGGAAAACAGTATGGAGGTTTCCCAAAAAACTGAAAATAGAACTATCATATGATCTAGTAATCCCACTTCTGGGTATTTACCCAAAAGAATTGAAATCCGGATCTTGAAGAGAAACTAGCACTCCTGTGTTCACTGTAGCACTATTCACAACAACCAAGATGCGGAAACAACCTAAATGTCCATCGACAGATGAATGGACAAAGAAACTGGTGTATACGTACAATGGAATACTATTTTGCCTTAAAAAAGAAGGAAATCCTGCAATATGTGACAACATGGATGAATTTTGAGGATCTCATGCTAAATGAAATAAAACAATCACAGAAAGACAAATACTGCATGATTCCACTTATATGAGGTATCTAAAATAGTCAAATTCACAGAACCAAAGAGTAAAATGGTGGTTGCCAGGCACTAAGGGAGGGGAAAATGGGTAGTTACTAAATCAATGGGTATAAAGTCTCAGCCAAGCAAGATGAATAAGCTCTAGAGATCTGCTGTACAACATTGCACCTATAGTCAACAATAATGTATTATATACTTAAAAATTTGTTGTTAAGAGGGTAGATGTTATAAGTTCTTTTTTAAAAAATTTTTACTGATGTCTGAATAGTTTATAACATTGTGGGGTTTTAGTTGTGCATTATTATTTGTCTGTCACCATATTGAATGCATCCCTTCACCCCTTGTGCCCACCCCCCTACCCCCTGGTAACCACCAACCAGTTCTTTCTGTCCGTGTGTTAGTTTATATTCCACATATGAGTGAAATCATGTGGTTTGTCTTTCTCTCTCTTATTTCACTTAACATAATACCCTCTAGGTCCATCCATGTTGTTGCAAATGGGACAATTCCGTCCTTTTTTATGGCCGAGTAGCATTCTATTGTATATATATATACACCACATCTTCTTTATCCAATCATCAGTCGAGGGACACTTGGGTTGCTTCCACTTCTTGCTATAGTGAATAATGCTGCAATGAACATAGGGGTGCATAGGTATCCTTGGATTGTTGGTTTCAGGATCTTTGGATAAATAGCCAGTAGTGGGATAGCTGGATCATAAGGTATTTCTATTTTTAATCTTTTGAGGAATCTCCATACTGTTTTCTGTATAGGCTGCACCAGTTTGCCTTTCCACCAGCAGTGAATTAGGATTCCCGTTTCTCCACAACCTCTCCAACATTTGTTGTTTTTTGTCTTGGTGATTATAGCCATTCTAACAGGTGTAAGGTGATATCTTAGCGTAGTTTTGGTTTGCATTTCCCTGATGGTTAATGATGTTGAACATCTTTTCATGTGTCTGTTGGCCATCTGTATATCTTCCTTGGAAAAATGTGTGTTCATATCCTCTGCCCATTTTTTGATTGGGTCATTTGTTTTTTTGTTGTTCAGTTGTGTGAGTTCTTTACATATTATGGAGATTCATGTTAAGTTCTTACCACAATAAAACTTTTAAAAAATTGATTGCTTACTCTTCCAGGAGACTGATGTCCTTGGGAGAGATTCCTAGACATGGAATTGGTAGGTCCAAGAATATAAATGTTTTTATGGTTTTTGATACACATTGCTAAATTGCTTTTCAAAAGGGCTTTATTAATTTGCACTTTGACCAACAATTTTGAGTGTTATTTTCATCACATTCTTGCAGGCATTAGTCATTGTTAAAAAATGAAAACACGCAAAGTCCAACTTGTTTGCTAATATATACCAAACTGTTCACAGTGGTTAGTTTGGAGAGTGTGATGGGGCTGGTGGTGATGGGGGAGGGACAGCGAAGGGGGATGTCCATTTTCCACTTTATCTAATGTGGTACTATTAGAAATATTACTTTTATATATATTTCAAAATTTTGAAATAGTTTGTCTTACAGAAAAGTTGCAAAAATAAAACAAAGTCCCCATATACCCTTTCTTTGCAATGTGTTTTTTTGCGCTTTTTTTTGGTAAGGAAGATTGGCCCTGAGCTAACATCTGTTGCCAGTCTGTCTCTTTTTGCTTGAGGAAGATTGTCGCTGAGCTGACATCTGTGCCAGTCTTCCTCTATTTTCTATGTAGGATGCCGCCACAGCATGGCTTGTTGAGCAGTTTGTAGGTCTGCACCCGGCATCCCAACCTGCGAACCCTGGGCCACCAAAGCAGAGCGTGCTAACTTAACCACTGTGCCACCAGGCCAGCCCCCTGCAATATGTGTTTTAAAAAGATGAAGTAATTCCCAATTGTCAGTCCTTTCATCAGCAAGATGCCATGAGTGAGTCAGGATTTCTTAGCAGGTAGGCTTAGGGTTCAGCCGCAACTTGGGGAAATGCTCATTAAAATGCAGACTCTTAGGCCTGAGCAGGATCTTTGAAATCAGAATGTTTAGGGGTGAGCCTGAAAATCTGCATTTAAACAGCATCTCCCCCTAGGTGGTTCTGAGGCCCCTCAAGGGCTGAGAACCACTGTTCCTCGTTTTTATTTTATTTCCTCCAGCAATACTGTGGCTTCCTTATCCCTCCAACTGCAAGAGTTGGGAAAAGTGAGTGAAATCTGAGCATCTTGGTTGCAACTTTTCACACTTTGTGCTGCTACTGCTCTGCTGCAGCCAAGCTGTCTGTAATCTGTTTTCTCAAAAGCCTGCTCTCTCCCTCACACTAGAAAAGACCTCTCCAAGGGAGCCAGGTCCAGAACGTCGGTTTGGATGGTGGTGGTCCTTCTCCCCCTTGTCACTTCTATCCTGGACATTCCAGGGAGCGGCGTCTGCAGGCCTGCCTGTTTCCTGGCTCCCTTGGAGGAGCAGCCAGGAAGCCCTGGAGTGGGGAGGCATCCCGCCCAGATCCTGGCTCCAGGTCCTCCTGCTGTTTCTTTTGTTTAATGCTGATGCTTTTCCATGGACAATTTGTTTCCCTTGGACACTGTGGGCACGACCTTTCCAGGTGTGTGTTCCATTTGCCAGGTCATCTCCGGGGGTCCGCCATGGTGCAGGCCCTCCCCTGCCCCCACCATCTCCACCCTCCGCCTCAGCAGTTCATCTTCCTCTCTGCCCCTGGCGATGTTCTTTCCAAAATGTAGATCTGACCACATCACCTAATAACTTAGTGACTTAACGACTATGAAAAAGGAGTGGTGGGAAATGTGGCCAGAAGGACGGCCAAGAGCCAAACTGTGGAGAAGTTTGAATTTAAGATGAAGGTTTGTTGTTTTTGAATGTTGTTTGGTCTTAAGTTTATTGTTTTCTATGTTAAAAAAAGTAGTACGACATACGAAATCTTACAAGCCTGTATTACCTTTGCAAGGGAAAAAAAACTTTAAGAAATGTAATAATGGTTAATATAGACAATCTGGAAAATTAAAAAGTAGAAAGTAGAGGGAAGAAAGTTGCCAGCAGTTCCACTAGCCAAATCTAGCTTCTCTCTGCATTTCGCCACGGTATAGAGTGGAGGAGGCGGGCACAGTTCCCAAATGGGGCAAATCTGAGTTCAGATCCCTTCTTTCCCCTTGTTAGCTGTGGGCAACCATTGGGCAGCTTAATTATCCTTTTGGAGCTTCGGTTTTCTCATTGGTAAAGTGAGGATAAATAGTTTCTAACTTGTAGGCTTAGCCGTGAAGATGAAATGAGATAACGTAAAGCAGTTAGCGGGATGCTTAGTCAGTGTTGGCTCCCTTTCATCTTGTTTATTTCCTTTCGGTCCTTTCACTGTAAGTTGTGTTTTTGTTTTCACATAGTTGTGATCACACTTTCTATGTAATTTTATGTCCTGCTTGTTTCGCTTGACATGGTAGCCAAAGCATTTTCCATGCTATTTTCAACTCCTTATAAATATACATTTTAATAGTTGCATACTATCCAATTGAATGGATGTATCAGATACATCATAGTTTAGTTAACCATTTCTTTATTGTTAGCCGTAGGAATTATTCCAGGTTCCATTGTTCCAGATAACCCTGTGCATGAACACCTTTATGTGTAAAATGTCACCATCCTTCTCCCAGTCACTGCCAGTTATAGCCATTTTCTTGGGGAAATTCTTAGAAGGGAGATTATAAAGTCCACGGGCATGAACATTTATCAAGGGTTGTGACCTATCCTGCCAAACTGGTTCCTGTAGAGTTGGCCTCCACTTATATTTTCAAGGCAATGGACGAGACGCAGGCTGAGGGACCTGGACTTCATTGTGCAATGCAGCTGTTGGGGCGTCAGACAGAGTTGGAGGAACACAATCGTATCTGGGGTTTTAGTGGATTCATCTGGCAGCCAGTGAGAGGGTGGATGGGGCAGGGTCAGTGTTAGGGGCACTGTGATGAGGCTGTGCACTAGGGCTTTAATCACTGCACATGAATCTGGCCCTCTCCCCGCGGCAACTAGGGGTCCTATCCATAGGAGAACCTGTGGTCACAGTCTCACAATCCCGTTTTCTTGGTGAGTTGCTCCACATGTGTAAATTTATGCCTCTTCAGTGTAGCATAGGTAACTTCACATTGTTTCTGTCCTCCACGATCAAAATGACAAGTACTCTTCATCTTTAAGGATCACAGTGTAAGATAGTGAATAAGTCTGTGAGCCCTGGTGTCACTGCCTGGATTGGGATCCCAACCCTACCACTTATTATCTGCAATCCTGGGCCTCAGTTTCCCAATCTGGGAAATGGTACCTACCTCATAGGATTAAATTAGACAAGGTATTATATATACAGCTGAGAAAGTGCTGAGTGTTTGGTATTCTTATCTATCTACCCCTTTTTAAATTAAAGCCTCTGGTTGAAAGAAACTAATTCAACTTCTAGATTCACCACTTTTCCTTCTCTCTAAAACCCAGCCAGGGCATCAGGATTAGGGAGCGATACCAGGAAGCCCACCTTCCCAAAATACGTGGCCACTTAAAACAGTGGGGACGGAAGAGGAGGAGGTTGGGGAGGCTGCAGTGACAGGTGACCAACCATTCTGGGATGCAGTACCTTCAGTGCTAAAACCGCGACAGTCTCTGGCAACCTGGGCTGGCTGGTCACCCCTAGTGTGGTGGTAGTGGGAGACAGGATCTGGTGAAATTATCCAAGGGAGCACCAGAAGTAATCAAGAAGGGTTCGCTTTTCCTTTAATTTTTCCATTTCACCTGGAACTTCAGGGAATGAATTGGCTGCCAGAAATGAGACCCACCTGGGGTCAGTGGGGGTGGGGCAGGGGAGCTAATTAAGTGCCTCCCAGGAAGCAGGGGCAGGGCACTTCAGTATCTTCCAGATTCCTAGGGTGTGGGTGGAGTGAAGGCTGTGTGGAGCCCCCTCCTTCCAATCTTGGCCAGTTTTCTGCTCTCAAAAAGCCTTATTTCTCGGCAGGCAGAGGAGTCAGCAGCCCTCAGTGGACGAGGGTTGGTTCCTGCTTCTGCCCCTCTGGGTCTCTGTATGTGCAGTACCCCCAAGACAGAGGCCGGAGGGAGGGGAAAGTGACCACGCTTAGGCTGCAGGCCAGTGGAGGGAGTGGTCACTAGTCAGTACTTCCTTTTCCAGCCCTTTCAAAGCATTTTTAAATCGGATTAGCTTTTCAACAAACACTTGAAGGTTTGCTCTCCTCTGAGAGGCTCAAAGGGCTGAGGAAGAGCCTTCATCTGTTTACTCTTCCTTTATGTGGAAACCTACTTGGGCGGTTTCTACAGCCAGCTTCCTCTCCTCCCTGAGCCCGCCTCCCCCAAGCTTTCAAGCCGCCGGAATTCACCAACCACCAGGGTCCTGGTCTACCGTGGCTTTCCGGGCCTCCTGCCCTCCAGGATCACAGCTTTGTAGGGCTCAGGCCGCTCCCTCTGACCTGTACTGGTCTGTAAGTTCGCAGGGAGTAGAGAAGTGAGCTGAGAGTGGCTGGCCCTGTGGACTCTATCTCCCTCTTGTAGGGCAGCCAACAGAAGTGGTATCTTTCTTCCTGTGGGTGAAGAAAGCCAGGAAGATGGGGGCAAAGCTGAGCTTGGTTTTGGAGACCAGAGAGCTCGCTCTTGGCCCCACCAGGGCTCCTCTTTCTTCTCCTTTTTAATTAAGCCTCTGCTAAGGGTCGGGCAATGTGTGTGTGATGGGGGAGGGGAGAGTGGAGACATGGAAACAGATGTGTGCATGGATGTGTATACAGAGAAAATGGACTGGAGGTGGGGTGTTGTGGAGGTGTGGAAGGGAAGGACGGCCAATGGTCAAGATAGACTTCTAGACTTTATTTTGTATAGGAGTATATTATAGTCATGTGCCACATAATGACGTTCGGTCACCAATGGACTGCATGTAAGACAGTGGTCCCATAAGATTAGTACCATAGAGCCTAGGTGTGTGCTAGGCTATACCATCTAGGTTTGTGTAAGTACACTCTATGATGTTTGCACAATGACGAAATCACCTAACGATGCATTTCTCAGAACATGCCCCGTTGTTAATTGATGCATGACTGTATATAATTAGCAAATTAAAAGTGCATATTAATCAAACCAGAGAAGTATCCTTTGTGATATCACTGCTAGGTGAAGTACAGGGTCAAGCCTTGGAAGATTCAGGAAAAACTTCCCAGCAGGGGCAGCAGGAAAACTAAGACCAAGAGACAAGTGGGGGTAGCTAGCTTTGTTCATTCAACAAATATTTGTTGAGTGTCTGCTGTGTGTCAGATATTGTTCTAGAAGCTTGGGAGCTAGAGGAGAGAAAACACAGAGACTCTGCCCTCATGGAGCTTACAGTCCAGTGGAGGGAGACAGATGAACGAAAAGATCATGTGATGCCAGGTGGTGGTAAAGAAAAATGATTCTGACACTTGTTAAGATGGTGAGGAAGATTTTACTCAAGACTATTGCAGTCAGGAAAAGAGATTGAGCTCAATCCTGAACACAGCAAAGACAGCTGGGATTTATAACCAACAACCGAGTGAGAGGGCAGTGGATGGAGGAGACATCAGGGGTAGAGGGATTCTTGGTAAAGTAACTTCACAGGATTCTTGCAGAAGGCAGGCCTAGGACTTAGACATTGAAGATGAGGGATGAAGAACTTGACCAGATATCAAGGGTAGGGGATGGCTCAGCAGGATTCTTTGCTGAAGGCAGGCCAAGGTCAAGGCCTAGTTGAGAGGAAGGCTCAGAGGAGCCTGACTAAAGTTTGGTCAAGGAGAGAATCTTTGGTGGTGGTGAAAGGTGCTGTGAATTAAAATAAAGCAGGCGTGAGACAGAGCAGCTAGAGAGTGATGGGGTGCTTTTCAGTAGACCTCCCTAGAGAGGTAATTTTCCGGCAGAAGTCTAGATCATGTGAGGGAGCCAGACTTTCAAACACCCCAGGAGAAGGTGTTCTAGGTAGCGGAAGCAGCAGTTGCAAAGGCCCTGAGGGATGTTTGGTGTGTTTGAGCAACATCAGGGAGGAGGTTGTTTGGCGGGAAGAGTGGTAGGAAATAAAGTCAGAGGAGGGCGTGGGTGAGGGTAGATCATACAGGGCCTTCTAGGATGTGATAAGAAAGGATGAGAGGGCTGGAAGGAAGGATAATTTGGACCCAGGATAAGAGAGCTTTGCTAATCTGGAGAACTGCAAGGGGTTCTGTGTTGCCCAGGTATAAAGAAGGAGCATGTGCCAAGGAGCATGCCTGGAGGGCTAAGAAGGTGGAGGTGCTGTGGGCAGAGGAGAGGGAGCTTAAGAGCCAAAGGGCCAGGGGCAGATCATGCAAATCCTTTTCCATTTTTTCATTCAGGGTTTCTCAATCATTTTAATGAGAGCTGCAGTTCATAGGTAAAAATGAAGCAACAAAGGGAGGAACGCCTCTTCTTTTAACTGGAAGGAGAACTCCAGAAGACGGGAAAGGAGGGTTGGTTGAAATAAAGTTGGAGCTGGTCTGGCTTGGCCAGCTGCCCTTCCTATAAATACCACCCTCCCAGTCCTGGAAAGGCATCAGTGACGGCTGTTGCGAGCTACTGGGGAACATCCTTCCTGCTCAGATGTCCAGGAGTTGGCTGTCTGTGTACATCCGTGCGCAAAGTGCCTGAAAGCAGGGGATGAGAGCGCAGAACAAGAAGTTCGGGATTCTGAGCCCACTCCTTTGACCCTCGGGGGCGGCCCCACTTCCTCTGGGGGCCTAAGCATCCCTCTGGCATGTCTTCGGCTAAGAAATCTGCAAAAGTCGTTGGCCAGGCTTAGAACTAATCGTTTGTGCCAAAGGGTTGGGTGGTGTGGAGTGGAGGGAGCTGCTTGCCAGGACCAGGCTGTTCTTCACTGGTGGTGAACCCTGCTGCCTGGCGGCCGCATACCACTGAAGTTTTTTTGGGAGAGGGGGAAATGGGATCGAGGGGCCAGTGTAATTTGGCAACATGTGAGTTAAAAAGCAGATGAAAACCCACAGAGTGACCAGACATTCTTCTCTTTGCATGCAAGATCCTGCTGAATGTTGGAAGAGGAAGGAGTATTTTCTTGCTTTTTAGACATGACATCCTGTGAGGGGAAGATTTGGAACAGATGGGGGCCGGGGGCCTCACTGTATTTGCTTATTCCCCCTACCCCCTCCTACAACCAGAAATGTTTCTATTTTTACCTAGTGAATTTAACTTGAAAAAAATATGTCCTGTGGAGTCGGAAAGTAAGGTATCAGGGGTCAGGGAGAAAAATCCACAAAGTTCCAGAAAGAATCCTCCTTTCATTGCAAAGGCTTCTTCTAAGTCCAAAGATAGATAATTAACTCAATTTCATTTTAGGTTTAATCGCTGCTCCAGTGACATCTGTGTTAATGAGAGGGGAAAGAAAAAGGACCCCCTAACAGATGGAGAGAGAGGCTCTCTTATTAGTGAAAGGTAAGAGGTGTTTCTGAAATCCTGGGTGCACAATGTGGGAAAAATAACATTGATGATGTCTTGTGGGAGCAACTCAAGTGTCTGCATGATTTTTACCCCATTTCTGTTCTGTTGGATTGGTTGCATTGAAGAAGACCATGGGATGTGATGTAAAGTGGGCCGTGATACATTTGACTGACTGCAGTGGGGTGCCTGGTAGAGCGATGTTCCTGGCATGACTCTGGGCAGCTGGATGGCTGAAATAGTGGTGGCCCCCAAACCACAGCTGGTCCTTTTTGCTGACTAATGTCCAGAGCATGATTCTCCTTCCCCTGAACCCGGAAGGGGGCTCTGCCAGTGGAGTCGGATGGCAGTAATTAGCCAGGGTGGCCAGCTGAACTGCCTGCTGCTGTTTTATCTGTTCCCCAAAGGGAATGTGGGTTGATTGCCTGTGAAAAGGAAAGGGCAAGAGGAGGAGAACAACCTCAGTGTTTTCCTTCTAACTATCCGTCCTTTCTGGTGCTAGTTGGAGCCTGTGTTGGGGTGGTCTCTTCCTTCTTGGGAGGGGATTGTGAGCTCCCAGGTCTGGCTGAAGAGACAGATTGCCATGATCGCTGGTCCGTTTCGGCCCCACTGCCTGCCGCTGGCACACTGTTTCTGAAGGGTGTTACTGAAGTGGTAGCTGACTTGCAAAGAGAAGAGAAAGATGCTACTAGCTGTATGCTCAGGTTCCAGCTCATAGGGAGAGCTGTGTCAGGGGAACTAAATCAGACTTCTCATCCTGTGAAATACATGCATGCTTTTGCAAGAAAGACATTTAAAAATCACTTGACAGGAGAGAAATATGGCCTATGTGCCTAGCTAGGATGGGATCTCCCATCTTGATTCTTCACTCTTAACTTCCAGAACTAGAGATAACTAAATACAGTGTGATGGGAGCACTAGGTTCTCCCTCCCTCTCTGTTAAAATCCCCACAGGCATTATCTGGCCATTGGAAGGGATGCTGGAAGAGCAGCAAACATTTCTTGCGTACCATTACTTACTGGGCACTGTGTTAGGACTTCAGGGACATGTCAGTGAATAAAATATAGGTCCTGCTCCCACAGAACCCAAATGCAAATATCAGAGCATTTACCTCATAGTGGAATCACCACGGTCAGGCAAGCATACACACGATAGACCAAATTAGTTCATTCAGCAAATATTAGTTGAGCACCTGCTATTTGTGAGATCCTGCAGACACAGTGGAGAACAGAACTGACACAGTCCCCACCTTCTTGGAACTACAGTCTGGTGGGATAGATGGACTAGTAAAAGGCTCCTGAGCTCTATGCTGTGAGAAGTGCTGTGGCAGAGGACATAAGGGTGCTGTGGGCCCCTCGTGCGGACTTGGGGGATTGGGAACACCTTCCCAGAGAAGTGATGTTTAAGTTAATCCATGAATAAGAAGAACTAACATTTGAGTGTTTACTCTTAGTTGGCCGGTAAAGTCCTTTGGTCCTGGCATTGTTTTTATTTGTATGCTTTGACTCTGAAAAGTGCTTGGTTGGGATGGTGAGTTACATGGCACCCTGCTATGTGCCAAGGACTGCTCCAAGAGCTCCATCATTAGAATTGTGCTGGCTCATAGTAAGTGCTCAAAACTGAGCTATTTGCTAATCATCACTTGACTTATCTCATTTAATCCTTGTAACAACCCTGAGGTGGATAGTATTTCATTAGTTAGGAATACTTTTGGCAGCAAATAAGAGAAATCCCACCTAAAACAGTGGCTTTAATCAGAATGATATTTATTGTTGACTAAACAGGAAATCTGGGGTTGGTGGACCTAAGGTTGGCAGTGGTTCACCAGTGACATTAAGAACTCAGTTCCCTTCTTTCTTTCTGCTCTGCTCTTAGGGCCAGTTTGTGGGGCCCAATGCAAAGTGAAAATGTGGGACCCCTTGTTCAAAAAGTAGGAAAAAAGTGCCACTTAAGGTACTAAAATGTAAAGCTTTTTACTTGTCATGGTATTTTTTTTAATTTGCTATTTAATGTTCTAAGTAAAGAAAATTTAAAATGTTAAATTATTAGCATGAATTTTACTATTTATCTTTATATTGTGCAATGCTGGTTTTAGATGCAAACATAAGAGTATTAAACTTGTATGCAGAATTACACAACTATATTCAAATGAGAGAATATTCAAATTATCTTAGGCTATTTTTCTTCTAAAATGCTGAAATTTATCCATTAAAAGTAAAAGGCAAAATATAATTTATAATTAATGTTAAAATTTGAATCAAACTTATTTAAAAGCTGAAAGTCATTTAATATTTTAAAAATTAAATCTTAGTTTTATTTTTTAAAAATTTAATGTCTACAATTACAGTGCTCAATGTCCATTTCACTTCCCAAATAAAGACTTAAGTAAAGTAATTCATAAAGTATTACATAAAATATATATCCTATATATGTGAGATGTGAATCTGCGTATATGACACATGAGTGCAAGATGATATAATTTTGCGGAATGTTCTTCAGCCATCTTGTGCAACTGGTGCTAATGTAGCACTAATTTGTTGAACCGTGAATAGGAACAGAAGCAAGAAAATGGATATTCCACACCCCTGAGTTCCTATACTTCATTTTGCAAGAATATGTTGTGTTGGTGCTGAGAGGAAGCATCTGACAAGCTCATTTGTCTTCTCTCTTACCTAAGTGCTCCTGCCACTTACCTTCCCCACACTCCACAGCAGTGTTGGTCTCTGGTGGTGGCCAAAGCACAATCCACAAACCTTCTCAGTTAAATGCAGTTACCTTCTGTTTTGAGGATCTGGGCCAGGAGATGTGAAGTGTGTCTCTGGGGCCTGAATGGTGTTAGTCATCAAAGCAGATGTTGAGGGTTATGGGTCATGCTGTGTGACTCTCAGTGACAAAGGTGCCTATGTATGAACTTTTACATGTGTGTTTGTGATAGGTGGGACCCTCTAAAGCACGAGTCCCAGGGCAGGGGCCTCTCTTGCCTGGTTCTAAGAATAGTTCCATATTTTCCAGAAGCCCTCAACAGACTTCCTGTTACATTTCATTGGCCAGAATTAATCACTGTCAAAAAGAAGGTTGGTTTCTATAACTTATACCAATCATGGTGCATTCCCTTGAATGAGCACATGGCCCCTGAACAAAATTGGGGTTCTGTTAGTGAGGAAGCAGGGGAAGTGGCTGGGTACTCAACCAATTATATCTCCTCAATTATTACAGTCATGCATTGCTTAATGATGGGGATACATTTTGAGAAACGCGTCGTTAGGTGATTTTATCATTGTGCGAACATCACAGAGTGTACTTACACAAACCTAGATGGTATAGCCTACTGCACACCTAGGCTATATGGTACTAATCTTATGGACCACTGTCATAAATGCGGTTCCTCGTTGACCAAAACGTCATTCTGTGGTGCATGACTATATTCCCATTTTTCTAAAGGGGAAGTTGAAGCTTAGAAAGGTTAAAGTCACACACCTAGGAAGTGGTAGAACTGTGGTTGGAAGCCAGGAAGCCTGACTGTAGAATCCATCTTCACCACTCTTCTTACTGCTTCCCATCGCTGATGAGTAGGAGTTAGCCAAGTTGGGGAGTGAGAAAGTAAAGAAGGGTGGAAAGAGCATTCCAGGCAGAGGCAACAGCATGTGCAGTAGCCTGGAGGGAGGCAAGAGATGGCATGGTTTAGCTGAGAATTGAAATATATTGAGAGAACCTTGGGTATATGGTGTGAGGGAGAGCTGGGATGGGACTGGAGAGGGTCTGCAGCTGGGGCTGCTGGGTGGAGACAGGAGTTGGCAAGACTGGAAATAGGCATAGGCTAGGAGGTTGTTGAAAGATTCTAGTAGGGGAGAGGTAGTGGTAGCTGAAATGAGGAGAGGGTGGGAATTGTATGCAATCAAGAGATATTTAGAAACAGAACTGATAGGATTTGGTGATATAAAGGTGAGGGAGAAGGAAGACTCAAGGATGGCACCTGAGTTTATGGCTTGGAAATGGGTTAGTTGGATGTGCCATTCAGACAGAGAAAACAGGAGGTGGTGCCAGGTGAGGGAATGGGGAGAATGAGTTCACTTTTTTTCTTTTTTTTAGTCTGGTTGAGGTCAAGGAGATATAGTGGAGCTGTCCTACAGACATTAGAGTGTGAAACTCTGGATAGAAGTCTGGACTAGAGAGATGTGGCCTTCTTTAACATATACAACTTCTGGATTCTGTTGTAGGGGAGTGTGTAGCATGTGAAAAGAGAGTGTGGGACAGAGCCTCAGAAATCCAGTATATAAGGAAAAGGGGCCTACAGAGGAAACTGGGAAGGAGCTTCCTCATATAGAAGAAGCCAGGAGAATATGGTGTCACTAAAGCCAAGGAAAGAGAGCTTTAAGAAGGGAAGGATAAGACTTGAAGTGAGTACCAAGAAGGTAATTGATGATTGTAGCAGGAGCCTGTCACAGAGTGCTAGAGGTGACAGCCAGATAGCGGTAAGTTGACAGGACACTGGGAAGTGGGAAAGGAGAGGGAATGCGGTAACTCATTCAAGATATCTGAATGTGAAGGGAAGGGTAATGGTTTGTGAAGATCCAGGGAAGGTTTAAAAAAAAAAATGGGGAAGACTTGAGCATGTTAAATTGCTGGTGAGAAGTAGACCTCTGGGAGACCAGAGGTTGAAGATACAGAGAAGAGATGGGTAATGAGTAGTGCAGAGACCTGAGAAGGCAGGAGAGGGTGGGGTCCAGGGCTCAGATGGAGAGGCGCCTCTGTCTGAGGGAGGGATGTGGCTCCCATTGGAATGGGTGGGAAAGAGGCAAAGAGGATGCAGATGTGGGAGAGTGTGTGGGACTGAGAAGTTGAGCTTCCTGTCAGGTGGTTTGTTTCCTCTGTAAAGTAACTGAAAGAGAGGAGGTGGAAGGTCCCATGCAATATTTGGGATGTACTTATATTAAAAATTATTCATTGTGTATCTGAAATTCAAATTTAACTATATCTGGCAATCTTACCTATGACTGGCAAATTATGTTGCTGGTCCTGCTGGGGAGACGTAAGACGATGGTAAGGGGGTGTCGCAGGCCTGAAGAGGTTTCCTCAGTGAGGTATCTGAGAGTGGGGAGGTGGTGGGAATGGAGACTGGATTTGTTGTGGCTCTAACTTGTGAGGCTGTGGAATGGTCTCCAGCGGGACCCAGCCTCCTGAATGTCAGTGTGGAGAAGGCAGATGGTGTTGGATGTCTGGATTAGGTGATTTCGCATCTCACTTGGGTGAAACCCAAAGGCCTCTCCTTGGTTTGTGAAGCCCTGCCTTCTCTCCCATCTCATCTCCCACCCTCTCCCATCTGTGCTGTGCTCGCTGCAGCCTCTGGTGAGCGTGCTGGTCCTCAAACACTCCAGGTTCCTTTAGGCCTCTGCTCCGGCGGTTCCTTCTGCCTGCAGTGTTCGTCCTCTAGGTAGCCACAGGTTATGGCCCTTGACCCCTCTGAGTCCCTCAGAGGCCTTCCCTGACACTTTCTTACAGCAGCACCATTCCCTCCATCCTCTAGCCGGCTCTATTTTGCTTCGTGTCATCTTTCACCTCCTGACATGTTAAATATATTTTTTCATTTTCTGTCTCTTCCCAGGAGAATGAAATGTGCCACGAGAATAAAGACTTTATTTTGCTCACTGATATAACCCCCGTTCCTAGGCATGCTGAGGATACTTAACTATTTACTGAACTGATATATAAAATAATGATACAGGTAGGGTACCTTATGAATATCTTAGATCAAACTTTTATAGGTGAATTTTTAAAACCCCAGTATATATATCAATTGATGCTCAGCAATAAAAGGAGTAAACTACTGAAAAATGCCCCAACACAGATGAATCTCAAATGCCTTATAAGTGAAAGAAGCCAGACGCAAAAGGCTACACACCGAATAACTTCATGATACTCTGGAAATGTAACTTCATGATACTCAGTTATAAGGCCATAAAGCAAATCCGTGGTTGCCAGGGGCTGGGAAAGGGGGAGAGGTTGGCACAAAGGAATTTGTTGGGGTGAAGGATATGTTCTATATCCTGATTCTGGTAGTGGTTACACAACTGCATGCATTTACTAAAATTTGTATAACTCTTTACTAAAAAGGGTAAGTTTTACTGTATGTAAATCATACCTCAATAAACTTGACTAGAAAATTGCATCCTCACCTAGATTTTGGTTGTAGTATTTGGACATTTCTTGTGAGTGTGAGCAAATAATTTACTTTGCCTGGGTGGCAAAGCAACCCCGGCCTGCTGTCATTCATGTGTACTGCTGCCAATGAATGCCTGTGCCAGGAAACTAATTTGTTCTTAAAGTGGGAGAGGTTTGTTTAGGTGGAAATCTGTTGTTGATTTCCTTTCCAGCATCCCCTACTCCCTTCTAGGAAGAGAACACCTTTCCTGTGTGGTTGGATGGGACTGACCTTTGCCCTGTGTCCCTAGGAGTGGGCAGGTGATCCTAGCCAGTTGAGTCCTTCCTGGCACTTTTCTGCCAGAACTTTTGGGGAAGATGATCTATTTTTGCTGGAATTGGTAGGATGTGAATGTGAGCCTGTCGGTGAATATCTTGCTCACTCAATGGTGAAAGGAGGACCAATAGAGCCCTGATGTTTGAGTCCCTAGATCCAACCATGCCTGAAGCTAGTATGCACTCTGGACTCCCCAGTGACATGAGCTAATGAATTCCATTTTTCTCCACTTAAGCCATGTCGACTTTGGTGGCTTCCATCAGTCACAGCTGAGCAAGTTCTGACTCATACGTTGAAAATGAGAAGTTCTTGATCTATGAGGTGATAGGATAGTAAAAGATCAGTCAGTTACCTAAATTAATGAGTTGTGAGAGGAAGTTCTCCTAATTTCCCTGAACATTTTTATTATGGAAGCAGGAGCAGGGACAGAGGGTTGAGATGGAGATGAATGAGGGAGATTGAAGGGTGAGCAGACGGGCATGCCCCTGCCCAAATGGGGCCCCATTCCCTCCAGCTGGGGGCCCCTGGCTGGCGGAGGAGGACTTGGAGTTGGCAGGGAGCCCTGGACTGTGAGCCAGCTCTGGGCTCCTGGCCTCGGTTCCTGAGTTTTACTCTCCTTTTCCTAAGACAGGAGTGCTGACTGCCTGCCCTCCTCCGGGTTTGTGAGAGAGGCTCAAAGGAGGTGACCGTCTCTGAAATTCGCATGCAAACGATCAGAACTTGATAGTTTCATTTACTTAAAGATGAAAGGCTGGACTAGACAAGGCCTGGAAAGACACTCAGTGTCTGCTGTGGGGCTTGGGCTGTGATCTGACCTTGGGTAAAAAGAGGGCAGGATGAAACATATCAATAGGTGTCAGGGATGTGGGTGTGGAAGTTTTCTGTAGGGTGGGCTGGGCAAGGGGCCTGGGGCAGGTTTCTGGCTGGAGTTGTTTAATGCCTTTTATATATTGGAAAGGAGGAAAGACTTTTTTTCCCTCTGTTACTTTTTAAAAATTATGTAGAGTTTTTCTGAATACGAAAGAATCACTTATCTTAAGAATTTTGAAAATACAGAAAAGTAAACAAGAGGAAATAAAACCACCCATCATCATGCTACTTCCAGAGATAACGCTGGTAATATTTTTATTTCCTTCTGGTATTTATTTCAGTGTGCCTGTGTATATTTTATATATATGAGGGATGGCTTATAAATAAAATTGGGTTTTACTGTATATATAGCTTTAGAATCTGTGTTTTTTACTTAATATATAATATAAACATTTTTCTATATCTTCACTTTTTTTTGCAGCCTGATTTTTGATTGTTCTATTCCATCATATAGACATATCCCTTTTATTGGATAGAAGACTGTTTTCAATTTTTTAGGATTATTAAATAATATCATGGTTAAATCCTGACAGATATAATTTTGTGCACATCGTTGAATAACTTTGTAGGACAAAGCTTTAGAAGTGGAATTATTAGGTCAAATGGGATGTCATCATCTGGCCAAGTTGCCCCTGATAAGTCAGGCCGATTTGCCCTCCACCAATGGTGCATGAGGATGCAGAATTCTCTGAATCTGGGCCTTGCTGGGTATTACTGGATTTTTAGGAACTCACCAATTGATATGTGGGAAAGCTATCTCATTTTTATTTTAATGTGCCCCTTTTCCGGTTACAGTAAGGCTGAACCTTTTTTTCTGATAGACTTAAGTTATTTGTGTGTTTTTGTGAATTGCTCTTTACACCCTTTCTTCATTTTCCTATTGGAGTGCTTGTATTTTTCTTACTGATTTATAAGGACTCCGTTTATAGTAAAAATATTAGCCCTTTGTGGGGACCAATACATTTTTAAGAGTGTGATAAAATGTTTTAATAATGGATCTTTTATTGAGGTAAAGGCAGAAGGCTTGGTTCTAGGGGGGATAAATCTGATGGCACCCTCCTTCCCCACATATACATCCAGAAATAAATTGTATCTTAGAATATTAAAATGCTGCACTGTTACTTTGTTTCACAGACAGTTCTCTCTAGCGGGGAGAGGGGTGACTGGCCCAACCCCACAGGGCTGGTGGCAGGCAGAGCTGGGGCTTGAACCCAGGCCCCACCCACGTGTGTGTTTGGATGCACCACTCTGCATTGCCTGGGATGTCTGTGTCTCCTCTCCCAGGCTTCCACACCCTTGCTGCAGGCATTTGGTGCCTGGATGAGTGTTTTTATACCAGCCATTCTACTAGAAAGCAAAATCTGAAAGCTGCATTACAGGTTTTTCCAGAACTTCCAGTTTTACAGAATCCACCTGCTTCCCCTACCCCCAGCAATTACCATTTGAATTTTGTAGTCTGCAGCTTCCTTTGTACCATGCAGTCACTGGGTCCAAAGGGACCTTCCATCAAGGGATTTGGTTCCTTGGGTTCCAGGCGGGGCAGGTGGAACCCTTCTGCTGACCTGGGGGCCAGTCTCCCCAAAAGATCTCCTTCTCCACACTTGTTTCTGTGAAGCAGCAGCAGGTCAGTTAGGATGTGGACCCTCTGCCTCTCTCAAAGGTTCTTTCATTTACGTATGCTCATACATTTTTCTCCTAAGGCTCTTTTTCCTGAGAGAATGAAGTTAAAGTCTTCGGTTGCTAAATTTAGCTCTTGCTGACGCACTTGCCGTCTCGCTAGTGGCCTCCTCGTGTCTCAGTGTTTCTCTTAGCCTCGCTTTTTTGCTGGTAGACGAACACCATCACATCCTACATAATATTTAGCTCTGAGGCGTTTCCAGATGGGAAATGCGTTTCTGTATTTTCATAGCCGTGTTCTCTGCGTGAATGGACTGTCGTGCAGCTGGGGGCTGGCAGCCGGCAGGGCAGGTAGGGGGGCTGGCAGCCGGCCTGTGAGAGGCAAAGACTGGCAGGGTGGTGGCGGGGGAACCAATGCAGTCATTGTTAGAGGTTTGCTTGTGGTGAGCGGGAGACAAAGGTGGCTCTTGGAGGAGATCTGGGAATGGTATTTGACTGGGACATGAATGGAGAATTTTCAGGGAGGAAAGGCCCTCCTACTTGAAGCCAGCCATAGTATTGTTAAAGGAAAAATTATTCTGACACTTGTTAAAAATGATAAGAAAGACTTTATTCAGGGCTATGGCAATATTGCAGTAGAGGAGAGAGAGAGGGCTCTGCTCTGAACAAAAGGACAAGTGGGGATATATCCCCAGGGAATAGGGTGAGGGGCTTGGTGGATGGAAAAGCACTAAGAGGGGACATCAAGAGTAGAGGAAGTCTTGCTCAAGTGACCTAGCAGGATTCTTGCTAAGACTCGGCCACGCAGACCTGGCAAGGAAGGTCAAGGTCAAGGCCTAGTGGAGAAGAGGGCTCAGGGCTCAGAGAAGCCTAACTCAAGTTTGGTCCAGGAGAGAGTCTTTGTCGGTCCCTCCTCCTGTTCAAGGACAGAAGAGACATTCTTCTTTCCTCTGAACCATATAAATTCGTTTCTCATTCAGTTGCCTTTTGTTCATTAAGGGCCAGCTGAGCCATCTGTTGGACTTGGTAGTAGAGGACATTTGCTGGATGGTGCGAACGATCAGGCATTTAAACGAGAGGGATTCATGATCTGCTGTGGCGATGAGCCCTTTGAAGTTTTCATCAGTCGCCCAGCTTCAGCTTGTGGGGCTTCTTTAGATCTTGATGGGGAAGGTCAACTGCAACCAACCTGGAGTTCCAAGAAGGAACTGAGCAGTCAGGTTCTAGTTCCCAGTGAAGCCGTGTCAGGAGGGTAGGAGAAAAATTGGAAACTAGAAGAACTGAGAATTTGGTAAGGATGAGAAAATGTGCAAGATGGTGGGATCCAGTCCAATTTACAGGTAGGTAACAAATTAAAAAGTAAAAAGTAATTTACAAAGAGGTGAAAAATAGCTCAACAACAAGGAACAGGATCAGAATTTGATAACCCACAAGAGTGTGCTATGGTTTTCTACTGAAGCATAACATTTCTCTCTAGAGTGTCCAGCACTGGTCTCTGTCGGCATGGAAGCTGGCCTGGTATCAGGCAGGCTGGGTTCAAACCCCTGAACCAGCTGTGAGATGTTGCGCTCTCCTGATGTCTGTTTCCTTGGCTAATGAAATAGGGTGGAATCATTTGGCTAACGTTTGTTGAGAATTTCTCCTGGGCCGGGCACTGCTATGTCTAGCTGACATGTTTTACCCATTTAATCCTCACAGGAACCTAGGGAGGCAGAGAAGTGATCATCTCTGTTTTATAGAGAGTAAACTGAGGCTTTAATAAATCACGTAATTTGTCTACAGATGATGCTGACACGCAAGTAGAGATGGGCGGTCACATACGTAAAATGGGTTCGGCACTTATAAGATGCTGGCAGAGCCCGTGTTCTGCCTTCTGGCGGCAGCTCTCCTGTGAGAGGAGCTTCTGACAACTCTTGGTGGTCACCAGACAGGAACCAGCTGGGGAAAGTGCCAGGCCAGCTGCGGCCAATGGAAGCTTGTCCAGAGCCGCCTCTCACTGGCTGTGCAGTGTTTGCTGTGTCTGGTGGGCATGCATCTCGGTTGCTCCCCACATCTCTGGTGTGTAGGTATCCTTCACCCTACTGTGCAGATGAAATTGAAGCTCCGAGAGGGTAACCACCTGCCCAAACACACAGTAAGTGGCAAGGCAGAGATTTAAGCCCAGAGCCCATATGCTCTGCTTTGTACCCTCGGTGACTAAGAAGGCAGACCCAAGCTAGGGGAGAATGCATGTAGGGAGCACTGAGGCACAGGGACATAGTGAGTAATGGCATGGCCTTGGGAATCAGACAGACTGGGGTTCAAATCCTGGCAATGCCTCCCTCTTAGCTATGTGAGCATGGGAAGTGGCTCAACCTCTCTGATCTTTGGTTCCCTCTCTGTGAAATGAAGCAATTGTAACTCCTCCAAGGGAGAGTGTGAGGACGACATGAGAGAAGGTCCGTAAAGGCTTGGCACAGGCCCTGGCATGTGAGGAGCAGTCAATAAATGGTGGTTGCTGTGGTTCTGTGGGCTCACTGGGCCCTTTCTCGTCCAGTTGATCTCCCTGTTGGTCCTTACGGAGGGCAGACTGTGGAGGGCAAATCTCCCAGATGTAGGAGAGAACTTTGGCTCTGTTTATTCATCCTGGGATGTGTCCCTGGGAGCTGTGTATCAGAAACACAGCCACTAAAGGTTGAAAGGATGAGGGGGAGACCAGGGCTGGGTATGGCATCCCCAGAGTGGTCCAGCTTCACTCTTCCTACTGATGGTCCAGTGGGAGAGGCCAGAATTAGGGGCTCAGCAGGCCTAGTGGGAGCTCCTGAAGGAACCCAGCCCAGCAGACGTGGGCAGCGTCCAGAGTTACTGGTAGGGGAGGAGGGGCTGTCTTCACTTAAATCTTTCACCTCAGGCTGCCCTAGAGTAGGGCCTGTTTCCTTAGACCCTGCCCTCCAGAGACATCTGCTTGCCACTCCAGTGAGCCATCAGCGTTCGCCTCCTAAGGATGTGGTGAAGATCAAACGCTGATGTACGTATGCTCTCAGCCTCACCCTTCACACAGAGGAATGCCCACCTCTAACTGTGGCTCATTAATTTGTTGATTCTGGCACTGTTTTAGGTTCAGAGGTCACAGTGGTGAACAAAACAAAGTCCACACCCTCACGGAGGTCGTGTTCTAGTGGGGAAGACAGACAATAAACTCGTAAACAAGTAGAATTGAATGCAATATTGGGAGTAAAGAACAATAAAGCAGTGGAAGGGGACAGAGAAGTCTTTCAGGGTGACCAGGAAGGTGACATGTGAGCAGAGACCCTAGTGAAGTGAGGGCACCAATCATCAGCATGTTGGGTGGGGCATTCCAGGCAAAGGCCCCGAGGTGGCTCTGAACCTAGTATAGCAAGAAGACCCACAGGGGTAGAGGAGGGGTAGGTGGGAAATGAGGCCTGGATGGAAGCTACCAGGTGACATGGGCCTTATCATCATTTTCCACAGTCATCATTTCCAGATCTTCCCAGCAGGATTAGCCGCTCCTTTCCCTGTCTGCATCATGTGCACACACTGCATTGTTGCAATGATCACACTGGGTTAAGACTGTCTCTTTGACCCCCACGCAGTAAGCTCTTTAGGCCAGGGACCACGTCTATTTTGCTTATACCCAGCTCCTTGCATGGAGTATGTACTTCACACATTTAAACATGAATTTTAGTGATAATGGGTGCTATCTATCAAGTGGGGGAGGGATTCTGTGTGCCAGGCACTGTGGTGGTAAGCGCTTCATCTTCTGTCATCCCTTTCAACCATTACAATAGCCCTTTCCCCAAGGTGTTGTCCCCGCCTTACAGGTGAGGAAAGAAGCTCCAAAGCTGCCTGGTGCCTCAAGGATACAGACCAAGGAACCTACTGAGCTGGGGTTTGAAGCCAGAACTTGAAGGGCCATGCATTCACCTCGGACAGAGCTGGAAGGTCGGCTGCATTCAGCGGCTGTGGCTGTGACTGCCCCTCCCAGGGCTGTGGTGTGCACTGCTGAGGGTCCTGGCATCGTTCATCCAATCTTCTTGGTCCCTAAGGGGTCACCTTGCATTCCTGCTTGCCTGTAGCATCCCACGGGGCCTGTGGGCCGTCCCTCAGACCTCCACACTGCTTCATAATCCACACATGGAAAAGTGGCACTTAAAATGAATTTATTCAGGTGGGAGCTCTGTAAGACTTGAAAATAAGGCTTTTGAGCTGCTGCACATAACCTAGAGTGTAAATGAAAAGCTTTTTATTTGGTTTCCGAGCCAGACTTTGAGAAGTCAGTGGGCCGTGCGGTCTGGAAGCACACGTTATGGGCAGTGGGTCGGAACAGGGGCCACTTTGAATAGCAAGGATGGAGAATCACTCTTGTGCAGCTGGAACGGCCAAGAGGCTGGGATGTCAATAAACACAGTCGGGACACAGAAAGCCTTTTCCGAAAAGATGGAAGGCGGGGAAGGATAGGAAAGGCAGTGCCTCATTCCCTGCGTATTTGAGAAGGAAAATGCTTGAGGTAACCCGTGTTGGCAGCTTTTATAGCTTCCTCCCAATAATGTGCCGGGCAGACCCTGAACAGGCTGGTGTTTTATTTTCATGTAACGAAGCCGAGTGGTCCCGGGGCAGCTCTCCAGCAGTGGCTTGCTGGGGCTCTGCCTGTGCAGTGAGGCGGGAGTGCTCGGGTCCAGGGCAGCGAGACCGCCCTCCTGCTCCTGGGTGAGCCACGGGGAAGGCGGGAGCAGGATTCCCGGCCACCTCTGGATGCTCATTTAGCTTGTCAGAGTCTTTCAACGTAAGGTCCCCTTATGGCTGGTGCCAGTGAGGGAGGTGGCGGGAGGCATGGGGAGGCAGCCACTCTGGGGAGGAAGGTGCTGGTCCACGCTAAGTGTTGCTGGTTGGGAACTGCGTAGGACCCAGAGTGGGGAACGCACAGAATGTTCTTTGTGCTTTGGTTGTTGTTTGCCAAGGCACTTTCCATGACTAGAGTTAACTTATTACATTTATAATCTCTTCTCTTTGGTAATATGTACATATGTGTGTGAGGTATATTTGCACATGGGATTACGTGTGTGCTTAAAAACATGTCCATTACGTTGGTGACCCGTATGGACGTGGTGTGCAACGTTTTTTGAGACCCACAGGCTGGGGGGAAACACTCAGCTAGCTACTCTGAAATACTAGCAATACTCAGAAAACATCCGCTAGATGAAGGTGTGATCTGCTGTTTGGTTTTGTCCTATACTCTTTCTCCCTGTTTTCTCCTGGGTGTTACATGGAAACAATATGTGTATTTAAATTTTTTAAAAATATTTTTTCCTAAGAATTTCAGGTTTGTTTTTTACCCATACTTATTGTGGAAAAATTAGAAACTATCAGCAAAATTAAGAAGATAAAAATCCTCTGCAATCCTGTCATTCAGGATAATCATTGCTGCTATTCTGGTGTTTATATGTTCTTCCAGACTCTTCCCTATCAGTATATATTAATGTAAAATAAAATCTAGTAATTGATGGTAGCTAACATTGGAACATTACTATTTGCCAGCACTTTACATGCGTGGACTCATTTTAATCCTCAACAATCCAGTGATTGGTTTTATTATTAAACCCATTGCACAGATGAGAAAGCTGAGGCCCAGAATGATTAGGAACCTTGCCTAAGATCACAGAAGTAAATAGCCACGAGGGGATTTGAAGCCAGGCGATCTGGTTCCAGAGCCTATGCTCTTAGCCACTCACTATACTAACTTGCAAAAGAATAGGATAAAACTATCCATACTGATTTGTAACCTGCTTTTTTTCGCTTAATATATTATGAACCCCTTTCAATGTCAATAACCTTAACAACTACAGCATTATTCAAGATGGTTGCATTGTGATACGTATATCTCAAACATGAAATGCTATTTTCCTGTCTGGCCATCTTGGGTAGTAATAATTAGTATATTACAAAAATAGCAAACAGCAAGGCTCTGTGCCTGTTGCTGTGTCAGGAGCAGTGCACGTACATCCTCATCCTAACTAGGGCCTCTTACGGAGGAGCAAATTAGGGTATTTTTCACAGTATCTCCTTTACATAAAACCTCAAATTTAGATTTTTGACCTTACCTTCAAATAAGGTTACATATGCAATAATAATATTTTTGTGCTTGTTAATTTTTAAAATAAGGTGTTATTTGGAAATAGTTTGAGTCAGGGGAAGTTGCAAAAATAGTACAGAGAATCCCTGTGTACCCTTCACCCCGCTTCCCCCAATGGCAGTATCTTGTGTAACTGTCAAAACCAGGAAATTGATGTTAGCGTTTCCTGTTAGCTTGGGTTCTTTGTTATGGATGTTAAAATGTTTCTTAAATAAACACTTAAAATATATCACACTTGATAATCTAGTTTGGTAGTTCTTCACTGTTAAATATATAGGAGTCTCTAAGTAGAGAGGGCTCAGATCTCTCCCCTGGCCTCAGAAAGGTGAACACTGTTACTAGCTCCATTCAACAGGTCAGAGAGGTTAAGTCACTTGTATGAGGTCACACAGCTATAGTAAGCTGCAGAGCTGAGATTTAACCCCTTTGATTCTAAGATCCACTTTCTGAGTCCCCACACTCCTCAGCATCTCTTCTGGTTTGTTGCAGTTCAGGGCAAGGTCTGTGTTTATGTATCCATGTGCACACATACACACGGACATTTCTCCACTCTCCGGAGTCCCTTCTTCTAGACGGGAGAATGCTGGAGCTAGAGAGGACCTCAAATTGGGCATTCCGCCCAGATTCTCATTTAATGGACAGCAGTCGGGCCAGCGCAGGAACGCATCTGCTGTGTCCTGTGTTGCCCCAGCCCCCGGGGCTTCAGGCCCTATTCTCCCATAAATCCTCGCATTTTCTTGGGGACCTTTTGCGACTCGCCTCCAGTTTGTTTCTACATTTGCTGACTTCCAGCTGTCTGACTCTGTTCGCTCAGCTCCCTCCTGGTGAGCCTGGGCAGTGGTGGGCTGAGCCGAGCCTCCTGGACTTCTCCACCCTCCCATCCCCTCTCCCTTTTGCCCACCCTGTGCCTCTCAGCTAGTGGCCATGACTCCAACAAAGAGAAAAAGCCATGTGTGCAGGGAAGATCCAGAAAATAAAATTTCTCTGAAATCCTTTCCATAGGAAAAGATATTTCAGCCCCCACCCCAGTCAGTCCCTCTTTTACTACCTTCTCTTCCACCTTCATTCAGAGCTTTAGCTGCCAGCTCAATCCATTTTTATAACCTAAAAGCAGACAAAGGCCACCTCCTTCCCCTCCCACCTACACCAATGCCTGTCAGCCCAAGAAAAACTGATATGTGGATTTAACCCTCCTGTTTCTTTAAGAAATCAGGGCCCCATCTAGTTGACTCCTGAGGTAGCTTTGCCCAAACTTTTACTGGATTTTGTGCATGGAGCTGTGGGAGTGCAGAGCAGGAATGTTCTAGACCCCCACCCACCCTACTTCAGGAATCTCAGATGTGCCTGCTGCTCTTGGTTGACCTGACAGTTTTGTGTGTGTGTGTGCGCACACGCGTGTGTGCATGTGTGTGAGAGCACCTGGTTGGCTGCATGGACTGCCTGAGCAGTCGGGGCCAAGCCCTCACTTACTGAAGCTTCTGGCCCCATTTGGTGCAGAAGTGATCCTGGGGTGAGGGGCTGCACTGGTGGGGCTGGGGTGGGGATGATGAATTCACAGGAGCTCTGTCTGAAACAGCTGCGAGAGCTGGTCTGCGAGTTAAGCAGGGGCTGCTAAATGGTACCACCCCCCAACCTCATTACATGCTGGATCCTGTCCCCTGCCATCCTCTGAGGCATGCAGAGAGACTGTATTTCCTCACCAGAAGCCCCTCCGGCCTGAGAGGAGGGGAAGGAGAGGGGATTAACTTTCTTCCCCCTTGAACCTGCACTTCCTTAGCTCCACAAAGCTCAGTGCGCAGTTGAGACCTCTGTTATGCGGGGGTGAGCAGCTACGCTCCTTAAACATAGGGGTGGGCTACATTCCAGGTCAACAGGTGACGGTCAGGTGCCTGACAGAGGGTCTTTCCGAAGGGCAACTAAGTGAGGGAAATATCCATAGTTTGGTTGCCCTAGTTTTTAAAGTAGATTCTAGCATTTTAACATTCATTCATTCTTCCAACCTTGGACCATGCAATATACAATACAAATGTGAATAAGACTCAGTCTCTGCCCTCAGGGATGGTCCATGGTCCAGCAGCATCAGCAGCCCCTGGGAGCCTGGTAGAAATGCAGAATCCCGGGTCTCATCCCAGCTTACTGAATCAGAGTTTGCATTGTCACAAGCTTGTATTGTCCCAAGATTCCCCTGTTAGAGTCTACATATTCTGCCCCTCCTTATTCCTCCACCTGTGAGAGATATCACTTGTCAGTCAAAGAATTTTTTCACTAACTATGTATTTGAATTGGCATATGCAATGAAATCTTTGCCATCACTGATGGGGTAGCAGAGAACTCAATAGAAGATAATTACAATGCAGTGTGATAAGTACACTTAGTGAGGTACAGGCTATGGGCAGGGACCAGCCCTTTCAGTGGGGAGTAGTTATGTTTTGAATTGTGTGTCCCCAAAAGATAAGGAAGTCTTAACCCCCAGTACCTCAGAATGTGACCTTATTTGGGAATAGCATCATTGCAATGTAATTAGTTAAGATGAGGTCATATTGGAGTAGAGTGACCCCTAATCCAATGTGACTGGTGTCCTTATAAGAAGAGGAGATGGAAAGGGACAGGAAGAACACCACATAAAGGTGGGGGCAGAGAGGCCAGCCCGGTGGTGTAGTGGTTAAGTTCACACGCTCCACTTCGGCGGCCCGGGGTTCACAGTTTCAGATCCCGGGCACGGACCGACGCACTGCTGTCAGCCATGCTGTGGCAGCGTCCCATATAAAGTAGAGGAAGATGGGCACGTATGTTAGCCCAGGGCCAATCTTCCTCACCAAAAAAAAAAAAAAAAAGATGGGGGCAGAGATTGGAGTTAGGTAGCTGCAAGCCAAAAGACATCAAGAATTGTTGGCAAACACCAGCAGCTAAGAGAAAGGCATGGAACAGATTCTTCCCTTGATCCTTCAGGGAGAGCATGGTTCTGCCGACACCTGGACTTGGACTTCTAGCCTCCAGAGCTGTGAGAGAATACATTTCTGGTGTTTTAAGCCCCCCAGTTTGCAGTACTTTGTTATGACAGCCCTGGGAAACTAATACAGGGGTCATGGAAGATTTGACAAAGGAGGGCAGTTGAGTGATTTTGCTGGGCACCCGCAAGGGGAGGTCATCTCTGCAGAAACAGCATGAGCAGAGGCAGGGAGGGGAGAGCACATGGGAATGGTCAGGAGGTGGGTGCTTGGATTTTAAACAGGAAAGGGACAAATTGATCTGGGGTGGAGGCCAGCCTTTCTACTAGAACAGCAACAGCAGGAGAGCAGCGAGATTGTAGAGCTGCTCAGTACAAACACATGACAAGGTTCCTCATCTGACGAACAGGTAGGAGTAGGAAGTCTAGAAGCTTTTTCATTCTCTTGATAAATATTTGCTGCATCCTGTGTGCCTGATGCTCTGCTAGCAGACGGGTGTGGCACCGGGTCAGACGAGGTTCCTGCCCTGAGGAGCTTAAACTGCAGGGGAAGGCAGATGATAAGCAGTAAAGAAACGTACAAACAAGATAACTACTGCTGGTGATAAAATGCTTTGAAGGGAATGAACTGGGATAGGAGAGAGTGATCTTACATAGGGCAGCCAGGGAGGTGAGGATTAAATGAGAGAACTCCCGGACAGCAGCCTGCATGTGATAGGCACTAGATACGGTTGTTATTCTTCCTTCAAGGATGAGCATTGATATCGACTCTCTCCTGATTTTTAATTTGCAGCAATAGATGATGGATTTTTCCCCCTAAAACAATACCTCTCTTTCCTTGGTTGTGTTTGGGGCAGCCTAACATTTGTCTTACTGCAGTGCTGGTCAGATGGGCATCCCAACCTCTGATCATAGGGTCCACCTACACTGTCTTCTCTGCCTAAAACAAGAGTCTAAACTGGGCAGATGGGATTTCAGAGCCCTCTGCCATCTCCTCCAGTCCCTACAATCAGCTCTCTCTTGGAGTGGTCCCCAATGCCTGACTTGGTCCAGCTCTATGCCTTGGAGGAACGACTTCTTTCCCTCTCCTGACAGTGGCTTCTCCTGTCTTCCCTTGGAATCTAGATCCCATTCCCCCATCTGAGCTGGATGCATGTCTCACCTCACCAGCTTTGTGGCTATACCTGATCCCTCTAGCACCTGTAAGTCCGCCTGCCCTGACTGCCTACTTGTTGGATGTTGAGTGTCTGCTCTGTGCCAGGCCCTGTGCTAGTAAGTCCGTGAGTGAAAGGACATGGTCCCTGCCCCTGGAATGCAGGCAAGTAGACTAAGGTGCTCTTTACACTGTCACACACACCAAAGGACAATTTCCCCGGGACCCATGCTGGGAAGGAGACAGGTATCTGGTACCGTGAGAGTACAGGGGGATCTGGCCAAGTTGGGAGGCTTCCCTGAGGAACTGAGGTCAACACACTGAGTAGACTTCAACTCAGTAAAGAGGGGCAGAGGGGGGACATGTGCAAAGGCAAGGTGGTGAGAGAACCTGGGGAGGAAGGGGTGAAGGCCTGCGGGGAGCAGTGAGAGATCCCTGGACCCCTTCTCTGTGCCTTCCAGCTCCCCAGAGAGCCTGACTGCTGCCCATCTTTCTGGCCTCTGTTGTCAAATCCAGTGGTCACTTCTCAAACCTCGTCTTATTTGACCTGTCAGCATTTGGCGCAATGGATCATTCTCTTCTCTTTGAGCAGGTTCTTCACTTGGCTTCCGGGATACCGCCCTCTCCTTGTGTTCTTCCCCTCCCTAGCAACTCCTCAGACTCCCTTGTTCTTCCTCTTCCTTCTGGCCTCCTGTATTGAGGAGTCCCAGCGTTTTGTCCTTGGATCTCTTCTGTCTACCCTCGCTCTCTAGGTCTCCAACTCTGGCTTTAAATATCATCTCTCAATTCATCGTCTCCAGCTCTGACCTGGATCCTAAATGTCAGACTCATATATCCAACTACCTCCTGAACATCCCCACTCGAATATTCAATTAGGCATCTTAAAATTAACAAGACCCACATTAACTCTATCTGCTTCTCCCCCACAAATTTGTTGTTCCCACAGCCTTCCCCCACTGCAATAAGTTATTATTCCACAATGTAGTCGAGCCACAAACCTTGGAGTCATCCTTGACCCCTCTCTCCCAATCCACTCACATTCAGTGTGTCAGTAAATCCTGTCGACTCTACCTTCGAGTGTATCTGGGATCTTTTCACTTTTCAACACCTCCACTGCTGCCCTTGGCCCAAGCCCCCATTGTCTCTTGCCTAGATTGTTGTGGTCAGCTCCTAACTGCGCTTCTGCAGCCGACCCTGCCATTTTCAACATGGCAGCCAGAAGGATCCTTCCAAAGTATAACCAGGTTGTGTCATGTCACTCTGCTCAAAATCCTTCAGTGGCTGCACATGTCATTCAGAATAAAAGCCAAAGTCTTTACAGTGCCCTCCAAAGCCCTATCTGAACTGGCCATGTGAGGCCTCGCTGACCTCATCCCTTATACCCTCCCCTTGCTCACTCACTCTGCCCCAGCTGTACTGCTTTCCCTCTTGTTCCTAAAACATTCTAGGCTTATTCCCACCTCAGAGAATTTTTGTTGTTCCCTCTGCCTGGAGTCCTTTCCCTCCAAGTATCTATAAGCCTCACTTCCACATCTTATCAGGTCTTTGTTAAGGTGTCTCCACCCCATCTGAATTTTCATTCCTTCCTCCTGGTTCATGCCTTAGCCGCTCCCCTGCATTGTTTTCCTCCCCAGCACTTATCACCACAGGACATCATATTTTGCTTGTTTATTTTGTTTGTCTTTCCTGATTAAAATGTAAACTCTGTGGGATTTTTATCTTCTTTGCTGCTGTATCCTTGGTATTTAGAACAGTGTCAGGTACATAGGAGATGCTAAAACATATTTTCAAATGAATTAATAAATTCATATAGATGAATCATTTATAGATTCAACTTAACAATAATGAATCTTCAAATCTGTGAACATGACACACCTCTCCATTTAGTTTCGTCTTCATTAATTTCTCCTAGTAGTGATTTGTAGTTTTCAGTAGACAAGCCATGCGTGTCTTTTGTTAAATTTATCTGTGAGTATATTAGGTTTTTTAAAATGCTGTTGTAAATAGTATTCAAATTTCACATTCCAATTGCTTATTGCTGGTGTATAGAAATACAATTGATTATTGTATATTAGTTATTTTGACTTTGTGTCCTGCAGCTTTGCTAAATTTACTTATTAGTATTAGTAATTTTTTCTGTAGATTCCTTAGAATTTTCTACATATACAATCATGTTGCATGCAAATGAAAAATTTACTACTTTTTTTCTAATTTTTATGCTTTTTATTATTATTTTTTTTCTGGCTTTATTGCCCTGGCCAGGACTCCAGTTCAATGTAGAATAGAAGGGGTGAGTGGACATTTTTGCCTTATTTCTGTACATAGGCAAGTTTCCTCTCTCTTTCTCTGCACGTATCTGTTTCTCTTCAGCAGTTTTACCATCTCCTATACACTGCCTCTGAGGACCTTCACTCCAGAATCAGGTCTCATTTTAGTGGTTTGGGCCCCTGCCCTTTGCTGATCTTTGGAATGCTGCAGGAGCAATGCCTGGATCTCCTTCTGCGCTGACCATGAGGCCATCTGCGTCTTGCACCTTCCTAGGTATGTCACTTTAAATGAGCTTTAGGGTAGGCAAGGGCCCCTGGCAACTTAATTGTTAAAAATACTATTTTCTGTTTTAGCTGGTCCTCAGGGACAGGACACTGGGTTAAGTGTCGCCCTCAGTATAAGGCACACCATCCTGATCGCTTGGGCAGGCGCCTCTCCTGCGATGGTCGTTATGATTTCCCGTTTCCTCCTTTCCTTAGGCAACTGTTCTGAGGTGTATAATGTGTATCCTTTTCTATGCATTCTTAGAAAATGTGTACAGTTAATTTGTGTGCAAGTACCTAAAGCTTAATGATATAATTGTAATATTTTAATATAAAAGTGGTATTGTTACACATGTCATTCTGATTCTTTTTCCACTTAGCTCAGTGTTTTTAATCTCATCATGTTACTAATGTATGATAATATAACCAGCTACACGCACAGGATAAAAAATTAATTTAATGCCACAAATGAATTAAAAAGGAGAAATGAAAGGAAATTAGTTTATAATAAAATATGTAATTTGATATGTAAATGCACAGGCACAAATATACTAGACGACATAATGAAATAGACATTTTTAAGGAAAAACTCTGGATTTAAGAGAAGTAAGGAAAGATTCAACTTCTATTATGGAAAGTTACAGTTTTGGGTATTTTTAAATAAGAGCTAAATAGATATCTATGTGATTATAAACATTTGCCCATGTGAATGTTTGGCACAACACATGGGGCATAGTGTGTCTTTCCTGTGCATTGTGGGACCTCTAGTATTCCTCCTCTACCCACCAATTGCTGGTTGAATCCCTTCCCCTGGTCACTGTGACAAACAAAAATGCTCCCACAGGTGTCCAAAATGCTTCCTGGAGCTGGATCATAGGTCTAAAACCTAAAACTACATCATTTCTAGAAGAAAACACAGGAACAAAATCTTTGTGACCTTTGCTTAGGCAAAGATTTCTTAGATAAAACAGTAAAAGTGTGATCCATAAAACAAAAAATGGATAAATTGGACTTCATCAAAACCAAAAACTTTTGCTCTTCAAAAGACACTGTTAAGAAATGAAAAGACAAACCACAGACTAGGAGAAAATATTTGCAAAGCATATTTCTGAGACAGGGTTTGTATCTAGAATATGTAAAGAACTCTTAAAACTAAATAATAAGAAAACAAACAACCCAATTTAAAAAATGAAATGATGTGAAAAGATGCTTCTTCAAAGAAGATATATGGATAGCAAATAAGCACATGAAAAGATGTTCAACATCATTAATCATGTCAACACAAAATAACCTATGACCATTCTATACATAAGAGAAATAAGGTGAGTTTACTTGAGCCAAAGTGAGGATTATAACCCGGGAAGGCCTTAGAAAGCGTTCCAGAGAAGCATGGTTTTCAGTAAAGTCTTACAGCTTTTTAGAACAAAGAACGTACATTAAACACCCAGGATACATTTTCATCAAAAAATCTCAAAGAGGTATTCAGCTGCAAATTAGCAGGTCAATGTGACCATGATGTCTGGAAAGGGACTAATTCGGGCCTTACCAATAGGGCGTTACCAATAGGGTGTAGGAAGGGAAGTATGCATTCTTATCTAAAGAGAGTGTATTCTTGGGACCTGCCTGGTGGCATAGTGGTTAAGTTCCTGTGCTCTGCTTCGGCAGCCCTGGGTTTGCAGGTTTGGATCCTGGGTGCTGACCTACACACCGCTCATCAAGCCATGCTGTGGCAGGCATCCCACATACAAAAATAGAGGAAGATTGGCACAGATGTTAGCTCAGCGACAGTCTTCCTCGTTAAAAAACAAAAGAGAGAGAGAGAGTGTATTCTTTACTTTAATGGTTAAGCAGATATGCAATGTATGTTTGATAGGCCATAAGTCAGGCTTTTTAGTTCAAGCTGAATCAGTTTCAAACCTGAATAGTTACCCCATATACCTCAATATGTGAGCATCTCTTGTCAGTCATTAGGGAAATGCATATTAAAACCACAATGAGATACCACTAGTACCTGTTGGAATGGCTAAAATTGGAAAGACCAACCATACTAAGTGTTGGCAAGGATGTGGGTACTGGAATTCTGATACAATGCTAGTGAGGATGTAAAATGGTATAGCCACTTTGGAAGACAGTTTGGCCGTTTCTTAAAAAGTTAAGCATACACTTCCTATGTGATCTAGCCATTCCACTCCTAGGTGTTTACCCAAGAGAAAAGAAAGCAAGCAAGCTGACACATACACAAATATTCATAGCAGCTTTATTTGTAACAGTCAAAACCAAGAAACAACACAAATGTCCATTCACAGATGAGTGGATAAACAAGTTGTGATATAGCCAAAATGCCTCTGGAGTTGTATTTCCCCTCTGCGAACCTGAAGTCCAAATTTCTGAACTTCATAGTCAAGGCCCTTCAACATCAATTCCAATTTCTCTTTCCATTGTTCCTTCCTGACATTTCCCTTCTAGATGCTCTCTACACTGAGCACTCTAAGTTCCCCGAGCTTATAACACTCTGGGGGCTTTTACAGGATGAAGCTTTGCAACCGCAGTTACTATGCCTCTGCTGCCCTGTCGCTCTTATGCTTTCTTAACCTGTCAGCCTCCTGACGAAGGCAATGCTGACATGTTTCTTCTCAGGTGCCTCCATCTCCTCCAGACTTAGATACTCCTTCATTTTAACCTAGCAGAGCCCTTCAACATGATACAGAATTCAGTGATGGTGTGTCTGCCCACTGAATTGTCAGTTCCTCAAGGACAGGAAATAAACCTTGATCTTTTGTTTCTTTATTTTTTTGGTGAGGAAGATTAGCCCTGAGGTACCATCTGTTGCCAATCCTCCTCTTTTTGCTGAGGAAGATTGGCCCTTGGCTAACATCTGTGCCCATCTTCCTCTACTTTATATGTGGGATGCCCACCACAGCATGGCTTGATAAGCGGTGCATAGGGCTGCTCCCAGGATCTGAACCTGCGAACCCTGGGCTACCAAAGCATAGCACGTGAACTTAACCGCTACACCACTGGGCCGGCCCCTTTTGTTTCATTTTAAATCCTTTGGGCTTAGCATAGAGCTTGGTAGACTGCAAGTACTTGAATGAATAAATGAATGAATGAGTGAAAGAATGAATTGGTGTTCAGTTATATGTTTTACTATTAAAAAGCTAGTAATGTCAGCGTCTGGGATGGTTTTATATGTGAGTTGGATCTTCTTTTTGACTGAAGACATGCTCCATTTCAGCAACAATATCAACAGTTGTAAGCCTAATCACCTGATGGGTCACTCGGACACATATTGTCATCTAGAGATTCTTATGATATACGTAACCATTGTGGCACCAAAAATAGTAATAACCCAAATGTTCTTCAACAAAGAACTGATAAAATAAATGTCAGCTCATGCATATAATGCATTCTTTGTGTTGGTTAAAAAGACTGAGTTCTATACAAATTGATGTGGAAATATGTAAATAAATACAATATTGAGTAAAAAGAGAAGCTTCAAAACTACAGATTCTGATCCTGATTTAAAACTGTGCATGCATATAGATCTGTATATACATTATGTCAGTACGCTCTTAGAAAAATCTGGGAAGATATTCACTTAGGGAGTTGAAACATGATGGGGAAACGTTCTTGTCTTTCTCTTTTTTTTAACTTTATATGCTTCGGTAATTGAAATTATCAGCATATTTTGTTTTAGTAATTAAAAAACCCACACAAATTAAAAATATATACCTGACCAGTAAGACCTATTGTTATGACTTATTGTTAGGAATTTATTTCAGATGCCTCCAAAAATTAATTCTTAGGTTAATTCTAACATTTTAGATTTATGTAGCATCTTCCTAAAATGCAAGACGCTTTTACCTTATGATCTTATTGTCACCTTCAGATATCTTTTCAAGGAGGTGGAGTGGGCGGGGAACTCAAGTCCAGGAAGGGTAGATGCTGTGTCCAAGTCAGTGTCCAAACGTAGACTGAGGTTTTGTCCTCCTACTCCTAGCCCAGTGTACTTGTTAAGAAAGCTCAGCTGCCACCTGACCAAAATAGGATGCTCTCATTCCTTCAGGTGGGTAAGCACACACACTCTGCAGTCACAGGCCCATTTTCACGTCTGGCTTTACCATCTACTAGCTGTGTGACCTTGGCCGAGATTCTTAACCGCTGTGAGTTAGATTTCCTCATCTGTACCATTAGGATTCTGGTAGTATCTGTGTCCTAGGGTTGTTTTGAGGCTTGGATGTGAGGGGTCTGAAATGGATGTGGTACTTAATAAACGTTAGCTTTTGTTATTCTTATTGCTATTGTGAAGGAAAACCCAGCACCTGAAAGAAATGAGTCCAGATAAAAGGAGATCAAATGAGGAAAAGGACGATTTTTAATATGAGTTGAAGATACAACTCCATTTCCCAGCTACTGTCTTCCCTTCTCCTTTTTTTTTTTTTTTAAAGCCTTCTGTTGCTAAGTGCTAGTAGATGCATCACTGCTAGCTCAGTAGGAATTGGAGGAAGGACTGGAGAAAATATTTTGCAGTGTAAGGAAGGATAAGAGAATTGCATGGACTGGTGAAAAACATTTACTGGCAAGGGGCTTGGAAAACCCCCTTGCGGTACTGCAGCCATTTAGGAAGCCAGGCCCTCTCCTACACACCTGGTAGCTCCCAGTGGGGTGACTGGTCAGGAAAATATGGTGGTAGGACCAATGCACTAGCCCTGGGGCTAAAAGCTCCATAAATTCCTAAACAGGGTCAAGCTTTCCAGTGGGCTCCTTGTGCCCAGAACATCTCTGTGACTAAAAGTGCTTCTGAGAAGGCATCCTGAGCTTCTCTGTCTGTCTGCCTGGCAGAGCCGTCCCAGACCACTCTCACCTGTGGGGAGAGAAGGGATGAGTAAGGAGGGGTGATGAAGTGCCATTAACGTGGCAAGGCCCAGAATCCTCCTTGTGTCTAGCTGCATAACGGCCCTGGGTCTCTGTGGACAACTGGCAGGTGGAAGGAGAGAGGGCCTTCTCACCCAACCCTCACAACTGTGCGAGGCTGAGGCGTGTGGCCCCATGAATGCATTAGGAGCCAATGTGTCAGAACGAAGGTTTCAGTGTTGGCTTATACAGGACCCTATTAGGAGAAAAGTTTTTTGTTCTACATGGTGTTTGCAAAAGTAATAATGGTAATAGCTAAAATTTATGTAGTGTTTACTCTGTGCCAGGCACTGTTCTAATCATTTGTATTTATATGTGTATATATATATATCAATATATCAAATTATATATATAAATATATACTAAATATAAATATCTATCAGATCATATATTATACTTTATATGAATCTTTTATTCCTCACATTAGCCCTATGACATAGGCACTAATATTATCTGCTTTTCAGATGAGGAAAATGAGACATGAAGAGGTTAAGTTGTCCAAGGTCACATGCAGGTAAATGGCAGAACTGGAATTCAGAAACCCAGCCCATCTGGTTCCAGAGCCCAGGCTCCTAACTGTTGCACTGCATTGTGTCTTGATTGTTGTTCTGAGCCAATATTTAAAAGCAGGGAGATTTCATGTCAAAAGTCAGAGAGCTGGCTTCTCTTGACAGATCAGAAGAACCTAGGACATCCCCTTGTGGCAACAACTGGCTGGCTCCCAGTCAGGCCAGCCCCCCAGTGGGGTCGTGGTCTCTGCTTCACCCTGTCCCCTCCCCGCCCTCTCATTCCTGACTCTGAGTCCCTGCTCACTTGACTCAGTTCCCATACCTATTTGTACCTGCAGACGCTTCCATATTCAACCCCTGGGTTAAGGTCATTATGATATGTGTAAAAATGTCAGGCAGTTTTCCTCCGAGATGGGGGGTATGTCCATCCCCATTTTCCGAGTGAGACCATTGTGGCAAGGAGTAACACAGACAGGTTTGAGCTTTGCCTCCCTCAGGGGTTATGCTTTGGTTGCTGTATTATTCCTCCTCCCCTTAGGGCCTGGGGGTTCCTCCGGCCCTCTTAGAGATTCTCTGGTAAAGTTGATGATTAGAGCAGAAGAAATTGCCGTGCTGAAGGAACCAGGTTGACAAAGTCAACCTACCAGCCATGTCTGTTTTTGCCGGTGCACAGAGCAGACAGCCAGAGTGCACAGTTGGCTCTCTAGAACTTTTTGTTGAATGAAAAGTAGACCAGAAAGAATTATGCTTGAAGATAAATCTGACAACATTTCAAAAAGTCAATCGGCACCTAGTATAAGTTTTAAAATATTTTATTTACTGAACCTTTTTTTCTCCCTTTATTATTGGAGGAAATGCCCAGGTTTTTCCAGCCAGGATCACCAAGAATTTTTGTTTTTTGTAAGAAAATGATACAATTCTGGCCCATTTCTCAGGCAAGTTTATTTTAAAATTCCCAGAATTCTCTTCAAGTGGTTTGAGAGTTGAAGCGAGTGATAACAAGAGCAGCTGAGAAATGAGGTTTTGGCCTAGTTATTGTCTAACCAGGTGTGTTGGGGTCCTTGAACTTGAAGAAGCTTTTGTGTTTCCAGCTGTACCAGGAGGATTAGTGGTTTAGTCCTACCCCATGGGAGCGAGTTTTACTGTTACCTCTTATAAGGCCGAAACCATACTGTTAGGGTTTTTTACACAGCGCCATCTGCTTCAGGATCTCAGCATGCTTACTTACAGTGTTTTCCCTCCGAGTCCCTCCCTCCAAATAAGTTCAGTATCTGGAAGAGTGAATTCACTTTGGACATAGCAACAGATGTGCATGGTAATATGTAAAATGCAATCAGTTAGTTATCAATCAATTCCGTGGTCATTGAACATCTAATACAGGCACGGCCATGTGCTCGATTGCTGTGATGGAAACAAAGATAACTGAAATGTGGTTTCCACCTTGAGGGACCTGGTTGGGCATATAAGACAAAAGCATACAAAAAGTGTAATAGCTATAGGAAATAAAAAAGTTAATAATAAGTAGAAGAGAGAATATGCAGCCTGTGATTAATTTCCAAATGAAGGCTGCAGATGTGAAGTCCTAGAGGAAGTCTGACTTCTCTTTGATAAGGTTCCTCCTTGAGAAGCAGCAAAGTCCAGAATGAATGTGCACAGTGCAATTAGAGGAACACTTTGAAGAGGAACAAAGCTGCTTGTGTAAGTGCGAGGGGGAATGCTAGTCTCTCCAGCACAGTCCGGAAATTCATTCTGTAACAAAGAACTGTAATTCCAAGTCAATGACACCTTCTAAATCCTCTCAGACTATGCCCAAAATTATAGAGAAGGAATGGCGAGTCAGTTCCATTCAGCCAGAACTGGATAGCTATGTACTTGCTCAAACGCCTGGGATCTAATGGAGATGGGACAGCAGCCAGGAGATAAAGCGAGTCAATACAGGACTGGGAGAGCTCTGATGCTGGAGCAGATAATGAGGAAGGGGCCAGGATCTGAAAGCGTGACCTCTAAGTCTTCCTGTGTAATGAACAGAATATAATGGAGGGCTGAGATCTGAGACCCAGGTGCACCTGTGTCTGTAGCTACCCAGCCAGCAGCCTGGCTGAGTCCCTGGATAACTTGGATGAGCCCTGTGGGAACCTGACAGCCTTCAGGCTAGCTTTACTTCCTGCTGAAAGGAGAAGAAGGCAAGAGATTTCCTCTAAAGGAGATAGGCACGTGGCTTAGTGGTTAAGAGCTTGAACTTCGGCATCAAGGCCTGGCTGGCTCCCCTATTTACTAGCTGTGTGGCCTTGAGCAAGTCACTTACCTCTTCTGAGCCTCAGAAATCATCACCTGTAAAATGGGAGGAAAGAAATGATAGTACCTTCCTTATAAGATTATTGTGAAGATTAAGTTAGGGGATGAAAAAGCACTTAGCAGTGTATATGGCACATATGAATACATGATAAATTAAATCTATTATTATTAAAGGAGATGATCATGAAGATAAATATTCGAAATTGCTTTTTCCTTCTGTAATCTGGACCTGGATTAGAGACAAAGTGGGAATTAATCCATTTCCCTCCACTTCGTTCTCCATACAGCCTTTGACAAGGTGAAGAAGTTAACTCACGCAGTGGGTGGAGGATGGGATGAGAATTTAGAGAAAAACCTTTGCTTCTATACCCTCAAAACCGAAACTGACGTAAGACTAGAAGGGCAGCTCTCTGAAGGCGTGGGCGGAAGGCTGCTGCTGAGGGACCGGAATATTTGCATCTCTCTCCCCTTGGAGAATCTTAGATGTCTTAGAGCAGTGCCTCTTAAACACTGACATGCTGTGAATCGTTGAGCTTCTGCGTTTCTCAGGTGCTCCCGGATGATGCTACTGCTCCTCAGACCGCGTTTGAAGTAGCAAAGTCCTAAAAGGCCTGGGTCATTGAGTCCAGTGGCGTGTTTGAAACCTCACTACGGCTTCGCTGAAAATGCTCATCCAGTTTTGCTCGAATACTTCCAGTGATCACAAGCTCCCTACTTGCCAGACAGCCCTTTCTGTTTCCAGATGGCAGATGGGATGGGAATGTGTGTCTTAATGAGCTGATGCCTGCCTCCCTGTAACAGCCATCCGTTGATCCTGGTTCATTACTTTGACAGTAGTGGGGGTGGGGACATCACATTAGGTGATGCCTAATCGTGATAAGGCTTTTAACCTGGTTTGGTCTTCTATGGGGGAAGTCCATGGATGGGCTTCCCCAGTAGTGGTTGAAGGAGCAGCAATTCCCAAAATGTTTGTAGAATTTTGTTTGCCTGTACATTTTCTTGGGGAGTTTCCATAGCTCTCAACAATTTTTCAAGGGTGTCTGTTCTCTTTAGAAGATTAAGAAGCACTGGATTCTTCATGGAATGTTGTGTCCCTCACAAATCTGGAAGGCTAGACCCTCCCTAGTTGCTGTATCTCTTGGCTGTCTCTTCTTTTTATTTCTTTTATGTAATTCTTCGTGTAACATGGTTTCAGGCAGCCTGTTCATCCTGCCAATTTTTCCTAGTTTGTCTGTGTCCCTCTAAGTTTGGCCCCCAGAACAACATATAAGCTAAACTCCAGGAGTCATCTGACCAGGCAGTGTGAGACCTCTCCTTGATTTGACCTGAGACTTCTTTCAGTTCTTCTTAAAAGTGCAATATCTTCTTTGAAAACCTTACTATACTTGGCAGTACTATCAGTTTGGAATCTTATGTTGCAGATTAAAAAAGAAAAAGAAAACATTTTAAGGGAATTTGTTGGGATATGTAACAGGGCTTGGGGCTGGGGGGCAGTGGCACTGCTTTCAGGTGAGGCTTGATCCAGAGGCTCACACACTTTCACCAAGGACCCAGCTTCTTTTTCTCTCTCTTCGTAGTCAACAGAGTCCCAAATCTTTTTCACGTGCATTATTTGAGCCCCATCTTCCACCATCCTGAATCCTTTGTACTGGTTTTGGACCATGTGTGTGGGACCTGATATTTATCCCTATGAAGTATCTTGTTGACCAGAGTCCTGATTATACCATCTTCCCTATCAGCCTCCCTGTCCAGCTTAGGGTCATCTTCAAATCTGATCAGCATGCCAGCAAATTAATGGTGTTGAACCAGACAGGGTCAAGGATAGAGCCACAGCGTGCCACCCAGACACTCCTGCCAGGGTTGATGTCATAACTTTTGAACACGGATGAGCATTTCTTAAAGTGCATTCTGAAGGAATAGTACTTCCTGCAGGGTGGTCCTCAAAAATGGAATGCTATAATCAGATATATTTGGATAGTGCTTCATGCTGTAACCCTTTCCTGAAGACGCATGATGCTTATGAGTATATTTAAAAATCTGATAAAATAAATTGTTAGACATAGTTTCCCAAATATATTTGATCATTAAATTCTCCTCCCTCGTCCTGCTATGTAACACCTAACAATAATCTGTAAACAAATATTCCAGAGAGCACAGTCTAAGAAGTGCTCATATAGATGTTCAACCAGTTGTCAGTCTTTTAATTGTCTTATTGTCTGGCCCAAATGCTTCCATTGTTGACCACAAGGGTAGAATGAGAGATGTTGTAAAATGCCTTGCTGAAAACTAGAATATCTTGCCAGCCTGTCACCCATTCAGAAGGGAGACTATTTTCAACTGAACACTGTTTTCCTGGGGTTTCTCTGATCCTCAGTCTACTGGGTGAAGCTTGGATGCCCTGGATGGGTGTTTTTCAGGTGTTCTGTTAAGAGCAGAACCCAGACATACTAGGAGGCTCTCAGGAAAACTCTAAGCCGGGGGTAGCCCATCATCATTCACAATAATCATAGTAATTGAAATATTTTAATAATAAGTCAGTTATTGAATATTTACTTTGCCAGGCACATCCCTCAGTGCTTCATGGGTAAAATCTCACTCTCACAGGAACCATATGAGTTGGACAATTCTCATGTCCTTATTTTATGAATGAGGAGCTGAAGCATCAAGAGCTTGGAAAAGTTACTCAAGGGCACACAGCTAACAGCAGATGGGGCCAGGCATCAAACCTGAGTTTGACTGACCCCAGAGCCCATGTGCTCAACAATTCACTGTGTTGTTTTTTTCACAGTCATGTAGTCGTCAGGCATTTATTAAATGTTGACCTTGGGTATGGTGTGGTAGTTAGTGAAATTGACGACACCAACAAAACAGGCACAATCTTTGCCCTTGAGGGACTGACACTTTATTTGGGGGAACTTTTGTAGTTTAATGAAGAGAATGCTTACCAAGTAAATAAAAGCAAATGCATGAAAGTAATTTGCCAAAAGCCACCCAAGTGGCCTGCTCAGACCTTGACAGCCAGATCTCTGCAGCTTGCTTTTAGAAACCTGCTTGCCCATGGATGTCTCCCTCCCACTCTTCCACTTTATCCATTCTCACAAATGCCTCTTTTAGTCTTCCTCTTTCCCTTGTCCCCATGACCTCTGCTTGTCCCCAGGGGAAACCACTAACCTCTTGGCTCCTCAGTTCTCGGTCTGTGGCGCATTCCCAGCTGACATCCACAGCACTTGGAGGTGACCTAGTTTGAGTGAAATGCTGGCTTTTCAGTTATATCTTCAATAGGCCGAGTTGGCAGCTTGTCAGCAGGCTTATGTCACCTAATGACTGTGTCAGTTCCCTCCTTGCCTGGCTTCCTGTTAGTAAATATCCTCAGGATGCTCTTGGAACCCAGAAAGTGTAGGAGGCCTGGTAAGGGAGCCAAAGAAAAAAATGGAAAAAGAAAGAGAGGAAGAAGCAGAGAAGACCTACTCCTCTCTGCCAAAAAAAAAAAAAAAATATATATATATATATATATATATATAAAATGTGTGTGTGTGTGTGTATATATATATATATATATATATATATATATATATACACACACCAGGAAAAAAATGTTCTAAAACAGAGGGAGAGAAACTTGCTGTGAGGTGTCTCCCTGCAGAACAATTTTGCTCCAAGAAGAACGGTTGTTGTTTAATTTTAAAAACGGTTGTTTTAATTTTTTTTTTACCCACTCTGATCTCCTTTATTCCCTCCTCCCCACCATGCCCTTCCTGTTTGGCGCTTTTAAAATGGTATTACTTCTCTTCCACAATAGTGACCTGCTGGGAGTAATAGCAGAGACATTTCCTCTCCCTGACTCGGGTTGTCTTTTTAATAATGGTCCCCACTCCACCCCCTTGCCCTCTGCTGCTCTTCATAAACATTTTCCTAAGGCTGAGTGGGAGAGCTTCAGGTGCCCACTATGTCCTGCTGAGGTTAGCTGTGTTTGAGGCCTGATTTCCGCCCTCTCCCAGGGGCTGCAGCATCCAGATTTCTGCACCATGACCTCCCTTTTGCACAGTGAACTGCAGCCTTGAGTTTGAATGGGGCAGACTCAGAGGTTTGGCTCTTGCATTTGAGGGTCATAGTGATTCTGTGAGCTCATTCCCACGGGAGTTGCTCTACTGATTCTAGGTCCTTTCAGGGCTGTGGAGTTGGGTTAAAGGTTTCAAGCAGCGATGGGGGTGCTTGCCTGTCCAGCCTTGCCCGAGGTCACACAGGGTCATCCTTGGAGCCCTGGGCAGTTCCATGGTCCTCTCCAACGACTGCCTCTTTAGAAGGCAAAGTTCATGTTCACACGAAACACCAGAACAGATGAATTGGTTAGAGTTCTCTGTGTCACTTTCTCCAAAGACATGAATTTGTAATCCTAAAGTTTAGTCTCAGATTTTTCCACCAAAATACCACTACTTTTAGTGAATGTGTTATCTTTCAAAATTGAAAAGCCTAAAGTAGCAATTCTTTCCTTCTTTCAGCCCTTTCTTCTTTTGATTAACTGGTTCATTCATTAATTCATCCATTGCTTCTTCATTTAGTAAGCATTTGTCAAGCACTTCACTTCCAGGTGTCAGGTGAACAAAACAGAAAGGTCCCTGCCCTCATGATGTTGACGGTGCAGTGGGGGAGACAGACGGTCAAGATATAGAAAGTGACCACATGCCCACATACTGAGAACCTTGCCACGGAGGGTGTGGCTGGGGTGCATGATGGAGAAGCAGAGAGAGACCTGGAGAGGGTTGTCAGGCAAGACCCACCTGAGATGGGGGCATTTGAGCCCAGATGTGAAGGAGAAGGAGCCAGCCGGGTGGAGAGCTGGCACGGTCTGTGGAGGGTTCCCAGCGAAGGGTCAGCATGTGTGGGGATTCCTTGGCAGAAATGAACTTGGCACTTTTCAGAAACTGAGAAGAGGCCAGAGTGGAGAGAGGGAGGTGGAGAAATGAGCTTGGGGGGCGAGTGAGCAAGGCCCAAGTATTAAGTCTTGTATTTTATTTTCAAAAAAGCATATGAAATGCGCAGATAATTCCATAACATAGCTCTCTCTTTTTCTATAAAGTAGTTTTAGGAAAGACAGTGTAGTATAATGGTTAACAGCAGACTCTGGAGCTAGACGCCTGAGTCTGAATTCCACTGCTACTACTCGCTGTTTGAGTAACCTCAGGCTACTTATTTAACCTTTCTGGGCCTTAGTTTCTACATCTGAAAGTGGGGGCAACTATAGCACCTATTCATGGGGCCATTTTGAAGATTAAATGAGCTGACACAATGCCTGGGAACAGTAAGTGCTCAGTAAACCTTAGCTATTTAAAAGAAGTTTTAAGGTAGTGATTCTTCAGGAGAGTGTCCTTTTCTTTTTTTTTCCCAGTGGCTTTATTGACACCATAATGGTTTATGACATTGTAAAATTTTGGGTATACGTTATTGTTTATCAGTTTCTTAGTTGACTTCATCGTGGTCATCTGAGAGTGTCCTTTTTTATCCTGTGGCTTTGTGCATCCCTTAGCATGCATACATACCCTCAGAGATATGTAAATCCCATTTTGAGATGGACAATCCTGAGACTGGCTTGGCTGGGACAACTGACCAGACCTGACCAGCCTTGGCAGTAACACCAGTTCCCTCCTTAGGCAATGCTTGGATGTTCTCCTGTTGCTCTGATCACCTAGGTCCAGGGTCCTCCCAAGTGTGGGCTCCATCAACCTAGACCCTTTCTGTTTATTCCCTTCCTCAGATGTAGGGGCTCTTGGTTGAACTGCCCGTTGAGGTTCTGTGTGGGGTTTTGAAGTTCATTTCAACTCAGCAAACATTTACTGATCATCCACAGTGTTCAGGCATGGTGCTAGGTGCTGCAGATGGTGCAGGATCAAGCCCACTCATTACCTGAAGGAAGGTACTATCTAGTTGGGGAGCCAGGCTCATGTACACATAATTCCAGTTTAAACTAGTTAAACTAGAGATTGTGGGACCAGAGGAAGGATCTTTGGCCCAAATTGGAGCTTCAGAGGGAACATCTATGATTGAGTCATGAAGAATAAGAGTTAGCCAAAGATGGGAAGAGCTTTCTGGGAGGTAGGAAGAGTTAGCAAAGACCTGTGTGTGGGGATGGGTGGGGGGAACAGTGTGGAGAGTGAGGGGAACTGCAAGCAGTTTGATAAGGCAAGAGACGAAAGTGCAGCGTGGAGGCTGAAGCTGCAGAATGAGACAGGGCTTGGGTGTCTTCCTGGGGAGTGTGGGATGGAGCCTGCAGGCCATGGGGCCACTGAAGGATCCTAGGAAGGGAGTTCTGTGGTCTGATGAGCATTTTATTTATTTATTTATTTATTTTTCATTTTTATTGATGTCTTAGTTTATAACATTGTGGGGTTTTAGCCGTACATTCTGATGAGCGTTGTAGATGGACCTTTCTGATTGCAGAGTGGAGGATAGATTTGGGGATGGGTGGGGCAGTAGCATGCCACAGCAGGGAAGACTGTGGGGAGGCTGTGGCTCTAGTCCAGGCGAGAGATAATGAGGGAGAAAGCAGGGCTATAGTAGTTGCTGTGCAGAGGATGAGGTGGATTAGAGAAAAATTAGAAGGTGATATGGGCAGGCCTTGGTGGAGAAAGTCTCCATGGAAGACAGAGCCCATGGAAGATGGGCTTTCAGGGATGTTGGGACACCAGGGACAAAGGTATCACTCAGGGACATGGGCACTGACTCTGCTTCCTACCCGCCCCCCCCGGCCCAAGATAATGATGTGTCCTGAGTGTTGAGTTTGATTCAAGGACCAGGAGATCTCCATATTGGTAAACACTGCCTTAAACAGAAACACAGGGAATTTTGGGCTAAATTCTTCTGGGTTGTTCACGTATGCAAAATATATATAGCCAATGATGTATAAAAATTCAGTCTTCTCAACTCTGGTGGGACCCTACAAGGGAGAGTGTCACCATGTCAACTGCTCACCTTTTGGAACTCTGGGGCCTAGGAGTGACAGGGAGATGAGAAAGAGATATGCGGCCTCTGCTCCTACTCCCTGCATCCACTTGTCTCCCAGCAGATTTGATGTCCTTGACTGAGTATGGTCCGAACCTCTGGCAGGTATCTGTGTGCTGGAACCTCCTGGCAAGCATGCTCTGTTGGATTCTCCCAATTCCTGCTGATGATCTGTTCAAGGGGGTGGTTGTCCTGAATCCTACCATACTTTATAGTACTTTTGTGCTATGTGTAATTTGTCATTTGCAACGTGCTTGGCCCCCTAGATTATCTTCTTTAGTTCTACTCACGGTCCCGTGAGGAAGGTGTTGACCAATATTCATAGAGAAGGGGACTGTGGCTCCAAGACTAGGGGAGGGGAGGACCAGCTCACAGACTAGTGGAGGGGAGGAGCTGGGAATCTAACCTGCATTTTCTGACTGTTAAACCAGCATGTTTTCCACCATGCTGTCCTGCAGTTACCGTCATGGATACAAGTAAGGTACTGTTTCTGTTTGGAGTCTTCTTGGGAAGGGATAGAACATACGAGAAACCACTCCACAGTCAAATCTACAGAATCCAAAAGAACTCGCATCCTGCAAATCTGTCCCTCCTGCCACCCGTGAAGCCCATTCTGTTTGTTTCAACCCGTGAGACTTTAAAGCTGATCCCTGAGCTGAAATGACCGGATGGAGTGAGCAGTATGTATTATGTTGTTATTATTTAATAAAGTGTGTGTTGTTCCCTACTTGGCAATGCGGCCAAGTCGCTCTTCTAGCAGGTGGTGGGTAACTGGACCCAAGCCCCCTGATCTTCGCTCAGGAACTCCCTGGTTCAGCCTTTGATATGAGAACAAGAGAAGAAAACAGTGACACAGGACACTTCCTGTCCCAAAGGGGTTGTGATACAGGCCACCTGAAACAACAGGCAGGAGAAAAGCCTCACTCGAGCTGTTTCGGGAGAGCTGGCCTCAGCCTGCCCTCCGCGAGTCATCCCAGATCTGGTAGGGAGCAGGGCTGGGCCAGCAGTTTCAGTGAAGTTCAGCTCAGTGGATTACTGCGTGTCCTCTATGGCCTGGGCACAGGCTTGGCACTGACATCCCAGCTCCTGCCCTCATGAAGGGTGTGATCCAATGATGGAGACTAACAAGCAAGCAGGCAATAAAAATTAGTGTGATGAAGTTTAATTTTCTATAGAGAAAGGAGAAGGGTTGTGGGAGCTCAGAGGAAGGGCTCCTAAACTAGCCTAGAAAAGTCAGGGAAGGCTTCCTGGAGGAAGAGGAGTCTAGGCTGGGACTTGAAGGATGAATAGGAGTTTTACGATGCACAGTTGCACAAGCTCCAAAGGTCTAGATTTTTATTTATTTATTTATTTATTGCTGGGAAAGATTCACCCTGAGCTAATACCTATTACCAATCTTCCTCCTCTTTTTTTTTCCTCCCCAAAGCCTTAGTACATAGTTGTATATTCTAGTTGGAGATCCTTCTAGTTCTTCTATGTGAGCCACTGCCACAGCAAGGCAAATGACAGAGGAATGATGTGGTTCCATGCCTGGGAACCGAACCTGGGCCGCTGAAGCAAAGCACGCTGAACTTGAACTACTAGGCCATCAGGGCTGGCTCTCCAAAGATCTAGACTGAAAAGAAAAATGAAAGGTTAAGCTTAAGAATTTTAATAAAAATAGAAAATTAAAACTTTAGTGCTAGGTTTATCAACCCCCCCCCCCCCCCCAATTCTCTAGCTCACTCTTATAGAGGTATAATTCACATAGCATGAGGGGCAGTTGGAAAAGGCTGATGTTTGATTCTCTCAGGGCTAGATGTGTGCAAATGAGAAGACTTTTATCTTATAAGGTAAAATGGCTTGTAAGCATTTAGTCCCAGATTAAAAGCACCCAACATTGTTTTGATTTTTTTAAGCTGATGCATATCCAACCAGTAATTCAGTTCAGGGCCCTGAAAGTTACCTGTTTGAGACTGTCACGAGTCCAGGGGAGTTGTTTTATGCAGTGGAAGTTCAAAAAGTCTGGGAGTTTGGATGTTTCAGTCATAATCTTGACTCTGCCAGAGGCTATTCATATGATTTTGGATGGATCACATCACTTCAACCAAAAATGAGAAATAGAACTCTGACTTTTTATTTATTTATCTCTCTATTAGTTTATTTCCCCTCAACTTTTTACTTTCAATAATCTAAAACCTACAGAAAAATTGTCAGAACAGAACAGTGCAATATGTGGATGTGTGTAGACATACACACATATATTTATTTTTGCTGAACGATTTGAGAGTAAGTTGCAGACATCATGACATTTTCCTCCTAAAGTATTGCAGCCTGCATCTTTGTGTTCTCCTACCTAACAACGGTGGAATTATCAAACTCAGGAAATTTAACATTGATCCAATTCTCTTCTCTAATGTATAGTCCATATTCAAATTTCCCTTATTGTCTCAATCATGTCCTTTATTATTACTAGTTTTTACTTATGATCAAGTCCAATCATGGACACATTGTGCATTAAGTTGTCATGTCTCTTCGATGTCCTTTAATCAAGAATGGTTCCCTGGGCTTTTTTTTCATTTCTTTCAGAAGCTGACATTTGTGAGGAATCCAGGGCAGTCATTTTGCAGGTCCCATGGCTTATTTGTTCAGCAGTTAGCAGTAAACACCTCCTGTGTGCCGGGCGCTGTGCTGGTGAGAGGAAAACATCGCCATCAAGGCAAGTGTGGTCGTCTTCCTTTTGGAATTCCTGTCCAGTGGGAGAGCCTGATGATCAATAAGCAAGTTACAGAAAAGTAAAAAATGCTGTGAGGGACTAAAGAGAGTTCCTGGTTGGACATGCATCTGCTTTAAAAAATAAATAAAACAGGCCTGAGATACAACAGAGTGGGAAGAGTATTACTTTCCGGGGGGTGACAAGGAAGGCCTCTCTTTGAGGTGGTGATATTTGAGACCTACAGGATGAGAAGGTGCCAATGGGGAGGCAGGCGTGGAGGGTTCTAGGTACTTTCATCACATTAACTAAGTGGCTGTAAGGCAATTTTTGCCGTAAAAGATAAAATAACGAAAAATAAAAGAGGGATATGAAAAAGGTTGTAATGAAACATGACAAATGGATAACAAAATTTAAAAGTCTTTATTGCGAAATAAATACAAAATATTTGAATATGTTTAAAATGTGTGTAGATTCATGGCAATACCGTGCAGATAACTGATTTTATTTTGTGGGTTGCACCTAAGCACTTTTCTTCAAAGTCTTTCGTTCATAGTATTATACATTTTTTTTTTTTGCTCGATGATTCCTTGTTTGGCATCCATTGCACTTTTTCTTTTCTGCTAAAATTTTTTCCTTCATTGAGAGAGGTATCAGTTTCTGAATACTAGCGTGCTTGTTTATAACTGAGCTCTATATTGTGCTGTGAAAAGCCTTCTACACTGTTGTTTGTTCTGGTATATTGTCACATGTCTGTTGATAGATGTTCCAAAATTCTATGGAAAATGTGAAGTTAAGATTTATATAATATAAAAATGGGAGTACTGCATCAATAGAGAAATGAAACCAAATTGTCAACCAGTTGAAACTGAACTTTTAACCAGTTATTTTATCTTAATCAAACTGTCAATCAGTTATTTCTTCTTTTACAGCAAAATTGCTAAACTGTCAGTCAGTTGATACCAAACTGTCAACCAGTTATTTTATCTTTTACAGCAAAATTTCCTTATGGTCAATTAGTTATGGGGTGAAAATGCTTGCAGCAAAGATGTCTGTGGCAAAGATGCTCACAGCAGATACCAGACATGCGTGTGGAGTGGTGGTGATGGTGTTCCTGCCAGAGGGAATGGCATGTGCAAAGGCTAGGAGGCAGGGAAGCATTTGGCCTGGTTGAGGAAGAGAGAGAAGGGCATTTTGGCTGCAGAATGGTGGTGAGCGGGGGGCAGGAGGTATGAGATGAGGTTGAACCGTGGGTCGGGGCCAGAGCGTGGTGTGGCTTTTCGATCTACTTCTAGATGCAGTGGGAAGCCCCTGGAGAGTTGATAAAAGGGAGCCTCATGAATGGAGGCATACTTTAAAAAGATCACCAGCTGCTGTTTGGAGCACCTCTGAGGTTGCCAGGTGGGAATGAAATCTCTTCCACAAATTCAAGAGGACGTTATAAGTTCAAGGTATTGTTTGCGAGAACTTAGAGGTATCACAAAAGATGATTTAAAAAATCGGATTTGTTTTTGTATTTGACATTATACCTGAGTAATTTTTGAGGTGTAGACTTGGCCTTCTGAAGAGGTTGGTGGGGCCATGTCTTGTTTCCTCCTCTTGTGTTTGGTTTGTCACTGGTTGGAGCTGACATCGTCACACCCTAGAAACAACCCAGTGGTCCCGTTGCCTCCCAGGCAGCTTCTAACTTGGTTGCGGGCTAGCTTGTCTGGGGAATCCTGCCACCCCTGGCTGTGGGGCTCCTGCTCCCACCTGCTCTCCCCCGGTGCCCCATCCCAGAGCCCGCCCGCCTTTCCTTCAGGTCCTTCAAGTCAACCTCACCGGAACCAAACCGAAGCTTAAGAAGAAAGAGAACAGCAGCACGATGAGGCACCTGCCTGTCCTGGGCAGGACCTCCGCAGCTGGAGGCACTGCCGGTGGTGCTGGTCCCTGGGGAGCGTGTCCTCCAGGTGGCAAAGAGCCACAAGGACACTGCAACAAGCTCAAAGCTTTGGAACCAGTCAGAATCAGAGATGGAGAGGAAAGAATCCCCGTTTGCAGGTTTATCGCAGCACTGAAGGTAAAGTTACCTTTACCAGTCTGCTCCAGCTTTATGCTGGTTGTTGTGTATTTAATTCATAGACTTGCGTTAATTCCTTCACTTATGTGCCCTCCATGAGGTCCGTCTCATCGTTGTTCTTCCCCTGCACTCACTCAGCCTATCCCTACTGAGTGCTTCCTACACGTTGAGAACTGTGTTAGGAGCCGAGGGAGGTCACTAAAGAAGAGCATGCCTGACCCAGAGTCTAGGGGTGGTTAGAACAGCCATGAAGCAGCACTGCAGGCAGGGAGTGGCTTATCAGTTCAGGGGCCAGCCCTTACAGTCCACATCTGGCTGCAGGGGCCGTGTCTCAGGTCCTGGAACATGTCATGCTCCCTACTTAGAATCTTGGCACCTGCTGTTCCCTCTGCTAGAATGCTTTTCCTGCTCCACCCCCTTGACCAGCCAACTGCTACCGTGGGAAAGCTTCTTCTCCTGACCACCGTGTCTATGCCTGATAACCTTATTACATGCATGCACGGGACAGTCTCTTTCCTTCAAAGTGCACAGTTCTGTTTTGAATAATGTGTGCAAGTATGTGTGTGATTATTTGATCAGTGTTTGTCTCCCCTACTTGGCTGTAAACTCTGTGAGGGGCACGAACACGCCTGGGGTTGCACATCACGTAACCTCAGTGTCCCCTATGCTTAACCCTTTAGTGGTTAGATTCTCCAGGGAACTGCTCATTACAGATTGAAGCTTAGGAAGCATGTTCATGGCGGGCGGCTCCTGAAGGCTGTAAGGCGAGGCTCTTTCTCCCGTGGGCACAAGGTGGTCTGTTGTTGACACATCCTCCGCAGACCTCAGAGAATCCTGTAAGATGGAAATGAGAGAGAGCTGGAATGCTGAGCATTAGAGAGGGCTTGGAGATCCTGGGCATTTCCTGTCCTTCTAAACAGCAAGAACCCAGGACACCTGAAATAATAGCCACCCATTTATGATCAGAGCAGGCCAGAAGGTATCTCCCTCTTCATCTCACTGATCCTCCCCCTCGCCCTTTTACATCCTGGCTCCCATTCCCCATATTGGGATTTTCTAGAGATGAGCAGAGGTGTGTTTCATTTTTCTGTCCTATGCCAAGTCTCAGCTAGGGAGAGGAAGCTCTATAATCAGAAATGTTTTTCTCCTTGGCTCCTTTGTTAGGACACTGCTCTGAAAAAATGTCCCATTTTATTGAAGACCTGAGCCAGCCTCGGCAGGAGCCCTTATTTCACTTGGATTGTTATTTATTCCCAAACGGTGCTAGGCAAATACAAGTCTCTGTCCCCAGATCCCTGGGATGTCCTGCTGAACAACCTTTTGAATTAAAACTTAGAATCTGTGGGGCAGTAGGTGAATAACTCAGGAGCTGGGTAGAGATATGGTGGTTGCAACATGGAGGAAGGGACTATTCCTGGATGGTCCCAAACTGAGATCCAAGCATTAGTACCCAACTAGCCCATCTCCTTTACCTTCCAATAACAATAAAATATCAACAGCGCACAGTCAGAGGTCAGAGACTTAAATGTCTACAAAGACTAGGAAGGTGGAGCTATCCTGTAGTTTAAGGCTGTATTCTCTAGTTAACCCCAGTCCCCACCACTCCCTTTTGTCCCCAAGATAAAAATGACTACTAGTTTTAAAGGAACAGACTTCTTAGGTGGTCACACATCTTGGTTGTTAGATGTTTGGGATGGGGACTATGGTGAACCAGAAAGCATGTGGGCACCTCAGAAGGAAGCTGCTTCTCAACTCAAGACAGTCGTTGCCATGTGAGAGTGTGGATCCAATGTCACCAGTTAATCTGGGTTTTTAAGAGAAGCCAGATATCTGGATTTGCATATAAAATATTCATATGTCAACAACATATCCATGTTTTGAAAAATTCTGTGTGGGTCAGACAAAATTTATCTGTAACTTACATTTTGCCCGAGAATTAGCAGTCCCTGGGCCAGTGCAGCGTGGGTCATGTGAAAGGCTCCATTTCTTCAGACACAAGCAAAGGGGTCTAAATGAGAGAAGGACTTAAACCCAAAGAAGAGCTGCAGGGAAGCTGCATGGGACGGTGCGGGGTGGACTTTGGCCCAGACAGGCCCGTGCTCGAGTGTGTGAATGGTGCAATCACTCCACCTCACCAAGCCTCAGTTTTCCAGTGTGTGAAATGGGGAGATTGCGATTGTTTCTTAGAACCTATCAAGGTGCTCTGCGCGGTGCTCGGGAGCTGTCACTGGAGCAGGCCTCACCTTCAACAGGCACAAAGCAAACTTGTCAGGCCTCCGGGTCTTCTTGCTGGTTGTTAAACAGCCCCAGGCTCCTAGTACCCGGGTGTGGCTCACCTTTTCCCCTTGACACCTAGCATTGTGCGGGTCCTCTCCCACCTTTCTCTGCTGTCTCTTTTGAATTCCTTCCCTCCTCTTTACTTTTCCTGCCACCATTCCCCAGGATACTCATTACCTTTTACCTGGATTATGTTAATTGTTTCCATACCACTAGCCCTGCTTCCTCTCAAATTGACTGACAGCCACCTACAGTCCACCTTTCCAAGGTGCAACTCTGCTTGTGGCAATGTTTGGGTCCCCCAGACTTACTGGTGGAGGTCCCCCAGCCTGGTCTTCCATCTCTTTCTCCATCCTCTCTGCTGCCAACCTCTCCAGACTCCCCTCCCGCCATCCCTTAGGCTAATATTAAAATTATTTTGAGCACTCCTCACTCAGTGTACCCTGGTCCCTCCGCTTCCTTTCAGTTCCTCATTTGCCGTGGTCTTTCCAGGATCCTGATACTTGGCATATTGGTCTCCCTTCTCTTCACTGGGCTAATCCGTAAATGCTTCTGCCTCAGATAAGATTTCTCTAGTTTTCCCGCTTATCTGCTCTCATCACACCCTAAACTCTTCCCTGGCTCTTATCCCAGCAGTAATGAATTATTTGTGTATAAACTTGTCCATCTCCAGCTTTCTTATTAGACTGGGGAACTGGGAACGCTGTACCGGGTCTGGCTGTTCTTCTGTGTCTCCCTCACGTTCATGAAGGAATGTAGACTCTCCTTCACGTGTCTTCGTACACCTGCTGCTGCAGAGAAATGGAATGACCCACTGTTCCCTGCACACATGTTAGTCTTTAAATGCACGGACTCTGGCATTGTCTGCTTAGGTTTAAGTCCTCCCTTTATTCATTACAGGCTATACTGTGTTGGACAGGTCACTTCACCTTTTGTGTTTTAATGTTTTTAACTGTAAAATGTGGCTGATAAGAGTACCTACCTTATAGCGTCCCTGTCTCACCTCTTATTGGCTCTGTTCCCTTGGGCCACTTGACCTCCCTGAGCGGGGGTTTCCCCAGTAGTAAAATATGGATGGTGGTGATAGAATCGTCATCCCCATCTTTGGGAGGGTGAAATGAAGGAACGTACAGGAAGTACGCGGCCTGGTGCCCAGCGTGGAGCGCTGCTCGGGAAACGGTTATTGCTGTTCTGATTGTTATTAGTCTACTGGTGGTTCTGGCACAAATTAGAGAGACCTGTATTTCTGGTAATGCTTTAGGGCCATCTGTGGGAGGTGAATTAGATCCTTCTGCACTAACCTTTCCATGGTGTCGTGGTGGGGAAGAGAGGATTAAATGGAAAGACTGTCAGTCTAGACTTCTCCTTTTGCCTGGTTCAAGCACTTTTTCCTTAGGCCTGTGTTTTTTACCTTGAAAATAAAGAATTAGCAAGATAACCTGTTTTTTGTGACTGGTGCAGTCTCGGAGCATCTGCCGCTTCCTTGGGGCAGCCTTCCCTTGACCATGCCATCTGAGAGTCTATCCCTCAGTCCCTCTCCATCTCATCACCCAGTTTATTTCCTTCATAGGATTTTTCCTAATTCATGACATTATGGTCTGTCTTCTTCCTAGACTATAAGTTCCATGAGGTCAGAGCAGGGAGGAAAGAGGGAGGGAGGGACGGAAGAAAAGAAAACCCTGTAGAGGTCTTTGAATTGATTTTGAAAGTCTAGGACTTTAATCTGGTGTCAACTCTGATTTGAGGATTGGAAACTATAAGAAACAGAGGAAGGCAGCTCTGTCCGCATCAACGCAGTTTCACTCGGTCACTGGTGGATTCTCTTAATTTCACACAGATCTTTCTTTCTGTGTGGCCTGTCAATCTCCAAGGAGGACACAAAGCCTTCTCACCCCATTCCAGTGAAGATGTTTTTCTCCTTGGTTGGCTCGTGCCCGCTCAGAGCCTGCTGGCCCAGCTGTACCTGGGTCATCTGTGGATGACCTAGATCATAGGGTGGGAATTGAACATATAGTTGAAATAATAGCAACTAATATTGTCTGTAGGACTTTTCCTGTGTGCTCAGTCACTCAATGAGATAAGTGCTCTTACTGTCCCCATTTTAGGAGGAGGAAACTGAGGCTTAAAGAGCATAAGTTATTAGCCTAAAATCATAAAATTTATCAGTAGCAGGGCCAATAGTTTGGGTCATGTTATCTGTTTTAAAAGCAGCTGCTTAGCTGCTGTGCTGCTTGGCTGTTGAAGACTTTAAATCATTGAAGTTTGGCTTTGGGATACATTGTGGGCAGGGAGAGAGAGGAGAAGGGGAAGGAAATGTTGCAGATTTATCTTCCTAATTTTACTTGGCTTAGGCTAATATTAAAATTATTTTGAGCACTCCACTGACAAAGGCGGAAGAGAGAACCCAATTTGATATTAAATATTTGCAATGGAAAATTTACAAAGTCTTTTTGAATGGAAGATATTTCCGAGTAATTCCCATGGGACTCATTCAGCCAGTTGTTCCTTCTGCAGCATGCTTCCTGTGGTTGCTTCACTGTTCTCAGAAATGAGCATTCCTGACTTTGAAGTCCCTGGGTTACGCCGGGCGAGATGCTGAACTCTGCCTTGGTTTCCCTGGCAATGCGTGAATAAAGGGCAGAGGGCTGTGCATTGAACTTAATTGCTTGAACTGTAATCTGTGATTTGTGAAAATTACATTAAGCCAGGCGCCTCCAGTCGGGGGAGTAGGATATATCACCATCATAATAGTCATCGTAGCTGATGCTGAGTGGGCATCTGCTGTGTGCCACGCAGAGGGCTAAGCACTTTACAAGCCCCAACTCTTAATCCTAACAGCTACCTTGTAGTCACGGTCCTATTAACCCTCTTTCATAGACTAAGAAACAGAGGATCGGAGAGGTTAAGTTCTGGGCTCAGCTGGCAAGTGGCAGAGTTGGACAAGAAGCCAGGATTGTTTGACTCAAAAATCGCATGCTGTCAACCACTATGCTCTGTGCCAGATGATGTTCAGAATTTGGAACAGGTTGATGGAGGAACTGGGGATCATTGTAGACCCCTTGTCATGGTGGGCCAGAATTGCCAGCACAGAGGGTGGGTGACCTCCTTGTCTGATTCGGATGCCCTGTCACTTGCTGCATTCCCGTGGGCGGTCTGGGTCTGGTGTGTGTCCAGGCAGGGAAGGAATGAGAGTAGCCGCTCGTTTAAGTTTGGAGGCACATGCTGTGAGCCCTTCAGATGAGAAAACCCTTGAGTGTAGGAAGTAGCTCTGTCCTTTCCTCAACATGGCCATGCAGCCTGAATTGTTGGCAGCTCTGCTGGAGTCTGGTTTCTGGCGAGGTAACATCTGGGAAGTAAACTCCAGGAGGACGGGAACTTTGTGAATTGTGTCTGTTGCTGTGTTCTTGGTACTCGGAACGGCGTCTGGCATGTTGTGGGGCTTCACACGCATTTGTTGAATCTTTACTCCTAACTGGTCCCCTGCTTCCACTGTTGACCCCTCCCACCTGTCTTCCCCTCAGCCAGACTGTCTCATATGCTGTTGCTTTTGTATAAAATGCTGTTCCCCACTCTTTGCCTGCCTAGCTCCCTTTCCCCTTCAGGTCTCAACTTAAATGTCACTCCTCTAGATGGGCCTTCTCGAATCTCCAAGGAACACCCCCCCACCATGTCCAAATGGTGTCTCTGTGTTAAATGCTCTCATGACACCCTATACTTTTCCTTCAAGGCGTGTGTCCCCATTTCTAATTACACATATATGACTGGAACTGTTTAACTAAACTGTTAACTCCACGAGGGCAGAGACCCTGTCTGTTCTGCTCACTGTTGTCCTCCCAGGGCTTAGTAGGCACTCATTACACATTTGTGAATGAATGAGTGAGTTCTTCACCCTCCCCACTGAGAATCCTCCGGAGTGATAGGTTCTAATGTATTTAATATTTATAACTGGATGAAGGCTTTTCTTCCCACCCCTGACCCTCACATCCACTTCATTAGCATGAATCACTCCCCACTGCATCACGGAAGGGAGTGGTTTATTTTCTCTTTGGATCTGAGAATACTCAGGTTCATGGAAAGCTTTCATCTGCCCTCACCAGTTACTCATTCCCAGGCCCTGGGAGTCAGGGCTGCTGCTCTGAGGGTCATTGGCTTATTTCCTGATCTTTTTAGAGTTCTTGAGAGTCATCCAGAGTCTTAGTTCTCAACCGTTTATTCAGTGGGCAAGATGAAAAAAAGTATGTGTCTGCAGACCTGCCTGCCTACTTAGCTCTCTCTCTCTCTCTCTCTCTCTCTCTCTCTCTCTCTCTCTCTCTCTCTCGTTCCTTTCCCCGCCTCCTGGTGTCTTGTTAGCATTGAAATGAATGTATCATTCACTAGGGAAAATGGGAGAAATTGCGAAAAAGCAAAACCAATACTTTTCATCCAGTAAGAGCTGGGTTCCTGCAGTCTGGTGGGGGAGCAGAGAAGTCTCGTGTTTGAGGCCAGACAGGAGGGAAGCGTCTGAACAAAACATTTTGCAGGCTGTGAACTGTTGCTGGGTGCCAGTACCCTTGGCCTCTCTCACAAGTGGCCACTCTGAAAGATAAGACATGTAAAGGAGACCAGAAATCCTGCTTGGGCTCCTTGGGTCCCGCTCTTTCCCTTCTCATTGACAAGTGCAGCACAGGCTCTCCTTCGCTCAGCCCTTCCTCATCGGTGTTGGCTTGCAGCTCACCCGGCCCGACATCCTGTGGACGCTGCAGTTCAGACAAACAGCAAGATCATCAAAGAGAGGAGCGTGAATGAAAAACTGCTTTATGACCTGCCTTCAAAGTGTCTTTTTAGAAGTTCAAAGGATGTGGCGAGGAGGCAGGGGAAACCAAAGAAGATGGAGGAGAGCAAGGACTCTCCAAGGAATCATTGAGTTTTTCATTGTATATTTTCTATGACGCTTGTGATGTAAAAATCAAAAGTAATCCCAGCCCTCAAGAGTTCTCTGTGTGCAGAACTGATGCGAAGAAGGAGACAACTCACTTTGCTGGTGGAGGGCTTTACCCTGGCATTCTAACTCACCCACTTTGCATCTGCATTTCCTGTTTGGACCTCGATCGAATATTTTGATCTGGGAAGAGTGTGTCCAGAGATGGAGATTGAATGCTGCTTATGTGGTTCAATGGAGATGAATAATTTAGTTTGTGCAGAAATTCCCCATTACCTCTTCCATTTAAAGACAAGCTAGGAGTCCAGCTGTAGCAGTGGATATGCAGAGCTCAGAAAAGATCTGGCACAGATCATAAGATCCCAGAGACTTCTGTTCTGAAAGATAGGAGAGCTGAGATCCCACTTGAGGCTGAAGATGGCCCTAACTGATACACTCGTGGGAACACCATTGATATTTTGATGCAGAAATGCCTTATACCCAATTCACTAAGAATGTTTTGGCAACCAACAATAGTGCCTGGCACATGGAGGGTGCGTGAATGAAATGAATGAATGAACAAATGAACAGCTTTGTTTTTGTAACCCTAGGGTAGATTCTTTCATGGGGATGTTTCCTATTCTTGGGCCATTGAGGCCCAGAATTCAAGGATAGTCTTGAAAATGAGATTTGAATTACTGTATTAGTCAAGTCTGCAAGGGAGTTCAACTACAAGGGTCAACTCAAACTGGATTGAGGTGGAGGATTTTGTTGATTAATATTATTGAAAACTCCAAAGGTAGATTTGACTTCTGGCCTGACTGGTACAAGAGACTGTATGTTTGTGTCTCTGCAAAATTCGTAGCTTACAACTCCCCTAACCTGCAAAGTGATGGTATTTAGAGGTGATTAGTTCATGAGGGTGGAGCCTTCATGTATGGGATTAGTGCCCTTGTAATAGAGGCCCCAGAGGGCTCTCTTGCCCCTTCTGCCATATGAGGACAGTAAGGCCATCTATAGACCAGGAAGCTCTTATCAGATAATTGAATCTGCCAGTACCTTGATCTTGGACTCCCTAGCCTCCAGAACTGTGAGAAATACATTTCTGTTGTTTATATGCTACTCGGTCTATGGTATTTTTATTATAGCAGCCCTCATAGACTAAGACAACTGGTTCAAGGGGCTCTGACAATGTCCTCGAGACTGTTTTACTCTCTCCGCCTCTTAGCTCTGCTTTGTGTGTAACTTTGTGTTTCAGGCAGACTCTCCCCTAGGGTGCCAGGGCACAGGAAGTGTTGTTTGGTGGTTGAGAACACAGTCCCTGGAGCCAGAAACAGCCTTGATTCAAATACCCAGCCCATCACTTACTAGTTGTATGAACTTACACGTTTCTTAACATCTCTGTGCCTCAGTTTCCTTTTATTTAAACTGGAAATGATGATGATGGTGATAATCAAAGCTAAAATTTATTGAGCACTTACTGTGTACCTGGTGTTCTTACAAGTACTCTACATGTATAAATTCCCTAATCTTTACAACAATCTATGAGGTGGGTACTATTATTAGCCCCATTTTATAGATGAGGAAACTGAGGTACAGAAAGCCTAAATAACTTGCATGTTATACAACTAGCAAATGATGGAGCCAGAGTCAACACCATTTGACCTCCAAACTACACCACCTCATATAATAGAACTTGCAACCCATGGTGTTCATCTGGGAATTAAATGAGATAATGTATGTAAAGACCCTTAGGCAGTTCTTGGCACATAAGGTTCATTTAATCTGCTAGTAACTTTTGACCTGCATTCTATGCTCTCAGTAACCTCAGCAGAGAAGAGCGATTCTCTGTTTCTAAGAGTTCCACAAAACTCTCAGAACTGGGTCTTTTTGACTCTTTTTGGGTCACATATCCATTGCTGAACCAATCATATGGCCAAGAGATTGCAATGTTCTGACAATTTAGACTGGTTCATATGCCCACCCTGGGGCTGTAGAGTTGGCACTACCTGAACCACATTGACTGAAAAGTGAAGGAGGGTTGTTTCTTTAGAGCAAAAAAGTAGAGTTACTAGAAGTAAATGGAGAAACAAGAGAGGCCCCTACACCAAGTGTTCAGACTGGGAATAGAAGCTGTCTAGATTTCTTCGGGAGAAGAGCATTGCAGCTGATGAATGAAATGAGAAGGTGGTCAGAGGCCAGACCTCTAAATCCTGCTGAATCCTCCAGCATGGAGTGGCAAGGGAAGAAGGTTGAACAGATTTGGAAAGAAGCACCATCTTTAAGGCTCAACTTGCTGTATCACCCAGGGCAGCACTCAGAGAAGTTAAGTTAGGAAGTCAAGTGCTAGTTCATCTGGATCTGCTGGAAGGTAAATAGGACATAATTACCCAGATGGCATGTGGGCAGGCCCTGAGGCCACCTTGTGAGAAGTGCTGGGCAAGCATTCGCAACCACTAATGATGCCCCTTAAGGCCCTGGTGCTGCTCAGAGATGGCGCCACGAAGTGCCCATTTCCGTGGTCCTGGGTGAGTCAGGCCGTTCTGAAGCCGGGCCCCTGCCTGATTCACCAGTCCCACTTCCTCCACTTCCTGGTGGTCTCCACCCACACAACCACCACACCCAGGTTAGCACTGACCAGTGGGACTAAAATTAGCATCTGAGGCAAAATGGGAATCTTGGTCCAAGGTCCTGTGGGTGGTGGATGAATTACAAAGGGGCCCAGAGGTACAGATGTCAGTTCACCTGTGTCCACTTAAGTCCCTACCACCTTCCACTTACTGGGCCGTCTATTGCTAGAGGAGGCACTACTTTGGTGGCTAAGTCTAAGCAGCTAACTCCTGTCATCCATCTCAGGGTTAGATTGGAAATGTGTGTGGTGGGTGGCATCACCATAAAGATAACTTGATGAGAGAAGCTCAGCTGCTTTCTCACAACTACTTATTTATATGTGTGTATGTAGGGGTGGGAAGGTCTAGTCAGTTCTGCATATTATCACCTATGGTGGTTATTTAAAAGACTTCTTGAGTCAGCCCTGATGGCCTAGAGGTTAAAATTCAGCATGCTCTGCTTTGGCGGCCTGGGTTTGCCTTGTGGGCATGGAACCACACCACTCTTCTGTCAGTTGCTATGCTGTGGCAGCAGCTCACATAGAAGAACTTACAACTATACACAGCTGTGTACTGGTGGTGGTGTAAGAAAAAGGAAGATTAGCAGCAGATGTTAGCTTTGGGTGAATCTTCCCCTGCAAAAAAAAAAAAAAGACTTCTTCCCCCTGTCCTACCCTCCCTTATCTTCTTCCTTGCACTGATGACCTTGCTTAATAATTCATTCAAGAATGAAACAGTCAACTTCACAACTTTCTCTCTCTCTGTGTTCTTCCCTGAGCCCCAGAACCATTTCCCCCTACAAACTCTGGGTACTTTATCCACAATATTTCCTTCTCTCTCTCTCTCCACTGTATTATTGATCTATCTTTTCTGACTCCTTCCTTTAAACCTATATTACAATGATCCATCCTAAAAATAATGACCTTTCCTCCACTCTCTACTATGCCTGTAGCTATACCCTTTCTCTCCATCAAATGTCTTGAAAGAGAAGTTTGCTTGTTATCCCCACTTCTCAACAATTATTACGATCTGGTTTCTGCTTCTCCCACACCAGTGAAATTGCCCTTCTAGGCTTACAACAGCCAACTCAGAGGTCTCTAAATGTTTTAAATGGTTCATCCCCTCAGTGAAAAAAAATTGAGTATGTATCTCAACATGTGAATATTCATTTATAAATTATATACAGATGCTAATATACAAATTTATTACATATATTATAAAATATAAACCAAAATAAATATTTTAAAAGATGATTTAAATATAGAAGTTTGAATATTTTCCCTAGTGGATAGTCTCCTGCATGTTTTGGTGTAATTACTGATTCCAATGTATTTCGTTTTATTTTATTTTTTTCAGTTTTATTGGGACATAATTTAGTACAATAAAATCAATTTTAAGTGTATAAGTCAAAGAATTTAGACAGATGTATAAAGTCTCATAACTACTACCCTAATCATAGTATAAAACATTCCTATCAGCCCAAAGAGATCCCTCATTCCCCTTTGCAGTTAATCTCTTACCTCCACACTTGGCTTCTGGCAGCCACTGACCTGCTTTTTATCAGTATAATTTTGCCTTTTCTAGAATTTCATATAAATTAAATTGCATAGTACAGTAGTCTCCCCTTATCCTCAGTTTCTCTTTCTGTGGTTTTAGTTACCTGCGCTTAACTGTGGTCCAAAAATATTAAATGGAAAATTCCAGAAATAAACAATTCATAAGTTTTAAATTGCCGCCATTCTGAGTAGCATGATGAAATCTTGCGCCGTCCTGCTTTGTCCTGCCTGGGATATGAATCATCCCTCTGTCCAGTGAATCCACGCTGTATACGCCACCCGCCCGTTAGTCACTTAGCTGTCTTGGTTATCAAATTGACTGTCACGGTATCACAGTGCTTGTGTTCAAGCAACACTTTACTTAATGATAACCCCAAAGTGCAAGAGTAGTGATGCTGGCAATTCGGATATGCCAAAGAGAAGCCATAAAGTGCTTCCTTTAAGTGAAAAGGTGAAAGTTCTCGACTTAATGAGGAAAGAAAAAAATGGTATGCTGAGGTTGCTAAGATCTAAGGTAACTTTTTTTACAGTATATCGTTATAATTGTTCTATTTTTTTTTTTTAGTTGTTAATCTCCTACTGTGCCTATTTTGTAAATTAAACTTTATCATAGGTATGTGTGTATAGGGAAAAACAGTGTATATAGTGGTTGGTACTATCCTCAGTTTCAGGCATCCACTAGGAGTCTTGCAACATATCAAGTGTTCCAAGATAAGGAGGGAGTACTGTATGTACTTTTTTGTGTGTCTGGCTTTTTTCACTTACCATAATGCTTTTGAGATTCATCCATGGTGTTGAATGTATCAGTAGTTCATTCATTTTAATGGCTAAGTAGTTATCCACTGTAGGAATATACCATGATACACTTATTCATTTACCCATTGATGGACATTTAAGTGATCTCTAGTGTTTGGCTATTATGACTAAAGTTGCTGTGAGAATTGACATGTAAGTCTTTGTGTGGATATATGTTTTGATTTCTCTTGGGTAAATACCTAGGATGGGATTTCTGGGTCATATGGTAAGTGTATTAACTTTATAAGAAACTGTCAAACTGTTTTGTAAAGTGGCTGTACCATTTTGCATCCCCCTCAGCAATGTATGAGACTTCCAGTTGCTCCCACATCCTTGTCAACACTTAACATTGTCAGTCTTGTAAACTTTAGCCATTCAGGTGGATATGTAGTGGTATCTCATTATGCTTATTTGCCGTCATTATCTGCTCTTTGATGAAATGTCTATTTTGTCCATTTTATTTTTATCAGGTTCTTTCTTATTGAGTTTTAGTTCTTTATATATTCTGTATACATGTCTTTTATTAAATATGTTTTGCAAATATTTTATGCCAGTATGTAGCTTGCTTTTTTGTTTTCTTAAGAGTGTTCTTTGAAGAGCAAAAGTGTTTAACTTTGATGAATACAATGTATAATTTTTTTCTTTTAGGTTTATATCTTATTTAAAAAATCTTTGCCCAGCCCAAGTTCACTTAGATTTTCTCCTATGTTTTCCTCTAGAAGTTTAATAATTTTAGCTTTTACATTGAAGTCTTTGATAAATTTTGAGTTAAATTTCTTTTGTGCTGTGAAGCAAGGTCTTTTGTTTGTTTTTTGCATGTGAGTATCCAATGGCTTCAGCACCATTTGATGAAGAAATGGTCCTTTCCCCATTGAATTGCCTTGGCAATTTAGTTGAAAAGCAATTGACCATAAATACATGTATCTATTTCTGGATTCTATTCTGTTTCATTCATTGAATGGCTGTCTTTATGCCAATACCACTCTGTCATGATTACTCTAGCTTTATAATAAGGCTTGAAATCAGGTAGAATAATCCTTCAACTTTTTCTTTATCAAAATTGTTTAGACCTCCCTACTTTTTAAATATAAGTGTTTAAATCTGCCCTCTTGATTTTATTTTTTATTCATCCCATCTGATTTTTGTTGTTTTTTTCATCTTTCTGCATTCTTTTGGATTAAGTGTTTTTCTTACGATTTCATTTTTCAGCAACTTTATTGAGGTAGAATTTACGTACCATAAAATTACCCATTTTAGGTATACAACTCAATGATCTTTAGTAAATTTGCAGAGTTGTACAACCGTCACCACAATCTAGTTTTAGACTATTTCTAACACCCTAAAAAGATTCCTTGTGCCCATTTGCAGTCAAAATGTTTCCATTTCATCTCCTTTGTTGATTTAATTAGCTAACCTCTTTGTATTTTTTTAGAGGCTCCTGTAGGGTTTACAGTATACATCTTTAACTTACCATAGTCTTTCTTCAGGTATATTATACCACTTTTAGCATGAGAACCTTACAACAGTATAGTTCTACCCGTTACTCCCTTCTTCCCTTTGTGCTATGGTTGTCATTCATTTTGTTTGTGCATGTGCTATGAACCCCCCAAAGCATTGTTGCTATTTTTCCTTTAAACAATTGCTTCTCTTTTAAGGAGATTTTTAAAAGTAAGAAAAAAAATAATTTTGTATTTACCCACATATTTTTCATGTCTGGTGCTCTTCATTCCTTTGTGTAGATCCAAATTTCCATTTGCTATCATAACCTTCTGCCTGAAAGACTTCCTTAACATTTCTCTTAGTGGTGTCTGTTCATGATGAATTCTTCCATTCTATGTTCAAAAATGTCTTTGTTTCACCTTTGTTTTTGAAAAATGTTTTTGCTGGGCACCAAATTCTAGGCTAACAGTTTCTGTTTTCTTTTAGTACTTTAAAGATATTACTATCTTCTGGATTGCATTGTTTCTGACATGAAGTCTGGTGTCAATCTTTATTCCTCTTTGTCTTTTTCCTCTAGCTACTTTAAAATTTTTCTGTTTATTACTGGTTATAAGCAATGTGATTATGATATGCCTTGGTGTAGCCTTCTTTATGTTTCTTCTGTTTGAGATTTATTTGTTGAGCTTATTGCATCTGTGGGTTTATGAGTTTCATCAAATGTAGAAAATTTTCAGCTATTTTTTTCTTCAAATATATTTTTATGCCCCCCACTCCTGTCCTCTTTTTCTTGGACTCCAATTACAAGTATATTAGCCTGCTCCATGTTGTTCCACAGCTCAGTGATGCTCTGTTCATTTTTCCAGTGGTTTTTCTTTCTCTTAGTATTTCATTTTGTATGGTTTCTATTGCTATGTCTTTAAGTTTATTAATCTTTTTTTCCCCTGCAATGTCTAATCTGCTCTTAATCCCATTTAGTTTATTTTACATCTTAGACATTGTATTTTTCATCTCTAGAAGTTTAACTTATAACTTTTTTTCTATCTTCCATGTCTCTCCTTAACAAGCTCATGCTTTAACTTTCTTGAACTTAGAGAGTATAGTTATAATACTGTTTTAATGTTTTTGTTTACTGTTTCTATCATCTGTGACATTTTTGGGTCTGTTCCTTTTGATTTTGTTTTCTCTTTGTGATGGGCTATATTTTCATTTCCTTGCCTGACCTGTAATTTTTGATTGGATTCCAGATATTACATTTTATATTGTTGAGTGCTGGAGTTTTTTGCATTCCTGTAAATACTGTTGGGCTTTGTTGCTCTGGGATGCAGTTAAGGTCCTTGGAATTAGTTTGATTGTTTTAAGCCTTGCTTTTCAGCTTTGCTAGGGTTTGTCCAGAACAACCTTTAGTGTAAACCAGGGGTTGGCAAACTGGCCCACAGGCCAGCTGCCTGTTTGGGGAAACAAAGTGTTATTAGAACACAGCCACACTCATTTGTTTTCTTATTGTCTGTGGCTGCTTTTGTGCTCCAACAGCAGAAATGAGTAGTTGTGGCAGAGGCTGTGTGGCCCACAAGCCTCAAACATTTAGTATCTGATCCTTTAAGAAAAAGTTTGCCAACATCTGGTTTAAGCCAGTTTGGGTTAATTTTGCAGCAATACCCTCCTGAGAGACCTACCTGATGCTCCATGTATTAAGAGGTCTTTCCATTCTTCCATTCATGAACCACTCTTGGCCCCAGGTGAGCTTCTGGGGATAGTTCCACCTACTTAGTCATCCCTCCCTGCACTGCGGCCTGGAAACTCTCTCCAGGCGGTAAGCTGGGGCGCTCTTAGGGCTTACCTCATTTGCTTCCCTTCTCTCAGGGATCATCATCTTGTGCTTTCTATTGTCCAATGTCTGAAAATGATTGTCTGATAAATTTTGTGTTTTTCTAGTTGTTTAAAGTAGGAGAGTAAGTCAGTCTCTCTTGTCCCATCATGGCTGGAAACCGACATCCCTCAATTCTTTTAAACTTTTTTTCCCCCTAATGCAAAAGTAATGTGTTTCTAACCTATTGGTTTCTCTGCAGCACTGGATCTGATTTACCACTCCTGACTTTTTGTAATTATTCCACATTTACGATAATATCTCCTCCATCTGTGATCGATTTCTTCTGTTCTTTGTTGATTCTCTTTTGCCTGGCTTAAATATTAGATACCTGGTAGTGCTAATCCTGGTTTGTCCCCTTTCCTCCATCCTCCTATAGCTTCAGCTACCATGTGGATGTGGATGCTATAAATGCTTAGGGATTTAAAGTACAGCTTGGAGTTATTCAGTCCTAGATTGAAATCTCGGTTCTACCATTGGTTGTGATGTGGGCAAACTCAAGTTTTCTGGGAGTAAAGAATAATTTCTAATATTTTTTTATGCTCTTAATATATACCTGGAAATGTGCTATTATCTCTAATACATATCATCTCTAATCCTCCACAACAATTCTATGAGGGAGATACTTTTGTTATACCCATTTTATAAATGTGGAAGCTGAGGTTCCAAGAAGTTAAGTCACTTTTCCCAGGTGGACAAGACAGAATTTGGACCCAGGTCTGTCTGACCAGACTACACTGACCAACTGCTCTGGTTTCCCTGGTGTTAGCACTGAAAGTCCTGCTTACTAGGAAACCCCTCAGTCCTGGGCAAACCAGTGTGGTTGGCTACCCTAGTAAATTGCTCTGCTCTCCCTGGATCTCTTCTCTATACCCACTTTATAATTTTTGGGTGGTTTAAACTCTGTAAAGGCATGTTAACCATTTTATGTGGCACCTGACACATAGTGAGTGCTTAAAAGTGGGAGCTGTTATTACTGGCCCCATTTCTAATCCTTTTGAATATATTGTAGCAGGCATTCATTTTTCCCTTTGGCTGCCCAATACCTGAGCATTGTTTCTCTGTGTAGGAAATCTCCTGCCGTATAAGTCAAGACCCATTTCCTACTTCAGAGACAGCCAGATGCTCACCTCCACCCGCCAGCCCCAACCTGGCCACCAGAGCAGAGGCATGTGGCCTGACTCTGATCAGAAGCAGGTCCCATGCAAAAATCCATCCTCACGAGGATGGCAGTGGTGGCCACGTCCAGGCTTTTGGGGCAGCAGCAATGTTCTGGAAGCCGAGGCCTGAGCCAGAGCTGTGAACTACAAAGTCTGTTTCCAGTGGTATTAACAAGGGGCTCCTCACTGGACTAGATCGGGAATGAATTTGGTACTTGCTCCTGGCTGCAGAGGCACCAACCTTAGTTCCCTGGCTGTTCTGGAAATTCTGTGAATTGCCAGATATCCTTTAGTAATTTCTTTATATGCTTGAATTAGCTGAAGTTGCTTTCTTTTCTCTGCAACTGAGAGTGCTGATTGATACATATACCATCTGGACGTTGTGGGCACTTCAAACTTAATGGGTCCCAAACAGAACTCATTACCTTCTCTCAGAGACCTACATCATTTTACTCTTAATCTCAAGCACAGTTCCTCAGTACTTATTAGGCTTATGAAATTAGAAACCACAGAGTCACCTTCAACTCCTTCTTCCTAAACCTCCAGTCCTCTCAGCATTTACCAAGGAAGAGTCCACCTCCCCTGGTTTTTCCTCTCAGTCTTCTCTCCCCTCTCTTCACCCAGGTTCCGTTGCTTCTTGCCTTGATCATGGCACAGCCTCAGATCTGGTCTTCCTTCTGCCATCATCAGGGCAGAAAGCAGAGAAGATCCAGCACGGCTTGTAAGGGCTGAAGATGAGGACAAAACACAGCAGAAAGGCAGGTGGATGAGGGTGGATTCAAACCTGAGAAATTCATGCCTGTGATGGGAGAGAAAAAACTTTCTTTAAGGGTTTGAAAGGGGAAAGGGTAAAAAATGCAGTTGATCAGCATTATTCACAGATTCTGTAGGTGCAATTTCACCTACTCACTAAAATTTATTTGTAACCCCAAAATCAATACTGGTAATGCTTTTGTGGTCATTCATGGACAGACTGAGTGGCAAAAATTTGAGTCACCTGCTCCAGCTGAGGTGCAACAGGGCGATGCTCTGCCTTGTTTTTAAGCTCTTGTATTGGAAATAAATGTCCTTATTGCACTCTGTTGTGTGCCACATTTTTTGTGTTTTTTCTTGGTGATTTCACTGCTTAAAATGGCCCCCAAACATAGTGTGGAAGTGCTGTCTAGTGGTCTTAAGCACAAGAAGGCTGTGATGTGCCTCATGGAGAAAAGACACGTGTCAGATAAGCTTCCTTCAGGCATGAATTACAGTGCTGTTGACTGTGAGTTCAATGTTAATGAATCAACATTATGTATTAAATAAGGTGTCTTTAAACAGAAACACACATAAAACAAGGTAATGTATTGATCAGCTGATGAAAATGTTGTAACCAGAGACTCGTAGGAACCTAACCCTGTATTTCCCCTAGGAGCAATGGTTTAGTATTCGCTAATTCATTGTTCACAGGGACGTTGTAGGACAGAACTCCTGTGAATAACAAGAACCAGCTGTATTCTGGCACTCACATTCAGCCCTTTGATCTTTAACAGTGCTTAATATGGAAAAGGAAGTGGCTTCATTGTTGCCCCAAATTAACCCTTCTGGGAAATAATTATATTAGTCAGGATTTAACCAGAGAAGCAGAACCAGTAGGAGATATTTATTCTAATAGATGTATTACAAGGAATTGGCTTATGTAATTGTGGAGATTGGCTAAGTGAACCCAGACTCTGTAGGGCAAGCTCTTAGGAAGGGAAGATTGCAAACTGGCTGGAACCCATGGGCATGGCTGAAGCTGTTGTCCAAGGCAGTCAGAAAGGGAAAATCCAGTGAAGGGAAAACAGTGGTAGATCCAGCTGTGGTTGGAGTCTCTTTTGCCAGGAAAAGCTCAGTCCCTTTTAAGGACTCACCTGATTAGGTAGGACCCCCTGAAGATAATCCATCGCTCCTTGATGTCAACTGATTAGAGCCTTTAATCACATCTGTAAAATCCTTTCACCAGGGCACTTAAATTAGTGTTTGGGGAAAGGTGTGTGTATGCTACAAAGTGATTTCTGCCCTCTTCCGTCCTTGTCATTTAGTTTAGCCAAGTTGACACATCTAAAGACCACCACAATGATGCATCAAATGTAGGCTTTAATGCAACTTACTTTATTTCTAGGCATTGGAATGATGAGTTCTGCATAAGTGAAGTCACATGATTTCACCTGGCTATCTTTGAATCAATCTGAGTTTCATTAAACTGGCACTTCTCTCCCAGGACCAGGCACCATCCTAAGTGTCTTCCATAGAGAAGGTACTTTGACCATCCTTATTTTACTCCAGTGGGGATACTGGAGCACAGGGAGGTTCACTGACTCAATTAAGGGATGGAGCCAGGATTGGAACCCAGGCAATCTGGCTCCAGAGCCTGTGCTCTTAACCTTTATGCTGTGTTGAGTTTCAGTGTGGCTTTGCAGCGAGTCATTTCTATTCCAGTTCCTACATGTTTGGGAGGGCAGGGTCTGTACAAGGACCACATGGGATCTTGTGGGCCTTGCTTGTCCGGTAGCAGAGGGGCATACTCTCTTGTTGAGGACATAGTGTCTTTTAAGTGCTGGAACCTTCGACTCTACTTCCAGAGCTCCGGTCCCTCTGGCTCTTCTGGGACATATGCCACCCAGAGTCCCTTGAACCATCAACCTCTGAGTCCTACAGATTCCCCATATGCGCTATACTGAGGCCTTATTCCACAGAAACTCTCCCAGATTTGTTTCCTGAGGCTTCAACTAAGTCTCCTAGCCAGGGTTAGACCTTCCCACAGAACTTACCTATTGGGCTCTGGGCCCCCTTTCCCTTTCATTCATTCATGCAACCATGCATCCAAGCACCCAATATGTGAGCATTTACTGTGTGCCAGGCACCTTACTAGGTACCAGGGATATAGCCATTAACAGGACAGACAAGCTCTCAGCACCTTCAAAGCCATTATGTTCTCAGGTCCCAGAGAAAAGGCCTGGAGGGTAGGATTGCCTGTCAAACAGGAAAGCAGACCCGCTATACTACACCTTGCATACTGACTTTCTTTCTCATTCAGCAGATATTTGCAAGTATGTTTTTCACTTTTTAAGAGTGAACACATTAAAACAATTTTACGTCTTTAAAAGTCCCTCTTCATCATCATCCTTACTCCTTTTCTCCCCTCCTCGCTCCCACTCTCTACCCCAAAGGTGACCCTTATCCTTTACGTGCGTATCTTTCCAGATCTTTCTTCCATGCATTTGTAAACAAATATGAATATATTGTATTTGAAAGTGTTTATAGTTGTACAATAGTTATTCCATAAATGCTTACTGGTGGATGAATGGATGGATGGCTCAGTTTTCACATGTTTCTCCCCACTTTCCTTGATGTCCTCCCTGATTTCTGTCCCCTTCCCAGGCAGAGTGGCCAGGCAGGTGAGGAGAGTAAAGGCTCGGGATTCCTGGTTTTCCCTGTGAACCACATTGACTGGAAGTGGACATAGGAGATTGCTGTGTTAATCAGCTCGGGCTGCCATAACAGAATACTACAGGCTAAGTGGCTTAAACAACAGACACTTATTTCTCACAGTTCTGGAGGCTGGGAGTTCAAGATGAAGGTGCTAGCATGGTCAGGTTCTGGTGAGAGCTCTTTTCCTGGCTTGCAGACGGCCACTTTCTTGCTGTGTCCTCACATGGTAGAAAGGGAGAGAGGCAGGGAGAGAGGGGCAGAGGAAGGGAAGAGGGGGCGGGGAGGAGGGCGGGGGTGAGACTGCCACAGTCCTATTGGGTTAGGGCTCTACCCTTTTGGTCTCATTTAACCTTCTTTGCCTCCTGAAGACCCTATCTCCAGACACAGTCACATTGGGGCTTAGGGTTTCAACATGTGGATTTTGGCAGAGGACACAATTCATTCCACAGTCCATCACTGTCCATGGTGTCTGTACATGCCTCAGGGCCACCACATACAGAGCTGGGCTGCTCCCTTGCCCCTGGTTCAGGGCTCTGCCCCCACTGGGCACGCTCTCGGATGTTTGTTGACGCCTGCATTTCTTAGAGTAGAACTACTTGCCCTGGGACTTGGGGGAAGCTGAGGGCCTCCCAATGGCCTCCATCCCTAGCATTCCATTTGAATTAGTGGAAATTTCAACCACCACTTTGTGAATGGTTCCAGATGTGCAGGCTTGGGGAGAGTTGAGATAGCTGGAAAGCCAAGCTTAAAATTAAAAGTTAAGTTAAGCTTGGGTTGGAGGACAGCTACCATCACCTAAGGCTCCAAGCAGGGGGAACAGTACCATCACGGGATGCCTCAAGCCTGTGAAAATGGGGGGCTAACCCTATACCTTGATGAAACAAGTGGCATGTTAGAACTAAGTAATTAACCTCGTCCCTTGGCTCAAATCTTGGTCAGTTTTAAAGGCTCAGAAGGACAAAGACAGAAGCAAGAGAAGGAAATAGAGAGTCCACACATACTTACTGAGAAGAAAGAACAGTTCACTGGGAGATTGAGGGCTAATTAATCTTCGGAAGGCGATTTCAAAGAAGAAACGGTCAAGTGCCCACAGAGATTCTGTCTTGGGGACTGTGAGTCACTGGGGATGGCTCTGGGACATGTCTCTGTAGTGGTTCAGATGCTAAGATGAAAGAGTATGATGCAGGGTTTTAGGGGGGGATGGAGTGGATGACGTTTGTGGAAGAAATATTGGGGGGGAAATGATCTGGCTTGGTGTGGCAAGAATGCTTGTTAGGCAAGCTGATGAAGACTCTGTATATTATCCAGAAATGAAATGTCTGCTTGATGTGGCAGAACCATGTGGCAAATGGGACTGCAAAGTGAGATCAGCAAAGACCAAAGGGTTAACTGAGGACCAGGACTGGGAAGCTGGTAACCTGCTGTCGGGGCGGGGGGTGGGGTCAGGGTCGACTTACCTCGGCCATGAATGTGGACTTGGGGACAGTTGTTCAGCTTGAAGAGTTCATATTGGGTAACTGCGGTGGGGAAAATCACCGGGCATCATCAGGCAGTGTGGAAAGAAGGCACCAGAATTGTCAAGATCCTAGACGTTGTAATCAAACAAGCTCCAGCACTTTCTATAGGCAAGTTAGAATCTCTCCAAGCCTCAGTTTCCTCACCTGTAAAGGTGGATAAAAATAGTACCTACCTATTAGGGCTGTTGAAAAGACTAAACAAGGAAATGCCTAGAAAAGGCTTATTAGTTCATGGTAAATGCATAACAAATGTTAGCTATAATGACCACAGTTAAAGCAATACTATTTGTGTCCTTAAGATAAGGAAGGACATTTTTGCTTCAGTTTCTCAAGCTGGAAAGAATAGACATGTGGGGAAGGAAATAAAGAAAACACAGGTGCAATCAAATGGATTTTGGCTCAAGTCACACCAAGGGAGCAGAGGAGAGTGCTCAAGCTATGGCAGAAGTGTGTATCAAGTTAGGAGAGGAAATTGAGTAACGTGGGAGGATCGAAGGGGAGAAAACAAGAGAAGGAGTGCATTTTATATTCCTGTTACCCCGATTGTCACCAGCCTGGGTAAAGGATCCACTATGTGGAGTGTGCCTCATGTGATATGGAATTACGTGGAATGGACAGGCTGGCCCTTGCTCACGTGGGCTTCACCGTGCACGTTGTCATGATCAGCAGAGTGAGTGTAGAAATGACAGGAGAATTAAATTCAGCAAATGGGCAGGGTCACAAATCCAGCACAGGCCTGATTCTATCTGACTGAAGGCCCACGACTTCAGGGACTGTCTCTATATAGGTATCTGACAGAATTTGAGTGCCCACTTCTTGGACTGCGCTGTTCCAGGTGCTCTATGAACTGTGCAGCCTGATCTCTGATTTTAGAATCAGTTTGGAAGAAAGTAAGTAGGGAGAACATTCAGGAGGCTCCGATGAAATTCCAGGTGAAAGGAGATGAACCTAAACGAGGGGCAGTGGGATTGAAAAAGAGAGGCGAGATTCAGACGCTAGAGATATTGCATTGGCAAATATCAGTAGGACTCAGCAAGAATGTGGGAGAAAGGGGAGGAACCCTAGGGTTTGGGCCTGGTTGACCAGAAAGTCCTATTAGCAGAGCTGGGGGACACTGAAGGAACTTGGACCAGTGGTCCTCACATTTTAGGGTGTTTAAGAGTCACCTGTAGAGCTTAATACTGCAGATTTCTAGGACCCACCCCAGACCTACTGAGTCTGAATTTCTAGGGTGGGCCCGAATCTGCCTTTTTAGCAGGTAACCCAGAGGGTTCTGATGCAGGTTGTTTGCAAATTACACCTTGAGAAATGCTGGATTAGAGAAAATAAACATTTTAGCCTGGGCTTCCAGAAAGCAGGGTCTGAGCGAGAGCGAAGATACTAATACTTTATCAGGGAGGTTAAATCCCAGAATGGTGAGGGTGAGGAGGAAGTGGGGAAGATGCTGGGGAAGATGCAATAGGATACACTGACATTTTGTGTTGGCTACCACTTCAAAATAAGCCACGAAGAATCAAGCAGGTTACTAGCATGTAGGGCTGCTCCAGACAGTTTGCTGGGAGGCGTCACACCTCAGCGTCACTGGAGGGAGAAGGAAATAGGGGAATCTGGTTCTCTCCCCACCTGGCTCTCACTCCTGTTTCCTGTTGGTAAAATTTACCCCATCGGGAGAGCTAGCCCTGATGGGCTAGTAGTTAAAGTTAGGTGCGTTCTGCTTCGGCGGCCCAGGTTCAGTTCCTGGTTGCAGAACCACACCACCCTTCTGTCAGTAGCCGTGCTGTGGCGGCAGCTCACACAGAAGAACTAGAAGGACTTACAACTAGGATATACACCCACGCATTGGGGCTTTGGGGAGGGAAAAAAAAAGGAAGTTTGGCAACAGATGTTAGCTCAGGGCCAATCTTTACCTCCAAAAAAAAAAAAAATTAAAATCTCTTGAGTTCAGTCTTAGGCAGGATATCCTATTGCATAAGTAATCTTTAAAAAAGAAAAATTCACTCCACCGGGAGCTCACTCCCCTACCTTTTCGGATTGTGCCAGCTGTCCCCTTGGTGGCCTCTCAGGAAGCCAGACCCCACAGCCCTGGAAGTAGAGGGGCAGCTGGGGGGTGGGGGTGGGGCACTGGCTTAGAGGGAAAGGAAGAAGGAAGCAGTTGAGGGCATGTGAGAAGGTACACAGGTTTGTCCTCAATAGACTAAAGAAGTCAGGCTAGGAAAGGTAGGTTTCGAATTCCCATAATGAATTACAGTTTTGAAGCTGGATATTAAGAAGAAAGATTTCTAGGGAAATTATCTAAATAGAGTTATGTTAACAATGGTAATAAGAAAGGAAGTCTAGAATTTGTATCCATAGTAAATGTCTTTAAATTCTTCTTTGTTTGTATTTCTTGCCCCAGAAAAACTTCCAGTGAAAGAAGACACTGATGATCAAATGACACGTGTGAGCAGTTGCAGATTTTTCCAAAAGGGAGACTGCACAAATTCAAGGTATCACATGTTTATTTTATATCCTGAATTAACTGTCTACCTTCCCAGTCCAAAGTGCTCATAAAAGGTTTCACTTCGACTACAGAGCAAATGAGTTTGTGAATCTCATCCAAAATCCCACAGCTTGTCCTCTGAAGAATTGTAAGTTCCTAAGATGTTCTAAAAGGAATATAAAAATAATAATTGTAATTCTTAAGGGCTGCCAATGGCATACCGGGGTTCAGAGAGTAATAACCTGGCTTAATGTTTACGTGAAGCTTTCCGTCTGTGTGTTACCAGAATTTGGCTAACATTGTACACTGGCAAATGGCATTAATCTGTCATAGAAATAGGGGGAATTAGTCACAGGAAGTTTAAATAACTGATCATGTCATATAAGGAGCCGACAATAAATAGACGATTAGATTTTTCCGCTGTCATCTGAACCATTTAAAAATATTTCGGGTGGCTGTAAGATCTGAGCCTAGGCAGAAATATCTCTTGGCTGTCATAAAGATGTTGATAACTCAGTTATGAGAAGTTGATTTTAGTTTGTGTGTTTTCTGGGGGCAGGGTGTAAAACTTTGCAGCTGTTTTTAATGCAATCAACACATTTGTCAGGAGAGGTAAAGGATGGGTGAGGAATGGTAGATAACTTGTGGTTTGAGGTAAAAGTTAAAGGACAGAGGAATGACCAATGTGTAGATCAAGTGCCCGTAGGCAATGGAGACTCGAATTCAGAAGTAAAGAAAAGGTTTTGAGCAACTAAAAGGACAACATGGGGAAGAGGAAGAAATGAGAGGCTAGTGTCAAGCGAAGAAAGAGAAAAGGAAGGAGAAAAAGATTGTTGTAGGAAGTGAAGGTAATCCTTTAGGGAATTTATTGCAGGAGGTATTTGCTATACAAAAGAAGAGAAGACAACTCACTAGCTGTGTGTTTGAAAAAGGTTGGTTATTGGTGACTGGATCTGTAATGTTCAGTCAAAAAGGTCTTATTGAGCAACAGCTACATACAGCATTGAGACAGCAATGGGAAGGGGTTTTTCTCTTGCTAACTGTGTGATATATTTCCTCCCTAGGCCTTCATGTACATACCTGTTTAGAAAAAGAAAGTCAGCAAAGATGGTTGAACAGCCTAAAGAAGAGAAACAGAAGAGACCACAAGGTCTCTTCCAGCTCTAGAATTCTTCGATTCTGGGCCAAGATCTCTAGGGCTCCACAGAGGCTGTAGCAAGTGTGCTCTTTACAGGCTGGATCCCTATAGGGTTGGACAGTTGTTATTGTTGTTTTAATGTCCTGTCTTCCAATCTTATTTCTACCAGTTAGGATTATTTTAGTTGCAAATTGACAGAAAGCCTAACCGAAGCTAGCTTAAGTATAAACATAATTTATTGGTTCTCAGTACTGAAACGTCATGAGTGGATTTGTTCAGGAATGGCTTGATCCAGGACCTCAAATGCCATCATAGTGTTCTGATTTCCTTCTTTCTCTCTCTCGGTTCTGCTTCCCCTGGGTTGTTTCCATTTTCAGATCTGCTCTTCCCTGTGGCAGCAAGATGACTGGCACAATTTCAGGCTCATCGTCTTTCAATCCCCAGCTTAGGTAAAGAACATGTCTACCCAAGCATGAGCTCCCACACACATCCTGGAAGTCATGCTGATTGTACTGGTTTGGGTCAAATGCCCATCCTTGAGGGATTAAATTGTGCTAATTGATTAGGACTGGGCCACATGCTCCTCCCTGCCAGAACCTTGTGGACTAGAGAGTTTGGGACAGTGTAAGAGGAGAAGGGGAAATGGAGTCTGGTTAGCCAAAAATTAATACCGGGCTACCCCAGGCTCAGTGAAACCTAGGAAAAGATCTGAGGTTTTGATCCAAAAACAACAAGAAAATGCCAGAGGGGCAAGAAAAAATTCCAGTCCAGAGATGGCTCCAGGATTGAATGACGCGTCCAGGGTGGCAACTCACTGCCCACTCAGCATGCCCTTTGTTCCATGGCTGACCAGGGATTTTGTGTAACCCTGGTACATGGTGACTGCAGGAGATTACAGGGGGAAGTACCCCACTTCCTGTTTAGGATTACACTCTTCACCCTCCCCTCCCACGCAGGCCATATGTTCACTCTGCACCTCAGCATCCAGCCAGAAAAGCCTTTTGTGTTTTCTTGGCAAAACTAGGGCCCAGTAATTAAAGTCCATATGCAAAGCTGCTACCTCCAGCCCACACCGAGGTCTTTTAATTAGTATGTAATTGGTCAGAGAGGTACTATCAAATAGCTCCCAGTCTGGCCGGCTGGAAATGCAGCTTTTGAAAAGTCCCAGACTAGAGAGGGATAATAAATGCTTTAAGTCCCATCTGTTGGAATGATTTGTTTAAGGTATAAATTTCTGTTCTGTTACTATTTTTAACAATTCTGCTGATAGCATTTCTTCAAACCCTGTAACAACTACCAGAGTATTCACTGGAGGTAGGAGTGTGAGTAATGAACTAGAAGAAGCCTTAGCAAATCCATGTTTTTCCCTTTGAAGAAATTCACAAAATGCAGTAAGTATGGGGAGGGAAAGAGGTGGGCTGGGCATTTGGTTTGAGCGGCTGGTCAGGAACTTTGGGGTTATGTTCTTTCCTGAGAACAACCACCAAGGAAGTCAGCCCATTAGCAATTTGTGGTCTTTGAAGTGAATGGCACCCGTGTCCTTTAGCATCGCCCCAAAAGCGCTGTGTAAGAGAGTGTGTCTGGAGGCGAGGAAGGACTTTGAATTCACCTTAGTAGACCAGGGTCATCAACTGCAGAGAAGCAAAGGGAACAAGAAGCAGGGAGGCAGAGGTCTCATCCCCTCTGGAAGCCATGCAGACTAGACTGAAGTAATAATAATTATAATGATAAACATTATTATTATAGTAGTAGTAGTAGTAATAATGATCTCATCATCATCATCGTCATGTTAGCCAGTGTCTACTGTATGCTGTACTCACTCTGTACCCGGCACTGTGCTCAGCATTTCACATGAATTGTCCATCTGATCTTTCCACTCGTCTAGGAGGTTGCTACTATTGCCCCTCCTGCTTTATAGATGAGGAATCTAAGACTCCAATGGCTTGACTGACTTGCTTACGGTCACCAGCTGGTAAGTGGCAGAGCTGGGGTTTGAACTCCAGAGTCTGGGCTTGTAACCACCATGCTTGCTGTCTCCTCCCAAGCATCACTGAGTGTCTTAGTTTTGAGTGAAGAATGTGTCATGGAAGAAGGAAGGTAGAAGGCAGATAGCTGAGCCCCTTCCAGGTTCTTTTTGTTCACTTGGTCCTTTGAGCAAACATATAGTCAAACCTTGAGGTTTAGAAATGCAGGTGGCTATGCAACATGGCCCTTTAGGAGAAGGAGGCTGAAGTCTGTCTCAACTCCTGTGCCTTCCCAACCAACCCCCAAGTGTGGAAATAAGAAATGTTGCTACTCGGCCAGGACCATACCCAGAGCAGGGGGTGAGAATGTATGTGGAAGGTTGGGGGGTGTATGGAGCATTCAGGTCACTAGAAGGCCCACACAACCTTGGATGGATCTCTCTCTCTCCCTTCATGTGGCTGGAACCCTAAGGGTCCAAGCATTGTTCCCACCAAGGGACCTTCTCTCTCCTGTCTCCTCACTCTGCTACTTGAGGGGTAAAGATGGGGCCTGTTCCTGCCCCATTTGTCCTTCTAGACGGAAGTCCTGTTTGAAGAGATGCTTGTGCTGAGAAGGAATTTGGACTGAGACCTGCACCCACTGAGAGAAGGCCTGACTGACTGACCTTTTTTCATCTTCTCCTTCTTGTTCTTTCATCTGTCTGTTCATTCGTTCATTCCCATTTTTTCTCTTGAGTGTACCCACTTGTCTGTAGAGGGCCTGGGGAGGTGGCCTAGATTTACTCCATTCTGGGCATTGGATCCATCACCCCATTCTTCTTGCTTGTTTTTCACCTCTCTCATGTGTCATGGTGGTGGCTGGCTCTTGATGGATGCTCAGATTTGGGCCTGGGAGGGAACATTCAAGGATGGCCCTCATGGGAGGGAGGGAGGGAGCTCACAGCCTAGCGAGTCTTGCTCGAGTTCTGCTCAGAGCCTGAGGCCAACTCCAGCCAATAATAAAGCATTGCTTTGCCTTGCTTTGTTCTCTGTGAACCCCTTTCCCCCGGGGCCTTGTGGGGACAGTGGCTGATTTGTGGCAAGACTTGGGTTTTTCTATGTCCTGGCCAATCCCAGTGTGATGCCATATTCCTCTCACTCCCTCAGACTCTGTAGGCATGCACCCAGTACTTGCCCGTGGGCACTGGACAGATTCCGTTAGCCATCTAAGCTGGGTCAATCTGGGTGAAGGGGTCTAGATTGAAGGAGATGGGAAGAATCTGCGCGAGGGTCATGTGCACTGAACAGAACACTGGAGATGAAAGCGTTTGTGTAAAGTACCATAGAATCAGGAAATGGGGAAAGGGAGGGGGTAGCTGTAGGAAGTGACAAGAAAAGGAAATCAGAAAGTCTGGCTTCTCGATGGAAGTCCTCTTTGAAGAGAAAACTAGTGATAGTTTAAAATGCCATATTTAACATAAATTAAAAGGGATTAAGGCTAGAATCTGATTTGTCTGACACTTAAATTCTTGCTTCTGGAATGTTTTCTCACAAAATAATAGTATTTCAGGTTTTGGTCGTATTGCCATATTAATAGATCTTGGTTTAGAAGAATAATTGATTAGCCCCATATGAGAGCTATTTATAGTACTTTTCTTTTTTATAACATCTAAAACCAAGGTTTGGTTTTTTTTTTTGGTGAGGAAGATTGGCCCTGAGCTAACATCTGTTGCCAGTCTTGCTCTTTTTGCTGAGGAATATTGGCCCTGAGCTGACATCTGTGCCAATCTTCCTCTATTTTGTATGTGGGATGCTACCACAGCATGGCTTGATGAGCAGTGCGTAGGTCTGTACCCGGGATCCAAACTTGCAAACCCCGGGCTGCCGAAGCGGAGTGCACAAACCTAACCACTATGCCACTGGGCTGGCCCCCAAAGGTTGGTTTTACAAAACAATCTTTGTAGCATTCCTGATAAAGGGCCTTGCCTGACACTGCATGTAGCTTGGTTTATAATCTAGGGATGGTTCCAGAATGCAGAGATTCCAAGTGGGGTTCCCTGTGGCTTGTTTGCACCTGTTGGAGATCTGGTGCACCTATTGAAGTTACAAGGCAGCTATTAGCGACCAACTGACACCAAGATTATAGGTGAAATGCTGAATTGGTTTAAATGGTGTCATGTGTGCACCAGGGCAGATAGTGAGGGTGGGGGACATGTGTTTGGCAAATGGTAGGAAACCACTCCAGTCTGGGGAAGAAAGTCTTCTTATTAGCAACAGTTACACACCAAGAGAAGTGGGGTCAGGGTAGGCTTGTGGAAAAAGCCTTGAATCTAGAGTCGGGGAGAACTAAGTTTTGAGTCCTAACTGTGTGACTCTGGTAAGCTTTAGTTTGTCCTCTTGAAAATGGGAACGATAAAATACCTGATTTATAAAAAGATAAAATTCAGTGAATTTGAATTCACAGAATTTTTGCTGGCATAAATGCTACAGAGTTACACTGAACTGCTTTAGTAGAAAAATAGCAGCAGCAGCATTGAAAGAATGGCATAACTAAGAGAAAAGTTAAGTCCCCCAGACCTGGACTCAAGTCCTGGCTCCCGTACTTACCAGCTATTTGACCTTGGACAACCTCTGTGAGCCACAGTGTCCTCATCGGGACAATGGGGAACACTCACACCTACCTCATAGGGCTGTTGTGAGGAGTTAAATGATACACTACAGTATAGTGCTGTGCTCACAGGCTCAGGAAATGCTTGTAAACGTTAGTCACCTTCTCTTAGTCACCTTGCTCCTCCGGCAACACTTTCCCCTCTTGCATCACCACTATTTATTCTAAACTGGAATTTGTTTCTCCTCCTCCAAGTATCCTCAAATCCTTCCTACAGGCATTCACCAGACATCAGTAATTGCAGGCCACCTGCCCAGTTTCCTCCACCCATGCGTGCCTCCTCTGTTATTATTTATTTAACATTTTCTTCAAATCACCTTTTTGATACTTAAATGCATTTAAAGGGAACTTCACATCACTATTTTAAGTGAAAACCTGTATAGATCTTAAAATAGAATGTTTGTGACTCACTTCAAATCTTCGTATGTATATCAGACACATACATGTTATACTTGGGGAAATATTGGTCTAATCCTTTGCTATTCAAGTGTGGTTCCTGGACCAGCAGCATCAGCATCCCCGGGGAGCTTGTTAGAAATGCAGAATCACAGGCCTCACCCCAGACCTCCTGAGTCAGAATCTGCATTTTAAGAAGATTCCCCAATGACTGGTATACTTTGCGGAGGATTTATTTATTTTATTGAGGTGAAATTCACATATGCTTTTAAGGTTTGAGAAGCAATGGGGATCTTTAAAGTTCCTTCCAGCTCTGACAACTAATGCAAAATACTGATATTTCTCTCTCTTTTTCTAAGATCCAACCTAGATATTCTACTCTCAGGCTAAACCCTGCCTCCAACCTCTCTTAAGCTCTGCAGTTCCGCCAGCTTCCCCTGTCCTGGCCTTGTAACCTCCAAGGGATGCATCTTTAACTCCTTCCTCCCTTGCCCCCACTCAGTTCCTGCCAAGTATGCCCAGCTCTATCTCCATCAACCTCTTTTTCTCTATTCTCAGAGCTCCCGCTGCACTGCGGGTCCCTCATCTTTCAGTGCCGGCTGTTGCCCTCTCCCTTCGTTTGCTCTCCTCCAGTTCATCCTTGCAGCTCAGTGTTCCTGAGGCACAGTTTTGATCGTATCCTTCCACTGTTCCATCACCTTTAGTGATTCCCTGTTACCTACCACGTGGCAGCCAGACTCCTTGGTCTGTCCTTTCAGGCAGTCCATCACGTCACTAATTTCGAGCTCTCACCTATACATACCTGAGCTGCAGAACAGTCAGACAAGTCGTCGTTTTACCCAAAGCTTTCCCACCTCCGCGTCCTTGCCTATGCTTTCCCATTTCTGAAATGCCTTTTTCTCCATCCTCGCTGTTTCACATCTCTGCCTCTCAAAACTCTGACTAGCTTAAGACCCCCTGCTCATGTTTCATCTCCTTCCTGAAGCCTCTGTGACTCCCCAGCTTCATAGCCCACCTTACTTTCTACCGCACTGTGATGACCTCTGCCTTTTAGCGTGGTCATATTAGCACTAGTCTTAACGCTTCAAGAATGTAGAGCAGGTACCCCTCTCAGTGCCACAATGTCAATTCAACTTTCTTTAACTCAGTTTCTATTCTGAGCTCCCCATCTGCTTGCTAATATCCCACTCCATTTCCCACTGCACTCCCCTTGTCCCCAGGCAGCATTCTAAAGTCTAGAGGATTGGGGCCAAGGCATCTGTGAGATGATATAGCTAGTTCTCAGATGTTATCTATCCAGCTGGCGTCTACTGGAATGTACATCATTCTGTCCAGCTCTCAGTCACTGGGACACGTAGGTGGCTGCTACCTTATCTCTTGTTCCCTCTACAAGGCCTCTTTAGGTCCTTCAAGTCTACTCTCCTTAACTGCATTGGTGTCTCTCTTAGACTCACAAGACCCTTTTTCTGCCCCATGCCATTCTGGGGTAACAGGACTCTGCACGGCCACCTGGCATTTTAATGCATCATGTAGCCCTACCACCTACCTGAGGTCTTGATGATTCCCAGGCATGGGTCAGCCCTGCACTCAGAGCTTCCAAACCTATCTGTGATCTTTGCTATTTCCTTCTCCCTTGGAGTTCATCCTGTTTGAAGGGTTAGCTAGGGAGACCTTTATCTTGGAATCAGGAAGCCTTGCTCTTAAATTATCATGTATTTTCCCCCAGAGTGTTAATTACCAGAGTCTTCTCCATTCCCAATAGGGTGTAGACTTTGAAGCTCAAAAGAAAATTTTCTCCTTGCTTTCTCATCCCTTCTTTGAGGCAAGCAAGGAACAGAGACTAGCCTGGCAGACTGATTAGGATGAGGCCATGGATACAAGGAAAGCTGGAGAAAAATTCACCATTAGTATTATAAAATATTATCTTGCTACATGATTTGTAAACTGCTTGAGGACAAGGAATTCTACTTAATTCATCCTAATATCTCCCTACGGTAAGTGATAGAGTGCCTTGCACAGAGAAGGCACTAGCTACACATTTGTTAGGTAAGGGAATAAATGATAGATTACTTCTTTTGGTTCTGTATTATTAGTGTCTTGTTCATGTTTTTTCATCTCACTGATATTAACAGATCTCTCTCTCTATATGTGATATTAAAATAGGAAGAGAAAAAAAATTAACCTAGTGGTTGGGCTGACTGCATAAAATCAACTAAATAAATGAGAATAATGGTATCAGACCCTCCTTATTCATTTATTGATTGAGGACTTTCTCTGGGGTATATACTGTTGTAGGGGCCATTGGGAGATATCTGTGGATGAGACATTCAAGACCCCTGGTGGTTTGTGAGGAAACAGATAATTAACACATTTTCAAATAAATGGGGTAACTTCATACATAGACAAGTGCTATGGAGACAATCACATGTGTAAATGTACAAATTACACAGCAGGGAAAGCACACAGACCTGGGAGGGATGTTTGTGCTAAGATCTGAAAAAGGGGTAGGTGTAACCAGGCAGACAAGACAGGGAAGACAAGAGTGAGGAGGAGCATAGCATTTCAGGCAGAGGGAATAGCATGTGCAATGGCCCTGTGGCAGGGAGAAGCATCATACATGTACTTGGTATATAGAGAATTAGTGTATGGAGATGAGGAAGGAGGTGAGCAGAGGCAAGTTCATCCTTTCATCTCCTCATCCATTGGGCAAATATTTGTTGAATACCCATTATGTGTCAGGCACAAACTGAGGTTCAGTGGTGAGCAAGATGGATGTGGTCCCCGCCTGCATGGAACTCATAGCCAATTAGTAGAGGGGAATGCTCTTTACGCTGTTATGGCTAGCTGATGGATTATTGAATTTCTGCCTGTTATTTATTTAGGAACTGTTAATCTTGCTAAATGTAATTTCTTCCTTTAAAAAAAATGACTGCATGTTCTTGATGCATGCTGTTTTGTGGAATAATATATTTCTGATGAGAACATCACTTTTCAGTTACATAAGTCAATGAGGGTGAGGCTGAAAGGACGAATGCAAGTATAACATTGTGATTAGTCTGTTGATTAACTTTACTTAAAACCATTGACATGGTCTTATGAAAGCTCAGCATTTGCAAATGCCAGGTGAGGCTGTCTGGAGGGGTTGGGTAGGATTTGAGCTGTTTATTAGAATGGAACACTAGCTGCTGTTAACAAATGAACATCAACATTTCAGTGGCTTTACTATATACAGGTTTATTTCTTAATGGATGTCACTTGGTCAGCGGGTGGTTCTCCTCTAAGCAGTACTTCCGCTGCCCCCCTCATTCTTCCATCTTGTGGCTCCACCTTCTTCAACATGAGCTTCCAAGGTCACACAGAAGGGGAAAGAACATGGTGAATTACACATGGGAGGTCTTAATGGGCCAGGCCTGAAGGGGCACCCATCACTTCTGCTCATATTCCATTGGCCAGAACTCAGTCACATGGTGACACCTTACTGCAAGAGAGATTGGGAAATGTAGTCTAGCTGTGAGCCCAGAAAGAGATGGAGACTGTTTTAATGAATAATGAACCAGACTCTACCACCATCTGCAATTTAATTGATCCTGGCACCTTTTGTACTTGGGTTCACATTCTTCTGTGACCTATGTCTATTCCTTAAAAAAAAGGGCTGATTTTGGAAAATTTGAATTTTTGTATGTTGATATATGGTTTAAATTATGACACCCCTAAAAATGGTTTATTACTTTTACTTTCTTTTCTTTCTCTCTCTCTTTTTTTCTTTTGATGCTGAGAGTTAGGAATTTCCATTTATTTTTATTTTACAGATTTGAATATAACCAGCTCATGTTTCTTATATTTATCAGTCTAAAAATGTTGATGGAGAATTAATAATTTAGAAGCCACTTATCTTTATTTGGAGGAGGAATTAGAGGAGTGTAGTTAGCTTTGGAGACCATAAGATCGTTTGGTTTTAGGGCCACCCTATCCTGAACACATGAAAGGAAAGGATGGAATTCAGGCTCTTCATGACCCAAACCCTCAATGTCTGTCTCCATCCTTAATAACAAATGGGGAAGGGGAGCAATAATAGGGGCCTGTTTTTGAGAGCTGTTAGTTTTCTCCCTGATTATACAGTGCTGTGAAATGTGAAAGACGTTAGGAACCCTGAGCATGGTTCCCCTGAATGCCCCGCTGCCCACAGGGAACCAGCCAAAGGCTGGGGTTGGCTTCAGATGGCTGGACAGGTGGCCTTGTAATTAAAACCTTTCCCTTCTAACTGCAGGCCTAGTTTTGCCAGGAATCTGAGGTGAAGAAAATGTTCTAGTTATATGCCTATACCAGCTGCTTTGAAAGCTTCCTTACAGCTGTCCCCAAACCACAGCAGACAGCCACATCTCTACTTTCAAAATCTTGGCGGCTTAGTGTTATTTGAGATGGGATAAGCAGGCATAGAGATGAGGGAAGATTTCTTCCTGATCTCAAAAGTTCTGAGCCTTTTTGGGAATCAAACAGCACAAAAGAAAGTCTAGAATGCATGTACTTCCCCCTTCCCTCAACTCTCTGAGGTAGAGGCCATTATCAGTCCTCATTTTATAGAGGAGAATGCTGCGGCACAGAGGATTTAAGTAACTTGATCAAGGTCACAGGGTTAAGTGTCAGAGTCAGTATTCGAATTCAGGTAGTCTTGACTCCAAGTTCAGGCTCTGGTCACTTCTACTCTTAAGCGTGTCCAAAATTTAATTCCTAATCATTCTCCACATATACGCTCTACCTTCAGTTTTCCTCCATCTCAGTTCATGGCCACTCTGTCCTTCCATTTGCTCAGGCCAAAACCCTGGGGGTCATCCTTGACTTCTCTCTTTCTCTCATACCCCAAGTAGAATTTACCAGGAAATTCAGTTAATTGTGTCTTTAGAATACATCCAGAATCTGACCACATCTCACCATATCCAATGCTACCTGCTGCCTTTGTCAAAGCCTTCTCTATTCTTTATAAGAGACTTGACAGTGATCTCTCCGCTGCTAGTTTTGCTGTACCCCAGTCTCTTCTCATCACACCAGCCAGAGTGATGCTGCACAGGTAGCAGCTCTACTTCACAAGATCATCCTGGACTGAGGCTTCTTCCTTCTTGGTGTTTGCCTCCCCTTAGGTTGCTGGCTCAGCTCCGTGTCTGCATTCTAGCCCACAGCAAGGGAGTAAGAGAGGAAATACTAGCAAGCAATTTCCTTTTAAACAAATGATAGAAAATTTGTACACATCATTTCCACTCATATTTCACTGGTAAGTTAATAGTCACATGGCCGACCTAGCTGCAGGGGAGTCCAGGAAATGTAGTTTCTGAATGGATTGCCATATTCCCAGCTCCCTGAGAAGAGGGGATAACTACCATTGTGCAAGAGGGGAAGTGGGTAGACAAGTCAGGAGGCTGCTCAGGGGCCTAGGTGAGTGTTGATGACAGCTTGACCTAGAGAAGAGGCAGTGGAGATAGAGAGAGGTGGACAGATTTGAGGTGTATTTTGGAGCTGGAATTGGGGTGGGTATAGGGACTGAGTAAAAAGCAGGAATCAAGGATGATTTCTGCATATATCTGTCTTGAGAGACAGAGTGATGCCATTTCTAAGCCAAGGAAGCTGTCATTGGAAATACCTGTCTCTGGGGTGGTCACCTGTGGACCAGTGTCTGAGGCCTCTCTTAGGAGGCCCATCTTTTGTCACAGCGGAAGCAACAATGCCAAGTTGGAATGGCTCAGAGGAGGAGTCTGAGCGGCAGTGTGCTGATTGATCAAATGCATTTTATCTTAAAATGCTTCAAAGGAAGGAGGAGGGCAGCCTATTCTTGGTGCATTGATAGGCCAAGGCGCTGGGCAAGGTAGAGGCTGATTAAATGAAGCCAGGATTCAAATTGCATGTGGTTGCAGCCCCAATTAGGTCTGGATCACTGCTTTGGGTTTAGGGGAGGGGAGGACCTAGGTAGAGGCATTTACTTTTCAGCACCTGGACCAGAAGGGGTCATGCTCCCAGCACGTTGATGCCCCTTGACATTGAGGGCTCTTAAGTGTTTTTCTATCTCCTGTTTGCCTGAGTTGGAGCATAGTGTAAGGAAATGTGTTTGCAATTAGAGTAGTCAAGAGGCTGAGCGTCTGGAAGGATGAATAACTCACACAGCTGGGCCGTTATGAGGCCTGCTATGGCTATTTTGAGAGGCTGTGTGGATGGGGGGTTGCAGGGCTCAGAGGTCAGACACACTTAGAGCCTGATCAATTCTGAAAGAACCAACAAAGCCAAGTTCCCTACTCTGTCTGGGAACAAGATGCTCAGCCTGAGATGAGCCCAATTGGTGCTGCCACCTATGAGAATGTGCCCCAGGCATTGTCAGTTTCTATAAATGTTAGCTATTTTAAAACATTGCTTATTATTAATTTCAAAATCACTCAGTTTTGTGCTATGTCAAAATTTTTTAACCTTTCTATTTTATGAGTGAGAAGGTTGAAGTAAAGTTAACTAGTGCAAAGTACAATAGTAAGTAAGGAGAGCCAGGGTTTGAACCCTTGCTCATGAATATTCTGGTGTTCAGTTCTCATACTGGCTCTTTTGGTGTCTAGAGGGTTAAGTGTCTCCAGGGCCGGGGTAGCTCATGGCCCCCTGGGTAGTCCCGGCATGGGGTCTGCAGGCCTGGGTTTGAGGCCAGCTCCCCTTCACTGGCTCTGGGACCCTGCGCCTCGAGTCACTTGTGTAGCCTCCTAGAATCTGTTGCCTCTTCTTTAAAATGGGGAGTCACCATTTTCCTGCCTGCCGTTAGGTATTGTTGGGAGAATTCCATGAGATGGCACCTGTGAAGGTGCTTGGGAGTCAGTAAACCACGGTCCAACATAAGATTTCTCTATGATCTCAAAGAAGTGACCAGAATAGGGACACGAGGGCTCAAATGCTTTTAGTTTCAGCCCATAGTTACCATTTGTGAGTAGGGAAAGGTGGTTTGATATTGGAAAACCCAAGTTGTATTTACGGTAGGAGAAAAAGAATGTCTTTGTCAGTGTAAATAAGAGAAGTGGAGAAAAGCCTTAGTTTCCCTGTGATGACTGAGGTGTTCTTTAGTGATAACCGAAACTCTTGGATCAGTGAATTTGTTTATATAGCCATCCTCTCACCTAAGTGGCAGAACAACCTGTGAGACAGAGGAGTCACCATGATCCCATCTGATAGAGCCCATCTGATAGAGGTGGTGAAGGCAGAGCTGGATCTGCTGCTTTGAGCTTGCCCCTTCCTCTGCACTGGATATATTTGATTCAATCCAATAGATATTTGTTGAGAGCCTCCCATGTGCCTGACACTCGTGGCCACTGTAGGCTTAGCAAGAATAGAATAATGTTTTGGTTGAAAGGCATGGGCTTTGGGATCAGACCTGGGTTCACATCCCAGCTCTATCACTTACTGGCTGTGTCACTTTCAGCAGGGTACCTAACCTCAGTTTCACACCCTGTAGAATGCGGGTGCGCGTACCAGCCTGAGTGGAGTTTGCATAAGGATTAAATGACGTAATCTATGTCAAGGATTGCTCTCATTTCGTTCAGCGGTCTGCTTAAATATCACCTCATCAGGGAGGCACATCTTCTCTGAAAAATTATACACATGCACAATGCATGTGTATAATTATATAAGATGCCATTCCTGCCTCTGAAGCTTACAGTCCTGTAAGGTTGACAAGTACACAAACGACAATCCTTCCAGATTAAGTTAGTTGCCTTAAGAGAAGTACAAATACATAACATTCAGTTAAGGGAGTTGGGAAAGGCTGTATTTAAAAAATGGTCCTTGAGATGTTGCTTCCTATAAAGAGAGCAGAGGCTTTGGAATCGGAGAAACCTGTGTGCAAATCCCAGCTCTGTCCCTCACTACCTTGGTGATCTTGGGTGTCACTCAGAACACAAGAATAAGGACACCTACCTCAGAGGGCTGTTGTGTTAAACAAGAAATAAGCCCCAAGTGCGCATGGTAGTATAGGGGGTCTCAATGGCGCCCTCTTCCCACAAATATGTCATTAATAGTAGTGTTTGGTTTGGGTTCCCATCAACATTCTGCTCTCACAATGTGCTACTGTCTTGTATTTGTCTGGGCATCTGGCTCTGCCAGGAGAAGATGGGCTTCTTGCAGACCTGGATTGCTGTGTCCCCAGTGTGGGTGGCAGCATGCCTGTCCTGCAGGGGCAGTTGATTAAGGATAACGAGTACATGTATCTAGCAGGGGCAGAACTGTTCTGCACAGGCAGAGACCTCAAGGGATGGTCTGTTCTATTCTCCATCTCTACACTTCAGGACCCCAAAATCATTTCTGACAGCTGGGTATTTAGCATGTTCTTGAAAGAAGATTCCACATCCCCTCTAGGGAAATGCATGCTGGGTTTAACCACATAATTCAAAACAGGTGAAATGAGGCCAATGTGCCTACCTCTTCTAGCCCTGATTCTATCTGAATGCCCCCAGTTTTTAGAAGGAATGAAAGAATATTGATTTTTCCAAGGCAAGGGCTGTAACCAGATCATTATTATTTTTTTAAGATCAGAGATAGTTTTTAAGACATGGAGATTTTTATATCAGCTTAGTCTTATTCTAGAGATACTGATGTCAGGTTAGTGGCCTTTCCAGGCATATTTCTCCTCCTGCGTTGTTTTTTTTTTTCAAAGAGCTTTCTGTTTGTTTGCTTATTTGTTTTTGCCTCATAGCAACTCCACCATAAAATAAATAAGACACAGAAGAGAGACAATCCAAATAATTATGCTTAGGAAATTTCATTAAAATGTGGTGGGAAAAGGGAGAGGGGAGGCCATTGTCTGTTAGAGTGCTGGGGGATGACTTGTTGATGGTTCTGTCACCCCTCACTTCTCTCCTCTGTTAACACACAGTTTAGGGTAAAAGTCACCGTGAATTAGAAGATCACAGCTGGAACTGGACATCAAGGGGCTTGAGTATGTGATGGAAAGCTTTCCCTGCTCCTCAGAGCTTCCGCCTCGATCACAGAATGTGGACCGTGGAGGTCCAGCCTGAGTTCTGGGGCTTCGGGCAGCCCTGTGAGCGCTGCAGCCCCAAACCAGGAAGGGTTGGTTTGTCATAATCAAAGCCTTGACCTTGACAGTGGACTGCCAGGGGAATCATTGTCTTGAAATCATCCTGACTCCCCAGGATAGAAAGCTTCCTCAGAAGAATGCCATGAAATGCTTTCTCGTCACTGAAACTTGCTTTGGCAGGCGTCTCCTATGAAGGAAGCCTGAAGACCTTGGGAGAAGGTGGCACCAAAGCCTGCTTGGCTTCAGAATTGAGTGAAACCTCAGGCAAACAGGAACACTCTCACTTTCTTTAGATGGATTCGGGTTACGGTCACTGGTCACATGCCATGGCTTCGGTGGACCTCGCTGTATGAGTAGAGTTACACTTACTGCTGTCTTGGTTATGCTGGCGCTTCTGGGTGAGTTAAGCATACGGGAGGGGGCAAGCCATTCATCCAAACCTAGACGCACATCAGAGATGGCCCAGATGCCGAGGTTGTCACCAGCTCTCCAGGCATGGCGTTACTGTGACCCTTCCCCGCCATCCGCAGAGCTGCTGTCCTCCCCTCCCCTGGGAGAATTATCATCCAGTATGCACTTCCATCCCTCTGCTGAGAGGAATTCAGCCTCCAAGGGCTTGAAGACCAGCTCTGCCCTTCACCATTGCTACTTGTAAGTCGGGGCCTGTGGTAGTAGGCCTCCCTACTCTCCCCACCCCATCCCAGCCTTCATTCAAAATGGAAAAGGATGGGTACCTTAGAGCATCCCTTTGAAGGGTTCTAAGCCCCCCCTTGAGAAAGGTCAATTAGTAGCTCTGTGACTTCTGAACACACTTGTCTGCCTACAAGTTTATCATCACCTCCTATCCCCCAACCTCAGGAGCCTCTCCTTTTTATGGTGAATCCAGCCACCTGTGCCTGACCCTTTTGTCGTCATTCCCCCTGCCCGCCTTCCCACCCCCTGTCTCCACCTCCTCCTCTTGGACTTGGTCCTGTTGTTCATCCCTCTGTGTTACATTTCTACAGTCTCCCTCTCACTGCCAGCTCCTTTTTTGCTTTATGATGTCCAAGTCTCTCTGATCCTGCAAAGGGACTATAACTTGACCCCACAGCCTCTCTAGCTTCCATCCAACCTTTCTCCTCTCTTTCTGACCCGAGCAGTCTATGTGCACTGGGTCCACTTACCTTTCACCCCTTCCCAACCCATTGCCATCTGCCTCTTTCCTCACTATGCCACTGAGCTAAGCTCCCAGGGCACCCATGACTCATCTCTCCAATGCCGTGTCTCTTGGATTCTTCTCTCCCTGGATCTCCCTGCTGTACCTGGCCCTGGTGAGCACTGCCTTGAACTCCAAACTCTCTTCTCTTAGCTCCTGAGACCTCAAGCTTACTTGGTTCTGCTCCAGTTTCTCTGTTTCTTCTCTCTCCTGCATGAATTTCTCTTCTTCCATTTCTAGAAAACTGATGGTTCCAGGGTTGCCTCTTTGACCCACTTCTCACTCCACTTTCTCTTGGGATGATGGCATCCACAGTTAGGGCTTCAGCCGCCACCTAAATGCCAATGACAACCAGATGTAGATCTGCAGCTCAGACCTCTTCCCCCAAGATTCTGAGCAGAACATCAGATGGAAATGCCATCAGGGGCCAGGCAGGTAAAGTCAGTGAATGAAATGGATTGTGAGTGACTGTGGCAGGCCACAGAACCTCTTGTTCTAGCTAAAGGGGCTGGCTGCTATTGGGCTCCAGCCAACTGCTGACATGCAGGAATTCAGGACCAGTGTTGCCAGATTTTCCAGTGTTCCCAGAGAAGCCAGAAATATATAATGCTATTTGGAATCTCTCAATGATTAAATGTTGGTTTGAAAATGTCTGTATGGACCAAACCCCATCTGAGAACCATGTTTGAGTAGGGACCACCTATCTGGGATAATGGTTTGGCTCATATGCTCCACTGACTGCCCAACACCTTTATTCTGATGTCCATAGGCACTTCAAATTGAACATGCCCCAAACCCTCCTTTCCTCCTTCTGCACAGCTTTTCTCAGTTTGTGGCGCTTCCTTCTACCCACTCACTCAAGCTGGAAATAGGTAGGAGGGTGTCCTTCCTTCCTTGCCCTCCTCCACCACCGAATTCTACCAACATAGCTTCCTAAATAAATCTTGACTCTACTACCATCTCTCCATCCGTTGCCACCATTATCATTGTTTAGGCTTCTAGCATCTTTTGCCTGGACCAGTAGCCTTCTAAGTGTTTCAGGTGATGATTCATAGTAGTTGATTCCCCCCGTGTATAAATTATTATTCTAACCCAAACATGAAATCTTATTCTCTTGACAGTGGTTGGTTTTGGAATTGGTTTGTGACCTAGTCTGGGTCAGTGGGATGGGAGGGGAAAGTTTGCTGGGAAACTTCTGGAAAAGTTTTCCTTGCTAAGAAGGAGACCAAAGAAGAGAAGTCTCCTTTCTGCCTATTGTCTTCCCTGAGTCCATATGTCACTCTGGGAACTGCTGCCACTGCCTTCTGAAGATGAGGGAAGGCAGCCTGCAGGCAAAGCCAACCATGGAGAATGGTAGAGTGGAGAGAGGATGGAACCTGGGTCTGTGGTAATGTTGTTGAGCCGCTGAATCAACCACCTCTGCTGCCTGTCATCTTAGAGCCCGCAGCTATGTCGGATAATAAGTCTCTTGATAAATTCAGCTGGTGAGAGTCAGGGCTTTGTGCTTGAGGAAGCCAAAGGCATCATGACTGGTACCCTTGTCTCCTGCCTCCAGGTCTGTGCTCCATCATTCCACATGACACCTGACTGCCAGGGTGGTCCCTATAGATGCTAATCTGACCACATTGCCTCCTGCTCATGGCTCCCATTGTCCACGGGATAAAGTCCCAGGACCTTGGCAGACTATACAAAGGCCTCCATGACAGGCCCCCTGCCTCCACAGCCAAATCAGCTCTCTCTTCTTAACGCAAACCTGATGCTCACTTTAGTCTGATCTGCTTGCAGTTTCCTGCATAGATGATGCTGTTTAACTCTTTGATTCATTTGACAAATACATACAAGTGTCAACTGTGGGCCAGGAGCAGTTCAATGCATACCAGCTATCATCTCCAAATCCTCTGTTCTTAGCCTCTCCTCTCCCTGGAGTGCCTCCCCTCTGTCCTTATCTAACTCACTCCCACTTAGCTTTTCTCTTTCCAGTCCAGTGTTTAGCCCTGGTAATATATGTACACACACACACACACACACACACACACACAAAGTAAATTAATAGTACAGTGAATGTTCATATACCTAGATTCACTAATTAACTTTTTGTCGTATTTGTTCTCTCTTCCGCCCACCCCCTGTATGTACATATGTATATATACAAACTCAGACACGTCTTTTTCTAAACCATTTGAAAGTAACTTGTAGATAATCATGAGTCCTCACCCATATGTAGTTTGGCACATGTCTCCTAAGAACAAGGATACTCTCTTACATAACCACAATGCCGTTATCACCTCCAAGAAATTTGATATCAATGCAGTAATATCTATTATGTAGTCTGTATTCATATTTCCTCAATTGTCCCAAATGTTTATGGCTTTTTTTTCCCATTCGGGATCTTACTTCTAGGCTAAGTTCTTACCCCCTTCGGGAGACTTTTCTTGAACTCCGTCTGCTCCTCAACGCTCCCAGAATGCCTTGTGCAGATTGCTGGCATGAGATGAACCATTCTGTGTGGGCTTGCCCCTCTTCAGATTGAGTCCCATGTAGCTCATCTTCTCAGGACCTAGCACAGCGTGTGGTACATAGTAAGTGGTCAGCATTTGTTGGTTGAATGGGTGATGGAGTGAGTGGCAGAGTTGGAGACAAAACCCATGGCCTCACTACTGTCTTCTTCCTTCCATATTTACTGCTTTTTGCAGACAGTGATGTTAATAATGTAAGAGCAGAAAGTCCCATCTGCCAAATGGCGAGAAGAGAGGTAATCCAGATAGAAAATTGTGAACAATGGAAAAAGCCAACAGTTGATGATGTCCAAGGCTGCGCTCATATAGAACCACGTCCCTGGGACCTGAGAGTGTCAGTGGAGCAAACACCATCCTTCTACCAGTTGTTGCAAAGCCCCCATCATATTGGCAGGTCATTCTTATAAACAGAAACCAGGACCCCTTAAGTGAAACTGCCACAAAACCCCACATCCACCCGGGGCCATACTTTCTCCCAGAATGAATTTGTGAGCCACACAGGCTGGGTCTGATCGTACCAGGAGAGACTGTCCCTTAGCACTAATGTAGCTTTTCTTCTCTTTGTTCTAACTTTATTTTTGGAATTAGCTCTGAGAAGTTTTCTATGATAGCTGATACCATAATTAATATTTAGATCCAGAGACTCTAAATATGAACCAAAAGAACACTTCCATTTTGCTGATGATACCTTCTTAACCAAGAAGAGTGCGGAGGTAGAATCAGAACCAGCCAGGCCACTCAGAAAGCTGCTGGCCATTTGTGGGGAAGTGACCACTTGCTATCTTCCTTGGAGTACTCATTTTTCTTCCCTAACTGGCCACACTGTTTTTTGCTTGGTCTCTTAAGACCCCTGGGTTCACTAGGAGGGTCCACTGATGAATTAAAAGAAGAAAATTCCTCCTAAGCCATTGAAACACACAGACAGATACAGTCTTCCCAGCTATCATAGGGACTGATCTAAAGACAAGGTAATGCAACCATCTCACTCTCCTGCTGGACACAACTCTGGGCACTACAAAGGGCCAGGCTTTGTGGATACAAAGGTGAACAAGCTGCTGTCCTCAAGGAGCTCATCATCTACTGGGGTTAGGCAGCCGTATGAAGAGTCTCCAAGTTTAGGGGAATGCGACAGGGCAGTTGTGTATAGGACACTACAGACCTCAGAGGAGGGACACCAGTCCAACTTGGGGAGGGCGAGGCACGGAAGGGCTGGCTGGTGAAAGCGGTCATAGGATAGATAGGACTTAGGTAGGAAGGGTGGGGGGCATTGAGGGCAAGGGCATGTGATGAAGCAATTATGGACACATTCATCATCATGGCGAATGTGGGGACGAAGTGGTCACTGACTCTATGTGCAGATAATACACAAAGAGCACCATTTCTGATAACGTAAGATGCCAGCGCCAGCAGTCTAAAGACCATCTCGGAGCTAATTTGGGAAGACTTTGCCTCCCTGACTCTGGGTGATCCTTTAATGTTCTCCCACTAAGGGTTAAAGGTAGACGACCCCCCCTCCAAAAAAAAAGTCAGTGAAGGTAATTATACCACCATCTATTTAGCTGCTGAAGAATTTACCATTCAAGGAGATAGGACCCTGCCTCACCAGAGGCGTTTCACAGTCCAACACTATCACATTACCCAGATTGTATAAAGAGTATGAATGATTTCCGCTCACAGACCTCTAATGGAGGTATCTCTTTACAAAGCCCCTACTTCAGGCCAGCTGAATGCCTCAGCAGTGCCTCCGAAATCCCGCAGCCCTAATCCCTTTAGCAACAAAGATCTGTTTCTTTGCTTAGCATGAAGTAGGCCTCAGAGGCCTGTGTGTGTCTTCGCCTGTAGACCAGAAGCCTCCTGTTTACAATTTCCCTATTCCTGTTTTTAATGTTGTTCTGAGAGCAGCCACAAAGGGCTAGTTTTGTCCAGCAGGAACAAGGGAGCTATTAGAGAGCGACGGAGGAAGGAAGGAAGGGCGAGCCAGAGAAGACTCCTCCAGGGATTAGCAGACACAGCTGTTCCCGAAGGGAGAGGAGCTTTAGGCTGTTTATAATTTCCGTCACATTTACATTTTTTAATATTTTATTTCCTTAAAATTTTTTTTTTCTGATCAGTTTCCTATCCGCCATTTAAAATGAGCATCTTGCTGCCATATTGACAGACTTAGGGACATGTTTTAGTATATTTAGTTGGGATTTAGCTCTTCACTGCAGTGCTGTGTGGCTCTGGTATGGTGGTCTCTAGCCTTCTGTGAGGTCACAGACCTCCAGACCACCAGGGGCCTGAGGAAATCAATTGTCGAGGGGACCGATTTCACTTCTTGTCCCATTTGTACGAACAGTCAGAATTCTTTAGGCCGTATCTGATTCGCGTAAATCCCGTAGACCACCTCCTGTCTTCACAGTGTCTCAGATCTGCTTTTTGAATGCAACCCTTTTTTGTCCTAATGTTATATATCTAACCAGTGTGTTATAAAGAGTATTAATTGCAGGTAGAGAATCTATCACACTCTGTGTTGCTAGAACACCTTACTGCAATGATTTTCAGAAAATTATCATGGTTTCATCCTGAAAGCAAAAAAGTTTCCATTTCTGTCACCTTCTAGTTCTTGTCTATGTGCATATTCAATTCTTGCACATTTATAATAAAACCATAGAATTTTAGTCTTAATTTTCCATAATGTTATGCTATGCTTATTTTTCTATCCAACAACAATCTGCCTCTTTTTTAACTCCTTTTCCTTCTCTTCTCTTAACCTCCCCCCATAATGAATATTAGCAACTTATTGTATTCCTTCCACACCTAGCTGTGTGCTTAAATAATCACATGGAAAAAATATTTTTATCCCAGACTGGGGAATTATTGTTTATTTTATTAAAATGAGATTATATATTATCTATTTCCCTACATCTTGCTTTTCTCACTTAACAATATACAGAGGAAATTGTATTTAATATATTTTTAACCTGACATGGTCTGTGCAGATTCGCTTTGCCTAAGAAGATTCTGGCTGAAGTTGCAGATGCCCACGTATATAGCAATTTCAATTTTATTCTGTTAAGTTGGACTTTTTCCTGGGAAGCTTTAGTCAAGAAACAAATGGCTTTCTCAAATGTCCAGTCAGCTCACTGCTGACCCTTTGAGCTCTTGTTGCCTTGGGGTACGTTTCCGGATTTGAGCATCTTTTAGATCCGGCTGACATGCCAGTACTGTTAGAGAAATATTCCTCATGATAGTCTCAAAAGTTAAATGTATGTGGTTTCCTTTTGCTGGGGCCAGGGATGTGAGCTAATCTTTAAGTAAAGGAGAGAAGGGACAGTGATTAACATTCTCCCAACTCACTCAGGGACAGCTGTTCCAAACCCTTCCTTCCTGCTCCAAGTAGTAACTAGTTTTCAAGAGGAACTTCAAAAAAAATTTTTTTTAAAGAAAAATATGGAGTTCTTCCAGGATTGCTCAATTTGTCTTTCTCTACAGTAAAATAGTTCAAACCATGTGCCAATCCAAATGCATTTTCTGTATTTGGCCTCCCTGGAAATGTGGACCATAAGGTAAGATGCATAGCCTCTGGAATATTGTTTTCCAGAACTAGCCAGGAAAAAGCCACAATGTCAGTTGCTTTGATTTCCCCCATGCTTTTTAGGAAGGAATGCTAGGGATATTTGTGGGAGCCCCTCTCATCTAACTGTCGTACAGGCTTCTTTGGCAGAATTACAGATTTGAGGTGGTGATTATCATTTTGGTGATAACATGCATTTTGGGGGATCATATTCTGATTGAAAGAAATTTTTAAATGTCTTGCCATTCCAAGTATAAATTAAAGGCCCTGTGAATTTTAATAAATGCTCTTATTAAAAAAAAAAGAATTACCCAATATACACATATCCTGTAGGTTATGAGTGTTATGATTTTATTAGCCCATGCCAATGACATGCCCTTAGAAGGACGTGCCTCGGGTGAAGGAAGAACTGTCTGCCTTATCTAGGAATGTTGTTTCCTCAATGAGAGGCGGTGGGAGGTATGTCCATAGGGCCGTGATAGAGGGCGAGGATCTCTGTCTAGCCGTCCAGAGAAACAGAATCAACCCTGATTACCAGTGGGTGACAAATGTCACAGTGCAAGCATCTTACATTCATAAAGACTACATAGATGAAAATGTATAGGAGATGATGCATAGGACCCTTTTAAAACTATATGGTGTATATCAATTTGACTAACTTCAAAGACATGTGTTCTAGTTTGATAACATTATAGGTGAAGAAAAAGGCAGGAGGAATTTGTCTCTCTCTTTTTTTTTTTTGGTGAGGAAGACCAGCCCTGAGCTAACATCCATTGCCAAGCCCCCTCTTTTTGCTGAGGAAGACTGGCCCTGGGCTAACATCTGTACCCATCTTCCTCCACTTTATATGGGACGCCGCCACAGCATGGCTGACAAGCAGTGCGTCGGCCGACGCCCGGGATCGAACCCACCAACCCTGGGCTGCCAAAGCGTGGACTAAACTGCTGTGCCACCGAGTGGCCCCTGGAATTTGTCTCTTTTACTGTTTTCCATTTGCCAGTATACAAACAATCTAAAGGAAATACTAACCAAAAAGGCAAAAAAGAAAACTTGGTAAAATGTAAATTTTTTCAAGATATATTTTTTAAAAAGTAAAAACTCTTGGGGGGCAAATAATAAAAATGCAAATAATACAGAATCAAGGAAAGAAAAAACAAAAGTCAACTTGCCCAAATTACACTCCCCAGTAACTATTTATATGCGCTGTTGAAATTAATTTAGGAGAAGTCAGCTCATGCTCCTGTGGCCTAAATCAGGACTAACTCTAAATGGTGCCAACTCAATCTGTTGAAAATTGAAAGAAGTTCATTTTGCAACTACTTTTTTCATGTATTTATTTATCCAGGTAGTCAGTAGGGAACAAAGAAGAGGGCTGCAGGGGGGAGGTAGGGCTGAGATCCCGGGACCACGGCTGTACAAGAGCCATTTCTCTTTCATCCATCTTCTATGTTCATTTTCTGCTCAAGACTTTACATGTTCACTGGGGAGGGAGGTGGAAGGGAAGCATTCTGTTGCTGCTAAAAACTATTCAAAAATAACAGTTTTATCTAGAGGATAGCTCATTTTTCTGTAGTTTTTAAAAATGCTGCACTGGTTTAATGCTGCATGACTAGTAGTATTTTACTGGGGCCTCCTGTGGGCAAAGTCACAGTTATGGGTGTGAATGGATTTTTGAAAAGGTGCATACCTCAGAATCATTCAGATTTTGAATCTTTCAGGGGTTCGAGGTGATTGGGAAATATTTTTTCCATATTAAGTATCATGAGAAAAAAACAAGCTCCAAATGCCCTAACATCTATCTATATTACAAATTGCCCAGAGCTATGAGAATAGTTTTCTGTGGGAAAAGCCATGGTGGCCTTCCACATGAAATGTTAACTTGGAGTTGTTGACAAACGCGACTAGACCGCAGTCGTGGTCTAACAAATTTCATTTGTGGAGTGAAGGAATCAGAGGTCTTCCTTCCTATTATTGATCGTTCCCCTTTTCTCATTCTGATAAAACATTCTTTCCTTGGGTTTTAACCAGTGACATGGTACAGAATTAGATCCACATGTGCTCATTTTTCCATTCTATTTGTTTCCAGTTGTTTTTTCTTAGAGTGTGAAGAAAAGGGAACTGAACATCAATCTTAGATTGCATACGTCATCTCTGTTAGTCTTTTCTTTAACAAATACTCTACCCTTTATAATTTCGAGCGCTTACACTAAAATATCCATTATAATCCTCATTTTCCTTTGCTTCTAACTTGCCGATAAGGTATCCTTTTGGGCTGAAACTTTCCATGCCTAGTTTTGCCTCAAAGGTGAATTTATTTTGGAAAGTTCACACTAATTTAATTCAGTGACTTGGAAGGGATGTGAGAGTGAAAATATACCTTCTTCTACTCTACAAATAAATGTAAGACTTCAGTCATAGATAACTCCAGAGCAGCCAAGCAGCAGAACAATAAACAGGTCTCAGAAAACCTCTGTTAAAGTAAAACAGGTTGAAGTGATTAACCACAAATTTCCTGCATGCACCGGAAAGCTTAGAGTGTCTTGAGGCTCTGTGGTCCCTTCTGAAGGACAATGGCCACAATGGGGAATTTCGGGGCCTGGATGGAAGAGATGAAAGATTTAGTTTGGATCAGGGCAGACTACTTTATGGTCTACAAAGTTTTAAAACACACTGATTATTGTCAAAGGCTCTTCTTTGGAAAGAGGGGCTAATTGAAATGCCACAGAAACTAAATTACCCAAGCCTGTAACATGATGTCTGTGAGTATAGGTCCAGGACTCCTAGAACGTTGAAATGTAATGGTCTAAAACAAGGTTTCTTGACCTCAGCACTGTTGACATTTTGGGCCTGATGATTCTTTGTTGAGGGAGGGTGCTGTCCTGTGCATTGTAGGATGTGTAGCAGCATCCCTGGCCCCCACCCACTAGATGCCAGTGGTAACAACCCCTGCCACCCCTATTCCCCACCTCCTCCTCCACCCCTCTCTGCTCAAGTTGTAACAATCAAAAATGTCTCCAGACATTGTCATGTGTCTTTGGTGTGGGGAGTAGCCCCCAGTTACTGGTACAACTTTGAGTTTAGATCCATCTGAGCAAAGCATTTACCAGAGAGGGGAATCCATGTGCTGGAAAATGTGGCATTTTTTCCTAAAAAGTAGAGATGGCAGTGGAAAGAAGTAGCTATCCTCTCCAAAGCTACCCACCCCGACTGGTGCTTTCTATCCCCTCTCCCTTCTGCTACTTTTGGGGGCTAGATCCATCTATTACACTTCGTAAATTTTTTTACATCTTGAATTGTTGCTTCTTCAATGAAGCCTTTCCCTCAACCTTCCAATATGTTTAAGTATCTCCATTTTAGAAAAAATTAGCTGCTCTCGTTATTAGAATTTTTAATGTGAAGAGCATTCACTCACTCAGTCATCAGAAGCTGGTACTAATTGTCGCTGACGTGACTGAGCATGCCCATGCCCACTCTGCTCTAAGAGCTTGTGTGGTTTTTCCATCTTTTACGGCATCACTCTGTGGTGGGTACCATCCTTATCCTCCTTTTCCAGGTAAGGAGCTAAGGCACAATGAGGTTATTTAACTGGTCCAAAATCACAGAGACCTAGCATAAAATGGATTCAAACCCAGACTCCTGAGCCCACCCTTTTAACGCTGTGCCACTCTCTCTGCCCATACAACTCTACAAGGCCTCCTTACCATCATTACAGGACAGAGTTTTAAAATATGCCTTTAAGAATCCAACAAGTCCTTATTAAGTATGACAAAGGCCCCATAACGTGCACTGGGTAATGCAGTGGTAACCAATATAATCCCTGCCCACAGCGTGACCAGTGGTCAGAGACATAAGCAGATGTGAACGTCAGAGAACAGTGCAGAATGTGGACTGTTACTGTAATAAAAGTACAGACCAAGGACTATGGCAGTAAAGAGGCTGTAGAGATCATTTAACCTGGAGTAAGAGAAAATCAAGCATTTAAATTCCCTGGAGGTATAACACTATACTGCCGCCTCTGAGACCGTACTGTATGGCAGGCACTGTGTTAGGTGCAAGGGGTGGCACTTACACAGTGGGGGTGACTGAATGAATCAGATGATCACACACAGTTGGTGGGAGATGCTAAATTTGAAAAGGACATGGTACTATGAGAGTGTCTGAAAGAGATTGGACTGACTTTGGATGGGGGGGTGGGTCAGGAAAAGTTTTCCTGAGGAAATGATGACTGACATGAGAGCTGAAGGATGAGTAGGTGTTAGCCAGGTGAAAGGAGTGTGTGTATGTTTGAGTGTGTGTGTACATGTGTATGTGTACGTTTTGGGGATGGAGGCGATGAGGATATTTGAGGCAGAGAGACCAGCATGTGCAAAGGTCCTGAGGTTAAAAAGAACACAGGGAGCACAAGGCAGTAGAAGTCAGTGAGGCTGTAAGGCAGAGAGCGAGGGGAAGCAGGGGCCAGAGCCTACAGAGCCTTGTGGGTCCTGGTAAGGGTTTTAGTCTTTATTAGAAGAGCAATGAGACATCATTAAGGGATTTCAGGGAGACAGATTTGATTTGAGACTCATCAAATCAGGGAGACTCATCTGATTTGAGTTTTCTGAAGATCCCTCTGGCTACAGTGTCGAGAGTCGATTGAAAGGGGCCGGGATAGATTTGGAGTCGTTGTGATAGTTCAGATGAGAGGCCATGAAGCACAGAGGCCCACAAGCATTTTTGCTTTTGTTCCATTTCATTGAAAGATTTTGCTCTTTCACAAGAAAAAAAATTAAATAAATATAAATATAAATCCCATGGGGTGCCATCTGCAGCCAGGTGGTTCCACACCCCTCTCCTAGCTTTTGGTGGTTGCCGACCATCCTTGGCGTTCCTTAACTCGTAGATACGTCACTCAAATCTCATCCTCCATCTTCACATAGCGTTCTTCTCTCTGTGTGTTCGTGTCTCTGTGTCTCATCTCTTGTGAGGAAACCAGTCATTGGCTATAGGGCCCACCCTGTCCATCCTCATCTTTAACTAACTACATCTGCAAAGAGCCTATTTCCTAATAAAATCACATTCTGAGGTTTCAAGTGGACATGAATTTTTTTTTTTTTTTTTTTGGTGAGGAAGATTAACCCTGAGCTAACATCCATGCCCATCTTCCTCTATTTTCTATGTGGGTCGCCACTACAGCATGACTTGATGAGTGGTGTGTAGGTCCATGCCTGGGATCCGAACTTGTGAACCCCAGGCCGCCGAACCAGATCACACAAACTTAACCACTATGCCACCAGGCTGGCCCCTGGACATGAATTTTTGACATGAATTTTGGGGGCCACTGTTCAGCCCAGGACACAGACTATCCTGACAGTGTGTCAGGACATTGTTTATGAACTTATTTTCAATCCGAAGAGATCTGCAAAGAACTCTTCCAGAAAAGCATTCTGAAGTTAAAACCACTGACTGGAGCAGAGACTGGCCTCTCCCTGGAGACAGGCAGGGGCTCTCTGGTTTCACTAGCCTACTTCGGTCATTTATATTATCTGGCTGACTCCCATAGATGTTAGTTAATGACTCCAGATTTACAGTAAAAAGTGAACAATGTTATGATGCAGAAAGAACTGGAGGCTACTGGGGGGTGTGTGACAAGGGGACCCAATTTAGTAAACATAGCTGAATGGATGAATGACTCTATTGGAAGAATGCAGCAGGGTTGTTCTGGCAACTTCATCTCTGGAAGACCACAGATGATGTCTATTATATCCCCATGCATCAGCCATTACCTTGGAAACGGGCCATCCTGACAGTGTGTCAAGGAAGTTGTTATAGGGAATTATTTCAGCCAGAAGAGATCTCTGCAAAGCAATCTGTTCCAGCCTACTGTGTCATGAAGTGGTCCCCATGTCCCTGATTTCTTGCTGGAAATGCAGCAGCAAGCAGCATGAAGCCTACACCTGTCATGAGCTAATGTGCAGTTCCTGCCAAGGTTTGCACTTGGGTTCCATTAACAGGGTAGAAGAGACCTTCCAGGGAAGTGTGCTAATGTTTAACCCTTTACCCACAAATTCTCTCTCTCCCGGAGAAACCTGCCGCTTGCCAAACCACCACCAGGCCATTGGGGATTTTGCTTTTGCTTTTTAACATTTTTTGGTTTTGGAGGCAGACTGGAAAAAGGAAAGTTAATAGAAACTGACCTTCAAGTGCAAGGACCATGGACCTTTTTAAAAAATCAAGGAAGAATGGAGCTGAGCCTTGGCCTGGAGAGTGTTCATTGGCAGAAATGATATAAAGCTGAGATGAGAACCAAATCTCATTAGTGAAATGTCTACTTTCTCTCCAGCTGCAGCCAGAGCAGAACCTAGGGACGTCTGTGTGGGAGGTCAACGGATCCCAAACTTCGAAATAACAATCCACTGTTTCTGTGTATAGAGTAGGGGCGGGGGCAGTGTTCAAATGGGGAGCAGTGTTTCACTCTGAGTTTTTCTACCATGAGACTTAGGGGGTGCAGTTAGTGTGGACTTGGGAAGGCTCCTCGTCTGATCAGGGCTGGAGTAAATGTAGTGAAGTGGTCCAGAGGCTGGTGGTTGTGTTAATATTTGTTGAGGAAGAACTGAGGGCCTGGAAGAATGGCTCCCTGAGAGGCTGAGGTTCAGGGTGAGAATTTGGAAACCAGAACTCATGAGTCTGGGGGACCCCAGAGGAAAAGAACTTGAGGTTAGGAGATGAGTTATGGGGAGTTCATTGGCAGAAATGAAGAATTAAGGAAGGAAGAAACTCTGGAGAAGGAGGTTCTGTGCTGAGAGAACACAGCTCATTTACAGAACACAGCTTTGCACATAGTAGGCCCTCAGGAAATATTTGTTGAATGAGTGAATGAATGGAAAAATTATGTTGACAGTCTCCTGGGGTGAAGGAGAGTTACTTTATTTTGTTTCTTTTGTGTGTTTTCAGGGGGAGGAGTCCCATTGCTAGAAAAGAACTACCTGATTTATTTAAACATCTCGAAATTATTTCTAACTATATAAGTGATGCGTAAATACGCTGTTCGTATAAAGTCAGAAAATTTCGGGTAAGACTGAAATCTTCTTTAACCACTAGCCCAAATCCCAGAGCCCTTCCCCCATATTCTCCAGGAATCTGAGGTTTTCAATTTGATGTGTAACCTTCAGACCTTGATATGCCTTTACAAATAAATATATGACTATATAAAACATATAATTTTGTTTATAGGTGAGGAATGATGGTATGTAAATCATATAGTAGGTATTATTCTGCCACTTGCTTTTGTCACTCAGCAAAATACCCTAGAGCCTCTCCATGTTAGTCTGTAGAGATCTGCCTCACCCTTTCTGACTGCTGTACGGTGTTCCTTGGATTGTCTATGTGTGTGTATTGAGCCATCCCCCTGTTGACGGACATTTAGGTCGTTTCCAACTTTATGCTATGACCTACAGTGCTATGAAGAATATCCCCATACATGCCTCCTAGGCAAATGTGTGAATTTAATTAAATTAATTCCCTATATGGAGTATGGCTGACATCCTGAGATGGTTGGCATCCCCTGGTAGAATAGTTTGGAAACTTGGACAATTGACTACGTGTTCTACCATAAATGGACTTTACAGGGAAGGGGCAAGACAAGATAATTGGCAAGAAAAAGATGGCTCCCCCACAGCTAGGGTCTTTGGAGACAAATAATTTACCCCAGGCCGTGTCAGCAGAAAGGTCCCCAAGGCACAGGGAAGCATGTGTTGTTACAGGAACCCTTGAGGGATCTGGAACCTAGATTCATTGTGAGAAAACCACAGAAGAAACTCTTTGGACTTGATAACCACGGTTCTCAGTCCCTGCCACTTGGAGCAGGCTTCCTTCCAGCCCCAATCTGGCCCTTCACCTGCCAAAGGAAGACATTGTTCTCTGGATGACACACGCAGTGTATCTGTTTGCTTGCATGTGCTCATGTGTATCTGTTTTTGTTGTGTGTGCGCTTGTGTGTATGTGTGTATGAGTGTGTACGTGTGAGTATGTATGTGTCTCCTTGCAAACCCAAATCTACTTGTTTGTGGTTGTAGGGGATGTCCTGGCTGTAGGCAGGGAAAGTTCCTAATGGCATTTGCCTTTGTCACGTGATATGGGATTGATTTTCCATTCCATCTAAGATGAGGCTGGAGCCTCCAACAATGGGATCCAATCCACCCACTCTATTGACTGACAAAGACTGTGGTTCTGTTTTAGATACAGAAAGTCTCTTTGGTCATCTCTTGTCAACCTGAGGCATTTTGATTTTCTACACTGTCCACCAAATTGCCTTAACCTTTTTGGTGCTTTATACTGCCCAGCATTAATTCTGCAAATCATTTGTGGACCAAGTTAATAATTCCATCACTAACATCCTCATAATCTTCAAAGCATTCTATAACATATATTATCTCTGTAGATAACAAATGAGCATACAGTAACGCATCACTTAACGACAAGAATATGTTCTGAGAAATGCATAGTTAGGCGATTTTGCCATTATGCAAACATCATAGAGTGTACTTACGCAAACCTAGATGGTATAGCCTACTACACACCTAGGCTATATGGTACTAATCTTATGGGACCACCATCATATATGTAGTTCGTTGTTGACTGAAACATCATTTTGCGGCACATGACTTATTGCCATTCCTATGTATGTCAGACTGTGTACTCCTGATCCAGGAGCTTGGTGCTGAAGAGACAGGTAAAGAGGTTGTTGGCACTGGGAATATTTTCCTTTTACTGGATCTTTCAAAAGACTGGAATAAATGCAGCTTTGATTTTTTTTTTTTTTTACTATTAATGAAAACTCTTTCAAAATCCCTTTTAACAACACCATTTACAGATTTTTAAAAGTCCTCAAGGATGACACCTAAGGGCATGTTATCAGTTTTGTCATCTTCTTAGTCATCTTTGACAGACTTCTCTTAGGCAACTCAGTTTACTGAAACAAAACTTTGAGTTCCAGGGGAACCCTTTAACATGCCTCTCATTTTTATTTGGCTTTCATATTCCAGTCCGGGCCCAGAAACCTTCAAAGAGAAGCCTTCCCAGCACTATGTCACTAAAGAAATTAATGGTTTCTTTATCTTTTTCTTTTTGATTCAATGAGTCTATGTACTCAGAATTTCTCACATTGTATACTGAAATCCTTTCAAATTGTAATAAAATTTTCTGTACCACTGAATCTGGTTTGGCTTAGCTTTATGTGAAGGTCCAGTTTTCGAACATTTTGATGTGTTTTTCTCTTTTGTACCTCAGTGCAACTTTACTTGGTAAATTGAGCTAACATCTCCTTTGTCTCTATGCTGGCTAAGTGCACAGGCTGTGGAGGTAAAGACATGACTTTGAGTCCTGGCTCCATCGCTTACCAGCTGTGACCCAGGTTGTCATTTACAAATTTTGAGCACTAGATTTATCACCTGTAAATGCTGATAATGATAGTATCTACGTTGTAAGTGTATTTTCAGAATTAATGAAGCAATATGTATAAAACAATGCCAGGTACATAGTAAGGGCTCAGAGATGAGGGGGAGGATGATGCAGATGACATTAAGTATTTTGGAGAAATCACCAGACAGGAAGCTGAAAGAGGAGGTTGGGGGCTGGGAGCTGGGGACAGTGTGGGTGGGAAACGATCACTACTTTCCCCTTCCCCAATTGTGTATAACTGTGCTCTCCTTACATGCCCACAAGTGATAAGCTCCGAACTTGTCTTTCTTCTGATGCTTTTAAGGTTTTTTCCTAGAAAACCTCAAGGCCAAGACCTACAATAGACAAGATTTTCTAAAAACTCAGAATTCCATTTATAAATTGAGTGGAATATACATCAAACCTCTCCCTCACCCCTTGTTCTTGCTGAAAACTATACATCCTGGGTTTTAAGGGAGCTTCCTGGGTCTACATCAATAGAACAGATTCAAGAGTCCAGCCACCCAAGTGGCTATTCACTGAAGGTTGATGTTGACAACAGGTCGCAGAGACGGCCAGCTAAGGCAGTTAAAAATGATCGCAGAGCTTAAGACCCATGAGGGCTCTAATTTAGCCTGAGTAACTAAAAATGCAGGGTCTCAGTCTTTGGAGGGTTTTCTTGTTGTGTATATCAGCTGCTAAGAATTTTCTGAGAAGTTACTTTATATAAGTCAAAAGAATGGAAAGAGGGTAAAAATACCTCCCTGAAAAAAGGCATTTCTCTAGCCCACCCTACACTGGCCCAAATATTCGGCAACTGTCAGAGTCAACATAATCTGTTGCTAGATTTCAGGCCAACCTGATGTGGTCGACAGCGGTATTGAGGTTGAGTGATTTCCTCTTTTTTTGCATTTTCGTCTTCTGCCTTGGCCCCAGCACCTGAAAACCCATGGAAACTATTGTGCTGTGCTAGTGGTTTTTAAGCTTCTCAAGTTTTCTGTTTGTTATTTTTCTTGATCTGACATCCCGATCTATAGGCATGGCCTGGAGGTGGTGGAAGAGACAAATGTGGAACACAACCATAGGACACAGTTTGAAAACCAGCATGGTAGGTAGCTTTATCCAAAATCCAAATGGACAGAAATATGATAGCATTTGACTGTAGGACCAGTGGATTCTTTCCCAAGGCAGGTTTGCTATACAACTCGACTGATGGCAGGTTCAGCTTCCCACCTCACAGGAAATAAGTTGTTTCTTACCAAGCAATGGAATTTTTTAATAGTTATCAGACAGGGTTTCCTTCTGGTTCATTCCTTTCTTGTTTAAGTTGGATCAGCAGAGCGAAACCACATTGCTGCCATCTCCTGAACCTTCCACGGTGTGCCCTAATGTGCTTGCTTTTTCTTTGTCTAGGAGGAAACCAGTATTCCTTACAAGCATGTTTTATGGTTGACATGGAATTCTTGGAGATCTTTTCCCCTGTTTATTTATAGAACTAAAATATGTGCAAAACTTGGACAAGGAATTTATTTCATTCTCATTTTATTTTATTTATTTTTTTCAGTGAGGAAGATTGGCCCTAAGCTAACGTCTATTGCCAATCTTCCTCTTGTTACTTGAGGAAGATTGTCCCTGAGCTAACATCTGTGCCAATCTTCCTCTGTTTTGTATATGGGACACCACCACAGCATGGTTTGGTGAGTGGTGTGTAGGTCCATACCCGGGATCCAAACATGTGAACCCCGGGCTGCCCCCGGGGCCACTGAAGTGGAGTGCTTGAACTTAACCACTATGCCCCTCGTTCTCATTTGAAAGCTTCTGGTGGTTAAAAAGATGCAGGAAAGGGGGGTGGTGAAGGGTTAAAGGCACTGTTGCGGGAATGAAGACGGTGAACCTGGAAAGGACAGTGACAGAATCCTGAACTTATACAAAGCTGGAGGAAAACAGGGGGAAGGGCAACTAGAGGCAGACTGAGATGTCCCAGAAAGATCTCAGGAATGAGTTCCCCTTCACAGAGGAAGTTGCTTCTCAGCTCACTGCGGCACTGATAAAGTATGTCAGTATCTGTGCCAAACACAGCAGAATATCTAGTCTGCATTGCCTGAAGCCAGGTATTAGGATCAATGTTTGGGCTAGAATGTAATTCAGAGCCACTGTGTTTCCTTTCACATGGAACATATTGATATACAGTCACGAGGTGCTTAATGACGGGGATATGTTCTGGGAAATGCGTCGTTAGGCAATTTTGTCATTGTGCAGACATCCTAGAGTGCACTTACACAAACCTGGATGGTATAGATTACTACACACCTAAGCTATATGGTGCTGATCTTATGGGACCACTATTGTATATGCTGTTGGTCGTTGACCAAAACATCGTTATGCGGCGCATGACTACTGAGAAGAAAGGATGAACAAAACTTGTTCATCTCCAAGATCAGTTCCCTGCAGCTATTTCTGCCACTCTCCTCTTGTTGCCTTTGGGTGAATAGTGGCAGACTCAGAAGAAACTCCTGCCCATGTGTGAGAGGTCCCTGGCCTCCACGGCAGATCTCTCCTGCCAGCATTTAACTTACTCATTCAGATGGTTACGCCCTTGGCACAGACCTAAGTGGGATTTATTTCTTATTCACATTGAGTGAAGATGGCTATGCTCTGTATGTCCCAGTCAAATAACTAAATAAGGACAAAGTATGCAGCAAAGAATCATTGGAAATTTGATAAATGTGTTTATGTTTACACACTTCTCAAAATAGATTGCCTGTGAAAGTTACTAGGTCCTGCTTGTCATCATTAGTGTGTGTTTTAATTTCTTCAAATATATTTACATTTTAGAAGTCCTGCATGTCACAAAAGGGAGCTAAACTCATCTTCTCATGGACCAATATGAGCCTCAGGAACACGCTTCCATTTGTGACTATTTCCCTGCTGCAGCCATTTTCAGTGCAAACCGGATGTTTTATATACCTTTAGCATTCAACACAGTGCCTCATATGAAGGTTGTAATGGATGGGGGGAGGCAGGCGAGGAAGAAAGAAGGAAGGGGTGGATGAAACGGAGGGAGGGAAAGAAGGAAGGCTTCCATGGATAGCATGTGATAGAAGAGTCATTTTCAAACTTTATGGGGTATAAGAATCCCCAGCAGAGCTACTTTAAAAATGCAGTTTCCTGAGCCCCGCTCCCAAGAAATTTCGATTCAATAATCTGTCTTCTCCACAAGTCCCCCTGGTGATTCTGACGCAGGTAGTCCACAGGCCTCACACCGAGAAACGTTGTTATAGAAACTAAATGTGACTAATCAGTTTTACCTTGTAGAGCATGAAAGTGGGTGTGTGTCAGTCACTATAAATGTTTCCCAGAGTTCAGTCATCATTCTCAGTGGAGAAGGAGAGTCATTTAGAGAGTCATGCAGCATGCTGGTGATGGGACAGCTGATTTACTGTTTCTGTTTTTAGAGGGAACTGGAGGGGGTAGTAATCATGGAAAGGTCTGCATCTTTTATCCTACAGGTAACCTTACCACTGCACACCTGACATTTTCCTTTTCTTGAGGTTCTTTGCTTTCCTTCAGATTCAAGCCAACCATGTCACATGACTGTATTCAGAAAACAAGAAAATATCATATATCATAAATTTAAACTTTGCAGAAGTCTCCTCTGCTGGAGTTTGTTTGGCTGCTTACTCAAGATGGAGATGTTATATAACCGAGCTGCTGTTGTCTGCCCGGGCCCCAGCTCTCCTCTGTAACTTGTATTTCTTGCAAAGTGGAACCTGCCACTGACTAACGGGATTCTTTTCCTGATGTTTTGATCCCCTGTCTGACCTTTCTCTGCCCTCACCTCCCCACATCAAATTGTATGGGGGCTGCTGTAGTGCAGCAATGCCCTTGTCAGCCTCTGTGGCTGGATGAGGTGATATTTACTTTGTTCTGCATCAACATTTGTAAGGGTTTTATGGGAAAATAAAGAATTCTCTGTCAATTAAGGTACTTGTGTGGTGAACTGCCTTCCATGTACTGGCCTTTGGTAGTCACAAAAGATCTTTTACCCTGCACCGTCCTCAGCTTTTTGACTGAAGCAAATGTCTATTGCTTTTGGCTTTTTATGTTTGTTGCTATTAGAGAAGTCAGCAGAAAGCTCCAAATAAGCCCTGTAGTTTGTCCAAATGGGAAACCAAAATGGCTCTTGGGCAGTTTTATTTGGAGGCCTCTTCTGCTTTTGTGGTCCTGTGATCCAGTGGTACTGTAAGAGTGGTCTCTGATTTGGAACAATTGCATTCAGGATGCTGGCAATTGGATGTGGCTGGGGGACGTCTGTGTAGATTATCTTATTGGAAAGGCCAGATGGCAGCAAACTCTAGAGTTCTAAGACCCACTTTACTCAAAGGTGCCTGAGGAATAGCAGTCTACTGACAGCTTGAAGTATGGTGCACTGGATAATTGGCTTCCTCATTTAGTAATTTGTCTGCTTTCTTTCCTCTTCCTCTGCTTCCTCTCTTCTTGTAAACTGATAGCCTCCTGCCTCTTCAATAGACTGATAGAGAGTCCCCTGAGCAACAGCTAAAGGGAGGGGGTGGCCAGAGCCCCAGGTGGAGGGCCATTTGGAAAACTGACACAGAAAATAACCATCCTTCTTCCTCACTTTTCCTCCAGCTAGCCATCTTGATTTTAGTTTCTCTTTTTCATTTTCCCCCCACCTTCTCTCACTGTCCCCTTGCTACTTCAGCCTCATATTTTTCTTTTACAGATGGATTTCCCCATTTGGTATCTTTCTTCCTACTTTTTCTTTCTTTCTTTTATCCCCTCATTCTGTTCCCTTTGCCTTCTTTGCTTTTGCAATTGATCTAGTTAAATTCAGTTCAAAAAAGAAAATTGCACCGTATTTATTCAGGCTAACCTACCTTTTTCTTTTCTTCATTTTTTTTTCTCCAACGAAGAAAGATATTTAAAACACATTTCCGGCCCTTTCTGGCACCTTCATCCTCTCAAATGTGTTTGTCTTTAGGTGTCGGAAGTCCCAGGACACGACATCTCTGCTTCATTGAAAGTGCAGATGCACCAGTCAGAGCTTTTACCCTCGGATCTGGGGAATGATGTCTGGTTTCACTTAATAAGTCATTTTGTTCTCCAGGTGGAATTCAGATTATTCCATTGCAAACTTAGGAGCAGACCTGACCCTGGTGCTGGAAGAGTTAAGTCAAATGTCTTAGCCTGCCCGCAATCTGGAGGGGCAACGTCAGTGTTAACCAGCTCCTCAAGGTGTTTTCCCCAGAGGCTGGCCCATCCTGATGGCAGAGGTAGATGAGGGTCTCTGCCTATGCTTCTTGGTAGACCAGTTGGCTCCACAGTCACAAGGCAGCCTGAGTAAACCCTACAGACAAGGGACTTTGCTCAGAGGCAAAGGGGACAGCTACTGCAGTCCACTATACCTCCCCATTTTTCATTGTTAGTTACAGTTTGCAGAGGGCACCTAGGCCAGTGGCATGCTCTGGAGTAAAGATGCGCGAGTTCAAATCCCAGTTCCACCAATTGTGGGACCTTAGACACATTACTCCTTCCTCTGAACCTCAGTTCCCACCTAAGCTGCATGAAGAACCATGTCTATTTTGTTTATAGCTTTATTCCCAGCATCTAACATACATGACACATAGTAGATGTTCACTAAATGTATTTCAAGGATGATTGTAATGGCTAAGAGCAAGACTTCGTGCCAGACTGCCTGGGTTCAAATTCCAGTTCTGCCACTTACTCACTGTGTAAACTTGGGCAAGTCACTTCATCTTCTGTGCTCAGTTTCTGTATCTGGGAAAACAGATAGGATTTATATTAATTTCCTAGGGCTGCCATAACAAATTACCACAAACTTGGTGACTTACAACAATAGAAATTTATTCTTTCACAGTTCTGGAGGTCAAAAGTCCAAAGTGAAGGTGTCTGAGGGTTGTGCTCCCTCCGAAGGCTCTAGGGGAGAATCCTTATTTCCCTCTTTCAGCTTCTGGTGGCTCCAGGTGCTCCTCGGCTTGTGGCTGCATCACTGTAGTCTCTGCCTCCGTCTTCACCTGGGCTTCCCCTCCTCTCTGTGTCTTCTCTTCCGTCTTCTATAAGGACACTTGGCATTGCATGTAGGACCTGCCTTGATAATCCAGGATGATTTCCTCTGAAGATCCTTAGCTTAATTAAATCTGCAAAGATGTTTTTTTCCAAATAAGGTCACATTCGTAGGTTCTGGGGGTTAAGCCATGGACAGATCTCTTTAGGGGCCACAATTCAACCCACTGCAGGATCGTCATGAGGATCAATTGAGTTAACATACGTCAAATGTAGTAAGAGTGAAATAAGTGCTTTTTTAGACCTCACAATGATCCTACAATAAAAGCTGAGACGAGTGTGTGTAAGATACCACAGTGTCTGGCACGCAGTAGGAGCTCAATGAACGTTAGTTATTTATGAATTTAACAAATTTTTATTGAAGGCTTACTCTGTGCCAAGTGCCCTGTTCTAGGTACTGGGAATGAAGTAATAATAAATAATATATAATAAGTAATAATAAAGGATAAAGGACACAGGAAAGGCTTTTCCCTTGACTGTGCTTCCATTCCAGTAGTTTTCATTAGTACCATCTTCATCAGCCCTCCATCAGAGATGCAAGCCTTGTAATACTGAGCCACCCGACTGAGATGCTGAAGAATGAGGTTCCTAGGCGGAAGAGGTCACAGGAAACAGCCCGCAGCTGAAACCAAATTTCTGCTTGTGGTTTCAGAAGCATGAAAAATCGATTTTAGTTTTAGCAAAACTGAGTTCAAAGGTTTGGGTTGTTTTTTTTTTTCCTAGGCAGCTTTTTTTTTTAAATTCGTTAGGATCTGGTTGAGGAACAAGGGGCATCTATCTTGTCTGAAACTCTGGTCGGCTCTTGGTCTTGCAGTGGTGCCAGGCTGCTGGGGGGCAGGGCATGGCAGCCTCCTGGCCCAGTGCAGGCAGGGCTCTTGGAGATGAGGCCAAGGCCCGTGGGCAGTGGGCCACAGGGTGCATTAACCTCAGAGAGCAGCATTGCTGGTTCCTGTTGCTGTGACAACAGCAGACCGTGCCAGGAGACCTGAAGAACAAATTAAATGGAAGGAAATTGCTGGTGCCCTCAGAAGAAAAAATAAATTAAAGCAGACTTCTCAGGAATCTGTGGATGTCTCTTTGACCTCCATACTCATGTTGGATATGTCCTCAGGAACACTCGGGTGGGGGTTGTGGGGACCTCCCCTGCCCACAGGGTGTCCTTCAGAGAAGGAAGACTGATTGCCCAGATCACAGATGCTGACTTTCCCTGGCTGGCCCCAGAACAAGAACCCCATCAGCAGTGGCAGCCCATGCTCAGTATTGGCAGTGATGGCCTGTTTTATCTTCCAGCTCATCCCACATCTGTTGAGTGTGCCCTGATGGGACGCGGTGACCTGGAAACTCACACAGAGCTCTGTTTCAGAATAGACTGTATAGAAAATAAACATGTGGGATAAATAAAGCACAGGGCAGGAAGTAATGGTTCTAAAAAGTTACCAGGAAAACCACGGGTGAGGTCAGGTTCAGAAACCGTAGGGCTTTCAGAGGCCCTTAGTACTGACATCACTCAAATTGCTCAATAGAGACCTCCAAGTGGAGTGGTTGCTGTTGGAGTTTGCCCAGCGCTCAGTGCGCTACCAGGCAGAAGAGCCCTGACCTACTTTTTTCTTTTTAAAGTAAGTTTTGCTGCTTGTTGTGAGGCCTCCTGCAGGGGAGTGAACTTGAAATGGGTTTTTTTTTTTTTTTTGACTGTGTAATATATCAGATTCCACTTCTCCCTCACAGAGATGAGCCAGCCTCTCAAGTGGGTTGTGTGGAGATAGGACCGAAGCGAGAGCCTCGGCGCGCTCAGCCCACTTCCTTTGGCTTCCTTGGCTCAGGCTGCATCCCAGGGCACTGTGATTCTGTGTTTAGGGCTCTGCCCTACGAGAAAGAGATAAAGTGGCCTTTTTGAGTAGTTGAACCTGAGGGTAGACTGCAATGAAACTTCCTGGTAATTGGATCAAAGGTTGTCGTGCCCTCCCTGCAAACACACCAGTGGCTTTCCTTTGCGCTTAGAATAACATCCAGACTCCTTGCCATGGTCTTCAAGGCCCTGCCTGACCTGGTCTCCGCGCACTTCTCCAACCTCATCTATCAGCGCTCTCCCTCTCTCGTGCCTTTCCAGTCATTTGCAAGCTCTTTCTGTTCCTAAAACACCCCAAGCTCATTTCCTCCCCAGGGTCTTTGCAAATGGTCCTTACCTCTGCTTGGGAAACTGTCTCCAGATCCCCATGTGCTGGCTCTTTCTCTTATCTGTACTCAGATGTCACTTTCTCAGACCTGTGACACCACCTTGTCCAAAATGGTCCTGCGCTCCAGCCGTCACTCTTGATCACAGCACTCTGTTTCCTTTCCTGTGTGGCTCGTACCACTGTCTAAAGTCATCTTATTTGTTTACTCATTTATCATTGTTGCCCCTCACCCTCGAATGTAAGCCCCGTGAAAACAAAGACTTGTGTCATTCTCGTTCACCACGTAATCCCCAACTTCTAAAATGATGCCTGGCTTATAGCTGGTACTCAAATATTTTTTGCGTGAATGAATGCTTACCAAAATTGTGGACTTTTTAAAATGCCCAGGAGAAGACAGATTGAAAATTGTCAAGTATTGGGGCCAGCCCGGTGGCATAGTGGTTAAGTTCCTGCACTCTGCTTCGGCGGCCCAGGGTTCACATGTTTGGATCCTGGGCGCGGACCTATGCACTGCTTATCAAGGCATGCTGTGGTGGCGTCCCATATAAAGTACAGGAAGATGGGCACAGATATTAGCCCAGGGCCAATCTTCCTCAGCAAAAAAGAGGAGGGTTGGCAACAGATGCTAGCTCAGGGCTAATCTTCCTCACAAAAAAAAAAAAAGAAAGAAAGAAAATCATCAAGTGTTGGATTTCTCTTGGCCCAATGACCTGATTTTAAAAGATGTGAACTGTCTCCATGGAGATGATTTTGACCAAGAGCTCACCTAATAGAATCTGGTAGCCATCATTTTGGGTTGGAGGTACCTGTTAGGATAGTTTCTGCTGCAAGAAACTGAAAACCCAATTAAAAGCAGCTTAAATATTTAGGACATTTGCTAGCTCACCTAACAAGAAATCCTGGGGTAGGACTGTTCCAGGGTTGGTTTAATGATAGTATGAAAGACTCAAGTTCCTTGTATCTTTCCATTTTGCTGTTCTTCGTGCCTGGCTTTTCCCCTTAGGTTTGTCCTCATGTCACAGGATGGCTGCAGGAGCTAAAGGTATCATTTCACACAGTCCATTTGAAAAACAGGAAAAGGGAATGACCCTGTCTCTTTTCCTTTTTTAGGGACAAAATGAGTTGCTCAGACTTTCCTCCTGTCTCACTGGCCAGAATTGCAACAATACTCATTCCTAAAGCTGTCACTGGCAGGAGGAATCCTACTCTATTTGGCTTTGACCAATAAAAATTCATCCCCTGGGACAAGGGAGGGGCCCAGCCTCCCCTGATGCACCTGGCTTCTAGATGCCTGCATCAAATAGGGGCTGTTGGGTTAAAATTGACAAGTTCTTCTACAAAATGAAAGGCCTTTCTGACTATAGTGATTTTCAAAGCACAAGTCACTCCATCAGCCAGTGACAGACTTGGAGACATCCTTAGAAACCTGATTATCCCTTGGGGCCAAGTTAACAAAAGCTTAAGAGAGCTAACTGGAAAGTGGAGAAAAAGGGGGTAAAAATAGAAGTAAAGGAGGAAAGGAAAGTAGAAAGTGCACATGGTCTGTGATGAGGGAATTGCACGGAAAGAATTGTGTCACGTGGCTTCTTTGCCCAGGTGCCTCAGTTGTCCTCTCTTTATCGAGGCAGTTTTGTAAGTTCAACAAATGCTCACCCAGCATCTACTCTACCAGATTCTGATCCAGAATTCCTTTTTTCTAAGTAACACTTCAACTTGATCATGACCATTGTTCATTCTCAAAGACTTCCCAAAAAGGAGATGCTCTCATTAACCTCATAGCCCTTCAGCCATGGCTTCAAGGGAAACTTTTTGCCTCAGGTGCACCCAGGAGAAGATACAGCCCTCTGGGTCTCAGAATATGATTTGTTTGGAGAGCAACCTCTGACTTTCTGTGGCCTGACCAAATGTATTTTTTCAGGATATCCCAAAGAATACCTTCGTTTTCTGGATTTCACACTAAGTATCCTCATCTCATTGGTTTCTTTCGTGCTATTTTCATGACAGATTTGTTTAGTTAGTAGGAAAAGTATAAGCACGTTATCTCCTATCTGCTAAGAACATTTGGTATCAAGACAGCATTTCACATGTGGTCATTGGTATCTCCTTTCCTATGTCCATGAATAAATATTACCTCTCTTATTTTGCTTTAACCAAATCCTATGGGAGTTAGCCCTTGTAAAAAATCTTTTTATTTCTGCTTCCCACCATGTTTCTTTAAAAAGCCAGGTGACCTAGACTCCTACCCACTGTGCCTCTTTCCATGTGTCACAGGACTACAACAGACTCTGCCAGTCTCACCTAACCTAATAACATCTTTGTGGTTGATTTTGGTTTTGTCTTTATTTTCTTTTGTAATTATGAAATATTTCAGCCTACACAATATAACAGACATCCGTTTACTCACCACTCAGATTAACAATTGTGTTAATGTTTTGTCATGTTCTCTTCAGATCATTATTTTTTTAAGACACAAAACATTACAGCTAAATTCCTTCCAACCATTAACTGAAGGTTGATGTGCATCATTCGCATGCATGCTTTATGCCATCCGTTATATCTAATTGTTCACCTAACAATATATAATACTATTTGTATTTTAATAATTTGTTTAAATGGTATTATTCTGTACATAGCCTTTTTGAAATATGCTTTTATTTTGATGCTATGTTTTGCAAATTTATCCTTATTAATTCAATAGACCTACTTAATTTTAACTGCTGCTAGTGGTCCACTATATGAATATAGTGGTTTGCTTATTTACTGCCCTATTTATGGATATTTTGGCCTGTAAGGAAATAGTCTCCTTGTTTTCCAGTTTTTTTACATATAATCATAAACAACGCCATAGTGAACATTCTTATACACATTTCCTTGTGCATATATATGAAATTTTCTTTGTTATATATCTAGAAGTAGAATTGGTGGTTCATAAGATAATATACATTTTAAAATTAACTAGAGATTAAGAAATTGCTCTCCAGACTGATTAAATGAGTTTAAGTACCATTAGCAGTGTATAAGAGCTATCATTTCTTAACATTCTCACTTGCACTTAACATTGTCAGATTAAAAAATTTTTTCCAATCTGATGGGTATTAAAATAATACCTAATTTTTTAAATGTTTGCATTTGCTGGATTGTTAGTGACATTGAATATCTTTATTGAGCATTTCGGTTTTCTTTTCAATAAATTTCCTATCTATATCCTTTGTCCATCTCTAAATTAGGTTATCTATTTCCTACAGATTTGTAGGAGTTCTTTATTAAGTATGGATAGTAATCTTCTATTAGATCTGAGTGTTCCAAATATCTTCTCCCAGTTGGTTGCATATCTTTTATGTTTTGAGTCTTTTGTATAAAGAATTTTTAAAATTTCATGTAGCCAAATTGATGTCATTCCTTTATACTTTGTGCTTTTGATAGCTTATTCAAAAAAGTCTTTCCATGCTACAAAATCAAAACAATATTCTTTTTTTTTCCTTCTAAAGGTAAAGGATTGCTGATTTTTCACATTCAGATTTTTCAGTCACCCAGAATTAATTTTGTGTATGGTGTGAGGCAGGAATCAAGTTTGTACTTTTTCACCTGGATGGCCAGTTGTCCTGGCCCATGTTTTAACAATCTCACCTTTACTATGTATCCTTAATAGGTGCTGTCCAGTAGCCTTGGCCTACCTGAAAGTAGGGATGAAGGAAATCTATTTGTTTTATTCCACAAGGCTCAACCCTATAATTGTTCTTCCCATACCCTGTACTAGTGATTCTCAAACTCAAAGGTACCTAAGAATCACTAGGGGAGTGTGGGGGAAATGCAGCTTCCTAGGACTCACCTCAGATCACTAAATCAGAATCTATGAGAGCAAGGGCCTGGGAACCTCTATTTTAAGCAAATGCCCCAGGTGGGTTTGATGCAGGTGGCCTATAAAGCACACTGAGAAACCCTGCCCTTAATACCAGGAAGTAGAGTTTCCTTTCTCCGTACTTCACATCTTCCAGGGGGCACAACTTAAAATATTATGCTCTCTCTCTTTTATACACACTCTCTTACACTTATCTGTTAAAGGGTCCCAACCCACCCCTTTGATGAAAATGGGAAGAATTCCAATCCTCAGTCTTCCGTGATTGTTGTGGGCACTTTAATTCTCCTAAGGGAGCCAGGCAATATTTGCTAGCCTGGTAAAAATGAACTGCCAGGAGTCCAGAGAACCAAGAGATCCATAGCACATGCCGGTTTTCTGCTCAATTTGACCATCATGCATATTTCATGCTATTAACTCCTTTATGTGCAATTTTGCTGTTTCCTGCAGAATCTATGCTGTTCACTCTGGTTGGAGACCTGGAAGGAGTTTTACAATCTGGAAGGCAATTTAAAATAATAATAATTCACCCACAAGCCTCCACCCTTGGTGGTGGTTTCTATTGCTGCTGTCAGCAGGCCCTTCCCAGGGGAGGGGATGGGTGGCTTATGATCTAAGCCCTTTCTTGGGATACCTAGACTCCTTGGCACCATGAGGCCAAGGCAGCCTTTTATGTTTCAGAAGCAGGAAGATTGAGTTTCTCATACTGGCATGTATGTGTGTGGAGGGCAGTGTGGATGAGTTGCTGGTGGTAACAAAGGCTTGTCTGCTCGTTTTGAATGTTAAAGAGTCCAGAGAAGGAATGTTTCTTAACATAAGAGTACAGGAGCTCCATTTCCTGGGACAGCTTATAGAACTAGATAAAAACTTAAAAGCCTTACCTGAAATACTTCTTATTTCACTTGTAAGAGAGGCACTATTTTCTCTTTTTCACTCTGAAGTGTACTATTAGTTTGGTACTACGAAGGTTTTGACTGTCAGGATAGCATGCCAAATATTTGCAAATGATTAGGAAACATCTATTCTCCCTGTTGCTTCATTTTCAGGCAACTTCCAGACCCCAAAATGAGAACAATGAGAAATCTAAGCTTTGAATAAATGACTCTCGATATAATTTCTAGACACCAAATGTTACCATTCTCAGAGCTTTTCCTTTGACTTTAGATGGGAAATCTGATCCTTTCCATTGATGTGGAGGGTGCCCTGTTTTTTAATAGGTTTCATGGGGAAATAGAATTTTTGTCTTTGTTCTGAGTATTACCAGCTCAGATAAGTAAGGCAGAGGGGAAGAAAAGTGACTCATGTGGACAAATATGACCAGTTGTTGGAAAACCGGTAGGAAATCCCAGGCAAGGGGTAATCTTTCTAACAGGTGCATTTCTCTCTGACTTATCTCCCTGGATCTTCCTTGGGAAATGCTTTGCTGTGTGTGTGTCTGGTGTTGACAACACTAAGTGCACCTCCCTAGCCACAGATAAAATAGGGTTGGTCATTGTTAACCTCTTGGACTTTGCACGGACACCTGCTTATGCAATTTAGTCCTCTCTGGTGGCCGGAAACCCTCAGAGGTGTGGACTTTCTTCCCATCCGCAGTGCAAATACTGAGCGCAGGGCTCAGGTCGCCTGCACTCATGGTTTTCCAGTGCCGAGGTACGTTTTAAAGTGGTTCCAGTACACATTACCCAAGTTATATATACAGAGCAATCACTGAGTACAAGAATGGCAAGTCAGATGCATTATTGAAGTCTAGAAGACACACAAATATTTGGCTAGTGATCTGTATTTACTATTTTAAAAGTAGATACAGCATTAGGAAGAGGCAGAACCAGAACTTGAACTTACGTCTGAGTGATACCAAAGTCTGTATTCTTATCACTAAACTTATTGCTCCTCTTGGGATTATAGGAAAGGCCCATAGAACTCCTCATTAAACTGCCCAGAGAAAATACGATTCTTTTACAGGGGTTTTCCTGCATATAAGAAGGGTTAAGATTTTACACAGGGTGTTACATGTAGAACTGTTGAAATCAATGACCACAGGGTGCTATTGATAATCCGATAACAGTGGGATTTTGTTCTCATTGATAATTACATAGCTAACCAGTACTTATCTGTATTAAAGACAGCAAAATATATCTTCTCGCCCCTCTTTGGGGACATGTGGAGTAGGAAAAGGGAATCCAGGAATAGGTGGGCTACATTTGAGTCCAGCTACACTCATACAGTAAAGACAAGTTGATTTTCCCTGTCAATATACAAACATGTACTTGTAACTCCAATATTAAACAAAAAAAGCTTTCCTTGACCCACATCCCTCTTCAGTCACTGCCCCATTTCTTTCCCACTCCCAGTGTAACTTCTACAAATATTCTTCATAATCACCGTTTTGACCCCCCTTCAGTTTTCGCCTCATCCCACTTCACATGGGCTTCAGACCCTCATTCACTGATACCCTCTCACACTGCTAAATCTAAAGGATGTTCTCTGTCTTCATTCCTCAAATTCACAGCAGCATTCAACTCATCGTTGCTTCTTTTATTTTTATTGAGGCATAATTGACATATAACATTATATTAGTCCAGGTGTACAACATAACGATTTGATATTTGTATGTATTGCTAAATGATCATCACAATAAGTCTAGTTAACATATGTCACCATACATAGTTACAATTTTTTTCTTCTGATGAAAACTTTTAAGATTTACTCTCTTAGCAAATATACAATACAGTATTATTAACTATGGTCACCATGGTTTACATTATATCCCCAGGACTTATTTATTTTATAACTGGAAGTTTGTACCTTTTGACCACCTTCACCCATTTTGCCCACCCCACACCCCATCACCTCTGGCAGCTACCAGTTAATTCTCTGTATCTATCAGCTCATTTTTTTGTTTGTTTGGCTGTTTTTTTTTTGGATTCCACATATAAGTGAGATCATATGGTATTTGTCTTTCTCTGTCTGGCTTATTTCACTTAGAATGATGCTCTCAAGTTCTATCCATGTTGTTGCAAATGGCAAGATTTCATTCTTTTTTATGGCTAATAATATTCCATTATGTATATACATACATGTAAACATACACACACATACATACACATGCACATACATACATATGTACCACATTTTCTTTATTCATTTATCCATCGATGGATGCTTAGGTTGTGTCCATATCTTGGCTATTGTAAATAATGCTGCAATGAACATGGGGGTGCATATATCTTTTCGAGGTAGTGTTTTCATTTTTTTCAGATAAATACCCAGTAGTGGAATTGCTGGATCCTATGGTAGTTCTATTTTTAATGTTTTGAGGAACCTCCATACTGTTTTCCATAGTGGATGCACCAATTTACATTCCCACCAACAGTGCACAAGTGTCCCCTTTTCTCCACATCCTCGCCAACACTTGTTATTTCTTGTCTTTTTGATAATAGCCATTCTAACAGGTGTGTCATCATTCCTTCTTAAAGCACTTTTTTTCTCTAGGATTTTTCTCCTATTGGATACCTCTTTGCTTTCTCTTTTGCTGGCCCCTTCTTTGCTCAGCCTCTGAATTTTAGCAAGTCCAAGGGATTGTTTCTGCGGCCACTTCTCTTCATCTTTACTTCCTCAAATGAGTTTATCTAATCCCATTGTCTTACATATCATATATGAACTGAAGATTCCAAATCTATACCTTCAGCTCTAACCTCCTCTTTGAACTCGAGAGTCGTTTATCCAACCACCTACTTGACACTTCTTAGATATCTAATAGGCACCTCCAACTTAATTAGTCTTAATATACCACCCACCCCACAACCTGCTTCTTCTTGAATCTTCTCCATCTCATTAAAAGACACCATTATCTACTGAAGTGCTCAGGCTACAAACCTAGGAGTCATCCTAGGTTGAGTTGACTTGACCTTTATACCTGAGTCTGTCTGCTTCTCTCCATTTCTTCTGCTTGCACCCTAGTACAAGTTACCCCAACTCTTTCCTGGACCATTAAAGTGGCCTCGTAACTGGTTTCCTTACTTCCACTATTGATCCCTGCTGCAATTCATTTCCCCTTCCCCACATAGTAGCCCAAATCATCTCTTTAAGAAGTAAATAAGTCTTGTCATTCCCCAAATAAGTTATCAGTAAATAAGTTCTTGTCACTCCCTCATATAAAAATTTCCAATAGATTACTTCCAGTAATACCTAATAACTGCTATCAGACCAACCCTCACACAGATAATGACTGTAAACTATGGAAAAAATAGACAAACAACCACCTGGAAGGACTGGTGAGTAATCAAAAGCAGACACAATTGGGAAGGAGTCTATACTTGAAAAGTGGGATAGACCAGACAGGGGATGGCCAAAGTTCTGGCTGATCTCTGAGTTATGCTTGCATGGGGTAAACTCCAAGCAGCCCAGAATAAGCCTTAAAGAACTCAACAGAGCTATCAGCTGCCACCTGCTGCAGGGGAAGCAGAACTTGGAGTTTCAAGTCAGTCAATTAGCTTGCTAAAAATACAACAAGATAATAATAATAAACACTACTTGGAGAAATATTACACAGTCCAGAGGCTCTACAACATTTCATTCTTACTGTCCAGGACATGATACAAAATTATTCGACATATAAAGAAAGAAGGTAATGTGACTTATACTCAAGCAAAGGCAATCTTTGGATAGCCACCACTGGATGACCCATACGCTGAATTTAGCAGACAAGGATTTTAAAGCAACTGTTATAACTATGTGCAAGTACATGAAGGAAAATATTCTTACAATGAATGAACAAGTGGAAATCTCAACAGAGACAGAGAAAGTATAAAGAGAACCAAATAGACTTTCTGGAACTGAAAAATACAGTATTTGGATTATCTTAGCAGAGATTGGAGATAACAAAAGAAAGAGTTCATACACTTGAAGATAGATCAATAGAAATCATTCAAGCTTAAGAATAGAGAGAAAAAAGTCTTAAAAAATGAACGGTACTTTATGGACTTGTAAACAATATTAAAAGGTCTAAAATACATGTAATTGGAGTCCCAGAAGTAGAGGAAAGAAAATGGAACAGAAAACTATTTGAAGAAATAATGGTTGAAAATGTTCCATATTTAGTTAAATTCATACATTTAATAATTTATGAAACCCAATGATTCCCAAGTGGAATAAATACAGGAAAAACTATACTCAGGCAAAGCATAATAAATCCACAGATAACCAAAGATGAAGAGTAAATCTTGAAAGCAGCCAGAGAGATATATTATATTATATATTAAGGACTATGGACTTTGTAATCTCTAGAAGCCTGAAAACAGTGCAACAGTAACTTTAAGTGCCGAAAGAAAAAAAAAATCAACCCATAATCCTATATGCAGCAAAAATACCCATTAAGAAAGAAGCAGACAAGGAGGGGACATTTTTAGATAAGCAAAAACTAACAGAATTCATTGCCAGCTGACTGCACTACAGGAAACGCTAGAGGAAGTTCTTCAGGCTGAAGAGAAATGATATCAGAGGGAAATCTAGATCTTCAGGAAGGGATGAAGAGCCCTGGATATGGTAAATATATATATATAAATAAGAAAGACCATTTTTCCTTCTAATTCCTATAAAACACATGCGACTGTTTAAAGGAAAAGTTACAACATTGTGTTTTGGGGTTTATTAATATCTAGCATCTAGGAAAACTGTAGTATAAAATGGGAATGGAGAAAATGCACCAATACAGTTGCAAGGTTCTCACATTTATGTGAAATGGCATAATATTAACTCTAAGTAGACTGTGAAATGTTAATGATGTATAATCTGTATAATCTGATGTAATCTCTGAAACAAAACAAGACCAAAATGCAAAGAGGTAAACTTGAAAGACTAATAGATAAATTAAAATGAAACTTTAGAAAATGTTTGATTAACCCCAAAGAAGACAGGCAAAGAGGAACAAAAACAGAGAGGACAGGCAGACAACAAAATAGTACAATGTTAGACCTAAATCTAACCATACAAATAATCATATTAAGTGTAAATAGAATAAACACTCCAATTAAAAGCAGAGATTGACAAACTGGATAAAAATATAAGATTCAACCAAATGCTATCTATAAGTAACCCATTTTAAGTATAAAAACACAAATAGATTAAAAGTAAATGGATACATTAAGATGTAACATGCAAAAAGTAAGTATAAGGTGGCTGGATTGGCTATACTGATATCACATAAAGTAGACCTTAAGATAAAGAGATCAAGAGAGATATACCGTAATGATAAAATGATCAGTTCATAACTGAGCAATTGTAAGTATGTGTGTTCCTGATAACAGATTTTCAAAATACATGAAGCAAAAATTGACAGAATTAAAGAGAGAAATGGACATATCCACAATCATCATTAGAAAATTAACACTACTCTCTCAGCACTTAATAGAACAACTAGGCAAAAATATAAGTAAAATCATAGAAGACATGAATAACAATATCAACCCCTTTGATCTAATTGATATTTATAAAACACTATGCAACAACTGTAGAATACACATTCTTTTCAGGTGCATATGGTGCATTCATCAAGATAGACCATATCTTGGGCCATAAAACAAGTCTCAATAAATTTACAAGGACTGATATTATATGGAGTGTATTTTCTAACTAAAATGGAATTGAATTAGAAATTAAAAACGGTAAGATTTTGAGAAAAACTCCAAATATTTGAAAAACAACACACTTCTGATTGGTTCATTCTGGTCATTTGGGTCTCACCTTAAAATTTACCTCCTCAGTGAGGCCTTCTCTGACTGCCAACTTAAGGGAAGCTCCCCAGTGAAGTCCTACTATACTACTCTGCTTTACTTTAACTGTAGCACTAGTCACATTCCCAGATATTTTCTTGGTTAGCCATTGGTTTAGTTATTTTCCCCCACTGTATGTAAGTTCTGAGGGGGCAGGGATCTTGTCTTTATTGTTCACTGCTAGAATGGTGGCTGAAACACAGTAAATGCTCAGTAGGAATTGCTGAATGACCAGTGAATGTGAGTCCTCCACAATCCATCATAAGCCCATCTAGATGTTGATGACAAGAATGATGATAACATCACCAATGACAATAATGAAAATAACATTCTACTGGGATTATTATTGCTCAGGCACTTTGAATGCATTATCTCATTTAATCTTCACATCTGCCTGTGCAGCAGGTTATCCCCATTCTACAGATGGAGAGACTGAGATACAAAGAGGTTAAGTATTGTAATCAGTGTCACTAGGCTAGTGAAGAGTGAGCCAGGATTCCAGCTCAACTTGTCTGATTCCAGAGTACTAATTTTGAGCAACCAATAGTCAATACATGATGAGAGAGAGGAAGGCTAGTGGTTGTGCATGAACATTTGGAAATGAGCCATCATAAGCTCTGTCAAGTCTTGGAATTAAGGTGTTGGTCCTCTGCCTTGAAGCCACAACCAACTTTGAACTAAAGATGTGGAAGAATCTTCTCAAAGTTAAAGTCAGTTTCATGTTTCCTTGTACCCAGTCCTGATAATGGCAGCATTTTAAACCAGTAGAGAAAGGATAGGTTAGTTAATAAATGGTGTTGACACAACTGACTAATATTTGGAAACATAAAATAAAATTAGATTCCTATTTTATATAATAAATCTAAACAAATTCTAAAAGAGCCAAAGATTTAAATTTAAAACATGAAACTGGGCCAGCCCTGGTGGCTTTAGTGGTTAAGTTTGGCATGCTCCACTTCGGCGGCCCAGGTTCAGTTCCTGGGCACAGATCTACACCACTCGTCTGTCAGTGGCCATGCTGTGGTGGAGGCTCACATACAAAAAGAGCAAAAAGAGGAAGACTGGCAGTGGATGTTAGCTCAGGGCTAATCTTCCTCAGTAAAAATAATAAAATAAAACATGAAACCATACATAAACATGTTAGGAAAAAAATATAGGTGAATATTTAAGCCTGGATGGGGGTGGCTTTTCTAAGTGTGGTAGTATGTCCTAGTTGAACCTGAACTGGGATTCAGATTGGGGTGGGCTTTTAGTGATCCGGTAGGCTGGCACAGATGGTGCATGTAGGATCTGAAGGGTTGGGAAGTAATCCCTTCACCTGTCTTTGATTCAGTCCTTTCTTGTTGCCTTTTGCAGCTGTTCCAGCCTTCCTCTGCCTCAGCAGGTGACTCATCTCCCACTGTGCAGAGGAAAAAGAGACCAAGGATTTTAAACTATGAAGTGATAAACCTCATTTATCCTTATCTTCTCATTGGTTTTAGAGAAAGTGGTGTCCATCTTCTTGACCTAAGCCAATCCCTCTACAAGTATTTTAACATTTATTAATTTACAGCAAGAAATATTACTATCAAGCATACAGGAATGCTCATGTTAGCTGTTCAATGAATTCTCTCCCCGAAAGAAAGTAACATGGGAAGGCAAGGAGCTACCTAAGCAAGAGATGTATTGGATGATCTAAATGGCTGAGCGTGGAGTGTGATAGGCTTAGTTTCAAGGGCTGCTACAGAGGGTGTGTCCATCAGTCCTTTCCTGAAAGATCCTAGTCTTAGAGGAACACTCTACTTACTGGTGTTATTCTGTTAAAAGATAAATAATTGCTTTATTTGTTTTTAACAAAATCAATATATGTTCAGTGTTGAAAAATTAGATAAGGAAAATACATGCATATACACATACATAAAATAATACAAATAATACTCACACTTCTTTCTTTCAGAATACACCACTGCAAACATCCTGTATATACTTTCAAGCCTTTTTCTCAGAATATGTGTTTACCTGCTTACTGCCCCTAATTGGTTTCTGAAACACCCCAAAAAGACTCTTACCATTATGTAAAATCACTCTAGATAAACAGCCCATATTGTTTGTCTCTCCAACCATAAAAGATGGGAAAAGAGACACCTCTCTAGCTGTAACTCTTTTACTCTCTCACTTCCTACTTTTTTGAATTATTTCTTTTTTAAAGCTTTTTATTGTAAAAATAAACAAACAACCAGAAATAGAGAATCTCACAAAACAAATGTATAGTTTAATGAGTTTATTCTAAGGTAGACGCCACCCAGGTCAACAAATATAACTGTGCTGCCCACTCCACAAGTCCCCTGTGCTCCACCCCAATCATGCGCCTTCCTTCCCCACAGAGGCACCCACTATCCTGACTTTATAGTAATCACTTCCTCGTATTTTTTTTATAGTTTTACCACCCAAGTGTGCATACCTAGATACTGTAGCTAGTATTTCCTGCTTTGAAAAATTGTATATCTTCTAAGACTCTTTAATCTATAGATTTCCCTTGGTTCGAGGTCCTTGACCTGTAGAGTTTCCCACAGTCTGAACTTGGTTGATTGCAATCCCATGGTACATTTCAGCATGCTCCTCTGTCCTCTGTATTTCCTGCAAATTGGCAACTGGTTCAGAGGCTTGATCAGACTTATGTTTGATCCCTTTGGCAAGACTATATGTGGTACCATGTTCTTTCATCAGGAGACACACAATGTCTGTCGTCTCTTTTTTTTTGGTAATGTTAGTAGCTGTTGATGCTCATTGCCTAGATCTTAATTCATTGGGTTATAGATTGGTGATATTTTTCGTCCTTTTTTTTTCCTGTTTATTCACTAGAATACTTCTGTTATAAAGCGATGCTCTACCTCCTCCACTATTTGTTCACATAGTAGCACAGTTCATATAGGAAATGAAGAATAAATGCTTTCCTATTATCAAGTTTTTAAGATAATTGGTTCCCTATCATCATCAAAAGGTAACTTTTTTTTTTAATGTCTATGAAGTCATGGAGGTATCTCATCATTACAGAGGTGAAATAGGTTGTTCACCAGGCGGCCAAGTTCCAGTCCCCCAAGGGTGAGGCTCAAGAATCACATGCTGTCACTTCACCATATTCGATTGTTAAAAGCAAGTCACAGGGCCAGCCCAGACACAGGGTGGAAGGGGAGACTCCAGCTCTCCAAAGGACTGAGTGCCATATTTAATCTGTCTCACCTAGTTTAGTTGTAAATGTCTTCCATGCTTTTCTGGTTTTGCTATCTAGTGGCTCTGTCTGTTTTATGTGGGGATTGAGAGATTCAAAGACTGTGCCACTATCAGTGTCTTGCCAGAATCCTCCCTCTGAATCACTTCTTAATCAACTTATTATTTGTGGAACTAGCCTTATGCAAACAGGGAAGCATCAAGCAGGTGAGGTGGCCATGAGTTCTACTGCTGCATCTTTTGCTCTTGACTCTTCAGGAGTGACGGGCTGTGACATCTCACTACTGCCCTTACCTTGGAGGAGGCATCCATGAAAGCCACGAGTCCTTGTGCTCTCAGGCCCAGAGGCCTTCTGGCTGCGCAGATGGTCCCTTCAGGGCTCATTGTGCTGGGGTTACACAATGTTCCTGGTAGAACTGTCCCTACTTTCATGGGGGCTCAGATCTGGTCCATGAGGCCAGGCCAGGAGCCTCTTACCATAACACCCTATCTGTTTCAGTCAATATGTGTCTACTGACTCCCTCCTGCCACCTCACCCCCACTCCAAGTGATGTGTATGCAGCTGCTCCCTTGAAGTCCCTTTGACCTCCAAGCAAATCAAGTCACAAAATACATGTTTGCTTTTGCTTCCCAACCCACACTAGCCCACCCATTTCCCAAACAGAGCCAAACTCTTCATCTAGGTCAGGCTCAACTGGGACATACTAATGAATGTAGAAGGACCACCCTCATCCAAGATTATATTACTATTTCCCTATACATTTTTCTGATATTTTCATGTATAGCTTCATGTCGTAAATTTAAACCTTTAATCCTCTGGAATATGTTTTGGTACTTTATAAGAAATAAGAATCTAAGTTTTCCCACCAAATAATTAACCAGCTATAATCAGACTATCTTGAATAAACTCTTTCATTCACTGACTTGAAATAGCATCCCTTTTTCCTTTACTAAATTCTTAGATACACACACACACACACACACACACACACACAGGCATCCATCCTGGGTGTGTGTCTGGACTTTCATCTCTATTCTCTTGATCTAAATGGCAGTTCTTATGTGGCAATTAACTAAAACATCATAATGTCTTGATTAATTATAGCTTTTTAATACATTTTAGTGTCTTATCCTATTGCTCTCAATTCTTTTCCTCCCACCCCCTTCCTGGATATCACTGGACTCACATTGATTCAGCTCTTCCCTTTCTGTTGACTTCTTTCCCCCCACCTGTAGAATCTCACATGTTCAAACAAAGCAGCAGAAGACTCTTGAGCCCTTCTATTTCCTAAGTACCTTGCTGGCTCTGTGCTTTCCATAGGGGCTCTGCTGAAGAATTGTGTTCCCTCCACCTCCACTACCTCCACTGTCCCGACTTCAGCAAAACTGAGTTCTCGCCTTGGTCACCAGTGACATCCTAATTGCAAAATTCAGGGAACACTTCATTCCTTTTCGTACTTGATTTCTTTGCTGAATTAGACTCTGTTGACCACTTTGCCCTTCTGGAAACCCCTCCTCCCTGGTCTCTTGCCACAGACCTTCTCATGGTCTCCTCTCTCTTAGACTTTCTCAGACCTTCTCAGGCTCCTTATCTGGCTTCTGTTTCTTTGTTAGCTCCTTCAAAGTTAGTGTTCCCTGGAGTTCCAGACCAGGCTCTCTTCACACTCAGTCTCTCTGATTTCATCTCTCCCCATGGCTTCAACCTGAAGGGTTATTCTATATTCCCAGCCCAGTTCCTTCCATCTTTCTGGTTATCTGCTGGGTGGCACCAGCAGGATGTCCCATCAAGTGCATCAAATTCAGAGTCCTTCTCTACATACCTGCTCATGTATGTCTCAGATAATGGCCTTGCCATTCATCTGGTCTCTTGAGCAAGAAACCTGAGCCTCATGCTCAGCGCCTTCTTCCCTCTCCCTTTCCTCCCATATCTAGAAGAGAAGGAAACATGCTTTGCAGTGAAGCAACCTTGCATTCCAATCCTGGCTCTGCTTCCTGCTCATCGTGTGCCTTGAACAAACTCCTTAACCTTTAGGAGCTTCCATCTCCACTCCATGAAATTGGGATGATGATGGTACCTACGTTGATGAGCTGTTGAGAGGGGTAAATGAGATACAATGTATGTCTAACCCAGCTCTGACTCAGCACCAGAGCTCACCAAAGGCTAGTTTCCTCCCTAATCAGTGTTCTTGAATGTCATCTAAATTAGTGGCTTCCTCTCCAATCTCTCTGCTGATCTTTCCATTCTGGCCCCCTCACCTCTTGTCTGGACTATTCCAGCAGCCTCTCCACTGTCCGCCTTTCTCAGATCTCGTTCTCTCCCCATCCACATGCCACACTTGGATTGGTTCTCTCTTCCTTTTCCCGTCTCTTCCCTATATCCGGGCTTGTTTCTGACCCTTATTAGATAAAGTACATCTTCCTTAGCATGGCTTTCAGGCCTTATGGGTGTCCAGCCCCAGTCGACTTTCGCATCTTCCCCTCTGCCTCAGTCTCTGTCCTTTGCACTCTGCACTCCACTTCTGCCCATGGAGCTTGCTGCTTGTCTAACATGCTGTGATATTTCCCCTTTCCATGCCTTTTCACACTCTGGGCTTTTTGTCTACTCTGAATTCTCCTCTTTTCTCCTTGCCCCCATCCCTGCTGCAGACTGAATGCCAAGTGGGCTCCTACTGATTATTCAAAGCTTAGCTCAGTCCCACCTCCAGAACCTCTGAACCAACCTGAGTGATGATTGGCCTTTTCAAGTCCCTTCTCACAGTGTACTCCATAGTATAATCTTGTAGGGAACTCTAGTCAGAGTGTGCCCAATTATTTGTTTCCCATGCCTTCCCTCTCTCCATTCCCTACTCTTACCCTCAAATGACTGGGAACCTCCTTAAAGAACAAGTAGAGGTAAAGAGCTTAGGCTATGGAGTTCAAATGGATGGAAGTTTACTGGATGGGTTCAAATCCTGGTCTCACTACTTATTTGGTGACATTGGCAAGTTAATTTATTTGAGCCTCAATTTCCTCATTCATAAAACAGTAATAGTATCTACCTTAAATAAGTTATTTTGAGGTTTGAAATAATCCATGTCAAATGCTTAGCTCAATCCTTAGCATGTATTAAATGCTCAATAAATATTAGTTGTTGCTACCACCATTGTTGTTATTCTTTTTATTGCTATCATTATATTTTTATTACTATTATTATTTTTGGAAGTGAGAATGTCTTTTTTTATGCATGATTTTAATTTTTTTCTGTTTTTAGTTGCGGTGTACTTGATATGTAACATTATATTAATTTCAGGTGTACAATATAATGATTTGATATTTGTATGCATTGCAAATGATCACCCAAATAAGTCTAGTTAACACCTGTCACCATATATAGTTACAATTTTTTTTTCATGTGAAGAGAACATTTAAGATTTATTCTCTAGCAACTTTCAAATATACAAAAGTATTATTATTATTTTTTTTTTTGTGGGGAAGACCAGCCCTGAGCTAACATCCGTCGCCAATCCTCCCCTTTTTGCTGAGGAAGACTGGCCCTGGGCTAACATCGTGCCCATCTTCCTCCACTTTATATGGGACGCCGCCACGGCATGGCTGACAGGCAGTGCGTCGGCAGGCGCCCGGGATCCGAACTCGCGAACCCGGGGCTGCCAAGCGCGGACTAAACCGCTGTGCCACCGGGCGGCCCCTATACAAAAGTATTATTAACTGTAGTCACCATACTCTATATTACATCCCCAGGACTTCTTTCTTTTATAACTGAAAGTTTGTACCTTTTGATCACCTTAATCCATTTTGCCCACCCCATACCCCACCACCTCTGGCAGCTAACAGTCTGTTCTCTGTATCTATGATCTTGTTTGTTTGTTTTTGTTTGGTTTTATTTTAGATTCCACATATAAGTGAGATTGTATGGTATTTGTCTTTCTCTGTCTGACTTATTTCACTTAGCATAATGCCCTCAAGGTCCATCCATGTTGTCACAAATGGCAAGATTTCATTCTTTTTAAATATTATGTATATATACACACACACATTTTCTTTATCCATTCATCCATCAGTGGACACTTAGATTGTTTCCATATCTTAGCTATTGTTAATAATGCTGCAGTGAACATGAAGGATGCATATATCTTTTTGAGTTAGTGTTTTTTGTTTTCCTTGGATAAATACCCAAAAGTGGAATTGCTGGATCATATGATAGTTCTATTTTTAATATTTTGAGGAACCTTCATACTGTTTTCCATAGTGGCTTCACCAATTTAGATTCCCACCAACAGTACACAAGGGTCCCCTTTTCTCCACATCCTCACCAGAACTTCTTTCTTTCTTTTTTCTTTTTCTTTTCCTTTTTTTTTTTTGATAATAGCTATTCTAACAGGTGTGAGGTGATAGCTCGTTGTAGTTTTGATTTGCGTTTCTCTGATGATTAGTGATGTTGACAATCTTTTCATCTACCCATTGGCTATCTGTATGTCTTCTTTGGAAAAATGTCTATTCAGATACTCTGCCCATTTTTAAATTGGATTGTTTGGTTTTTTTGCTATTGAGTTGTATGGGTTCTTTATATATTTTGGACTTTAACCCCTTATCAAGTATATGATTTGCAAATATTTTCTCCCGTTCCATAGGTTTCCTTTTCATTTTGTCGATGGTTTCTTTTGCTCTGTGGAAGCTTCTTAGTTTGATGCAATCCCACTGTTTATTTTTGCTTTTTTTGCCAAATCCAAAAAATCATCACCAAGACCAATGTCAAGGAGCTTACTGCCTATGTTTTCTTCTAGGAGTTTTATAGTTTCAGGTCTTACATTCAAGTCTTTAAGCCATTTTGAGTTATTTTTGTGTATGGTGTAAGATAGCGCTCCAGTTTCATTCTTTTGCATATGGTTGTTCAATTTTCCTAACGTCATTTATTGAAGAGAACGTCCTTTCCCCATTGCATATTCTTGGCTCCTTTTTCATAAATTTATTGACTGTATATGCATGGGTTTATTTCTGGGCTCTCTATTCTGTTCCATTAATCTATGTGTCTGTTTTTATGCCAATACTATACTGTTTTGATTACTATAGCTTTGTGATATAGTTTGAAGTCAAGGAGCGTGATATCTCCAGCTTTGTTCTTATTTTTCAAGATCGCTTTGGCTGTTCAGGGTCTTTTGTGGTTCCATACACATTCTAGGATTGTTTGTTCTATTTCTGTGAAAAGTGCCATTGGAATTTTGGTAGGGATTGCAATTAACTCTGTAGATTGATTTGGGTAGTATGGACATTTTAACAATATTCTTCCAATCCATGAGCACAGCATATCTTTCCATTTATTTGTGTTTTCAATTTCTTTCATCAATGTCTTATAGTTTTCAGTGTACAGGTGTTTCACCTCCTTGGCTAAATTTATTCCTAGGTATTTTCTTCTTTTTGATGCAATTGTAAATGAGATTGTTTTCTTAGTTTCTCTTTCTGATAGTTTGTTATTAGCATATAGAAATGCAACAAATTTTTATACATTGATTTTGTATCCTGCAACTTTACTGAATTCATTTATTAGTTCTAGCATTTTATTTTGTGGAATCTTTAGGGTTTTCTATATATAATATCATGTTATCTGCATATAGTGACAGTTTTACTTCTTCCTTTTCAGTTTGGGTACCTTTTGTTTCTTTCTTTCTTTTTGCCTGATTGCTCTGGCTAGAACTTCCAATATTATGTTGAAGAAAAGTGGTGAGAGTGGGCATCCTTGTCTTATGTCTGAGCTTAGAAGAAAAGATTTCAGCTTTTCACTGTTGAGTATGATGTTAGCTGTGGGCTTATCATATATGGCCTTTATTATATTGTGGTACGTTCCTTCTATATTCACTTTGTTGAGAGTTTTTATCATAAATGAATGTTGAGTTTTGTCAAATGTTTTTTCTGCACCTATTGAGATGATCCTATGATTTTTATCTTTCATTTTGGTAATGTGGTGTATCACATTGATTGATTTGTGGATGTTGAACCATCCTTGCATCCATGGGATAAACCCCATTTAATCATGTTGTATGATCCTTTTAATGTTTTGTTGAATTTGGTTGGCTAATATTTTGTTGAGGATTTTTGCATCTATATTTATCAGAGATATTGGCCTGTAATTTTCTTTTCTTGTGGCATCCTTGTCTGGTTTTGGTATCAGAGTAATAATGGCCTCATAAAATGGAAGTGTTCCCTCCTCTTATATTTTTTGGAAGAGTTTGAGAAGGATTGGTATTAATTTTTCTTTAAATGTTTCGTAGAATTCACCAGTGAAGCCATCTGGTCCTGGACTTTTGTTTTGGGGAGGTGAGAATGTTTTATTCATCTTTATATTCCCAACCTCTAGGACAGTGTCTGGCTTATAGTGTATCATGATAAATATTTGTTTAGGGATAAGTTAATAATATCAGCTAACATTTATTAAATATTTACTATTTTTTGAGCACATGCTAAACACTTTAGATGCATTATCTCATTTACTCTTCATAGCAACCCTGTAGGATATGAACTGTTATTTTCTTTGTTTGGCAAATGAGGAGACCAAGAAAACTGGCTCAGAGACTAGATGGCTAAATTGAGATTGTGCAATTAATAATTAGCAGAGCTAGAATCTGACTTCTGAGCTGGTGATCTTTATACTCAGCTGCAGTTGCTGTGTGACCTTGGGCAAATCACTTTTCCTCTCTGGTGCTCATCTTCCTCATTTGAAACTGATTGAGGCAAACTGGACCATCTCTAAAGCCCCTTCCAGCTCTGGCACTCTATTATTCCAGTAGAAGTAGAAGACAAAGTTATAACATATGTCATGAAGGTGAAAAAATCTATAATGAAAAGATTTTCATGTCCCAGTTACTGCTTCATTTTTCTCCAAATACTAATCATTACACTGAGGTTTCCATTGAATCAAAGAATTTTGATGGTTTCTTGGAGTTCATTGCCTTGGTATTTGGCCAATCCAGTGGACAGTGACCTTGAGCAGGTTCTTACTTGCCAGCTCTAGAACCCATTCTGGCCAGCTGAGGCAGAAATGGAAATTTATTAAAGAATATTAGGGCGTTTTCAGGTTTTCCAGAGGCTAAGGAGTGTCAGGCTGATGCCACACAGCCAGGACCAAGGCCCAAGCCACACCGCCTTGGAAAGGCTCCAGGGTTGCCACAGCCAGGCAAAGTCTGTAGCTTGTACCATGATACTGGTCCTTGGATGCCTGAGCCTCCCCCACAGCGGCACCCAAGCACCAGATGCTTGGGCCACTGTCCTCACCACAGAAAGGATTCTGCATGTTACTCATGAATAGAGAGCTCTCTGGCTCTGTCTGATTAGAGATGATTGGTCACACACCTGCACTTCATCTTCAAGGGAAGCCAGGAATGTGGACAGACATCCTGCATCTCCTGGAAGCATGACTCATGATGTGGGCAACTCCCTAAACTGGGAAACACCGAGAAGGTGCTGGGTGACCACACACTGGGACAATTGACCACTATGTAGATTTATTACACTGGCTCTAGGAAATCAGCTGGACCCCATCATGTAGGTGTGTGTCTTAAAGCTGAGGACCTCTTTGAATCCAGACATTGAAATAGTAGCTGCTAACATTCACTCTGTGCCAGGCCTTGTGCTAAGCTATGTATACACATTTTCCATTTAGGCCTCACAAAAATACTATGAAGTGTCTACTATTATCCCCAGTATGTATTATTATCCCCATCTTACAGATGAGGAAACTGAGGTACAGATAGGAAGTACCATATCCTACATCACTCAGCTAGTAAGTCGTGGAGCATGGCCTTGAGCCCAGTAAGACATTGTACCATTCTGCCTCCAGCAAAGAGGTTTATTGGGTTGAAGACCAAACCCTGGTGCTGGGTCACCACTAGCAGTGGTCCTACTTAGGTCTGAATTTAGGGCAATGCCAAAACCAAAGAGAATTTCTTTAGAAAGAAGGTTGACAGATTTGTAAGAATCATTATGCATATTTCTCTTAAAGTTGTTTGAAATCAGCAGGTTTCAGGTGCTAGGATGCTCTTTTATCTGGTTAAAATGGAAGATTTGAAAATGCTTGGTGTCTTTGTCCTTCTTTATCCTAATGTACTGGGAAATGGGTCCCTATAGAAAAAATTCACATAAACTCAGTTCCCAGGGATCCTCACTTAGTACTATGCTGCTGCCTCAAGTTCAGAATTGCTATAAAGTTCTGGAAACCTTGTGTAAGAGAGGAAAAAAATTTTTCTCAACCCTGTTAAGGTCTCTAGCTGGGTCTGAAAATTAAACTGACAAAGACAAATTAACAGGAGAAAAGCATACAAATGTATTTAATATAAGTTTTACGTGACACAGGAGCCTTCATAAGGAAATGATGACCTGAACAAATGGTGGAACCTGGGTGTTTTTACGCTCGGTTTGATGAAGAGAGGGCAGTCGTGTAGAAACATGATAAAACAAAGAGTATGAGGTACGTGCAGTAAACTGGGGGAACTTAAGGCCTGTTCGGATGCTTCTCAGTGTTCCTCTGTTTTAGAGATTAGGATGCTTCTTTCCTCTGGGTATCGAGAGGGCAGCTCTCACAAGAGGGTCTTATGATCTGCTTCAGGGGAGAAGGGCAGGGAAGATCAGAGAGACCTTCCTGTTTCTGCCAGTTTTTCAAACTCCTTCAGCCAGAAATACTCAGTGTGCCAACGTGCCATATTTTGGGGTTCTGTGTCCTGAACCCCATCACTTGGTAGAAACCGTTCCTGTTCCCTCTCCTTCACATGTATTCTTTTAGCTTTTCCAGACAGAGTCAGCAGCCACTTTGGAGAAACAAATGTCTAAAACAAAACAACCCGCCTCCCACCTTGCGATAAATACACGAGCATAAACTCTGGTTGTGAAATTCAATGCTTATTTGGCCTGAGGCTATATCATAAAGGAGTTTTACAGGCCTCATTCAGGAGAGAGATAAATGCACAAATGAAAATACACATAACTTGGGGAACACACGCAATTAATGACGGCCTGAGGGAATCCCCTCCCTCCCCAGGCCCACAGCCCTCCTGCACGGTACTGGTTGGAGAGAACTGGCAGGAGGCGGGAAGGAGGGGATGCTGCTGCTTCAGTGTGAGATGACTACTGAAGCCAGGAGGGGAAGGAAGTGGGAGGAGAGGCCAGAGCAGAGGGCCATAATTTCATTATGAATTCCTGCCTATTCTGAGCAGATTGTCCCCAAATTTGTCATTAAAAGTGCAATTTCCTCTATGAAAACTGTCTTTCCAAGGACCCCAGGAAAGATGATGAGAACAGGAAGTGGGGTATCCAATTATTCATATTGGTAATGAACTTTATTTTGTAATCATTATTTATGAATTCTGCATTCTTTCCAATCTGTGTTTAGTAATAACGTTAGTATTACTTTTTATTCCTTCATCTGTGCATTTGTTCAATAGACATTTATTAATTGTTCACTATGTTGGGACAACGGGCATGCCAAGAAGGTCCTGGTTACTGCCCTCCGATGTTTGTGCTCTCTCAAGAGAGGCAGACATTAAGCATCTAAGTACAAACTGTGTTTACATAGGTATCAGGTTGATGTGTACTGTGATGAATCAAGGGATGTGATGAGAGCAGGTAACATGAGGGGCTGACTGTGTCCAGAGGTCAGGGAAGGCTGACCTAAGGAAGTGACATTTGAGCTGAAACTAAGGATGACAAGGGGGAAACTAGGTAAAAGGATGAAGGAGAAAGAAAGAAGCAAAAGCAATCAGATGCAAGGAATAGGAATAGTGAAAGATGTAGAAGTGGTTTCTAAGCATGGGTTTATCATCGCTTTTCTTATCATCTTTATATCAACTACATGAGAGTTTTTCTAAGTGTGATCTGTGAGCCACCCGCATCAGAACCAGTTGGAAGCTTTTAAAAATTCAGATTCCTGGGCCCCACACCAGTCCACTAAATCAGAATCTCTGGGAGCAGGGCCCAGCACTCTGCACTTTAAGTTCAGCACGTCTCCTGCCCCCAGGCTATTGTGTGCACACTCAGCTTGATTTGAGAGCTGCTTCCTTGGAGTAGAGGGAGCTTTATTATTCTTGCAAAGGCTTCTGCTTATTATACCTTTTGATACCCACTGCAACCTTATATGGCATACAAGGTAAGTATCATTATTCTTCTTTTACTGATGACGTCACTGAGGCCTGGGAAGGCAAAGGGATTTACCCACTCATTATGTGCCTTGTACCCTTCTCCTTTTGCTGCACTGTGTCTCAAAGTGGATTACAATGACCACACCCACTTTACATGTGTGGTGTAATATACCCAGGAGTGGATTGCAAGCTTGAAGGCGTACTTATATTTCCCTCACAGTGATTGTTCTTGGCATAATGTCCCCTAGTAGTTCAGCAGGTCTGAAGTCAGACAGACCTAGAGTCTAGTCCCAGCTCTGCCAGTTATTAGCTGTGTGACCTGGAACAGGTTATCTATCCTTTCTGTACGTCAGTTACCCCATTTGTTAAATAAGGATAAATAATAATGCCTACATCATTGAGTTGTTATAAAGATTAAGTGAAGTACTGCATGTAAAACACTAAATACAGAGCTTTTAAGCACTTAATAAGTACTAAAAAAATGGCAGCTATTATACCTATAATATTTAGGGCACACTGAATTTGCAGTAGCGTTACCAACTAACTGAAACCCAGACAAAAATCACAAGAGATGTTACATATGGAAGATTTAAATAAATGCCATGAGTCACTCAGGCAAAAACATTTGAGACAATCTAGTACCCAAATCTTGGTTTCTAAATATTATTTCTCACTAAAAGAAACCAAGTCTTCTTGGAGAAATGCTGATTTAAGTTCTGGAGAAGGGAAAATACAAAGTGAATCTGGAATATTTTCTTGTGTCACAAAGTAAGGAGGTGCTTAAAGACTGATGTGGACATTTCAAAAAAGGCAGATGATCTGGCCCAAACTGGCTTCTAATTCTCAGATTTGGGACAGTTTGAGCATCAGAAGAATAATGACAGTGATGTTGACTATAACACATTGGGTAAAAAAATCTGAGTTTTCAGTGGTGATTAAAATGGTGAGATGGAGCGGGGAAAGTTTTTTGTTTTTTATTCTTTGATAAACTGCCAGCAACTGTGTATGGAAGGAATTATAGAGTTAGAAAAGTCAGAAAATTACTGTTTTGTAACACCATTGTAATAACGGATTCAGGCGAGGATTGTCATTGGAGGCTAAAACTTTTTGTTAAAGGTTGTTGGGAAACAAGCTATTCACACAGTCTTAAGGATTACTTATATTAATATTACTTAATATTATGCAAAGAGAAAAGTGTGTCTTTCCCATGGGGAGATATGGTAAATACCATCTAATCAAATAACCAAATTTAATATCACTAATTATGAGACAAACTGATATTATGTGCCTTTTGATGTGATGCAACAGGAAGTATACAACCTCACCCAAGTGGTATTATTACCAGAATTGTGTAACTTGAATCAAATTATAGGAAATCAGACAAATCCACAAGGACATTCTCCAAGACAAGCAACCTATACTCTTCAACAATTCTACTGTTGTAAAAGATAAAAAGAAAAAAATGGGAAGAATGTTCTAGAATCTAGATTAATGTTCTAGAATTAATGTTGTAGAATTTAGATTAAAGGAAACTAAAGACATGACAATTAAGTGCAATGAATAGTCTTTGATTGGATCCTGGCTTTTTAAAAAGCTATAAAACAATCCATATGTCCATCAACTGATGAATGGATAAACAAAATGTGGTATTTCCATACAATGTGATATAATTCAGCCAGAAAAAGGAATGAAGTACCGATACATGCTATAACGTGAATGAACCTTGAAAACATTGTGCTAAGAGAATGAAGCCAGATACAAAAGGCCACATATTTAATGATTCCATTTCTATGAAATTTCCACAATAGGCAAGTCCGTAGAGACAGAAAATAGACTAGTGGTTGCCAAGGCCTGGGGGGAGGGGAGAATGAGGAGTGACTGCTAATGAGTTACTGGGTTTCTTTCTGGGATGATAAAAATATTTTGGAATTAGTGGTGGTGGTTGCACAACCTTGTGAATATATTAAAAGTCTGCATTGTATACTTTAAAAGTGAATTTTATGATATGTGGATTATATAAATTAAAAAAGCTATAAAGACATTGGGACAATTGGGGAAATTTGAATATGAGCTATCAGATACTATTTTTTCAGTGTTAAGTTTCTTGGATGTGATAATGGTTTTTGTGGCTCTATGGGAGTATATTCTACCCCTGGGAAATATTTAGGGATGTATTTAAGTATGAAGTATTTACGGATAAGATATCATGATATTTGCACTTTACTTTCAAATGAATCATAAAAAGAAGTATTAGGAGAAAGCAAATGTAATATTTTAACAATGGGTGATCTAGATAAAAGATATACAGGGGTTCATTGTATTATTCTTTTAACTTTTTTGTAGCTTGAATATTTTTTAAATGAAAGGATTGGAGTGGAAGACCACTTGTTGAGTGTTTATTACGTGCCAGATGGGGGATGATCGATTCCTGTGGATTGTGACAAGGAAATTAGGAATGTTGAGGCACAACCCTCTCTCCTTTCTGAGTGAATCCTCAATGGAGAGTGACTTGTATGTTTTTCTTCAAAACGTCTCTTGGTCCCAACAGCATCAGAGACAGATGGTCACGCTGTCTGTCTTTCAGGAAAGTCATTCTGTACTTGGGCTTCGGAGGTAGCATGGGTGCCCCGACTGTGTTGTCTGACTTGATAGCATTGGCTGGGGGTCTTAAAATCTTTCAGAGAGTGAGTGTTAACTTTATCAGTGAAACCGAAAGGGTGATGAGATACAAGTTGTTGGGGACAAAGGCCTGGGAATAAGAAGGAAGAAGGGGGTGGGAATGGGCGCCTTTAGTGGGGAAGGCAGACAGTCAAGGCCAGCAACCAAACCTTGGCGGTTGAGTTTGAGTAACAAACAGGAAGGGAGGAACAAACAGGAAGGAACAAACCAATACCCAGCCCCATTTGCACTCTGAATAGTAAAATTGATCCTTGGGAGCTTCCTTGTTCAGGCCCCAGCTGCTCCTGGCTGGTGGTTAGACAAGGGGCTATTGGTGTCTGCTATTGTCCCACCTACTCATGTTACCCCCTCTTCACCAAGGAGTCATTGTCATCTGCCCTGCCTCTTTTTTTTTTGTCTTTGTTCCATTATTTTTTCCTCAAGGATGCTAGGAGAGAGTCTGATAGAGCTGAACTAACTAGTGTTTACTTTGCATCAAGATTGGGGGTCTCAGTTTGGAACAGGGGTTGGGGGTGTGCAAATGGCTGAGCAGCAGCAACATAAGACAGGTTTTGTGAGGCTCACTGCGGAGGGTGGGGAAGACTGGATTTCTGGTTCATCCCTGACCACTAGGGCCTTCTGTTTTTAAAACAGACGTGCTTCATCCTTCCCAGAGCAGGGGCCAATGATGGGAACTCAAAAATGCAAAGTCCCAGCCCGGGAAGTTAAGCTGCAAGAGCTCAACGCCCAAAAAATATTGACTGTTTCTTTTTTTAAGCTAATATTCCAAATTTCTTATGAAAGTCAACTTAGACATCCAGGACACAGGAAACAAGGCAAGAGGCCGCAGCCAGCTGCCTCAGAGGACCCGGGACACTTTCTTAATAACATCCAGATGGTTCCACAGAAATTGTTAACATCTTGGGAAAAAAATCAGCTGCAGGAGAAATGAGATTCAAGTGGCTTAGGAAGGACAGCCTGGAGGAGAGTCCCAAGGGACCGACAATGGGTCTGAAATGGAAACCTGTGTCGTGGGATTACTACTTCCTATGGCAAGGCTGTAGGGGGAGTGGGTGAAGAATCCAGGACTTCTAGAAGAGCCGTTGGGTTGGCAAGGGAGCCTTAACAGAACTGGCCTTCTGGTCATATTAATCCATTTGCTAACCTGGGTTTGCAATAAGTTTTCCCACTAATATTTTTTCTTTGTTTTAGACAGAACGATTTACCTCCTAGTCTACTATATCTGTTAGGCTCTATAGGCCTGGGACTTAGAGCCACAGGGTTTTAAGGGCCTATGGCAATATTTAACTCTGAAAAAAAATTACATATATAGTAAATTTATAATCATATATATCATATATATAGATAAATAGCAAAATATAAATATTTTTCAACATATGAAAAGAAACCCACAAAATTTAAATTAGTAAATGTCTAAATACCTACATAGTTAACATCATGTCAACTGAATCAGTTCTTAATTTTAGTGCTCATAAAAAACTTTGTTTCATTTGAAAACAATTTGTACATTAGATTTTCTCATTTCCCAGGCTTTGTTTAGACATCAGTTCCTTGGAGGCAAATAATTTTAAAAGCGAAATTTTAAAATCCTTCCATAATTTTACCAGGGTAAGGCACATATGTCTTTAACATGGGATGTGAGTGTTTTGTAATATGTTTACATCAAAATGGGGAGAGTGGAGCCCTCATGCAAAGAGCCCAAGGGCCTGTGAAGACCTTAACACAATCCTGGTTTTCTAAAGAGGTGTGTGCTCCTTCCTCCCTCTCCTCTCAGTCGCCTTCCCCCGAGGAAGAGGAAATGGCTTGTTTATGGAATGTAACTGTTTGCACGCAGCTCACTTATTTGGAACCAAAAGTGGGGGAGAGGGAAGTAGGAGCCACAGGCTAGGGGCTTGATCTGCACTCAACAAGCCTCTGCAGATTTTCCACTCCCCACAACACGCCTCTCTCACCTGGGCCGCTTCAAAACCCATTAGAGGCATCTCCTGCCTTCCATCCTGTCTGAGGGTTTCCCCACCATAAATAGGATTCGGCTCCTTTGTCTGACTGAGACAATAGAAGGTTAGAGCTGGAGGGGGTGGTGGGGGCGAGTTAGTTGGTCTTCCTTGCAGTTCCCACATCCCGAATCAGGAAGCATGCAGGAGTGGGGGAGTGAACAGTAAGAATATACACATCCTGGAACTTTCAGTTTGAAATGCCTAGGGATTTAGTATGAAAAATCTGTGTATAATTGCAAAAAAAACACCTACTACAGGAACCAGAATTTTCCACAACAAGCAACATTACCACAGAAAGACCAGTAAAGGGAGCCCGCCAGAACTGGTTATGGAGCATTAACTGGGTAAGCTCATTAGATGGAGCCATCTCTTTCCTTTGGGAGAACATTGACATTTAAGCTTTGGCTTCTTGGGATTCAGCTGAAGGACTCTTCAGTGGAATGCAATGACTCCTTCCTTCCTCCCCAAACTGAAATGCGGGCTATTACAATTCCAAATGGACACAGAGTCCTGCCAAGTTTATAGGAAATTGGAATGACAGCGTAGGTTCCCACCGCTAGGGATAGCAGAAGCCGAACGCTCAGAGAATAAGTAACATTTCCCTTGTGATTCCCAAATGCATCTATTTTTATTTTAAGAGCTTCTGTGTTTTCACTCAGTTTTGTGAATGGAAGAACCCATATGGAATTTTCACCAACTCTACTGAATAAAAGTATGCAACTTCTCAGCAGTGCACTGAAATATCCACAAAGATTCAAGGATAGGTCAGAAAGAATTGCAGACATTCACTTTTTTTTAAAATTGATGTCTTAATAGTTTATAACACTGTGGGGTTTTAGTTGTACATTTTTGTTTGTCCGTCACCATGTGGATGTAACCCTTCACCCCTTGTGCCCACCCCCCACCCCCCTTCCCCTTGGTAACCACCAATCAGTTCTCTCTGTCCATGTGTTCATTTATATTCCATATATGAGTGAGTTCATGCAGTGTCTGTCCTTCTCTCTCTGGCTTATTTCACTTAACATAATACCCTTTAGGTCCTTCCATGTTGTTGCAAATGGGACAATTGTGTCTTTTCTTATGGCTGAGTAGTATTCCATTGTATGTATATACCACATCTTCTTTAACCAATCATCAGTCGAGGGACACTTGGGTTGCTTCCACTTCTTGGCTATAGTGAATAATGCTGCAATGAACATGGGGGTGCATAAGCCTCTTGTGCTGGTTGATTTCACGTCCATTGGGTAGATGCCCAAGAGTGGGATTGCTGGATCATAAGGTATTTCTATTTTTAATTTTTTGAGGACTCTCCATACTGTTTTCCATAGAGGCTGAACCAGTTTGCATTCCCACCAGCAGTGAATGAGGGTCCCCGTTTCTCCACAACCTCTCCAGCATTTGTTGTTATTTGTCTTTGTGATTATAGCCATTCTAACCGGTGTAAGGTGATATCTCAGTGTAGTTTTGATTTGCATTTCCCTGATGATTAATGATGTTGAACATCTTTTCATGTGTCTATTGGCCATCTGTATCTCTTCCTTGGAGAAATGTCTGTTCATATCCTCTGCCCATTTTTTGATCGGGTTGTTTGTTTTTTTGTTGCTCAGTTGTATGAGATCTTTATATATTAGTGAGATTAATCCCTTGTTGGACAAACGATTTGTGAACATTTTCTCCCAGCTGGTGGGTTGTCTATTCATTTTGATCCTGGTTTCATTTGCCTTGTAGAAGCTCTTTAGTCTGATGAGGTCCCACTTGTTTATTTTTTCTTTTGTTTCCCTAGACATTCATTCTGAAGATCTGTGAGAAATCATCAACTTATTTTCAATGGGTACCTTCTAGGTGCATGGCAGGGTACAATATCAATTGCTAAATTCATATACAAGAGATTTTGTCTTTGATGTGGTACAGTTCACCATTTAAAAGAAGTTATACACTGGGGCTGGCCTGGTGGTATGGTGGTTAAGTTCACGTACTCCACTGTGTGGCCCGGGGTTTGTGGGTTCGGATCCCGGGTGCGGACTGATGCACTGCTTGTCAAGCCATGCTGTGGTGGCATCCCATATACAGTAGAGGAAGATGGGCACAGATGTTAGCCCAAGGCCAATCTTCCTCAGCAAAAAAAAAAGGAGGATTGGCAACGGATGTTAGTTCAGGGCTAATCTTCCTCAGGAAAAAAAAAAGTTATAAAGTAGCTTATATTAATTTAATATGTATGAAATATAAATATATATATTTTATTTAAAGTGCAGGATTTGGGGGGAGTGAAGAAAGAGACTTATATATAAGTCTTCATGCATAAAACGGGTATATTTTTGTTGATAATTTTCAGTAAAATTTCTTGATATGTATATATTATTAATAACTATTTGAAACTAACTTGTTCATTTTTTTCTTTGCTTATTTGTGGTATTCTTCCCAGTTTCTTTGACTTCCTCCTCTACCCCACGTTCCCTCTGTAAGAGAAGCTCCACAGAATAGGGAGCTTACCTACCTTCGTGCATTGCCTCCAGAACTAGAATAGTACCTGAGACATGGTAGGTGCTCAGTAAATGATTTTTCCCCCTCATTCATCCAACAAATAAAAACTTTCCTTCTCTTTTGATTTTTAATAGGTTAGTTATGAAAAAACTAAATAATAGGCTAGTTATGAAAAAAGACATTACACATGTTTGTATAGATGACTGGGTTTTCTGTTGTACTTGTGGCTGTTTATTTTGCAGTATGCTGCATATTAACTGGTCAATGTGCAACATCATCTGTCTTTCAAATATTTGTCTGCTCTGTACCAGGCACTGTTCTAGGGAAAAAATATCCTGGATCCATGGAACTTAACATTCCAGTGGAGAGAGACACACAGTAAAAAATAAATACATATTCTGTCAAGTGGGGATAAATGTTATGAAGAAAAGTAAAGTAGGATAAAGGGGTGGTCAGGGAAGGTTTCTGGTCAGGGGGCATTCAAGAGCATTAAAGGAAGTGAAGGAGCGAACCTTGCAGGTAGCTGGAGGAAGAAGTATTAAGCATTTTCCTCTCTTATGGAGTGGCTGGAAGGCTGAACAGAGCAAGGGGAAGGGTGCAGGAGGTGAGATGGGAGAGGCAGGGCAGGTCACAGGGCTTGGAGGCTGATATGGACGTGGACTTTTATTCCACATAAAATGGGGAGGCCCCCAGAGGGTCTAGAACCAAGGGGTGCCCAGACTTGGCTTAGGTATTCAAAGTTGAAAAGAATGGAGTGGGTGGCTTGGTGAGAGGAGATTGGCAAGACCAGTTAGGAGGCTTAGTAGTAATCCAGGTGAGGGGACGGTCTCCTGGACCAGTGGAGTTGATGAGAAATTGTCAGATTCTGGATATGCTTTTAAGCTAGGGCCAATAGGATTTGCTTATGGTTTGGAGGTGGCATATGAGAGAGGGAGTTGGGGAAGGCCCCAAGGCTTTCAGACTGAGCACTTCGCAGAATATCCTGGCCATTTAATGAGATGGAGAAGACTGTAAGACACAGGTTTGGGAAGAATTTGAGTTGATTTGGGGTCCTGTCATAAGTTTGAGCAGCTTGGTAGAACCTGTGGGGCAGAGGCCGAGTAGACAGTTGCATGTGAGGGTGGAGTCCTAGCTTGACACCTTCACTGGCGTGATGACCACTGAGTTCTGACTAGCCAAGGACCCAAGAGGATGGGGCCAAATGTGGGGTCTGTGTCAAGCTACACAGATGCTGAAATGAAGTGGTCACAAATCCTCAAGTCTGGAGCAATGCTCCTCCATAGTTACCAGGGAAATCTATCACGGAGCCTCTGAGCTCCCACCTCTGTGAGTCATCTGCGGGGGCCTGGTTTAGTCTGCTGCCTTCATGTTAATGTCCTCTTCCTTTATCTCTATACCCTTATGCTATTTATTGACCAAAGAACCGTAAAGTGACTTGTTTTTAACAAGACAGAAGACTGCAACATGGAGGTTAACTTTAGGGTTTAAACATTTGGCTTTTTATTGTGGTGGCCCGCAGGCTAGAATACATAAAAGCACCCTTGTTCTAACTCCTAGTGAAGAGCTGTCCCGTGTCTGGGAACCTGCAGTAAATGAGAGGTACAGCGGGGGCAGGGAGGCTTCAGGTCCCTCTTTGCAGAGGCTCACTGAACCGCCAGTCTCTGGTGGCTCCGAAGATGGGTGGCTAGTAGAAATGTCCAAAGAGCCTACCACTGTCTACTCCAAAAGAAGATTTAGTCCTTCTTAACCTTAGGAGTCTCTGAAGTCCCAATTCCTTTATGACTGTTAATGCTGCTATCTTTAGTCCCTAGGGATCCAGTGTAATCAGCCGGTGAATTCCTTTTCCTTGAACCTAAATCTGAAGACTCACGGGCCTTTCCCATAGCATAAATAACATTCTATTCTGGTGCATTTGTCTCATTCACAGGAAATAGTCTCTGAATTACATCACAGGCCAGTTCTACTGTATTTTGTTGACGTTTATTGTGGAATTATTGTGGGAATGACATGGTTCCTGTCCCCAGTAACTAGTATGTGCCATCCATGTTCAAGATTCTAGAGCTGGGGGCAGAGATGAGAGATACACAGGTGAGTGAAATTCTAGGCTGTCTCACCATCTCTTCAATGTTAAATTATTAGCAAAACTTTTCTTTGAATGTTTCCCTACACTCATAAAGATGGCTATATGGCAGAGCATGACATTTTTCTTTACCTATGCCATTTGCTGAGATGATAAATTTATCTTTGGAAAGTAGGCTGGGGATATGGGGAAGTAGGTTAGATTAGTGTTGTAGAAACCACTAGTCATCTCCCAGTGGAGATGCCCGAGGTGGCATTCTATGCTGATAGCATAGAACCCCCAATGTTAAGCTGTGCATGTAGCCACTTGGCATTAAGACTACATTTTCCAGCTTCCCTTGCAGCTAGATAGGCCATAAGACTGAGTTCTGGCCAATGCAAGTAGGTAAAAGTGTCTAGTGGCAGCTCCTAGAAATTCCACTTAAGAGGCATTATATGTATACATTTTGCCCCTTCTTCTTCATGTCTTCCTCTTTCCTGTTCCCTGAAATGTAGACCATGAGGTTGAGGCCATGCATGTTGGAGGAACAAGAGAAATGGCATAGCACGCTGTACCCTGACTGTCTTTGAGGCCTTTTATCTGAGAGAAAAAATAACTTTTGTCTTATTTAGGGCATTGTTATTTGAGGTTTTTCTAGTCCTCACAGCTGAACCTAATCCCAACTCATACAACTAGCTGAGTTCCTCTGATTGGAGTCCTCGGGGGTGTGCCCCACGGTGTCATTCTCAGCTGATGAGAACAACATTCCTGCCATGGAACAAGTCATGGAATCTTTAATCACTCCATGATACTGCACTGTGTTGTCAAGATCATTCTTCATAAAAGCCTAATGTAGTGAGCATTGCTTGTCACCTGAATATCAAAAAGTGAAAATAATGGTTTCATATCTAATGTAATTTGAGCTCACATTTCCCCTCAGCCACAGGGACTTGTCCCAGCACACACCATTGTCCTCCACTTTTGTGTTTCTATCACTTGGTTTCTAGATGTAGATGAATAAAGTCAACAAAGTTTCTAAAGGCCGATGAGAGGAGCACTACTCACAACACAAGGCTGGTTTTTATTATTACAGAAGGAACACATGTAAACGATTCAAATGGTACCAAACTAAGTACAGTAAAATGTGCCCTATCTCCTCAGTCCCACTACCTAAAAGTCACTAGGTCAAAAGCTTTGGGGATATACTTTTGGAATTTTTCCATGTGCATAGAGCCGTTCTTTTAAAAAATATATATATAAATAGATAAATGTATATATACATAACATAAATGTGAGCATACTACACAGACTGTAATATACTTTGTTTTTTAAATTTAATAATAGTTCTAAACGTCATTCCAAAGCAGCATATACACATTGACTTCTGTCTGATGCATGGTATCCCATTGTATAGTAGATGTACCATACTTATTTAACCAGTCTCCTGTTAATGGACATTTATTTCCAGAGTTTTGCTATTATAAACGTTGCTGCAACAGATTTGCTTATATATATACCTTTGTGCGTATGTAACAATGTATCTGTAGGAGTAATTCATAGAATTGGAATCACTAGGTAAAATGGTATGTTAAATATGTAAGTAGTGCCCTCTGCATTTACACTCCTACCAACAGTATCAAGGCTGCTTTTTAAACTCAGGTTCCCATCAGGAGCTACAACTTGACATTCACTTTATTTCCTATTCAGTTACTACTTTTGTTATTTGGGTTTCCATTCAGAGAAAGAACGACATCTGACTTTTCAAAAGACAAATGAGGAGCAGGGAGTGATCTGCTTCGTATGATACTGTGTATTGTTTAAAGTGCATTATGAGCAAAAGTTCCATCTTATTGCTGGAGAGATGCTAGCCATCATCCCTATTTAAGGTATGGGCATTTGAGTCCTCAAGAAATGAAAGAGCCAGCTGAAAAGCTTTGGGGAGAAAGGATCAGGGATGCAACTAGGAATATAAAGGCCAGTCTTCTAGATCCCAGGCTCCAGAGAAGTTATTCCACCACAAAGACAAAAGGAACTTTGAATATCATTGGAAATGGAAAGACACCTTATGTAAGGGCTGGGAGAAGGTCCAGATTTAGGGCTTATTCAATATCCTGTGATCTCTGCCACCCATCCCTACATTTAACCCTTCCCCTCTTTTCTCAGAATCTTTTAAAAACAGTCGTACAGTGTGCATCAGCAGTAGGATGATGATGGAGTTTTTTTCATGTTATCTCCAGTGCCCAGTGAGCTGCTTGGATAAATGCTTAGAACAAAAGGAGAAGCTTTGCATCTGTTCTGCTGATATATTCATGCTCCCTAGACTCCTGCCTGTGGTCTGTCTAATTTAGAAGAAGAGTTCCTTGTATCAGTCCCATGTATCCGGAAGACACGGGGAGCTGGAGCATTTTCCCTGCACTGGTAAAAGGACTGCTCAGACGCCCACACCCCAGCCTCATTTCAGGGGACAGGCCCTGCCTGGCGGTCATGGTGAGGCTGTCTTGGAAGTAGGTAGCACCCTCTCCTGGGCTAAATCCAAATGTTTTCTATGTGTCCTGAAGTCATCTGGGATAATAACCAGCATTTCCTTCCCTGGCAAGCTCTGCCCCATCACTGCCCCCTCCTGGCCCCTTCTAGTTTTTATTTGGATGCTGCACTGGACCGTTTGCAAATCCAAAGGAGTAACACTGGAGATTCCACGTAAGATGTGTTAGGGAGCAAGAACTTATGTGAGTCCTTACTCTGTGCAGGACACCAGAGCAGGGGTGTGAATGAAAAGAAACAGGAGCTTGTAGTCAGTATAGCTAAGGAATATGAAGAGTGAATATCTAAATGCACAAAAAATACTATTTCAAACAATTATGAGGCAACAAAAGTCCTGAAGGGACTCTCCCTAGGACAGAAATCCTAGAGTGCTGAGGTGATGTTTGTTACCTGGCAGTCCCTTCATGAGATGGCAGATGCTAGAAAGAAGTTGCCCAAAGGATGGGGGTAAATCCTCGCCCCAAGAAGTAGTCTCTGCAAACAGATGCACTGGAAGGTTCTTTTACTGAACCAGTTAACATGAAACTCCAGAATTTAAGCCTTTTGGACTCCCCTACCACCACCTTCCACATTCTTCTCTTCTCTTTACCAGTCATTTGTTTCTCAATGAAATTTGCAGAAAACTAAGAGATTTTAGTGAAACCGTCTTAATTCTACTCAGGATTCTAGTTTCTGTTTCATCCAAACATTTACTCTAATGGGTATATAAGTTACTGCTTTATTTAACTCCATCTACACACTAAAAAACTTGGGCATTGTTCATTTTATCTCATAAGTCAAGGATTATGTCTGTTTTGCTTGTTCAGTTTTCAATGCAACATAATAAAAAATAATAATGATAGTAGCTGTCACTTCGTGAGTGCTTACCTGAAGCCAGGCACATTACAATTTTACATTCTTTCATCTGATGCTCACAATTATCTGATGGGATAAGAACTATCTTTATCATCCCTCTTTTAACAGATGAGGAAATTAAGATTCAAAGGTGTTCAGTAACTTGCCCAAGTGACAGGGAGGGGATCTGAACCCAGAAGTCTAGCTCAGACCTTTTTCTTATCCACTGTTTATATCGTCCACCTTAGCATTTGCAAGTAATTAATACATGTGCAACTAAGTGACTAAGGAAATAATCATGGTACCAGGTATAGTTCATTGCATAAAGATTAATGTGATTTGGGCATCACAAAATTGAGCTAGGGAGGAAGTAAAGCATTTCTGATGTCTTGGGGATGTTTTGTTAATAGAAGAGGCTGTGAGAGTGGGATTGACTTTCTCTACCAAAGCACACAGACCTCCCGGGTCATAGCCACGGCTCACTGAATGCTCACTGTGTTCCAGGAAGTACGCTCACTCAAAGCCCAGCAGGTTGTTTTCTTTAATACTCACGACAGCCTCACCTTACAGAGGCTCAGCAAGGTGAAGCAACTTGCCCAGAGTCACACAGCTAGTGATCAGTGGAGGCAGGACACTGGACTGCTGCTCCCCTGGACTCCTCTCAGTTGCCACCCGGAAGCTTCTAAGAGCCGCAGTCTCTCAGCCTATGTGGGAAAGTCAGATTGTCCCACGGGACCCTGAACAAATGCCCCTTTACCTCCCAGAGGATCCCTCTGAATGGGGAGGTGGGAGAGGGGCAAGAGGAAGGCTGGAATCTGCCAGGACTCCATTGAATGTGTGTGCTCCTGGTCCTGAGGGTTTGAAGGAGCGTGTCTGCTCCAAGCAAACCCAGGATAGGCCTAAAAGAACCTGTTAAGGCCCAGGAGAAGACTGCAGAAAATTTGGGGCCTAAGTCTATAAAATGTGTCCTCTCCTTATCTTTGGGAGCAGGAGTGGATCTTATAATTTCATAGTACTGAACTGTGTTGGTCACATCATCAGTGCTTAATAGATAGAAAGGAATGAACAAATGGATGAATGAATGGTGGATGAGGAGAAGGCAGCCCTGTGCTTGGGTAGGAGCCCACTTGGGAACTCCTTTCCTCCAGATACATGTGTAGAATAATGGTTCAGGTTGCTTTTATGAAAAACTTCCATAAAATATGTTTTTGACTGTATTTTGGGCATGGGGTTCTGGAGACAGAATGCCTGTGTTGGAATTCTTGCTCTGCGGCTCCTAGCTCATTATCTCTGGCGGTTCACTGAACCCCCTGGGCCTCAGTGTCCACTGTAGGGTTGCTGTGAGTTAATGCAGGTGAGGCACCTAGCTGGAGGGAGCATGTGGTAAATGCCAGGTATGGTAATAGCAATCCCGACGTGTCAGGCCAGCTGGAATCAGTGTAGCCACTGTGCTTTTCAATGGCAACTGGGAATTCTTTCCCTCGGTTTGTGGGCGTTAAATTCTCAGTCCCAAGCTGAACCTAAATGGAAAGGAACAAACACCTGGCCCCAAATATCATTTCCTCCTGCAGCCCATTGCAGCCGCAAGGAAATGGCAGGGGGAGGGCCTGGGAATGCGGCGCGGCAGCCCCATAATTTCCAGAGCCCTTCTCCGAGACTGACACATAATTGTCAGATTGTTTTATGAGAGCAGCTTCCTGCCCCCTTCCTGCCTCGCTTCCAAATGTGCTCATTCCCGAGGAAGCCTCACTTCTCCCTCTCGCCCTTAATCACTCCTTTCCTGCCTGCCCTGGCCCCGGGGCTCGGGCGATTTCCTAAATCACTCGGAATTGGCTTCCAGTGCTGGCGCCCGGGGTGGGCTGGAGGAGATGGCAGCATTTGTTCTAAGTGGCTTGTGACCTGGAGGTCAGAGATGTTTCCATTCTGTTTGATGTCTTTCCCAGGGGGCCTTTCCTCGCCCCCCCCTTCTCCTTCCCTCCTGAGCTGACTTTAATTCTAAGGTCAGGAAGAGATTAGGGAGTTGAAGACTGCTGCCTTTCCTACTTGGTGTGGTGGTGGAGGCTGAGTGGGTGAGGGACAGGCAGGCTGGAGGTGACAGGAGGTGGAGGGCAGGGGTCTTGCCTCCGTTCCCTGCCCTTTTGCCCCTTCCACACACGAACGCGGGGAGTTTCAGAATATTCCATTTCAAACAGCTCTGTAAGATTCATCCGAGAGATTCCTCTCCTATGGCATTTCTCTCCCTCTCCAAAATCCCACTCTTAGGAGGAAGTGATAAGTCCTAACATTTTTAGCTTAATTTTCCCCATTTGAGGAATTTCAGAGGAAGCAGCATGGGGCTTTTTGTATTTTAACTACATTTTTTATTACTAAAGCAATACACAATCACAGTAAAAATTTCCAGCAGAATGGATTCCAGACGTAACCACAGTTAACAGCATTTTGCATATCCTTCCAGAAATGTTCTAGGCACATATAAGCATACAAATGTGTATCTTTTCTTTTACACAATGGGAGCATATTGGATATCTTGCTCTACAACTTGCTATTTTCACTTAAGATATTTTGGATGTTTTTCATTTCCATAAATCTAGATTTACTCCTTGAAAAAATTGCTATGTAGTATTCCATTGTGTGAACGTACTAATGAATTTAAGCAGTCCTCATTTAATGAATATTTACATTGTGTTTGCTTTATTACAAACAATGCTACAATAGGTATCCTAAATCGTTATAGCTTATATTTTTGGAATAACACCTTCTTGGTGGTGTATTTTTTTGGATTAAAAGGTCTGGGGAGTTAAAATTTTGACAAAAGTTGTCAAATTGTCCTTCAAAAAGGTTATGCTAGTTTAAACTCCAGAATTAACACACGAGAATGCCTGATTTCACACACTATCACAAATATGTGTACAAATTTGTTCTTTGCCAATCTTAAAATAAACGTATTCTATTATTGTTTAAATTAATATTTCCTTAAGAGGGAACTTCCCACCTCATTCCCAAATAATGACCATTTTTTCTGTGAACTTTCTGCTCATGTAAATTTGACCATTTTCCTATTATATTATTTATCTGCATTTTATTGATTTGAAGATCTCTTTATATATAAAGGAAAAAAACCCTTTCCTGTCGTAGGTATTATCAGTAATTCCCACTTTATCAATTGTCATTTATTTTGTTTATGATGTTTATTCCATATAACATTTGAAAAATTATTTTCAATGGCAAATTTATCTATCCTTTGGTTTTTTTGCTCCTGGACATGCTTAGAAACCCTTCCATGAACTAAGATTTTTTTTAATCACCCATGTTTTGTATTTTTTATGTTTAAATCTTTAATCCAACTAAAATTTGGTGGGGAAGAATAAATCATGCAAAAGAGGTCAACTTTATTTCTCGCTTGCCTAATCAGTTGTTCTTATATAATTCATTAACAAATGCATCTTTTCTTGGCACTTTTAAAAATAAAACTTCTTAATATAAGGAAGACACTTCATAATGATGGCTTTCCCAATGTGTGAAGCTCTTTAGAGAAGAAAATAATTTGATCCTTGACTGACTTGAAAGATGCTGAGACCCATCTTCCTGAAAGAAGCACAAATTAATTGCTAGGATTTGACAAGTCTTTGTGAAATGCGTGAATCGTGAGACGGGCTCCCAGAGGCTGTGTTTTCCATTCATTCAGTCAGGAAGTACTCATTGCTGCAGTGTGCAGCAGCCTATGGGATCTCAGAAATGATCACAAACAATATTTGCCCTCAGGAAGTTTGTAATCTAGTAGGGAAGTGTCGGGTCTCATTTGTGGAGGCCTGTGTGCCTGTGAGCATTGACAACTCATTAGTGTACCTTAGGTTCCTGGGGCCTTGAAAATGTAAGAAAGGGAGATTCAGATTTGTTTAGTTGATTCTTTCAGGAAATAAGCTAATGAACAAGTGAACGTTGGAACAGAACATCAGAAAACATTATAAGGTACTTGCATTTTAGGAACGTGCACTCTGTGAGAGTTGCCGTGTGTTTTCATTTGTGTTAGAAACAAGTCCTTTCTGAGGACAGCCCTCTCAGATTTAGAGTTTCAGAGTTGGGGGTAGGAAGGAGAATATTCATTATTATTCCTTTTTACTGAACGAAAGCTTGATGTCTTACCCGTGGTCACTACTAGGCGCAGAGTAGAATTGTAACCAAGCTCTTTCTACTCAAGAGTCATGGTAGGTCATTAGGTGCCTGCCCAGTAGCTCCTCCGCCAACCCTTCATGTGCTATGAACACTGGTTTTGAGTGGAGTGAGAGTGCCCAGCCTAAGGCAATCATGCCATCCCATTTCCTTTCCTAGGTCTCCCTTTTAGAGACTCTTTTGCAGCTAGGGGACTATATTAATTTGCGAGGACTGCCACAGAAAACACACACACACACACACACACACACACACACACACAGATTGGGTAGCTTACACAACAGGAATTTGTTTCTCACAGTCTGGAGGCTGGAAGTCCAAGATCAGGGTGTCGGCAGCCTCGGCTTCTCCTGAGGCCTCTCCCTTGGCTTGCAGATAACCCCCTTCTTGCTGTGTCCTCACATGTTCTTTCCTCTTTGTGCACATTCTTGATGTCTTTCTGTCTGTCCAAACTTCCTCTTCTTATAAGGATACCAGTCAGATTGAATCAGGGTAGACCCTGATGGCCTCATTTTAAGTTGATCACCTCTTTAAAGGCCATGTCTCCAAGTACAAAGACATTCTGAGGTACTTTGGTTTAGGGCTTCAACATATGAATTGGTGGGGGGAGGGACCATTCAGCCTATAAAAGGGACCAAACCCAGTTTGGCCATTGAGACCTAAGGAGAAATCTACTAGGTGCTACTAGGATGGATAGTCTTCCCAGATCAACAGACCTTTGTGAAGAGAAAGCTTTTATCCCCCTGCCTGCCTGTCCAGCTTGGGATGCTGGTGCCTGGAGCTATGGCAGCTATCTTGTCATCGTGAATTGAAAAGTATAAGCACAGAAAGCCTCTATGCTGGGTATGATTAAGCAGAAGAATGGAAAGACCTGCAACCTTCGCAAAATTGTCACGTTGCTGAATGAATCCTGAGATCATCCATTTTCAGACAAGAATAGATGTCCATACGGTGGTTCTGCCATTGTTTATTAGGTTTTCTGTTTGTAGCTGAAAATATTCCTAACTAATATGGAACCTCATTATTTCTTTCCTAAACTGTGCTGACTCCCAGGGAAAGCATGGCTGATCTGTCTCATGTTGATTTTAAAGCATTCGGATGCTGCTTAAATCCTCCCAGCCTCCTCAACAGCTCGCTAGGGCTCCCCGGCCAAGAATTCATCTCAAACCTTCCTGAGACCTTTTTCCTTTTCTGTTCGTGCCAGTTCCCCAGAGACAGAGTGTTAGGAGTTCACTCTGTGCTAAGTAGAGTATGGTTTTTGTTTATTTCTAGAATTACTGCTATAAAGTTCTAAGGGCCGTCAGGGTTCTCATATCCAAGAATTTGATGAAAAGTCTATCTTCTCTCTATGCATGAACTCTGGTTTTCATGGACCTTAAACATCCCCCTTCTTGCTCTGATCATTAGAGCTAGAGGTTGGGTGCTCAGGGAGGGTTTTGATTTTCATTTTAGATCCTTCTTTATAATTTTACCATATTCAATTATAATTTAAAACATGAATAGAAATTGTGATAACTTAGAAGGGGGCAGGAAACAGAACCCATCTCTTCCTCTTTCTAAATGAAAGCCCTAATATTTTTGTTCCTTTATTAGATGCTATTTTATTTCTTTGAGTTACCATTCAAGGGAATGTTTCCCCATCTTGTGAAGGGAAGAAATGGTGGAATGGTAGGTGCTATGGCCTGGCATGTAAAAAACAGTCTGTGGAGTTCTTCTGTCTAGGTCTGAATTCTACTTCTGCCCCCCTACCAGTTTTGTGACCTTGGATAAGTACCTAACCTCTCTAAGCTTCAGTTCCCTCATCTAAGATGTGGGGATGAAATTAGGATTCATGTCATAGAGTTGTCAAGAGAGTTCAGTATCTACTGCCTGTCGAGTGCTTGGCTCAGCACCTAGTGTATCAGAAACACTTGCTAAGCATCTGCTGTTGCTGTTGCTGTCAGGTTTTCATGCTGTGCCATCATCATGGATTTTACTTTTTCAGATTTGCATTTTTTTAACTTTTTATTTCAGTATGATTTTAGATTTAAAGAAAAGTTGCAAAGAGGTCCAGAGAGTTTTCGTATACCTCTCACCCAGTTTCCCCCATTTGAACATCTTACATTACCAAGGTACATTTGTCAAAACTAAGAAACTAAGAGACACTGGTACAATACTATTAACTAAACTCCAGAATTCAATCCACATTGCATTCAGTTGTCATGTCTTCCCAGGCTCCTCTGGTCCGAGAGTTACTCAGTCTTTCCTTGTTTTTCATGACCTTAATAGTCTTAAGGAGTGAGTCTTGGGCTCTTGAGTAGAAGTAGAAAAATCTATGCCACTTCCCCTAACCCATACTTTTTCTGTTCCAGAGTCTTCTGAGCCCACAGGCAGGAGTAGAGGGTATTGATCAAGGGAGGTGAACTGCATTCTTCCCCTCAGAGGGTGTACATCTGCCTTTAGAGGATATCCTTTTAGAATATGCCACTAGTAAATGGGTTCTATATATTGATGGATGCAGAATGGAGATGTGTAGGCAGAGTGGAGTGTCACAGGGGAAAACTTTGATGTATTTGTGGTAAGCTTGGTAACTGGCAACTCTTGCTTCTCATTTCTGTTGAGCACTGGGTGACATCAGAAGCTCTCTCTGTCAGCCCTCATCCTGAACCCTCCCCTTGGCCCCTGTTGGATAGTCCTACAGCTATCCCTTCAAGTTCTAGGTGTCCAGGGGACAGAATTCATCTCTAAAAGAAGGAGAAAGTCTCCAGTTGAGCAGATCCACAGCAGTGTACACTAATACCTTCTGGGGCTTAGTACTTTTCCATTCATGGTCATGTTCAGACAGCCCCAAAGGACATCTGAGGCCCATTTAGTCCAGATTTACATTCTTCTCCAACAAATGGCAGCGCTTCAGAAAGTTTGTTTATTTAACATAAAGTGCAATTTAAAAAAAGTTTTAGCCCCTAGAGTACAGAAGTTTATATGACTCCATGCCCCTCATTCTGGGGTAGAATAAACAAAACAGGGAAATGGCAAAGTCTATAGGGTTTTTCCTCCCTCCTTGTGGATGGCTAGTCTTCTTTGTTTATAATACTGTGGGGCGAACTCCTATGTAGGAAGAAAAAAGAAAGATTGTTTTCTCTTGAGCAGAGTTGTTTGTGTTTATATTTCTGGAAGCTGATTAGTTTTGGAAAACCTAACTCCTTCCTTATCACTTTTCAGTTAACTTTATTCTTTCTGCATCATGTTGGGAAATTAATTTCATTGCCCATGTGTGTGTGAAGTCTTGGGAGGGATCTTGGACTGGATGGAACCAAATTATTTAAAGCTGTTCCTTGTGCAAGTATATGTGTGTGTGTGTGTGTGCACTCACGTGCCTGAATTGTCCTTCTCCTTAGGGTTCTGTTATAGCCTTCAGGGTTAATCAGTCCTCACAGAGCTTTAAAGCTAACCAAACCCAGAACCCAGAGTAAGGAGATATCCCTGGAGTCAGGTAGTCCTTCCCAAAGTGAATTTCAGAGATTTTTTTTTATTTGACCAGCTTTATTGAGGTATAATTTACCTACCATAAATTCACTTTTTTTAAATTGAGGTATAATTGACATATAACATTATATTAGTTTCAGGTGTAATGATTCAGTATTTTTATGTATTGTGAAATGATCACCACGATAAGTCTAGTTAACATTCGTCAGAGATGTTTTAAAGAATCTTTGAGCCAAGAGATGTCACTTTGGGGTGGAGCAGGTATCAAGATAGAGGGCGTGCGCGATACAACTGTCAGTCATTGATGAGGATAATTTGTAGAAAAAGTTGGTCAACATTTGACTAAAGAGTTTTTCTCCTCAGTGTAGTAACAGGTCAAATTCAACATGAAAAAACTCCAAGGGATTATCAGACTCTCGCATTGTACTGGAGTTATGTGGGATTGTATATCGCTAGAAATTAATGGATCCTGGGAGGAGTGGGGGATTATTTTTTGTAGTAGTAGCTGTAGTTGTAGTTGTAGTACTGTAATGGGACTTGGTCTACCTGGCACCAAAAGTTCCTGCCAACAGCTTTGTTAAAATTCACACATCTATCAAAGGCTTTAACTGCCACTAACAGTTCTTTTTTGGAATAGTATGAAGAATTGCATAACTCTCATTTCAGAGGTGGGGGACACAGACAGAGAGGCTTGGCATGAAGTCACATAGCAAATTGTTGACAGGCACAATTCCTATCCATTGGCCTTTTAATGGGCTCTGGGAATCAGTGTTCTGAGCTTCTTTTCTACTCTGGAGCCTGCTGCACTTCATGAACAGCACCAGGAGTGGGCTTGAGGACCCAAGGGTCCTGGAGAATGAGCTGTGATTGCTCTTGGAATGAACAGTCTTGGGGAGCTATGCAGAGGTAAGGCCAGGTCCTAGTGTGAAAGTGGTTGGCCGGGAGGGTGGGGCCTGATGCTGCCTGTTACCCCTCACTGTCCACATCCCCTACTCCGAGCTGCCAGACAAGCACGTAAAAGAGGCTCCACCCTTTAACCTCCTTCCCTTTGAGACTCATAGTCATGTTTTCATGCTGCTTTCTCTAGTGTCTTTCACCACGATTCTAATGCCCCTCCTGTCAACATACTATATTTGAGAGTTGTCGAAAAGGCAGCACTTTTGGAGAATGTGCCAAGGGAGAGCAAGGGGAGCTCTCCATCCTGCCCCAGTCCTGGTGGCTCCTTTCCCTAAATGAGCCTGTTTAATGAGTCAAGAATATTCCATTAACAACATGGGTGCAGCTGCCAACAGGAATGTTCCAAAGAAAATAAATGAAAACTTGTCTACTTTGCACTGTTGATGGGCAGTTTTTTTAAAATCATGGTGCCTGGGCTGTTTCTTCTCAGGTTGTAGCATATTACAACAAACTCTGAAAGGCCTGGGAATGTTTTCATGTAGTGATAATTCACAGCTCAAAATTTACAGTACTTTATGCTCCTCTCTCCTAAGTGCCTGGTAAAAAACTAAACATTGAAGGAGGCACATGAACTCTTTGGATCCATTGGCTTGCAAATCTAGACAGTTTAATGCAATTACAACAACAACAAAGCAATAACAACAATTATTTTAAAATGTAATCTGTTGAGCAGATCTCCTGTAAATGCTCTTGTATCTCTTAAGTGACAAGGCCTTTTCAAGTGAGTTTGAAGGAGTGAAGAAAACTCCCATCAAATGATCAACACCATCGTTTTCTCCACTTTAGAGAATATGGAGTTCTCTTGGTAGAAACTGATGACTCCAAAGCTGTAATCTTGAAAGGGCTCGTGCACCTCAAGCTCCAAATTCTCCTGCTAGTTGTTATCCCCACTCTTCAGATGGAGATCCTGCTTCTCTTTAGCTAACTAGTCAAGAGAGACCACATAGTAAAGTGGATAAGAGTCCCGACTTTGTCTCAGACAGTTCAAGCCCCAGCTCTGCCACTCATAGCCTGTGTGGCCTTGAGCAAGTTATCTAACCTCTCTGAGCCTGCACTTCACCAACTATAAAGTGCACAGCATTAAACATGATCACACACCTGGGACGCTTGACCCCTTCCAAGGAGACAGTGGCAAGGTGATTAAGAACAGGGACTTTAGAGTCAGCAAGGCTTGAGTCTAAATCCCAGCTGTGTGACCATGGACAAGTCACATAACCTTGCTAAGCCTTGGTTTTCTCATCTGAAAAATGGTAGTAACAATAATACCATCTGCATAATGAGAGTTAAATGACATGTACTAGAGGAATTTATCAGGAGGATAAGGAATAGCTCAAAGGAAAAGCTAGACGACCACACTTGGAGGATATGAACCAAGGCAGACCTGGAGGCCCAGTGAAAATGTTATCAAATCATCCCATCTACACAATGGAATGGAAACAGAGCATAATTTGTCAATTTGGTTTATATAATTAAATCTCTTAAGCATTTGGCTCAAGTTGACTTCTCCAAGTCTGGTCAGCTGTAAGGCCGCAGCAGGGCGGAGCTGGACCATGGAAGTTTGTTGGTGTACCACCAACCTACACGGTTGTGGTGGACAAAACCGTCCTAGAGATAACCTGACATCCTCATTGTTTCCTTTTCAATGTACAGCATGTGGGTTTTACTTACATTTACCATATCATAACTGAGTCCATAATAAGTGAATAAATCCCTGTCTGTCCCTCATCATATCTAATGCTCCCAGCAATTTGTTCTTATTGTTGTTGTTAAACATGAAAGAAGTTTCTTTCTTTTCCATGTAAAAGTCTTACGATATGCAGTCCAGGACTGGGTGTAGTAGCTCTGCTACTGTAGATGGCTGCTCCCACTCCTGCCATTGTGACCACATTCTAGCCCAACAGAAGGGGACAAAAAGGAAAGGGTAGAGGGCCTCTTGCACCAGCTTTATTTTAAGGAAGGCTCTGATATGCTGTCATGTGACCCATTTGTTTATTTCTTTGTCAGAACTCAATCACGTGGCTACACTGAGCTAAAAGTATATCTGGAATTGTCCTTATTATGAATAGTCAAGGATGTAGTCAAAAACTGAAAGAAGGGGGAACTTGTTGGTAGGGATTTAGAAGGGCCTCAAGCACACAATCAGTTTTCCTCCTCAGGTCATTTGCTGATTTGTAGGGCTGTGCAGGACTGAAAACCTAAGTGGAAAACCTCTGAAAAGCAAAATGAAGCCTTTTGCAATATTTTGAGGTAAAGATTAGAGTTCCAGGCCCTCCACGGAAAGGGAATTAGGAGAATCAAATCATCACGTTGTATACATTAAATATATTACAATTTTGTCAGTTATACTTCAATAAAGCTGAAAAGAATAAATAAAAATAGATTTCAATTCTCTAGTAAATGTTTCCATCTTTTAAATATATTTTCTATACATTTTTTTCTATTTTCTTCAATATATTAAGTATAATTATTTTAAAGTCCTTATCAACTACCTCTAATATTGGAATCATGTGTGAATCTGTTTCTCTTGTCTGCCTGTGATTTTTATCCTTCATTTTGTTAATGTGGTATATTGCATTTGTTGATTTGCATGTGTTCAACCATCCTTGCCTCCCAGGAATAAATCCCACTTGACCATGATGTATGATCCTTTTAATATACTATGGAATTCAGTTTGCTAATATTTTGCTGAGGACTTTTGCATCGATGTTCATCAGGGATATTGGCCTGTAATTTTCTTTTCTTGTAGTGTCCTTATCTGGCTTTGGTATCAGGATAATGCTGGCCTTGTAAAATGAGTTTGAAAGTATTCCTTTCTCTTTAATTTTTAGGAAGAGTTTGAGAAGAATTGGTTTGATTCTTCTTTAAGTGGTTGGTAGAATTCACCAGGGAAGCCATCTGGTCCTGGACTTTTCTTTGTTGGGAGGTTTTTTGATTACTGATTCAATCTCCTTGCTAGTAATTGATCTGTTCAGATTTTCTGTTTCGTCATGATTCAGTCTTGGTAGGTTGTATGTTTCTAGGAATTTATCCATTTCTTCTAGGTTATCTAATTTATTGGTGCATAATTGTTTATAGTAGTTTCTTATGATCCTTAATATTTCTGTTATCAGTTGTAATGTCTTTGGTTTCTGATTTTGTTTATTTGAATCTTCTCTTTTTTTTTTTCTTAGTTAGTGTAGCTGAAGCTTTGTCAATTTTGTTTGTATCTTTTCAAAAAACCAGCTCTTAGTTCCATTGATCTTTTCTATTATCTTTCTAGTCTCTATTTCATTTATTTCTACTCTGATCTTTGTTATTTCTTTCCTTCTACTAACTTTGGCCTTCATTCATTCCTCTTTTTCTAGTGCCTTGAGGTAAAAAGTTAGGTTGTTTATTTGAGAGCTTTCTGGTTTCTTAATGTAGGTATTTGTTGCTGTAAACTTCCCTCTTAGAACTGCTTTTGTTGCAGCCCGTATGTTTTGCTAGGTTGAGTTACCATTTTCGTGTGTCTCAAGATACTTTTTGATTTTCCTTTTGATTTTTTTTCTTTGATCCATTTGTTGTTCAGGAGCATGTTGTTTAATCTCCATGAATTTTTTTAATTTTCTAGTTTTCCTCTTATAATTGATTTCTAATTATAAACCATTGTGGTCAGAAAAGATGCTTGATATGATTTCAGTCTTCTTAAATTTGTTCAGATGTGTTTTGTGACCTAACAAATGATCTGTCCTGGAGAATGTTCCATGTACATTTGAGAAGAATGTGAATTCTGCTGCTGTTGGATGGAATGTTCTGTATATGTCTATTAGGTCTATCTGATCTAACAGCTAAGTTAGGTCCAATGTTTCCTTATTGATATTCTGTCTGTCATGATATATCCATTGTTGAAAGTGGGATATCGAAGTCCCCTATTATTATTGTATTGCTGTCTATTTCTCTCTTCAGATCTGTTAATATTTGCTTAATATATTTAGGTGCTCCAATGTTGGGTGCATAAATATTTACAATTGTTATCTTCTTGATAAATTGGCCCCTTTATCATATATAATGACCTTCTTTGTCTCTTGTTACATTTTTTAGCTTAAAGTCTATTTTGTCTGATATAAGTATAGTTACTCCTACTTTCTTTTGGTTTCTGTTTGCATGGAATATCTTTTTTCATCCCTTAACTTTCAGTCTATGTATGTCCTTAAAGATAAAGTGAGTCTCTTTTAGGCAGCATATAGTTGGGCTTTCTTTTTCTCCATTTAGCTGCTCTATGTCTTTTTTTTTTTTTGGCTGAGGAAGATTTGCCCTGAGCCGACATCTTTTGCCAATCTTCATCTTTTTGCTGAGGAAGATTCACCCTGAGGTAACATCTGTGCCAATCTTTCTCTATTTTGTATGTGAGCCGCCACCACAGCACAGCCACCGACAGATGAGTGGTGTAGGTTCGTGCCTGGGAACTGAACCTGGGCAGCCTAAGTGGAGTGCACTGAACTTAACCACTAGGCCACTGGGGCTGGCCCTGCTTTATGTCTTTTGATTGGAGAATTTAGTCCATTTATAATTAAAGTAATTATTGATAGTCATGGACTTACTATTACCACTTTGTTCATTGTTTTCTGGCTGTTTTGTAGTTCCTTTGTTTCTTTCTTTCTCTCTTGCTCTTTTCCTTTGTGATTTGATGATTTTCTGCAGTGGTATGCTTTGATTCCTTTCTTTTTGTCCTATGTATCTACTATAGTTTTTGGTTTTGTAGTTATGATGAGGCTTACATAAAACATTTGATAGTTACAGTAGTCTGTTTTAAGCTGATAATTTCAAATGCATACAAAAGCTTTACATTTTTACACTTCCCACCACATTTAGTTTTTGAGATCACAATTTATATCTTTTTATATTGTGTATCCATTAACAAATTATTGTAGTTATAGTTATTTCAAATACTTTAGTCTTTTAACCTTTATACTAGAGTTAAAAGTGATTTACCTACCACCATGTAGAGTACTGTGAATTTAATTATATATTTACCTTTAGCGGTTAGTTTTATATTTTCATGTTACTAATTACCATCCTTTTGTTTCAGCTTGAAAACCTCCCTTTAACATTTCTTGTAAGGTCAGGCTAGTGGTGATGAACTCCTTCAACTTTTGTTTGTCTGGAAAACTATCTTTCTTTCAATTCTGAAGGACAACTTTGCCATGTAGAATATTCTTGGTTGGCTGTTTTTTTGTTCCTTCAGCACTTTGAATATATTATCCCACTCCCTTCTGGCCTGCGGTGTTTCTCTGAAAAGTATGCTGATAGTCTTTTAGGGGTTCCCTTGTACATAACAAGTTGCTTTTCTCATGCTGCTTTTAAGAGTCTCTCTGTCTTTATTTTTTGACAATGTAATTATAATGTGTGTCATTGTGGGTCTCTGGATTGTTTTTTTAGTTATGCTTTGGGCTTTCTGGATCTGAATGTCTGTTTCTTTCTCCAGGTTAGGGAAGTGTTCAGCCATTGTTTCTTTAAATAAGCTCTCTGCCCCTTTCTCTCTCTCTTCTCTTTCTGAGTCTTCTGTATTGCGTATATTCATCCACTTGATGGTGTGTCATAAGTCCTTTAAGCTATCTTCACTCTTTTTCATTCATTTTTCTTCTTCTGATTGGATGATTTTTGCTTCTCTGATTTGATGATTTCCACTGCCCTATCTTCAAGTTCACTGATCTTTTCTTCTACTTTGTCTAGTCTGGTGTTGAACCCGTCTATTGGATTTTTTCAGTTCAGATATTGTATTCTTCAGCTCTATGATTTCTGTTGATACTTTTTTATATTTTTAATGTCTTTGTTGAAATTCTCACTTTGTTTATTCATTGCTCTCCTGACCTCGATGAGCGTCTTTATTCCCATTATTTTGAACTATCAGATAAATCACATATCTCCATTTCATTAAGGTCTGTTTCTAGAGATTTATCTTGTTCTTTGGTTTGGAACATATTCCCTTGTGTTTTCATTTTCCTTGAGTCTGTGTGTTGGTTTCTGTGCATTACATAAAACAGCGACCTCCCTCAGTCTTGACAGACCAGACTTGTGTAGGAGATGAGCCTCATCAATCAGCCCAGCATGAGCTCCTGGTTGTCTCTCAAACCTTTGTGAGTGTCCAAGCCACCATGTTTGTTCTTAGTGGTTCCCAGTAGATGAGGGTGTGCCAAGACCTGTCAGTGTCCCAAAGGCATGGGAAATGCCCACACACCTGTTTAGGCTCCCAGAGTACTGTTAATTACTTGCCCCTTCAACTCCCCAGTGCAGGCTAATTGAAAGCCTGATATTCATGCAGCAGCTGGGAAAGTCAGAATATTAGATATGCAGTCTAGCCCCTATCAGGAAAAAACTGGGATCTGGAGGGTTTTGTTTACTCACTCTGTGCTGAGCCACAGAGAACAGTCACTGGGAGTGCTTCTATGCCCAAATGGAACCACTTCTTTGTTTTGTGTGATCCTAGGGAACTCGTGAATCCTGAGCCCCATTAGTTTTCAGAGCTAGGTGATTTGCGATACAGTCCCTCAGGTAGCAACTGTAACAGTTGGGGTACTAGATGTGTGGGCAAGCTTCATCCAGGGAGAAGCTGGAGACTTGGTTTTACTCTTGGAGAGAGCCGTGGGGGATGTGCCCACTGTTTCTTTCAGGCTTCCAGGAAGACCTCAGTCAGTTTACACATACAGGCTGATTAGAAGCCAGAACCTCAGGCAGCAGCTGCGTAAGTTTGTAGTCAAATCTCTTCCAGGGAGAAACTAAGAGATGGGCACTTTTGTCTGATTCCTCTGTGCTGGAGTGAAGGGGGATATAGCCATGGGGAGTGCTCATGTACACTTTTTTTTTTTTTTTTTTGCTGAGGGAGGTTCACCCTGAGCTGACATCTGTTGCCAATCTTTCTCTTTTTTTTTCTATGTGAGCCACTGCTGCAGCATGGCCACTGACAGGTGAATGGTGTAGGTCTGCACCCAGGAACCAAACCCAGGCTGCCAAAGCAGAGCACGCCAAACTTAACCACTAGGCCACCGGGGCTGGCCCTCATGTACCCATTTAACAACTGCTTCTTTGTTTGCTATAGTCCTATGGGACTTGTGAATGCAAGCCTCATTGGATCTCAGAGCTAGGTGATTTGGGGACCCGTCCTTCAGGTGGCAGCCTTAAGAGTTGGGGCACTAGATGTGTAATCCAAGCCATTCTCCTCAGAGAGAAACTAGGAGTTGGAGGTTCCCTCCCAATTGTGAGGTGCTGTGCCAGGGGTGGGGTTTTTGGTGAGAGTGTTTCTCAACCTTTCCTACCCATTTCGATGTCGGTATTTTCTCAGTTACCCAATGTGTAGGAGTCACTCAACTAGTTTCTGGACTTATCTCAGAGGGAATTGCTATGTGTATAGTTGTACATTTGGTGTGTCCATAGGAGGAGGGAGTCAGTAGGCTCTTATGTCACCATTGTTTAATGGGTACAGAGTTTTAGTTTGTGTACAACGATGTGAATGTACTTAGTACTACTGAATTGTACCTTGAAAAATGTTTAAAAAGGTAAATTTTATGTTACGTGTATTTTACCACAATAAAAATTTTTTAAAATCCATGATGATCAGAATTGCCCTTTCACACTAATAGGATCTTTTGATGAACAGAAGTAATTAATTTTGTATTAATAATAAAAGCATTAATTTTGTAGATCAATATAGTCCAATTGGCCAATTTTACCCTCTATGGTAGAGTGCTTTTGTCCTATACAGGCATGCCTCAGAGCTATTGCAGGTTCAGTTCCAGACCACTGCAGTAAAGCAAATATCGCAATAAAGTGAGTCACACAAATTTTTTGGTTTCCCAGTGCATAAAAAGTTATATTTACACTATACTGTAGTCTATTAAGTGTGCAGTTGCATTATGTCTAAAAAACAACGTACATACCTTCATTAAGAAATACTTTATTGCTGAAAAAATGCTAACCATCATCTGAGCCTTTGGCAAGTCATAATCTTTTTGCTGGTGGAGGGTCTTGTCTCAATGTTGATGGCTGCTGCATGATCAGGGTGGTGGTTGCTGAAGGCTGAAGTGGCTGTGGCAATTTCCTAAAATAAGATAACAATGAATTTGCCATGTCGACTGACTCTTCCTTTCACAAATGATTTCTGTGTAGTATGTGATGCTGTTTGATGGCATTTTACCCACAGTGGAACTTCTTTCAAAAATTGGAGTCAATCCTCTGAAACCCTGCCACCACTTTATCAACTAAGTTTATGTAATATTCTAAATCCTTTGTTGTCATTTCAACAGTCTTCACAGCGTCTTCACCAGGAGTAGATCCCATCTCAAGAAAACACTTTCTTTGCTCATTGTTAAGAAGCAACTCCTCATCCATTAAAGTTTTATCATGAAATTACAGCAATTCAGTCACATCTTCAGGCTTCACTTCTAATTCTAGTTTTCTTGCTATTTCCACCACATCTGCAGTTATTTCCTCCACTGAGTCTTGAACCCCTAAAAGTCATTCATGAGGGTTGGAATCAACTTCTTCCAAACTGACGTTAATGTTGATATTTTGACCTCTTCCCATGAATCACAAATGTTCTTAATGGCATCTAGAATGGTGAATCCTTGCCAGAAGGTTTTCAATTGCTCCGATCCACCAGAAGAATCACTATCTATGGCAGCTATAGCCTTACAAAATATATTTCTTAAATAATAAGACTTGAATGTCAAAATTACTCCTTGATCCATGGGCTGCAGAATGGGTGTTATGTTAGCAGGCATGAAAACAACATTAATCTCATTGTACATCTCCATCAGAGCTCTTGTGCACTGTCAATGAGCAGTAATATTTTGAAAGGAATCATTTTTTTTCTGAGCAGTAGGTCTCAACAGTGAGCTTAAAACATTCAGTAAACCATGTTGTAAACAGATGTGCTGTCATCCAGCCTTTGTTATTCCATTTATAGAGCACAGACACAGTAGATTAAGCATAATTCTTAAGAGTCCTAGCATTTTCAGAATGGTATATGAGCATTAGCTTCAACTAAAAGTCACCAGCTGCATTAGCTCCTAACAAGAGAGTCAGCCTGTTCTTTGAAGCTTTGAAGCCAGGCATTGACTTCTCCTCTCTAGCTATGAAAGTACTAGAAGGTATTTTCTTCCAATATAAGACTGTTTCATCTACACTGTTTTTCAGTGTAGCCACTTTCATTAATTGTCTTAGCTAGATCTTCTGGATAACTTGCTGCAGCTTCTACCTCGGCACTTGCTGCTTCACCTTGTACTTTTATGTTATGGAGATGGCTTCTTTCCTTAAACCTCAAACCTCTGCTAGCTTCAAACTTTTCTTCTGCACCTTCCTCACCTCTCTCAGCTTTAACAGAATTGAAAAGAACTGAATAGAATTGAAGAGAGCCTTGCTCTGGATTAGACTTTGGCATAAGGGAATGTTGTGGCTGGTTTGATTTTCTATGCAGACACTGAAACTTTCTCCATGTCAGCAATAAGGCTGTTTTGCTTTCTTATCATCTGTGTGTTCACTGGAGTAGCACTTTTAATTTCCTTCAAGAACTTTTACTTTGCATTCACAACTTGGCTACCTGTTTGGCACAACAGGCCTAGATTTCAGGCAATTTCAGCCTTCGACATGCCTTCCTCCACTAAGCTTAATCATTTCTAGCTTTTGATATAACGTGAGAGACGTGTGACTCTTCCTTTCACTTGAACATTTAGAGGCCATTGTTAGGTTATTAATTGGCTTAATTTCAATATTGTTGTGTGTCAGGAAATAGGGAGGCCCAAGGAGGGGAAGAGAGACTGGAGAATGGCTGGTCGGTGGAGCAGTCATAACACACACAATATTTATCAATTAAGTTTGCCATCTTATATGGGTGTGGTTAGTGGCACCCCAAAACAATTACAATAGTGACATCAAAGATCTCTGATTGCAGGTCACCATAACAAATATAATAATGAAAAAGTTCGGAATATTGCAAGAATTACCAAAATGTGGAACAGAGACATAAGTGAGCAAATGCTGTTAGAAAAATTGTGCCAATAGACTTGCTCAATGCAGAGCTGCCACAAACCTTCAATTTGTAAAAAGCATAATATCTACAGAGCACAATAAAGCAATAAAACGAGGTATGCCTACATAAGAAATGTTTGTCTTCCCCGAGATCATGAAGATATTCTGCTGTGTTTTCTTCTACAAGCTTTATTATTTTACCTTTCACATTTAGATCTTCAGTCTATCTGAAATTTATTCATAGGTATGGTTTGATGTAGGGGTCAAGATTCATTTTTCCGTGTGAATATTCAGTTAACTCAGATCTAGTTTATTGAAAAAACTATCTTTTCCCATAACAGTGCAATCTCATGTGTGGGTCTGTTTCTCAACCCTCTAGTCTATTTCATTGGTCAGTTTGTCTATCCTTGCATGAATTAGTATAGCCAATTAATTGCCTTAACTAATGTAGCTTTATAGTAAGTCTTGATATTTGGTAGGTTCAGTCCCTCAATTTTGTTCATAATTCAAGATCGTCTATTTTACTCTAGCTTTTTGTATTTCCATATGAATTTTAGAGTCAGCTGGTTAATTTCCAGGAGAAAGAAGAAACAACCATGCCAAGGTTTTGTTTGTACTTGCATTGCATCTGCAGATCAAATCAGGGGAGACTTGACATCTTTGAATATTAAACTTTCTTGTCTATGAACATGAATCTCCGCATTTATGTAGGTCTTGTTTTTCTCAGTAATGTTTGGTAGTTTTCAATGTAGAGGTCTTACACATCTTTCATTTAATTTATTCCCAGTTATTTCATGCTTTTTAATCTTGCTGTAAATAGCATCATTATTTTCCCATGTGTTTCTTGCTTGTATATAGAAAAAAAATTTACTATCAACCTGAAACCAATGACCTTGCTAAATTTTCTTATCAAATCTAATAGGATCTTCTGTGTTATCCACATGTACAATCATGTCATCTCCAAATATTGACAGTTTTATTTTTTTCCTTTCTAATCCTTAGCTATTCTATTTGTATTTGCCACCTTATTATTCTGAGTAGGACCTCCAGTGTAATGTTGAAAGCAAGTATCTTGGTCTTATTCCATCTCTCAGATAGAAAGCTTTCAATATTTTACTAGTATTTCAGTTAGCCTTTGCTGGGACAAGCCACCCAAAACACAGTGGCTTCAAATAATAATGCTTTATTATTTCTCAGCATTCTGTGAGCTGGTTGGGTAGTTCCTCTGCTGGTTTCACATGGGTTCACTCATGTGGCTGCTTGGCTGCTTGCATCTAGGCTAGAAGATCCAAGATGGCCTCGCCCATATGTCTTGCATTTGGTGAGGGCTGTTGGCTTGAGCATCTCCTTTGTCCTCCAGGAGGCATCTCCTTCTCCAGTAGCTAAGACTGGCTTTCTTAATAGTGGCCTAAGGGCAGCTTTCCAAGAGGCAGCTTCTCTTTTTAAAAAACCATAATTGACAATTGCAACTAGACGTTGCAACTAGAAAGAGGGCGAAAGCAAAACTAAAGGCCTGGAAGTTCTATAGATAATTAGCTTATGAATAATCTAGCGCAAGAATCCTTAAAATCCTTTAAATGTCTGGGAGCTTTGGAAATAATCCTAGGTGCAGAGGAGTGGATGAAGATTTAGGAAATATGGAAAAGTACTTTTCTTTCATATTATGGAATTATTATCTGGAATTAGGGAAGAATAGGATCTTCCCAGCTACTCACTTTTTGAAAATGATATTTCTCCCAGTGAAGACTAAAAATACAGTGCTGCCCCAGGCAAGCCCCTGACACAGTGATCAGTGGGACATCCTGGCACCACATCCATCATTTCTCAAAGTTGGATGTAAAAGAACAAAAAAACACAAAACTTTTGGACTAATGTATTATAAAATCTGTATAATTCATTAGATTTTGGTTTATTACTCAAATAGTTTTAAAGGTAGCTTTTGAATTAGTATAAACTCCATTGATTTCCAAGGAGCCACATGTCAGTCTCACCTCTGCCTGGGTGCTATGTTACTCTAACATCAGGTTTCTAAGAAAAATTTTTTATTCAACTTTTTAAGGGGAAAAAAGGTATTTTTTTTCTCAAGGGAGAATATTTTGCAGATTCCTAAGAAACGGTTTTGATTATACCTGGAAAATCCCATCTTTAAAAATGAAAACCTTGCTTAACCTCGAGACTTTGTTGTATATTTATAAGGTTGATATACTGAAAGTTCTGGGTCTGGGCTTTATGTACAGAATAGTTTAGAAATCAAAGTTAATTATGTATGTAGAGTAAAATATACTTTCCTTCAGAAACCAAAGAAAGTCTCTTAACAAAGTTCACCTCCATACTGTAATCAAGAAAACCTCAAAACTTTTGACTCAAACAGAAGGTCTACTGCAAAGATGTCACCTCTTCCATATAAAGTTTCAGTTTTGGAATTATTCAGGTAAACCAAAGCGGAAATTGAGAGCTTAATGTTAGAGATATGTACCAATAGATATAAATATATTAAATTATTTTCATCATGAAATGTGAATGAAAAGAAAGATATATTAGAATAGTGAGATCGATTCTTCTCTTTGGTTTTTTAGTCTAATAAAGTCTATAGAGTTCCTATATATGGTTACTATTATTAAAACATGCATTAAGTTTTCTATTGGTGTCATAACAAATCACCACAAACTCAGTGGCTTAAAACAATACAAGTTTATTATCTCACAGTTTTGTAGGTCAGAAATATGGATGAGCTTAGTCCTCTGTTCTCAATCTCACAGACCAAAATCAAGATGTGGCCAGGGCTGAATTCCTTTTTGGAGGCTCGGGGAAAGAATCCAGTTCCAAGCTCATTCAGGTTGTTAGTGGAATTCAGTTCCTTGTGGTTGCAGGACTGAGGTCCCCATATCCTTGCTGGCTATCATCTGGGTGCTGCCTTTAACTCCTAGAGACCTCTCGTGAGAAAACCTTGCCAAAAAAAAAAAAAAAGGCTTTCAGGACTTGAAGGAGGGGCCTTAAACCTTGTAAACCATGAAACCTCTCAGAGACTGTCAAGGGACATCAAGCCCATGGCTTTTAGACACAATGTCACTTCTAGTTAGTTATTGAGTATTCAAGGGTTCTCAGGGTTTGGGTTGATTATTTTATGCTGTTCCCACTGTCACCACCTTTCCCAAGACTACCCTGCCACCACTTCCAGGGAATCTTTGGTGCTGTAAGTGAGTTTTCACCCTGGTAATTATAGTGCTTTTGGCCAACTTCACCAAATGTTGTGGCATTTTAAAGATTAGGGCCTCCATTGGACAAGCTTGCTTTCCTGGATTTTTTAAAAATCAAATTTATTGAGCTACAGTTTACATATAATAAAAAGCACCCATGTTAAGTGTACATTTTGATAAGTTTTGAGAGCGTTATACATCAATGTAGCAACCACCACAACCAAGGTATACAACATTTCCATCACCCCCAAAAGCTCCTTGGGCCCCATCCCAGTCAATCCTCATCCCTCATCCTCCCCATTCTGGGCAACCACTGATCTGCTTTCTGTCACCATACAATTAATTTGTCTTTTCTAGAGTTTCATGTATATATATAATCATATATATCTATATCTATACACATACACACTTTTGTCTGGCTTTTTTTACTTAGTATAATGTTTCTGAGATTCATTCATGTTGTTATGTATATCAGTAATTCGTTCCTCTTTATTACGGAGTAGTTTTTTGTTGCATGGATATACCACAATTATCCTTTTTCTATATCACTAGACTAAATCTGCTAATATTTTGTTAAGCATTTTTGTATTTATGTTCATGAGGGTTATTGTTCTGTAGCTTTCTTTTCTTATAATGTCTTTGTCTAGTTTTGGTATCAGAGTAATACTGGCCTCATAAATTGAGTTGAAAAGGATTTAGGACATTTGTTGCTATTTCCAGGTGGCTTTTCTTGGCCATCTGTTGGGCACATCTCCCCCAAGAGGCCCAGAGATGTCCTTCAAAGAACTTTTTTACAGGACCAGGGAGGGCACAGAAGCCCCTGGCACTCCTCTCAGGGTTTTGTGGCTTAGCAGCAATTCCCCATTCCTGCTCGTGGTGTGGCTCATCAGTGGGGCACAGATGTTCAAGCACTATACATAGAAACTCCAAAACCTTGACCTTCCAAAGAATTTCAGTCACCCTCTTGAGTCTGGCTGCTTCTGCTTCTTTGTTGCAAAGCAGAGGCTTCCATCCTTCCCTCTGGGTTCCTCTAGTATAATCCCCCTAAACCAAAAATGCAGTTGACTTCTCAGAGTAGAAGTAAGGGAGAGGGACGGGCGGAGGAAGAGGGATGGTGAGAGGGGCAGGATGCTCAGACATTTAAAAAAACAAATTCAAGCTATGCCTGAGAGTGGAATGGGGAAAGGAGACACGTTAGTGTTCCCTTGTAAGTACCCAGAAGCAAAAATTCAAGAAAAAATTAGCATTCCCCTTAAACACTCTCTATAAGGCGAAGCAAGGAAAATTTAGATACATAAACTTCTAGAAAAGGAATCTTACCCATCATACAATGTCCCTCCTCAATCATTTATCTTTTACAAATGTGGGCACTGTCCCTCATCTCCATCCCTCAGAGATGGCCAAAGATGTTTGAAATCTATTTTATGAGGTTTTGGGGGCCCCAGGCAAATAAAATTCGTGCTGACCTAGGCTGATTCCCCAGATACCCTGAGTTGGCATGCAGATCAGGTTCTCAGAGTTCTGGCAAAATCAGGACAAGGAGTACATTATGATGACTTCCAGCCCAGGACTGAGTTTACTGCGTCATACTTTATAAAATCCCATGATCTTCAAGTGCCTTTTTTGTTGATATTTTTGGCTAAGAATAATCATCCTCAAAATGTATGTTCTAATTCTTATTGTGTGAGTGAGTTTTTGTGTGTATAAACACACATACATGTGCGGTTATAAGAGTAAACATATGATTAAGGCATTAGTATATTGAGAGGGTAATATACAAAATTTTGAGAGTCTGTTTCCCTGTGTTCTTTGGGAGACTCACCATTGACTCCTATAGGGGCTGGAACAAGTGACCTGAACCATGGCCATTCATGGAGACTCAAGGATGTCAGTCCCCGTTACAGGTAACTCCATTGTAAACCAGGTATGTTGCTTAGATGGGAAACCAGAACTGAGTGGAAGGTTTACAAGAAAAATGAGTTGATTTGTTAAAGAATTGGAGTTTGACCTTGAATGTAGCAAAATATTTGGATAAAACCAGTTCCTAGGAGCCAAGGAACCAACATGGTGCTGGGAGGCCATGTAGTAGAGAGCCAAGGAGGAGTGAACCTCAGGGTGGAGGGAAGAAATCAAGACCTTGTTTTTAAGAGTGGTAGCTTGAGAGGATGAAAAGGACATTAGATGCGGAGGTAAGTCACCAAGTTCGGGTTCTGCCCCTGCCACTCTACAGGGTTGGCCTTGGGCCCTTCACTTACTCTCTCTAGGCCTTAGTTTCCTTATGTATAAATAGAAAGTTAAAGAGGTTAGTGATTAGATTATGTCTAAATTTCAAGTTCTAAAACAGTCTGTGAGGACATAAGTGTCCTCTACTTTTGTTTGCTTGTTTGTTTTATAATGTTTATAAAAGTTGTCAGCTGGTCTGAGACTTTATAAGCAGAAACAAAGAAAGGGGATTTGTTTATGCTTCAGCCAGAGGCAGTAGTTGGGCACAGCAGAACCTCAAAGAGGGGAGCAGAAATTCAGGGCAGGAATCAGAAACTGTTCAACATTCATTCCTTCTAGAAGATTTTCTCTCATTCTTTAGAAGATTTTGTATTTTATTCATGCACTTGGTGACTTTGCTAAAGGAAGTTATAAAATTCCTTATATCCCAAGAGTTAAGCAAACTCCACATAAATGTTGTAATTCTCCTTGTCTTGTAAACAATAAGGTAGGTCCTATAAACAGTTATACAGAGCATAAATATTGAAAGCTCGTGGAGTTCGCAGTGGGTTGTTTGACCAACGTCTCCAACTTTCAAGGAACCACTTCTGTGTCCTAGGAACAGTTCCCTATCCTACCTTCACCACCACTCCCCCACCCCCACCCACACACACACCTCCCACACCCATCCACTAGCCTCAGGATGAGCAGGCATATCTATACAACATGGTCACCTCCTGGCCACCTTCCTACTGGAAATCTGTTCACTTTGAGACTGAGAAAGCATTACAAGAATCATTTGGGGGTAATTTTTGCTTTGGAGCTCAGAATTTTCATCAGTGAATAAGGAGTAGATTTGGGACTGAAGAAGGGAGAGCTAATGATTTTCAAATGTGTTTGCTGATTATCCACCTGGCAGCATCCAGCAGGCAGTTGAACATACCCGCAGCTCCCAAAATAAGTGCAGACGAAGGTTGGGAGTCTTCAGGGAAAGGCTTTCCTTGAAGGCATGGGAGCAGGTATAGTCATCCAAGGAGAGTGGAAGAGGCCTTGTGCAAAAGAAGAAGAGAAAAAGCCAACCAAAAGAGATTGCAAAAGATGGTCAGGGCTGTGGGCCAGACCTGTGTCACTGTCCTTTACTCTCTGATGAGACAGCCTCTGGCTCACTCATGTGCCCTGTATCTGTCCCACAAATCACCAGTTTTCAATATTTTGTGTCTAGAATGTCAACATTTCCAGGATATATTAGTGTTCTGGCTAGTCTAGTGATCTGTCCACATGCACCATTAATTCCTAACTAGGTGAAATAAAATATCTGGCCTTGTTGCATCTGCCACATTTAGCCTCTCTTCTGTTCTGTTCAGATTGACAAAGGTACCCATTAGACCTTTTGGAAGGGATCCAAGTGACTGGACAGCAATGTCATAGCCCTGGTAGTTTGCTCTAGGCCAAAGAAAATAGGTAAGCATTAGAATCCATCTTTTGGCCTCTTGGTTTCTTATTTTGATTGAAAAAAATGGGCTCTGTAACTTTCCTCTTGTAGGGGACCAACAACAAGGGATTCTGGTTCTTGTGGGCAAGTGACAGTGTCAGAGATTCAGAGAAGACCTAGAGTTTTAGATTCTGCCCTTGGGTTTCGTGAGACTGCTCCCTAAGTCTCACCAGGAATGAGATGGAGTTGCATGCTGTCCTCCAGTAGAGCCCAGTATCTTCCTCCCGTTCCCATGATACCAGAGATGAACTCAAACACACAGAAATATTGGTTTGATTGGGTGAGTATTTTTATACTTCATTTCAGCAGTCACAGAAAATAAATGGACATGGTTTCAGTTTGAACTGTATCCCTGGGGTTTATTTATGTATTTAAAACATAAGTTTAGTTTTACTGTTGAGTGAAAAAAAGGAATACTTGGGCTCAGTTCAAAATTCACAAAATGTGCAGCTTTTGGTACACAGTATGGTTCAAATCCCTAGCTATTTATTCTTAGCTGTCTCCTTCAGAGACAAGTTGGGTAACATCGTCCCCTTTACTAGAAAGGCCTGTGAAAAATAGGTTGCTTATTATTCCCACTCTATTTTCCTCTGGGTCATGGGGAATATTCCTAAATTTGGTAAAATCAAAGTAGATCTTCCTCTCCTTGTCATGTCCTTCCTGTTTTGTTCGTGATCTGGCACAACTCTTGTGGTCACATGGGGGGTTATTTTTCAGGCAAAGTGTTGCTGTTTCTTTTTCTCCTTGAGTGCTCAGGACCGAACCTATGTCAGAATTCCTGAGACTCCTGCCCTCAACACAAGAACAGTGATGAGGTTAATGAGGTGTCGGAAGACGGCAAAACCAGCTCCAGTGTTACGCTTTCCAACTTTTTAATTAGGAGTCCTGATGAATGGCTTGCTTGTAAAATATTCTTTCACTGGGTGACACCCCCACCCAGCAAGGAGAGGTGAGGAAGTACACGATGAGATAAAGCAGAGTGGTCTCTGTCTGCTTTCTCCCAAGTTTGTCCAGCTCACGTCCAAAGCCTGTAGCTGCCATAAATAATGTCCCAGGGGCTTCCAGAGACTTCCAAAGGCCAGAGCTGCCAGTGTAGCATGAATTACCCAGAAACATGAGATAGCTGGGAGCTTTCTCTCACCATTTTTCTCCTGCAGACCATTGGTTTGGATCCACAGTTTCCCACAGCTTTTTTGTGTGTTTATTAGATGGAGCCTTCGATTTGGGCTCGTGGGACTGGCCACTTCCAGGTACTCATAGTCATGAAACCAGAAGATTTTCTGGGGCTATCATTATAAAACAATCTAGGAAACTCACACTGCAAGAACACAAAGTTTGCCAAGTTCGTACCTCAAAGGAAGCACTCTGAGTGTTCTCCTCATTGTGTCATGATAGATGTGTGTTCTAGTAATTTCCAGGACCCTGTGGACATTATCACTGGGATGCAGCCACATTTCTTTTCTCCAATTGAATAAAATTTTGTCCAGAAAATGCATCAAGGCTAGAAAGACAGTGTGATTATATGTGGATGGATGAGGTGCAGGGAAAAGAATTCCTTCTAGGAAGAGAAATATGGACCGACCCTTCATTATAATTTTACAAAACATGTTTTCCAGACTGTGATCTTTGAACACTTTAAGAGGGAAATCCATGGGGGCGTGAGAGAGGAAGCAGTGATCAGCAGTGACAAGAGCAGTGATAGCAATTAGCGCCATTTCTCCTTCTATCCCGCTTTTTTTTAAAACTCAACTTTTAAAAATTTTGGTGAGTAGTTCTGAATTTTAATATACGTATAGATTCATGTAACCACCACCACAACTAGGGTACAGAACAGCTCCATCACCCCAAAAAAACTCCCTGTGCTGTCTCTTTGTCAGCACACTCTTCTCCATACCCCCAACCGTTGGCGACCACTGATCTATTCTCCATCCCTATAGTTTTTCTTTCTGAGAATGTCAAATAAATGGAATCATACAATATGTCACCTTTGGAGACTGGCTTCTTTCACTCAGCATAATGCCCTTGAAATTAATCCAAGTTGTTGTATGTATCAATAGTTAGTTCTATTTTATTACAACATATGGATATACCACAATTTGTTTATCCATACATCCATTGAAGGACATTTGGGTTGTTTTCTATGATTTGAGTCCCTCGTTTTTGAAAAATTGTGGTAAAATATATATAACACAAAATGTGCCACTTTAACCATTTTTAAGTGTGCAGTTCTATGGCATTAATTACATTCACAATCTTGTGCAACCATCACTACTATCTGTTTTCAAAACTTTTTCATCACCCCACATGGAAACTGTGTAACCATTAAGCAATAACTCTCCATTCCCTCTCCCCTGGTAACCTCTAATCTACTTTCTGTCTCTCTGAATTTGCTTAGTTTAGATATCTCAAATAAATAGAATCATACAATATATGTCCTTTAGCGTCTGGCTTATTTCACTTAGTATACTGTTTTCAAGGTTCATCTATGTTGTAGCATGTACAGCACTTCATTCTTTTTTATGGCCAGGTAATATTTCATTGTATGTGTATACCACATTTTGTTTATCTGTTCATCTGTCAGTGGACACTTGGGTTGCTTCCACCTTTTGGCTATTGTGAATAATACTGCTGTGAACATGGGTATACAAGTATCTGTTTCAGTCCCTGCTTTGAATTCTTTTGCCACCCCCACTTTTTAATTTAAATTGGTGGAGAAGGGAGCAACATGTGTGTGGGAATTCCAGTTTCTAAGAATCTGATGTTTTGTCTGAATCTAGTAATTGTTCTTAGCACTTAGTTTTCTTAAGAATTTGAGGAATTCCACAGTCTTTTGTTCTTTAGTCTTGTCAGTATCCTGAGAGGCAGTCACGGTTCAGGTATGGGCGAGGTGGACTCCAGGCAATGGACTGGAGCCTGGCAGTGAAGATAGCCTCTGTGTGTTTTCAGCTTTCTCAGGTTGCGATGTAATGGCTTGCTTGGGTCGAAGTGGTCTTTGATAAGTGTTTCGCATGATCTACTTTATCTGACCTTTGCTCCATTTCACCACAGAGTTTGCCATGCCGTTAGGAGAGTACTTAAGGATAGGGGAGGATCTTTAAAAAGGACTGTAAACCTATTCTGGATCACCTGGACAATCACCCCATGGCTCAGTCTGGCCACACTCTTTCAGTTCCCAGATTTGTAAGGGAGTTTACACTCACAAAGGAAGGCCACTGACATCCCGTCACAGGGTAGACTGAAGAGATAACATGGTGTGAGAACTGAGCCATTGGGCATCTCACACTAACAGAGACGTCCCGAACTCAAGAGCCTGCTGTGGCTGATACCTGTTTCATCGCATGTGAAGATGCAGCAAAGAGCCAGCTTTGTAGTCTCTAGTTCTTTAGGATTTTTTTCCTTGAATGGATTTTTCTTGATATTGTATTTTGGGATGTCTCATTTATGGAATAGAAGTTAAAATAGGTTTTATCATCAAAAAGGACAAATTACAACAATAATAATAATTTATAAAGCCCTTTTTATGTGCTGGGCACTGGGCTAAGTGCTTTCCTCGTGTTATCGCATTTAATCCTCACAACATCTCTATGAGTGGGTACTCCGTCCTCATTTTACAGGGGAGAGGTAGAGGCTTAAAGAAGTTAAGTCACTTGCCCAAATCACACGGTGGGATTTCAGCCTAGGCAGTCTGACTCTGGACCCATTGTGCTGAGCCTCCCTTGGTGAAATGGAAGACACACAACTACATCCTTCTGCTATTAAACATAATTTCAGTCATGTAATCTCAGCAGAATAGCATCATCTGTCATATTTATGTCAATATTTTGGATTTTATTGGCATTGTAACTTTTTAAAATTTCTTTATAAATATATATATTTATAAATTTGCTTTGGTTTAATGGTTGTGTGAGACTATAAGAGTTTATGCCTAGTTTTATATATTTGTGTATATTTAAGTAATATTATAATAAAAATGGCTTAGGTCAACACTGGCAGTCCACGGTATTAAGTCATTAACACCCTCAACACATTAACACTGTTTACTTTAAATAAAATACCTTAATAGTTTAAGAGACTGGACATATTTTGATGGACTGGGAGAGAAGAAGTAATGAGAAGGCTCAAAGCAGAAAGTGCTGCTCAGAAATGGCTCTGCAGCTGGTTACGAGGTACCGACAGGGAGGGGCTTGACATTTATTTTCTCTCAGCCCTTTGAAGACCAGATTCTATTCTTCCTTGGCCACTATTGTGTTGAAAAGTCTGCTGCCAATATAAATGACATTTTATAGGTAATCGTTCTTTTCTTCAGCTGTTTTTAAGATCTTCTCTATGGCATTCTCCATCTTCACAACTGGGTGTCTAGATGTGGATATAGTTTTATTTATACTGCATAGGACTCTATCTGTTTCCTGAAACTTTGAATTTATGTCTTTCATCAAAACTGGAAAATTCTCAGTGAAAATCTCTCCAAATACCATCTGTCCACATTTCATATTCCCCCTCCTCCTCTAGTTCTATTCTCCATGTCTCTTGACTTCTTATTGATCTCACCATGTTACATTCTGGTTTATTTCTTCAGATTTGTTTTTCTATTTACCTATATTCTCTCTTCAGATATGTCCAATATAATGACTGTTTAAACCATCTGTTAGGAGTTTTTTAATGGAAGGGAGAGGTATATTTCATAATTTACATTTTTAAACAACTTTATTGAGATATAATTCATGTACAATAAAGCACACTCATTTAAATTGTACAATTAGATGAGTTTTGATGAATATATACACTCGTGAAACCACGACCACAATCAAAATACAAAACATTTCTATCACTGCTAAAAGTTTCCTGGTACCCCTTTGGGAAATTTTCAGCAATTATTTCTTCAAATATTTTCTTCTTGCCCCTTCTCTTTCTCTTCCTCTGGAATTCCAATTATATGTGTTTTGAACATTTGGACGTTGTCCCCTCAGGTTTCTGAGGTTCTCTTCATTTTTCCTCAATCTTTATTCTGTCTGTTGTGTGGCCACTTCTATTGCTCTATCTTCAAGTTCACTGATTCTTTCTTCTGCCATCCCCAATATGTGATTGAGTCTATCTCGTAAACTTTTTAAATTTCAGTTTTTGTACTTTTCAGCTCTAGAATTTCTAATTTTTTTAATTTCCATTTTTCTATTGAGAGTTCCTAACTGTTCATTCAGTATGACACCATATTTTCCTTTAATTCTTTGAACATATTTATAATAACTGCTTTAAAGTCTTTGTTAATCCAACACCTACAGCTACTCAGAGTCAGTTTCTATGGCCACCTTTCCCCCTGAATATGGAGCATGCTTTAATGTTTCTGGGCATGTCCAGTAATTTTCTGGTTGAAAATTGGGCCTTGTAAATAATACATTATGGCAACTGTAGATTCTATTATATTCTTCTGAGATATATTATTTTTTTGTTCTAGTAAGCAATTGTCTGGACTCCATCTGCAGATTTTGTCACCTTTATGATATGCAACAGGTAACATCTCTGTTCTTATGGATTCCCATTGCTGCTTTTTTCACCTGGCCCTTTGGGAGTCTTCCCTGTTTCTGTGTAATGTGGTGGTTAGTCAAGGATCTCGGCAGAGATGGAGGTCACTCTCTTTTTATTTCTTGCTTCTAGGGGTTCCCCTCTCCCTAATTTCTAGCTGACTGGTTTAGGGCTCTGCCTCTGACATTTCAAGCCTGTAAGATTCAACTTTCTGGCACCTGACTTGTGCATGGCTGGAAAGTTCACTCAGTTAAAAAAAAAAACAACAGAGTATTCACAGATAGGCCTGCACGTAGCTGATGTTGAAGAGCAGATTTCATTCTGGTTTCTGCCCACTTTTTCACCAGGCCCCTCAGGGCCTCCTCCCACACATACGTAGTTTAGCTCTTGGCCAGGGCTTTGGGCAGAGTTCACACTCAGAGTTTTATACTCCTTCTGTGGCTTTTCTGCTGCCAGTACTTTTCCTGTAGATTTCTAGCCGTGTTTGCAGCCTTGAACTCTGATCTCTGGCACCTTAGCTGGTAAGGCTGTGGTTTTCCACTGCTGTTTTTTTAATAGCTCTGCTGTCAGGATTGAGTATCACCCTCAGACCAGGAAAACATACACTCTCAATTCTTACCCATTTCTGTGGCAGGTTTTTGAGACTAAACTCTCCTGCTTCTCTCTCCTTTTAGACTCTCTCCAGGGTCTTTAAAAAAAATTTTTTTAATCTTATTTTTATCGTTGTTGTCTATGGGAGGGTTTCATGACTGCTTCATTCCTCTGACATTTCTGGAAGTAGTTCACCCATAAGGTTTTTAATTTCAATATCTCTATTTTCACTTGAAGTTCTGTTTGATTCCTTTCTCTTGTTTTTTGGTGAGGAAGATTGGCCCTGAGCTAACATCTGTGCCAATCTTCCTCTACTTTTTGTATATGGGATGCCACCACAGCATGGCTTGATGAGCAGTGGGTAGGTCTGCGCCTGGGATCCAAACCCGTGAACCCCTGGGCTGCCAAAGCAGAGCACGTGAACTTAACAACTACATCACCGGCCTGACCCTAGATTCCTTTCTGCATTAAATCTGCCTAGTATTCATGATTTGTCTTTTTATTTCTCACATTATAAGTCCCTTTTGAAAAACGTGTTTGATCACTTTAAATATACTTATTTTATGGTCTATATCCAGTTAATATCCAACAATTCCAGCATCTAAAGTTCTTGGCTGTTCAACACTGCCATTTGTTGTGTCTGCTGACTCGCTCATTTAACTTTTCATAAGTAATTTTTGAATTATGAGCCAGTGATGAAGAGTACATTAAACATGGAAAAACCATACATCCTGAAATGGGGTTTGAATCTGCAGAGAGGTTTTTGTTGCTTTTACCTGGTGTCCGAGGAATATCATGGACCATTGTCTATATTAATTTCTAAGGCTAGGGGTTCCTAGGCCAGGCAGGTAGCATAAATTTGTAGCCCAAATTTACTTGAGGACAGGTTCATAATTATAAATTCTTAGAGGGAAACCTTTCTTTCTCATGATAGAGAGCTGAGGACAGCCATATCCTTAGGCCAATGGAGAGACTTTTTTTCCCCTTGATTCATCCCTTCACTGACAGCATAGATCTTCAAAACTCCTGGTTAGCAGTAGTCTCAATTATAGTTCTTGCCTACCTCCAGCTCAAGACCTACTCTTCTGTGCGTACCTTCCCTCAGAGAGATGAGATGAAACCCCAACACTGCCAGTTCCCACTTACTGCTCTGATTTTACATTTTCTTATTTGATTTGACTGTCTCCTCTGGGAAGTTTTGAACAGAAAAGTAAAAAGAAGAGTACAATAAATACCCACCAATTATATTTATTAGTAACATTTTGCCATATTTGCTTTATCTGTGTGTGTGTATTTGCTGAACCATTGTAAAGTCAATTATATACATCATGACATTTTGCCCCCAAATACTTTAGCATGCATCTCCAAAAATGAGACTTCTCTACAAAATTATATTACTATTTTCATATCTAACAAATTATATTATTCAAGGTTCTCCAGAGAAATAGAAGCAACAGAATGTGTGTGTGTGTGTGTGTGTGTGTGTGTGTGTGTGTGTGTGTGTGTGTGTAAGGGATAGGAGAGAAAAAGAACTAAGTAAATGGAAAGGAGAGAAATATCCAAGAAATTTTACCAGAAAATTCCCTAGAACCAAAGGTCATGCATTTCTAGGTTGAAAGGGCCCACCACAAGCCCAACACAATGAATTAAAAGATCCACAGCAAGGCATATTATTATAACATTTCTAACACAGAAGCCACAGAAGATACTGAAAACTTCCAGAGAGGAAAAGAGGTAATATTTAATTGATCAGGAATCAGAATGGTGTCACACTTGTTCACATCAGCATTGTAAGCTTAGGGAACAATGAGCAATGCCTTCATGTTTCTGAGAAAGAATAATCTCCAACTGAGACTTCCATACCCAACTAGACTGTCAACCAAGTGTAAGGTTAGAATGAAGACATTTTTAGGCACAAAGGTCTTTTAAAAAATAACTTTCCATTTACCATTTGTAAAAATGCTACAGGGGGATATATGGGAAAGGGGGAGTAAATCAACAAAGAGGATTGCATAGGATTCCAGAACAGCAGATCTAAAGTGGAGAAAGGCACAAGGAATCCCAGGAAAATATTGGAGGGAAGCCACAGGGTGATTGTTCCACAGGAGGCCCCAAGGGCAGCCTTACAGGTTGGAGAGCTCCAGGGGGGACGTCACAATGAAAAATTGAACTGATCAACAGTGTAGTTGATTGTATTGAGAGATTTTTGAGAGTTTTGTCAGAAAGTTTGGAGCTGAATTAGTGATAAGTTGAAAATGGAGGAAATGAAAACCAGACACTTATGTAAGAAAAGACATGCAATCGTCCATGTGGTTTATATATAACTGATAGTTACATAGTTTATTTAATGTAAACATTGAATGTTGAATTAACCAGTGATGTGATGTGACTATATAGGGAGGATGGGAAGGGCACTGGGATGGGATGGAGTCTATATATATAGCTGGCTGGTAAATAGGGTAAAAAGCTAAATCCTTATTTTCCATAGGATGAAACCAATAGATACTGTTCAATATTGAAGATAAATCAAGAATTGTGATATCAACTTGTTGTTTAGAAATACAAAGTTAAGTATCAGAAGATATATCTAGGAGAAATGAAAGTGGTTGCCTCTGGAGAGCAGGAACCAGGAGCACGGTGGAAAGGGGAACTGTTTTTTGTTATAAACCTTGTGGTACTATAAGAGTTTTAAAACTACATGCCTGCATTAGTTTGATAAGAAAAATTCAAATTAAATATCAAAGTTAAAAATTCATTAATTTCAGAATTTTAAATACTCTTTGTACTCATTAACTGTGACATATGTCACAATCCATCATAACATCACCATGTTGGTAAAGTTCTAAGTCATCCTCACCTTCTTCAAGGGCAGAGTGTTCCACCTCCTAAATTTGCACTGTTTAATGCAGTAGCCACTAGCCAAACGTGGCTATTTTAATTAAAATTAAATAAAATTCAAACTTCAATTCTTCAGTCACAGTGGTCACATTTCCAAGTGCTCAATAGCCACGTGTGTCTAGTGGCTACCGTATTGGACACACGGGTATCATTTGTATCATCACAGAAAATTCTGTTGGATAGCACCATCCTAAACTGTTCTCAGTTTCATCCCTTCTTCCCAGCTCATTGCCATTCTCTTGGAGACAGTATAGAGTAGTGATTGAAGACATGGGCTCTGGAGTCAGGGTCCATGAGCTCAAGTGTAAGCTTCATCACTCACTAGCTGCGTGACTTTGGGCATATGACATAACCTCTCAGTTCTTCAGTTTCCCCATCTGTAAAATGGGGATACTAATAGGACCATCACTTCCTAGGGGTTGTAAGGAAAGACTATGATAATACATTTAAATGAGATGCTTAGCACCATGCCTAGCCCCTGGTAAGCACTCAGTAAAGGTTACCTGCTGCGACTAGTATCATCATGGCCTGCTGCATATCCCTTCAGCTACTTCTGAGCTCGCATGCAGCCCTGAGGGACAGTCCCCACACAAACTGGCAACTTCCACCTCAAGGGCATGCCTCTCTTTTTCTCTGCCTGTGACCCTCCTCGGGTGTTACAAGAGTTTTTCTGGGATTATACCTCCAATGGAAGCCCTCAACCAGAGAAGGACGGCATCAGTGGATAAGTACCCCACTTCTGTTGTTGGGGCCATTCTAAGGTGTCTTCTCCACCACCCCTCAGAGGCCCCCCCAGTGGAATTTAGCCCCACTTGTCCACAGCAGTGACCTGCTCAGTGATGTACCCTTTGTTGGCCCTTCTCCTGTCCTGGTCTTACTCTCCCTTCCTCACTTGTGCTACTTTGGATCTCCTCCCAACCTGCACCCATGTCATGGTCTCAGGGTTTGTTTGGGGGGAGCCCACACTAAGAAAGTGATCATTACCATCATCATCATCATCATCATCAATTCAATAAGGTTCTCCTTATCTCAAAACCAACTCTTACAGTAGCCTCCTGACTGATGTTCCCATCTTCTTTTCCACACTACAGCTAAAGCTATCTCATTTTAATATAGACATGGAGTTATGACTTACCTGCTTAAAGTCTCCATTGGTTCCTTCTTGCCCAAAGACAGAGTTTAAGCTTAGTTCTGCAATAAAGAACCTTCACAGATTCCCCAGAGCCTTCCTTACCAGCCTCACCTCTGTCGAGTTATGCTGCTCACCATCCTTTAAACACACCGTTCTCCTTTGCACTTCTTTGTCCTGACACATGCTGTCTCCTGTGATTGGAGTAATAATAATAGCCTTGATAGTTACTAGTTATTGACCACTTACCCTGTACCAAGCAGTATTCTATGCAATCTGCACAGATTCGTTCATTTAATCCTCACAACAACCTCATGAAGAAGGGTTTAATATTCTCCCTGTGTTAGAGATATCGAAACCAAGGCTTAGGGAAGTCATATACTTTATAGTGGAGTTGGGTAACTCCAATCTTGTGCCCTATACTTGGCAGGAAAGTGACATCACACGCACATAGTCAACTTACAAGAAATCAACTTTACTCACTCAGGAGAGAGGGAGGGAAGTAGGGAGGGAGAGAAAGAGAGAGATTGAGAGAGAGAGGAGAAAGGATAGTAAATAGTGTGGCTGATCGGCCTGGATTCTACTCCATGCATATGTGCTCCCAGGGGAATGAGGGGGAGGCAGGAATCTGCTGTGGTCTGCTGTTTTCTGGGCATCTCATACGGGGAGCACTTCGCTGACTGAGTATGATTACAGTGCTTAATTATTCGCAATGTTCATGTCACATAGCGCCTCAAACGCATGCCAGCGACTTACTGAGAGATGGTACATCCATCTCCCTGCAGGTTTTTCAGGGCTGACTTTGACGCTGGGTGACTGGCTCCCCTTTACAAGCTGACTCTCCAGTGCCTAATCTGTGAGTGATGCGAGGCTCCATGGTCCTGCTTCCTTTTCCCACTTCCCCACCTGGTAGACACCTGCTCATCCCTTCTGACACAGGTCAAACATCACCTCCTCTGGGAAGCTTCCCCTGACTCCTCTGGGAGGAGAACCTGTTGCACCCTGTATGCATTTCTCTTAGCACTCCTCAACACTGCATTCTAATGATGTGTCTTTATACCTCATTCCCCGGTGAAGTTGTGGACTTCTCAATAGAGCCCTTGTCTTTCTTCATTCCCCGATGTCGGTTACAGTCCCTCCTCCATAGCAGGGATTCAGGAACTATCTTCTTTGTGTCAGGAAGTCAGATCTCCATGCCTTCTAGAAAAAGGAATGAGATCAATTCAGGGTGGTTATTATGTGGCGTCAGTCATGTTTCTTACAGAATCCGGAATACCGAAAAACAATCTATCTCTACTTGCTTTCTGTCCCTGACTTCTTTTTTCTTTCTAGAGGGTCAGTATTTGACTGTAGGACTTTAAGAAGCCAGTATCTGCAGGGTAACATGGGCTGTTGAGTTTTCCTCGTTAGATCTGTGTACACATGGTTATGTTATCTATTTTCATACCCAGATTAAGACATCTCCGCCAGCCAGCCAAATCCCCCCAAACCCTGAAACTGGCACCATCTCTGAAGAGTTTCCAAGTTGCCTTTCTGTTTTTCTATCTTGTGAAGGATGTGGTTTTTCGTTGCGTGATTCTTCTTAAGCTGCTTCATTTGTTTTTGGACTGATTAATAGCACAGCTCCCCAAACTTGGACAGAAACATCAGCTATGGAATCTCTGGAAGCACAGCAATAAGAAGCTAATTAGTTCATGTTTTCCATCTGAATGAGACTCAAATACACAATCACTGCTTCCTTGTTCTCTCTCTCACTCTTGACTATGCTGGCAAACCTTTGCTTTTGGATGTAAGGGGATTTGTTGGAAACAACAAGCATTTTCCTATACTCCACCTGCTGGATGGAATGAATAAAAGCCTCAGGGAAAGATCTAAACATTTAGCAAATATAACCTCATCCCCAAAGTTTCAAGTCTGGAATACATTTCACAGTCTCAGATTTGAACCCCGTCCAGAAACATGCATGCTGAGACTGATTATTTGTGTCCTTTGGCAGAGGGTCTGGAGAAGTGTTATAACTCAGTTGTGTGGGGAGAGAAAGGAGGGAGAGAGAATGATTATGTATATATAGCTTCCACTTGGTTATCTACAGATGTTGGAGAATGGAGTCCATGTAACTCCCCTCTTCCATCACTGGCCTCTACCTTGCTGGCTGGCCTCAGTTCATACCATGCCCCCCAGCCCTTGCTCTCCACACTTGAGCCTCACTGGCATTGTGAGAGCCTTGGCACATGCTGCTGCCTCTGTCTGGAATGTTCTTCACAACCCACACTCCACCTCTTTACCTAGACAACTCTTATTCTTCCTTCAGATGTTAGCTCTGTTCCTCAGGGAAGCCCTGCAGTGAGTTAAATCCCCTATTATATATTCCAAGGACACTAGATATTCCTCCTTTGTTATGTACCTGTCACACGTGCAATTTTACATTTCTCTGTGTGATCCTTTGTGTAAACTGCTTCTTAAAGTGTAGTCTATGTGTATGAGGCAGATGATATGCAGGTGTCCTTTTTTTATTTTATTTTAATGTGTATTAGAAAAATATATAGCAGTAGTAATTAATGCTTATCCTTTTGTGGACATTTTTGCTTACAATGGGCTTAAAGTAGATAAAACTGTGAATCCACCTTCCATAAGCCATATGAATTAGAAGTGTGATGATCAGGCAGTGGGTATATATGGCAAAAATTTTGCAAGCAGTATTCAGATGACTGAAATTTGGGGAATAATATGGTCAGAAGTTTCCCTCACTAGAATGTAAGCAGGGAAGAGCTTTTTTGTGCACCATTGTGCCCACCAGGCCCGGTGCATATTTGGGCCTTAATAAATATTTGTTGAAAGACTGGACAAGTGATTGAATGAACTACCTAATTACTCAACAAGTGCCCCTCCCAAATGACAGCGGGCCAGCCATAGATCAGATGATCAGAAAGAAGGCTGAGATTTCCCTTGAGGATCATCCGTATGGATTGCACACGGTGGAGACAGGTTGGAACTTTGTACACTTAGAACATTCAGCTTGCCCAGAGATTTTTAGAGTCAAGGGCTGTAGGGGACCTTTGCAGTTCTCCCACTCAGCGCAGTGCCGCTGGCATCATGGGCAGGTATTGTTACAGGCTAGGTTCCCTGGGAAGCAGACTCAGATGAAGATTAGCATGCAGAAGTTTATTAGGGATCTTGGGGTCAACACCTATGGAAGGGAAGGAAGCAGATAGGGCAGAAGGAAAAGTTGAGGCAGTCTCAGTAGAAGCCTCAGCTGGCTTTATGAGAAGTTCTGAAGTTGGAATGATTCTTTAGAGCTGTCCAAAGCTGAGGCAAAGGGGCCAGGCAATTATGCACCTATGCAGACCACCTGAGAGGGGCATGCCCTTGAGCTCTCCTCACCAAGGCCGTCCCTGTCAGTGCTGATGGCTAAGGTCTGTCTGAAGGTTGCACTCTCAGCAGCTGGGAGGGTCATTTCTGAAGGAGGACCGGGGTGAGGCATAACGGAGTCTACCACAAGTGTCCATCCAGGCCCTGTATGAAAATCTTGAGGAGTGGCAGGTGTCAATCACCTGTGGATGTACTTCAGCCATGGCTGGAATGGCTGTAGCTGTTAGAACAAATTTTTTCCTTTATATTGAACCCAAAACCACTGCCTCATCAAGTTCCAAATACCTGTACTCATTTTGACTACCAAAGCAAGAAAAACAAAATGACCCTCGAACTATCTGAAGAGAGCCATAATATCTCATTTTAAATCTTCGCTTAACTAAAAACACCTAGTTTCTTCAGCTGTTTTCTTGTATATGTTTTTCTGGCCCCTTATTATTTATCTGTTACCCTCCACATAATATTTTTTTTAATTTGTAAAACTTTATTTAATATGCAGCATTTAGAATGAGATACAATAGCCCAGATGTGGACTCCAGCTCAAACTACAACAGGGCTATTACATTCCGTCATCTGTGCCTTATAGAAGTAAGCTTGGAGTCAACCAGGATTCCTGTATCTTCTTCAAAGGAATTGCTGTGAAGCAAGATCTCTCTAAATACGAATTCATGAAATTGATCATTGGGAACCTAAATGGAAAATGTGAAAGATCATTTTTAGCTCTATCTTATTATTATATAAGATTCATATATATTATATATAATAAATATATATAACTATATTCATTATAAAAATAATAGCAAATGTTTATGTAATCTTTATCATATGCCAGGTATCATGTTAAAAATACTTCCATGCCTCCATCTTGTTTGACCCTCCCAACAACCCTGTGAGGTTGACACTGTTTGTATCCTCATTTCGCAGAGGAAGAAATGGAGGACAGATAGATTAAGCAACTCCCCCAAAGTTACAAAGTCAGTAAATGGAGGAGCTGGGATTCCAACTCTGCCAATCTAGTTCCAAAGCTGTCTTCTCTATTACATGGATTTGGGTTGATTTAAATTAGGGAATGACTTAACTATCTCAGGAAATTACCTTGAACGTACATAGTGGTCTTCAGAGAAGCTCAGAGGGCTTAGAAAGACAGTAGCATTTTTTAAAGGGAACAAAGCACCCCCAAAAGATGATGCTTTCATCAGGGGCTTTCTGCACTACTATAGGACCACATTTATTCATCTTTTAATACTGTGTCTAGCAGAATATCTAAATCATGGTTATGCCAGTTACCAATTTATTGACTACCTCTCCAAATCTATTCTTCTTTGCCTTGTGATACTGGCGCTGGCCCCTGTAAACATTTCTCCTTTGTCAGCTGATGCAACTCAAGGTTTGTCAAGGAGGGTCACTGCAAGGGAAAGGGGCTTTTCTTCAGGGTTCTTGTGCTTTTCTTCCTGCTCCTGTGGCACAGTGGCCCCTGGCAGCTTCCTGCGGGAGACCTAGTAGTGCACAACCTCTGGTGAGTTTCGCTGGCACCCTGGCAAGTTGCTTCCAGAGAGTTTGCCCTGCTCTCCCATGGGAAGCTCCCTGAAGCACCTCAGTGAGATGCTCACCATCCTGTGGGCCACAGCCACTCCTTCGTCAGTGAAGTCTGAATCTCATCCTGGAGATAAGGCCCTCTTGCAAGTTTGTTCCTTCCTTGAGCACTTTCCTCAGCCTGGGGAATAGTACCTGCTCCCTATATCTGCTTTCCCAAGATTCTTTAGAGATTTCTTTACCCTGCTTAGTAGTTAATCCCCTTTCACTAGTTAATCATTCTCTCCACTAAAATTTCCCTGTTCAAATTATTGATGTGGTTTCTATCTCGTATTGGACACTGACTAACATGATGGTAGACACTCAGTAAATGATTAATGAATGGATGAGTTAGTGAGGGAAGAGGCTGCATTTTCACCTTATTGTTGTTATTCATTCTTGAGGACTAGACTGTGCAGGGTAGCCCTCCGTCCCATCAAACTCTTCCTGGATATTCAAGTTGCTTGGGGGTTACACGTTTTCAAGCAATCTATAAAACCCATCTCTCTTCACGTCAGTTAAATATTATATGACAGATTCCAGTAGCACCAAGAATAAAGAAACAGGTTTCTCTCTCTTTTGTCTTCTTTGCACCACCTCCCAGGATTTGCAATTTTGTCCTGTATTATCGGAAATAATCTGGCCAGTCCTAAAACCTGCACCATTTCCCAGGTTCTTAATACAGATGTTCTGTTTTGAGGATGCCATAGATTTGACTGTTCGTTTCTACAGGGAATTACTGAGCTCTCAACACAGTTGACATTCCTGGGCTATGAACAGTTCTGCTTTTCCAATCCACACAAGACAAGTTAGTATATAATAATACTCTTATGGCTTATTTTGGAGAATAAAAAGTTTGGGCTGAGGCATATCAGTAAAATAATCTAACATCTTGCTTTTATGTATCTCTTGGTCAGATTAAAAAAATTTTCTCCTAAGGCAGGAAAACATGAACATCACAGTGATGTGTGTTTCTGTGACAATTTGCACAAATTGCCTGTCTACAGCTGCATCCCCAAACACAGCAGCCAAATGAACCAAATCCTGAAATTGAACACAGTTCCAAACAAGGAATGCCCAACCCTTCATTAAGGCTGATAGAAAAGCACATCACGGACATGGTGAGGTTTTGCTTGTTTATGTAATAAAATAGACACCAATGTTTAGCTGCTGAACATGTAAATTTAGCCTGTGTGACAGTGGGAAGCTAGGAGGGAAGGAAGCAATTTGGGAAATACCTCCTCCCCACATCACAAACATTCTCAGACCCATCAGAAGACCCCAAAACTAGGTCCTATAATATATGCACTTTATAAAGCAAACTCACCCTCTAGCTTCAGGCTGTGTGTGACCTGGTTTCTCTTTTTAATTTTATAACTAGAGTGGAAAGCTAACGGTGTAGTATGTCATGGTCAATATGTCAACCGCAAAGTGGGTACGATGTCTCGGACAGATCCCAATAGTCATTTAGTACATTTCCCCTGTAACTCGAGAGAATGTTAGATGAATCACTGGAGTCCAGAGTGCTCGATGTCAGATCCCCACATCTCAAGCTCTGAGTTCTCTGACTGGATGTTAGAGTAAATTTTATGTACAATGACAAGGGAGTTTCTTTCTGGGGGATGGAGGACAGGTATAGGGAGCAGAGTAGGAAGGAGGGGGTGTGCCACTTTTTAAAGCCGTCTTTTCAACTTTAACCGTTGTCAAACAAATCCCTAGTAATTTTGAAATGGAGAACATACAAGTCCCACAGCTTGGTTGGGCTTAAAGATTCCTACACTGCACTACTGCTCCTCAGGATAATTTTTGTTCATTTGTGAAAGTGCAGTTGAAGGCACATCGTTGTTTGATATGTCACTATTGCCATGCTTGTTAATATAACAACCCAAAAGTACTTAGGGTTTGGGATTCTCCTCCTCAGCCTGCCCCATGGCAGACAGGACATCATTCAGACCAATATGAAAAGTGGTGACGTCATTATAGTTTTCTCCTTGAGGTCCAGTTCACCCATCAGAGGCCAATTCTCAGCCACTCTAACCCCCTCAATCATTTAGGGTGTAGAGTTACTTTTTTCAGTTGGTTCAGCAAAGATGAGAATTTTTAAATCCCTGAATAAGATGCATTCCAGTAGCAATGGCATTTATCTTATGACTGAGTCATGAATGGTAAACTCTTTTTTGCAGGTAGATAAGAGGTCAATTTTCAGAAAGTGGTGGGGGCTGGGGAGGATGCTCAGAGCCTCTGAGTTTCTAGACCTTTCCTGCCTCAGTCTACTTTTCATGTCTTGTTTAGAAATGGTTATGAAATAGGAATTTGGGGACAAGAGAGGAATAAAGTGAAGACTATGGGAGTTAGGGAGGGAATGACCTCAAGGACCAAAGTGATGAGAACTCCATAGGAGGGGAGGTCAAAGTCTTTAGGGTTCTGAGAGCAGAAATCTGCTAAGACCAGCATTGGAGGCAGCAGTGGGTGTCTGGGAGATCTGCATCATTGCATTCATTTTGCATGATTAGTAGCAAACCAGCTAAAAGAACTCACCAGGCCCTCAGAACAGATGGTTCCTAGGTAACAGGATGTCCCCTTGTCTTGTTTATTCACGAACAAACTGTGTCTTTGAAAACACTAAAATCATGATACAAGATCCCAATTGGGTCTCGTCCTCTTTGGGAAGGAGAGTAGGTGCTTTAAGCCAGTGCTTTCAAACTGTGGTTGTGACCTATTAATGTCATGACCCAATTTAACTGATCTTTGACCAGCATTTTTTAGTGGAATGTAATAGGAAAATCTGAGTGCATCTCATATATATAGTTTTGTGACATCTTTCTTTCAGTTGTATGTCTACAAGGGTATGTATGTGCTGGGTTGTAATGGAAAATGTAGTTCTTACTGTGGATCAGGCTCCAAAAGGGGGAAAAATACTGCTTTAGACAACTTTAAAAGGAAAAGGAGGGATTGATTGTGGACTGTAATTAGAAGAGTGAGCAAACACTGTCCAACTGTTTTTTATAGGTAGTGCACACGCATGTGTGAGTGTGCGTGTATGAGCATGTGAGTGTGTGTGATCTGATTCTGCCGCGATGTCTAGGCAACAGTGGACTTTCTCCTAAGAATAAGAAGTCATTAGATTCAGAAGTTTATTTAAGGAGACGTTACTTAGTATAATAATAATTTCTGAAAATCTGACGGGCAAACCAATAGTCCCACATCAAGGCTTTTGAGATGCAACAGATGCAGCCCCTCACCATTGACTTAAAATTGTAAATAAGTCCTTACATATTTTGGGGGTGTCACAGTATCCTTGCCTAAGCACAAGCTGGTCAACTCTACAATGGTAGCATAATTTCGCAGGATTTATACTATGAACAAAAAGTGTCAGCTGAGTTATTTGTGGTGTTTGGCTCTTCAGGAGGCAAATTCCCTGAATATGTTTCCCTCATGGATCCCTAGAAAAGCACCAACGTTGCCTTAGGTTTCCAAACAAAATGAAAACTGTTTCTACCTTAGCTTTTCCCGTCAGCCTGTACAATCTCCTATCCGATGATGAGCTAAGTGACGAGCTAAGTGAGGAAAACAAAGCAGCCGCACCTCAGGGATGCCAGAGGAAGCCCTTCCATAGGAAGATGAGACACCGTGATGCTCAGAAACTCAGAGACGTTGTCACCTATTAGTGGAACATTTATTAATACTTGTAAGGTGCAAAAAAAGGAGACAGCGATGTAAAAGGACAGGCGTCTTCTTCCTCAGAGGTCTGCTTTGCAGCCCGTGAACTTGGTTGGTTTAGGCAGTATGTTCTACAAGGCCGAGGACTTCACCTCCCACACAGAGCAAGGACCTTGATCTTCAGTAACACACACTGCTGCAGGCAGTTTTCTGTAAGTACACACCGTTGGCCGTAGGAGGCTTTAATTATTATCCCTTCCAAGGAAACAGATCACCACCACCCACCGCCACCTCAAAAACAATCAAAAGCATATACTCTCCTGAAGTTTTGTTCTGAATGTCAGGCAACTCAACAGTTGGCCTGAAAATGAATCCACACGAGAGGCATATGACAGGCAGTTGGCTACAAGACTTACTCTAGGAAGAGAGAGAGCAACAGGAATGCTCCATGTTTAAGGAACCAGAGTATGTTCAAAATGGAGCAGGGAACGCCCTCTTACAAAATCTGACAGTCTCTTTCCCGACTTGAAAGGGGTCCCCCTGAAGCTGACATGGTTCTATAGTTGAAAACATTAGGTTTACCTTCCCAAGTCCGCTGACACTTTGATGGGGGTTTATCTTGTGCTAGAGGTTGCTAATTCTTCCCAAACCTGGGTTTCTGGGACTTGCAGTTTATTCAGCAGAAACCTACAAAGTCTGTTTTTACTTGACCGAAAGAAATGAATCCACAGCAACGTTCATCATAAATATAATGCCCTGGGAGAGAAAACAGCAGCAAACTAGACAGAGAAGCTTCCCAGGGGCCCCAGTACCCAGCACAGTGCCTGGTGCACAGTAGGCACTGAATGAATATTCATTGAATGAATACATGAATGATGACTGGGCTGAGGTTGTCGAGGTCATAGTAGTGTTTCTTCTACAATGTTTTGGGTCTCTAAAACCACAGACTTCCGTCTCATCTGTTAGCAACAGTATTTAATTTTTCTTGGCCAATGTTATACTTGAATTTGATTCACACACTGAAAATTATGGAGCGTTATAAATAGCTTGGATTTCCTCTCTGGATACCTTTTTCTGGCCAGATCTTCATAGTAAAGAGATGTGAAGCCACCACACTGCACCATCCCCAACTTGCCTGCAAAGATTTACTAAAATAAAGTAGAATTATCCAAGTTACAAAAACAAAACAAACTTATGGAATTGTTTTGCTGTACAAGTGCAGGATATTATTAACCATAGTTTTAACTTAGTTCAGTTCCTCAGTTGCACCATTGCTTTGAACTTGCACAAATTCTTGTTTTTCTTTCATTCTAAATATGACAGTTCAATTACTAAGAAGTTATTTTTCAATTAATAATTACTTCAATTCTTTATAAAACGTGAGCTAACACTCTCATCAATTCTTATCCACAATTACCATATCATTGCTTAAGAGTCCCCATTTTCAAAGAAAAATTTGTAACAGCACAGTGGAAAACAAAGAAAAATCTCATTTTATAGGTAAATATAGTATAAGTAGTAGATAATTGAGTAGCTTATACATTGTATCCTATTATAATTCTCAGTGGCTGAATGCTAAGCAGTTTAACTGCTTTGAGCTATATATTTATAAATGTGATTAAAACATACAGTCTCACAGTAAATTTAAATGGCTTATTAAAGGCCTTTACATGGCAACAGTATCATATGTCAGAGATGAATGGTGTTTCTAATTTGCTAGCCACTTGGGTCAAGTTTACTTTAAGCAGGAAGCATATTTATACAAGTAATCGTAACACAAATGGTCTCTTGGGGAAAGCTGTTTGTGAGGGTTTAACATTTTTGAAGTATGCTTTTGTATATCTTCTAAATGGGCATTTTATAGGCATTAGGCCAAAGCGCCTTAAATCCACGCTCCTTAACACAGCATAACTGCTGATGCCGCCTGAATGCTCAGGGAGACTCGTGGGGTGTGCTGTTTTTAAGGGTGAGGCAAGGGAGAGGTCGGGGGTTTGAGCCACCTTCATTTGAATAACATTCTCCAGGACTTTGGTACTTTATGGGAGTGGGGGCAGCAGCATCTCCAGCACCTGGGAGCTTGTTAGAAATGCAAAAACTGCATCCCAGACCCACTGAACCAGAATCTACACTCAAACGAGATCCCATATGATCTGTAAGCTCTGCCCTAGGACCCCAAAGCCCCTGCTTTCTGGTGCAGAGGCACAAGTCATGGCATCACTTTCTCCTACCTTCTTTCTTCTAGAATCATCCTTTTAGAATGAAACAATCCTCAGCCCATGTTTCCCTCTCTTTCTCATCACTCCCACACACTCCCCGGACCCAAATGAATTTACCAACATCTGACGTCCTTGCTTTTATCAAGAACCCACTTCTCATGCTCTCCACCTGACATTGTTCTGGGACTTCCTGTTGCCGAAGAACCTTGGGAAAGTCAAGGCATCGTAAGGGCTCCCAGGGCTGTGCATTTATTCTGCTTTCCTGTGGCGGAGCCTCTCATCCTTTAATTATTCCGCATTGAGATCCATCCTCTAAGCTGCCCACCAAAATCCTATCTCCCCTTGGCCATTTTAATCCCTTCTGTTCTTGAGGGGGGATTTCTTCATCCCTATTTGTAGTGATGGAATGCTGCCTTCCTCTAACCTAGCCATAAGCTTCTGTGCTAATATTTGTGGGGCATTGAAAGAACGAAAGGGAGTCATGCCAGATGTTTGGGGAATGCAGACAGGGTTTACTCAGAGGAGGGAACTGTATGCGGTTACTAATGATCCACTTGGCAGCCCCTTGAACACGCTTCATTGGCCCCACCTTTGCATTGAGAGGCTCTGCCTGCAGCAGGTGCCCAGAGGCAATGGACATCCGAACCAGACCCAGACTGGCCAGCCAGTTGGCCCCTAGAAGCAATTTGGTCCCTCTGTTCCAAACTGTGCTGGGGTAAAGGACTCTGCAAAGAAGTGAACCGGACATTTAGAAGCATTGCTTACAAACTCAGGCTCTGTGGGCCAGGGGTTAGTGCAGCCAATGGTCAAGGGAACAATCTGGGGTCAACCAGGTGAGGACCCCTTCAGGCTCCTCTGGAGTGGCCAGCACCCAGAACAGATTTCTTTAATCAGAGGAGACAGGCAGGGGGAGAAACAAGATTGCTTTCTGGCCATAGTGAGTCCGAGGACCGCGTTTGCAGCTTCCATTCTTCTTAAGTCCAACGAACCAGTTCTTCTCTGCGTGCTTCTTGGACGTGTAGGTGTTGTAATGGTTTTCCTCCAGCCTTTCCAGGAACAAACATTCCTCATTTGGTGTCTGCTAAAAAATAAAACCAAAAGAGAGTAGAACTATTAGTGAGTGGTTTTAAATGGGGTTCCTCTGTTTACTACTGTGTGACCTTGGGCAAGTCACTGAGGCTCTCTGTGCCTCACTTTCTTCTTCAGTAAAATTGGGATAATAATGGGACCTATTTCTGAGGGTGGTAATGAGGACTTAGAACAGGACCCAGCGCATAATGAGCCTTCAGTATACATTTGCTGTTACGTAAGCTCTCCTTCCATTCACTGTCCTCAGGCCCCTAGAGTCTCCCACTGGGGAGATCCTGAAGGACTATAAGCACCTTCAGGGCAGGGCTGGGCCTTTTGTCTCTGTAGACCCCTGACACATAGGTATGACCGTGACCAAAACAGGTAAAACCAGACAGTGACGCAGTGGGGGTTTTTAAGTGTGGACTTGAATAAATGAAAACCTACTAATATAACTTTTCATCCTGGTGATTTTCACTCGCAATATCAGAATTTTACCTTAGTGTTTTCATGAACATAAATGCTTACACAAAATGTGTCCTAAGCATAAAACACATCCTGGAACTTAAAGTTTTTTAAAAAGGAAAATAGCTTTATTTTTTGCTAGTTATAAAAAAGAATTGTACTTTTTAAAATCACAATTTTACTTTAAAAAAAGAAAAAACCACCCGAAAGCACACCCACCCAGATATAGGCAACTGTTAACAGCTGATGAACACCCTTTCTTACATCTTTATGTATGTACACACAGAGAGACATAGATAAGGCCATATGGATATAGACTTTTGATGTTATCAAAATGCCATGCTATATCTGCTGTTTTAAAAGTGGGCAATAAACCTTTGAAAACTTATTGAATCTCACTAGCAAGAAAATGCAAATTAAAAAATGATTTAACATATGTTGGCTATAATATGTGCAAAGAGCAAAAAGATTTACAAATCTTAGTATTGGTGAGAGTGTGGGAAATAGGCACTTCCATTCCCTGTTGGTGAGATAAATTGGTGGAAACTTTCTGAAGGTAGTTTGGCAATATGTATCAAAATTTTAAATATGCATTACCTTTGACCCAGCAATTTCACTTCTAGGAACTGACCCGTAGGAGATAGTTGAGCAAGTATAAAACTGTATTTTCAAGGATAGTCTTTGAAGTATTGGATATAATGGTAACAAATTAGAAACAAACTAAGTGTCCATGGAAAGGTGACTGGTTAAGTGGAGATCACATAAAGATCACATGACTTGGAATTGGAGAAAAGTCAATATACAGCAAGAGTGTTTTTCAATATACATGTTTTATATCCAAATATAATAAATGTATTCACCCACAATGGTTGGTGATTCCCTTTCTGGTGGTTTCCAATCCTATTGTTCACTGTTCTCTATTTATGGGTGTGTTTGTCCCATTAGACTGTAAGCTCTACTGAGGGAAGAGATGGAATATTGTCAGCCTTGTGTCTGCCCCCCAGGCACGAGCCTTGCAAATAAAAACTGCTCCCCAGCTAGATGGTAAATTTAATTTGATTCTTAAGATCATATAAAGCACACAATGAAGTTATCTTTGATTCGTAAGACACTATGTAACAGGAAGTATCCTACTTCTTATTCATTTGTAGTCTAGTGCAGTGACAACTGGGTGAGACACTTTGGATCATTTTAGAACAAGATGGGACATAGACGTAATATTTAATTGGGTGACTCTGCTGCCTCTGAAGGAACTCAGTCCAGACATCAGTGTTTGATGCACATTATCGGCGCTGGAGGGAAGTAGGCAGTTTTGGACCTGTGTAGGTTGCCCACTCCCCTGTAGGGAAGGCTCATCCCATGGTGCCCCTCAGTGGGCATCAAGCCTGTGTTCTATGATGAAGCTGAGGACGACCACGTCCCCCAACTGATGTCTCTATTATACTAGAGCAGTTGACACACACAGAATGGCTGAGTCACAGGCTTAGTCAGCAGACCAAATCAGAGATGCTCCGTCCTTCCCTCAACCAGGATGTGTCAGCACTTGCTATGCCAAGGGCATGGGGATTTACGGTTGAGTCATGCCTATTGTTTTAATTGTCTTCATTTTTATATTTAGCATGCTTTTTTCCCCCAATGACATAGTTGACATATACCCACTGTAGAAAATTCGGAAAATATAGGAAGGCATTCACATATTATAAAATCAGCCACTTACTACCCTCAGAGATAAATATATTAATATTTTGGTATATAGCCTTTCAAACATTTTTTAAAAATAAACATACTGTTTTCATACACAACACACACACACACAATTTGAATCAGGATAGATTAACACCTAAAATTAGTTAAGAACATGAGGCAGAGCTCTGAGATGTTTTAGAACTTCCCTTTATCAATGAGGAAATATAAAAATTATTAGGCATAATATATTAAGATCACCTTCTGAATATTTCAGGTGAACTATAGTGATGGCCAGGACTATGGTGGGAAAAGGGATGTCTGGAGCCTAGAAAAATTGGATTTGGGGGGATTCTCCCTCAATATTTTATATAAGTAAGAGAAGGTTAAAATAAACCTCAAAACTGATTTATGGGGGAAAACCCATAAAACTGTAACATACAACCTAAGAAATAACGAGGGTAAAGGATTTATAAACTGATTATTTGTTTTATAGCTACCATTGCTGGGGCACCTCCCAGGTGCCAGCCACGCTGGTGGCTGAGTTCTGTGCCTTTTCTCTCTGACACCTCCTAAGCCCTGTACACGGTAGTTACTATCCATTACTATCCTCATTTTAGGCAAAGATCGGTGGGGGGGTACTTTGCCAAAGTGGCAGAGGCATGAGATTCAATTACAAGTCTGAGATTGAATGGTTGATTGGTTGATTGATTTTATTATCAATTGGAACAACCACCTTTAAAAAAAAATCTGCTCCCTATGGAGCAGTCACTGCCTAGTTCCAAACCCTTTAAATTGGCCCAGTTGATCCCACTATTTCAGCAAACAGCCTACTAGAGGCTACCAATTACTCTGATGATCTCGTCTCCTGACCACTAGTGGGCAGCATGAAAAAACTGAACTCTGTTCCCATCCTGAACCCTGGCTGAGATTACAGCTTCAAGGCAGGGTTTCCTGTGCCCATTGTCAGTTGACAATTTGATAGAAGTTAAAGGGAGCCCCAGATTAAAATTCCTCTACTGGCTGCTTTTTGTAGATACTTCATATAAGGGAAGAAAGGGGTTTGGCTTGGCTGTGAATTGTCGCCAAGCCTGAATTATCAGTTGTTGGGATACAGAGAAGAGATCATTGAAATCCAGAAATAATTTCAAAACCTGGGGCCATTGACTTCAGCTCTCTTTCCAGTCAAATCTTTTGCAAGATACCAATGGGGCAAAATTAGATTGCTTTTCTATTTCTATTCTTTTCTGGCAAAGACCAATGTCTACTGAATCAAACTTATATAAAGCATAACTAGGAGAGAGAGGGATGGAGCAGGAAATGTGGAGGATTTTAGCTCCTCAATAGGCTCTTAGACTGTGCTCCTCAAGGCTGAGATGTGGCTCATTCATCAGCACATCCCTTCAGTACCTAACAGTACTTAGACATAGGAGGCATTTGATAAATGGTTGTTGAATTAAGTTATTGAATTTTTCATCCTTTTAGGTGACTTTTCCAGAATAAAAGGGCTGTTTTCAAAGTTTTATGCATGACGTATCAACAACCGGAGTCTGGTCTCTGCAATTTCTGTAAAAAGCATAGGACACACACCTATAGCACATAGTGGTGCTCAAGAAACATTTTTGGAATGAATGAAGTGGGACTAGGTATCCTGAAAGGAGTGACTGACGAGTAACTAAAATTTCAATCAATGTCTCCTCTATGTCTATGTGATAATACGTTTGAGTATTTTGAAAGAATACTGCAAGAAACTCTTTTATGTTTGTGCCTAAATTAAGGCAGGGGAGAGGGTGGGAATCCTGCTGGAAAAAATAACAAACAGAGACTAATTGTTGGTTTATAGATTGCATCACTCAACGTAACAAGATTTCTAGAAACCTCAAACCTTGGCCCCGTCTGGAAGCATGTCAGCCTCATACTTACTGAGCCGTACAAAAGCCCGTCGGTGTCCATGGCCAAGTACTGGCCAGTCTCGGTGCTCTTTATATACACCTCCCCCACACTTTCCGCACTGAGCTGCAGCTGAACTGAAATAAAAATAACACGAGCAAAAGTAAATAAACACTAAGCCTTTGCAGATAGGGCCTGGCAGCCAGGACAGTTAGCCACGGAAAATTCTGCTCATTCATTTCACAGAGCCCTCAAGGATGAGCCTGAAATTAATCAAAATATAGAAATACAGTTCCTTTTTTCTTTGCCCTCCAAAGAAAGCCCTCCAAAATTCCATTGGGAATTATGTTCTTGAGAGAAGGAGAGTTGATGGCAGGCGCACCCACCCATCCCCGTTTGTTACAAAATGACCCCGCATGCACTTTCACTGCGTCTCACGGCTCTCTTTTTCTGTCACCTGAAGGGAAATAACCATGGGAAGAAATGGCACTCACTTCCCCGGGCTCCATCGTTCCCGTGATCCTGGGGTGCCCCAGAGTGGGCAACTGGCCAGCCTGAGTGTGTTCTGCTTCTCTTATCAACCTGCTTTGGGGGGGGGTGCTTTTTTACGGCCCAGGCCTTCTAGGCGTGGGAGCTTCTGCTCAACAGATTGTTATTTTTTTTAAAGCTGATAGTGTGATCTTCCCAGACAAAAGGGATTCTCAGAAAGTTGGATTGGTTGGCACATCTGAAACTCGGGCAACTCACCCACAGTGAAGTTCAGTCAACCTTCACCCTCTGTGGCAATCCAACAAGGGGGTAGGCAGAAGGGAACCCCCCAGCTTCGATGGGGAGAATGAAGCCGTTATCTGGAGATGCAGGGATGGGAACAGTAGTTCTCACCTGGGGATGATTTTGTTCTTCAGGTGACGTTTGGCCATGTCTAGTTTGGTTGTCCCAGCTGGAGTGGGATGGTGCTACTGGCATCTAGCGAGTAGAGGCTAGGGATGCTGTGAAACATCCTACAATGCACAGGGCAGCCCTTCACAACAAGGAATTATTTGACCCAAAATGTCACTAGGAAACCTGGAGGTTGAGGGCAAGGACGTGAGTCACCGTGAGTTATACCCTCCCCATTTACACTGACTGATACTCCCAAGGTGCCGTGTGCACTGCTGGATACCCCGCTGGAGCCCCATACCCATGTGATAATTATCCATTTGTTCATTCTCCCCAGGGTGGCTCTGGAGGGAGATATTTTGATGGTTTACATGTGGGAATCAAAATTAATGCTGGACTCTTCTGGACAGTTTCTTTGATCACCTGACTGTCACAATCATCATTAAGACTAGGATTGAAACCTAGACCAGGGGCCAGTGAGCACCCAATAGTTCTCTGGATCACCTCCCTAAGGGTCAGCTTAGTCAAGGCTGAGGAATAGGGTGGACTGGAAGGAACACAGGGCTTCAGCTGGCACATCTAGACCCCTCCTTGCTTTTTCTTTGTTTTCATTTTTTATTTAATTTCTTTAGCTAGGAAATATATTCACATGTTTCAAACTTGGAAAGAATATAAGAGAAGACGGTGAAAAGTCTGTCTCCCACCCCTCTCTTTCCAGCCTCCCACTCATGACTGAGGGGGACACAGCAGTAAACAGTACAGACAAGAACCTTGCCCTTCCTCCCAGAGTACGTTCTCCTGTGGGAGACAGAGGCAAACAAGTAAATCCCTCCCAGATGTATTTTATGTAGATCCTTCCAGAGAGATTTTATGCATATATGAGCAAATACATGTTATCCTTCCTGCTTTTTTTACACAAATGGTCAGATCTTATACACACAGTTCTGCACCGTGGTATTTTTTTTTTTTGCTTCACAACTAACTGGAGATCTTTCCACTTCAGTACTGAAAGAGTTAACCTCCATTCTTTTTGCCAGTTGAATTGTGTTCCATTTTGTGGCTATACCATAACCATTTAGCCACTTCCTTGTTAATATGTCTGTATTTTCTCATTTCCCTCTGTTTTCCTTATCTTCTGATTCATCCCCGGGGTGACACATAGTTACATCACCCTTATTGAAGGTGCAGTTCTCTTGTCCTTGGAAGCCTTTGCTACAGAGACTCAGGGCCTCCTCTAGCTTCCTGTGGTAAGTGGAGTTTATTTAATCCACAGGAGGGAAATTGGAAGCCACCAATCTCCTTTCCTATAGGTCCTCCTGACTTTTGTTAGCTCTGAGAGCGTAGTCATAAGAGAACAAGCCAAAAGACCTCCATTGTGATCTGGGCCCTCCCGGTTAAGCCCCAAATCACACTACTTGCTCACTTAGTCACTCTGCTCCACCCATTGGACTCCTTCAACACACCAAGCTCTTTCCTACCTCAGGATCTTTGCACGTGCTCCACCCTCCATCTGGCACCTTCTTCCCACTAATGTTCCCAAAGTTGGTCCTTCTCCTCCAGGCCTTAGCCTAAAAACCCCCTCCTCAGAGAGGCCTTTCCCACCAAGTACCCTATGATACTCTGTACTACAATACCCCACTACCCCTGCCAAGGCCACACTATTCCCCACATCGTCATCTTTCTTGGTTCCTTGTTTGTTTCCTTCATGACACTTTATACAGAGTACAATTATTTTTGTCATTTAGGAGTTCACTCATTTATTTCTGCCTCCCCAGGAGAATGTACACTTGGGAGAAAGGGCGGGAATCTTGTCTGTCCTGTTTCCCACTGGGTCTCCAGCACCACACACCATGCCTTGCCCTCCGGGGATGGCCAAGGTATATTTGTTGAATGAATGATGTTAGGCTAATATTTTCAGAGGTGATTCTGCTGGTCCTCTTCAATAAGCTGTGCACTTTGAATTGTGTTTCCACAATGCTTGGTAGAGTGAAGTCAGATGGGACCAAGCAGAGAGTTGTAAGGCCCAAAGCTGGGCTCTGCCACCAACCAGCTGGTGACCTTGGCCAGGCTACTTAACCTCTAGGCCACAGTCTCCTTATCAGTAAAATGGGAGGGGTTTGGATTCAGTCTCTAAAGTTTTTTCAGCTTTAATAGTCTATGAAGGAAGTAAATATATTTAATAACAATGCTGTATACAATAGAATATTATTCAGCAATGAAAAGGAACGAAGTATAGATACATACTACAACATGGATGAACCTTGAAAACATGCTAAGTGAAAGAAGCCAGTCACAAAAGACCAGATATATGATTCCATTAAATGAAATGTCCAGAATAGGCAAACCCATAGAGAAAGGAAGTAAATTAGTGATAGCCAGGGCCTGAGGAGGGGAGTGAGAGACAGAGAAGGGGGAATCATGGTTAAGTGGTATTCGGTTTCTTTTTGGGGTGATGAAAATGTTCTAAAATTGACTATAGAGATTGTTGCACAAATCTCTGAATATAAGAAAAACCACTGAATTGTATAATTCAAAGGGGTGAATCGTACACTATGTGAATAATATCTCAATAAAAGCTGTTTTTTTTTAATGCTCTCTATTTTCATTGGACTTTATGGTTTTCAGCGAATTTTCACATACATTTTTCTATCAATTTCTCAGCATAATCCTGTATGTTTAAGAGAGACCAAAGGAAGGGGATAACCATTTACTGATCACCTACAATGTGCCAGGCATCGTGCTAGTTTCTACCTTGGTATAAATAGTGTAAAATTAAAGAGTGTGGGCTCCAGAATCAAACTGCATGAATTCAAATTCTGGCTTGGCTGTGTATTAGCTGTGTGATCATTGGGCAAGTAATTTACCTCTGTTTCCTCATCTACAATGATAGTACCTGCTTCATGGAGTTGTGAGGGTTAAAAGATTTAATGTATGGAAAGTGCCTGGTACTATTACTGTCATTTCCATTGTGCTTAGGTGACCTCATGGCTCCTTACAGCATTCCCTGGACGAAGGTGGCACTGGCTCTGTCCTACAGGTAAGGAGACCGAAGCTTGGTAAGAGCATGTTTTACCCAGCATTATACTCAGAATCCTGGGCAAAACCCTTACCAGAGCCCAGGTGTGAGTGTTCCAAATATCTTGCTTTTTCCTCTTTCATACAGCACCTTGGGCTCCAGTGGTGGGAAACATTGGTTCAAATCAAGCCATACTCCCCTTCTTGGACCCCCCTTGTATTCAAGGCCAGACATGTACAAGATGGCGGATGGTCATCCAAGATCCCATTTGTAGCCACAGATTGGAATGATGTTAGTTGCCTGGGACTTTTTTCCTCCTACCACCCATATATATAGATATTTAGTCAAACACATTCTGGTAGTACAGAAGTCCCAAAGGGCGAGTCCTTTTTGGTAATCAAGGAAGATTTTTTAAAAGAGACTTTATTTTTTAGAGCAGTGTAGGTTCACAGCAAAATTGAGGGGGAGGTACAGAAATTTCCCATATACCCCCTTACCCGCATGTGCATAGCCTCCTCCCTTTTCAACATCCCCCACCAGAGTGGTACATTTGTTATAGCTGATGAACCTACACAGACACATCATTATCACCAAGGAAGATTTTTATAAAGCTTTTCATTTCCTTGTTCATTTCTGTTCCATGCCTTAAATAATCCCCATTTGTCTTGCCGTGGGGGAAGGTAGAGTTGAATTTGCCGTCTGTGAAGGCCCATCTCAACTGCATAAAGGCCTCACGGAGGTAAACATGAGCCAGAGCTCACTGGCACAGGACTCAGTCCTCGGCCGTGAGACCCAGCACCAGGGTTGTTGCACTGGTGAGAGTTCGTCTCAAGAGTTTCCTCTGTAAATATTATTTCTCCAGGATGTCCAAGTTTCATAGCTCATTTTCACTGGATTTCTTTCTGGCTAGGTTTCCTGAACATATATCCTTCTGCAAGCAGGGCTGGCGGGAAGGAGTAACACCCAGCCCTCGCTGCTCGTGTAACCAACTAGGTGTCCAACTCCCTAGTGTGACTTCATTCCAGTTTTCCAAACCTACATCCTCCTGCAGCTGCTGCTGAGGAGAAGCAGGAAGGAGAGAGCATGAGAAGGGGGGCTCAGCAAGAGAGGGAGGGGCTGACTGCCCAGCCTCAACTGAAGCAGCAGCTGTCAGGCAACCCGTGTTCGTTGACTGTCCTGTGTGCTGGGAACTGTGCTCAGAGCCAGAGAGGTCCCTGCATTGAGGGGCTTCGGCCTGATCGGGGGTACAGGCAGCCCTTTGAACAATAAAGCAGCACAATAGCAAAAACCCCACTTGTTTTTGAGCTAAAAGCAAACAAAAATGCAACAACTGCAATAAAAACTCTCTTTTTCTCTCTCTCTCACACATATATTTATATATTTTTGTCTGTACGGCAAAAAAAGCAAATTGCAAAAACATACAGTTTAAAAAAGCAGATTGCAAAAGAATATTTATGGTATTTTTTGAAATATTTTGATGAAAATTGTGTAAAAAACATGAAACAATGTGCATAGCCCATAAATATATAGAGAGTAAAGTGTAAAAATGGCCCTAGATACAGACCAAATTCATACCAGTGGCTGCTCTGGGGAGGATGAGAAGAAGGACTAGGACTGGGGAGGGGAGTGGAGGGAACTTCCCCTTCATCCTAATTCTTCATTTCTTTAAAAACACAATTCTGAGGCAAGAGCAGCTAGCTGGTAACACTGGTTAACTCTGGTTAGGCTGCTGGTATTTGTGGAATTCTCCTTTGTACTTTTCGGGGGAAGTAGTTGATGTATAAAGCCTAGTTCTTAGTCAATGAGCAAACACTCAGAGCTGGCCCAGCTTCCATTTCTTCCTCCTGATGACCCCTGTGATGCTCTATGACCCAGTGCAAGTTTGACCCCAGGTACCATCTAGACATGAACATAAGTGTTCACAAAAGATGAGTCTTCTTGGGAGCAGACAGGGGAGCAGGAAAGCTGGTGAGGCAGGATGGGGTGAAGGGCCACTAAAGCCCCACTGCCACTGTTCAGTTTCCTTTTCCAGCACCTTCCACCAAGGTAGCACCCAGAGCAAAGAGGGAGGAGCACCTCCTCTTTATCCCCTGTGGGGAATTTAGGACTTGCTCTCTGTGAGCAGGAAGGTCAGTGGCTCTATAGCATCCCAAGGCTGAAGGGGTGAGTACTTTTTGAAAAATGAGACAAGTCGTTTAGTCCAAAGGATACTTATTGTTCCCCGGTTCTGAAATAGGGACAGCAATTGGAAGAAATGCAAAGCAATTTTTGAAAAACTCTAGTGATAGACATAGATTTCTTAGAAAAATTCAAAGTTATAAAGTACTGTAAAAATGTGCTGCAAGAAGGCTAGAAGTGTCTGTTTGGTGGCTTGGGACCAGAAGGGTCCCAGTAGACTGCGGAGTCCTGCTCCTTTACTAGGAATGCATTAGAGTGTGCTGATTTGGGAATGGCCTGTTTATTAAAAACAAATGTCAAGTAACTGAAATGTACCAGATCACCTTATGGATTATGCTCCTCCCTTGTCCCATGCTCATCCTTCAGACCCCTTCATGGGTCTTTACTTAGGGGAACCTATGTAAAGGGGAACCCAGAGCTTTTGAGTGGATATGCTGGCCCCCTAACTAGGTGTTCTACCTTTTTTCTGAGGAACTGTTAGTTGATATCTCTGGTTTTCTCTTCTGCTCCCTAAAGCCTTCCACAAGCCCTCAGCAGTAGTTTATTCACAGTAAGACCCATGATCCCTTACTTTCCAAGGATAGAAAAAAGAAAAAGAAGTTATGAGCCTGCCAGTGCCAAGAGAAGTGAGCTTTGGGTCATTGCACCGCGTTTCCGAGCCCCAAGCCATCCTAGCATCTTCCTGTCCCGCCCTAGGAATTTTTAAAGATAAGATTACAACTGGTGCATTCAGCGGGACAAACGCGCGTGCAGAGGGAGGTTCTGCTTCTGCAGCACGTCCTGGCCTTTAAGCCTGCTTTCCACCTCTGCTCTCCAGAGAGAGGCCAAAAGAGATTACGTGCCTGGTTTATTCTGGGTTGGAGACTTCCCGTCCTTCGCGGTGTTTACCCAAAGTGAGGTCAGCCTCATTCAGAACTCGGTGAGGTTGTTTTATGTCAGTGGCATTTATAATTAAAACGTAGCCGCAAGCCGAGCTCCATAAAACATTAGAGAAAGACGGAGAAGAAAAAAAATTCAGTTCGTGGAAAAAAAAATTCCAGTGGTTTGGAATTCATATATATATGAAAAAGACTTTTCTTAGACTGTGTAAAGGTGTCTACGTCTCCTTTAGGGCCTGAAAAAGGTGCCTGGAAAATTTTGATATAATCCATGGACTGTGTGATATTAAAAAAAAATTTATCTAGAAAAATCCCTCCTGTGTAACCAGATAAGGAGCGGGGAGGGACAAGGAGTTCTCTGGCATCACATCCAGCCGAGTGAGAACACCACACTGGGGAGAATATTCCTGCCAGGAGACCTGCCCCTCTGTCTGACTTGTGGCAGCAGGGCCCAGCTCTGCCCTCCTTGGTTGTTGGAAAAGCTGTCTTGACTTTCAACCCAAGCTGATGGGGGCAAAGTGCCTTTACCGTTAGATGCCGAGTCATAGTAAAGCAGAGAATGGAAGTCCGGACTGCCCCAAAAACAAGGGGTGGGAGGGATGTCACTGAAGAGAAGGAGTCTGCCCTTTATAAAGGACTGCAAAGTGCCTTAGTGCCTTTAGGATGTGGTTTGATTTATAAATATTTGATTGGCACATGCTTTGCTCAGGAACATTTCCATTTGTGTGGGGAGTGGTGCCGGGAATCCTGCTCCCTGTGCAGCCTCTTACGTGCCGGGGGAGGCAACAGCGTGCGGGCTGCAGGGGGAGGCTGCCAGTTTGGGATGCTCACGAGCTTATTCTTATGCTTCAGTTATTGTTCCAGTTATGAACCCCACAGGGGAAGACGTCACGGCCCCCTTTGCCAGAGAGGAGATTCCAGCAGAAAGAGAGGAATCAAACATGGAGCTCCCCTTTGTCTTTGCTGGAAAGGTTACACAGGGTTTTCTGGGCAGAGCCTGGGCACGTTATACCTACACGCCAGGCCTCGAGAGCCCCAACCCTAGACTGTCCCAGAGATGCTGAGAGGAAGTCACCCTCAGTTCACTGAGCAAGCGTAACATTCATTTAACTCAACAGACTCCAAAGATCAGAGGGTAAGAGGAAGGCCAAGTAAGCCCAAGGATGATGATGATGATGATGATAAATACCATTTTTTAAGCACGTATCATGTCCCTGGCAGTGTGTTAAATGCTTCTACAAACCTTATCACACTTATAATTCCTACCTTCCTATGAGGTGGGTACTGTTGTCATCTTTGTTTTTAAAATGAGGAAAGTGAGGCACAAGGAGGAGAAGTAACTTCCCCAAGGTGACAGGGAACAAATAAACCATAGTGATGGGACCTGCCCCTGCACTCATCTGACCCACAGCACAGGCTGTGTGAATCCAAAATGTTTATTTAATCATTTAGTGGGGCAAAACCACCATCAATGGAGTTGACATTGGGTAGTGGGATATGGAAAGAGCCTTAGTCTTGGAAGAAGCTGTGGGTCTCTGCCAAGCTCTCCCAGTTACTAGCTAGTCCCAGGCCCTGTTAGCTCAGTGTTTGCAGAGTGATGATAATTAATAACCTCACGGGATCGTGACTAGGCAGAAATGAAAGAGTTGAGTGCAATGCCTGGCATGTACTGGGTGCTTGATGGATATTTATTGAATATATTGTTGAATCTGAATTAATGTGCCACCAATACAGTTCATTCACTCATCAAATTAATGTTTATTGGGCATTATACCAAGTGCTAGGCAATGTGCTAGACGCAAAAATTGCAGTGTTGAGCTGTGAGAGACAAAGTCCCCGTCCTCAGGGAGCCCAGGGAGGGAGAAAACCATTAAATAATCACACAAATAAATGTGGAATTATGACTCCAAGGAGAGCTGCCTGTACACGAGGCACTCCTCAAATGCCCTGTGTCCAAAATGGAACTGGTCGTCTTTCCCTGCGCCTGTTCCTCTTCCAGAATCCTCCCTCTCATGGTGACACCACCATTTACCCATCTCCCAAAGTGAAGGCCTAGGGGTCAACATGAATCTTCTCACAACCTGCACCCATTGCCCCTTCTCGAAATCTGTGGCTCTTACGCTTTGAGTGTAACAAATGCTCACAGGCCCATGTTGGTAATTGCCTACAGCCATGATTTTAGACATTGTAAAGGGACAAACCAAAAACATCTTCTCTACAGGCCAGAAATTCCTACCAGAGGAGACATTTTACCCAGGCGTGCATTACAATGGCCTGTGCACAAGCATCCATTGTAGGTTTATACCACTCCAAGAAAGGCTTTATGTTAGGTACCTGGAAACTTACTTTCCTGGAGGTGGGAAGAAGAAAAATTTTGAAAACATCTCAATTTTGCCCGTGGCAGATCCGCTGGTTAAGGACAAAGAGAAGCTGTGAAAGGAGTTATTTTTTTGCCTTTTAGAGCTGGAAGGCATACAGTTCTATCTTGCATGCTTTGTCTAGATTTATTTAAATATTTGATTGGCTTTTAGAAATATTCTTCCTGAAGGAAGTCTTACAGTATGGCTGTCTACCTGTGACCACAATCTCTAGTAATGCTCAAAATAATGGTCAAGGAATAGAAGCCATCCCCTGGCTAGACTGTGCTCATCAGTTAGCCAGGGATCGCTCACTCCATGCCTGTCCAGGTTGATTCTGTTTCTGAATAAGCCTGGAAATTCAGAAGGGTTGTGGCAGTACCGCCACTGGGCAGAAGAGGGCGACAGCACCACATTCAGTGGGTGCATCGGTGCCAGGGAGTCCTCTTGGCTGCAGGATCTTGTAAGATTTTCAGCCTTGTCAGGCACACAGGACAATGTTATTATTCCCATTCCACAGCTGAGAGAACTGAGTCTCAATATTTTCCCCAAGATTAGATGGCTGAGAACACTGGAGACATCTAAATTTCCAGACAGGAGAAGATGATTGGAAGGGTCACGGGGGTAGGGGACTCGAAGCTACTTTTGCAGAGCTCCTTTTTCAAGAGGGAGAGAATGGTCATTGCTCAGTGCTGCTCCAGTTAGAAAGTGGCAGCATACGAATATGAACTGACTCTAAATCTAGGGTCCCTGACTCCGCAGAGGGTATGTGGATTATCCAGTGCTCCTGGCATTGACAGGGATGGATTTCTGCTCACTCACCCCACTTACTCTGATCTCTGTCCTCCTTGGCCCTTGTTCTTAGTTCTAGAGTAAGTAAATAGGCCAACACAACAACTCTGAATGTTTCCAGAGGCCTTGAATCAAAACCTGAATGTAGACCCTTGGCCTTCCTGGAAGGCAGCATTATTGAAGAGAAGAGACTGGGGACGGTCCTTAAGTATTATACTGCGTTTCCCTATGCTGGGTTGAATATATGGAGATCTTGACAATGATGATGACGATGATGATGACAAGAGCAATATTATCCAACATGTGCTGAGCTCTTACTTTGAGCCAAGGCACTCTGCCAAGAACTTTCACTGCATTATCTCATTTAATCCTCCCAAGAAACCTGTGAGGCAAGTAATATTATTCTTATTTTACAAGTGCAAAAAGTGATGCCAGAAAGGTTAAGTAACTTGCCCAAGTTCAGCTGGCGAATAATTAATCCAGCATTACTTGGATGCAGACCTCCTCACACACACACTCCTGAAGCTACCTTGTGCTGCGTTCCAGGGGTTCCCGACATCTCAGGTCAGGCGCTGGATCTGCAGCACTATTTGGGAGTTGTCCCAATGTTACATCCCCAGAGCGCGGTCTATAATGTTAATGACAGAATGACAACAGTGCAGTCATATGCCATCTGTACAGAAATTCTAGTATTTGGAAATTGTAATTGTAGCCCCTTGTAACCCCAGAATTCAAGGTTTCCAGGAAAAGCCAGCTTAACACCGAGGAACACATCAGCAAGCTTGTCTTTCCGGTGGGATTCTGAACACAAGAGAGCATTCCCATTGGTTCAGAAAATTGGTAAGACTTACTAGAAATGTTTAAAACCTTAGAGAAATTAAGGCTTGTTCCCCTTGTGTTGTGTGTGGGGCAGATCACATGAATTGTGTAGCTTGCCTGACACAACAAACTGCAGTCTAAGGCCATTTATTTGCAGTAAATGTTGCTTATGTATAGGTTTGACGTACAGAATAGAGTCACTATTTTTTGCTTTACTCTGGTACCTATTTTTCATTGAGCATAAGGTGTTCAGCAGGCCCATTTGAAGACAAACCATCAAAACAAAGCCCCCAAAATCTAACTCTGCAGCTGCAAGCTCCAACCTCAGCCTCCCTGCACCTCATCTCAAGGGTCTGCCTGGTGGGTGAGAAGGAAGGGATGCCTCCTGGCCCATCAATGCCAGCTTCCATCCCCACCACCTGTGCATCTGAGGTAGAGAGTGAGCACCATTGGAGTGGCCTTTTGTGCTTAGAGCCTGCAGCCTTTGGTGCATATTCCATGAATAATTAAGACTGTCTGATATATAAACTATCACATCAAAGCCAGGGTTTTGCATTCCATCTTAAAGCCGGTCCTATAGAAGCTTACATTCTACCTCTGCGATTTGGTGTCTCCTGATTTCATCCACACTTTCCTTCTCTTGACTTGGGTCATGTTTGACCCTTTAGACCCTCTTAGCAGGGGCCAGATCTGACTTCTGGCTTTTCTACAACATGTAGTGCCTCAGTGGAGCTCAGGGAATCCCCGATAACATCACAGTAGGACCCAGACACCTAATATCAAACACGCACACCAACGCCAAAAGTACTAAAGCAGAAGGAAGGGATGTTTATTCTTAGATAGTCAAGAAGATTCTTTACTCCGAAGTCATACCTCCATTTATCAACATTATCTGAGAGCTTGGCTGGCAGGAAAGCCTGGAAGAGATATTTAGCCTTTGGCTCAAATCACTCCCACTCTCCAGTTTCTATAAAGTCTGGAGAATGACTTTACCTCTCCCGGTTACCACAACCACATCTGCATGATACGCGGAGGGAAAGCTGCATAATTTATGATGTGTAAGACTACAATTATGAACTAAGATTTCACAAATCAGGCCAGTGGAAATGTAACCTGGGAGTCAGTTAACTTGAAACCGAGCCCATGTTTTTGTGCGGGGTTTACCGCCCCTGCCCCATGTGGCTCTTCCCATCATGGAGCAGGCAGGGCCCTGACCAGTCTTGCGGGCCAGACCTTTTGCAAGTTACAGAAACTAGGGGAAACACACAGCAATTGAACACTGGCAGCCACGTCTGTTCTCAAAGCAGTTGTGAAAGGTCAACAAGGAGTCCTTTTAAAGTCTTGAAATAGGATGGCTTTAGGTAAGCTGTAGTCCTCACAACTCCCTATTTTCTACACCTAGACCCTTTATGCATTTATGTGACCCCTGCCTCTGAGTGTGTCATGCCTGAATAGAACCTTGGAGAAGAGGGTACCAGTTCTTAGATATCCTCCCTTCCCCCATCCTTGACTAAGGAAGACACCAGAAAGGTGAGGGGCTACGAGAGAGAGAGGTGCTTACTGTGCAGGTCACTCCTGTCCCTTGTCCCATCCACTGTGCCATCTGGAAGGATCCTCAGGAAGTGGCCGCCGTTGCTGCAGTAGAGGAGTTTGGGCTTCTTGTAATTCCCTGGAGGCAGATTAAACTTCTCAGTCAGGGCCGTGAAGGTCGTGATTTCCCCTTCAGCCATGGCTCAGCAGCTGCTGGTGATGGCACTTTCAAGGCTGTAAAAAATTAAACAACCCTGTAGAATGTTCTCCCAGCAAAGGTGCAGCATGCACTTTCAAGAAGGGAAGGAGGGCCCAGGGCTCCTGGTTGGTTGGTAACCACCGACTGCCCAGGTGACAGCCACAGTCAATGGGCCTGTGCCGTGGCCAGCGGCTAAGGAAGGATGGTCCCTGGCATGGGAGGGATTCTCAGGGCCCTTCTTACTTCCCAATTGGACACAGCTTGGAACCAAGCTGTGCATTTTTTAGAACTTCAAATTTAATCATTTGGCCCAGGGGAAAAAAATGTTTTGGTCCCTCCTTCTGATCCACACACATCCTCAAATTAAACACTGAAGTTTCACTAAAATAACACCCAGGCTCTGGCTGAAACCCACAAAAGCCAAGAGGCCGGCACTGAGGTTTTTCCCTCCATCCTCCCACTGTTTTAACTAGGCACCGCCAGGCCCGTGTGCAGAGATAGCACCGATAGCCTAGGCATTCGAGACCTGTAGGAAGAGGCACAGGAGGCGTTTCAGGCTTCCCACTATAGAGATGGCCAAGGGTTAATGCGTAAAGGAAAATTCTGGGTTTGCTGGTGGGAACAGAACCAGAACTGGAGAACAAGGCATGTGGGGGTGTTAAGTGGGGTTTTTAAAGGGCAAACACCGTACCAAAGGAAATTTTATGAGACAGATCATTATGAAGGATCTGCTGGTTACTTCCTGCTTCCACAGCTCCCCACAAATCCTCACATCACACAGAGGGGTGAGTCTGTCCCTTGTACAAAGGCCATCTTCATCCTAATTATTTTCTATTGAGACAAACATTATGACACAGAAACCACCATATGACATATTACAATCCTTTAATGTTGTGTACACCCAATTTATATTATTAGGGTAAAAATGCATCAGTGACACCTCTAAGGATTAAAAAGCAAAGCCAATAAATGTTCGTATTTTAAAGCATCTACTTGTGCTACCATTAGGAGAATGAAGTGTTGCTGACTACAAGGACTGCACAAGGAAGAGGCGAAAAAGACACCAGAAAACTAACGTGGGAACTTCATCTTGTAAGTGTGAGTAGGTGCTAATTGTACACAGCGATTATCAAGTGGCCTTGTAGTAACAATGATCATCATCATCATTAACATAGTCGGGCTATAAGTTAACTCACGTAATCCTCACCATAGCCCTTTGAGGCAGACACGAATGTTATCGCCATTTTTTACAAAATGAAACCAAAGCTTAGAGATGTTCAGTGGCCTGTCCAAGGTCAACAGCCGATAAGTGGTAGAGCTGAGTCTCAAAAGGGGATTCTTGAAACAAAGCCCTAACTTGCCCTTAATCACCAGGAAAAAGTTAAGTGACTTTACTGATTCTGCAGTATTATTGCCGGAAGTGGGGTTTTTAGCCGTTGCCTAGAACATACACCTGCCTCCATGAGCTCATCATTTATTAAGTTATTCATTTGTGACCCAGACTTTGGCTGTTACCACCAATAGCCTCCGCTTTTGTCCCAATGCCAACCTTGAAGCTGGACTCCAGGCATCTCCTCATTGCCCCAGGAGCAACCCACATCACTAGGTGTCAGGGAACCCTATGAACTTCATGGAAGGCCAGCCAGCCTCCTTCATTCCCCGCATGACTATTCATCCATGCATCCATGCATCCATCCATGCATCCGTTCATCCATTCATCCATCCTTGGAGCAGCCTCATGGAGTTGCTTGCATAGAAATCAATTCCATCATGAATGAAGACAATGATTTGGATAATTTGTCCTGGCTTTGGAATCAAGGTTCATGTTGGAAGCCTCCATTTTTTCCCTCGACTCTAGGCATTTCAACATCTCTGGTACATCTCTCCCAGTCTGCAGCCGCATGAGCCAGTCACTGTCCCCAGTTTTGGCTATGGTTTGAAGTCCCTCCAAGGACCCCCAAAGAGAACTTCGCGTACACCATATAAACTGTTTTTAAAGTCAGACCATCCCAAATATCCCCTTCACATGTGGTGAAACTCTGCTGTCTAGCTCTTTTCACATAATACAGTACAGATAGATAATTAATTTCAGTTGTGTCAATTTCACAGGGAAGACTGCAGAGTTTACCTTGCACAGCACATTGCATTTCCTTCCCAGACGCTCACTCTCTTCCAAACCCTTCTCTCTCATCCGCAAGCCTCTATGTCTTAGTGCCCACCTCTGTCTCTCTCACTCTCTCTCATTCTGTCTCTCTCTCCTTAGCCCTTTTCTCACCCAGCCTCTCAATCTCCCTCTCATTTCACTTCCTCACTCTACTTGATTCTGGATCCCCTTCTGATGTAAAGCAGTTTAGGTCTTCCAAACAGGGACATCTTTACCCATCACCTCTCCATTAACATACAACAATTACCAGATCCCCCTTTCTTAAAATACAACTAAGAGATAAATATTTTTTGTTTCATTTTTTTCCAAATGCTAAGTTATGTAGTTAATTTATAATACAGGAAATAATAATTATATACTGGTGGTTGCCATTTAACAGTACAAATAGCCATTTGTGTTGTCAGTCTTAGGTGGGCAGAGTTTTTGTTTCTTGTTGCCCTGGGTTTCCTCAAATGGAGGTCTCTGTGTGCCCCCGATTGTTCAGCAATTGCATGTTAAGGACGGCCTCCCTTCTAGATCCAGCTCCAGCGGGGAGTCTCCGTTAAGTTGTTTTCTAAGTGTTGGGTATGGATTTGGCTCTATCCATTTGCATTCTTGCTTCTATCCTATTGGGATGAAGGGGAACAGATGCCTCAGAAGGCTGGCTGAGGTTGGAGGCACCAGCTCTGGTCAAGGATTCTCCTAACGCTCACATTCACATTTGCGGAAAGCCATGTAGCCTGGACTTCATTACTGCAGAGCTCTCCCCGGCTACACGACCTCTGCCAGAGGCCAGCAGGTCCTCAGGCATCTCCTCCCTCCTGATCACAGTGCAACCTAAGGTTATACAAGGCCATGACTCTGCTCTCTGCCTGCTCCCCCCAGTAAAAGGGACAGTAATGGGGTGACTGTACTGATTTCAGATTGTTCCCATCACCCTTCAGTGCAGATCCATACCTGGAAACCTGAAGGGGACATGTTGACTTCTGAAAACAAGCCTTGAGTCAATGTGAAGCTGAGAGACTGTGGTAGTGGGATTTATGAATTAGCTGAAACATACAAAAAATGAAATCGCTTTCTGTTTCTAAAAACCCCAGAGGCACAAAAGGCCCTTTTTTTTTGGCTTTATTTACAATTTACCCATATTTTAAGCAGTGGTGGTCCAAAGTTCCTTTCCAATCCAGTATTTGTTAAAGGATGGGAGTAAAGGAAGTCTATGACGTGATAAAACCATTAGGCAGCAGCCTTAGCTGCCCTTGGGGATTTACACAAATTGCTCTAATAAATGAATCCATTAACTATGTGAAATCAGGCATTAAGTGTAATGGAAATTTATAAGCTCTGCTTCTCATTACTATTATCTTTTTGTTGGCTGTCAAGAGAGGGGGTTATCTGTGTGTGTGTGTGTGTGTGTGTGTGTGTGTGTTGGGAGATAGAAAAGATCAAGCCCAATGGACTCTATCTCATCACTGTGTACTAAGCTCAGCCTTTGAGATTTGTGGCCCTGGTGAGATTTTGGGAAAGACAGAAGATTTTCTTGATTTATCAGTGACACCAAAGTGAGGGGAACGTCAAGCCTATTGGAACATCCATATTAAGGCTGACATATTTTGTCAGCTATAGCCTCTAGAAGAGAACCTAAACTCTGACACATGAACAGGATGTTAAGTATACACTCTTGCCCAGGAATACAACAGTCACTTTTCAGTGTGGGATAGTGAGCAACACTGTACAGCCCCAGCTATACACAAATTGGCTCTGGGAACCTGGGTGTGTCATTCACTCCTTCCAAGATGTTTTCCCTAACAATCCCTACCCTGCCTACCTCACAGAGTTGTCTGAAGGGTTAAATGGACACAGTATTCATAACATCACTTGGAAAGTATAAAAATATGACCTGACCTATAGGAGATATGAGTAACTGGTTTTGTTGAACTAGTTGAAGCCTGGTGTGGTGCTAGGTCAGCTGCAATTGAATGCTTAATTTAAAACAGTTTTTCAATTGATGTGAAAATCAAGTTTTTCATTCCCTCTCATATTTGGCAGAAATTAGCCCAGCTCTTCCTGCCTTCATTGCTTAGCCCACAAACATAGCAGAGATGATGAAGGAGGTAAAGGTAAGATGTGGTTATGTAAGAGAGAATCCAGGTCACCATTTCAGACTAGTTCTTAGCTTATCAACAGTTACTTAAGTGACATTTGTGAAGCCAACTATTTCTAGGAGATATTTGTGTTCAGTTTGGCTCTGGTGACTAGGCTAGAAGGAAAGATTTATGGTTCTCAGAATCAAGGGAAGGCAAACACTGATGTTTATTTTTTTGAGTTTGTTCTTAACCCCCGTCACTGCTTAAGCAATGCAGGATACCCATGAAGGAGGATATTTTGCAAAGTATATTAAGCCATCAAAGGCAGATGTATAGACATTTGTTAAGGTGATAATTGGATATGTGTCATCAAACCCAGCATATGTAAAACAGGTCTCACCTTTAGTTCCAAATATGCTCTAAATCCTTGCTCCCCATGTCTAGGAATGGCATCATCTAAAAGCTTTATCTCTTCCTTTAGAGATGTTATTTAATCTTAGATTTTATTAAGTCAAATATACATGTTAAATGTTAAGGGTAACTACTACAAGAAAAGAAATAGAATGCATTAATTTCAACCAGCAACTGGTAGGGGTAAGGGAAATGAGGTGAAATAAATAAAACTGTACTTATCCAAAAGAATCCAGAAAAAGAGAAAAAGAATAGAAAATTAAAAAAAAATTGCTCAAAAATAAGTGGCAGAAGTAAATCCAAATATATTTATAATCACAATAAATGTAAATGGGCTAAATTTTCTAGCTACTGGATTTTTAGAAAATCCATCTACACCCTGATTACAAGATACACATTTAAAACATAAGGACAGAGAAAGGTTAAAAGCAAAAGGATGAAAAATAGATGCCAAATGTTAAAAAATTAAAAGTTGGTATGGCTATGTTAATATCACATAAAGTAGGCCTATGGCAAAAAGAATGATCAAGGATAAAAGGGATAACTGCATAATGATAAGTGGAACAATTCAACAGAAAGATATAAAAATTCTAAGCTTTTGTATATTTAATGACATAGCCTTAAAATATATAAAACAAAAAGTTAAAAATATATAAAGAGAAGTTGACAAGTCACAATGATAGTGGGAGATTTTAATACATTTCTGTCATAAATAATCGAGCAGACAGACAAAAAATATTAATAAGGATGTAGAAGACTGAAATACACAATTAACAAGCTTAACTGAATGAACATATAAGAGACCACTGCACCCAACAATTAGTGAACACTGTTCTTCTCGAGGACACATGGAGCATTTACAAAAATTGGCCAGGTACCAGGTCTTAAGGTAAGACTCAACACAAAATAGAAGAATCCATTTTGTTCAGACTGTTCTTTGGATAGAGTAGAAATCACTCCTGGCCATCCTGTTGGTGACAAAGCCCTTTCAATTATGCCTTTTTAATGTCTCATAAGATCATCCTCCCTCCCCCATTCTCACCGTGGCTCCCTTAGTGCAGACCCAACACCTTCACTCACCTGGGATGCTAAAGCAGGAAGCAGTGGTCTCTCTTCTCCAGTACTGCCCCCTTCCAATCCACTTTTGACCCTGCTGCTAGTGACCTTTCTAACACTGGAATCTGATCAGTCTCCTGCTGAAGATCTTTGACTGGGTCAGTCCGTTCCTTGCTGCTGTCCAGATAAAACCCAGACTTAACCATGACCTATGAGGCTTTCATCATCTGGTCCCTACCTAATGTGTTGTTTTCTCTTATTGGCCTGTTCTTCTTGTAGTCTCCCCACACCCTCACACTCACCCATGCCTTAACACAAGCATCCTCTTGCTGCCAGCAGCGTTCTCTCTCTCTCCCTTCCTCCACCCTTCTACTGTGGCCTGGCTAAGGCATACTCACTCTTCCAAAATTCATCTCAGTTATTTCCTCCTCCAGAAAGTGTGTCTGGATACCTCCTCCAACCCTAACCTCCCTACTCTTCCTCCACACCACACACACCAATTTACATTAGTTGAATCCCTAATGCTCTCATAGCAGCACTTTATTTACTCCATCGCAGCACTGAGTGTGATTGCCACATCTATTCCCTGCTTAAGCCTTTCAGTGGTTTCCCAATGGGATAAAGACTGGAGCCTTAAGGTGTCTTTCATGGCTCTGTGAGGCTCAGAGCCTGGCCTTCTCACTTGCCTCATCTCCCACCACACTCTCTCCAAACTAGCCTTCCATTCCTTGAAACCACTGTGCTCCCATCTACCCTCAGATCTCTACCTATGCTGTTCCCTCTCTCTGGAGCACTAGTCCCCTCCTCCTTCTCTCCACCCCACTCACTGGTTAACTCCTACTTTTTCTTCAAGTCTTAGTTCAATTGTCAATTCCTCAAGGAAGATTTTCCTGATTTCCCTTAACTGGGTCAGGTTCCTCCAGTTCTCATAGGACTACTGAACATTTCCTCAGAGCTCTTACTTCAGTTTTTAATTACATATTCATTCTTGTGATTATTTAATTAACGTCTCCCTTTGTGACTGGACTGTCAGCTCCATGATAGTACAAACCAATCTGTCTTGCTCACCATGGTATCCCAGTGCCTGGCAAAATGCCTGGCACCTAATGGGCACTTGATTAGTATCTGTTGAATAAGTGAATTAATATAATTTAATTAAGTTTACTTGACTGTTTCCATTAGTTTCTGAGGTCAGAGGACAGAAGCTATGCCTTTTTTTCTAGACCCAGCACTTAGCAAACACCTGCACATAATCAGTGTCCTTTGATTGAATACCAAGCCAGTCCCTTTTCAGGAGCCTCTAGTAGAAATATGTTATCAGGAGACCTAATTAGAAGGTGGTGTCCTACAAGTATTAACAGAGAAGCTAAACCAAGAGCCTAAATGTATTCTAAGTGGGTTCAAATTAGGCTGGAACATCCTACCCTTGGTTAAAGGCAGGCCCAGACCTTTTTCCCCTCTTGTAGAAGATCCTTCCTTACATCTTCAAAGGAAATATTATGGGATTTAAGGACTTAAAGGAAGGGATCAGACCTTTTGATCTGAAGTCTGACCTCCTTATCTGACCAAGAAAGTTTCTAGGGTCTGAAAAACAATTCCAGATTTTGTTATTTCTGCCCGGGAGTGTCAGGTTGGCAGGGACCCACTTCACACCGTCTGGTGAAGGAAAATTTGTGTGAGGAAAGGGAGTCAGTGTGTTCTTCTCTCTGTCTTTTTCTCTCACTCCACCCTCAATGATCTGTACCAGGTCTGAGGTAGGAGTGTAGCCGTGGCTGACTAGCCTGGGCTAGCATCTCAGTGTGCTGTTCCCAAGCCAGTTCTGTCCCATGAGCTGAAATCTCATCTTCCAAAGTTGGCAGTAAACTGTGGATGTGGCCGTTGGGTGGACTTGACAGTGGCATGCAGGAGATGGCTCCTACAAGTTCATGAGAGCCAATTATTAATATTGAGGAATTTTGCGAGCCGGTTGTTAAACCATTAGTAGCTTGAAATCAGCCCCAATGAGAGTATTTACACTACAGAAATTGGCAAATGCTATAAATCAGGCTTTTTTCTTTCTTTCCCTTCCCTTCCCTTCCTTCCTTCTCTCTAATAACTGGTTTATCAGCATACTACCAGACTTGGGTTTGAGTCCTGGCTGGACTCACTGCCAAATTACTCAGTCTTGCAGAGCCTCAGTTTCTCATCTGTAGAATGGGTCTCCATACCAGTAGCTACTGTACAGAATTGCTATAAGTGTTAAATGATAATGCACATAAAGTGCTGAGCACAGAACTTGAAAACTTGTAAGCATTCAATAGATGTCAGCTTGACTATCATCCTCCACATATCTTATTGTGTAGTTCTGCCAATCATCCATGCTATTGACTTAGATTTGAACAACCTTGATTTTTAACATTTAGTAATATTTTAGCAATATTTGAATACTGCTAAACAGAGAAGCTAAACCAAGACAGAGAAGCTAAACCAAACAGAGAAGCTAACCTATCAATTTTCTAAGTGACAGGTTAGAATTTTTTATCATGAAATATGGTGATGCTCTCTTCTCATTTGCTCTGGTGCTGGATATGATATACTAGTGACCAATTCTCAGTAGTTTGTGGGTTTGTGTGTGTTACTGTCCAGCATGAAAAAGAACCTGTGGGTTCAGTAGTCTTTTTCTCCTGTCCTTTAATTCAGGATCCTTCTAAACCTAAAGAATTCGCAAATCACTGAGAACAAACAGTGCCCTGGCTTCCAGAATCAAATATAATACACAATATATGTACCATTCTACCTTTCTAAAATCCCCCAAATTCTGGATTCTGAAACATATCTATTCCCAAGGCTTTTCCGATAAGGGATTCTGGACCTATGGTGGAAATCAGAGTGTCTGCCTTTAAGGAGTTTACAATCTGGCCATGCCAGACTCATCCAGCTGCTTCAGATAAGAGGGGCATAGACGCTCGGACCAAGTGTAGCTGGCAGGAAGCACGGGCTGTTAATCTGATTCAGCTGTTCACTCAACAGCACGGTCTCAGCCTTAGCTCTCACACTCCTTAATGAAGAGTAGAAAATATGAGCAGATACACATTCCTGAGGATCTCCTCCAATATCCTTTATTTCTTCCCTTGATTCTGGATCTTGAGTTCTCTGCAGTCTGGCTCATCCACCCCCTAAACACCCCCCCCCCCCCATCATTCAATTGGAGGTCAGGAATTCTTTTAAGTGCTTAGAGAAAACAGCCTCCATCTGAGAGGAAAAACAGAGCGCTCCCTGGCACGGCGGCATGCTCTGCAGGCCCCAGTTCTGTCTGAATTTTAATGGTACACCCCGGTCCAGAGCATTCTGCAGGCTCTCAGCCATCCTGAAGGCCCGCGAACATCTTCAACAGAAAGATCCTTCCTGCATACAGACGACATAAAGCCCCGGGGCTTTGAGCCAAATGCAAAGTGATTCTGCAGGACTCTGGCAGCCCTCACCCCTCCCTCTAACCTTCTCTTACTGATGTGTCTCCAAAAATCTTCTGACTCTGTTGTGCAAGTTACAATCTCCAGAACCAGCCCAGCAAGGACATTCCTTTCTCAAAGTCAGCAGACCTTCCAGCTCATAGAAAGATGGTCTGTTTGCTGGTTCTCTTTTTCCCTTCTCTCCTGACCTAGAAAATTTGGCTTCTCCAAACTCAGTCTTTTGAAGGACATGTTTGTTATCTCTTTGGAAACGCTGAGGGCTCGCCCTACCATGTGTTTCCCAATAGCCTCCGCTCTGGATATACCCATCAATAATAAAATATGTCCATAAATAATACACTAGTGACCTTTTCTTGAACGTTTAGTATGTACTAGGTACGATCCTAAGTGCTTTACATACATTATTTTAATTAATCCTCAAAGAAATTCTGTTAGGTAAGCATTGCTTTCTTTCTTTGTTTTTGTAGGCTGGGAGGTAAATGAATGGAGTAATACTTTCTATGCAATATCTACCCTAGCAGGTTCAATGTCCCTGAGTGTAATTAACAGAACAGGGAAGCTGCCCTGAACTGAACTGAAAGCATTGCTTTCTCATCCTCCTCTTTGCAGCTAAGGACACCCAGGCTCAGAGAGTTTAAATGATTTGTCTAAGGTCACAAGGCTAAATAAATGTTAGAGCTGAGATCTGAAGGGAGGGTTTTCTAAATCCAGAGTCCATGATTTTAATTGCCAAAGAAATGTGGGAAGGAGAATAAAATGCCCCTTGGACTGAGTGATCCTTAGCTTCCCCGTTCTTATTGCCCCATCAGCCTCCACGACTCACGAAGCCCCATGGACAGTGTTCTGAAGGAGATACTTGTTTCATTGAATGGAATCTTTGCAAGGCCCTCCTTTGACACAGAACCGTCCTTTTCCACAGCGGGACAATGGTCTCACAGGCACCTTCCTGATTGTCACTGTGACGCTTCCCAAAATGATCCAGTGTCAGTCAAGTCCATCCTGGCCTTTATCACGGTAGAGTCATCTGCCATTGTTGATAAAGGGCTGGGGTGAGGCCTCTGGGGTGAGGCCACAGAGACCACTGGGGAAACTGAGTGAATGGTCCTACTTCAGACTGGGTCTCCTCAACCCATGAAGAAGGGAAGTTCTTGTAGGCCTGGGTTTTGGTTTCTACTGTGTCGTTAACTCGTGCATGACCAGACGAGTCATTTAACCAGTCTCATCACGGTGCCATGAGGAGCAAATAGACAGGGAAGGGACTTGCACACAGCAAGTACCTGGGAAATAGAAGGTATTATTACTGTTGTTAATAAGAGCCTATGTTTTAGTGTGTTGATCATTTACATTTTTATAGCACTTGGGGTTTCACAAAGGGTTTTATATGAGGAAACAAGCATCTCTGGGTGCCTGTTGTGTAGACACTACATTAGGTACTTTATCATCATTTTGTGTTTGCTCTTCCTTCTATTATATTGGATAGATGAACACTTTGTTTTCTCTAGCCAAGAGAACTATGACTCAGAGAGGCTGAACAGCTTATCAAAGCAAATCTGTGGCTTAGCCAAGAATAAAACCCTCAGTCCTGAGATATCAGTTCATTATGTTGCCCCTCTGTTAAACAGCCTCATTTCCAAGGGCCCCATGCTCACTCAAAACACTAAAAAATAAAAAGAACAAAACTCATATTTCTGCCAGACAGATGATATCCAGGTGTCTCTGGAAGAATGGTTAGCAATCCCTGCATGCGGTTTTGTGTTTTAAGGTGCTTGGATACGAAGGAAGAATGTAAACCCCATGGAGCTCGTTTCACATGTCAGAGTCTATTCCGGATCTTAAAAGTGGCCACGGAGGCCCCAGCTGTGCCCCAAGAGCTACATTCCCGCAGAGGCATCGGCACCACAGCACCACGCAGGAAGCAGGCGGGGGAGCAGGGCCCGGGATTTGCAAAGGGACCCAGTGAGTGTCACAGCCAAAGGGCAGGAAGAAAATACTCACCTGCCCCAGCACCTGCCTTCCAGGGCCTAGTTTTTGCAGAGCCTACATTAGGACGATATAAAACTTGTTTCCTTCTGCATTACTTCTTTTTAAGGACTTTGGCTATTTTTAGAAGTTCCTTTCACTTGCCAACTCTCTTTGATCCTGCATGAAAAGTCCAAAAAGGACCATTCTTTCATTTGCACTGTTTGCCCTGTTTCAGCATGCCTGACAGCTCTCATGGCCCTGTGACCACGTCATTGGTATTCCACACACAGGTCCACACACAACCCGGCTGTTGGCAGGAACCAGGTGGGTTTTATGGGAAGGAGATGGAGCAAGAGAATATCACCAAAGGCCCCAGGAAATGAGTGGTGTTTGATAAGGGATGGAAGAGCTTGGAAGTGAGTTGAAATCTTGTATCCAAGAAGCTAACCTAACAAATAAATCTGCCCCTGGTATCTAGCATCTCCAGGAGGTGCACACTACAGTCAAGATGCCATCTATCAGAGAAATCACAGGAGAGGTAGGCACCGATACCGTGACAGCACACTCGTCTGTCAAACATGGTCTCTCACGGGAGTTGTCTTTAATTTTGGCAGGTAGCTCAAAGCATGGCTCGCTTTCATCCCTTCGGCTGCACATGGTTTCCCTCCTTGTTTATTTCTTTTTTCTCACTGACCTTCCAAAGCCATTTATATTCTCCACTGTCCACTGCTCCTCTCTCATGTTTTAGAGATCAAAGCACCACTGTGTTGGGTGGGGTTGTTTGAAAAATGGAGAATTTCTGCATTATTGGCCTTTTGGAGGCAGATTAGGCAATAAGAAGTAAGGAGAAACATCAGAGTGACTTCTTACTTCTCTGGGCTGCCATCTTTTTGCACATAATTTCTCTCGACTTTCAAAGATCCTACATCCCAGGCTCCTCCTTGGCATTGTCAGGTTCAAAGGGCTCCTCTGGGATTCCATAAATCTAGACATCTAGATGGGCCCATGGGGTGGGGCAGACAGAAGGCAGAACATTTCCCAATGTTTTCATGATGTTGTGTTCTTGAACCCTTGATGGTATGAATAACTTTTCCACAGATCTGTTTGTATAGAAAATGAATAAATAAATGAGTGTTGCTTTTCAAAATAGTCCTCTGTAGGAGTAAGTCATTCGGCTGTAAAATTTCACGCTCTGTAGAGAGTTTGATTGATTTGATTTGCAAAAATCCTTCTTAACACAGCATTTTCAGCAACATGACTATTGTGAGTTTTGCTGAGTCTAATAATGTTGGGGCCCCCTATCTAGGGAAGCTCCCATCACGTCTCTGTCCTCTATCTCAGACCCAAATGTATTTCTTGCAGAACACTGATGATAATGTATGCTTTTATTTACGTGTTTGTTTACTTGTTATGCTCACATTATATTGTCAGCACCTAGATCTATGCCCGACACATAGTCATTGCTCAATAAATATTTGGGAATGAATGAATTTAAGAAATACATTCTCAAAAAAGCTGTTGGGTTTAAAAAACTCAACTTACCAAAAATAATCCCTATGGAAGAAGGTGAGAAGTATTTATGGTTAGTTTCCTTTCTTTGCAGATCTTTTTAAGTGTGGTGAGTAGTGTTTGCCAGGGAGCTGGACTCACTGGTTATCCATACAGGATTTCTAAGGAATAGTGTGAGGCCCATCACTTTTTATTCTCTCATTTTCCCTTCTATCTATCCATCCTGCCTTTCTTCCTGTATTTATTAAACGCTGATCAAGTACCTGCCAGGCGTAGTGAGACAACAGTGATACCATACCCACCTCACAGGATTGCTGTGAGGATCCAATGAGATAATTATATTTAACAGTTTTTGGCAAAGTACATGACATATTAAGAGCTTGATAAATGTTAGCTGTTAACATTATCATCAGAAATATTTGTGGAGCAACTATTATGTACCTTCTGTCTCAGAGTCTCCAGAACAAGGAGAAGGGATACTGTCTATACCACCAGGGCGCTTGTGGTAATTTATGTCATTAGTTTTCTTTCCATAATATCTATTTTCAGAGTTGAGGGTTACATGGTGGCCTCTTTGTTTTATAGGTGGAGAAGGTCAGTTGGCCAGGACAAGAGTGAGGAAATGAACAGAATATCGAAATTTTAAATAAAGACAGGATCAATATTACTGATTTTTCCTTTTGCCTCAAGCTCCTTGTATGGCTTGACACAGCGCTGTTACCGATCCTGTCTGTTTTAAAGAAATTTGATATTTTGTTCATCATGGATTTTTTTGCATTAAATTTTATTTTGAAAAAATATAGCATTAAAATATCATTTATCTTGATTTCTGAGTAAATTTTGCATCCAAAGCAAGTGCCTCCCTCGTCTCACCCTAGTTCCAGCCCTGTTAGCTGGGCGACTTCTCTAAGCTCTTATAATCAAGCCCTCTGACTACAGTTAAGGGCTGTCAAATTTATATATGTATTACCCACTGTCAGCACCCAGTCCAGTCCACCATCAGCTCCTGTCTTACCTCCTGAAATAGCCTCCTCTTTTGTTCTTGGCCCCCTCCAGTCATTTCTATACACAGAGCCAGAGGGATCTTTTAAAACCTACTTGAGATTGGTCACTCCTTTCCTTAGAACTTTCTGTGGGTTTCTATTTCCATAAAGTAAAATCCAAACCCTCACCGTGGCCTACAAGACCTTGTAGGATCCAACTTTGCCCCCCTACCATTCCCTCCCTTTGCCCACTACATTCTAGCCACTCCTGTCTTCTCTTGGATCCTTGAGTCCACTGTGGTTTTCTCCACTTGGCTGCTTTCATACAAATTGTTTGCTTTCCAGTAATGCCCTTCCACAACACTTTCCACCTTTCAGATGGCAGCTGAAGCACCGCCTCCTCGGAGGTCTTCCCTGACCTCCTGATCTAAGTTCTGTCCCCACTCTGTCTCCATTATTCTCTTCAGTCTCCTGTTCTTTTCCCTTCCAACACTGCCTATCATTTGTAATTAATTATATATCCATCCCTGTGTTTACTTTTTTGATGTCTTCCTCCTCCACTAGACTGTAAGCTCCTGGAGAACAGGAGACATGTTTATCCACCATCTTCTCCCCATCCCCTGAACAATGCCTGCACAGAAGAGTTGCTCAAATATTTGTTGAGTGAACGAGGGAGGGAAGGGAATGAGTGAATAAATCAATCTTCAGCTTGCAAAATCTTGACCTAAGGACTCTGTCACACACTAAGGGACTTTCATGTCCCATTCTGCTCTCTGTTGTCATGAACTTTGCTCTAAAGCAAGTGTTTTTCCCCTAGATTATTTTTATGGGAAGAAAGTGAAGCAAATATAGAGATAATTATTGCTTCTCACTCATCAAGCCTCTGCTCCCCATCACCAGCATCCTCCTGAGGGCCTGCTGCAGAACTCTTGGGAACCACAGGAAATAAGTCCACACACCACCTGAAATGCTCCTATAAAAATAGACCGGACTTGACCTTCTTCCTGTGGAAGGGCCTCTTTCCTCAGGGCAAACGTTGCCAAGAAATTTTATCTGCTCTCAGGAGCCTCCCGCTCCCATCATCCTCCCAGCAGGATTTATCTGGACACGCTCAGAATCCCATCTGAAAATTGTCCCCCCACTGCCTGGGTCATCACCTGAGCAAATTGCTCATTTATTGTACTCGTACTGTTATTTTTATATTGAAATAATAAGATAGACAGACAGAAATCAAGGCCCGGGGGGAGCTATTGGGATATTCTAGTGCACACTGATATTCCACCGGGGGTAGTTTTCCCTCACCAGAGGTTAACGCCACTTTCCCCGGACTTCCATACAGGTGTGCTGCCTTCATCATTTTCATCCTTATCCCCTTACCAAACTCCTTACTTTTAGATTTTATTTAAATTACTGACAAGCATTTTTACTTAAATTTAATCTCCTTATTTAAAGGAAGCCTTATCTCTCTAGTGTAATTGCAAAAATGTCCCACAAATAGAAGGCAGTCATGAAGGCAAATGTGATGAAAGGACAGCCATCTTGACTTCTGCTTAGGTGCTGCTTCCCGCCTGCTTGGCTCTTTTGGTTACCAAGAGAGAGCAGCGATCCTTCTAGGGGAGTTGAAAACATAATTGTACCAAACCAAAGCTTCCTCCTCGAATAATCAAAATGATTGAAGGAAACTTCAAAGGGAGCTCCCTTTGTCTCTGTGGTGTCATTGAAAGATGTCTTCGCGCTGCTCAGAACTTCTGTATCAACAGGGGCACGTGTCTCATACTTGGGAAACAAAGGATTAATATTTAGGGTTGCTTTCCTGTTACATCAATTCAACAAATAAGCAGAGGATGTCACTCCCCTTAGAAACCCTTAAATACAAGAGAGTGATAGAAAAATTAGAAAATACAGATAAACAACAATAAAACGTTTTTAACGATTGTCCATGATCCTGTCGGCCAGAGATAACTTCTGTTAACATTTCTATTCATGGAGATATAAGCATTTTACAAGGTGGAATCATATATATGACTTATATATATATGAATATCTCAGATTTTCTGAGACAAAAAGACAGCTTTCTGCTTTGTTAATTTTCTACATTGCCTGATTTCTAGTTCGTTGCTATCTACTTGTATATTTAATTTTTCTTATGTCTTCTTACTTTTAGTTTACTTTGCCCTTTTATTTTTAAATTTTTTTTCACGCAGAATCTTGGGCCATCTGCCTTGCTGCACCACCCTCACCTTTCAGCTCGGACAGGCCACTCCCCACCTCTGTTCAAAGCTCTCCTTCTCCACGACTCTCCAGTCACTGATGACTCTGTTTAACGCAGCAATTCCCAGACCTCTTGTAAAATCTTCTCTAAGCGCTTTATGTACCTCCCTTTTATCCGCTGTAAATTTGTCAACTTCTTGCAAGGCGGACCACGTCTCCCACTTATTGAATGTGGGGCTCTTGTGCCTGGCACGGAGCATGATGTATTGCAGGCAGTCAGTAAATACTTGCTGGAACAAGAACCCAGTTAGTCTCCCAGACTGAAGTGAGGCTTGGCACAGCCAAATAAAAAAGGCCAGACAATTGGAATTCTTGCCCATTTAATATTCCAAGCAGGGTCTGTCCTTGTATTTAAAAAAGAGACAGCCAAGATAGTGGATTAGAGCCCACTGTGATTCACACCTGCGGGTGTTGTCCCTGCCTCACCACTGAATAGATGTGTGACTACAGGCAAGTTGCTTGGCCTCTCTGAGTTCCTCTCCTCACCTGAATAGTACCCGCTCATAGAGTTGTTGTAAAGATCAAATTCAATACGAACACATAAAGTGAATAGCGAGGTACCCAGCATGTGATAAGCTCACCACAAATGGCATTATTAATGTCTTTCATATTTTGGGAACTCACAAAATTATAAAGCCTCCCTCCCAGGTTTGGGCTGTGGAGTCTCCTGCTCCCATACTCCTCTGCGTGCCTCAGGGGAAAGGGCTGTAGAGGCTGCCTGTCTTTCTCTAAAACGCGCTGACCCCACCCTTCCATGGAGGAGGGAAATGGTTGCTTTGGTTACGGGACTTTCCTTTCCTTTCATGACTCCTGAGACCCAGGTAACAAAGCCTCTGCCAAGTCATTAACTAGAATAGGACAAGACTCATCAGGTGTCCGCAGGTTGATTGTTCTTTGTTTCATAAAGCTATATATTTTGCACTTATTCTTTTGCTTTTCTTACGCCTTTTCCATTTGTCGTAAGCATCAGAAAGGCAGGGGCTGGGTATCTTAAGGGAAGCGTGCACTGTAACAGCTAAGACAGGGACTGCAGACTCAGGGAGACCTGGATTCCAATCTGGGTCTGCACTTACTTGAGCAAGTCGCCCCACTTCCCTGTGCCTCGGTCTTCTCATCCATCGAATGGAGATAATAATATCTCGTAAGGTGGTTGGGAGGATAAATGAGATAATGCATGTAAAACACCTAGCACATTCTAAGGTATTAATAAGTGTGAGTTACCATCATCATCATGCTTAATTCCATCACTGTCATCACCTTCCCATTGTACCACGCACAGGTCCTTGCCTACGGGGACACTCAGCTCAGCGAGTGTCAACTTAAGTGAATAAAATAAACAGAATATGTGCCCCACCCCCGCCCTTCCACCAGAAGGCGAAATCAACAATCTTCATTGCTCTGCAGATCCTAACTATAGCTGTGGGGTTTTATTCTGAACAAGGTTCTCGGTACCTGACTTTGGATTCCTGGGAACAGACCTGGGTTTCTCACCTGAGCTGTACCTTATGTTACTGTACCAACGTTACATAACATTGCCCTGCCATCCTGAGCTTTATTCCTCAGAGTGGAGCCTACCTGTGTGGGAATCATGTGACGGTCCCTCCCCCAGGGGTTCTGATCCACTGGGCCTGGGTTAGGGCTGGCACCTGCAAGTTCAGCAGACCTCCCCACGGGGTTCTGATGCACACCAGAGTGTCAGAACCCCTAGTCTAGGATATCCTTTTTTTCTGCATCGAGAGAGAGGAAAGGAATTTAGCCTAGAAGGGAGGGGCCAGCTTGATTATTTTTCTCCTTTTAGCAAAGTCACTGAAATATCTCCAAATCTACTCTCCCTGTTTTCTTTAAAAGCAGTGGCCCAGGGGACACTGCCCATTTTGATATGTTTATTTTTTCTCTTTCTTTCCATTACTCATATTTCCTTTACTGAATTATTGTTTGTCCCTGCTGGGGGGAAGAAAATAAAACAGAGGTCGAGGCAAAATGAGTGAAGGCTCCAGGTCCTTCTCGACAGGTTCTGCTGCGCGAGGCTGGGGCGGGAGGGCTGCCTGTCCCTGCAGTGAGAGGCCCGGGCTGCCAGCAGGCACACCAATCCGTCACGACTTGATGTGGTTTGCTCTAACGCTCTGGTTTGCACATCATGGTGGCACCTGGTGGAAAGGCCCTAATTTCTCTAAACTGAGCCAGAAACCAGTTCTGAAGAATTAACTGGGGCCTAATCACAACATACAAGCCTTTGATAAGATGAAATTGACCTCCAGGCTGAGGAGAGTCAAGTGGCTCAGGATTGCAGTGGGGTTCTGTTGTGTTTCTGTTTCTCTCTGCTTCTTATTTGCTAAAGTTGTTCCCAACCGTCAAAGGTCTGAGTACTCATTCATTCACTTGACACGTATTTAATACGCACCTGCCGTGTGCCAGACATGAGCAATATAGTGGAGAATGAGGCAGATGCAATGAGGCCCTCTTGAAGTTGACATTCTAGTGGGGAAGACCTACCATAAAAGGGATTCCCAGTGAACTGAGTGTTACAGCGGTGAAGTCCAGAGCACCATGGGAGCCAGATAATAGTTGGTCTGCAGAGCCTGGGAGATGGGAGACTTCCCGGAGAAAGGGGCATTTATATTCCTGGTGAATAGGGAGAAGAAGGTAGCCAGAAGAGCATGTGCAAAGGTCCTGAGTCCACAAAGGGCATGTTTCACTTGGGGAACCGAAAATAGTCCATGATGGATGAGGAGAGAGGGCTGTGGCTGGAGAGGCTGCCAGGGCCAGATCATGCAGGCCTCTATCTAAAGGACTGTGGAAAACCACTGAACAATGCAGGCTGGGGTGTGACATAACCAGATCTGCATTTTTAAAATGTCAGTCTGGCTGCTGAGTGGAGAAGTATTGGAGGAGAGGCAGAAGCAGGGAAACCAGATGTAATAGCCCAAGAGGTAGTGGCACCTCAGATAGGAGGTAGATGTGGGTATAGGCCAAATATGGTGCCCACTCTTCACAGCTTCCAACCAGGATATCTTGGATACACTAGCCCAGTAGCCTTCTCTGAGAGAGACAACATTCACCAGTGCACAGCACCAGGAAATGAGCTAAACTTGGATTTAAAAATCTCACCACCAAATATACCAGGAAATATAATTTCTACATGAGATGATGCTGCTTTGGGAATGTGGCGTTCATTGATCTTCAACAGAAGATTGGAAGTGAGTCATCATGGTGTCTTAATAGATGACAAATAACAGGGAGCCAGAGTTTCCTTGCTGCCTGACCTGCTAGGCTGGGCAATAAGGATGACTGTCCATGCTCTTTTCCATCCAGCCCTGACTCACTGGATGACTGGACAAATCGTCTGTCCCTAAGCTGCATGTGTGTGACTTCAAGAACTGGAATTCCGAGTCATGCAACCATACTTTATAAAATTTACCCGACAGTGTCATCCCTGGGAGGTTCGAGGGCAGGTCAGACAGCCTGGCGGTGGGGGTGGACCAGCTGGCTCTCAAGATGCCTCCTGGTCTTATGATTCTGTGGGGCTTGGTGACACCAGAGGAGATGGCTGAAGTCATCTTCAGGGTGCTTCATTCATCTACTCAGCAAATGGTTATTAAGAATCTGTTATGTTCCTGGCCCCATTGTCAGACAGTGAACAAAGCCGGCCGAGTCCTACCCCCGTGAAGCTTACATTCTAGTCACTTCCTGAGGTGCAACTGGTGACCCACACTGCCTCCAGACTCTCCTGGTCTTAGTGTTGAGTAAGGAAGGCCCAAGACTTCGCTGGCATCAAATCCATCAGTGGCCTCTAACAAGAGTGAACTTCTTCCAGTTTGCAAAAGTGCCAAGCTCGCTCTCACCTCTGGGCCTTTGAATTTGGTTTTCCCTTGGCCTGCACCTCTCTTTGTCAGCATTGCCACCCACTGCCCACCAATGCCCAGGATATTCCTGCTTCTCCTTCAGACTTCATCCCAGATGTTATTCAAACAAGCCTTCCTTGACTGCTGGACACAGGCCCAGGCCAGCCCCTGCTGGGTTCCCCTCACCCCTCTGCATTTCACCAGTGCTATTTACTGGGCTGTTTTCTCCTCTCTTGACGCTGCTCCCTTAGGGCAGAGCCCCTGTCTGTGTTGGAGATTTTTATCTCCAGTGTCTTTCACGGGCCTGGCACAAAATATGTGCTTAATAAATATCTGTTGAAAGAAAGGATGGAAAGGGGGGATGACGATCCGTGCAGTGCTGTATAGTGTATCGGTTTTGCTGAAAAGGCACGCTCTGTACTTAGAAGTCCCTTCATGAACCAAAGCCTGAGAAACCGTGCTAATTTATCAATTGCCAGACTGAACCCAAGTTTGAATATTTTTGATTGATTAAACCAATCTGAAATTAATCCTATATATTTCCTAAAACCATTGATCCCTCCCCACAAAAACTAACAGACCAGAGAGATGAAGAAACTGGGGAGAGATGAGGTTGAATCAGTCTATTATTATTTATTAATTTATTAAAGAAATATTAATTAAATACTATGATTTATCAGGCACTAAAGGAATAGAGGCAAAGAAGCAAAAGCAAAGTCCCTGCTTTCATTGTTTATTTTTGTCCCTATAAAGGAGATATTAAGTTTTTTAAAAAGTGAACAGCTGCATAAAAGGACATGAAGTAGTGCCAATTCCTGTATCTCCCTGTTGAAATCAGATAGTGGGTGGCTGGAGGGGAGAGCACACCAGCAGATGGAGAGTGGTCAGGGGTGTCTCTGAGGAAGTGACACTGAGCAGAGACCTTTGAGGATGAGCAGGAATTCAGCAGGTGGGTTCAGGGGTGTGCAGAGCCATGTGCATCCAAGTCTGTTTCTCTGACAGGAGGAGACTGCATGATCCTCCTGAGCAAGGAGCTGGCACATTTCAGGGCAGAAATGTCAGAATGCTAAGCCTTCTTCCAGTTGTTAGCCCAGAATAGGCAGGGGACTCAAAGTGATCCACCAACTGGGGGAGCCACGAGAGTTAATATAATCTTTTTAAGAGACAAATGCTTCTCAGGGGGCCAGTGCTGCCTCCCCCCTGAACCTGTCCTGATCCTTACCAAGCCAAAATTCCTCGTTTCCTCCTGTGGCATCCTGCAGCATGTAGGCTGGAGCTGTTTGTGGCAGTGACTGTGTTCTACCCTGCAATTAGAGTTATTTGCATCCTTTGCTTGGCCTCCCTGGTGAATTTTCAACTCCTCGAGGGCAGGGGTTGGATCTTACGCTCTCCCTCCCCCCAGCACACACTCTTGCCTTGTACTTAGTAGATGCTCAGTGAATTATTTGTTGACATTTATTAAATTGAATAACTAAGATTTCTGACTAATCCTTTGGAAACATACCTATTTAAAAAAGAGTTTTGATTTGGGGCATGGGAACGATAATTTTGGAGCATAGAACTCTTGTGGGAGACCCATACCCGGATGGTTCCTATAGTGAAGAACGCTGAATGCCCCAGGGCTTTCCAGTGGGGGTGGCAGGATAAGACAAGGAAGCTGTAGGGGGCACAAAAAGGGCCTAGGCCATGAGGACTAACTGGTTATTTCGCTATCTTGGGCTTGATGGTAGTAAAAAGCCATTGAAAATCATCTTGCTTGCTCCTTCCAGCGCTGTGCCCCAGATGTCCACGTTTGCTCTGAGATTCTGCTGTCTGGATGGCTAGTTGGTTGATTTGGGGTTTTGTTGGGGTTTCTTGTCTTTTTGTGTTTTCTTTGCCAATTCTTTCTTTGAAGGGGCTTATTTTCTATATATACAGAGTGCTTTGTCCTGAATAATCTAGGTATATGCAGCTATAATGTATTTTTGTTATTACTTAATTAGTATTTTTGAAGTTGAATCAGGGTTCAATCTGGAATTCATATCACATGGCAACTTGGTATCACTACTGAAAATGTAACCAGTATCACTCACCACAGAGGGTAATTGTAAAAGTAGATATGATAAAAATAAACCATGTTATGAAATTTTAAAAATAAAAAGTATATAATTTATTTGTACTATCTTATTAAGTTCTTCATAGATGTCATCTCATGATTTCATATAGCAGCACTTCAGCATAAATATCATTATTCTCCTTTTCACAGATGAAAAAACTAAGATTTTGAGAAATTAATTAACTCCCAGAGTTAGGAGATGTTTTAATGCGAATTATCATTTAGTTTTTTGTTTGCAAATGGAATATTGGAGCTAAAAAGTAGAATAGAAGGTGGGGCTGGAGGTTATTAACTTTTAAAATAGACACTTATGTATTAACTGTTTACTTTTGTGAGTAAAGATAAAGTCTAATGAAGCATGGGAAAAACGCAAAACAGCAAGAGTAGAAAAGAGCTGCCTACTAGGAGGAGTGAGGGAGAGCATCCACTGTTATCAAAGGAGCCGGCTGACCCTTGGCTTCCCGGGTCACCACACGGATGCGCTTGGCAGTGACACTGCCTCAATTCAGGACAGGAATGGCCCAGTGAGAAAAAGAGTTACATGGAGACAGGGAAGGAAAGAGAGGAACCAGGTGCTTTCCTTCCCTCTTGGCTGTAATTTATTAACTAAACTCAAGTTCATTTTCCTTGTCCCCTCGGACTGGGTGTAAAGTCCTGATGGAAGCCTGAGGGGATAGTTCTGTGGGGCCTTTTCAGGGTCAGAAAACTCACATGCAAGCAACTTTGTTTACATCAGCAAATCCAGCTGCATCGTGCAAGCACTTGACCGGCCACTGACTCCCAGCAAAAAACAGATGTTGAAACACACAAAACACACAGGCCTCCTGAACTGGTAGGACTTTGTCTTGGGTTGGGAAAAGGGCAGGAGATGGGTGGTTTTGGGTGTGCCAAGAGTTGACAACTGCAGCGACCGAATAGACCTGGCTTTGTGCTGGCCTGAGCCTTGTGGGCTCCGAGAGGAGATGCTCAGAGAGGACCGTAAAGGCCAAATGTCATTCCTGCCTGAGAAAGCCAGATCGTTGTGTGTGTGTGGGACGGTGGGGTTTGAACTGCCTTTGACCGGGACGTGGAATGAGATGGATCCCCTAGGCCAGAGAAGGGGAAGTGGGCTCACAACCAGGATTCCACTTGGAGCTCAGTCCTAGAAACTGCTCTTCTACTTTTTGTCTACATAACATCGTTGAATGTCATCCATGTGGTAGATTGTGAAATAAATCACTCCTAATGAATAAATGGTTGCCTGAGTAGATTAGTCATTATGTTAAACATTTTTCAGGTAATGCTTACCAGCTAGAAATATTAATAAATAATGAAAAGCCAAGTCTTCCTTAAAGAAATAGGCACATACATAATAAAAGATAGAACTGTCCCATTTGCAACAATATGGATGAACCTAGAGGGTATTATGTTAAGTGAAATAAGCCAGAGAGAGAAGGACAAACACCGCATGATTTCACTCATATGTGGAATATAAACTAACACACGGACAGAGAGAACTGGTTGGTGGTTACCAGGGGCAAGGGGGGTAGGGGGGTGGGCACAAGGGGTGAAGGGATGCATTCATATAGTGACTGACAAATAATGATGTACAGCTAAAACCCCACAATGTTATAAACTATTAAGACATCAATAAAAATTAAAAAAAAAAAAAAGAACCAGGCACATACACTATATCCAGTGCAGCACAGGAAGCCCCCATGTCTTCTGCCCACTCATTTGAACAAACCAGCTTGCATTCCATATCATGCTCTACTCTGCTAACTGATATTCATTTAGTAGATTTGTAAAATTGAATACTCTGATACAATTCTCCCTTGAGGAAAGGGATGAAATCGAGGCAGTAACAATTATTTAAGATATTAAGAACTGTGATTTTAAAAGACAATACCTATACATGTGCATTGGAAAGAGAGACTACAAATTATACATACACACCCCAAAATGTGACAACAGCCATCATTGGGTGGTAAGGTTACAGATGATTTTTGTTTTCTTCTTTATATTTTCCTATATTTCCCTAATTTGTTTATGCATAGCATGAATTATCTGTGTAGTCAGAGAAATTTTTATTTTAAAAAATATTGTATATACCTCTTGCTGCACTTTAGGGATCAATACCCTCAGTTATTGCTAAAAATTCCTCATTTAAGACTCCCTCTAGGAAAAGAGGGCTTTCCCCCTTGGATAAAAATTTGAAAATTTCTCAGTAGGGAGCAACCTACTGACCTTAAGATTCAAAATGGTACCCATGAGAGGGGCAATAGCAAAAGGATTAGGCTTCCAATCTCTTATTATGTACTTAGCATAGAAAAAATGTTTTCTCCTCTATGATGACCATTTTTCTTCATCTGACTCTCACTTCTTTGTGTCTTCTATCAACAGACTCTTAGTTACAGTAAAGTAAACCTACATTTGCATCCCAGCTCCAGAATTTGCTAACCATGGGATCTTGGCCAAGTCATTTATAATCTTTGTGCCTCCATCTGTTCGTCTGTAAACTAATAGGCTTATTACAAGGATTAAATGAAATAATGCACGTAACCACATGTCAGCACAGCAGTAAAGGTTGGCAGTTATCATTGGCCCATTGGCTTGTCCCAATCATCTTTTCCAACTATTATGTGAAGAACATTTTTCTGACTTAGCTGGGCGCTGTAATCTCAAGGCATACACTGAGAACTGTGACTCTCCAGAATGGCCCCTGGTACACTAAAAAAAAGGAAAGGCTTAAAACATAGTTCCTCCTTACCTGCTGGCACGGAGCTTGTTTCTCCACAGAAGCCTCAAAGTCGTAGGGTGAGCAGTAAACTTCACTCGCTACGAGAACCCCTGAGAGCCTGGTTGCTTGGCCCCACTGCCTGCTCGCCTCAGTAAGTCGGCCCTCTCTTTAAGCTGTTCCTGTTGGTTTCTCTGACTCAGAAATATCTTAGGTCATTCTGAGACAGCCTTCTTCTTCCCACCTTCCCCACTTCTACCTGCTGTCCTGGACATTTGTCATCCTTTTGGACTGCCCAGCATCTGAAGCTCCATCCCATATTTGAGGCCTATCTCCCCACCCCCACCCCCACACAGGTCTTGGTCTGGCTGGACCTTCCTACAGTGTGATTTAGGGCCACCACATTTTCCCAGTGATCCTGTGGGCAACCCCACGTTCTCTAAATTCTCTTCCTGCTTATTATCATTCAAAGTCAATTTTGGTTACTTACAGTTAAGAAACCTAGCCAGCTCCTACTTGTCCTTCACACCTACTTTGGCATAAATCCTTCAGCTGTTAGTTCCCAAAACTCTCTGAGCTTCCCATGCCATATCATTTATTATACTACTGTTATGACATTTTATTGGAGTTGTCTGCTTACCCTCCCCTAGACTGTTAGCTCCTGAGGACAAGAACTAAAGCCATCTAGATCATGGCATTATCGCTATCATGGAGCAGAGTGCCTGGCACATCGTAGGCCCTCAACCAATGCCAAATGAGTGAACAAATCCTACCACACAGGAGGGGACCAGGACAACCACAGCAGTTCTACTTGGAGAACCAGTTAACTTGCCAGCTTTCTGATAACCTGGCACCATTCCTAGTCTGATCCCAGGGAAAACCAGATTTCCTTTAGGCTTTGGCAAGGAAGAGGATATTCCAGCAGCATCCTGAGTGGGAGGGTGTGATGTTGGCCGCATCTTGAAGTGGGTGAGTAATCCCCCAGGCAGCACTTAGCTTTAAACTCTGGCTTATAACGTGGTCATCTCCTGAAGCTCCCAGCTTAAAATGGAAAGTGGCATTACTCATGGTGAAGAGCAGACAATAAAAAAACATTTAGGTGGGGCCTGACACAATGGAGTGAGTATTCCCTGATGATGGATGACAGCATCTCTGCTCTGAGCATGCACAGCCCCAGCAGACAGCTCAGTCATAGCAAAGCTTTTGAACTACACCTCCAAATTAGCTCGTCACCAGCACCTCGCTCTTTGGGGTGTTGGAAGACATTGCGTTTCTCAGCCTATAGCAGGCATGGTGGGAGGAAATGCCCCCGAATCAATATCAGAAGGTGGTATAAAGTGATGGTCACCAAGATAGGCTTTGGCATCCAACAGAGCTGGGTCTGAATCCCAGTTCTTCTAGTTACTAGCTCTGTGACCCCGAGTAAGTTACTTAACCTCTCTGATCCTCAGGTTTCTCACCTGTAAAATGGGTTAAGTAATAGTAGCTGCTATAAGGTCATGGGAAAAGTAAGTCAGACAATCTGTATGAAACCCTTATCCCAATGCCTGGCATGTAATCGGCATTCAATAGATGATAGCTGCTGGTATTGATAATGTTCTTGCACCATCTTCCTCCAGTAGCCTCCGTTACTTCTCCATCCTTTATGTTTTTATTTCTCTCTTAATCTCACTCAGCCTCCATATCCTTACTTCTTCCTCTAACAAACACCCTTCTGAGGCAAGGCCACACCCCAGCTTCCCTCCACAGTCACTACTCTCCATTTCTACCTCGTCTTTCTCTCACTTTCTAAGTGACTGTTGGCTTGTGTACCCAGACCCCACTACCCAATATCTGACCCATCATTGTCTCCCCCACTTTGGAATCCATGACCTGGCACAGGGTGAAGCAAAATGCACTAGAATCAATCAATCTGATTTTAATGAAGTCTAATGGATAGATTGGGCACAAGGTCATAAAATGACCAGGGCTTAGCATCAGTTTCTAGTGCCCCAGCATAATGTACATGCACCAACAGAAAGCAAAGTGGACCAAAATCCAGTCTCATCGAAGTTGGGCATGGAGCAGCAGTGGCGATGATTACAAATGTAGTATTTTTCTTAGGAAAAAACATACCACCAGCTTTTCTAGTAATAGGCTTCTTTAGTGAGTTCATAAATTAGATTCAGGCTTTTCTTAAGGAATATACTTTTGGCCTAAAGTAGGTTACATGCATTACTGTTTAGAGATAAATGAGGACATACATGTATTGAGATTCTTAGCGTTGCACTAGGTGGTTCTGTACCAATGACCCAGAGACTCAGCAATCCTCAGTTCCTCTAGGGTTAAGAAAACCTCCCACATTTGATCATCGATGACTAGATTAACTTCAGGCTCTCATCTCAGGACACGTCCTAATCATTCTTTTATTCAATACATTTAATGAATAGCCTTTTATGTGCTGGGCGCATTTCTGGATATCATGGAAGATATGGTGAAAGAATAGGATGCAAGCCCTGCCCTCCAGGAGCTTACAACCCAGCAGGGGAGGTAATTGCACAAATAACTCATGGGGGGGGGGGGAATGTGACAACTGTCACAAACAAGGCATCAAGTTTTTTTTTTTTTTTTTTTGTGAGGAAGACCAGCCCTGAGCTAACATCTGTTGCTAGTCCTCCTCTTTTTGCTGAGGAAGACTGGCCCTGGGCTAACATCCGTGCCCATCTTCCTCTACTTTATATGGGACACCGCCACAGCATGGCTGACAGTGCATCCGTGGGCCCCCAGGATCCGAACCCGCGAACCCCTGGCTGCCAAGCGCGGACTAAACCGCTGCGCCACCGGGCCGCCCCAAGGCATCAAGTTTTAATGGGGATTCCCAGGAGGTGCAAATCACTGATAGCAGAGATATTAGGGAGGAAGGGTTACTTGAGATGGTTTGTATACAGGATTAAGATCTCAAAAGGCCAAGATTGGCAGGTACATTGGACGGAGGACACAACATGGGCAAGGAACAGAACTGGGAAAGTGCCAGGTGAGAAGAGGAAACAGTACACTTTGAATTAAGGATGGCTGCTGTATGATGAGTTCATGTGGGAGAGGGTAAGTCTGGGAAGATCATTTAGAGCCAGATCTTATCCCACTTCCTGCTCAACAACTCCTCTTGGATGTCCAGTAATTATCTTAAACTTACAGTGGCTGAGACAGCACTGTTGATTCCCCCTGACCCAATCCTTCAGCTTTTCTTTCCCAAGCATTTCAAATCTTAGTAAATGTCCCACTGCATCAGCCCCAAGACAGAGAAGTCATTCTTTCTCTCTCCTTCACCTATCCCCATTCACTCATCAGCAAGTTCCATGAGTTCTATCTCCAAAATATATCCTCAATCTGACCTGTCTTCTCCATGGCCACCACTATGTTCAGGCCACCATCATTTCTTACCTGCCTCCCTGTTTCAATTCTTTCCATCCTACAGCAGCTTGCTTACATCAGATCATATCTCCTTGCTTGCTTAAAACCTTCTAGTGGCTTCTTGTTGCTCTATCCACAGGAAGACTGTCCTACAGGCTTATGATCAGGCTCCAGCCTCTCCCCAGCCTCATCTCTCACTTTTCCTCCCTGGCTCATCATGCTCCACCTACACTACTGGCTTTCCTTCCCTTCCTTGAACTTACCAAGCATGAACCTGCCCCAGCATCTTTGCCTCTGCTGTTCCCTCTGCCTGAAACACTGTTCCCTCAGCCTGAAATGCTCCTCTGTCTTTAGATCTTTGCATGTCCACCTCCTGATGGCTCATATCTCAGCTCAGATGTCACCTCTGCAGAAGGGTCTTCTCTGATCATTCTAACTAAAGTAGCCCCTTCTCAGTTTTTCTCAGAACTCCAATTTTTCCTTTATAGCACTTATCTGAAATGCTCTCCAATACTTATGTTTATTTTTCTGTTTTATCACCACCACTTCCACTAACACGTAAGCTCCATAAGGGCTTTGTCTTATTTACCACCGTGTCTTCAGTCCTTAACACAATCCCAGCCCAAACAGATACTCAATTGTTATTTATGGAATGCAGATGCCTGGGCCACACACCCAGAAATTCTGATTCATTTTTCTGGGTTGGGGGCAGGCAAAAGAGAAGTTAATTAATTTGAATTTTTTTTACCATATGCATATTTTTTAACCATGTTATACCTGGTACAATCCCTGGGTGGTTCTAATTTTTAGACAAAGTTGAGAACACCTGACCTAGAGAATGGAAATCTCTCTAGCATCTCGCTACTCCAAGTTGGGTTCTTGGACCAGCAGCATATGCATCACCCAGGTACTGCAGGGGTACCCAGGTACTGCAACATCTCAGGTCCTACCCCCGACTTAGAGAACCAGGATCTGCCATTTAACAAGATGCCCCAGGTGACTTTTATGCATATTAATTTGAGAAGCACTGACCTAGCAGAAATTCTTAGGGTAAATGCTTTGAATTTGGCAGGTTGAGTTTGCTCTATCTGCAGGGTATCGAGAGGCACGTCCCTTGGACAGTTGGAAATGTGGTTCTGAAGCCACAGAAATAGAACTCAAGGGGGACTAAGCAAATGCTCATGAAAGGTGGGAGTCTAGGGGCTTGGTGAGATCATCAGTGGAGAGAAGAGCAGGAAAGGAGAGAAGAGAAGAAGACAGATTCGGTGGACTGTGGGGGAGCCCCTGTATGGGCGAGAGAGAAGGGGAGCTGAGATGAAGGAGTGAGAAAAGATAGAGACTGATAAGGAATGCTTAAAGAAGTCAAAGCAGGAGACAAGGTCAAGATAGGGTGGAGCCAATGTGTCAGATTTGCAGAAAAGTCAAGGGACATAAAGACCAAGAAATGCCCATGGAGTTCTGCCCCCAGAGATGGGTGGAGGGGGGAGCTGGAGAGGGGAGGAGAAACTTGAATCAATGATGAGGAGTTGGGGGCAGGAGTCCACACCACCCTCCCAGGAAGGGTTGTGGTCACATCAAAAGAAAAATCGTGTCTTGATGGAGTAAGAATGGAGAGAAGCTTTTCTCGAATGAGAGACCTGAGAATGTTTGTCAATAACAAGAAACCTGCAGGGAAAGGCACGGAACAGATTGAAGATCAAAAGAATTGAATTGATAAGATCTGGTCTTGGAGGGGGTAGGAGAGAATCAGATGAAGAACATAGATTAGATTTATATGTTTGTTAATGCATAGCCTGACCTAGATGGGTACAAAGAAAAATGTCAGGCTGCCTTTGGGGAAGGAAACTGGGTGACCAGGGGAGGCAGGGCGGCTTTCTTTTTTATTTAAGAAAAACAAAAAAGAAAATAATAAGAAACACCTGTGTGCGCTCAACCCATATTTAACAAATGTTAACATTCTCTGAAATTTACTTCGAATTTCTTTTTTTACAGAAAAGAAATAAAACATTAGAAAGTTGAAACCCCTTGTTCCCCTTTTTCATAACATTTCTCCCTCTCCTCCTCTGAGGCAACCTCTACTATAAATTTAGTGTGTGTGTGCATGTGTGTGGTCTAATGCACGTAATCGTGTGCTCGATATGTATGGTTCTGCAATTTGCTTTTATTCACTCAACATTGTATCTGAGATCAATCCATTCCGATACATTATCTGTAATATTTGTTGTATAACTACAACTATTATATGTTATACAACAAATAGTATATAAGTAAATTCTATAAGTAAGTTCTGATCTTACAAAAAGCCTGCATTGCATTTGCATGTGTTCTCTAGGGATGGACATTTATGTTACCTTTAGTCTTTCACTGTTATCCAGACTGCTGCTGTGAACACTCTTGCACATGGAGAGATGTGCTTTTTACTGTCTACTCTTTTGAACTTTCTGAATTTTTTACCATGTGCATTTTTAACAGGTATTTTTTGTGGCTTTTTTTGGTGAGGAAGATTGGCCCTGAGCTAACATCTGTGCCCATCTTCCTCTATTTTGTATGTGGGACGCCACCACAGCATGGCTTGATGAGCAGTGTAGGTCCACACCCAGAATCCAAACCTCCAATTCCGGGCCACCGAATCAGAGCACACGAACTTGACCGCTACACCACCAGGCTAGCCCCAACAGGTGTTTTAAATAAGAAAAATTAGTTTTCTTTAAAAATCCACAGATTAGTGTTTCTCAAAGTGTGATCCAAGGGACACTAAAATCAGAACTACTTGGGATATTTGTTATAAAATGCAGAGTCCTGGGCCTCACCTCAGACCTACTGAATCTACATTGTAATCAACCCTGGGGAATTCTTATGTCTCCTCCAGTTTGAGAAACACCAGAAAAACAGATGGTTCCTCAGAAAGGGGCGAGGGGATGGGGGTGAGGGTAGATAGACGGTAGAGGAAGAGGTGTGCACAGGGAGGGTTGGAGAGTAACATTGATTAATAGCTCCCCTGTGCCAGGCACTGTACAAGGGTATGTCATTTAAAATAGAAAGGAGAGGGAATCTGTGGGGCTTTATCAAGATAATATATGCAAAAGGTTCAAAACGCGAGCAAAGTGAATGTGGTAGTTAAAAAGTCTGTGGAGTCCACTACTTAGTGGCTGTGTGCCCTTGAAAAGTCACGTAACCTCTCTGAGCTCCAGTTTCCTCATATGCAAAATGATGATAGGAATACTACCCACCTCAAAGAAATTTTGTGAAAATCAAATGACTTAAGCCACATAACCGTCTTAACCCAGAACTCGAAACTTCTTACGTGGCCCATAAATGCAGACAACAGTGGTGAGAATGATGCTTATGACTTGTATTGTTCAACCTCCTTTATATTCCATACATACGCATTTTATAGTTTGGTTCATAGCCTCATTATATGAAATGATAACAGAAGTTTATAGTAACTGGATATTGCTTTAATATCCCATTATTATTTTTTTTTTTTTGTGGGGAAGACCAGCCCTGAGCTAACATCTGTTGCCAATCCTCCCCTTTTTGCTGAGGAAGACTGGCCCTGGGCTAACATCGTGCCCATCTTCCTCCACTTTATATGGGACGCCGCCACGGCATGGCTGACCAGCAGTGCGTCGGCGGGCGCCCGGGATCCGAACTCGCGAACCCCGGGCTGTCAAGCGCGGACTAAACCACTGCGCCACCGGGCGGCCCCAATATCCCATTATTGATAGAGATCTTAAATATGCAGCCCTCAGTCATTCTGTTCTTGTGGGAAAATATGATCAGGACATATAATCAGCTACAAACACAGGGTCTAGAAAGGTATTGAAGTGGAAAATGGGGATTTCCTGTGTTGTTGGGGATGGGGTCTGAGAAGGGTAAATATTATAAACTATAAGTATAAATATATAGCTTAACACACACATGCTCATTCCTAGCGTGCACGCAGTCCAAATTATCCCCACTGAGGAGCTGAGTGTGTTACGGGAGGGCTGGTGGTAATGCAGTAGTGTCCTCACCTCCTTACCATGAATGCCTTTGGGGCAGGGCCAATGGCTCAGACTGGCGAGGGGCCAGAGGTCAAAGGGAAGCTGCTTGAATCAGTGGGGATCTGCCTGTGGACAGAGGAACACATGAAGATAACGCAGAGGTACCCAGGGTCTTTCCTCCCTGAGTCTCAACCCGCTTCCTTTCTGTGACTTGCTTCAGCCCACAGGAGCCCAAATCTACCACTGCAGCTGGGGGGAGTGGGCAAGAACCCTGGCTCTGAGCTCAGACACAGTGAGATCTGAGTCCCAGTTCCGCCTCTTAGGAGCTGTGTCACTTAACCTTTTTTCAAAATTAATAGACTTTATTGTTTTAGAGTAGTTTTAAGTTCACAGTAAAATTAAAAGGAAGGTGTGGAGATTTGCCATATATCCCCCGCCCCTACACCTGCACAGCCTCCCCCATTGTCAGCATCCCCACCACAGTGGTACGTTTGTTACAACTGATGAACCTACAATGACACATCATTATCACCCAAAGTCCACACTTTACATTAGAGCTCACTCCGTTGTACATTGTATGGGTCTGGACAAATGTATAACGACATGTATCCACCATTGTAGCATTAGACAGAATAGTTTCACTGTCCTATACATCCTCTGTGCTCTACCTATTCATCCCTCCTTCGCCACTAACCCCTGGCAACCACTGATCTTTTCACTGTCTCCATAGTTTTACCTTGTCTGGAATGTCATACAGTTGGAATCATACAGTATGTAGCCTTTTCAGATTGGCTTCTTTCACTTGGTAATATTCATTTAAGGTTCCTCCATGTCTTTTCCTGGCTTGATAGTGCATTTCTTTTTATCACTGAATCTATTCCATCATGTGGACACGTAACCTTTTTTTTGCCTCATCTCCTGGGCTGTAATACAGGGGTAATGGGGAGCATGGACTGGGAGGATTCACAATAATGATAAGTGCTCAGTACCAGGCACTCCACTAAATGCCTGTTTCTGTGCTACCTCATCTAGTCCTTCCTGAACCCTGAGACACAGGCATTGTGAGGACCCCCAACTTACAGATGAAGAAACTGAAGCCCAGGGAGGTTAAGTACTTGCTCAAGGCCACAGATCCAGGAAGGGATCGGTCTGGGATTCGAGCCCAGACCTTCTGACTCCGGGTCTTAGTATTGAGGCTATAACCTCCCAGGAAGGTTCTTAACAGTGTTTGGCACATAGTGAAAACATGTCACCAAATGGTACCTCTTATTATTGATAATATTTTTGAAGTAGAGCCATTTAATTGTAAGGTTGCAATTCTTTTCTAATGAGAAATACGAGGCACTGAGATGTTCAGAAATTGCCTAGTGCTACGCGGCAAAGGGGTTGTAGAACTGGAACGAAAAGCCAAGGGTGATGGGGGCTCTCAGTTGCTCTGCAGAGAGTACTGATTGATTTCCAAGCTGACATTTATTGAGCCCTTATGGATAGGTGATCCCCTTCAATGCTATGACAGCCCATTTTAGGAAACAGAAGTGCTCTGAGAGCCCCAGCCTACTCTCCATACTCCCGAGGCTTCTCCCATGTTGTCTGTCCCCACCCCAGCTCCTTGCTCCCCTTCTCAGCCCATAGCCGACATCTGCAGCCCAGGCACGTGTCTCAGCAGAGAAGCAGCCCGGGACCGCCTGGGTCTGTCAGTGTCTGGCCCGAGGAGTGGGGGCCTTGGCAGCTGCCTTTCCTCATCATCCTGGCCGCAGGACACACTGGTCCCTGGGCAGGCAGCCTTGGCCTGGGCACACCTGCTCACTCCCTGTCCCCTCCACTTCCTTCTGCCCTGGATTTCCAGACAGAGTCAAAAATGGGTTCACATCAAATGAGATTTGTTTTCTTTCAGTGTAATTTTCCATTTATAGACAGCCTTCTCTCAGCAGGCACTGTCGTCCTTCCTCTGTCTCGGCTTTTTCTGGGTATTTGGGATAAACTCTTGGTGGTTGTTTTTGAGTCCTGTGGTCAGCAGCCCAGCTGGTCATTCATTCAGAATGTCTCCAGAAAGCCAGCAGTTACCCTTACAGGAGTTGATGCTAATTTCTGTGGCCTCTGAGACCTCCATGAAACAATGCCCACAGAGCCAGGATGAAGTGTTAAAAAGAAATATCTGGCCTGGGCCAGCAGGGTCCTCATCCACAGACTCATCCTGGTGAGATGATGAGGATGACAGTCACACAGTAAAGCTGATACGTCAGCGCCCTCCTCTAAGTGCTACAGGGATTCATTTATTCCTACGAGGCAGGTGCTGCTCTGATCCCCTTGACAGAGATGAGGAAATGAGCTCACGGAAGTGAAGGCCACGGTTGACCAGCCTACATGGGATCTGGCCCTGCTGACATCTCTGGCCCAGCCACCCCATTCTCCCCCTCCAGCCCTGTGCAGCCACAGTTCCTTTGCACACGTTCTTCCCCCTGCCTGGACCACTGTTCCCTCCACTCTGCGGCTAACTCGCCCTGACCCATCTTTCAGATCACAACTACGACTTCTTCAAGGATGCCCTACTGGACGCCCCTGGCCAGGTGCCCCCTCAAGCTCAGATGGCGCTGCCTGCCTCTCCTCCACGGCACTGGTCAGAGCTTAAATTTTACTTTTGTTTGTGCAATTTTCCGATTAATGTCTAGCTCTCCCTCCAGACTCCATGAGAACAGAGGCTTGAAAGTGCTGCCTTGGACGTAATCCTATCACTGCACTTAACGATGCTGGACTGAAAGGATGTGTTTATTCATCTGTCTCATCCCTGGGTCTGTGAATTTCCTGAGGGCAGCATCCAGGTCTTTTTCTAACACAGTGCTCAGCTCAATAAATATTTGGTGAGTTGAACTGAATGAACTGGATTTAAATGAACAGTGTATCTTGAGAAAGGGCACCTGAAAGCTCAGAACTTTTGATGGAGCAAGTCCACAAAATACAATTGCTCAGAATCACCCCTTGGAAATCTGGAGTGATTTTAGAGAGAAGGTTAGCTTTTTTTTGGTGAGGAGGATTGGCCCTGAGCTGACATCTTGAGTCTTCTTCTATTTTTTGTATGTGGGATGCCACCTCAGCATGGCTTGATGAGTGGTGCATAGGTCCGCACCTGGGATCCAAACCCGCAAACCCCAGGATGCTGAAGCAGAGCGCACGAACTTAACTACTACCCCACCGGGCCAGCCCTGGAAGGTTAGCTTTTTTAAGAAGCCAAGTTCACTTATAATTTGGATAGCAGAAATAGAAGGATCCACGACTCCCAAAGAAGCCTCACACCATGGTTATAAATCCCAGAGAAGCGAGGAAGAAAGGATGTCTGCCTCTTCAAGGTTCATCTGAAGTTTAGTGAAAGTCGGAGCATTAATCACTAGTGGAATCTCATTGGAAGTCCTGTCAGTGTTTGGCTCCTTATAGCCCTTGGCCTTGCGTCATTCCTTATCTCTCTTGGATGACCTTGCCTTGCTCATCCCCCAGCACTGTTATGGCTGTCTTCGACTCTGCAAATTTTGTGGTCTGGTAGCAGGAAGCACCCCCCTCTTTGGGGCTGGCTCTTTCCAGAACCTGATGCCCCTCTGTGTGGCAAATGAATAACAAAAAGAGAGAAGGGGCTTCTCTTCCATCCAGAGGATGGGCAGGCAAGGGGCGAGCCGTGGGTTACAGGCCTGGTGCCCACCCCGCAGGGTTTATGAAGATGATTCCAGGTAACCACATGCTCCCACATCCAAACAGGGCCCGTCCTCAGCTCTGCCCACCTCGGCTCCAAGCAAAACAGGCAGTTATTTGGAAAAGCTGTTTTCTTTCATCCTGCCTCCTCCTTCCTATCATAACAGATTATGAACATGTTCCTCAGAGGATTGAATAGCCCCTTTTGAAAAGTTATAAAGAAGCCATTTCTGAGTCGAGAGGATTAACCTAGTTAAATTTAATAGTAGTAGCACAGGATAGATTAACAGGTAATTTGAAAGAACATTACTGGGGCTCCAGTAACTCATTAGGATGCTCGCAGATTTCAAGCGTTTGCAATAAAAATACCACCTAGTTTATTGCACAGGCTTGATTAAAGTGACACTACCCTCATCTTGCCCCCCATTGTGAACCTGCTTCTAGCACGCTGCCTGGCCTGTAGTAGGAGCTCCGCAAAATTTGTTAAATGAATATAGGAAATATAAGGCTGACTTATTCTGACAACTTTCCAGAGTGGGACAGAAAAACTTAATCAACATATTTTGCTCAAATGCACTGGGTAATGACACATAAAACTGTTTGCCATCCTCCTTTGGCTTCTAGACCTAGTTATCCAAAATTATGAATGTATGCTGACAGTTAAACTTACGTAGAATCCCAATGGCTTAACTCAAATCTAAGGAGGGTATTTTTTAAAAAAAATAGTAACCAAGGAATCATTTTTAAAGAGGAGTCCTATGTAACCTGAAAATATAGCACAAATATTGAAAAGGAACATCTTGGTGTTTCAGGGGCTAAGATAGTAGAAACTCAAGGATGTGTGGAAGTGAGAATTGGAGCAGCTTTCTGAACACTGAAAATCAGACTTGTCCGGCCCTTGGTGGGCTGGGCCCAAGCTGGTGCATTGGAGCCTGGGGCCAGCAGAGGGCGCTCTGAGCTAAGGGTGCCCGCTGATGATGCAATCGAGGGCCCCGAAGAGGGACTGTTTATGCTTCCTCTTTGTTTTTTCCTACATGTTGTTGTGTTCTCTGTAGGAATGAGAGAGTGTTTCCCACTCTGTGCCAAAGAATAATCTTCTGAAAATATAATTAATTTCACAGATTAAATACCAAATCCCAGGAGTATAACCATGTTAAAAAAATTTTTAATGGCCTTCGGTCTTTGGTCTCCCTGCAACCTGTGAACAAATTTCGCACACCGTGACCCTCTTAATGTGTTTAAATGGACCCTCAGGAATCAGTATCTTCTTCAAATATTGACTCCAGGTCTAGAAGATGGATGATGAAACCAGGTGGCATAGAGGTAAAACTTTATCTCTCTGAGAGTTATTTGTATTTGTTCCATATTTATTGGGTTAATGAATAAGAAGTCCCTATCCATAAAAGCAGTCCTACCCATGACATCTTAATTAAAAAGAAAGCTGTATATTCGTCAGGTTGGGATACTTTAAAGCCTTGTTTTTAATTTACAAGCTTCCTTGGAAATATTCTTCTTCCCTGCATTTTTCATTCCCAGGCCCTGAGGGAAGAGCAGACAGATTCAGTAAGTCCTTCAAGGAAACAGCACACTGTGTGCAGACTCTGTGACTGGCAAGTCCAATATTAAGGATTTGTCCTACGGAAGGCCTCCCACCAGTGCCCAGAGATCAATGCATGAGATGCGTGGCAGCACTGCGGCAGTAGCAAGAATTGGGAAACCATGTTGCATCAATAATGGAGTGATAAAATAAATTATACTGCCCACAAATACCAGGCAGCCATAACAAAGAGAGCTGGGCATGTATGTACAGAGATGAGTAGAGAAAAAGGAAGCCCTAGAACAGTATGTGTGGAATTATCCCATAACTGATTTTAAAAATTGTGTGTGTCTGTGTAGATACACAGACAGAAACCCGAAAAAATGATTACCTCTGGAGAGTGGGATGGAGTGGGTAGAAATACATTGCAGGTATTTTTCTAATTTAAAGGAAAAAATAACACTTTTAAAGCCCTCTGTAAAGAGGGCAAGAATGTTGTCCACTCAGCCCCAAAACTTGCTAAATCCCTTCCAGCTGAAGAATCCTTCCCCCCACCCCACACCCTGGGGCCCTTTTGCTCCCACCCACTCTCAGCTTCCCACATGGCCTAGCTTCCCAAAGGAACTCGGTGCCTCCAGACCTCTCAGTCATCCCCAGCGCTCTGGAGTCCTCCTTCCACCAAAACTGCCCTTGGAAAAGTTCGCCCATGATCTCTTCTAAAACCAGGATTGCAAACTTGTGACCCATGAGCCAGATGTGGCCTCAGGCTATATGGTTTGCTGGAGCCACACATTGGCTGTGGTTGTTCTTAATGGATTTGACATTTACCAGTTGGAAGATTTCACCTAGAACTCCCACTGTCTGGCTTCTTTTTAACCAGAAGATCTGGCCCTTTGCACCCACCTTCCTGCACAGCTGGAGTTAAGGGTCAGCCTGACCCAGCGTCTCCAACTCTCTTTCTTGTGGACTCTCCTGCCCCCATGGGCAATAGAGCTTTTAGTACCATTCTAGACCATTCTCTTCTATCTGGTTTCAGCAATAGTGCTGGCTTCTGGGTCTTCTTCTTTCTCTTTCACTGCACTTGCTCAGAGTCCTGTGCTGCTTCTTTTCCTTTAGCCGCCCTTTGAGGTCCAGCATCCCTCAGGGGTCTGACCTAGGTGTTCTGTTTTAACAATGATTGTGCTCTCCCTGTCTCCCTGGGTGCCCTTATCTGTCTCAGGTTCCACCCATGTCTCCAAAATCCCCAATTGCCTCTGCCTGAATTAACAACAGTACAGTGGTTACAGAGTAACCCAAACGACACACCTTGGTCATATTCCCTTCCCCTCACTACCCATACCTAATGATTCGACCTAAATGTTCCTTACGTTTTCATTCCTTTCCTTCCTTACCATCAATGGCTTGGGTCAGGCCAACAAACTCTTGACCCCTATCCAAGGTAACTGCTTCTAATTTTTCTCTCTAGCTTATTTCTCTTACCTCATCCACAACATCTCCAGCCTTGTCCTCCCAAACCACAAATCTGATCGTGCCTCATCCTTGCTCAAAGATCCTCTGTTATTCTTCACTGCCTGCAGGCCAAAATCCAAAATTCTTGGCTTGGCATTCAAGGCTCTTTATAATCTGGTTCCAACCTCTATTCATTCAGGCAACAAACTGAGCACTCACTATATGTCAGGCCTTGGAGATACTCTTGGGAAAAAAGTAAGTCATGGTCCCTGCCGTTATGAGACCACATTGTACCTGGGACTTTACAGACAACACACACACACACATTAAAAGATAAAGAAAGAAAATTCGGTATCAAGGAACCGAGACAGAGAATAAAGAGTAAAGCCAACTTGAGAATAAATGGTCAGGCAAGACTCCTTGAGGAGGTGACATTTAAGCTGAAACCTGAAGGAAGAGAGGGTGCAGATATCTGGGAGTAGTTCATTCCTGGCAAGATGCCTCCTCCTCATGCCAGCCTCTCTGTACTCCCTTTCCTTATCTACTCTGCACTCCACGCATGCTGAACCACCATCTAGTACCTGTATACATTGTACTCTGGGGGTGCTTCTTCCCCAACTGTGAACTTCTCAAAGGGAGGAACTGGCACATGGTAGGCTCAATAATCATGAGATGAAAAACTGGATGGGTGGATGGATGGATAGATGGGTGGATGGATGGATGGGTGGGTGGGTGGGTTGATGGGTGGATGGGTGGAAGCACACATGCTTTGAGCTGAACTGGATGTAATGTCTTTTGGGGACAATTACATAATCAACAAAGCTGAGGCCTTGAGGTTGTGGAGTTGGCTTGTGCTGGGGGAAGAGTGGCTGAATAGAGTTCTCACTCAGGTTCTCTACCACTCTGGTTACATGTCATTTTTCTATTTAGCCATCCCTATTATTGTGAAATGGGCAAGTATTTTTTTTACAAATAAAAAACAATAACATTTAAAAATGTTTCTTCAATAAACGGCTCTTACCCAATCTTGCTTCCATTCTGAGGGGAATTTTTAGGGAGAAAAATGAGAGGCAATGCACATAGTGCTTAATTGTCCAGCCTCTGCAGCCAGATCCCTATGTCCACATACTGGTCCAACCACTCAGCCAGAGTAGATCCTGGGAAACCGTACCAAGCCCTCAGTTTCTTGGTTTCTTTATCTTTAAAATATGATTAATAACAGTACCTATTTTCAGAGGGTTGCTGGGAGGATTCAGTGACACGTGTAAGAGCACAGCACCCAAAACAAAGGAAGGGCTCAAACCCGGGAGGTGCCCCTGTGAAAGGAGTGATGTTCTCTAGCCTGGCTCATCCAAATGCCTCCAAAAGCTTCTAAAAGAATCGTAGCCGAAGATGACAAACGACATGGACTCTGAGCTGTTTTTCTGGTTGAAGGGGAGGAATTCTCTTGCCCAGACGCTCCTTGAGTCCAGAGCAGGCCCCTGGAAGCAGCCACAGACACAGCAACGCTATCAGGCGTAGGTCAGATTCCAACCACGTCCCTGCTCCCACTGCCCTGAGTTGGGCTAGTTCACCGTGAGCTAACCAGCCATAAACAGGCCCAGGGGGCAGGGCCACCAGTGTTCTCACACAATGTAACTGTAGTTTCTCTTCGTTTGTCTGTAATCTGGACTTCCTCCCTGGACCTCACCTGTAAGGTAGCTGAAAAACAGCTTCAGTCTCATCCAGTGCAAGAATTTAAACAGTCCTGTTAGGTAATGCTCGGCCCCTGAGCTTCCTCCATCTTTGGCCGCCCTCCCTGCTCCTCTCAGAAGTATCATCTAGTTGTCAGAGGAGTAGAGGTCACTCAGCCTCTCACTGGGAGAGTGGAGACCCTTACTTGGGGACCTCTGGGGCCTGAGGTCTCGGTGTGGAGCCCTTTGCCCACCCTGTTACTGCCCACCTACAGCCTTTATGGCTCAAGTTGAGGTCCTGGTCTCTCTCAGCTTGGTCAGAGCCCAGGACGGCTCCTTGGCTGACCAGCTCTTGCTGGTCATGGGCCTCCCAGGGTCTTTGCCTCCCCACCCAGGATGTCTGCCTCTGGCCCCACTGTAGGGTCACCCCACTATGGCCTCTGGCTCTCTTCTCAGCATCTGCATCACGCAGGAATAGCAGGAGATCCGGAGTGCAAACTACACCCACTTGCCATTAGATCACACTCGTCAACCGTCTCACCTCTCCAGGCCTCCCCATGTTGCAGGGCCCCATGTTGCAGTTCCTCTCAACTCATTGGGATGTTTCCAAAGCCAAAGCCACCTCCACCCCCCTACACACACACACACACATCTTCTTTTCCAACTCCGTCTTTGGGGCTAACTCCCAGTGGCAGACAAGCATCCCGCTACACAGTAGTAGAAGCTCCACAGTCTGTCTGCCAGGCCTAGCCCTCACTGTGTTAAATGGGAGCTGAAGCAATTTCGTAAATCTTCTCTTCACAAATCTTGGCAGTTAAGCAGACTGTCCTCTATACTCTGTGTTCTCTTTTCTTTCTCTGGCTCTGGGCAACAGACCTCCTGACCCAGCCTCTGGGAAGGGAGACTCCAGTTGGAACATGGTTTAAAGGCGGCAGAATGGGGTAGGAGAGATCAAAATACATTGCTTCATATTTGCAAGATATTCTCCTTCATACGACCATTCCTTCTCCAGGCCTGCTCTAGTTAATGGAGCCAACATCCTTCAGCACTTTTGTTTGCTCCATTCTTAGTTATGTTCATTCAACGACTATTACTGAGCATCTGTGACATGCAGGCACTGTGCTGGGAACCACGTCAACGGCTGCCTCACAAACATGATACAGATATTCTCATCTCCCCATGAAAGATGCTCAACATCATTAGCCATCAGGGAAATGCAGATCAAAACCACAATGATATACCATTTCCCATCTACTAGGATGGGTATAATCAAAAGATGGATAATAACAAGTGTCGACAAAGATGTGGGGAAATTGGAGCCCTCATACATTGCTGCTGAGAATGTAAAATTGGTACAGACACTTTGGAAAACAGTTTGGCAGTTCCTCAAATGGTTATCCATAGAGTTACCATATGACCCAACAATCCCACTCCTAAGGATATACCCAAGAGAAATGAAAACATATGTTCATATAAAACATGTATACTAATGTTCATAGCAGCATTATTCATAATAGCCAAAAAGTAGAAACAACCCAGATGTCCATCAAATGATGAATGGATAAACAAAATATGGTATATCCATACAATGGAGTATTACTCAGCTATGAAAAGGAATGAAGTACTGATAACATGCTACAACATGGATGAACCTTGAAAACGTTATGCTAAGTGAAAGAAGCTGGTCACAAAATACTATATATTGCATGATTCATTTATATGAAATGTTCAGAAAAGGCAAATCCATAGAGACAGAAAGTAGATTAGTGATTGCCAGGGGCTAGGAGAGGAGGATATGGGGAGTGACTGCTTAACGGATGTGGGTTTTTTTTTAGCATGACTGAAATTAGTGGCAGTTGTTGCACAACTCTCTGAATATAGTAAAAGCCATTGAACTGTACACTTTAAATGAGTGGGTTGTATGGTGTGTAAATTATATCTCAAAGCTGTAAAGAAATGTTCTCATCTCATTCTCTGACTCTTTCCCTGTTTCTTAGCTCTCCTAGGATGAATATGAATTCATCTTTCAGTCATTTTAAGATTTCCTCCAACACACTGATTAGAGTCCAATATTAGGTGGCTATACAGCAATTTAATGATTTTTAAGCAATCATTTTCCATTAGAAGGTAAGCTCCAAGAGAGCAGGGAATTTTGTTTTGTTCACTGTTATATCCACCATGCTTAACACAGGGCCTGCCACATAGTAGGGTCTCAATAAATATTCGTTGAATGAACAGATGCCTTCATGGAGGTCATATACCAAATGGACACAAAAGCCCAGCAATAACAGCTAGTCTTTCATTCACTCAGCACATATTTACTGTGGCCTCGTGGTACATGGAGGGAATGAATGAAGCAGACGTGTCTCTGCCCAGGGCAAACTTGGAACAAAGGAAACCTGTACTGAGCAGGTTTCGCAATTTGATCAAACACTGAAAACAAATACTATCTAACATTCAATAAAGACTTACATATATTGAAAGTGGAAATTTTGTTAAAGTCCCCCTTAGTGGGGCTTTGTGGGAAGTTAGGCTGAGTTGAGCCAGTCATGCGAAGAAAAAGAAGAGAGGTTCTGAAGGATAGAGGACAAGTGAGGAGAAGGTTAATCAGGAAAAAAAGAAAATGGGCATTTTCCAATAGAATGATTTACAAGTTGTGATTTCAACTTCTGGTTGAAGTGGGGAGTAGTATTGGGAAAGAGGAAAGTGCCAAGTACCATCCTTCATCTCCAATGTCGGGAAGTCTTTGAGAAGCGATGTGAAGGGAAAGAGTGACTCAGTGGCTGGAAGGGGAGGGAACAAGGGTGTTTCAAAGAGATGGGGAAGATTTCATTAAAGTGCAACTGCCTTTTTCACTATGGAAAATTATGGGAAGAATAGCCAAGAGGTCAAGACAGAGGGCAAGATGATATATGATGATGACACAAGTTGGGAATCCAAGAGGCCAGCTTGTAGATGCACAGCCCACAGTGGGTGACGGAGGGCTTGGGGTCAAAAATTAAAGCAAGAAAACTTGTCCAGTTGACTTTTTCCACACAAGCAACCTCCTCATTTCACCTCTCTTTTGACCCACATTTTCATTTTAACATGTGGGGATTCTAGAAAACCTTTCAGAAGAAGGAGGTGTGAAACAGGGCTAGGAAGTGATTAAGACATGAATAAGACTCTTGAACAGGCAGGATGATGCCAAAGAGTTCAGACACTTGGGAAGATGGGAGGAGGCGAGGAAGATGTGGGAAGAATAAAGTTCAGGGTCAAGGATGATGCTACAAAATCTGGCACAAATCACCAATTGGAGTTTGAGAAAAGGGGAGATGGGTCAGAGAAAGATCCTAGACCGAGGAGGCTTACGAACTAGAAAACGAATGGGAAGAGCTGCAGGGATCTTCCTAAAGGGGTCACCTGACCTCACAACCAGAGCTCAGGGGGAGCCTGAGACTCGCGTGAGCCCAGGCACAGATGAGCCCGTGAAGGGGAAAGGCAAGGTTTTCTTTTTTTGACATCAGGTGCCTCCATTGTGTTTTTGGTTTGCCCAGCCAGCTAGAACAAATGACAAAGATGTCTCATCTCCTTCAGAGGCAATGTGGCCTGGTAGTTAAGGACAGGAATTTTGGCGCAGGAAGTTGCCGAGGACAGATCCAGGCTCTGCAGCTCCGCGGCTCTGTGTCACTGACCTCGGGCACTGGCTCCGCTGCTCTAAGCCCTGCGTCCTCATCTATCAGAGCAGGGTGATAAGAAAGGGCTATTTGGGGGATGAAATGAGATAGCAGAGGCAAAGCTAACTCATTTAGGCATAGCACACTATGGCACTTAAACTATTTCACCAAGCTTCAGATGCAGTTTTCTTTTGGTATTTTAGCATCTCTAAAATCAGGACGTGCAGCATTTTTTCCTTAGTGGTACATAAAATGATGGTGTATCTTAGAATTTATGGTGTCTTAGATTTGATAAAATATGGAAGTGTAGACATCCAGTATGTGGCAATTAAGGTGTTTGTGGTGGTTCTACCTGTGCTAGATTTACAGCTCCATCCCCATCCAGGGATTTCCTTCTCTCCAGGCTGGTTGAGCCTTCTCCCTGGGGTCAGGCTCCAGGTCCTGGAGTCAGCCCTGCGAAGGACACGTCTCGACTTGGCTACTACTGGTGGTGAGACCTGGGCTAGGCAACGTCACCTCTCTGAACCTCAGTTTCCCCTCCTCTACAATAGGGATAACAATATTACCTACATTCAGAGGGTTATTATGAGAATAATATCAGATAAAGTTACATAAAGTGCTTGCTTAGCACAGCGCTACATTGTATAAACGTTAAATGATAATGAAGATCATGATACAAATGATTAAACACCATCACCTTATATAACAAGATTACATTTTCTTAAAAATGTTATTATTATTCCAGAGATACCTCCAGAGCCTCTACACAAAACGTCCATCTCAGACTCTCAGTGGGAAGGGATCTCAGAACCCAAGTCAGCCATCATGCTCTGCCACGGTGTCTAGGACCACAGCCTCCCACCGCCTCACCTTGAACCCCCCCTTCCCATCCCCCCTCCCGCCCCCACCCTGCCATCCTCCTTTCTGAGCCAGCTTTCCATCTCCCCAGACCTCCCCTCCTCAGGACTTTGGCCCCTTCTGGACACACTACTTCAGAGACTGTTTACCTTGGAAAGACAGCTGGCTCATACCCCCCCACCTTGGAAAAGGCCACCACAAACCCTGGCTGGGGTTTTCTCAAGCAATCTATGACCCAAGACCTCCCCCAACAAGGCTCCTCTCTGTCCCTTCATCTTCCTGTTTCCTCTTGTGCCCTTGCTCGCCTCGTCCAGCTGTCTGCCTCTGTCCTCGCTGGAACGCCCTGAACACGCGGTGATCTTTAATGCAAATGACGTGTTTTCCTCAAAGCCTCTGACCTCTGCTTAATAAGTCTGGTGTATCAAACTTAATCAAGCTGTATGTGGATGACATTAATAACTCACACGCCCAGCAGCTCCCCACATCTTCAGATCCCCCTTGGTCTTTCCCATCCAAAGCTCTCCCTGGCCCTGAGAGCACTGCACAGCCTTCCTCTTCAGGCACCACAAGCCGGCTTTTCCTCTGGGGAGGCTGCAGAGGCTCGCAGGGAGATGAGCTTTGCTGAGTCCTCTCTTGAGCCCTAATGACTTTTCCGTGATTGGCTCTCTGGCAAACCTTTCTCTTTTGAGGTGAGACCCCCTCCTGCAATCTGCCTTGTTCTGCCTGCCTCACTGCATCAACCCCAGGGTCAGGAAAACCCAGACTTTTGTCTGCAACTGTGCTGGTGGAATTCCAGTGTAACATGAGCCACTCTAGCATGGCATTTGATAAAAGTCTCAGACTTTGTCAATGAAACAGTCACTGGCTCACCCTCAAGGTCTCGTTATTGTGGAGTTGAATCTGCAGCAGCATCGGGGGCCCTGCCCCTCGGGGAAGCTGTGGAATGAAGACTTTTCACTGGGCTTGTAACACAACAGAATGACTCTCATGGTCTAAGGAGCATGTCAAAAAAGTCCCAGCTTCTCAAAACTTGTTTCTGCTCGCTTAAAAATCTTAAGGATGTAGTGCAATGTGCTGGATGGGATGGGGTGTAAGATTTCCTGAATCAGAAGGTAGAAAGCACGGTGTGTTAGACAAGACTCGCAACATTTCCTTATTTATCGGTCTGTCCGTCTGCCCGTCTGTATATCCTCTGTCATGGTCGGATAATAACATGTGGCATTTAAGCCAGGATACGGAGGACCACGCTGCCTATAAACAGGTCTACACCATAGCAAGATGAGCCAAACTCAAGCCAAGTGAAGAAATAAAGCGAGGAAAGGCCACCCACCATGTAGTCCCTCCCAGGCCATGCAGAGAAGCAGTAGGAAGGCAGAGTAGGCGTTCTCCCATTGCCAAATGTCCCACACTACAGATGTTTTCTTTTGGGGGATTCTGAAAGGTCAAAGTGCCTGATGCTGTCAGGCTTTGGAAGCTGGGCTCCACTCCTCCAGGCTCTCTGGGGCTAGCTCCTGCCTCGTCACGCCCAGGAAGGAATAAAGGAAGTGCCCTGGCCAGCCTGGTGGTGGCTGCTGTGTACAGACCTCTGGGCAGGCAGCTCTTTCCCTTTCCCAATCTTCCCGTCCCAGCTCTCCCCGCTGGCCCTGCTCCCACGGACTTGGGATGCCACAGAGGTCCTGCCCGCCCGCCCGAGCTCACAAAGGCAGATCTGTCTGGAGCTGAGCAGGGCAGGCCTATGGGGGAGGATCTGGGCTCCACACAGTCCCCTTCCTTAAGGAAACAGACAGGTCCAGAGCACTGAGGGCGGGAGAGAGTGTTCCCTCGGTTAAATATCTCCTCACAGGCTCAGACACAGAGGCAGTGGCTATGGGTGAAAAGAAAGTTCTTTGCTTTGGAGACTTGGTCCAACAAAGCTGTGTGATACGGGCACATCACCCCCCAAATCAAATCAGATTAAGTCAATCTGTATTCAACAAGATGCCATCTAATCCTTTGAAACCAAATCAGTCAAAAATGTTTAGCTTTCCTTTGAGAACTGCCTCCATTTCCTAGTTAATACATGTAAGAGAAGATGTGGCCACTAAACATCCTGATTTGCCATCTCTCAGCGATTGTGATGTGCAGTACGACCTTGAGGAGCCTGCTCTGGGCTTCACTGTCCCCACTCACTTAACTGAGCCACCCCTGTTAAGGACTTATTAAGTACAGGGGACCTGACAAGACACAGTAAGGGAATAAAGGTGGAGTTATGGCCAGAGGCCTGGGCTCTGAAGTCAGGCTTCCTGGAGTTAAATCCAGCAAGTCAGTTCACCTCTCAGAGCTTCAGTTACTTCATCTGTAAAGTGAGGCCAGGGATAGTGCCAACCCCACATGTCCCTTATGAGGACGCAAGGAGGGAACTTGAGGAAAGCACTCAGCATGGCGCCCGGCACATACAGAGCGTCTCAGAGATTTTGCTGTTATTTTTGTTGTGATGATTATTCAGGATGAATAAGACAAGCTCCCTGTCCTTGATGGAGGGTGAGAAGCAAAATTGTAAATGAGATAGACTGTGATAAGCGCTGTGATGGAGGTGCCAGGGGCGGGGGAAGCAGGGGTCCAGGAGGACTTTGTGGGAGCTGTGACAGCTTAGCCACGAGGACAAACAGGCTTTCCATATGTGGACATGGAATGAAGAGATAGCTTGAACAAAGACCCAGGCGTGGGCAAGCAGAGGTCGCTTCTCCCAGCATGAGTGACTGGTACTGCTGGCCGGGGGCATGCAGGATGCACAGGGTCAATGCAAGCTAGTCGGGAGTCAGATCATGGAGGACCTTGAATGATGCCGTTCCAAAGAATTTGGATTTTTGTCTGCAAGCAGTGGGGAGCCAGTGGAGATTTTTGAGAAGGGAATTAGGAAGATGCTTCTGGTAACATTTTATAAGAAAATCTTGGTGGGGGGCGGCGGGAGGGAGGGCTGGGCAGAGGTAAAGCAGAGGCCGAGGGGCACAGTGCTCTGCATTTCCATCCCTGAAAAATTCATCAGTCTTCAAGCCCTTGCTTAATGTTTGTCTTCTTTACTGGACTGCAAGCTGGTCCAGGGCAGGGGCCATGGGCTTCCTCCACATGCTGTATCCCCCGCACTGTCCCTGGTGCTCAGTAAATAGTTGTTGGATTGAAATAGACAAGAGATCCTAAACTAGAGCCATGAGAGTAGAAGTTAAAGGATGGGTCTAAAGTCACTTGGGGAGGAGAATGAGGAGGATTTGGCAACTGACAAGAACTCAGCAAAGGAATAAGAGATAACTTGGTGTGTGGGTGGGGAGGAAAGAGGAATGGATGGAGAGGCTATTTGCTGAGAGAATGAACATAACCAGGAGAAGCCCATTCAGCAGAGCAAATGCTGAGCTTGCCATGGAATATGCTGCATTTGAGGTGAGTCACCCATCCCTACGGAGCTGAGTGTCGGGCAGGCAGTGAAAATGAGGCTCTGGAGAGAAGCCAGAGTTGGAGGCAGATGCAGGAGAGTCAGAGCAGAGGGGAGAGATGGATCTTCAAGGGAGAACAACCTGGAGCCTGAAGAGGGAGGCAGCAGAGGCAGCCACCCTGGAGGATGCCCCACATTCCCAGAGATCCCCAATGCAGCCAGTTATCTCACAGGAGAAGCCACAGGATACTGGAGCCCAAAAGGTACAGATCACAGCTTTCAAGGGAGAAGCCAGTACTGGTTCACACTGTCCAAAGCTACAAAGAGGTTAAACAGATAGAAAATGGAAGCCGGAACCTCGAGATTTGTCTCCTGCCTCCAAGCTTTGCTGTTCCAGTCACTTCTTCACACTGCCACTGAGGTCCTTCTTCTAAAGGAAGACCTGCATGCACCAACCCTTCCATTATCAGAAACCTTCCATTACTTCCCACTTCCCAGCCATTAAGGCCCAAAGTCATTGGCAAAGCGTTTCAGTGACCCCAAATCTGATCTGAAAAGCCTCACTTCCCACCATATCCTTCCCCATCTCATCAGTCGGGGGTGCTCCCTCTCCCTTGGCATACCAAGTACTTCCAAGCCTTCATGAGTTGGTTCAGCCTGGAAGGCCCTTCCTTTCCAACTTCTGCTAATTAAAACTTCTTATCCTTCAAGGCCTATGTCAAATGCTACCTCTATTGCAAAGTCTTCCCTGATCTCTCCAGTAAGAAGTGTCCTTCCTTCCTTCAAGGACCCACAGTGCAGTGCTGTGCCTAGCAATTATTGCATTGCTTATAAGATTCTGTTGAGTTGTTGGCTTCTTTCTCCCCTCCACTAGCTTATGCATAAAAGCAGAGAACACATTTTATCTTTGAATCTCCCATGGCATGAACTTTTACACATAGAAAGCAGTCAACCAATACCAGCAAAGCATATGAAGAAAAAAATACCTAACAGCAGTAGATGCTGGCAGTTCTCCACTTCCAGAGATTTATTTGGAAATTATGAGGTGCCTCATAGTTATTTGACTTCAGAGGTTTGCCCTGCAATTAATATCTTGGCCCAGTGTTGGGTTGCCTTCCAGTCAAATGTATTATCCATGATCTCTAGGGCCATTTTGATATTGAGGATACACTATTACACATACACTAAGATTTTTCTGAACATTTCCCATAGTTAGACAAAAATGGAAAAACTTGGCCTGACCATCAGAAGTGCTTTATCACATGTACTCCCCATGATGGTGGTTTAGAGAAATCCCTACACAATTTCACCAGGATCATAAACATATTTCAAGAGCCAGGAATTAGGAGGAAAAACTTTCCCAGCATTCAACTTACAAATTCAAAAAGCATCTGTTCATTTAATCATCCATCATCTTCTTCTGCCCCTCCAAACAGGCTCTGAGAGTATTTAGATTAAATGAACCTATTGATTTATTTCTCAACAGCTTGCTGTTTGTAAGGAAAACGTATATTCAAGAAATGAATTCCACGTGGTTCAAGGAGCACCTACTATGTGCCAGGTGTATGTCTGTTGACAAGTGATATACGATAGTCATCAGGTTAGTTCCTAGTGTCATCTGTGTTTTAGGGATTAGATATTTTCTGTTTTGTTATGTAAAACTGAGAGCAATTTAGGACTGATGTAGATAGTCCTGCATTTTTTTTTTTTTTGCCTGCTTTGTTTTTATTTTAGGATAGACAGTTATAAAATACAGCTGGCTAAATGGAAAGGAAGGCTACATTCCTTATGCAGCTGTGAACAACAGAATTTAAATATACCTCTAAGCCAACAAACCTGGTTCTTGGCGAGGACAGAAAAAAAGAGTTAATTGTTTTTTAACGCTTTAGACTTGCACACCCCACACACACTGAGGGTAAAAGGGTGAGAGGGCCGGAGGGTGTGTGGAGTGATTTTTAAATTCATTTTCCTCGGATCCTGCTATGTAGGTTGGGAGGGAGTTTTCCAAAGCACTGAACTTGTGAGGAAGTTCTTCCTCCATCCTCATAATGACAGTGATCATCATTTTCTGAGCATTTGTTCCAGGCCAGGCAGATGCTCCAAAGAGCTTCATCTGTTTTACCTCATTACATCCTCTGAGCTGTGTGCCATTTACACTTGGGGAGACTGAGGCTCAGAAAAATGAACTCACTCAGCGTTACACAGCTGGTTAGGGATAGGATTGGAATTTAAACCCCGTTGTCTCACTTCAGGACCCACATTTTAGCACAATGGAGATTTTTCTTCACCTACCTCCACTGCGGCAGAATGGCACCAAACACACATTGGAGAGGTGAGTAATGACCAGGACTGGGAACATGGCGAGCATTTTAAATGGTCTCCTCAGCTTTACGTGATTCTGAAGGACAGACGCAAGGAACGTGCTAGTTGGCCTGCCCAAGCGAGCCCCCCAAAATGAGTGTTTTTCTTCCGTTTGTTTCAACATATAATGCTCTTTCCTCGTTAATAGTAATGTAGCTATGCATAAATGTTTTTGTAGAAGCATGTTCAATACAGCATTATTGATAATAGTGACCACAAACTGAATATCCAATAATCGAGGACTCATCAAATAAATTATAGAGGAATGCACTGCCACCCTTAAAACTTCTATGTTAGAAGAATATTAAATGGAATGTAGAATGCCCATGATATATTGCTAAGTGAAAAAGTAAGTTAAAAGTCTATAAATACAGCATGATCCCATTTTTGTTTAACATACACAAACACACACACATATATGCATAGAAAGGTAGGTAGAGAGACCGTCATAAACATAGGAAAACAACTGGGGAGGTATCAATAAATATTAACAATATTTTAACAGTGATTATCTCTGGATGATACGTAAATTTTATTTTCTTAAAATTTCTTAAATTTTATTTTCTAGTATTACTTACATTTCCTATAATGAAATATATTAATTATATAAAAATTATTTTTAAGTAACACATAGTCATTGATTCAACAATTTCATTCAACAAATAGTTTTTGAATGTCCACTATGTACCAGACACTGTGTATTCAAAACATTAAAAAACTAAAACCAAAACAAAAAAACCAAACGTATGTATGCATATCCCTGCCCTGCTAACGTTTTGGATGATCTCCTTCAGGTCTTTTTCTATGCACGTTTAGAAACACAGTGGCAACCAAAGCCAGCAGTCGAGGGCTGGTACATAGTTAGGCGTTCTGCCACTGGAGGCCGATCACCCTCTGAGGCCTGATTCTGCCACTTCTACCGCCAGGCATCACTTCACTTCCCTCTCAGCTTCCACACCATCATCAGGAAAAAGGATTAAGAGTGGCACCTACCTCATCAGCCTTTTGGAGGATTAAATGAGTCACTACAAGTAAAGTGTCTTGAAGTATGCAACAAATAATAGCTATTATTAGTATTACTCTATGTAGAATGGCTACATGGCTGTCCTGTTTCATTTCCTTCTCCTTTCTTCCAAAGAGTATAACACAACTGTGTTTCTCTTGGAGAGCAGGGACCACTCTTTAGGTCATTCAGGCATATGAAGTCACCTTTGAGTTTTGCACGTAGGTGAGATCACTCAGTCAAAGCCATTTGGCCTCATATCCCAGCCAAAGCTGTAAGGGACAGAGAGCTGCCATGCTTTAAAGAGAGACTGGAGTATTTATACACCTTTCAGAAAATCTGGGGAGCCAATGTTGGACAAAGATCTAACTTAATTGTGTTTGGAAACTCAAAAATTTGGCTGGTTATAGGCAATAGGGTATCTAAACTCTTGCTAATGCTGACCAACGCTGTGACTTTGGGCCCTGGTGTTCTGTTCTGTCTTATGAGTGTGGGATACTGTTCTATGAGCTCTTTGGAAGGAAAATGTTTAGTAAGAGGCTAATTCTTGGAAGAGTCAGCCTGTTTTTAGTTGTGGCACCGCCTCACTCCAGCCTCAGCCACCATCATCTCCTTTTTGTATCATTTTGAGGCCTTCTAACTCATGTCCTTGCCTTCCTTCCTGCCCCTCCACTCAGAGTCAATTCTCCACTCAGGACCAAATGAGGGTCTCAAAATGCCAATCATCGCATGTCACCTCCTAATTCTAATCCCTCAATGGCTTTCCACTGCACTCAGAATAAAGCCCAAACTCTGCATGACTCAAGGCTCTGCATTATCTGGTCTTAGCCCACCTCTCCAGCCTCATCTTGACCACTCCTGATCCTTGTCCACTCTGTTTGAGGTATCCTGGCCTTCTGTTAGATTCTAGAACACACAAGCTCTTGGCCACCCCAGGGCCTTATCACATGCTCTTGCCTCCATGAACAATAGTCTTCACCCCTACTCTTTGCATGCATGGTGTGCCTCATTCTTCTGGTCTGTGCTTCTATGTTACCTCCTTAGAAGACTTCCCTTTCTACCTAATTTGTAACAGCTTCTCCTGCTCCAGTGCCTTGTTTGTTTCCTTTATAGACTAGATCTTATCACAATTTCTGCTTATTTCATTTCCTTATTTGTTGGCTTACTTGGGGAATGTGTGTGTGTGTGAGTGTGTGAATGTGCGTGTGTGTGCTCTGTCTGTCCCCTGCTCTCTCCTGCCCCATTAGAATGTAAGTTCTTTGAGGGCAGGGGCCATATCTGTCCCTTGGTTGTTGTATCCTCGGGGCAGGGCCCCTCATGGAGAAGGCACCCAATAAATAGGAAAAGGAGCGAGGAAGGAAGTCTCTGTAAAGGGGGATACTTTTCCAGGCAGCCCAGTCTCCCGTGAATGTGGGCAGTGTGTCCTGCTCAGCCCTAGCATTACTGTGCAAGTTTAAAAATAAACCCCCTGGGTGGAGCGAGAAGCCTTTAAAGAGGATGGGGGAGAGATAATGAGAAACATGAGCTGGCCAACGCAGGCCCAGCAGGATGTGGGACTGGCCAGGAAGAGAAAGGAACCTCGACTCCGGGAAAATACTGACTTTGGGGCTGCAATAGTCTGACGAATGTAGGGCTCCTAATTAGTCACCAGAGGTCTTTCTCTTGATCTGCGGTGTATGAAAAGATGTGAAAGTCGCCAATTCAGGATATGCCTTCATCTTAGAGCAAGACATGTTTGGAGTTTTTTTTAAAGAGATATCCTTTACAATGCCTAAAACAGGGGCCTCCACACCCCACATCTGACTGCCAGGCCATCAGAAGAAGAGGGAAAGGCCAGGAGGTAACACAGAGGCGATGAAGCCTGTTTTGGCTCACCCTCCCCCTGACCTTCCCCAGGGCCCATCCTAGCGTGGGATCTGAACCTCCCACCACAGTAGGGCCCCAGCCAGACATCCCAAGGTGTAGCCGCCCTCTAAAGGCTTGGCTCGGTTCTGGGGCAGCATAAGGCGGGGAGGGTCAGGTCAATGGGTCACTAGAAACAACTCGGACATCGCCTTGGAAACGCTCTTCCTCCACTTGCACTGCCTGAATTTGGATCCACCCTGAACCAGCTGTGCATTAAACCATCAGGCCTCAGTGGGAAGTGGGGAGGCATCTGGGGAGGGTCATAGTGGGTCAGGAAGGGGTCCACCTCCTGGATGGGAGACCATCAATCTTCAGGCCTTGGTGAGAAATCTGACAACCCAGGGGAGCAGCAGGCTGAAAATCCATATTCTGCGCCTGGCCCCCATGGTCCAAGGATGGGCCAAGCTGAGTGCAGGGGCTGCCAGCATCCCCTCCTCCAGACTGTGACCTGGACCCCTTCCCATAATCCAGCTCTCTGTGCTGCTCCAGAAGCCAAGTGATGTGCTCACGGTCACCTCAAAACATTGACCACCACTGGGTTTTTTCATATCCACAGCTATGTGATGGTCTATGTGATGGCCTATGTGATAGTCTGGAGGGCCATAACGGAAGGGGTAGGACATTAGCAAGTATTGAGACAGACAGCTGGGGCTTTACACATCACCCTTAATTAAGCTCCACAGCCACCCTCTGGAGAGGAGTGCTTGTGGAAAAGGAAACCAAAGCATAAAGAGGACCAGTTCCTTACCCAAGGTTACTCACAAGGGCGGAGGGAGCACCAGGCAACCTAAGTGCAAAATGGCTGGGCAATTTACAGCCTACAGCCTACAGCAGGCAACCCCTTTCATCCCTGCAGTCAATTTTCAAATGACTTAAACTCAAAGCCCAGGACCAGGGGACATGGGGCAGAATTTTCAAGAAGTCCATGTTCTGAGGAACTGCATACCCCTGGATGGGTGGGAATCTCAAAGCCTTTTTGTGCTTGAGCAAAAGGAGCCTGCTGAAGTCCACGCTTCTCTCATTGTTTGTTGGAAACGCCTGCCGCTTAAAACTGCTGAACCAGGAGCCCGTGGCTGCCCCATGCTTAAACTCTTTTGGGTGGCTTTTGCTTTCTTGGCTAGTTCTAGGATCCTGACATGAGGATTTTAAGTGCTGAAAAAGCACAGGGTTATAACTGTCTCTTGGAACAAAAAAGACTGACAGGAGAACAGTAGGGCAGCAGGTGACCTTCATGCCCCAGGCCCATGTTTTTAGTTCAAATACATTCTTCTTCAGGCTTCCAAAAAATGTTGGACTGCAAAGCTCATCAATAGCAATAATAATTTATATTTTATTGAGTAAATACTCTGTGCTATGTGTTGGGTACTCAAACGTTTTTGATGCTCCACATGTATTGTCTCACTAACGTCTTAAACCAAACCAATGAGAGAGCAACAACTGACGCTGATAGTATAACGTTTACACGCACTATAGACCTCGCCTGTATTAACTCACACTCCTGTCAACAGCCCTAGGGTATAGATGCCATTATTATCTCTATTTTACAGAAATGGAGAGGTTACATCACTTGGCCAGGGCCATGTAGCTATTGAGTGCCAGAGCCAGAATTCAGACGCACAGTCCTACCCCGTAGTCCACGCTGTTGACCATTAGACTACCCTACATTACGCACCTCAGACTGTCACTCTGAAATAATGACAGGGTCATGCAAGAGATGGGTCAGAATGGGAACTGTCAGAAGAATTCTTGGTCTCCCGTGTCAGTTCTCTTTCCAAGGAACTTGGCACTCTGCTTCCCAAGCCCTCAGCAAAGACATCCCAGGACCAGCCTGGGAGAATGGCAACAAGTTTTATGTGACCAGCTGAGTGGAGATTTATTCCTTGGGAAGAAACTGTTCCGAAGCCGACCTGAATCTCTGCTGCTAGAAACATCCCCATTATCACCTCACACATGAAAAACTGATGGAGGCCTAAGGAGGAACATTTTGCTCCTACAACTTCAACACCGTCCTATCACTAAAGGCCAAGAAGCCTGGGCCGACCCAGCCTGACTCTGAACCATGGAAACATTCTCTGGGTGCGGACTTGCTGTGTAGACCCCAGGGGAGTGCCTGGAGTGTTCATTCTCAGCTTCCCCCAGTTGCCGTTTCTAGACTCTGACAACGATTCTGAGGAAAGACGAGAAGAGCCTCGTTTTCTAGAAGATCCTTGTGTCCCCAGAGGTATTGGTGCGGCACTTTGCTCACAGTGATCAATCAGTGCAGACTGCTTCCTCTATTCCCATCGGACTGGTGGCGAAGGCAGAGAGGAGCTGCCCCATCTACTCGCGTGGGTGCGAGGGCCGGAACACACTGGATCGATGTCTCCCTCCTGGGGCCCTGACGTCACCTGTTTGCCTCTGGAGCCCTTCAGCCAGAAGAAGTTATTCATCTCTAAGCATGAATAATACAACTAAGCTGGATTTTTGTAGGATCCCAAAGTGACTTCTTTGAAGAGACGAGACTAAGCCGACTAAGCCAGAGCAGCTGACACGTTGCACAGGGTCCTGTGAGGGGCCTGCCCCCCCAAGTCAGGGTCAGAGGACCTCGAGGCAAATGTGTCAGCTCTGCTCTCAGACGCAGTGTGCCCCTTTGCAGAGCAGCGAGGAGCAACAGAGGATGGGAGGTCCCACAGCTGTCCTTGGTCTTTCCCACTCCCAGGATTGAATGATTCACCCATTCATCGATTGGACTGATATTTATTGAGCACCTACTATGTGGCTAGGCTCTGTCCCAGGGATACAGCGGGGAATGAGACAGACGAGGTCCTGCCCTCATAAGGCTCACGTTCGAGTGGGGAGGATGGGCAATAGCAAGTTTTTGTTAACAAGGTAAGTACAGACTGGGATAAGTGCCATGAAAGAAACAGATAAGAAAGGGAGTAACAGGAAAGATAGCTTCTTTGAGGAGTTGACAAGAGAGGTGAGGGCTGAAGGATGAAAAGAAATCTTCTGTGTGAAGAACTGGGGGAAAGCATTCCAGGCAGATGGAACGGCAATCACAAAGCCCAGGAGGCGGGAAAGGGCATGGAACAGAAAAGAGGTCAGTGGGGCTAGATTAGGTGGGGAGATGTGGGAGGAGTGGGAGTCGGGAGTCTTGCTCCCCAAAAAGGGCTCCTGGCTGCTTTCTCACCTTCCTGAGAATCACCTGTCTTCTCCAAAGTGTGCTCCACTTGCCCCAAGAACTCATCCCTGCTTCGCCACATCCAGTCCCTCTGCTCAAAGAAAAAGGAAGAGAGATCTTTGTGTGGCAGGCCCGACGTATGGCAAAGGCATGGCCTTCAGTTTTACATCGGAACTCACTCAGGGATTATGCCAACATCAGTGGGCACTGATGAGACGCTTCCCAGGGATGGGACAGTGTGTGCGTCTGGTGGCAGAGGCACCACAGAGGGCTGCAAACACCAAGCTGGAAATCCCCCAGCCGCAGGCCAGTCTTGCTGCTTCTTGCGTGTAACCACAAACAAGGCAAAATCTGGCTTCAAGTCCTTTGCACTCCTCCTTTCAGCACTCTCTGTCCCCTTTCAGACCTGTCTCTGCCCACCTTCACCTCTGGTGTCCCCAGGGGTCTGCCCAGGCTTCCTGCCCTCGCTTCTTTCCCCTTTATGACTTGAATCCCTGCCATTCTCCACAGCCCCGCTGAATAATGAGCCTCCTGAATGCACGCCCTCTCCTGCAGCTTCAGGCAAAGTACAGCAGGCAAAGGAGAGGCTGTATTCACGGGGCCTCTCTGTGTCCTTCAAATGATGCCAAACAAAGGGCTGCCTGGCCAACCCCAGTTGGAGCCTGGCCTGGCTCCCAAGCTTGCTAGCTAGCCTCACTGACAGGAGAGGACTTTCCCTATTTGCCCTTTCCCAATGGGGCCATGACAAACACCTCGAACCTGCTCTGTTGAGGGGGCACCATGGCTAGAACACTATTTGGGAAGTGGCCTGGAACTTTACTCCCTACAGGTGACGCAGCCGACCCCAGGTTTGTGGGCCCAAGAAGCCTGATGTTTTGCCTCAGGGCTGACCTGCTGCTGGACCACACCTTCAGCGTCTCTATCCTAACATGCCCTTTGTTGAAATGAGTTTGCCTTATATAGGATTGCATCCTTCTCGGGCTTTCTATGGCTCTCAGTTTAAAGACCTAAATCCTCACACAGCTACCATGGTCTGGCCCCAACCTGCATCTTGGGCTCCAGCTTACCCCCCTTCTTCCCTGCATTCCAGTCACACTGCTTTCCCTCTGCTGCTTGGTGATGCCACACTTCCTCACACCGTGTCACCTTCACACAGCCTCTTCCTCCATCTGGAACACCCAGCCCTCACCCATTTGATGCCTGCCTGTCCTCTGGATCTCCACGCAAGCATCACCACCTCACTGAAGCTTTTCCAGACCCCTGACTGGGTCAGCTACTCTGCATATTCTTTTGCGGGACCACTCCGGAGAGTTACTGCTTGATTGACGTCGGGATCCCTATCTAGCCGCTAACTTTCATGAAGGGAGGACTGTCACTTCCAGTGACTGTTGCAGCCCCAGCGTTTTGCATGCTCCCTGGCACGTAGGAGCTGCCCCACGAATGAGCCAAATGAACCTGAACTGGTGGCTAATGGCCCTCCAGTATGCCCCCTCCCAGTCCTCACTCTCCTCTTTCTCCTCCTGCCTCCTTTTTCTTTACTTTCCCTTCCCCCCTCCCTCTTCATCCTTTCTATTCATTCCTTCTTCCCTCCTGAGCCTTGGGCCTACCTGTGGCTGCCAAGAATGCTGTTTAAGCCAACAGTGAAGCACTCAGAGTCAAGAAAAAGGAAAAGTTGCCACAATTTGGCATAATGCGTTGGCCTCAAACTAGATCATCCCAAAGTCAGGGCCTGGAGGGAGAGCCTGGGAATCTGTTACTCCTATAGCAGTTTGCCAAGGCTGCCATAACAAGGGCCACAGACTGGGTGGCTTAAACAACAGAAACATATTGTCTCACAGTTCTGGAGGCCAGAAGTCCAAAATCGAGGGATCGGCAGGGTTGGTTCCCTGTGAGGGCTGTGAGAGAAGAATCTGTTCCAGACCTCTCTCCTTGGCTTGTGGATGGCTGTCTTCTTCCTGTGTCTCTTCATGTTTCTTCTTCCCTCTCTATGTGTTACTGTGTCCCAATTTTCCGTTTTTATAAGGACATCAGTCGTACTGGATTAGGGCCTACCCTAATGACCTCATTTAAACTTATCTCTGTAAAGACACTTTCTCCAAATAAGGTCGCATTCTGAGATACTGGGGGGGTTAGAATTTCAACAGGTGAATTTGAGGGGGGGCACAATTCAACCCATAATCCCTACCTTCCACCCACTCATTGCCCCAACCGTTTTTGACTTATTGAATGAGACAAAGGTAGGGAAGCCCAGGGCCACATCATCTTCTGAAGAAATTATATGGGAATCTGGGGTTAGGGGTGGACAAGACAGGAGTGTGAGTGGGAGAAAGACCCCCAAGAGTGAGAAAGGAGGGTTGAGCTGACAAAGAGCCAAAACCACTCTCATAGACTAGCCTGGAGGTTATGTGTTTGGGCTCTGGTAATCTTCTAGTCCTGAGTTCATACCCTAGATCATCCACTTACTAGCAGTGGGACCTTCTCCCTCACTTGTAAAATGTGGACCATAATAGTACCTAATTTATGGGTTGTGAAGATTGAATGAGAGAACAGCATGGAGGGCTTGGCACAGTGCCCAGCACATCATAAGTCAACAGGCAGTAGGTGCTCTGTCATTGTTATTATTACAAATGGGGGTCTAGTCCAAGGAAAATAGCAATTCAGGAAGAAGGTGATGACACAGAAGAGACTAATTGATTCAGGCCACATGACTCTTTGTTCTTATTAACAGTAATGAAGAGAAGGGAACCAGAGCAATCATCAAGCCTGAGCTTCTTCAATTGTGGCCTGTGGACCAAAGGCATCAGAATCACCTGTAGCCCCACCCAGGAAATGCAGAATCCTGGGTCCCTTGGGAACCTGGCTAAATCAGGACTTCTGTAGGTAGCACCCAGGAACCTGACTTTTTAACAAGCTCTCCTGTAATTCTTATGCACATTAAAGTTTGAAAACCACTGGAGCAGACCACAGGTCCTGAAGAGACAGAGATTAGTCTTGTCCACCAGTAAACCCCACATCTACACAGCCCTGGTGCAAGGTGGGCATTCCCCTCACACCTGTTCCCATCACCAGGATTCCTTAGATGAAGTCAGAGCGGTGGTCTTAAGCAATTATGCATAAAACAGACCTCTGTAAGTCATGTTTTAAATGTTCTATTTAGAAGGGTTGCATTTGCAAATCAAGTCTTTCACATTACCATAAACTTCACTGCACCCAGACACTAAGTTCTGGGTTGTCCATTCCTCCTCTCTCCACAACTGGAGACACCCAGACTTGACCTCAGGCTTAGCTCAAGATGGCCTCTGGCCTTAGACTTCAGGGGTGTAAGGTGCCCTGGCCCAGCACCCTCACTGTGCCTCTGTCTCTGTGGTTAGGCATCATTTCCTCTCTTCTGGGGCACCGTCCACTGCCTGGTTCAGGGAAACCTGGGGCCCACCCTGTCCCTGTGCCTGTATTCATGTCCTGTTCCTGAAGACCCGGTCCCAAAGGCCCTTGGTCCTCAAGGCAGAGCTTCTGCTGTGGGCCAACCTGGGGTCCTGCCGCCTCTTGGCAGAGCTTCCAAATCCTACTTTCTAGGGTCTTCAAATATCACCTGTTGCTGAATTCCTGTCACCAAACTCCACCTGCCTCTCAGGACACCTCCAGTGATCCCTCAAAACACAGATGGCATGCCATTTAGGAGCATAGCCTGGGTGTGATGCTTGGCTCTGCTACTTGGTAACTGTGTGACCTTAGGCAAATGGCCCAGCCCACTGAGCCCCAATCCCTGCAGCTGAGACAGCCCCTACTTCACAGGGCTGCTATGAGAATTCAGTGAGGTTATACATGTAAAGCCAAGCACAGCGCCTGGCACTCGGTTAGGGCTCAAGAGACACTGGCGACCAGCACAGAAGCTCTTCTATTTCCGAATGCTCACAGAGGCAAGCAAAACTCCACACCAAAGCAAAAGGCCCTCGTTGCTGTCCAAAAGGTAGCCCTAGTGGTTACTCATAGAGTGTCACTTTGGATTTTGGAACAAATGGACTTGTGGGCACCCTTTCCAGAACTCACGTTTCAATAATAATAACAATAACAGCAAATACTCACATAGTACTCAGGTACTCATGTAAACCAGGCACTGTGCTAAGACATTACTCATTTGATCCTCTCAATAACAAGGCTGGTACTTTATTACCCTGTCTTACAGATGAGGAAACTGAGGCACAAGTTCACAGGACTAATAAGAGGCAGAGTCTAAATTTGAACCCCAGATTCTGCCTGGCTGCAGGATCTATGCACTCAGCCACTATGTTATGCTGCCTCCACTAGGTAGTGAAATTTAGGAAGCAAAATAATTATCATTCCCTCTCTTCCTCTTCTCTCCCTTAAGGCAACTCACCCAGATACTCATTCTGTTCCTTTACCTTGGACTCCTTCGCCTCCCAGCTGAGGTGGACATCCTGTCAGCCCAGGCCCATTCTGTGACCTGCCCATGCAGGTAGGTCCCCACCTTTCTCTGTGGTTGAGTGGGCTAGATCCAGTTACATCTTGGGATGGGACATCTTGTCAGTACTTGATTAACATTTGTTGATTAGTGAATCCTTTCTTAAGGAAAAATACTCATTCACCTATAACTTATGTGTCATGTATACATGTTAGATTTTCCAAAAACATGGTGTATCTGTGGCACACATGACTACAGGTTATTTTTCCAGTAGCCTAAATCAAGAAGTATCACATTAGCCAAGCAACGCCTGCCTGATGAGGTGGAAGGGAAGATCTCCTGACTCCTGGAAGCCAGCACATCAGGGCTGGCAGCTCTGTGATCCTTCATAGTTTACTCAGGGTCCACAGAATGCATGTCAGCTAAGTGAGCGAGCACACTCTCTGTCTTGGGATCAAGCATCCCTTCGCTCAGTGTAGACAGAACATAAGGATGTCCGTCCACCATCACCACTGAAAATATTATCACCATGGTGGTGCTACTGGCCTGTAAAGTCAAACCACTTAATCAAGTGGATACTGCTTCCTTAAATCCTTTTGGGAACCAGGCAATCCATATATGTACATGTGCACACCAGATCTGGAAGGAAGGTTACAAGAAACTCAGTGTTTTGTCACAATTTTTTGTGTATTAACTGCTTTTGATTACTTCATTTGCAAATCCATGTACACATACTAGAAAAGGCAGGGTCAACAGAAGAAAGTCTGCCAGCTGCCCTCAGCAGTGGATTTGTGATCCTCCCTTCGGATATACAATCTCAAAAGGGGAATTTCTTCGGAAGCCCTAGATGACCAACACGAAGAAAACAAAGGAAAAGACAATTTGTGGCTGTGAATCACAGTCTCCACCAGTATCCACGCTCATTCACAGAGACAGCCCCCGGAAGCAGCTGGCCAGCCCTTCACCAGACACCGCTTTGCAAAGCCAGGCCCATTTCTTTTCAACCCTTTGCCACCATCGGGCTGGCTCATCCTTACGCAGAGCCTAGGTCCCCTTCTGCCGGTATACTTGCATCCTCCCACTGGTGTTTGTGCAGCTCAGTCATAAACAATTGCATCCCTATCGCGAATGAAAGGGAAAGTGCCAGTCACCAAAGCAGAAAGACAAGCAGAAAAGTGGGGGTGGATTTAAACAGCTAGAGAAAGCACAGAGTGTTTGTATTCTGCTGAGGCACAGAGGCACCTCTTGGACCTGAGAGGCGAGAGAAGGTGGATTCCTCTCGGGTCTCTGAAAAATAGGGACTTGATTAAATGCCTGAAATTCCCACCCCAGCACCTAGAGGTCTGAATTTTTCAAGCACTCCTGTCTAGAAGCCTTGCATACTTTGGGCATGTAATAGTGGTGTGGGTGTGGCTAGCATAAATGCCAGAGAATGTGCCCAGTCGCTAGCCATTCCCACTCCTTCTCTGCTGGTGCCCATTTGGAGGGGCACTGAAATGAGGATGTGATTTTCAAAGGAGATCAGAAGGTAAGGTAAGGAGTAATCCAGGTGACCAGTGGGGCCATCAGAATACACTTAAATAATCCTATATTTCAGCCTAACTTCTATATCAAAAGGTTGATAAATCTAAGGTGCCCACCCAGCAGATGGGCTTTCCAAGGCAGCTGAATTTCCAGGCTACCCTGGAGGGTGATGTGACACAGCAGCCAGACTCACCAGGCCACGGCTTTTGGCTTCTGCCGAACCACAAGGGCCGCATCCAGCACTTTAGTAAATGAGAACATTCCGCCCCCTCCAGTCCTCATGGCCTGGCAAGGGGGGAATGAAGATAATGGGGCAGCAGAGTGCATGATTATTTTTACAGTCTCTTAACTCTAGGTGCTATTTTTACACGCCTGTGCCGTCAGCAAGCCCTCCCCACAGAGCAGTGTGCACCACAATGTAAACCCAGAGGTGAGCTTCTAGTGTTCACTTGCAGGAGAGCTGGTTCCAGTGGTCTCTGCTTAAAATATCTTACTGCCTTAACTTTTCCCTGTTTTCTTTCCTCTCCAAGCAGCCTTATACTTGTACTCGGATACACACACACCCCTCAGCTCTGACTATAACCTGCTCTCTGTTCCCCAAAACAGATATTCTGATTCTTACCTGAAGAGCTTGCAGGTTGAGGGCTGTACCTCTCCGTCCAAGGGGAAAGGGGAGCCACTGGGTGTCGTCTGCTCTGCGTTTGTCACTGTCCCTGTGCTGCAGCTGCTTCCCGAGCAGCCCCGAGCCGGCTCTCTGAACTCTCGGTTACTGCAGCTCTGTGTGGGGAGAGGGGACGGGCCGTGGCATGCACATCAGGTTGCGGGTCCGCCTCCAGACACCGTGCCACAGCGCCGGCTACCAGTCCCGCAGGGCTGTGTTGGAAGCAGGGAGGCAGGTTGGGGGGCTAAGCATGTCAGCCTCTAGGTCTCTCTCTGGCCTTGTTTATCAGCAGAGGGGACCTCCCTTCAGACAATCACCCACACCGACCCCACGCACCAGGATGTACACAGAGCTCTAAATGCCCCCAACTCTGGACAGCCAGCAGCGGGCCCAGAGCTATTGGCCAGAGGGGAAGGGAGGCAGAGACAGCAGACAGCGGTGGCAACTATCCTGGGTGTTATTTTACCGTGGTTTGTCTTGGGGCAAATGGCTAAGCCGAATGGACTACTGGCCCGTCTGAGCAGAATCCTGTTTATTTTGAGGCCTCGGTCACCAGGGCAACGGCAGGTCGTGGCTCAGAGACGCTCCTCTGGAATCAGAAGGCTGCTGGATGAAAGGGAGTCCTTTTCTGTTCTGTCATTTGGCATCCCTGCACAGGGTGTAGATGTGTGTGTGTGTGTGTGTGTGTGTGTCTGTCTGTCTGTCTGTCTGTCTGTGCCATTCCCAGAGCCAAACCTTGCAGAAGGCATTTTGCAAAGCTACTCAAGGCGGTGACCATCCAGGTTAGGGCCGGGAGGGGCTGCAGAGAGAATATTTCTGTCATTCCTCACCAGTGGTCAAGCCTGTCCCTGCTGAACTCGGTGAATGAATCCTCAGGTGAGCCCAGCGTCAGGGCTGGGGATTTCTTCAGTGGACCATGGGCATCATCTTTATGCCGCTGGCCAGGATGCGGGAAGGGAGGGAGGAAGCGGCCTGTACAAATAACTCTTTGGCTCAAGGTGGGGAATGAAGCTGGACTGAAAGGATACAGATCAGAAGGTGTCTTTGAAGAAACCAAATGGAAACATGATTAATAGTTTCCTACAATGGATGAAGAGTTCCTCCCTGTTATGCAGGCATTTGGGCCTGGGACGTGTGAGTGAATGAGTGTGTGTGTGTGCAAGCCTGCCCACCTGATGATTCAGGGAGAGGCATACAGATTGACCTGTCGGAACTAGAAACATACTTGCGGGTCTTTCTCCTCTGGGAAGGTGGAGGTGGAAAACTGTTCTCCAGACTCATCATGGAGCACCGAGGGAGTCATTCACCTGAGAGGAGGAGCCTTGGAGAAGCTTGTCTCCTGTAACAGGGAACTAGAGGCTCAAACATCACATCACCCTGATAATGGACGAGGGACTTGAAAAATACAGAAAAAGTGGATTTCTCCAAACCTGATTCACTAGAACCTCCCTGAACGGGCACTTCCACATATTCAAAGGTACTGATCAATTGCTTTTAAAAATAATAATCTTCCTGAGTAGCTGAATGATGCCAAAGGGCCTTCTGAATCATAGAAAGATAAAACTATTTCAGACAATCATCTTCTAGATATTGGAGAATTATTATGCTGTATACAGTGTGCACGTTAACTCTTTTTAACCACATGGAATGGTAGATTTTAAATTTAGGAAACACCCTAAAAAGCCTGAGGACAGAGATGTGGCTCAGGGTTGCACTCCTAGTTCAGGTCCTCACTGTGACTAAAACCAGGTCTCCCTCCCTCTGGTTAACACCCTTGAACCTGACCACCCGTGTCATTGACCATTCCTGGGCAACGCAGCTCTTCGGGGCTCCCAATTCCCCCTCCTACACGAGATTAATGAGACTCTCCTACCACACCTTCCCTGCAAGCTGACGGGATCATCGTGACAATCAAATGTGTCAAAGTGTGTGAAAGCACCTTGAAAACTGGTGATGCAAGTGTAAGTCATTATTTTAGTTTTATTTCTCCATTACATCCAGTTGAAATGCTGTTTAAAAAAAAAAAAACAAACCCACACGGCTTTTAGGCAAATTATAACACCTAGCTACTTATATAAACTAATTTCTTTACTACATATTGAGTGTTCGGAAATGTTACTGCCCAAATACTGGAAAATAATTAATCCTCAGTTCCTTAGAGCATTTACTGTAATATAATTCCCCTTAGTGTTGAAATTTTTAAAAATTTCACTTTAACATCTATATTTATTTCAACATCCATGTCAAGCATCTAGAGTTATCTTTTAAATAATATACGTTCAGATTTTTTGAGTCATGAGACACGATTATGTTAATGTTTTTGGTCCCACTGTTATTTAGCGTGGGAAGGGCCTCAGAGGTTACCTCGTCTGAAAGTCTGGCCTCAGAATAGCCCTCCAGCTCAGGGCCAGGAAATAGTCCATGGAAATAATAGCTGTCGAAAAGCCGCTTATTAAGCATCCACAATACAATAGATCCCATACAAAGTACGTAAGAGAGACCCTATCTTCCCTCAGAGCTCTTAGACCACTTTTAAAGCCATTTCTGCAGTGACTAAAACCTTGTATGTGAGCCTACTAGCCCTGCAGAGGGGTGGGTCTGAGACAGGAAGAAAAAGACAGATTTGGAGGGCCACCAAAATTCCTAGTAGATGCCTGGTAGGTTTATCCACGGAGGTGTGGCCTTGGCCAGAGTTTTCCTCGTCTAAAATGTTGTGGCTGGTGCCGGAGGTGAGATTTTTCCTTCCACGTCCTAAGAGGTTGACTCACTACGGAGCACTTCAGTGGTTGCTGTTACAGGAAGTGGCTCTAAACCTCTGTTAAGAGCTTCAGAAAGGCGATAAAGGTAGAACCTGGTGTTTCTGTGGCTTTACTTATTCTGTGCTAAGCACTCTGAAAATCAGACATAAAACTATCACTATTTAACTGCACCAACATGAAAGAATCAGAGCATGATAGAATCAGGATTCAAAATGCCCTCACTAAATAAATTTTCTTCCTCTCCAGGCATAACATATACGCTCTGGTTTCTTGTCCTTGAATCTTGAGGCTGACATTCAATATTTGCTTTAAAATTTCCCCTTCGTTCATCCTGTTTACATAACTGATATAGTTATGTGAAACGCACATCAGACACACTGCCTTTTCTTTCTAATCTCATTTGACCGTGTTCAGACACAACAAATCCTAATCAGCTGACAGGAAAAATCAGATGCTGCATGCCACTCGCTCCCCCCAGCAAAGTGTTTCCTTCTGTTTATGCCCAATCATGCAATTAAATGAAGGGCACACTGTCCTCACGGTGAAGCAGCTGCCAAGATGACCGAGGAGAGCAATCTGACAAACAGGATAGAGGGAAATGCAGCAGACATTCTCAGGAAATTGTATTAGTTGCCCAAGGAGACCTGACAGCCACAAACATCACCAGAGCTGCAGGACAGAATGGGGGTCCAGTGGTTCTCAAGTGGGAAGGTGCCTTGCCCTGATCCCACTGTAATGCAAGAACGAGAGCTCACTCCAATTTGTCAGCCTGGCTCTCTAGTGACTTCAGGGGATGATGCTTGGAAAGGGTCGTACCCACTAGAGCTGGGCTTCCTCTCTCTGATACTGATCAACCATCGCCCATTCTATTTTGTTTTCCTCCATCTCAATTTTTATTTTAAAATATTTTATCTTTAAATAAAAGTAATGCTTCGTGCACATGATAAAAATGCACAATATACAGAAAGGTATAAAATGAGCCTCACTAACCCCCTTCTCCCCAAAGATAAGCGCTCTTTTTTAAAATTGAGATATAATTGACATACATTACATTAGTTTCAGGTGTACAATGTAATGATTCAATATTTGTATATATTGCAAAATGATCGCCTCACTAAGTCTAGTTAACATCCATCACCATACATATTACAAATTTCTTTTTCCTATAATGAGAACTTTTTTTTATTGTGGTAACATTAGTTTATAACATTATATAAATCTCATGTGTACATCATTATATTTCAATTTCTGTGTAGATTACATCATGTTCACCACCCAAAGACTAATTACAATCCATCACTGTACACGTGTGCCCAATCATCCCTTTCACCCTTCTCCTTCCCCTCTTCCCCTCTGGTAACCACCAATCCAATCTCTATCTCTATGTGTTTGTTTGTTTGTTTGTTGTTGTTTTTATCTTCTATTTAGAGTGAGATCATATGGTATTTGACTTTCTCCCTCTTACTTATTTCCTTAGAATAATACGCTCAAGGTCCATCCATGTTGTCACAAACGGCCAGATTTCATCCTTTTTTATGGCTGAGCAGTATTCCACTGTGTATATATACCACATCTTTTTTATCCATTTGTCCCTTGATGGGCACCTAGGTTGCTTCCAAGTCTTGGCTATTGTGAACAATGCTGCAATGAACATAGGGGTGCATATATCTTTATGCATTCATGTTTTCACATTCTTTGGATAAATACCCAGCAGTGGAATAGCTGGATCATATGGTAGTTCTATTCTTAATTTTTTGAGGAATCTCCATACTGTTTTCCATAGTGGCAGGACCAGTTTGCACTCACACCAGCAGTGTAAGAGAGTTCCCTTTTCATAATGAGAACTTTCAAGATCCAGTCTCCTAGCTACTTTCCAATAGGCAATACAGTATTATTAACCATAATCACCATGCTGTACATTACATCCCCATGATTTATGCAATTCATAACTGGAAACTTGTACCTTTTGACCCCTTCACCCATTTCATTCATGCCCCACCCCCCATCTCAGGCAACCCCTAATCTGTTCTCTGTTTCCACGAGCTTGGTTCTGTGTGTTTGTTTATTAGATTTCACATATAAGCGAGATCACACGGCGTCCATTTCCCTCTCCCCGACCCAGTCTACCCAGCACAACAGCCTCAAGGTCCATCCGTGCCACAGCAAACAGCAAGACTTCATTCCCCTCGATGGCCCAGCAATGGTGCATTGTATATTTACACACTGTGTTTTCTCTTTATCCATTCATTCTTTACTCATTCCTCCGCTGATGGACACTTAGGTTGTTTCCATGTCTTGGCTATTGTGAATAATGCTGCTATGAACCTGGGGGTGCAGATATCTTTTCATGTTAAAGATAACCACTCTTAACTTTTTTTCTGGATCCTTTCAGGCAAAAAAAGTGTCTTGATACACCTGCATGTGTGCATGCTTTAAAACAATTTACTGTGTGCAGTGCCCTGCATTGTTGTTTGTTTTTCACTTAATAATAGATCTTTGGGGCTGCCCAGTGGCGCAGCGGTTTAGTCCGCGCTTGGCAGCCCGGGGTTCGCGAGTTCGGATCCCGGGCGCCCGCCGACGCACTGCCTGTCAGCCATGCCGTGGCGGCGTCCCATATAAAGTAGAGGAAGGTGGGCACGGATGTTAGCCCAGGGCCAGTCTTCCTCAGCAAAAAGGGGAAGATTGGCAACGGATGTTAGCTCAGGGCTGGTCTTCCTCACAAAAAAAAAAAATAAAAAAAAATAATAGATCTTTGCATATCGGTCTAGTCCATCCAAGCACCAATATTTCCTGCCTGGATTAATGAAATATGCTCCTAGCTGACTTCCCTGCTTCTACCCTTACCCCCTACAATTCATTCCAGAGGGATCCTGCTAAAAAGTAAATCAGATCATGTCCCTATTTGCTCAAACTGTCCAATGCCTTCCCTTGCACTAAGAACGAAAGCTAAGCTTGCTACTACCACCTGCTTCTCCAAGTCCACCTCTATGCACTCCTTGCTCACTGTACTCCAGTCACGCTTCTCTTCATCCGGGCCAAGCATGGTCTCACCTCAGGGCCTTTGCACTTGCTGTTCCCGCTGTCTAAAGTGTACGCATTTATTTTCTACCCCTCAATTTTTGTATGGCTGGCTCTTACTTATCATTCTGGTCTCATTTCAGACAACCTCATCCCTGACCACCTGTTCTACATTAGCCCCTCATCACTGTCCTTCACATCCCCTGCTTTCTTTTTCTTCATAGATCTTACTACTGCCTGAAAATTATCATATCCAGTTATTTGTTTACTTGGTTGTTTCCTGTCTCCCCCACCACACACACTGGAATGTAAACTCCATGAGGACAGCAGGGATTTATGTCTCTTCACCATTGTATTCCCAGCACCTAGACCAGTGGTTCTCAAACTCGAATGTGCATCAGAATCCCCTGGAGGGTTTATTAAAACACTGATTGTTGGGCCCCAACTCCAGAGTCTCTAATTCAGTACGTCTGGGGATGGACCTGGGAATTTGCATGTCTAACAAGTTCCCAGGTGATGATGATGCTGCTGGTCCACACTTTGAGAACCACCGGCCTAGACAATGCCTGGCACACAGTAGGTGTTGCAAATATATTTATTATGTGAACGTGTGGGTCTGCACATAAGGATCTGCCACGTTCTTTGTATTGGCAGTTCTATGTCCACTTTATCATTTATTTATATTTATTGGCCTGTAAGCCTCCTCAAATTCTTTGTGACAGGAGAGCCCCAAGTTTTGTCAGCTAAAGTGATTTATTAGTTCTGTTAATTTGTCAGCAGACGATTAAAAACCTAAAGTTTTCTAGGCCCAAAGGGAGCCAGTGAGGGTAGCTTCTTGTCCTCTGCCTCAGCAATTGTCAAAGCAAAGGGTGGTGTGACTCTCACTTGACATGTGATGGAGAACCTTCCCCCAGGAGGAACCACTCAGGCCTCCCCTGTAACTGTTTAATAACCATCCTGTTGGCTCAGATTTGGCCTCGGTGCATTAGAATGCACACAGCTAGTCTACCTGGACCCTGGGTTATGAAATGTAGAGAGCCCAGTGGTTTTTCTGAGTCACAAAACCCCCTGAGAATCTGAAAAGATCTAAATGCTGTCCCCCGGAAAAATAATCATATACACACACACACATTTTTTACATTTAATTTCAGGAAGTTATGAGATACCCCAAGTCCATTTTAACCCCAAGTTTATTTATTTATTTATTGAGGAAGATTGGCCCTGAGCTAACATCTATTGCCAATCTTCCTCCTTTTGCTTTTTTTTCTCCCCAAAGCCCCAGTAGATAGTTGTATGTCATAGCTGTGCATCCTTCTAGTTGATCTTTATGGGACGCTGCCTCAGCAAGGCTTGATGAGCGGTGCATCGGTCCGCGCCCAGGGTCTGAACCGGTGAATCGCCAGCTGCCGAAGTGGAGTGTGCGAACTTAACTTCTAAGCCACCGGGCTGGCCCTGATTAACCCCAAATTTAAAACCTCTGATTTAATAATTGGCTATCTATTTGGCAAAAAGAACAAAAATAACCAGGATCCCCAGTTTATTATTTAAATTCCTGATGAATCAGAGATTTAAATGTAAGAAGACAAACTTTGGAGGAAAACATTAGTTAATAAGATTTATAATCTTAAAATGGAGAATGCTTTTTGAAGCATGATTTGAAATCCAGAAATGAAACTAGAATAGTGAGATTGAGTCCATAAAATTTTAAATGATCTCTATAGGAAAGAGGGGAAAAATCTTCCCAGTTTAGACTCTGGAGAGAAATCTAGGGATCATATCTTTCCATGTATATTGTTTCCACTTGAATTGGCTGGGTGGCCTGTGGCCAAGCTCCTTGGGACAAGATCTAAGCTTATCAGAGCAGACAGGGAGAGACCACATCCTTCAGGGAAGCCCTGTCACTGGGTTCATTATTTCATTAGCCATGGTTTGGGTTTTTAAACTTTGTTGAGATATAATTCACATACCATACAGTTCACCTATTTACAGTACACAATTAAGTGGTTTTAGTATATTCACATGGTTGTGCAACCATCACCATTATCTAATTTTAGAACATTTTTGTCATCCCAAAAAGAAACCCCATACACATGAGCAATCACTTCCCATCCTCCGCTCCCACCAGTCCTAGGCAACCACTAATCTACTTACTGTCTCTATAGACTTGCCTGTTCTGGCCATTTCATACAAATGGAATTATACAGTATGGGCTTCTTTCCTTTAAAAAGGGTGATATCTTTGAGGCTTATCCATGTTGTGGCAGGTATCAGAACTTCATTCCTTTTTATGGGTGAATAATATTTCATTGTATGGATATGCCACATTTCATTCATCCATTCATCAGTTAATGGACATTTGGCTTTTTCCTCTGTTTGGCTATTGTGAATAATGCTGCTGTGAACCTTTGTGTACAGTTTTTGTGTGAACATATGTTTTCATTTCTCTTGGGTCCAGCAGTGGTTCTTCTCTTAATGATTTACCCAAAGAATTTTACTTAGCTTATATAATTCTTTGGGTTTTAATTTTTTTCTATCATAACCCCACAGAGAAGTGAGCAGGCTTGGATCCTAAAGACCTCCAAGCTCTTCTATCCCCAGTCCGGGCCCTTCTCTGCTTCTGTGTAATCTGGGACCTGACTCGATCTTGCTGTGCCTTGGTTGTGAGAACACCAGCTCTCTCACCCTCTCACGGAATATTGTGAGGATTAACGGCACAAAACAAATAGGATCTGCTCTTAAGAAGATGCTAACCCATATGATTAGGTTCGTGTACATCAAAGAAACAAGGTCCCTCGGACCAAGGGCTTCATCGGCACCACAGGTGATCACATCAGCCAAGACGCCAGTGGCTGGATGTGGAGGCACAGATATATAAAAGATACTGTCCATTTTCTCCAGATTTTGGTTTCCTTGGAGATCAGAATTTTGTTGCTTTCCAAATCCCAAAAGCCATTCTTTGAGGAATTCCCCCTGCCTGGTCACCCTGGTCAGGGAGCAGGAGAAAGGTCAGGGCCGTGCCCAGTGATGGGCAGCCAGGGCAACAAGTTTAAATTCTGAAGCCCACCCTCCAGCTAACGTTCTCCCAAAGACCACTCTACCCTCATTTAATCAAAAAGCACCTCGCTCTCTACAGAGCCCTGGAGGCATCTCCTTTTGTGAAATCCCTGTGCCCCTACCTTCTTGTTGGCTCCAGGGTAGGTGTGTGACCCCTCATCCCTGGGTACAATCTAATAAGGACCCCTCATAGAGGCACTGGGAGTCCGGGTGGCAGAAGAGGGCTCTAAAATATCTGTGATTCCTCCTGCTCTCTGACCAATCACCTGTGTTCCTTGCTCTTTAAAATCAGGCAGCAGGAAACTCCACTGAGAAGCATGTAAATGATTAATATAATAGCAAGTGAGAAGGCAGGCATGCCTGGGTTCTAACTCCCATGTCACCACTTACTAGCTGTATGATCTAGAACAAGTGACTAAGTTCTCTGAGACTCAGTTTCCCCACCTGTGAAATGGGGATAATAGCAGTACTTGCCTCTTAGGGTCACTCTGAGGATTGCCCGAGACAATGCCTGTAGGGGCTCCAGCATACATTCAGAGCTCAATCAATGCTTGCTATAGTTATTACATTACTTTTTAAATCAGAATTAAGGACGTCAAGTATTCTAACCATCCTCTTTGAGCTATTTAGGCAGGCTGGTTTTCTATTGCTCAATTAATTGGAAGCACTTAATTGGGCACCTACTATGTGTTAGACACCACAGAAAGAGCTGGGGATGAAACTTAATCTTCCCCCAGGAATGTGAAATCCAAGTAGGGAGAGAAACTAAGATACATGAAGTTCTTAAAGAACATGGAAACAGTGCGCTGTAATACTGAGGGTCCATGCTGACCAGGCTCAGAGAGGGAGTCAGCAAAAAAGCCTGGATGGGCCAGATAAGGCTTCAGAGGGGAGGCAGCACCTTGAAAGGCGGGATGGATTCACATCACAGAGCAGAGGGAGACACAACTGGGCAAGGGGAGGTGGGGGAGGAGAGGGACCCACAGGCAAATTGGGGGCCAGTAGGTCTGGGCATGGTGGGTGGTCTGGGGACTGAGCCAGAGACAAGACTTCTGGGGTCCTTCCCACTGTCAGGGGTCTCTAGAGATGACATGACATGGGGTCTTCTAGTCACCTGTTCTATTAATAATTATCTTAACTATGAGACTTTCTGTCCCTAATAAATTTTTGTGGGCTTTAAGAGGGAGAAGGAGGAGGAGTTATATTGGAGGAGCTTTGACTCTTAATCAAGACCACTGCAAAAAGAACAACACAGAGTGGCAACCATTGACCTTGGCCATCCTGCATCCAGTCCCCTTCTCCTAGGACTAGCACCTTGATTGTCTTTGGGGACCCAGCCCTTCCTTGCTTTTAGTCCATGTGGTTTTGGATGGGGATGACTATACCACCATGGAGGGATGGGCACAATACCCACGTTGGTTCAATGGGGCTCTGAAACTCCAGCTAGAACAGTTGGGAAAGGGAAGCACCTATTCTTGTAGGGTGGCTGTGCCAGGAGCATGTCAGCCTGGAGCTGCTGGCAGCCATCTTGCCACCATGACTGGTGATCTTCCTGGGAGCAGAATGACAGAGGGATGCAAAGCCAAGAAATAGAGACAGAGTCCGGATGCCATCGACTGGGCTCCTGGAACCCACCATACTGAGGCCCTGGCCTTTTTTTTTGCCTAAGTCTCTTCAAACTGGGTTTCAATCCATTGTCACTAAAAGAATCCTGACTTATTCAAGTCGCTATCTTGTTCCCACCAGAATCTTGCTGGCTTATTCTTAGCATAGATATTTGTAGTCCTAGCCGAGGGGCAGTGTGTGTCAAGGAACAATGGTGCACACATGCAAGCAATGGAGACATCTCTACGTACTCCTAAATAGGCTGAGGTACATGTCATATGCATGTTTGGGCGTGCAGAGACATTAGAAGGGAAACCAAGACCCTGCAAAATTTGTTTCTCTTCTTTGTCCTTTGACTCTGCGTACAGAGAAATTCTCCCCTAAACCTTTGATTTTATTTCTCTTGTTCTTAACCAAACAAAGGAGTTCTTGGACCTGTTAAGCATATTTTGCAGGGCTCTAAGAGGTCAGGAAGAGATAGGGAAGGGACTGGGGAGAGAGGAAGTCCTGCATATTCCATTTTTGTTTTTTTTCCTTTTGCCCAATAACAAAGAATCAGCTGGCATCCTTTTATTTATTTCCTATTGCATGCAGGGCTTTTTAGAACTAAGCATTAACTCTACTGTAATGGGATTTATCTAATGATTTCCTGGGAAACGTCCTCTTGGATCTCAACAAAGATAATTCACTTGGTAGGAGTCACTTCCTGCTTTCCCTCTAGGAACTAGACCTACCCAGTTCTTTCTGGGAGCAAATTGACCTCCGAAAGAGAGAAGGGAGTACAGGAATATTTTAAGCTAGCATCCATCACATAGACTCAAGCCTGCCACAGACCCAGATCAGGGAGGAGAGGAGGGAGAAGGGGGTGGGGGAGAGCATTCATACTGAGCGCAAGCATGCAGCCAAACAGAAACTCCATAGCATTCGGAGCCCCTTGGAGAAACTGATGCACTCACCTCTTTGCTTTGGCTGTGGGGCGCTGTCTTTCTGGGGCGACAGCAGTTGCATCAGCCTACAGCATCCACACTGTCCTACCAGGACCGCTGCAGGCAGGCTGCTGCAGGAGAAAGGGAGTTCCCATTCTCCATCAGAAGGGCGTGTCCTTCCACAAAAGGAGGCAATGCCCTTATTCCCCGGGAGTCGAGGCTGTTGAATCTGCTTGTCCTCTCTCTCCTGCTCTCTCTCTGGTGTGAATGGAGTTCAAGGGAGCCCCAAGAGAAGGGCTGAGTGCAAACCACACACCACACCCACCCTGATATAGGTTGTTCTTCCAGCCTTGGGGAGCCTGGGGGGAGGCAGCGGAGCGTGTTGGGGAGCCACCCTCTTGGGGCCCTACCAGTGAGGCTGATGCTGGTGTACCCACAGAAAGCCCAAGGACAAGCACTTGCGTTATTTCTTTCTCCCCCTCTCATGTGATCTTATTTTTGGACTGCACACAAAAGCTATTTGGGGGCTGGACAGCTGCCAGGTGAAAGGACAATTATCTCATCCAAGTTGTCTCCATGCTTCTCTCTGAACTGGTCCCTGTTACCTTTTCCCGTGTAAGGCAGAAGGGCAGGGGGCTTGCTCCGAGCCTCACTTTCAGTATATCCCAGCAATCTGTCCAAATCACCAATTTTTTTTCCACTAGTTCATCCCCACCCGTTGAGGTTTCACAGAAGATAAATGTAATGGGAAGAGTCATTGCTTTTATGTCTGAGGCTGGTGGTCATGTCATATAGTCAACCTCCGTATGGCCATCACATACACACCATTTTAGACGCAGAGACCCTCTCACCGACACTGGGGTGGGACGCCCCGTCCTGGAAGGCACACACGAGTGATGTCGCGGAGCGAGGCTCTAGGGTTGAATCGCACTGATCCTGCCTTCCTCCCCTGGCTGTTTCTGCTTCTAACTCCTAGGCTTGTAGAACTTAAAACATTTAAATAGCTTGATTTTTCCCCTCTGATTCTTCCTCTTCAGACATGAATGGCAAGTTTTGAAACACTCATGCCTAACAAAATGCCAGTTCACCATCATCATCTTCACCATCATCACTGGTTTTATTCAGCTCTTGCTAAATGCCATTCATATGCTGAGCACTTTGCCTGTGTAGTCTCCTTATTCTCACAACAGCCCTGTGAGGAAGGAAATCTTGCTCCCATTTGACAGCCAGAGAGCAGAGGCTAGGAAAGGTGAGCTTACGGAGCAGAGAGATCCGAGCCCCCATCCGTCTGACTACAGAGCAGGACCTTTTGGCTCACTGTCTCCTGAAGCTATAAATTATTGGGATTTCACTGTTGTTTTCATTTCATAAGAGGAAAAACAAAAACTCACAGTTGATTCAGACCCATGACTTCATTCCTCAATTTCTCTCCCAAACTCACTTCTCGAAGGGGAGAAAGAATGAGGTTTTTGTCCGTTGACAGTCCCAGGCCCTGATTGTAGGTACAGGATGGAGAGTCTCTGGCCTCCATTCTCCTTGGAGCCGGTTTCCTATGAAAAATTCACTGTGCAAACACACCAGAGAGGACGTGGCTGGGCCGCCTGGCTGGGCTCCCCACTGCATCCAGGGCGAATTGCCTTTTCTCTCTGCTACCCTGAGGGAGAGCAGATGGGGCCCAATGGCCTGTCCAACACTGCCCTCTGCAGGCCACTAGGCTGCATTACCCCCAGGATGGCGGCCCTCCAGACTTTCCAATGGACACACCAAGGATTATTTTTCATCAGTTTCCAGGTTCTCGGTTTCTGTAGCTACTCTGTCCTAAAACTGGTTTACCTGAGAACGTGTCTGTGTTCACAATAATCCTTCCCTTACTGGAAAGCATATCCTCACTCTTCACAAATTTTACTAAATTGCCATTGCCCTAGCTGTAAAAATCTCCAGGTCCAGCTCCCTGAAGCTTCCTTTAATAATTTAATTCAGCTTCCTTTAATGATTAATTAAGGCTTTTTTGTTGTTGTTTAACAGCTTTTCCTCTTCCATCCCTTGAATTTGGGGGAGAGTATGGTGAAAGCAAATCCAAGAGAATATTGAAAATAATAACAGATTAATAGGTACATTTAAAGAATGATGTCATGGTTTAATTTTTAAATTCCAATATTTACAATATGCTGGACGTTATTATCTTGAAGCCATATGAATTTAATGATGAACATTTAACATATCAATTTTTAAATGTTGGTACAGGTAACATTGTTTTTCAAAATTGTTTTTAGGAGGCACAGGAGCAAAAATGGATGCAGACTGCTGCACCCTAGGGCTGGCTATTGCTGACTGATAACAGGCTGTCGTCTGTCCATCCATCCATCTGTCCATCCACCAAACACCCACTGAGTATCTACTATGTGACAGGCATTGTTTCAGGCACTAAATATAAAAATGGTGAGCAAAAACTGACATGTTACATGCCAAATTCTTACTCGTGACTACCTCTAAGGAGTTAAGTGAGGGAAATATAGATTAATTTAATAATTACTCAAACAAATGTAAGAATTCAGCTTTGATAAGTACTTCCATGGAGGGGTGTTTGGTGATTAGGGAATGTGTAAAGGGAACTGACAATATATCATGAAGATTGACCTAATTCATGGGGGAAGTGTCGGGGAAGGTGGCCCTAGAGAAACGAAATCTGAACCAAGAATGAGGTGTCCAGGGATCTCTATGAAAGGACTGGGAAAACCCAGGGAGAAAGGCCATTTTAATCTGGGAGGCCTGGGGAGAAGTGGGACCAGCCTTCATAGAGTCAGCTGTTTTTAGAAAGGGCCTTTGACGTCACATAAATACAATCCGTGTTATAAATCAGTGGTTCTCAACCGGGAGTGATTTATCCCTAGAGGACATTTGGCAATTTCTGGAGACATTTTTGGTTGCTGCAACAGGGGTTGTGCTGGTGGCATCTAGTGGGTAGAGGCCAGGGATGCTGCTAAACCTTCTACAACGTACAGGATAGCCCCTCACAAGAAGAAGTATCCGGCCCTAAAAATCAGTAGTGCTGAGTTTGAGAAATCCTGTTATAGATGAGGGCAGGGCAGACCCAACAAGTGTCTACAGTGGATGTGGATTCATTCATTCATTCAACAAATATTTATTGAGTGCTAACTATGTTCGAGACCTATTCTGGGCATAATCGAAGGGTACCAGGAGCCCCCTAACCTAAATCATCACCTCAAATGGCCTGTCTGGTCTGTTCAGTAGCTGAAGTATAATGATGTACACCTGAAACTTACACAATGTTATAAACCAATGTGATCTCAATAAAATAATTTGAAAAATAAAAATAAATAAAAATTAAAAATGGCCTACCTGTTTGTGTTCCTGTTACCCAGCCTAAAATTTTCACCATTTGAATGGTAGCAAAACTGGTCTTGTTGTCTGTAGAAAGAAGACATTAAAATGTGCGGATATTATTTGCAAGATGTCACTGAAACATTGTTTGTCATAGTGAAAACAACCTAAATGTCTGTCAAGAGAGGAATGATTATGTAATTATGGTACAGCCACACAACGGCATACTAAGCAGCCAATAAAAAAGAAAGAAGCAAATCTCTTTGAGATGACACAGAAAATACCAATGAAGATATTATTAACAGAAAAACATTTTTCAGAGTAGTAGGTAGAGTATACTTGATCTGATTTGTGTTTCTAAAATTGGTTGATATGTGTGTTTGCATGTGAATGCAATTGCTGGAGAGATTCTCACCAAATTCTTAATAATGGCTACCTCTTGGGAGTGGGGGAAAAAACCCTCTAGCTCTCTACTTAATTCCCTCCTTTCACACTGACTAGATTCTCCCCAGTTCATCCTCAACATTACTACCAGTATTCAGCCAGTCACCAACTTCTGGAGCACCTTCAACTTTTAGGACAACATCCATTCCTTATTGTTAAATCCAAGGCCCTTCCACATTTGCCTCTAGCCAATCTTCATAGGCTATTCTTGGGAGATGCTCTCCCTGCCCCAGCCCCTGTTCCCAACCCCCATCCCCTGGAGCTTAAGCCACAATGAACTCACCAGGACTTGTCACACCATACTCTTTTAAGACAGGCTCACCGCTGTGCCTAGAAAATAGTCTTTCTCTTCTTCTACCTGTGTTAATCAGGATAGACTAGGTTATACTGTGGTTATAAATAATCCCCAAATTTCGGTGACTTAAAATAACATCAACATGTCCATTTGTAGGTTGGCTGGGAAGCTCTGCTCAATGTCATCCTCAATCAAGGGTGCAGACTGAGGGAGCTCCAGCCCTCTGCTTTCAACAGGGAAAAGAGATATGTTTACTAATACACTGACACCTAGAAATTACTTCTACTCACATTTCATTGGCCAAAACAAGTCTTATGGCCACACCTAACACAAAATTAGGTGGAGAATTTCAATCCTATTATTTGCTTGGAAGGTGGGGAGTCATAAATATTTGGGAACATGAGTTCTGTAATTGTTGGGTGCAACAATCTATATATGTCTACTAAGTCAAGTCTGCTAATCATGTTCAAATAATCTATATCCTCACTCATTTCTCTGCTCACTTCTGCTTGTGGTTTCTGTCAATCTTAGCTGCGTGTTTTTGAAGTTACATTATAAGATATATGCAGTTAAACTTTTTATCATTGTGTATCCTTCTTTAACTGTAGCAGTGCTTTTTGCCTTAAAATTTACTTTGATATTAATATATACTATTAATATTAATATAATTTTGGTTAATATTTATATTTTTTCCACCATTTACTTTCAACATTTTTTAAACTAACGTTTTAAATATTTCTTATAAACAGTATATAGATTCTTTTATTCAGTTCAATACTCTTTGACTTTTAATTGAAGTATTTTGTTCTTTTACATTTAATGTAATTACTAACATATTTGGATTGAATTCTACCATCTTAGTAAATGTTTTCATTTGTCTCACATGCTCTATGTTCTTTTTATCCTCCTTTCTTGCCTGCTTTTGGAATGGTTGAATATTCTATTTTTCCTTCTATTACTTTGGAAGTTATATGCCCTTTTTTTTTTTGGTGAGGAAGACCAACACTGAGCTAACATCCATTGCCAATCCTCCTCTTTTTTGCTGAGGAAAACTGGCCCTGGGCTAACATCCGTGCCCATCTTCCTCTACTTTATATGGGACGCCGCCACAGCATGGCTGACAAGCAGGGCGTTGGCAGGTGCCCAGGATCTGAACTCGCAAACTCCAGGCTGCCAAAGCACAAACTAAACCACTGCACCACCAGGCCAGCCTCTATATACTTTTTTTTACTACTCTTTTAGAGGTCATTATAGAGATCACAATATATATCTTTGATTTATCAAAGTCTATTGTTAATTGGTATTTTTATCTTCTTTTATAGTAATACAAAAACCTTAAAACACTTTAATTCTGTTTATCCCTGCCTCCTGATTTATACTTACTTGTTATATATCTTAATTTTTTAAAATCCCCAGTGGACATTGTTTTGTTTTGTATAGTCTAATTCATTTGGATTTCCTCAAATTAACCCTTGCATTGTTTTTCATTTCTTCCTGCATCTATACCCTATTATCTTAAATCATTTTCTTTCTGCTTAAAGAACACTGTTTAGTATCCACTGCTGTAAAGAATCCTGAAAATGTCTTAATTTCACCTTTATTATTGGAGGCTACAAGCATACCTTGTTTTACTGTGCTTCGCTGTATTGCACTTTGCAGATATCACATGGAGGGCAAGACCCTCCACCAGCACAAAGATTATGACTTGCTGAAGGCTCAGATGATGGTTAGCATTTTTTAGCAATAAAGTATTTTTTAATTAAGGTATGCACATTGTTTTTTAAGATATAAGGCTACTGCACACTTCATAGACTACAATATAGTGTAAATATAACTTTTATATGTCCTGGGAAACCAAAAAATTTGTGTGACTCACTTTATTGTGATATTTGCTTTATTGCAGTGGTCTGAAACCAAGGTCACAATATCTCCAAGGTATGCCTGTATTTCCATTGGTTATTGAGTTCTAGTTTGGCAGTTATTTTCTTTCAGTACTTTGAAAATACTTAAATTCTACTAATTTCTAGCTTCCATTGTTTCTGTCAAGAAGTAAGCTAACAATCTATTCCTTTTTTTCAAGTATGGTGGCAGCTTTTAACATTTTTTTCTCTTTGTCTTTGGTTTTCATCTGTTTTACTGTGATGCACCTAGGTGTGGCTTTCTTTTTATTAATCCTGCTTGGAATTCTCAGGACTTCTGGAATCTTTGGCTTGGTGTTTTTAGTCAATTTTGTCAATTTCTCAAATATTTTCTCTTCAAATATTGCTGCTGCCCTATTCTCTCTTCTCCTTCTAGAACTTTAATCTTCACTTTATCTTCCATATCTCTTATTCTTTCTACAGGATTTTCCATCCTTTTTTCTCTCCATGTTTCATCTTGATGTTTTCCTCTAACCTACTTTCCAGTTCATCAATTCTCCCTCCAACTCTGTCTAATCTTCTGTTAAACCCATCCACTGAGCTCTTTACTTTTGTTATTATATTTTTCAGTTCTAAATTTCTATTTGGTTATTTTTCAAATCATCTCTTTTTTTTAAGTTTCTAATACTCTGCCAGATTTTAAAATTTTGTCTTTTATCTCCTTTGTTCAAAGTCTGTGTCTGATAACTCCAGTAACTGGAGTTCTCTGGGATTGTTTCTATTGTACTTATTTCTGCCAGATCTCTTTCATGTTGTCTTATTTCCTTATCTCTTGTTATTTCCATCTGTGCTGAAATTGTATGTGAAAAATTGTTGGTAGAAGTAACATGAGACATAATGGTGTTATATTCCTCCAGAGAGTATCTATATTTGCTTCTGCTATGTACCTGGGCATACTAGCAGTCTGGGATCACCTTAATTCAATTTGAAGAATTAAGCTCATTGGAAGTTAGGCTGAGGGCCTGCAAAGTCTGGCCTATTTCCAATTCATCCAGTCTTAAGGTATAGTCCTTCAGAGTCCTAGCCTAAAATGGGGGTTACAGGGCCCCCTCTTCTTTAGTGGGCACTGGATTCCAACTTTTGTCCTCTTAGGCATGCAAAGATGCCTAAGTGGTACTTAGCCTTTCAGCTTCTTAGTTGTCTCTTCCAGAAGCAGCAGATGTCCCAAGGGGAAAAGAGGCCCCAGTTGTTGGACTTGCCTCCCTGAATGCCCATCTTTTCCCAGATCTTGGTGTGGTGATTCATTATCTTTTTAACTCTTTGATGACTTCAGGCTGATTGTATCTTTATTTTGTCCAGCTTTTCTAATTGTGCTCAGCAGGTCAGCAGGCCCCAATTATCTAGTCTTTTGTTACCAGATGGTAGGAAACATAAATGCAGTAAGTGGGCCAGGTGTATGTGCATGTGCATACTGTCTGTGACTGCTGGGCACTGGGGTTAACTAGACAGCATGAGCCTATTTTTGCCTTATGGGAATGCCAATTTTTTAAAGAGAAGTAGGAAATGCAGGCTTTTTAAATGTAAAATCTCAATTTTCAATGGTGGCTAAAAAAAAAAATTGACTCTCAATAAGCCAAACAAGACACCTCTGGGGTCCAAACACAGCACATAGGACACTAGTTTGAAATATCTGGACTACAGTCTGTGTTGATGGGAGAAGTAGGGTGAAGGGTGGTTCTCCTTCACTACTAATCTCTAGCCTCCAGCAGTCCAGGCTGGCTTGAGTAAACCCCAGTCCCTCATACAAAAAGTAGCTTTGAAAGCAATTTATGTCTTTACTGAGATCTCTTTAAAATGCCAAGGGGGGAGGTGGATTCCAGTCATAAAACCAACAACATTTCTGAAAAATCTCCTCCCATCTCTCCCAAATCTTCCTCATGACAGCCCAGCAGCAACTCCAATCCCCCTTAATTTACCTCTTGAATTCCCCAAATTCAGCCCATCCCTGGCTCTTTTCTCTCTTATCCTCCCTCTCACGTTCTGGTCTATTCTGCTTTCTCTAGTAAGTAATTCCCTGCCTTTTCTCCTGTGGACCCATCAAGCCGTCTCACCCACAGCACCACACAATCCAGAGTCCCTTCCCACATTTCCCTATATTCTGCACAAGAAAGGCTCCAGAACTTAGCTGGCCAAGAGACTAAATCCTCCTTCACAGGAAGTGGGGGTGGGGATAAACGATGCTGTAAATACTCTAAAATATGTATTTTTTCCTGTCCCGCCAGCTACGCCATCTGGGATGGGGTGAAGCCAGGACGAGATGTCATTTACAAAGGAGGCAGAGCCCATCTCCGGAATGCTTTGGCACCAAGGTGAGCTTTCAGATGGCTGCCATTTCCTTGTCACTTGCCTTCTATTAAAAGGACAGGGCCCCTGCCCAAACCACCACCCCTCCCACAAATGAGGAGGGAGAAGCCAGAAGGAAGATAAATCAAATGTGGACTTTTCCTGATTTGTCTAATAATAGCAAGTTAGCAAAGCATGTCACAGAAGAGAAAGTATTTGATAAAAATAGCATCTGTTAAGCTTGGGACTCAAGCTGGAGATGCATGGAAATGAAATTTATTCCTTCCTTGAGTGTTCCTGTGCTAGTATAACGATTCTGTCTTCCTCATCAGTGAGAGGTTTAAAATCCTGCTTTATGTGACCAAAACGGCTTTCTTTCCCAAGGTCTGATGGTGAAGGACGTAGTGCCCAAATTAAGGAAAGCACTAGGCTGAGAGGCCTCCCTGGCAGGTCGTGGGTATGGCTCCACCATCCTCACACCCACCCTCACCTTCAACTGTGAGACTCAGTGTCAGGTGCCTCCCTTACACCAGCTTGTGAGTTTTCCAAACAAGCCAGTGTCGCTGACTCACCGGGACCAAATTAGTAATAATAACTGTGTACTATTATTACTCCCCCAGAGGGAGGCCCCTGGCCAGGTGGCCCTCAGTAAAGGGCAAAGTGGACAGAGGCTGATGTCTCCCCTCCTCCCTCAAGCAGCTCCCCAAGGCGTCTAGGGCTTTCCCATTCTCCTCCTGCCACAGAGGACCCTGCAGAGGTGTCCCGCTTAGGTCAGGATGGGAACCCAAGATCTGAGGTTTCTCAAAGCACGTCCTATAGCCCAGTGAATTACTGTCCCCATGACTGTCATCTCTGTTGCCCGCTCTTCTGGATCCCAGCTCCTTGATGTCCTCCTCTCAGCTGAGCTTTCTTTACTGAAAAGTAGAGCGGAGCCAAACTAATAATAGACGAGAGCAAGTGATCAAGTAGCCCCTTTTAAATGACCTGGGTTTTTTTTTTATTGTTTTGGGGTTTTTTTCATTGTAGTAAGATGCACATAACATAAAATTTACCATCTTAACCATTTTTAAGTACTCTACAGTTCAGTGGCATTAAGTACATTCAGATTGTTGTGCAACTGTCACCACCACCCATCTCCAGAACTCTTTTCATCTCGCAAAACTGAAACTCTATACCCTTTGGACAACAACTCCCCGTTCCCCCTCCCCTCAGCCCCTGGCAACCACCATTCTGCTTTCTGTCTCTACGAACTGACTACTCTAGGTACCTCATATGGGTAAAATCATACAGTTTTTGTCCTTTTGTGACTGGCTTATTTCACGTAGCACCATGTCTTCAAGGTTCATCCGTGACATAGCATGTGTCAGAATCTCCTTCCTTTTTAAGGCTAACATTCCACGGTGTGAACATACCACCTTTTGTTCATCCATTCATCCATCAATGGACACTTGGGTTGCTTCCCCATTTTGGTCATTGTGAATAATGCTGCCATGAATGTGGGTACTCTTTTCAAGATTGTTTTGACCTGTTTGTATTTTAACAGGACTCTTTAGGAAGGTGCTCCAAGTGGTGTAATATTCCAGGGACCTGAGGCAGGCCGTTGAGAGCTGTTTTAGATGGAGAAAGACTTAGTGTCCCTGGCATCAAACCATGTCAGGTGCATATGGGGCAGCCCGGGATATGTGTTCTGGTATTGTGTATTATGTTCACTGAAAAGGATAAGAAGTTGTGTCCAATGGAAAGAAAATGTTTCTGACTATAAACACTTACCTTTTCAAGCCACTTGGCCATGGAATCTTGACAGTGGTTGACTATCAGACAGTGACAGCAGGAAGTGATAAGAGTGATACAGGTACAGGAGGGCTGTGGCATCAAACCTGGCAAACATGTCCCCACCATGGGCTTCAACACCTTCCTGATTCTTTAGGGTCCCTGCTGATTCACATCTACCCCCTCCCCAAGCTCTCCTGCATCTTCAACTCTCTTAATTTCTCCCCCATCAGCATTGCAACATGCTCAAGTCTTTAATGAAACAAAATTGCAAAGCAAAAGCATTACCTGTCCCTGAGCCCTGTCACCCTCCAGCTCCCACCCTCTCTCCCTGTCTTCCCCCTGGAGGCCTGTCTTCACTCCCCACTTCCACATCCCCACTCCCAATCACTCCTAAACCCATCGTGGTCTGGCTTCTGCCCCTATGCTCTCCTGGCTTTGGGTTCTGATGTGACCTTGCTGGGCATCCTGGTTAGAGCTTCTGATGGACCCGAGTCTTAGCCCCCTGTTCAAGGCAAGAGCCCTGCCTTCTGAGAGCTCCCACATCTTGCTTCAGAGGCAGTCCCTAGAATAGCAAGAATATATATGTATACTTCTCTTCCCCATCAAGAGAAGCCATATGGTATCCTGGGTACGGTGTATAATCTATAGAACCACAACCTTACAAACTCAGAAATAAGAACAGCATTTGCAAATCATCTTTCAGACAGCAGAGCATAGAGGTTAGGAGATCAACTCTATTGTTGGACAGACCTCAGCATGATTCCCAGCTCTGTCAGTTGCTAGCTGGGAGACCTTAGTCAGGTTACTTAAACTCTCCGTGCCTCCTCACCTCACCTCTAAAATGGCATTGTAATAGCACCTGCCTCATAGGACTATTAGGAGAAATAATAAGATAATGCGTGTCAAGTGCTGAGCACTTGTAGGCTTGTAGGAAGCATTTCATAAGAATTAACTCTCACTACTACTTTTTATTGGTATAAGTTGGCCTTTGTACTTAAATAACCTTGATTTTCATATCTATAAAATCTGAATGAACAAATGTGGTAAGACTAAGGGGTTTATTGCAAAATTCTCTAGAGAATAATTGGTTTCCTAAGTGATCAGAAATATTTCATAAGGACAGCATGAGGAACTACAGGGAGAAACCTCGTAGAGGGACTAATGAAAGGCTGAATCCTCGAACGAGGGAGAATATTCCTAGACGTTGGGAGAGAAACCAAAACTCATCACAGTATGATATAATGTGTGCTCGGTGATTAGCATCAGATAAGACAACGATCTCTGTTGCGCAAGTACAGACACAGACTGTGTGGGAAAACAGCCCCTGGAAAAGCTCTCGGAACTAAAATTAGATAATAATCAACAGTCTGGCCACCAGATGAGGTATCTACTGTTTGATACATTTCATAAAACTGTAGACCTCATTTCAAAATAAATAGAGATATTCCAAGAACAGATTGCAGAGTACATGAATAGGTATGTGAGTCTGACAAAATGGCTGAGATGCAGGCAGAAACTGAAGAACATTGAAGTAAAATTGGCACATGCTGTCCCACAAAGAAAGGCTGGAAGGCAGCTGGGCTGGGGAGAAGAGTCTAGACCTGTGCGATGCAGTGTGGCAGCCAGCAGCATCCGTGGCTCTTGAGCACTTGACACGTGGCTGGTGGGAACTGAGATATCCCATAAGTGTAAAATACAGATTCCAAAGACAAAGCGCAAAAAAAAAAAAAGAATGTAAAATATATCAACAATTTTTAAAATATTGATTACTGTTAAAATGATAATGGTTTGGATATAAATATTGGGTTAAAGATATTAAAATTAATTTCACGGTTTCTTTTTAGTTTTTAAACGTGGCTTCTAGAAAATGTAAAATTACACACGTGGCTTGTATTTGTGACTTGCCTTATATTTTTATTGGACTGCACTGGTCCCCACAACCCCACACTGCCCTTGCCCCACCCAGATCCGGTTGGTATTAACCATGACCTTGCACAAGTGATTTAACCCGTAGAAGTTACTAGAAAAGTGAATTCTCAGACCCCACCCCAGTCCGGCTGAATCAGAATCTCTGGGGGTGGAGATTCTAATGCACTCGGAAGTCGGCGAAGCCTGCGTAGCTGACGGTGTTTCCCAGTTACCTACGCCTGCACACTCCAGGCCCGAGCACTAGGTGGCAGCAAATCCTGTGACGGTGTTGTAACGCCAGCTAAAAGCTGAGAAGTTGCACGCTTGAGCCAAATCAGTTGGTGACAGAGCTGGGCGCCAGTGTTTTTATACTAAACCACAGTTAATAATGCCAGCTTTCTAATTTCAGGAAAGTTAGGGGGGAAATCAGTTCAAAACCATTCTAAGGTTCCTTCTTTAATCACATAGTGCTTCCAGAGCTTTGAAATTGTTCAGTTCTAATATATGTTACCAAGGCATATTCTCCAACAGAAAATTTAGCGAGTAATCCAGTTTATACTATTCTCCCAAAATTCTCCTCACCCTATAAAATCCTAAAGCTATAAGAATAAATCATTTCTGCTGTCCCCAGGCACATTTGGGCCAAGCATTTGACTGTCACACACCTGAATGGGCCCTTGGGCCCTCCTCTACACGAGGACTAGAGCTGGTGAATGACGAACATTTCAAGTTTCCCTGCATCTTTTGTCAGGCAGATAAAAATAAATTTGTTTGGCAAATCTTGTTAAGGGTAAGAGCGAATGTATTACAGTTCAGGTAATTTTCCATTTCTGCCACAAGGGGACACCCTCCACTCGGCCCCGGGCACCTACGGTCCCTGTAAAGGCACTGAGTGCCCTGTTAGATAGTGAAGGGCTGGAGAGGGGACTGTTACTTTTCTTCTGTAAAGTGGCTGAATGATGTAGCTTCGGGGTTAGACCTCATCCCTGGACTGTTTCTCAAAGTATAAGCCCAGTCTAGCAGCATTAGCATCCCTGGGAAGTTGTTAGAAAAGCAAATTCTTGGACCCTGTCCTGGACCAGCTGAATCAGAAGCTCTGGGGGTGGGGCCCAGCGATCTCCCTTTAACAAGCATCTCCTCCCACCGCCCAGGTGATTGTGCTGCAGGCTCAAGCTTGAGAAGCACTACTCTCTAGTCCAGAGCATCTCCCTGGTTATTGGCTGGGATGTGATCTGATCTCATCACACTTCTGCCAGGAGGTGAAATCTAAGAGCCCACGTTGTTGATGCCCAACATCTTCTTCAGGTCACTCACTGGAGAACACCTAAGGACACTGAGGTCAGTCATTCTGTGCGAACCTGTGTAGTCCCTGGGCCCTGAGGGATATAAAGGAGCGCTAAGTAAGGTGTCAGCCCTCACGAGCTTCCAATCTCCTGTAGAAGGTGGGGTTGTCACAGGAACCAGAAACCAAGGGGCTCCGAATGGTGTGGTTCTGATTGCATGTGGAAGCAGATTGAAGCGCACACACTGCGCCATCTCCTTCCCTGTCCTTGCTCTTCGTCCTCTCACACCCTCCCTTTCTCTTTCCTGCCCAATGGCCCGCCCTAGGTTTGCCTAGTCTTCTCTTCCTTTGCCCCTAACCTCCCACATCTCTTGTCCCGTTTCCCCCACCCCATTCTGGTTTAGTTTTCAATCATAAAAGCCCAGGGACAGATCCAGCAAAGATGGACCCAGAGGGCAGGGGGAAAGGAGAGAACTGAGTGGACAAGGACAGACTTCTGTTCAGGGTAGGGACTGAGAACACCCAACTGCCCTTGAATAATCGGTGCCCCTGTCCCCAGTGCAGTGCAAGCTGGGAAGGGAGACTGCTCTGTGGGCTGCAGAGTTTGGGAGAAGCTCCTGAGGGCAACTGGACGTGAGGGGGCTTCAGGTGAGCTGAAGGGGAGGAAGGGGCCATCCCAGCTTCATGGCAGGGAGGAGCTGGGGTGTGAGGGGAGCATCGGGCAGCCTATTGGGGATGGAGGGTGTGATGGGGAGTCATGAGAAGTGAGTCTGGATGGATCCCCAGATTGAGGAGGGGACAGTTAGAGTTTGATGATGGGAAGTACTAGGGAGATATACTAGGTTCTTGAGCAGAGGAGGACTGTGCATAAGAATAAATTATATTGGTATTGAGAAGGTGTCATCTGTGGCAGGGCTCACAAACTCAAACACCCACAGCGTGAAGCAGACCAGGTAAGAGGCAGCAGGGCCTGGAGCAGCTGTGGTGAACTAGTGAGCATGCGTCCACTCTAGGGTGGGCAGTTACTGCACAAGTCTGGGCAAGTACTGCCACGGGGACGTAGAAGCCCACAGCTGCCGAATCTTCCAGCTTCTCGAGAGAAGTCAGAAGTTGGATTTCTTTTTCTTAGTGTGAAGTTTCTTCAATTTTAAATATGGCAGCTAATGAAAATTTTAAAAATCTGTGGGCCTCTGCTTGGTCACTTCTGACCTGCATTTTTTATCTGACCTGGGGGTTTGTACCATACTCTCAAAACACCATTACCACTGTTTCTTCTTAGTTTCCTCCCTCACCCTTTTCTATCAAATCTATTTATTATGAACCAAAAACATAATGATAACATCCATTGAACATTAACAGTGTACTGTTTCAACCGCTTCATATGCTATCCCATGTAATCCTCACACACCCCTGTAAGAGGAGTCACTCTTATTTTATAGATGAGAGAGCTAGGGCTCAGAGAGGTAAAATAACTTGCTTCAGATCACACAGGTAGTAAGCAGGGGAGCCAGGACTCAAACCCAGGGGCTCATGCATTTAACCTGGGTGTTATATCCTCTCCTGGTGGGTTCAGTGACCATATTTCAGTTGTCTTTTTCCCTCTTCCAAGTAGGAGTGATATTTGTGAGGTTGCATTTACCTACTTGTTTTAAAATATCAGTTTCACTTTTTTACTGCCCATGCCTTGGTACATAAGTCATGTGAGTCTGTTCTGGTCGGTTCCACAAACATTTATTGAGTCCCCACAATGGTCATGCACTGTGCTGGGTACAGTCCTCCAGCCTCATGAAACAGTTCTAATAGGGGATGCTGACAAATAGAAACACAACACTTCACCTAACATGGGATATCCTGGTGGGAGAAAGGCGTCTTCAGTATGCAGGGAGATCACACAGTGGAGTTGTGAATGTGGGAAAGGCAGGGGTCAGGGACGACTTCCTGGGAGAAATGTCCTGGGGGCCGAGTGTCAGAGAACTCTGAAGAGCACCATGGTTCAAGAGGCCACCACTGGAAGAGTCAGAGGGGGTGGGAAGATCGGGAGTGTGGTGACAAGGCATCCAGAGGAGTCAGGGACCAGCAGGGCTGACTCTCCCCAAGGAGACTCATAGATAGGAGGAAGAAGGGCCAGTGCCAGAGGGGCAGGGTTGATACGCTGAGGGGCAGACCCCAGAGAGAGAATAAAGGTTTGTTTGTAGAGTGAATGGATGAGATGCATCAACCAGAAGGCAGGAAGAGGGCATTGCCTTGGCTCCACCTGGCACATAGAAAGGACTGGCCAGCAGGCTGCTCTGCCTTTATTGGTTGTGGCCCCTCAGGCAGGCTGCTATGCCTCTTTGATCCTCAGTTTCCTCATCTGTAAAATGGAGTGTCTCACTCATACAGTTTGGTGAGTATTGCATAAGATGTCCGTGCCAGGTCTAGCCCAGTGCCTGGCCCAGGGCAATCACTCAGAAGATGTGAGTTAATCGTCACGGGCACTTGGCAAATGTTTGTTGAGTGAATGAGAGAGAGCAATGGCTTAAGTGACCCCAGTGATACCCACTGGAGTTGGGAGATCAGGGCAGGAGCTAAGCTTAAGCCTGGCCCATGATTCCACTTGTCTTTTGAGGACTGGGAAATAAGAGTTAGTTTGAATGAGCTTTGTCATAAACTGCAAATGAAGCCATCTGGTCCACCTGAGAAGCAGCCTGCCCTGACAGGCAGGTCTGACCTCAGATCCTGCAGTTGAATCAGCCAGTAATTCGGTCTGAGGCTGCTGATTTTCCCTGGAGGGCTTGTCTGCACTCCGGCGAATCTAGCATTCCTGCAGGTTGCATCATTCCCTCCAGGTGCAGACAGCCCTGCCGGGGACAGAATGCCCTTTCCTGAGCAGCTGCAGCAACCTGGGGCCTAGCGCGGAGCAGCCTATCTGGTGATGCAGCCGTTCAGGACGCAGGATGAGTGCCAGCCTTGCCGGCTCCCAGCTGATTGGCGGGTACAGCTGCCACTGCTGCCTCCCTTGTTGCCGAGTGACACGGAGCGGGACAGTCCCAGCCAGGTGGGCAGCTCCAGGTCGCCACTTTCACCTTGGGGGTTCCCACCAGACCCAGGAAAAGAGAGAAAAGCTCTGTAAAATGATGAGAGTCCTGCTTTCCACTTCTGTAGTCATTTTGTTGAAGGAGCTCAGCTGCTGGGGCACATGTGAGTTTTTCTCCAAGGTTTCTGTGCCGGCAGCTGTGTGTCTTGAGTTTCAGGTGATGAGAGCCCCTGGAGAAGGGACCTCAAAAGTGAAAGTCTGGCTGTTTTTTTTTTTTTTCTGAATGAAGTAATTTCTGCAACAGTGGGTTCCAAACTGAGCTGTATGCTGGATTCCCCTGTGCAGTAGGACACACACAGGGCCGCAAGTTCTCCTTCGGTAGGTGTGTGGTCAGACCCAGACACCTGCATCGTTCACCATCTCCTTAGGACGTGCTTCTCACTGTGTGCTCTGCAGACCGCCTGCATCCGGTCACCTGGGGTGCTCGTTTAAAGATGCAGGTTCCTTGGCCCCCTACATGGATGGCTCTGGGGTGTGGAGGGCTTCATTTTTAACAGGTGACTCTAACCGCAGGTCCCGTGGTGAGTCTGGAACACGTTTACGTTTGAGACCTGCAGCATGATGATTCTGACGCACCAGGACGCTTGGAAAGCCACTGCTCTACAACAATTAGGCTTGAATTTCCATCTCGCAGATCCTAGTTTTTTGTTTCCCTGACTCAACTAGGCTTCCCTCAGCAACCGAGGGAAGTGTTGGCCAACAGAACACAAAGAAGCAAAGAAAGTAGAAAAGTGATGTAATCTGAGGCCACGTTGAGTCTGAGGCCAACAAGTTGTGATGGAAAAACCCCAGGGCTCCTCACCTCCTCACCTTGACTGTGACAAAGCTTTGGAGGGTGAAAGGGAATGTGTGAAAGCCCTCTGGAAACTGTCGACACTATAGAGTTTTGGTGAAGGGGCCAGTTGTAGTTAGCAACCTGCTCCTGGAGAAGAAGCGGGGCTGCTTCTAGCCTTGTGTGGCTTTTTTTTACTCCTCCTGTCAGTCTTGGGGCAGGACCGTGTGAGCAGAGATTGAAAATTTGGATCCTCAGGTCAGGCATCTGGCCCTGGCCTCAGCCTGCAGTGTCTGACCTGAGAGAGCACAGGGGCGCAGTCCACATTCTGGGCAGTGTTGCAGGGCAGACTTTGCTGCCAGCCCCACAGAGCCCCCCAACCTCTGTGTCCCCTCTGCCAGGCAGTCAGGGTGAGCAGCATGAGTCCATAGAGAGCGAGTGCAGAGCCATTCTCTAGGAACCCAGCCGGCCAGACAATGACCACTCTGTTTCTGTGTGCACTGGCACCCAGGCAGTTAATCCAGAAACCGCCCTTGTGCCCTTTGGGGCAGGCAAATTTAAAAGCTCTCCTTTCAACTTTGGCCTGACATCTCATGGGCTGAGAAGATGCACTTTCCTCCCCCCAAGCACAGTTTTTCCACACTCCTTGGCCATGAGGCCTTCAAGAGGGTCTCTTTTTTTCTGTTGCAGCAGAACATCCCTGGGAGAATTTATAGATCTTCAGAAGAATTCCCCCAGGAACTCCTGAGACAAGGGGAACTATGTCCACCCAGCACTATGGACTGGGAGCACTCAAAGTGTCCTCTTCCCACCATGACAGTCAGAGATCAAACAGCCATCCCAGCGGCCAGAAACTGGAGACATTTTTAAGATGAGTTTTTAAGTTAATTTCATCATACTCGATATCATTTCGAAAATGAAGACAGTGTATCAAAATGCACACAGTATATCTCAGTAAGAGGAACAGAAGCAAAGGGAAAATGAAGGAAACAGACCACACCAGGTAGAAGTTTTTGCATAAACTCCCTGGTGTACTTACTACAGACAGCACACAGATTTGGTTCTGAGCTTTTCAGCAAGGAAAGAAGTGACCAGTCTTAAATGTAACTCAAATATCCTCAATTCCTTCACCCTTTTCTTTATTAAAAACATCTACCATTTATTGAGCTTCTACTGTGTGCCAGGCACTCTCCTGGGCACTGAGGATAGAGCCAAATGAACAAAATTAAGTCCCTGTCTTCATGGAGCTTACTTCCCAGTTGAGGAAGATAAACAATATGCAAGTAAACAATGAAGTATCTGATGATAATGGGTCAGGTGATGCTAAGTGCTAAAAGGAAAAGGAAACAATGTACAGGAATCTATCTATTTCAGACGGAACAGTGAGGGACAGCCTCCTAGGGAGTGATGTTTGAACAGCAACCTGAAGAGGGAGGAAGTGAGCCACATGGATGTGGGGGGAAGAGTGTTTAGGCACGAAGGGCAGCATGTGCAAAGGCCACGAAGCACAAGGGCATCTGGTATGTCTGAGGAACTTCCCAGAAGTCAGCAGGGCTCGAGCACGGTGAGGGGGGATGTGGGGAAGGGGTAGATGCCCTCTATGTTTAATATTTTGAGGAACTTCAAAACTGTTTTATAGAGCAGCTGCACCATTTTGCCATTCCCACCAGCAATGTATAAGGATTCCAATTTCTCCAGATACTCAACAACCCTTGTTATTCTCTGTCTTTTTGATTATAGCCATCCTAGTGGGAGTGAAGTGGTATCTCATTATGGTTTTGATTTGCATTTCCTGGAAGACTAATGATGTTGAGCATTTTTCATGTGTTTATTGGCAACTTGTATATTGTTTTTAGAAAAAATGTCTATTTAAATTCTTTGCCCGTCTTTTAATTGGGTTATTTGTCTTTTTATGGCTGAGTTCTGAGTTCTTTATATATTCTAGATACCAGTCCCTATCTGATATATGATTTGCAAATATTTCCCTCTATTCTGTGAGTTGTCTTTTCTTTTTTTGATGATGTCCTTTGAAGCACAAAAGTTTTTAATTTTGATGAACTGATATATAAATTTGAGAGCCATCAGCATATAGATGTTATTTTAAGCCACAAGCCTCCACAAGATCTGCTAGGAAGTTAGTTTAATAAGGAATTTAAGTGTTCAAGGACTGAACCCAAGGCCCATCATCCAGAGGTCCAAGATGTGAGACAACACCAGAAAAAGAGACTTTCCCACTCTCACGTTCCCTCTTCTCTCAGTTTTGGAGTGCTCATCCCTTCCCAGGGTGGCAACAGAAAATTCAAAATTCTTGTTCATTTTTCAGATAATGCAGTTCTGTTCCTTTGTCTCAATTCTCTCTTTCAAGGCCATGCAGACTCCAGGGACTTTGCCCATTCCAATGAGAAATCCTTTTTATTCCAGACCCCTGATCAGATGACCTGATAACTCTGCCCATAAATCTCTATATATTCTCATCTCAGACCATTTTTCCTTTCACACAAAATGGATGTATCACATGCATCACTTGCAGCTCCACCCCCTGGGAAGGTTTTCCATCTCCATCTCATTCATTCAAGACCACGTTTGAATGTGGCTGTAATGCAGCCACCATCCACTTTTGCCTTGCACTTAGCGATCAAGCCAACTATCTATTAACCAAGCTAGGGCTTCCTCCTCCTCCTTCAGCTGGTCTTAAGGACACCCCACAGGGCACAGGTGCAAGCTGGGGGAGGGGCACTTGTGCAACTGTGATAGGTGACCTGGGAGTCTGGACTATCTGTCCATGCAGCTTGATTCCAAATACACCATTTCCAACTTACAAGGTACTACTGCTGGGCCCACCCAACTCTATGGCCTGGTGGATCTGACAGGACCCAGCTCATAATGGGTAGTTGCAGACACATGATCACTTTGTACCCAATAGTCAAGCATTCTGTCTCTACCAGGGCCCAGGAACACAAAGAGTTGTTTCTCCAAAGGTATGTGCTTGTCTGCTGCAGATTGCATGGCCGTGCTCTAGAATCCCGGGACTGTGTCATGATTCTCCCACTGGGTCTTTTAGCAATTTATCTCTTACTTTAGAGGGATATTCTGGTACATCTCTGACCATTGGACCCCTAAAAACTTCACAGTGACTGTGGCTGGTCCCTGAATCTTCACAGCGTTTGTATCCCACCCTGTAAGGTGCGTGTGTCTTACCAAGGCTTCCAGTGGTTGGCCACCCCTTGCTCATCCTGTCTGATCAGCCTGATGCCATCAATATAATGGATCAGCGTGATGTTCTATGGCATGTCCAAGTGGTCTAGATCTCTTTGGACTATATTATGACAGAAAGTGGGAGAATTAAAAGAACATGGAAGCAAAATGGTAAATATTGTTGATTTCATGATAATGTGAACTGTTTCTGATCCTCTTTTCTAATAAAAATAGAAAACACATTCACCAAATCAACAGCCACATACCTTGTACCTTAGGCCTTATTAATCTTCTATAGCAAAAATACCACGTTCAGCACCGCAGCTGTGATCAGGGCTACTACCTGTTTGAGTGGCAGTAGTCTCCAGTCGCTCTCCAGATCCATCTGGGCTCTTCAGGGGTCTGACTGGCAAATTAAATGAAGATATAAGAGGGACCACCATCCCTGCATCCTTTAGGTTTTTAATGCTGATACTAATCTTTTCCATTCCTCCAGGATGCAATTTTTTTTTTTAAAGCTTGGGGGTTGTCACATTTGTCCCCAAGGCTTGAGTGCTTTTTTTTTTTTTCATTTTTCTCCCCAAAGCCCTAGTACATAGTTGTATATCATAGTTGTAGAGTTGTAGCTCTTCTATATGGGACACAGCCTCAGCATGGCTTGATGAGTGGTGAGGAGGTCTGCGCCCAGGATCCGAACTGGTGAACCCTGGGCCGCGGAAGTGGAATGCGTGAACTTAACCATTACACCACCGGGCCGGCCCCCAGGATGCAATATTTTTTATTTATAGTCTTGGCCAGGAAGGAGGGGCAGCTTCAAAGTTTTCCACTTGACATTCTCCATTATGATAGTTCTTACCCCAAAGGCCAAGGATCCAGTGTGGATATTACATCAACTGCTAAGTGTATCAATCCCAACTTTATAGTAAGGGGTTGGGGAAATGATCACTTACCGGTTTCACAGACACAGTAAACTTACCATGAACCAGTCATTAATCATTTATAACCTAATCCCTACAAGCCCCTACTTTAACAGGGGGACCATGATAATGCTTTCGGTCTCTGGCTACCAATGTCACTTCAGCTCTGTGCAAGAGTCTTTTAAGTATCTGGATATTCCCATTTTCTTCAAGTATAACAACTTGAGTAAATGTTCTAGTATACACTTGCCATGGTGTTGCCGGGTCCTTTCTCTTAAGGACCCATCTACCTCTTCAGTCAATGGGTTCTGGATCTGAAAATTGACCTGATGCAGGAACTGGGTGAGGGACCATGACTTATTAGGCCAGTTGTCCTCAGTCTCCCGCTCCTCCACTCTTGCTTTTTATTTCTTTTTGTTGTTGTTGTTACAGACATCAAACATCACCTTATGGTCTGCCCATCTATTTTACTCCTAGGAATGCCATGTTCTGTCAACAATCTCCACAACTCCCTGCAGGCCCCTCTCCCTTAACAGCTCCTCCAAACTTGCCTGTTCTTATAGTAAAAGCCACGGGAGCTGCTTCTGATGGTTAATGACACCTGGTCTCTGTTACTTGAGAATGGGGGTTCATCCTCACGGAGATGAACAAGCCCAGCTCTGTGACCACCTCTCTGGCCTGCAGAGGAGAGTCACCACCGGAACTTCTGAGTGATGCTCAGTTAATAAGACCCTGATGGCTTCAGCCGGCGGTGTGTCCTCTGGGCCCTCTCATGGAACAGGATCCTACGATCCCCTGGCCTCACAGAATGTGCTCACTCCAGCATTCTCACTTCCTTCCACTTCTTTATTCCTTCCTCTACTGTCTTTCAGAGCAAACCAGGCCTTTCCGCTTTGTTCAGTGGCTTCCAGGCTCCTAAGAGCTATTGGATTTGTTGTCAATTGCTGTGGAACAAATTCCCCAAAACCTGATGGCTTAAAACAACACACATACATTATCTCACAGTTTCTGTGGGCCACGGCAGAAGTGGCCTAGCTGAATAGTTCTGGCTCAGGGCCTCCCATGAGGTTGCAGTCCAGGTGTCAGCCAGGGCTGCATTGTCTGAAGCCTTGGCTGGGGCTGGAGGGTACACTTCCAGGAAGGTTCACGCACATGGCTGGCAGTGGTGCTGGCTGGGATGCCTCAGTTTCCCTCCTGGGGAACTGGAATGTGGCCTCCTGTACCCCAGGACCTCTCTTCTCCTTGTGGCTTCTCCAGCAAGACAGTCTGAACTTCTTTACATGGTGGCTGTGTTACCAAACCAAAGTGGGTTCGCTCCCTGGAGAGTTAAAATCAGACTCTCCTCCCAAAACTGAATCAAGAAGAAATAGAGAATCTGAACAGACCAATCACAAGTAAAGAGATTGAAACAGTAATCAAAAACCTCCCAAAAAATAAAAGTCCAGGACCAGATGGCTTTCCTGGAGAATTTTAGCAAACATTCAAAGAAGATTTAGCACCTATCCTTCTCAAACTATTCCAAAAAATAGAGGAAGATGGAATACTTCCCAACACATTCTATGAGGCCAACATCATCCTGATACCAAAGCCAGACAAGGACAATACAAAGAAGGAAAACTACAGGCCAATATCACTGATGAACATAGACGCAAAAATCCTCAACAAAATATTGGCAAACCGAATACAGCAATGCATCAAAAAGATCATACACCACGATCAAGTGGGATTTATACCAGGGACACAGGGATGGTTCAACATCCGCAAATCAATCAACGTAATACACCACATTAACAAAATGAAGAATAAAAACCACATGATCATCTCAATCGATGCAGAGAAGGCATTCGACAAGATCCAGCATCCATTTATGATAAAAACTCTCAACAAAATGGGTATAGAAGGAAAGTACCTCAACATAATAAGGGCCATATATGACAAACCTACAGCAAACATCCTACTCAATGGGGAAAAACTGAAAGCCATTCCTTTGAGGATAGGAACAAGACAAGGGTGCCCACTCTCACCGCTCTTATTCAACATAGTACTGGAAGTTCTGGCCAGAGCAATTAGGCAAGAAAAAGGAATAAAAGGACTCCAGATAGGCAATGAAGAAGTGAAACTCTCACTATTTGCAGATGACATGATCTTATACATAGAAAACCCAAAAAATTCCATTGGAAAACTACTAGAAATAATCAACAACTACAGTAAAGTGACAGGGTATAAAATCAACTTACAAAAATCAATTGCATTTCTATACACTAATGATGAACTAACAGAAAGAGAACTCAAAAAGACAATCCCATTTACAATTGCAACAAAAAGAATAAAATATCTGGGAATAAATTTAACCAAGGAGGTAAAAGACCTATACAATGAAAACTATAAGACACTATTGAAAGAAATCAAGGAAGACATAAAGAAATGGAATAATATTTCATGCACATGGATTGGAAGAATAAATATATATCCATTCTACCTAAAGCAATCTACAAATTCAATGCAATCCCAATCAGAATCCCAATATCATTCTTCACGGTAATAGAACAAAAACTACTGAAATTCGTATGGGGCAACAAAAGACCCTGAACAGCTAAAGCAATTCTGAAAAAAAAGAACAAAGCTGGAGGCATCACAATCCCTGATTTCAAAATATACTATAAAGCTATAGTAATCAAAACAGCATGGTACTGGTACAAGAATAGACACACAGATTAGTGGAATAGAATTGAAAGCCCGGAAATAAAACCACACACCTATGGACAGCTAATCTTCAACAAAGGAGCAAAGAACATACAATGGAGAGAGGGAAGTCTCTTCAATAAATGGTGCTGGGAAAATTGGACAGCAACATGCAAAAGAATGAAAGTAGACCATCTCCTATCGCCATATACAAAAATCAATTCAAAATGGATCAAGGACCTGAAAGTGAGACCTGAAACTATAAAACTCCTGGAAGAAAACATAGGCAGTACACTAATTGAGATTGGACATAAAGGGATCCTTTCAGATTCCATGTCTAATCGGACAAGTGAAACAAAAGAAAAAATAAACAAGTGGGACCTCATCAGACTAAAGAGCTTCTACAAGGCAAATGAAACCAGGATCAAAATGAATAGACAACCCACCAGCTGGGAGAAAATATTTGCATATCGTTTGTCCGACAAGGGATTAATCTCAGTAATATATAAAGATCTCATACAACTGAGCAACAAAAAAACAAACAACCCGATCAAAAAAATGGGCAGAGGATATGAACAGACATTTTTCCAAGGGAGAGATACAGATGGCCAATAGCCACATGAAAAGATGTTTAACATCACTAATCATCAGGGAATTGCAAATCAAAACTACACTAAGATATCACCTTACACCCGTTAGAATAGCTATAATCACAAAGACAAATAATAACAAATGCTGGAGAGGTTGTGGAGAAACAGGGACCCTCATTCACTGCTGGTGGGAATGCAAACTGGTGCAGCCTCTATGGAAAACAGTATGGAGAGTCCTCAAAAAATTAAAAATAGAAATACCGTATGATCCAGCAATCCCATTCTTGGGCATCTACCCAATGGACATGAAATCAACCAGCACAAGAGGCTTATGCACCCCTATGTTCATTGCAGCATTATTCACTATAGCCAAGAAGTGGAAGCAACCCAAGTGTCCCTCGACTGATGATTGGTTAAAGAAGATGTGGTATATACATACAATGGAATACTACTCAGCCATAAGAAAAGACACAATTGTCCCATTTGCAACAACATGGATGGACCTAGAGGGTATTATGTTAAGTGAAATAAGCCAGACAGAGAAGGACAGACACTGCATGAACTCACTCATATATGGAATATAAATGAACACATGGACAGAGAGAACTGATTGGTGGTTACCAAGGGGAAGGGGGGTAGGGGGTGGGCACAAGGGGTGAAGGGTTACATCCACATGGTGAGGGACAAACAAAAATGCACAACTAAAACCCCACAGTGTTATAAACTATTAAGACATCAATTAAAATAAATAAATAAAATCAGACTCTCCACCAGAAGTAGTTGTCACACAAAGTAGAGCTGATTTTCAGCATAGGAGGCCACGTGGAATCATTTCCAAAGTCGTGGCTGTACCTGAGCACAGGACAGCAGGGGCCTTTTATTGGATAGGAATGAATATTCAAAAGGGAGAAGTGGGTATTCTCTTGCTTGGGCTCAGTTCGCTCCTCTGCACAGGCGCTGCCCTTGTGGTGGGGGCTTGGTCTGGTTCAGGGCGGTTGGTGATTGCATCTCTTAACATAACAACAACAAAAAAACAATTTGGAGAAACAGTTAAATGCTTCCGAAACCTCCCTTGAGTTCCTCAAGGCAATTAGTTGGTGACAGCTGGACTCTGTGAGAGAAAGAGGGAGCACATGCCTGAAAGAGAGAGTGTGCCAGAAATAGAGAGAGAGCACCAGAAAGAGAGAGAAAGCCCAAGACTCAAGCCAATCTAATTGTGGAAGTGATATCCCATCACTTCTACCATATTCTACTTGATGGAAGTGAGTCTGTAAATCCCGCCCATATCAGTGGGAAGGGATTACACAGGGCATGAATACCAGGAGGCAGACATTATTGGGGGCCATCTTGGGGACTGCCAACCATAGCTGTGCTAGAAGCAAGTTTGCCTCAACCCTTGGGTCCTTGACAGGGTATCAAATCCTGTGTCCCAAGAAAGTGCCTCCAAGTCAAAGTATTTTGAGTCCTGTGTTCTTGCCCCTTGATCAAGAACCCTCAAACCTAATTCCTGAGATCCTTCTCTAGCTCCTGCTGATATATGCTAGCTAATTCCTACAGCTCTCATTTTGCAGTCTCTTTCCTCCTTTATCAGGCCCAGCACTCCTGGAATTTAATCCTAGTTATCGGGAGGTGAGAGCAGCTCCTGAGAGGCCTGTGAGGGAGAGGGCTCTGCAGCATCATCCAGCATGGGCAAGTGCTAACTCTTACTAGAAAGAGGTGGGTGCCTCTGCAGAGCCACCTCATGGGGCTATTAAGAAGCCCAGAGCATCTATCTAGATGTCCCCATCCCACATTTCAGGGCCCAGGTTTTCCAGCCAGGGCTTGGATCTTAGCATAACAGCCAGTCTAGGCTGAGTTTTGAATGTCTCTGGAACTCGGGAACTTGAACAATCAAGTCCTGCTTTGGTTCCTCAGCTCTGTTAGCTTTCCTGCTGCAGGAAATAAGGGCCTCTTTGTAATCAGCCTTTAACTGTTGGTGTAACTGTTTGTTAATGACCCCCAGTTTCTCCTCCCCGGCAGGGCTTCAAGACAATTTAGCAATAATCAGCTAACTCTGCTGTCCTTGTCGACACCCCCACCCCACCTCCCAGTATCATTCAAATGCTGATTCCTCTTAGCTGTCTGGCTGCTCCCTTCCACCAGGAGGCTTCCCCATGCCACCACCATGAAACTTCAGCAATTAGACTGCCACCTTGTGCCGGGGACTCTCTGTGCCCCACAGTCTACTCAGGATGGGGCCCTCTTTGCCTTCCTGGTGGTGAGCCAGGCAGTCCCCAGACCCCATCTCTCTGCCCGCTTTCTCCAACCATTCCTGGGCTAGCTTGGATTCTCTGAGAAGCAGATGCCTAGATGTGGTGAAGTGCTACATTTATTTGCAGAAAAGGGAGGGAGCAGAATTGGGCAGGGAGAGTCTTCTGACTGTTCTGCAGGTCCATACCTGTATAAGGAGAACTAAGGAAAGAAGATTGTTAGGAAGACTCTCAGTACTCGGTGTGGTTCTAGGAAAGTTTCAGCCAGGCCAGTGGAGAGTCCTTAAGCCAGAGTTAGAAGAGTCATGCACTAGGACCCCACTGTGCTCAGTTGTTGGGAGCAGCTCTGGAAAGCCTGGCCTGGGTGCAAATACCATGGGTCCAGAGGGCTGTCAGTTAAGTACACACTCCACCCCTCACCAGCTCCTCCCAACAGCAGGAGAGCTGAGTAGCCTTTTCACGGTCCCCCAGTCTGCCAGTGCCCTGACAAAGGAGAACTCCAATCGACTGAGCCTGCTGAGAATATGTAAATGCCCCAAAACACCAAGTGTCTGAATTTGAGGCCCCCTCTGCCCTAGAAGCTCAGCCAAATGCCCATCCTGGGCTGTCCCCCACCCATCCTCCTCACTGGCCTTGGGTGCAGGCCTGGTCTCAGGAATGAAAACTGGTAGGGCATGGAATTGTGGCGAGGTGGGCAGAGACAGGGTGGGGCATATATGGCGTCCTTGGAGAGTCTCATCTAGGATTTACTGGTCAGGCCCCAAAAACCTGGGACACAGAAGCTCCCTCAAGAGCCAAATGGGTTACTCGGGTTACTCAGGGTTAAGGCCCCAGCCAGAGAGTCATATTGTGATGTGAGGGGGTCCCAGCTGTGATCCCACCTGCCTTTGTGGACTGAACTTCCATTGGAGTCATTCTTTTGTCCAGAACATAATCTTCTCCAGGCTCCTCTTTTTAAACTGTATTCCTCACCCCCATCCCCATCCTGTCCTCACTTTCCAAGAATGAAATGATTAAATCTCAAATGCTCCCATATGAACTCATTTTCCTGGGCTTTCCTCAATCCCAGGAATAACCCAGGCGGTAAGAGTGAGCTAGAAGAACACAAGAGGGGGTGGGGGCAGTGAGGAGGAGTGGTTAGGGCAGGCACATAGGAGGCCCAGATCCTGTCCAGGAGGGAGCAAGTGATTCCATTTTTTTCTGTGTAGTATTTGGCCACTTCCTCTGTCTCCAGATATTCTAGGAAGAGATCTTTGTGTCTTTGAGGCAAGAAAACAATCCTTAATATCATGCAATGGGTGGACCAGGAAATGCATAAAGTCAGGCAGTGTTTCTGCCCCCTTGGGTGCCGCCAGTGTTGGGGAGAGGGGAGGATGTCAGAGCCGCTCACTCTCCTTAAACGCTTTGATGTTGTAACCTCTTCAGAGTGAAAATTATCCCAGCCCAAACCTCTGGAGGAAAGCGATGCCCCTTCCCTCGCCCTGCAGCCTTGCAGGACAGAACTCCCTGATCCTGCTGGAGAGCAGACCGTTGTGATTGTTCTCATCCACGGACAGAGAGGTGGCCCTTATTGGTTTCTAGCAGCAGGACAAAGAGCCGATGCAGAAAGACCTAGTCTGGAGATTGGCTTTTAATCAGGAGATCTTTACGCACCTCACAGATGGGTAAGGGCAGAATGCGGGTCTCAAGGGGACTGACCTCAAAGTGCAGCCGCCTCTGAGTAGTGAGGATCATGTGAGCCCCAACCTCTGAAACATACCCTGGAGGGACCTGGGGCTGGTTGCCAAGCATCTCTGGTAGATAGATGGATGGATAGATAGATAGATAGATGATGATAGCTAGAGAGAGATAATGACAGATAATGATAGAGATAACAATAGATAATGACAGATAGATGATGATGATTGATAGATAGACGGATGATAGATAATAATAACACCCTCCTCATAGCCTTGTTTTGAAGTTTCAGGGGAGTAAGGTGCAAAAGGTGCCCAGTGTTAATAAATGAGAGCTGCTGTAAGTGTTGATGTTTCTGTGGTATATGTAGGAGCATCAAGTATATTCTGCTTCCAAACTCAGATGTATCTAAAATGTCCCATTGCTTCATTACTCGAAAAAAATCAAATGAAATCCGACTCTAAGCCCCATTCTATCAGGCTTTCAGGAAACTCAGTCTCAGTTATTATTCCAGCTCTCCATCCCCAGGTTTCACAGGGTGCCCGGACATTGGGGAGACCCCTACAGTTGACATAGGGGATGGATGCATGGGCCTTGTCCAGGCTCAAGTGAGTACCTGGAGCCTGCAGACTCTTCCATGCCTCTTAGGGCACGGGACTCCCAAGCCAGGCTCCCGCACCTGGAGCCTGCCTCCCTGGGCCCACCATGAAGCTCTCTCCCCCTCCTCCATCCTGGAACTCCCCACATCTCCAGGGGACCCCAGGGGTCTGCAAGGAAGTGTCTCCAGGGCCCCACTACAGATCTCCCTCTGCTGGAAGAAATCCTGCTCCTCTTCTCCCCAAACAAATTCAGGTCCCTAACTTTCCCGGCCCTCTGAGCCCCCTGCCATCTGCTCTTCAACTTGGTAAGATCTTTGTAAAAGAAAGAAGGACAGGCTGACTTCAGACAGCTTCTGCTTTTACCTCCACATCACCATCTCCCTCACAGCAGGAAAGTGGGTGGGGAGGGTTGTAAGAGAGTGAAATGAACATTTATTTACTTATTTATTCAGGAAATCTCTTTTATGTGTCAGGTGCCACTCTAGTGCCTGAGATTCATGTGAACAAGTTCATTCTTTCCAGAGGCTCCCATCCTAGTGGGAGAGTCAGATGATAAGTGCATAAACAAACATAGAAGGCGATTTTGCCTTCTGTGTGTTAAAGTGCTAGAAGAGAATAAAAGAAAGTAATAGAATAGAGAGCGGTAGACAAGTGTTAACATTTGGTTGCGTGGTTGAGGAAGGACTCATCAAAGAGGTGACGTCTGAACTGAGACTTGTGTGCTAGGAAACCAGCCAGGCAAAGATGCGGGCAGGAATGGTCCAGGTGGAGGGAACAGCCCTGCAGTGGGAAATGAGCTTGACCTGTTCTGGAATCATGAGCAGGATGCTGGTCCAAGATGGTGCCAGAGAAGTATTCGGAGGCCAGATCATGGCCTTTCAGGCCATGGCAGGGAGTGTGGATTTTATCTGAAGTCCACTGGGAAGCTCTTAGAGAGCATTTCAAGCAGATCAGTAACAATCTGGCTTATATTTTTAAAATTTAACTTTGGCTGCTGGATGGGGAATGGTTTGTGTGGGGGCAAAACTGGGAGCAGGAGACCACTGAAAGGCTGAGGCTGTCACTGTGTGCAGCGGAGACCACGGCTCCTGCGCTACAGCTGGAGCAACGCCAACCTGCCACAGCAGACTGCCGTCAGTGTTGGTGTTGTGATATTGCCAGCAAAAGCAGCACGGCCTCCTTTCCCGTTTCTAGTAGACACTTTAATTATACTCTTTCTTATTTCCCTTTTTATTTAGGAATAAACATGCAGTTTCCTACTAAATTATTTTAAATATTATGCTCTGTCACAGTCACATTGATTTGTATGCATGCGTAGAAGTGTATTCTTACGATGGCCCCTTCAGCTTCTCCCATCTTCCCTTCCTGTTTGGTGTTTCAGAACCTGACTCATTCTTCCTCCTTCTCTGTCTTCTTTTATCTTCTTGTAAGGCTTGGATTTGGTCAAATCCTGTCCCCATTTTTGTGTCAGTTCCTCTTCGTACTGTTAAAAGATAAACTGAGGCATATTACAATTTTTAAGAGTGTATTTGAGCAAAAATTGATTTGAATCAGGCAGCGCCAAACTGGAAGTGGTTAGGAGGGCTTCACCGACAGGAGCCAGCGGAGAGACTTATATTATAGAGAACGTGCAGAAGCAAAGAGAGGAAGTTATTTGATTAGCTACAGCTTACAGCCCAGTTGGCTGTTTGCGGTTGGTTGTCCTTAGGTTTTGATTTCATAACCATGAGGCATTTACAGGCTTAGATTTTGGGTTGCTTACATGGGCTCCCATGGCATTAGAGCCACCTCAGTCTAATGGCCTCCTTGTTTAATTAACTTAAAGGTACCCTTTGCTGTTCTGCGATGGGGAAGGACATCAAAGGCAAAATAAAGATTGCTACAATAAAAATCAGTCAGACTTAGTCATAATCTTGCATTTCTTAAGCATTTACTATGTGTCAGGCACCAGGCTAAAAATGTGCCTTATTTAATTCTCATGACAATCCTATGAAGTGGGTATTTCTATTGTCCCCATTTTACAGAAGAAGAGACATTCTGGGAAGCTAAGCAGATTTCCCCAGGTCTCATGCTAGAGCGAGTGGCAGAGCCAGCATTCAGACTCAGGCTGTCTGATTCCAAGGTGCGCTCTTAATTAACCACCATACCCCGTCCTGTCCCATGGTTGGGTTTTTTAGGCTTGGCTAACCCAGTGTGAAGGATGTGGAGCTATGTGAGCATAGACTGCAGTTCCATTGTCTGCACCTACGTGAAGTGAACAACATGCAAATTCAAGTTCTAATGCAAATAAGCACCTATTTGTTTTCTCAGTCAACCATTCAGGCATTTTCTGTAGCAAGTCTATGGCTCTGAGGGTCAGAATAGGCCTTGATTGAATGTGATGTTGCTGTCAGTCCAGATTTGTGCTTATGGATGTGTGATGGTCCCTGGAGGCTGCATGACACTTAGATGCAGCCCAGCAATGGCTCCCGCCCACTGCACCTCCACTCTGAGAACACAGAGCTGGTGCAGCTGCTAAGCCTATTCTAGCCTAATGACTTTCTTCATTTTCATGCCTGGCCATTGTTAATGACATTTGGCATCACACGCACACACTAAATAGAATTAGGATGTACTGGAAAATGTGCCTTCTGTATAGGAAGTTGAAAATCCAAAAGTCGCCATCTGGATTTTATGTTGTCTTACACAATAAGACAGCCTATCAAGACGGCACATTTTGGGGGCAGCTTGGCAGCGTCATCTGCAGCTTGCTTCCTCTCCATCCTTCCTGCTCCGGCTGCTGAGCCCAGCTCTGTAGCTTGAGTGGAATAGGAGATGGGTCAGTGGATGAAGAGTCTAAGGCTGGGCCTTTCTTGTTCTCAGACTGTGACTTCCTTGTTCTCTGACTGTGACTGCTGACAGCCAGGACGCCTCCCTCTGTCTTTGCTCATGCTGCCATGAAGGCTTCTTTTCCCTTCTTTGAAACCATCTTCTAGTACAGTCTGACCCTCATTATCTGCATAGACAGCATTTTAATTGTATCATGTATTTTATGAAGGCTGGTACCGCTTCTCTGAGGAAGGCAGGTAAGAAGATGGTAAGCATAAGCTCTCACTAAATACTCACCGTTACTACTGCGGCTACTACTACTACTGCTACTACTGGTAAAATCCTTGATACAGGGGTCCTGCCTTCTAAGTCTCTTATATTCTAGAAGAGTGCTGAATATACAGTAGACATTTATTAAACATTCAATGGCCTGGCTTTATGCTTTAGTTTCACCACCTGTAAAATACCCATCAGTGTTTCGCAAACTTCAGGCATTTTCCCCATTACCTTTGCGTATTGTTGTATCATCTGTATAATTTTTTTTTTCAGTATTCTTTAAATCCACTGATCCCCTTTGTTTTACTTGATTTCTTTTACAATCTATTTATTATATCACTTCCACAAATGGAAAATTAGCCCCTTATGCAGTAAGTAGAAGGGAACTTTAAACCTAATTTGTAACTATCAAAAAACAAGTCTGTCCATGTGCCATCTAAAGACTTCTCCTGTGTTACCTGTGAATAGGACATTGATGTCTGAGCTTTCCTTGAAAGGGCTGTAGCAGAGGCTGCCAGTGCTTTTTAGATCTTGCTGCTTCCTTTTTAGATCTTGCTCGCGACCCTCTTAGCTGCCAGGATCTGCATCTCTGTACTGGAGGGCTTTGTCCAGAACCAGGGAAGGCCCCTCTTTCCTGTTTTTCAGGCTGCCAGAGAATTCACATCCCTGAGAGTAGCCTCGACCAATGATTGATGGGAATAGGTATAAAAGTAGCCCAGCTCCCTCTTCCCTCTGGTGGGATGCTTCTGAGGCATGTCTTTTACACTATTTCCCAGAGTTTCTCTGTAGGGTTAAGTTCCAGTCACTTTCTATAGTTGCTGGCTTACTAATACACCCTTGTTGGCTGCCCTCCTTTCTTCTATCACCTTCCCAACCCTTTACCAGTGTCCCGGCACCTCCCACATGAACTAGTTGCTCTCAAATCCTTATTTCCAGGTCTGCTTCTGGGGGAGCCCAAACCAAGTCAGGGACTCCTTGCAAATCGGGGGATGATGGTCGTTTTACACTCAGCAGTTGAGGTTTGTATGACTCTACACAACTGTGACTGTCTGTGCAGATTTATCAGATGATCAGTGGGAACGAGTACAACCATGTTTTGACAAATATTTTATCTAGGTAACATTTTCCTACGAAAGTAACCATTTGAAAATATTTTCCACACACAAAAAAAGTTGAACTAAGTCTAAAGAGTTTCCAATAGTAATGACTCTTTCCAACATACACAAATAAACAGGAGACAAAAGTTTTATTTGGATATGTTCTCCAGTGGAGGAAAGTCAAAACGCTTAAAGTCTGGGCGTTATTAAGCAGAGAAATTGGTTATAAATGCAAATAATTACTTTGAGAGAATAGTTGAAGGAGACGTTCACAAAGTACTACTATTATCACAATAGTGACCATGGTTGATAATTCCAAAATCCTCACAGTTTTGTCACTTGTGCTCTCATTTAATTGAACCCACTATATAAGAGCTATGCCATTGTCTCCTGCAAAAACTCAGTCCAAGGAATGAAATAACAACAAAAACAACCTGGGTTAAAGGGACAAGTTTGCTCTGCTTTGTTGATCCAGAGTCTTGACTTATTTTCTACTTTGTCTCTTCACAGATCCCAACATTAGTGTAGTTCTTTGAAGGACTCATACTTACTCATCTGACATTCAGACTGTTTTTTAGCCATTGGTGGGGCTACTTATCAATGGAATTCATTGGTCACCACAAAAATCGAGTCGTCCAGATTTCTAGGTGCTGGGAATATAGCAGTGAGCAAAGTAGAACAAGTTCTAGACTTCATGGGGCTTATAGACTAGTGAGAAGTTTAAGCCATTAACCAAACAAGCAAATAATTATAAGGTATGGTGCTATGAAGGAAGACGATAATATGTGTCAGGAGAGAAATCATAAGAAGTGCTTATTTATTTGTGCGAGGATTATCAACTGGAGGTTGTGTTCAGCTAGGAGTAACGGAAACCTGGTGAACAGTAGCTTAAACAATTTAGAGTTGGTTTCTTCCCTATGGGGGATGAGAAGTCTAGAAGTAAGCAGACCAGGGTTGGTATGGCAGCTCTTCAATGTCATCAGCGGTTTAGGTTCCTTCTAACTTTCTGATATGCCATCATTAGACATGGTCCTTGACCTCATGCCTAGTTCAAGGATGCAGGAGTGCCAGTTATTGTGGCAGAGGTCCAGGCACAGGCAAGGAAGAAGGGCCAAGTGCAAACAGGGCTAGCTTGCTTGCCTGTTGAATTGGCCTCCCTTTTAGGGAAATTGTCCACAAGTACAATCTAACAGCTTATGTTCGCACCTCTCTGACTTGAACTGTCACGTGGCCACCCCTAGTTGCAAGGGAGGCTGGGAAATGTAGTATTTTTCTGGGAACTTCACCAACCAAGTCAGAATACTGTTAATAAGAAAGAAGGGAGAATGGATCCTGGATAGGCAACTAGCAATCTCTGCCACAGAATGAAGGTCAGAGAAAGCTCCTTTGGGGAAGTGATGTCTAAGCTAAGACCTGAAAATGAAGAAGAATTACCTATGCTAACAGCAGTGGGAGGGGGATTCCAGGAAGAGGGACCAGCAATATGAGACAAAAGGAAAGGAGGGGAGGGGGAAAGAGTTTAGCTTTCCAGGTTGAGCACCCATAATGAGCAGGTGAGAGTATTCCAGCCCTTTGCCGGCTTTCCATCATATGCTCGAGGGCATATAATCTTTGACTCAAGTCAATAATAAAAGAACACTGAGCAGGAGTATTAAATGACTGTTCTCAGAAAGAGAATACTATATATCACCATTCCTCCATGACTCATCCCTTCCCAAATATCTTCAATTTTGAGCACTTCGTACTTTTTTCCACTAGAAGTATTAAATGGTGGTCCCTCTTCCTGCCAAACTCCTCGTCAGCTTTGTTCTGGACATTGGAAAAAAGAAATCCTGTTTCCTGTCTTTTGTTTCCTGGCTGCAGCCTCTGGTTCCACCCCCTTCTTGGTCTCACGGAGTCTCTTTCTGCCTCACGCCCTCTAACAAGCCCATAGATCACTTTTCTCTTCCCTAGTTAATAGTTAGTCACACACAATTATCAAAGTGGAAAATAACTTCTCTCCCTCCATGGGTTTTTTGTTTTTTTTTTTTAACCTTGGATCACTTTGTTTTGTTTTTTCTTAGGTTAGTTTCCCAGACTCTTCTCTGCAAAGGCAGGAAGAAACTAAGCAGGTGTTGAGAGCCTGGTTCTCCTGGGGAATGTACTGGAGCAATGTTGGTTTGAGACCAGAAATGATGTAATCAGGTCACTGGCAACAAAACGAAGACAAGGAAAACTCCAGGGTTTTATATCTTCATGTGAGGATTGAGATATAACAGCACGGCCAGTGGGGGGAGTAAAGGATGCCCCATGTAAGAGAACAGCTTCTAGGTTTGTGTAAGTTCTGCCACATCTAGGCTGGCTGACCTTCAGCCAGTTATTTGACTTCTCTAAGCTTTGGGTTTTTTTCATTTGTAGAAAAGGAGATAATAGTTTCTGCCTAATCAAGTTGCCATGAGGATTAAATAAAACGGTGGACATAAAGTGCTTGTCATAGTGTCACATAGAAAGCATTGAACAAATGATCATCGTTATTATTACTAGTGGGACTTAGATCATGTGTGATTTTTAATTCAAATAAGGAATAACAGTCTCCATTTCAGCTATGAGAAAAAATATATATGGAAGATCACTGATTCCTTCATGAAGAGGTGGCTTGGGAATAGATGACTTGTACAAGATTAGAATCAACCCTGAGCCCTTCCTCCGTGGAGACTTGAAGGACAGACCGTAAACTCCTTTGAGTGCTACTTGGGATGGATGATATAGCCCAGAATGTTCTCAGTTTGAGGTCAGCCCCAGCTATCCCACTCACCTGGGAAGTGCCTGGGGACAAGGGAGAGACAGCCTGCTCTGGATTCTCTCCAGGGTGTCAGTGGATTAGTTGTCAACAGATGAGGAGAATTCCAGCTGAGAACACAGATTTAGGAGTCGTGTTTCTCACTCTCATGACAGCACAGAGGAATATCTCTTTGAATCTTTCCACCAGTCTGTTAAAACTGTTCCAGGGTTGACTGTAATTCAGAGCTTCATTTCTCTATCCCATTAAACCACTAGCTTCTGGAAATTAATTGTTGACCAAGAAGAGAGGATTTAGGCACGGCATCATGAGCGTGTCTGTTATACCTGTCACCTGCCTTTATATCTTTGGCGTATCAGTCAGGATCTATGCTGTAGAAAGCAATAGCCCTAAAATCTCAGTGGCTTAAAACAACGACAGGTTATTTTGTTCACACTACATGTCCAAATCAATGTCAACTGTCCCTGGCAGAGAGAAGGGGGACACGAAAAATCATATGCTGGTTCTTATAGACTACTGCCCACACTCCAGTAGCTCAAGCAGGTCCTGTAGCCACACATTACTGTAGCAAAGAATTCTCTTGTCACTGTGTTGGGATTTTTCCCATTCACATGGGCCTACCTGTAGTCGGTGAGATCTCGTGGGTATCTTGAAAGTTCGAAATCATTTGGCTTGAAACTGTAGAGGACTGGCCAACAAGCTAATGAAAATGAGGCAGGATGGAGATTTTGAAATGCCTGCTAGGAGTCTCTTTTGAGAAAGCGGTAAGGTTTCACCCGCTCACTATGTTTAAAATGAAACCTACTTCCATGCCTACTGTTTGAGCCTTAAAATAGAAACAGAAAGTTTGGGCCATAAAACAGTCAAGGTATGTGCAATAGCGATGGTGATTTTCCTTGACAAATGGTCAAACTAATCTTTGTAAGAATACTGGATTTAGTCTATTGAACCTTTTCCAAGGGAGAGCTCAGGACAGAAGTGTCATGATAAATAAGTCTATATAGCTTTGTTGCCTTATTCCCAATTAATTCTGCTTATAATTTAGAAGTTGAGAAAGTAATCTACATGGTTGAAGAATGACTTCACACCTGCCACTTAAAACACCAAGAACCCACTGGTGTTTCGAATGAAATATGTAAGTGAAGCCAGCAGAGATATCACTGTAACTGAGGCATGATTTACTGCCTGCCTATCACGTGCCTGGCACTGGGCTAAGCATTCTATACACATTATCATATTTCACCATTCTCCCAACAGCAGGCGAGACTGCTAAGGCTTTAAGGGTGTGCACTGTGCTGCCTAAGGTCACTCAGCTGGTCCATGGCACAGCCAAAGCCTGGTCTTAGGTTTGCCTGAATCCAAAGGCCAAACTCTGAACTAATAGCAGTAAATAAATGAGACTCCACCCAGGGAACCCTATAGACTTGGTGGGAAATTTTGATTGGTTGTATATGTCCTTATTTGGCTGTTTTCCACATTTAAGTAACAGCAGCGCAATAGGGATTCACCCAAGGATATCTAGTGGGTCTTATATCAACCAAAGATTAGCTCCAGTTCTAAAAGTAGTGAGATAGCATTCCACTCCCGGTCCTCAATGGATAGCATGATGGCTGGATTTGAGCATTCTGTGAGCTAACTGGCCCTGGGAAAGTATGATTGGTACTTCAGCCTTTTAGCTTATACTTCCCCTATCAGATTTTTAGAAACTTCCACTCCTTTGACTCTGGCTCACAAGCAAAAGAAAGAATTTATTAGAAGGCTATGGGGTAGTTCACAGATGCCAAGGAAAAGCTGACAAACCGGGTTTCAGAAAGCACAGGCACCAGGATAGCTCAGGGAACAGGAATGAACAGACAGACTTTTTGGGTCACTCATACCAGATGAATCGACTTCATTTATTTTCAGTCTCTGCTTTACTTGTCTCAAGATTTATTTTCCTGGGAGAGAAAATCTGGTTGGCTAAACTTGGGTCTTGGGCCAACTGGTCAGCCAGGGGACATCAGAGCACCTTGATTGACATTCCAACCAAGCCTCCTTGCAGTGGGAGAGGGGTAATTACTTCTCCAGGGAAACTGAGGAAACTGAAGTGCTGCCACCAGAAGAGGGACTAGACAGTGGGAAGGCAACAGGAGTTTTATACTACAGAGAGCCTCTAGGGTGGAGATGTAACAGAGGAATCATCACCACATTACTTAATGAGGAAACTGAGGTACTGAATGAAAGTAGTTCGCGTGAGGGGTCATATTTAATGGCAGAAATGAAACTTTCTGACTCCTACCAGTCAAATGGGAATTTTTTCCTTATTCTGTCCAGTTTGCTAAAGCATTGTTTGGAGACCTGGCAGTGCATCAGAATTACCTGTGGAACTTGTTAAAAATAGAGGAGGTGGGTTTGGCATGGGGCTGGTGCATCTCTATTTTTAATAAGCTTCTCATTTGATTCTGTTTACAACCAACTTGGAGGCCCCCTACACCGAGTTTCTATAGGATCTGATATATTAAAAAACACTGTAGAACTAAAAATGGGATAAGGTAATTTTAGGGAAAAGATTCTTATTTGGTGATAAAATTTTTTGAGGTCCAATTAGTGTTCGCTGTCTTCATGGTTTGGAGTTTAGGGAATGGGAGAACAGGTGGAACTCTTCCCTATTTATGACAAGCCTGGGCCAAGTGGATCAGGAGAGTTAGGCTGTTGTCCTAGGAGGCACTTGCAATCGAGCACTGCAAGGAACAGGGCTGGGCCCCTCTAGGGCTGTCCTGACCATCTATGGTGCTGAGGGGGAAGGATCAGATTATATGGGTAGATTACCCAAGTGTTAAGATCTGGAACACAAAAAGGGGTTGAGAAACAGGCCTGAGCTCACACAGACAGGAAAGGGATCTGTTACCTTTATCTTTTTGTCTCATCACAACTGATGACAGGCCACCCTAAGTCTCTTAAGCAACTTGGAGCATGAAGGACAAGGAAGAATGCTCTTCTGCTGGAGAGCTGCATTTCCTCCACTGTTCACTCGGCTCCTCCTCTCCATCTTTCAGATCCTTGTTTAAATATCACCTCCTCAGAGGGACCTTCTTGACCCCCCAGTCTAACTTGGTCTCCTGCTGTTCTCCTGTGGACACCTGTTCTTTCCCAGGCCTGCTTCGTGGGCAGGCAACCTGTGCTATCACACAGGGCCCCGTACTTAGAAGGACTCCATGCTTGGTTTAATTCTCTGCTGTTGCCATCTTGAAATTTTGAAAAACTTTTGAACAAGGGGCTTTCCATTTTCATTTTGCATTGGATTGCAGGATATGTAGCTGGTCCTATTGCTTCTCTTCCTTAAACTTAGCACCATTTAATTGCTATAGCCTTAACATCTAACCCCATGCCTGCCACTATAGTAAAGCTTGATAAATATTAAGTTTAACCATTTGAAATTATTGTTATTTGACTATTTTTGACTTATGTTTTAAAAAGTATATTCATATAGTTCAACCTAAAATATTATGAATAAATGAACGAATGAATGATGGTGGGAAGAAAGATACCTTGAACACAGGGGATTGCCGACCCAATATCCACTTACCTACTTCCTCCTTACATCCTTCCTCCCTTCCACCAATTTTGATCAAGTGTCCATTCCTTCCCCAGTGACTCAGAGGAGGAGACTCCATTACTAATTTCAGGGTAGCTCCTGATCAGCTTACATATTCTCTCTCCAAAGAACAATCTTTCTTTTTCCTCTGGACATTGTCAGATTGGAATGAGACTCCTGGAACTACCACAGCCATCTTGCTACTGGCCTGGTGATGAAACCAATCCAAAGCAGAGGCAGAGCCAAAGGAACTGCAGAAAAGCAGTACCAGGATATGTCGTGGATGGACTCTAATCTACCTCTAAACTTCTTATGTGAGATAATAAAATTTCTATTGTTTGTTCTGGTTGACTCTTGCTATGAAACAATTACCCCAAAACAGAGTAGCTTAAAACAGCATCCATTGTATTATATTTCACAATTTTGTGGCCCAGGAATCCAAGCAAGGCTCTGCTGGGAGATTCTTCTGTTCCATCAGCTAAGGACATTCAGTGGTTTTCAGCTGGCTAATGGGCTGATCTGAAGAGTTGATGATGGCCTCCTTCACATATTTGGGATCTTGGTGGTGATGGCTGGAAGTCTAGGCTCACCTGGCACCTTCAAGCAGAGCACATACTCGTGACCTCTCCAGCATGACCTTCTGAAGGTAGTCAGACTTTTTTCTCTGGGTGCAGGGCTCTCAGAGAGAGTATTTCAAGAGGTAGGAAGTGGAAGCTGCCAATCTCTTCAGGTTCAACCCTGGACTGGCACAGAATCACTTCTGCCATATTCTATGAGTCAAAGCAGGCACAAAACCCACCCAGATTCAAGAGGAGATGACATAGATTCTAATTCTTGATGGGAAAAGTGTCAAAGAGTTTATGTCTGTGTTTAATCCTCCACATTACTTAAGTCAATTGGAGACAGGTTTTCTGTTATTTGCAGGCAAAAGGATCCAAAATAATTAAAATAATTAAAGAAATTCAAGATTCTCTCAAGTCAGGGAAGATATTTCTTCCTGTTCCTCTAGTACAAGGACCTGTAAACTTTTTCCACAAAGGGCCAGAAAGTAAATATTTTAGGTATTACAGGGCACACGGTCTCTGTTGCAACTACTCAACTCTGCCAATGAGGCATGAAACCAGCCATGGAAAATATATAAATGAATGAGCATGGCTGTGTTCCCATAAAAACTTTATTTATGGTCACTGAAATTTAAATTTCATATAATTTTCATGCATCACATGTATTCTTTTTCTTTTTTTTTTTTAACCATTTACAAATATAAAAGCCATTATTAGCTTTGGGGCTGTACAAAAAAAGAAGGCAGGTGGATCTGGTCCCTGGGCCATGTTTTACAGACCCCTGCTCTAACACATCAAGCTTGCTCTATGCTCAGGGCCTTTGCATGTGCTGCCCTTCTGTCTGGAATACCCTTCTCTGAGGTCTTCACATGGTTTGTACCTTCTCTCCATTTGAGTTTTAACTCAGATATTGCCTCCTCAGAACAGTCATCTCTGCACACTCTACCCAAAATAGTCCCCTTATTCTGAAACACATTATTCCCTTATATTTTCTTGATAGCACTTCTCACTATCTGAATTTTGTTCGTGTATTTGTTTACATGTTTACTTGCTGCCTCTTTTCCACCCTCACTAGAGTAGATTCTGAATGAAGCAAGGATCTTGTGAATGAAGCAATGATCTTGCAAATGATGCAAGGATCTTGCCTGTCTTATTCTCTGTACACCTCTTACCTAGCACAGTGCCTGGTGGGTAATAGATGCTCAATTAAATACTTGTTGAATTTGAATTGAATGGTTACAACTCAGTTCTCTGGGCCTTGACAAGAACATAGAAGGCTATTCAATGTATACTTATTGAATGAGAGAAAGATAAAAGCAGAGGAAGGAGATCAGCTTGTCTTCTGCACTCAGAGAAGCGTTGGTCCCTCTGTTATTTCCCTGTGTTTCAAGCAAAACTTAAAGAAAAAAAATTCTTCTCCTCTGCATAATTCTGAAGACAGCTATTTTCTTCTCTTGGCAGATAGGAATGCCTTACCTTGACTGTTTGGAGGCAGGAAAAAGGGAAACAACCTTATATGAGGAGGGAGAACATCATGGTGGTTGTTGTAAAATAGTCTTTGGAAGCTAGATTTCTCTAGACCACTAAGGTATGACTTCATAGAAATTCCCAAAGTCCCTGAGGAGAAATGGCAAAGGTCCTAGATGTCATGACAACCATAGAGGTGACAGAGTTGGGAATAGCATCAGGCTAAACCTGTTATCAGGAGGGAGGGAGGAAAAAGCAGCAGCAGGTACGACATTCAGGACAAGAAGGCTTGAACTTGAACAGAGTGTACCGGTGGTGTTGGGTGGTGGCCAGAGCCCAACGATTTGGCACTGTGCTTTCCAAGCCTGGGGACGGAAGTGGCTTCCATCCAGCCCTGCCTCTATTTATTAAAACAAACAGATCAGCAGGGTAGAAAGATCCCGCTGTAGGTGAATGTAATAAACAGGAAGTGTCCGTGGGAAGCAGTCAAGGCCACAGACTAGTGGACCTTAAAACTTAGAACTTTGTGAGTTCAGGTGAGGAATGGAGCTCTGGGACAGAGAGAGAACAAAGCAGAAATGGAGAGTTGGGCTGATACAGAAGGTGACGAGAGGCTGACCTGAAAATGCTGAGCACAGTGTGGAATGCATTCATAGGCTGGCTGGCCTAAGGAAGTGACTACGACTTTAGACAGCTGATTCCCTGTTGGCAGATGAAGCAGAAAAAGTGGAATTATGTCTCTCACCTGGACTTTTTGGTTGCAAGTAGTGGAAAAACTAACAAAATGTGACCAAAGATTAAAAAGGGAATTAATGGTTCACATAATTGAGAAGTGTAGCACTATGTTAGCTTCAGGTATAGCCAAATCTAGGATCTCAAACAATGTCCTCAGTACTTGTGTCTCTCCCTCTTCGTTTCTCAGCTCTTGTTTCCTTTGCATTAGCTTCATTCTTGGACAGGCTTTCTCCGTGATGAAGTGGCTCATATCAGCTTCTGGTGTATATCCATCCGGCTTCAAGTTCGGCAAAGAATACCTTTGGCCTGGTTGCTCTAGCAAGTCTAAGAATTCTATGTTATTGCCTCTGATTGATCATGTGCCCATCTGTGAGCCAGTCACAGGGCCCAGGGGGTTTCAATATTTTATTGATCAACTCTGGGTCACATGCCCACCCTTTGAAGCCTAGTGCAGTCAGCTCCACCCAAATCACCTGGACTAGGAATGGGGAAGGAGTGGTTCCCCAAGAAAAACTCAGATACCATCACTGGAAGAATGGGATATGGATGCTGAGTAGGCAAAAGCCAAACAAACAAAAATCAGTTGTCTACAACCAGTAATCATCACACTCACATGGAATTGACCAGAAGCCACCATCTCTCTCACCAGTACATGTATATATATTAGAGGATATAATAGTATATATATTAGAATATAATACTAATGAAATGCTACCATCAGGTCTTAGACATTTAATTGTTTTTGTACTGACACAGTTGTAACTTGTGGTTTAAATTAGCATTAGGAAGTTAACTCCAAGAATAGAAAATAATCATCATAAATGAGAAAAAAAGTACCCAAAATGATTTAAAGCAAAAGCACAGAATATCACAAACTTGGTAATTAAATTTAGGAACTAGAAGTATAACAATTGCCCAAATAGGCGTTGGATTGCAAAGTGACAAAGCTCTAGAAAAAAAAGAAATGCTCATTTTTTTGGTCTAGATTTGTCTAGAGACCCATTTAATTTTCGACTTAGAAATAATTCATAAAGAAATGTTAACATGGATGAAGGCTCAGAATAAAAAGCCCTTGAAATACTAGATGCTGTTTGGTGTACTTGGTTCCTATCCCTATCTCACTTGATTTCTATGACACCACACTCTCCTGGTTTTCCACATTTCTGACCACTCTGTTTTTGTATCCTTTATGGAACCCCGAACATTGATGTTTTCCAGTTTCATCATTGGTTCTCAGCTCTTCTCTCTCACAGAGTAACTCTTCATTCATTCTTTTTAACAGGTACCCACTGAGAGCCTCCTTTGTGCCAGCCATCCTCATGGGTCAACTCCTGATGGCCCATGTGCTAATGAAACCCAACTCTCTGAAGGCCAGACCTCTCCCTTCAAATTCACACTTGTACATTCACATGGTAGGTATTTCATAAATAGTTCTTGAATGAATGGATAAATGAATGAATGCTTTTCCCCTAAAGGTTCAAGTTCAACATACCTAACAATGAAATCCTCTTCCAGCCTGATCCTATTCCTATTTGTACTCGGTAATACCCTTAAAGATAAAAAGCTCAGGATCATCCTTGCCTCCTCCCTCTTGTCTCTTTCACATCAAGTTCCACTGATTTCAACTCAGTATTTCTTAAGTCTATCCTCTTATCCCCCATCTCCACTCTTCCTGCCCTAATTCAGACCTGTATCACCTTCTACTTGAATGTTGCCGCAGTCTCCCTACTGGTCTGTCTGCCTCTAAGTGTGTCCACATAGCAGTCATGCTCTCTTGATCAGTGGCTGTCCATTGCCTATTGAACAAAGCTCATGCTCCTTAACATGCTAAATAAAGTTCCCTGTGTCCTGCTCTCTTCCTTCCTTTCCAGCCTCACCTTAAGAAAGACTTGCCTTGAATGTTTGTGTTTTCCTGCACACAGCCACAGGTTCATGCCCTTATGGCTTTGCTCATGCTCTACCCTATGCTTGGAATATGACCCATCCCGTAATCCCCTTTGTATACATCAATGTAAGCTTCAGCTGAGGTGCTAGATCCTCTAGGAAGCCTTGTCAACCCTCTCCAGGCTGAGCTGCCCTCTAGTCAGCTCCCATAGCACGCTGGGCATCTCTCTATCATTGCATTATAAAGACCAGGTCCTCTTGCTGTCACCTGGACTCCCCGGTGAGTTCCTTGAAGATGTGGTCATGTCTTGTTCATCCTTGATTTCTCAGTGCCTAGCCAGCGCCTGAAACATAGTCGGATTTCAATAAATGTCTGGTGAAGGGCTATGTTTCTTCTTAAGTAGAACAGATATTTTAGTCTTGGTAGCTTTCACAGTGTGAAAAGAGTAATCCCTAAAATACTAAAAGCTAAAGGATATTGACCAAGATTGAGACATAGAGGGTCACCAGCAGAAACTTGGAGGTAATCTAATTTGCATTTTCTGGCCCAAAAGATTAACTTTAGAGATCAAAAGCAAATGCTAATGACCCTAACATATATACTGGTCTGATACCATGGATCAGAAGAATGACTAATAAAAAACGAGGTATTTCTCTAGCTTAACAGTTTATTTACTTATAGTCAGATTTTCTAAGCCTTACCCTTAATTTTCAGACTAATATTTTCTGAATTAATTTGAAATACATATAGATTGTCAACCAGACAAAGCAGAGTGAACTGGGGGAGAAGAGTAGGAAATAGATGAGAAGAGGTATCTTGGGTCAGATCACACTTTTGCTTTTACTTTGGTAAGATGGAAAACCATTGGAGGATGTTGATCAGAGGAGTGACATGATGTAATTTAATGTTCTAATAGGATCACCCTGGCTGTTTAGAGGATACTTAACTATAGGCAGCATGGGCAGAAGTCAAGAGACCAGTTACAAGGCTGCTGCAATAATCTAGGCAAAAGATAATGGCGGCTTGGACCAGGGTGGTAGCAGAGGAGGGAGAAAAGTGCTCAGATTACGGGTATATTTTGAAGACTCAGCCAAAAGAACTTGCTGGTGATTGGATGTGGATTGTGGAGAGGGAAGAAAAGGATGACTCTAAGGGTTTTGGCTTGAACAACTGGAAGGGTGGATTTGTCATTGGGAAGAGCAATTTTGGGGGGAAAATCAAGAGTTCAGTTCTGGACCCTTTTTAAGTGTGAGATGCGTATTTATTTATTTTTGTGTGTGTATGTGAGGAAGACCAGCCCTGAGCTAACATCCATTGCCAATCCTCCTCTTTTTGCTGAGAAAGACTCGCCCTGGGCTAACATCCATGCCCATCTTCCTCCACTTTATATGGGACGCCGCCACGGCATGGCTGACAAAGCAGCGCGTCTGTGGCCGCCCGGGATCCGAACTTGTGAACTCCTGGCTGTCAAGCGCGAACTAAACCGCTGCGCCACCAGGCCGGCCCCGTGAGTTGCCTATTTAGATATGCAGGTAGAGTGTTGAGCAGTCAAGTTGTGTATACTTGTTTGGGGTTCAGAATAGAGGTGAAAGCTAGGATAGATTTTGGAGGTTGTTAGCATGCAGGTAGTATTTGCAACCATGAGGCGGGTTGGGGTCATCTAAGGAGGTGTGTGTGAATAGAGGTTTGAGAAACAGCCTGGGATGGTCCAGTGTTCAGAGGTTGGGAAAATGAGGAGGAATCAGCAAAGGAAACTGAGGAGGGACCAATGAGAAAGGAGCCCTAAGAGGCAGTGAGTGGGTGGTGACCCAGAGGCCAAGTGAAGAAAGATTACTGTGCTGAAGTAAGAAACAACCTACCAAATTCTAATTTATCCCAAGTCTCAGTGGATAGTATATTTCCATGTGTGTGTGTCTATGTGTGTATAATTCTTTTGGCCTGGGGACACCCAGCTACCATATATTCCCTTTGTTCCTTCCCCCTAGAAATTCTGAGTCCACGTGGACCAGAAGTCCAGGACTTCAGTTCTGGGTCTGTGTGGTCACGAATTTCACTAGTTCTCTTTTCCTCTTGTGGCAGCTGCAAGATGAGTGCGCCTTCCTTTCTACACTTCTAAGGAAAGCCTGAAGCACTGAACATCTGCCAGGGCTGCCCATTCGTGAATTCATTCATTCGCCAGATATTTACTCAGAATTTACAATGCACATTCATCATTCCAGGCACTGAGGATACAGCCATGAACCACATACTCCCAGCACCATCTTTGCCAACAGGGAGCTTACATTCTAGTGGAGTGCTGGGAGAGAGGGAAGAGGGAGACAGTGTGTGAGTGGGAATAACAAACAAGCAAAATAACTTCAAATTGTTAGGCATGCACTGAAGAAAACAATCAGGAGTCTAAGATGCAGAATAACAGTGGAGACAAAGAGGAACTACTTTCAAATGGGAGGGCAGGGAAACTTCTCTGAAGACTTAGGTCCTTATGTCTCCAAAGTAACCAGCAAATCTTTTTCTGTTTGGAGTCCTGAAGTGAACCTGTGTTCCCAGTTCCTAGAACCCCCTGAGGCTCTTGGTTTCCTCCTGGTTTACCAGAACAATGGAGGAAACTTACCTCTACTTCTAACTTTGTGTGAGCACCTACTGTTAAAGTTTACAATATTACTTTGAAAAATCAGTTCTTTTGCAATTTTATCCAACATATCTGCCAGAAGAAGCAAAAGATTATAAAAATGGAATTTATCAAAGTTCATCTTTCAACAATGTAGTTAGTTACCATTTAATTTGGATAACATTTTTTTGGAACACTTCCTACAGTGCAGACACTGGTCTAGTAAGCATTTTCTGTGCATCCTATTATTTAGTCTTCACAACAGCCCTGTGAAGTGTAGGTGTCATCCTCATTCTGCATTTTAAAAAGCCTGAGGCTTAGAGAGATTGACTGTCCAGGATCGCACAGCCAGAAAGCGGCAGAGCTGTGGTTAAAACTCATGACTGTCTAATGCTCAAGATTTTGCTTTTAGCGTTACTTTGAAAAGGGCAATTTGAGGACATTCTTAACTATGTCTTTTAAGTACTACATTCCTTATCTTTACCAAATTATTGTCAGATAAGAAACTAAAACACGGGTTTACAGGTGCTAGGATTTCTCCACAGTTGAATAATCTTTGGAGTATTTCGGTGACACACCTGTTTTAGTGGTGGTAATCAAATCCCATCCTAAAGTGAAAGTGTGTTAGTTTGTGATTTCAAGTTTAAAAACAGCCCAACATTGTCTTCCAGGAATGCTATAAATAGAAATTCAAGGAAGTATTTCAATTAATAAAGATAAAAATGTTTTTGTTAGAACGTCGACTATTTGGATTTCACATTTTAGCTCAGTTTAGAAACCTTAATTTCAAGATTTTTTAGCATGTATGGTAAATTTTGAGATTTTAACAGTTCATATAATAGTAATACAAGTTATAGTTTATTGAGCATTTATCATGTGTCTAACAATGTACTGTGTATGTTATTTCACTTGTTCTTAACTATAACTCTTTGAGATATTAATCATTGTCCCTGTTTTAAAGATGAAGACATTGAGACTCAGGTAGTTAAGTAACTTGCCTGAGATTCAAAACCACGTGTCAAAGCCAGTATTTGAACCTAGGGACAGAAACCCTACGTTCTTTTCATAACACAACCTTATTTCTTATTCGGGCTTCAGAAAATATTTTTTCTTAGATTATTAGATTATTTTATTTCTTTAAATAAGTGACTTTGGGGAGGTATCTTTCTTCCTTGTATTCAGTTACCTTGCCTTTAAAACAATATGATTGAACTGGATGTTTTCCATCATCTCTTTTAGCTCTAAAGTTCCACGATTCTGTGATTCCGTGAATAGCCCAGTCCAAAAATAATTCATTGGTGTTCAGTGAGGCTCCTGCTTGTGTCATTTGTATTTTTGGGGGGAAATAGTAAGAGATTGAGTCTTTTAAATCTGTTTAGTAGATACAATTGCTATTTTCTCTTTTATACTCATGGATGTGTTATTTGGTCCTTCTTAGTTGCAAAATGTTTCTTCACTGTCATTTATAATACTCATCACTAACAATATCCTGAGGAAATAGATTTGAATTGCTTTCCCTAACTTATAGGTGGGAAATCAGCCTATTCCAGTGTCTTAATTTGGCTTTCTTGAGGTCACAGTCACTCCCTGCCAAGGAAGGATTGGGACCTATACTGCTGAAATTTCTAATCTTAGTCTGTATTTGGTCATTCGTTCTTTCATTTGGTGATTCCAAGAGTCAGCAAACTATAGCCTGTGGGTCAAATCTAGCCTGCTACTTATTTTTGTATGGCCCTTGAACTAAGAATGGGTATTACATTGTTAAATGGTTGGAAAAAAATTTTTTTAAATATTTTGTGACACCTGAAAATTATGTGAAATTCAAATTTCAGTGTCCATAAATAAAGATTTTCGGAACACAGCCACCACACTCACTCATTATTATCTGTGGCTGGTTTCCTGCCACAACAGCAGAGCTGGGTAGGTGCAACAGAGCCTGTATGGTCCATAGAGCCTGAAAGCCCATTATAGAAAAAGTCTGCCAACCTCTGGGTTAGTTTGTGCTAAAGTAATAATTAAACAAGGAGGCCATTAGACTGAGGTATCTCTAATGCCTTGATAGCCTATGTAAGAAATCAAAACCTAAGTGGGAGTCAGTGCACTGGAATCCGAGAAAATGAAACTTAAGAACAACCAATCATAAACAGCCAACCACTCTTTCCCAAATAAAGCAATTGCTTAAGCTATAGCTAATCAAATAATTTCTTTGCTTTGTCTCCAAGTCTTCTCTATAAAAACCTTGCCCCGGGGCTGGCCCGGTGACGTAGTGGTTAAGTTTGCGTGCTCTGCTGCAGTGGCCTGGGGTTTCACAGGTTTGGATCCTGGGCGTGAACCTACACACTGCTTATCAAGCCATACTGTGGCAGGTGTCCCACATAAAGCAGAGGAAGACGGGCACGGATGTTAGCTCAGGGCTGGTCTTCCTCAGCAAAAAGGGGGATTGGCAGCAGATGTTAGCTAAAGGCTAATCTTCCTCACACAAAAAAACCAAAAAAAACAACCTTGCCCCAAGCTCCTCTCTGTGAGCTTTCCTAACCACTCTCAGTTTGGCACTGCCCGACTGGAATAGATGTTTGTTCAAATAAACTCTTGAAAATTTTAATGTGCCCCAGTTTATCTTTTAACATCTGTCAAACTGTATTGATTGTTTACTATTGCTAGGCACTCTACAGATCACAGGGAACACAGCAGCGAACAAGACACATGAGTTCCCTGGGATCAAGGAGGTGTTTCTAAACTATCAAATAAAAATTAAACAACGAACAAAGTTGGAAGGACACAGTATTTCCAAATTTTAATTTTGCCAAAAGATATTTTAAAAAAATACAGCTACTTTCTTCATTTATTATCTCTTTTTTTTGGAGGGGAAGATTAGTCCTAAGCTAACATCTGTTGCTAATCTTCCTCCTTTTTCCCCCACAAAGCCCCAGTACATAGTTGTGGATAGTTGTAAATTCTTCTAGTTCTTGTATGTGAGCCGCCACCACAGCATGGCTACTGACAGACGAGTGGTGTGGTTCCACGCTTGGGAATCAAACTGGGCTGCCGAACTGGAGCATGCCGAACTTTAACCACTAGGCCATCAGGGCTGTCTCTCTTCATTTATTATCATCTTATTTTTAAAAGGTGTATGTTATACAAAAAAATTAGTATAGTCATACCAAATGTGTAGGAAGGACATAATCTCAAAATAAAAAGCACTCCTTCAAATGGATTACATGTAGCTTCGTGAGAAACTCATTATATTGTCATCGTTTTTCTCATTTTGTGACAGAACAGAGAAAATTTCTTCCTGGACTGGCCCAGGTCATCAGATTAGCTTTGGGAAGCACAGGGGTAGTTTACATTGTTACTTTTCAGGCAAAACAACCTTTAACAAATGTCTAGTTTTCAAATTGGAAAATGTTAATGTTTTAGTGATGGAACACTTTAGGTTGAGAGTATTAGAGTCACTAGTTTTGTAAGTCAAATTTTTCTGAAAATGAGTGTTGGGTAGTAGAAATACAATGGTGGGAAATTCCAGAAAAGAAATACAAAGGGAAGTGGGGAAGTAGATAAAAGAAATCTGCTAACATCCACTGTAGCGCCGTAGATATTACATCCCTTTGCCCTGTGTTTAGATGCAGGATAACCCATCTGAGCACTGATTTTTCATACTGGCTTCTCCCTAGAAGAAAGTGATAGCAGATAATTTTTCTGTTGAAATAGTGTCTTCCTCTACCCCTGCCATGCCACCTTCAATAGACACAGGCATCCACTAAAAACCATAGCATCACCTCAAAATCAGAGCCATCTAAAGGAATATGAATTCCCATGGAAGGAAAGCCCACCTGTCAATAAGGATTTGAAGTTGGCTAGTGATTGTTTTCCAGTTGCCTTAGAAAGTTTTTAAATTCCGCATGATAGACTTTCTATTTTGCAACAAGTGAAATGGCAACCACAAGACTAGAAATTACCCCTTTCTCCTGTGTGTCTCTATTCTTGCTGTCTATGATATTGTTCATTTTCTGGACATGTTTCATAGAGCACTAACTATGTGCGATGTAATGTTGGGGGAAGAACAGAATTCTGTGTTCAATGAAATGTGAGAAATACTGGGTTAAGCAAACTCTTATGGAATTATTTACTGCAGGAATTCTCAGGACGTCTAATACGCTAATTGCATTTAAAGCATACACCACGTAAAAGAAGATCCAGAGGCAAGAAAGAGAGCAAGCTGCAGAGAATTGCTTTAGTTTAGGTTACTTTACATAAGTAAGCTAACTTATTTGGTCATTTCAGCAGCAACAATTATAAGAAATAGACCAATTATTTTTATTGACCCAGATAATCCTGGGTCTCTATTGAAATGATCTTCAACAGTTTTCTGGTTTCATTTCAGCCTTTGAACAGGTTTATTTTTATTGATGAATTATCCTTTTTCTTAAATACCTTTCTTTGTTTAATATACATCTCTGCCCTGTAAATGCAGATATTATCTTTACTCTAAATGTTTAAGAAACTATCCTTAAAACTAATGATTTTCTATTTTGGTAACTACCTAAGGACCATGTATTAATGCAGATGACCAAAATTCAGGAGGAAGTGAAATAATAATTATACCAGTTATGGTCACGTTTGGCTTTCAGTAACAGAAAACCTCAGGCTTAAATAGGTTGTGTTTTTTCCCTTTCATGTAATGGGTGGTTGGGAGGTGGGCGCTCTGGGGCTGGGTGTTGTGGCTCATATATGTCACCAATACACCTGGTTCCCTCTGTCTTCCCATCCAACAATCCTTAGCATGTGGCAGACATCCTCATGGTTGCAAGATGGCTGCTGCTCCTCCATGCATTATATCCATATTCTAGGCAAAAAGAATAGGGAAGGAAGGTGGGTAAAAGGTATGTGTCAGGGGCCAGCCTGGTGGTGTAGTGGTTAAGTTTGCACCCTCTGCTTCAACGGCTCGGAGTTCACAGGTTTGAATCCCAGGCGCAGACCTATGCACCACTTATCAAGGCATGCTGTGGTAACATCCCATATAAAGTAGAGGAAGATGGGCATGGAGTTAGCCCAGGGCCAATCTTCCTCAGCAAAAAAGAGGAGGATTGGCAACAGATGTTAGCTCAGGGCTAATCTTCCTCACACACACACAAAAATAAAACAACAAAAAAAATGGGGCTGGCCTAGTGGCGTAGTGGTTAAGTTTGCGTGCTCCACTTTGGTGACCGGGTTCTCAGGTTCAAATCTAGTGTGCAGACCGACACACTGCTCATCAAGCCATGCTCTGGAGGTGTCCCACATACAGAATAGAGGAAGAGGGGCACAGATGTTAGCTCAGGGCCAATCTTTCTCGCCAAAAAAAAAAGGGTTTTAAAAGAAATAAAATAAAAAGAAAGGTATGTGTCAGCTGTTCCTTGACCCGAAAACCTAAACCTTTCCGAGGCCTCACCCAGTGGATTTCCAATTATATCGCAATGGCCAGAAAAGTGGCACATGGCCACCTCCAGCTGTGTGAAAGCCTGAGGAATTGAATTCTTTGGCTGGGCACTTGGGGTTCTACTACTAATATAGCCTAAGTCTGGAGCTAGACTACTGGTTAGAATCTCAGCTCTGCTGCTCAGTGGTTATGTGACTTTAGGTGATTCATTTTCAGTTTCCTCCCCTATAAAACAGAGAGAAGATAATGATAGGGTTGTTAAGATATTAATTGAATTAATAGTTGTAAAGTGTTTAGAAGAGTGTCTGGTACATAGTAAATGTTATATAAGTACTTTCTCAATAAATGAGTAAGGAAGAGGAGAGAATGGATATTGAGTGGAAAAGTGGCAGGCGTGAAATAAATAAATCATAAAAAATGGCAATAAAAATATTGCTAACATATAAATCAGACTTATGTAGTACAAGTAATATGAATTTCATTAATTTTTTTTTTTTCTTGTGAGGAAGACCAGCCCTGAGCTAACATCTGTTGCTAATCCTCCTCTTTTTGCTGAGGAAGACTGGCCCTGGGCTAACATCCGTGCCCATCTTCCTCCACTTTATATGGGATGCTGCCACGGCGTGGCTGACGAGCAGTGCGTCGGCCGGCGCCCGGGATCCGAACCTGCGAACCCCGGGCTGCCAAGTGCGGACTAAACCGCTGCGCCACCGGGCGGCCCCCTTCATTAATTTCTTGAGCCAAAGAATGTTAATTAAGTGCTGCCACCTCCCTTAAAGAACCATGAGCCAATGGCTTTATAAAGATAGATTACTCTTCCTTCTTTGGAAGAAAATGAGGGTTTCATGTCTGCTAGTCAATTGCTTCTACACAAATTGTAGGGCCTGAGATTTAAAGCCAAAACAAATTAGGGGCTTGTATAATTATTGATATATTTGGGACATACCAGCAAAAGGTCCTGGAAAAACACATACACTTCAGAATGAGATACCTCCTTTTTTATTCATGTGTGGTCTTATTCCATTTTTAGGTGTTTGGCTATTATGATTAATTTTTTTAAATATATAAAATGTCTTTCTTATAGACATCTTATATGGAGATAGTTATTTAAGACAGATAGATTTGAACTCTAAGCCTAGTTCTACCACTAACTATGTGACCTTAAGCACTTACTTCTCTGATTCCTATTTTCTACAAACGGGAGGTAATTGTATGGCAGATGTAGAGTTAATTGGACAATTGAAGTCAGAAATAATATAGATTTAAATACATTGATACAGTGCTCGCTTTGGCAGCACATATACTAAAATTGGAACCATCAAAAAAATAAATAAATACACTGATACCAAAAGTAGAACAATTTGGACTAATTGTTTGGTTAATTTGAAGGAATTTAGACATTCATCCAAAGAATTTAGGTGAAATCGTTTTGCCTAAATTATTTCTATATTTCATATGAAAGTCATTTCTGGGCCTTAACTGTTCACTTCTATTTGCATTCATAGCCATGACCTATGTTGTCACATGAATCACTGTTTCTTCCTTATTAAACATGTGTCCCTTCTGCTGGCATTATGCACCTTTGAAGTACCCATTGCTGTTCTAAGTGCTGGGGCTGTTGCAGTGGACAACACAAATCTCTACCTCATGGAGCTTATTTTTTAGGAGGAGAGAGACAACTGCACCTTCCATGTGCCAGTTTCTGCGCTCAACACTACTGCATTCTGATTTTCTTTCTCTGATAATATTGCCGGAAGTGTGAGAGGTCTTTGTGAAAATTCTGGATTTAATTCATAAGGAATTTACATGTTATCCACACACTTATGAATTTGTCTGTAAAATGGGCATATTAAGGTATATGTATGTGCCACACACACTTCTTAGTTAGGTAGCCTGGTTCAAGTTACAATTCGGTGCCTCAATTTCTCATCTGAAAGATGGGGATTGTCATAGTACCAATCTTACCTTGTAGGGATTACATGCATGTAAATAGTTTAGCATAGTGTCTGGCATGAACTAAGAGCTTAACAAATGATAGCTAAAATTATTATTAATACATATATATTACTTTATATACATTTGCTCAGTATTCCTCATTAGGATTAAAATAAATAATTGTGGACCTCATTTTGTTTGATTTAACATTTATTGGATAGTTTACCATGTGCTAGGCTCACTGTGGCAGATTGTTTTTTTCAGGGATGGCTACAACAATAACTCCCTTTCTTGTCACTTCCCCATCTAAAGGTACAGTCTAATTCCCCTCTCCTTGAATCTTAGGTGGGCTTGTGACTTGCTTGTAGCTAATGGAGGTGGTAGAAGTGCGTGACTTCCAAGGTTAGACCATAAAAGGTGATGCAGCTTTCCTCTTGTGAGCTGGAACGTTCACACTGGAGTCTTGAGGCCACCGTGCAGTGAGGAAGCCCAAACTAGGCCACATGGAGAGACCACACAGAGAAGCCCTGAGCCCACCGGAAGAGAAGGAGATGCTTGGCTAACCACCGAGGTCTGTTACCATCTGACTTCAAACACATTAGAGACCCCAAGACAGTACCACCCAGCCAAGCTCTCCCCCAAATCCCTGACCCACAGAGATCACGAGAGAAAATAAAATGATTGTTGTTGTTTTAAACCATTAAGTTTTGGTGTGATTTGTTTTTATCAATAGAGAACTAGAACACCTGTCTTTAAGTGCTCAAGATATAGCATTAAATGGATTTACTTTCATGGAGTTTCCATTCCAGATCTTTCTCATCTTTGGCAAATGAGGAACAACTATTTTCAGGGTTTTAATTATCTATCAGTTGTTTGGGCCTGCTATCAAGTCTAAATTTGTCGATACAACTAGCAAAATAGATCATACTCTTTCATTCATTTATTCATGTAATAAACCAGTCAGTTAAATTCTCAACATAGATGCCTTCTCTGGCCCCCTGAGTTGGCAATCTCTTCTCCATGTTCCCACGCACTCAGGCCGTCTCCTAGCCTAACACTGTGCAGCATTGCTATTGCTTGTTGCTCTGTCTCTCCCACTGACCATCAGCAGTCAAGTTCATTCCGTGTTATTCATCTTGTATCCCTAGCATCTAGCCTAGTGCCTGCACATAGCAGACATATTTAAAAAACAAACAAAACAAATGAAAAAACACTTAACTGAAAGAGGGCTGCTAGTTCCTAGACATACAAATAATTTATTCAAGGACAGTCGCTATCCTCCGGGAGTCCATAATTCAGACTAGACACTGTGGGATCCAGCCTGACAAGTGCAGTGAGTGGGCTGCCTGAATTGATTCCTGTGGTCAAACTGGGACAACAGGGCAACGCATTGGGGGTGGGAGGTGGAGAGGGACACGGGAAAGGATCCATTCATTTATTTCACAAATATCTATCAATCACCGTAGCACACGTAGCATATGGGAAGTGTTCAATGCTATCTGTTATTAAATGCCAGCCACTGTTCTAGGTGCTGGGGAAGCAGCAGCGCACAAGAAAACTGCGGTGGCCCGGGCCCTCGAGAGGTTCACCGCGTAGCGAAGGAAGGCAGGCAGTGGACGTAATATGTAAAATTGTGCTGTTTGCTGAGCAGGAAAACAACAGGCGGCTGAAATTATCGTAAGGATGTTAGATCCTTCGGCTGGGGGCAGCCGTGGGCGGGTTTTGAGCAGGAGTGGCCGTGAGGGGGACGTACTGTAGGGGGCGGGAAGACTGCAGGCAAGAAGAGCTGGTAATTTTAAGATGCAAATATTTTCTGCCAGACTGGAAAGAGCGTGTGCCAAGGGGCAACGTGGTCGCTCGGAGCGCTCGGGGTTCTCCCGGGGCAGGAGGCTGCATTTTGAGCGCAAGCTCGATAGCCCAGCAGTGCGAGGCGGGCTGAAGAGAACTGCAGCCCTAATTCCCAGTTTTTCATGCTCAGCGCATCTAGGCTCCTCCGCTCCCCAGACCTGCAGACGCACCATCTCGGGCTCGGATCTGGACCGCAGCAGGCGGGCAAGATCTGGGGTGGCGGGGGCCCATGCACCGCAGCGCGCACCCCAGGGGCTCGCGGTCTGCAACCCCGCGCGGGCGGGACGGGGCGGAGCCTGTGCTGCGGACCTAGGCGGTGGCGTGGGATCCGCCCCCTGCCCAAGGCCCCGCCTCCAGTGCCCGCTGATTGGGTCAAGGCCGCGGAAGGGCCGGGCGTCCCCGGGAGGCCGGGGGTCGGGCTGAGGCGGGCGCGCTGATTGGTCCGGTCGGGATTAGGTCATCGCTAGCAGGTTCGGGCGGCCCGGACGCCGGCGGGGCGGCCGAGGCTGCTGTGAGAGGGCGCTCGAGGCTGCTGGAGCGCGAACAAGCGAAGGAGGCGGGGAGGCGGCGGCCGCACTCGCTCGCTTCCCGGCGCCGCTGCGGGTCCGCCGCTGCGCTTCCTATTCGCCTGCCGCTTCCTTGCGCGCCGCCGGAGCAGCCGCCCAACCGCCGGGTCCCGGCTCGGTTCGGAGTCTTGCGCGCCCGCGGACACTGAGCGGAGGGCGAGCCGGCGCCACACCTGTGGAGCCGGCGGCCGTCGGGGGTGCCGGCCGAGGTCCCGCCGCGTGAGTGCTCGGGGCTGCAGGCCGGCCGGGCCCCGGGTGAGGCGCGCCCCTCGGCTGGGCGCCGCGGGCACCATGGGGCTCCCCGCACTCGAATTCAGCGACTGCTGCCTCGACAGCCCTCACTTCCGAGAGACGCTCAAGTCGCACGAAGCGGAGCTGGACAAGACCAACAAATTCATCAAGGAGCTCATCAAGGACGGGAAGTCACTCATCAGCGCGCTCAAGAGTGAGTGACCGCGAACCCGGCGGGGACGGGGCCCGGAGCGGGAAGGGCCGTCGGGCGGCGCTCAGCCCGGGGCGTCGGAGCGCCCGGCTGGATTTCTGTCCCCGGGGCGCTGAGGACGGGTGTAGATACTTGTAATGAGGCGGGAAGGACACATAAAATGGGCGAGCCAGCAACAATCGGAGGAGGAGAGAGACCCGTCGCCCAGCCGCTTGCGTTCTGGGATGGCCGGGAGGTGACCGAGCGCGAGCGGTGCTCTGGGGCACCGCGGTGGGTGTGAGCGGCACACAGGTGTCCCGGGAGTGGGACTGTAGTGCCTGGGGCGCCGCAGCCTGTTGGGAAACCCCATCGCGTCCACGACTCGGGCTCCCATGGGGAAGAGTGGCTCACCCCTGGGTGCCCAACCGTCGGAATGGAGCGTGCCCCGCCAAGGGGGCGCTGCCTCCCCTCGGAAAAGGGTTGTGACTGCTTCGCTCTCTGCACGCAGCTCCAGCCTGCTCAGGGCCGCAAGGTTCTCCGCAAGGCACGGGCGCTGCCCGGAGAAGGGCTGGGTGGCAGGGTTGGTTAGCTCTCGAGTCTTTGGAGTATTGGCAGCCGGTAACCCCCAAATCTAGAACCAAAACCATGTACGTGTGCAGGTTCTGATTCTTGTGTTTAGCAGAAGGTGATAGGGGTGGGAGTACAGAATCATAATGTTCCTTTACTCTAAACTGTGGGCGAGGGTTTAAAAATAGAACGAACATATCCTGACTCTCCCTCGCTCTCCTTGTTACCTCTCCCATTATCCTTGAAAACTCAAAGGTCTGAGAAGGAATGGCCTCGATTCTTGCTCAGAAAGGAGAAGTTTAAACTCATCCTTAAAGATTCTCGAACCTTTTGTAAAACCATTTTTGCTTATTTCCTTTTGGTAGGGGAGAACTGAAATTTGCATTCTGTGTGTGATTTTCCCTTGACATTTGCAGAGCAGGAGAGTTTCTCCTTCTGCCAAACAAGAGAGCTCTAGGGATGAGTGCTTGGATTGTTGAGATCGGTTTTGGTGCCTTTTCAGTCTACCCATTTACAAATAGTTCAGTCCATCTTTTAGTTTTGAGAATCAGGAATAACATAAAGGCAGATAGTGGAATTGTCTTTACATTCCTGTCTCTGTGATGGATTTCTTAATAGGTGGTATCTTTCAGTTAAGAAAGGTTGCTTTGGCAGAATGGGGTCCTAGCTGTGAGAATTGTCCCCAGGCCTCCTTAAAGGAGACTTACAGAAGTCAGTGCCTGAGACGTCATTTTGTGAGCCTGTTGCTTCTAAAAATGAAGAGGGAGACAATTGGAACTCTGGGCAGCAAGTACCAGTCTTTTGCGATACTGTGATATAGAACTGTGATATGATGACGCTGCTCAGAGGCAGGGTCTTTGCTGGAGGCTGTGACCTGAAGCGTATGAACACTCTTCCTTTGTCAATGACCAGGACTGTCTTTGGTTCAAGGAACACATGATCCCTGGTTTGGAGTAAGTTAGGGGCCCGCTTATTGGTTGGGCCCATGAATGTTGATTGAATCTCAGGCCAGCTTTAATTGGACCTCTGCTTTATTCAGCAAACGTTTGGAGTGCCTGCTGTGTGCTGGGGATTGCCCTGGGCACCCATGTAGCAGTGAATATTCTGCTGCCCCTGTGGGTAAAGACTTACTCCATGCCAGGCACTGCTTCACCCACGAATTATCTCATGTGTTGTTATTCATTTTACAAATGAGAAGACAGGCTTGGGGGAATCACTAGCCCAGAGCCACACATCTGTAGCATCAGGGCTTAGTTTTGAACCCCTGCATGGTCTGAGCCAGAGATGGGATTCCTGCTGATGCAGAGCTCTCCCTCCTGCCCCATCCTGCTTGCCTGGAATGGACCCCTGGACCAAGCCTGTTGGAATTTGGACTTGCCTTGAATTTGGCCTTGAATCTGAGGAGGAGGCATATGTGTGACTAGCAATTTATTTACTATTTTTGGGAGGGGGTAAGAATTCTTTGGGTAGGAGGAAAGCATGCAGTGATAGGGTTTAAGAGTTATTTAAGTTGTCTGATGGAATGGACCAGCCCTGTAACTGGGGGAAAGACTGATGGGGAACTAGGTGTTCTAATCTCTGTATATCCAGTTCTACTACTAACTATACTCTTCTGCTACTTCTACCACTTGAACAGGTCACATGACCCCTTAAAATAAAGAGGGTGGAGGCCGTCACTGTTTCCCAGACTTCAGGCATATTCCGTTATCATTAGGTGCTTGCTACATTGTATACTGCTATATTAGTATTTGTGTATTATTTTTCTTTGGATCATCTTTATCACTACTGTAAATGTAAAAGCAGTGTTTTAAAAAATAAATACATGAAAACAAATAGATAACTAAATAAAACTGGTTTAGATGATTTACAGTCTCTTCTAGCTCTAAAATTTTATGGTTTTATTTTGTAATTCTTATTCACAGATCTTTGGGTTTAGATTTTTTTGTCTATTAACTGGAGGCAGTAAAACTGGCTTCCAGGGATTGCCAGAGGTTAGCTAGATCATTGTTATTGCTACTTCCACTTTATGAATAAGGAAACTGAAGATCAGAGAGATCAGTAACCTGCTGAAGGCGACACAGCAATTAAGTGTGTTTAAACCCAAGTTGTCTCATTCCAAAGCCTGTGCGCTTAACCCTGAAGCAAAACTGTTGTCTAGGTCAGTTGTCTCTTGAATCCCCTTGAGATTCTGATAAACAGATGAACCCCTTGAAGTCTTTCCCTGGAGTCCAAACCTCTGATCTGGACACACAGAAGATAAGCAATGAAATAATTTGGGACCTACATTTCAAAAAATCCTGCTTTCACAGAAAGTTGTCGTTTGATGTGTAGGAGCCTTGGTGGCTCCCAGTCACTTTTTTATGTGCTGATTTGTCCAGGCGTTTTCTGTGGGCACTCATTTGCCCAGGACCCTTTCCTTGACCTGGTTGATCAGTGTCTCAGTCAAGAGGATTCTGTGTGTTTTAAGTTTCTTTTTCTCTCTGTAGAGACAGTAGAGGCTGGAGATGAAGTCCAGACTTGTAGAATGAAGAGTTTTAACATATCCTAGGTTTGACTCTTGACCCCGTCACTTACTGGTTGACTCTGGGCAAGTCACTAAGCCTGAGGTCCTCCTGTGTAAAATGGAAATAGCCACAAGGACCTCCTCCGGTTGTTGTGAGGACTAAATGAAACTGTGCGTGAAGAAAGCACTTAGCTTGGAGCGTGGCCCATAAGCACTGGTCAGTTAATGGTAGTTGTAATCATCTTCCAGCCTTCCGGGTTGTCAAAACTCGGAGCAAAAGTCCTTTAAGAGCAGAGGGACATTTTTTGGTTTGGATGCAGGGAGTTAGGTCCATGCATCCTTCATGCCAGTTGTTGGTAACTTACACAGTTATATATGTATTAACCACTGCAGGGAAGAATCCTGGTAACTCTGTTTGTATAAAGTCGTGCTTATAAAGAAAAGCCCACAAGTTAAAAAAAAAACAAAAAGTAAGTCTCCCAACATCTTTCTGTTCCTAATAACATTCTGGTAAGCTTAAATTTTCAATCTTCTGGCTAGATTAACTTCCCCACTCAGTGGCTGGGCTGACTGCCTCTCTCTGTCTTGCAGGAAAAGCTTACAGATTGCGTTGGACTTTATGTCTGGCTGTCTCATGGACTCAGTGGCAAACCAAATGTGGTTTCATAGAAATGAAATTGAATCAGGCTGTTGGTTTTGAGGGGTGGTGTGGGTTTTCAGGAAACCCATCTTTCCATCTTGACGGTTGGTTTATGGACTCATTGTTGGGGATATGCCCCTTTGAATTTGACTTCTGCTTTCTGAGATAGAGTGTGTACCCTTATTCTGATAGTCTAAGGTGGGAGGGGTGGGGCAGAAGTGCACATTTAAAAATATCAACTTTATTGAGATATAATTCACCTTTCCATACAGGTTACCCATTTAAAGCATTCAATTCAGTAGTTTTTTGTACATTCACAGAGTTGTGCAACCATCACCACAATCTTAGAATATTTTCATCATCCCCGAAAGAAACCCTATTCCCATTAGCAGTCATTTTCCATTTTCTCCCAACTTCCCTCCCCCCACCCAGCCCTATTCAATCACTAATGTATTTTCTCTCTCTCTATAGATTTGCCAATTCTGGACATCAGAAGTGCAGTTTTAATAGTTTTTTCCTAGATGCTGGTCACCAACTTTAGGCATAGAGTTCTTGATTGGGATTTCAGGTGCAGAAACTTTGAATCCATAAGCCGCTCTCCTTCAGGAGGGGTTAAGTAGAGATGAGTTCCCAAAGACTGAACCAGAAACCCCGATGCCTTTGTGTTTCCAGCTTGCGCAGGGGAATGGATTCATTCTAGTTTGTGGTACTTTGCTGGATGCAGAGGACCTTTACCAAAACATGACTAAGAATCCAGCCCCTCTGTTAGTGAGCTTTCAGCCAAGTTGGGGCAGGGTGTGTGATACCGAATAAAGCCTTACTCTGTGGTCAGTATCCTGCAGGGTGACACTTGTTTTTTTTTTTTTTACAAAATGAAGTGAATGTATTTATATTTCTCTGGTTGAGCCTGTAGTTTTCACGAGACTTTTTGGAGATGGCGCGTTTTTCGTTGCATTCTCGGCAGTAGTAATTCTGAGATCTCTGACCTGCATCACATCCCGACGGCAACCATGATGAATTTTAACAGAAAGCAGTAGAAAATGCCGGCAACTCTTGTTTATTGAGCACTTGCCAAGTGCCCAGTCCTATGCTAAGTGCACACTTTCTCTTATTAGTCCTTACCACCATCCTGTGAGATAAATACTCTTATTTTTCTGCATTTTATAGTTGGTACCCCAACTTGTCTAAGGTCACACAGCCGGGAAGTGGTGCAGCCAAGTTTTGAATCTGGCAATGGACTGCAGGGCCTTCTCTGGAACAGGACCCCTCAGTGCTTCAGTAAAAATGCTGGCAATGAAGATGCAAATTCTTCATAGATCTAGACCTTAGAAAGGAGAAACATGCAGCAGGTGCTAGGTTAAGTGAGAATATTGTCCCAGTTGTTTTTCAGACTCTGAGTCCTGGGTAGCAAAGATGGGCTAAGATTTTGTATTGTGCTCTGAAGTTTTGTGTTTCTATCTCCATCATTAGGATTAAAGAGCCATTGTAGGCTGGAGGGGCAAATGAGGGCGTTCTGTCTCTTGGCTTTGTAAAGCAGTAGAGTTTCTTTTTGGGGTTGCACTGAGTGATCACCAATGAGTCTCTTTTTTATATTAATAAAAAAATGCATACTTTCATAGCATTAATTTCTTTTTTTAATTAAATTTTTTATTGAGATATAATTGACATATAACATTATATTACTTTCAGGTGTACATCATAATGATTCAATATTTGTATATGTTGTGAATTGATCACCACAATAAGTCTAGTTAACATCCGTCACCACACAGTTACAAATTTTTTTTCTTGTGATGAGAACTTTTAAGATTTATTCTCTTAGCAATTTTCAAATATACATTACAGTATTATTAACTATAGTCACCAAGCTGTATATTACATCCCCAGGACTTATTTTATAACTGGAGATGGTTCTCTTTTAACTGGGTAATAAAGCATTGAACAAGGAGGCCAAAAACCTGTTCCTGGGTCTGATTTGGTAAGATAAATGGTTCATCCTCTTTGCTCATTAAAACAAAAGTAAAAAAATCAACATTAAGAGTTGTGCGCTTTGAAAGCATGTCACCCTTTGTGCTTCTTTAGGATTCGCTATAGGCTTTTTGCAGTAGTGAGATGAGTCCTTCTTGAATGGTATTAACTCCCAAAGGATGTTCAGTGCCAACCTCCTTTGTTGAGGAATAATTATATTACTTATAAAATCCTAATGGAAGAAATGGGAGTTAGCAAAAGTTTTTCCCAATTCTTTTGTTTTGCTTTAGCACCTTGCAAATAAAAGAAAAAAAGGACATTTTGTAATTACTTGTAAACAGTGGTGATTTGCGATATTGACATTTGGAGTATTACTCATACAAAAAAAAACAACAGCAAATTAAATCCAAACAAGATTTTATAGTTTTTATATAACATTGGCTTTAAAAAAAGTCTTTCCACTTTATTCTGTTCTCAATTGGATTGAATAAATTACATCTACTCTGTAGTTCTTAACCCACTGACTGGAGTTTAAGCTCTCTTACCCCCCTTTTAATAATTAATAGACTTTAATTTTTAGATCAGTTTTAGGTTTGCAGAACAATTGAGTGGAAAGTATAGAGAATTCCCATATAGCTCCTCACACCTGTTCCTCCCAGTTTCCCCATACTATTAACATCTTGCATTAGTGTGGACATTTGTTACAATAGTGATACAATGATATTAACTAAAGTCCATAGTTTACATTAGGGTTCTCTCTTTGTATTGTACATTCTGTGTGTTTTGACAAATGTATAATAACATGATTGGCCGTTACAGTATAATACAGAATAGTTTCACTGCCCTAAAAATCCCCTGTGCTCCATTTATTCCCTGTGCTCCACCCTTGGCAACCATTGATCGTTTCACTGTTTCCCTAGTTTTGCTTTTTCCGGAATGTCATATAGTTGGAATCACACAGTATAGTATGTAGCCTTTTCACATTGGCTTCTTTCATTTAGCAGTATGCACTTAAGATTCCTCCATGTCTTTTTGTGGCTTGGTAGCTCATTTCTTTTTATCAGTGAGTAATAATCCACTGTCTGGGTGTACCACTTGAAAGTATCCGTTCATCTTCTGAAGGACATCCTCGTTGCTTCCAAGTTTTGGCAATTATGAATAAAGCTGATACAAACATCTGTGTGCAGGTTTATGTGTGGACGTAAGTTTTTAACTCATTTGGGTAAATACCAAGGAATTCAGTTGCTGGATTGTATGGTAAGAGTATGTCCAGTTTTATAAGAAACTGCCAAACTGTCTTTTAAAGTAACTACCATTTTACATTCTCACCAGCAATGAATGAGAGTTCTTTTTGCTCCACATCCTCACCAGCATTTGGTTTTATCTGTGTTTTGGATTTAGCCATTCTGATAGGTGTGTAATAGTATCTCTCTCTTTTTTTTAAAAATTTTTAATTCCCTAATAACGTGATGTTGAGCAACTTTTCATATGCTTATTTGCCATTTATATATCTTCTTTGCTGAGGTGTCTGTTCAGATCTTTTGCCCATTTTTTTAATTGGGTTTTTTGAGTTTCTTATTGTTGATTTTTTTCTTTTTATTGTGGTGAAATATACATAACACAAAATTTTCCACTTTAACCATTTTTAAGTGTGCAATTCAGTGGCATTAAGTATATTCACAGTGTTGTGTAACCATCAGTACTATCTCTTTTCAGAACTTTTTCATCATCCCAAACGAAACTCTATACCCATTGACAATAACTCCCCATTCTCCCCTCCCCCTAGTACCTGGTAACCTCTATTCTACTTTCTGTCTCCGTGAATTTGACTACTCTGAGTAGTCATGTTAGTGGAATAATACAGTATGTGTCCTTTTGCGTCTGGCTTATTTCACCTAGCATAATGTCTTCAAGGTTCATCCGTGTCATGGCATGTGTCAGAAATTCCTTCCTTTTTATAGCCAATATCCTATTGTTGAGTTTTAATTACCAACAACTATCATTAAGAAAGGCTATCCTTTCTCCGTTAAAATCATGAAAAGTTTTTCCCTCTCCATCTCTTTTTTTCCCCCTTAGAATGATCACTAACACTTGGAATTGACATATCAATTTATCGTGGGTGTTTCTCTCAAGAACATTGTTTATGGTTATTCCTTTCAAAGTAGCCATTTGTTTCAGGTCAGCACGTTTTGGGGGGAGTTTTTGTTTTTTTAACAAGCTTTATTGAATTATAAAATTCATCAGTTTTAAGTGTACATTCAGTGGTTTATTGTTAGTTTACAGAGTTATGCAACCATCACCCCAATCCAATTTTAGAACACTTCTATCACTCCAAATCTCCATTCTCACCTCAATCCTTAGACAACCAGAAATCTCCTTTTTTCTGTCTGTATAGATTTGTCTTTTCTGAAAATTTAAGCTAAATGGAATCCTATTGTATGTGGTCTTCCGCACTGGCTTCCGCACTGGCTTAGCATAATGTTTTTAGATTCGTCCATGCTGTAGCATGTATCAGTGGTTTGTTCCTTTTTATTGCTGAAGAGTATTCCATTTTGTAAATCATACTTTATCCATTCACCTGCTGATGGACGTTTGGATTGTTTCTAGTTTTTGGCTCTTATGGTTAATGTTACAATGAACATCGGCATAGATGTCTTTGTGTGGACATATGTCTTTGTGTGGACGTACGTTTTCATTTCTTACGTGGGAGTAGAATTGCTAGGTTATATGGTAAACTTATGTTTAATTTTTAGAAGACCTGCCAAACTGTATTCCACAGCAGAAGCATCTTTTTAAATTCCCGCTAGCATTGTTCAAGGGTTCCAATTTCTTCATATTATCGCCAGTATTTGTTATCATCTGTCTTTTTGATTGTCTAGCGGGTGTGAGGTGGTATTTCATGGTTTTAATTTGCATTTCCCTGATGACTAATGATGTTGAGCATCTTTTCATGTGCTTATTGGCCATCCGTGCATTTTCTTTGCTGAAATGTCTATTGAGATCTTTTTGTTGGGCAGTATTTTATATCTGAGATTTTTTTCCCTTTACTTTGTCCCATAAAACTTTTGATGATTAACTGAACAGTACTCAGTATATTTTCTCCATTTGCTCTCATTTGGGGACTCTTAGCTTCCATTTGCTTCGACCTCAGATGCTTTTCTCTGATCCCAGGGCTTAGGAAGGTGGTTCTTACGAGGCTGTCGTTCAGGTTTCTGCTCTAGTTAGGCGAGTCAGCATCCCTCTGGGCAGAGGCGCCAGGCTGAACTTCCTAAGCTAATGATCACCAACCCCATGAATTGACAAAATGAGAATGGGCCAGGGAGGAACTGTTATCACCACTGGGCTATTGGGGAAAGCAACTCATGAAGGTGACTTTGTTACGCTGTCAAGGCCATTGCATTTTTAAAAGTTAGCCAAGGGAGGTATGCCAATATGAATCTAACAGTCAAAGTGGTTTTTCTAGGTTCAAATTTCTGACTGACCCTAGTTTTAATTTTTAAAATTATAACAGTGTATTTCAAATTGTATATTTTTCAAATTATATATTTTTTTGCCATCAAAGGAAGGCCTTCATTCAACAAATATGGAGCCCTGCTCTGCTCTTAATGTGTCCTCCAAGCTCTAGACTAGAGTAAGGGCTGTTAGGGTGGCGGTAACAGGTGCAGAAGTCACGAGGCAGGAGAGTGCATGGGATATTTGAGGACCAGCAGGGAGGCCAGTGTGACTGGAACAGAGTGATGGCAAATGAAAGTGGAGAGAGTCCAGGAGCCATGTCCTCGAGGTCTTGAGTCCCAGAAAGGACTTTGAGTTTCATTCTAAGCGTGATGGGAAGCCATGGGAGGGTGTGATGTGATCCTACTTGTGTTTTTAAGAGATCATGGGGGCCACTGTGTGGAGAATAGATGTAGTGGGGCAAGGATGGAGGCAAGGAGATGAGTTAGGAGGCTTTTATTTTATTTTATTTTATTTTTTTTTATTTTTGTGGGGAAGACAAGCCCTGAGCTAACATCTGTTGCCAATCCTCCCCTTTTTGCTGAGGAAGACTGGCCCTGAGCTAACATCGTGCCCATCTTCCTCTACTTTATATGGGACGCCGCCACAGCATGGCTGACAGGCAGTGCGTCGGCGGGCGCCCGGGATCCGAACTCGTGAACCCCGGGCTGCCAAGCGCGGACTAAACCGCTGCGCCACCGGGCGGCCCCAGGAGGCTTTTATAATTGGTGAAGGAAGAAGCAATGGCACTTGGGCTGGGGTGGCAGCATTGGAGACGGTGTTCAGATTCTGGGTATTTTTGGAAGCAGAGCCTTCAGGATTTGCTCTTCGATGGGATTTGGGCTATGAGAGAAAAGAGAGAAGTCAAGAATGATTCAAATGTTTTTGGCTGGAGCAATTATGTGAATGATGGTGCTATTTCCTGAAATAAAGACGATGTGGGGAGGATTAAGTTTTGGGGGAAAATTAACTATATGAATGAATGACCTAATCTTATAGTGCAAAGAATAAAAACATTACAGATAGTTCATGAAAGCATTCTCATATTAGAAAGAGTATGGAAATATACAGAGTAAAGCCACCCCTTTCCTGAGTTAACCACTGTCAACAGTTTGGTATGCTCTTTATTGTTCTTTTTTATGTGCATATTTGTTTTTTTCATAAATGCGATTATACTATATGAATTATTATTATTTCTTTTGCTGAGGAAGATTGGCCGTGGGCTAACATCCATGCTCAGCTTCCTCTACTTTATATGTAGGATGCCTGCCACAGCCTGGCTTGATAAGTGGTGCGTAGGTCCACGCCTGGGATCCGAACCTGTGAACCCCAGGCCACTGAAGCAGAATGTGCTAACTTAATCACTATGCCACCGGTCCAGCCCCTGCATTATTCTGTTTTGCTTTTGTGGTTAATACTACGTCTTATATATCTTCCATGTCAGTACATGTATATAGCACATTCTTTTTAATGACTGCAGAGAGTTCTACTATGTGGATACACCATACTTATTTTCTCATCTCATGTTGAAGGATATTTGGATTGTGTCCGTTTTTCCCTGCAGTGTACAGTGATCATTTGCTCACCCACCTTTGTGTTTGGGTCCCAGCATTTCCATAGGATGGAAGATTCCCAGAATCCTTGAAGATTCCTCAAAGTGGAATTGTTGCCAACCTCCCATTTTTATAAGCTCTTTGACATCTATTGTTTAGGTCTTTTGCATCCCCATGGCCAGTTGGTATTTGTCTGGTGCTCTTTTGCGTGTGTTAGGTTATGTTTCTGAAGCTTAACCTTTTGCTAAAATTGGAAGCATCCTTAACAGAATAGGCTCTTCTGTTAGGCACTGACGTGGATTCTAAAAGAACCAGAGGATAGAAAAAAATCTGGTGTGTGTGTGTGAGAGAGTGAGAGGGAGGGAGGGAGGGATTACAATTAATTGACTGGGTCCTAATTATAATTAGCCTTGATCCTGTCTGATATGTTTTCTGAGCTGCAGGTTCTTATGGATAAAATGGGAGGTGGGAGGGCTTTGCCCATATCTAATAGGCTATTCCAACCTTGAGTTTCAGGGACCAAGACGGAAATCATGTTTGTTAGGGTGAGAAGTGCAGAATTAGTGGCCAGAGGAATGTTTACAAATTGAGTCACTGGGGTTTACACATTTTTGTAGAAACCCAGAGTGGAGAAATAGAGGAAATAGTAAGGAAAACGGCTTGGCAGTGTGGGCCAGAAGCTGTCACGGTGTGTTTACATCTGGCTCATTTCACCTTGGTTGGAAGGCACAGAATGCCGCAGAGGGTAAGCGTGGAGACTGGGCAGTTGCCTTCTATATTTAGAAAGAGGAGATTCCTGGGGTTAGAGTGGTCTGTGTGTGTGCTTTCTTTGCCAGATGGACAAAGGTTTGAGGGGCTTGGGAATTCTGGACCAAACTTAACTAGCCGGCTTCTCTGGACCAAGCCAGTAGCTATGCTTTGACTCCTGCTGCTGCCACAAAGGAAAAGCCAAAATAAACCCCATTTTACGTGGTTTGTAAAGATACCACAGGCAGATTTCAAAGCTCATCTGATCTTGCTATCAGATGTGCTTTTAAGTTTACTCCAGGCTGATTTGAACACTTTGAAAATATGAACTGCCTCCTTCTGTGAGACTTTAGATAGATTTCCAGGTGGACTGAGTTGAACCTGAGGCCATTTCTGTGCCACGGAGACTGTCAAGCAGATAGGACTCAGACCTTAACAGATTCCTGACTGCATATCTCATTATTACATTTACAGGTCAGGTGTAGAAAATGAGTATCAGTTGAGCAAATAAAATTAAAAAGGCATTTTTACTTTAATTCATATCTATGTTTCTTTTTAAAAAGTTTATCTAAATAGGTAATACCTATAAATGGTACACAGTTCAAAAGGGGCAAAAAGGAATGTGAGTATCCTTTGAATTTCTCCTGTCTCCTGATCCCCAGTTCTTCGACCAGAGGCAACATTTTACCTGTTCTTGCATATTTTTCAGATATAATTTATGCATGTGCCAGCAAATACATATTTATATATTTTTCGGTAGCATGCCATATGCACTGTTTTGCATATATTTGCATACTGTTTTAATATATTTTAGATATTATTCTACATTGGTACATATTGAGCTAACTCATTTTTAGCATTGTGTTGTATTCCCATTGTGTGGATATAACACAGTTTATTTAACCAGTCCCCTAATAATAGACATTTAGATGATTTCCAGCCTTTCACCATTACAAGCAATGCTGCTGTGAACATCCTGGCATCTGTCATGGGCACATGAGTGAATGGATCTGTAGGACGAATTCCTAGAAATGGACTGCTGGGCCAAAGGGTATGTACATTTTTCATTTTGATAAATATCTCATAGGAGTGTTTCTGAAAAGTTTGAGTGAACTGAATTTTATAAATCATGATTTTAGAGCAGGAAGGGAACTCACTATTTAGTTTATTACAGAGTGGCCTCTGTAACAAAACAATGCTTAGAGTTTTCTCCATTCCCTACTCTCGGTCTGTAGGTATTGTTGATTCTGGGATTAAAAGCCACAGCAAAAGCGTTCCCTAAAATGAGATACAGCTGTACTAGGAATCACTTGAATGTCAGGCCCCAGAGAACTTGTTTGCGTTCCTACTGAGGGTTCTGTTGCATTTTTATCTTTGTGCGGCATGTGCATTATTCAGGAAGTTTGGCAGGTGTTACAGGAGGCAGTCTCCTACCTTTGGTGACTGGTGATTGTGACTTTGGGCCAGTAGGCACACCTTGTCTATCAGCGAAGCTTCTCTGGGCTGTGGAATTTCTGGAGAATGGTGAGGGAGCAGAGCGTTGTGTCTGATATCTCTTGTGTGGCTGCCTGTGCTGCAGAGCTTAGCAATTTCCCTGATGAAGGACAGGATCATGCCCCCTGTCCTGTGTGGTCTCTATTCCAGTCCCTGTGACAGCTCGTGTTAGTGGAAAGCTCCTGGTGGCGGGGTTTCTGGGATGGGGCAGGCACAGTCCCCGTCTTCTAGGAGCTCAGCGTCTTGAGAGGAGGCAGGGGAAGCACAGTCTAGAGTACAACTAGTAGTCTAAAAGGGTCTCTGGAGGAGGGAACAGGGAACTTTGGAATAAGTCCAAGGAGGCAGTGTGCCAGCAATCAGTCATTTAAAACCACCTCTGTTATTTTTGCCCTACCTTTACCACGGCTTATTTACTTTGAAAAGTCTAGTCATTAAAAAGTACATTTATTTGAAAAGGGAACTTTATAGCATTCTGAAATCATTGGTTGTATGTGGTTAGCAATATTTTTTTTCTAAAATATCTTGAAATAATCATTAAATTGAAAAGTATTTGTCATCGTATCACCTAAAATAATCCCATATTTCGCCACTGATTTGAGCTTCGCTCTGCTTAATGCTATCCCAAGGCAGAAGTGTTTGAGAGAATGGACATTATCTGGTCATAGTGCCCGGAGGGAAGGGGAGAGGGGATGGACTTCTCAGACTAGAGTACCTGTAGGGTAGGGGGCAGTATGCCAGGGAGTATACAAAGTGAGTGGCAGGGAGTACACTTTGCTGAAAATCTCTTTTACTCAATGGTATCATTATTTGAATATTCAAATAAACGCTGATAAATTAGAGAGGAGAATGCAGGATTCTATGGCATTTTTCAGAGGAGAAGAAGTGCTGATGTGGGTGAAGAGGAGAACATGGAGTCGACGGCAGACAGAGGAGGGAGGAGTTGGGAGTGTCTCCAGAGTTTCTGTCTTAGGTCTTGGAGGGATGGCTGAACTGTGTACCATAGAAGAAGAACCGTGGTATGTGATGGGGGATATGGAACTAAGTAAGGTTTGTCTTTGCTGAGTTTCTCCTGTGGGACATGCAGGTGGAGACACCTACGAGACGGTGGGAAGCATGGGTGTGGCACTCTGGAGAGAGATGGGAGGTATTCATGTAGGTTTGGGTCTGCAGTTGTTCTCAGCCTTAGCTGCCTATTGAAATCACCCAGGAGCCTGGAACCCATCCCTGAAGATTCTGATGTAATTATCTGGGTTGCAACCTGGGCATGGGGAATTCTAAAAGCTCCCCCGGTGATTCTAATGTGCAGCAAAGGTGGAAAACCACTGGCACGGAGTGAGGGAAGAGACTGGAGGCCCAAATCACAGGGAATATCAACATTCAGCAGAAGAGGGTTGGAGAGACTTTTGCTCTGATTACGGGGTGTTTCATGCTGGCCAGCTTGGGTGAGGGCTTGCCTAAAGGCCTTTAGATTTGACCTTTGGAAGTTAAACTGGAGAAAGCACTGTTAAGTGCAAGGGTGGATAATAAATATCCACCTTATAATATTATTGTGAGGAATCAATGAGATATTGTAGGTATTGTGCTTAGAAAGATAAGCAGGTGCATGATATGTGCCCTATAATGTAGTGATTGTCATTTCTCCATTGTCCTTTTTGTAAGATAGTGGTTCTTAAAGGTGAATGTGTGTAAGAATTCCCCTAACTGCAGATTCCTGGGTTCCACCCAACCAGACTTTGATGCATGAGCTCTGGGAGAGGTCTGGAAATCTGCATTTTTTGCAGGGCCCTCAGGTAATTTGCATGGAGGGGGTCCTCGGACCACACATTAAGTCCAAATAGGCTGGAATAGATTCTACATATACTTTGTTTCAAGTCCTTTGTCCCCCCGAACGTGTACATCTGTGCCGCCTGGCCTCACATTGGGGCAGCTCAGGAATCTGGAAGGTGCCATTATAGCAGATCAAGGAATGGTGGGGGAATATTTCACAAGTGTACAAGTTCTAGTGACTTCAGAACATCTCAGCCACTGTGGCTCCAGGTCTGGGATCCAGTTATTCCATGAGTTTGGGCTGTGAGCTGGGCCCCTTCTGTAGCATCTGGGGTGTGGGGAACCTCCTGAAAGAGAACTCTGTCTCACAGGCAGTTGCAGGGCAAACGTTTTCCCACAGTGAGTCTTGGGCGCTCTTGTCAGGGTTAAAGTCATTTGGGGTCAGAGCCTGTAATTATGTTTCACATTTTTTTCTTTAAAAACATTCAGGAAGCACAATGAGCTGGCTGAGCTGTTGCACAGCTAGGGAGGACTCGGTGTCTGGGCAAGAATTGGAGAGCAACTGGCTGGTGGCTCTGGAGGGTGAGGTGCCCCAAACCCAGAGAGAGCTGATCTCCCCCTCCTGCCTCAGAGGTGCCCTTGGGCAACTCATTTCTGGCAACAGCTCCTCTTTATCTCTGTTTTGATCTCAGCCCTCTGAGGAGGGCTGGGTGACAGAGCAGACCACAGCTGCTGCTGGTGGGACCTCCGGGTGTCCCTACCAGGAGACCAGTGCTGCTTTCCCCCTGCTGTTTGCTTCTTAAGAAATTCTGTGGGCTGCTCTTCCAAAGACAGGGGTTTCTCGCATTTGTATCTGACTAGTGCACTGAGATGTTGGACATGAATCCTATTCTGGGCTGCTTAGCCAGCTGGTTATCAGCCTCACAACTCCCGCTGTGGGCAATATAGAGGCCAGGCAGGCAGGCACTCGGGATGGAGGCCTCAGCATCTGCAGCCTCGCCCAGCCTAGGCCGTGCCCCGCTGTATCTGGTCTGCTGGCCAGGGCTTGGAGACTACAGACAGCTTCACTTGCTGCCGTCTCCAGCCCTCTGACCGAAGCCGCCCTGAGCTCATTGTGCAAGGTCAGCAAGCTACCATGTTGCCAGCTCTGTTTAGAGCAACAAGATGGTTCTCTCTCTGGAAAGAAATCCTGTTTCCTCTTTACATAGCCAGCATGCTTGTAATCAGTTCCTCAGCAGGGAAGCTCTGCTCCATTGCATAGAAAATTGGAGTGGAACTGAGAGCTTTTGGCCCAGTGTGTTTTGGGATATGACTTTGGCTTACTTCTCATCTCCCCCACCTCTTCTGGCCAGCATAACTTCACACCATACTGCAGTGAAAAGACAGCACCACAAGGCTTGGGGTTTTGTGCTTGGAGCAGCACAGAGTTCAAGCATGAGGATGATCACCAGCTGAAGATAACTTAAAATTTGCTTGTTTTCACAAGTCTAGGTTCTGAATGTTGAGGTCTGGTCTCCCCCCTCCCCTTCAATCTGGAGAACTTCTCTTTAAGAAAGAAGATCGAACTGTTTTTGATGGCTGTCTTAAATGAGAAACTTGTGAAATGTTATGCGGGAGAAGGATGACTCATGTCTCTTAATGTGACACCTCAAGCAGTCATATTACTGAGCTCCCCAAATGTGCCAGCAGGGGCTTAGGCAATGGTGGGTGGAGACCTTGGAGGGCCTTCCTTAGGTTTTTTTTTTTTTTTTTTTTTTTTTGTGGGGAAGACCAGCCCTGAGCTAACATCCGTCGCTAATCCTCCCCTTTTTTTTTTTGCTGAGGAAGACTGGCCCTGGGCTAACATCCGTGCCCATCTTCCTCTACTTTATATGGGACGCCGCCACGGCATGGCTGACAGGCAGTGCGTCGGCGGGCGCCCGGGATCCGAACTCGCGAACCCTGGGCTGCCAAACGCGGACTAAACCGCTGCGCCACCGGGCGGCCCCTCCTTAGGTTTTTTTTTAACAGCTTTATTGAGATATAATTCACACACTGCACAATTCACTCATTTACAATTACAGTTCATGGCTTTTAGTACAGTCACAGAATTTTTCATCCATTTCCACAACTAACTTCAGAACGTTTTCATCATCCACAAAAGAAACCCTGCACTCCTTAGCCATCATCTGCCATCCTTCCCATCCCCCCAGCCCTAGGCAACCACTGCCTTAGGATTTTAAACCCATGGCCCAGAGTGTGGTGCTCTCCTATCTGCTTTGTCTCTTGATCTTGTTAAGCCACATATTCTTTTCCTTTGGTGCATCTGGACAATTTACAGCTCCCCGAATGCTGCGATTTCAATGCCGGGATGTTTGGATCTGACACTCAGTTTTTCTCTGTTCACCTTCTGACAGATCTGCTAGTGCAACAGGACTAATTCACACTCATCCCTGAGTGCGTGGGTCTCTGGTTTAGGACTTCTTTTATCATGTCTCTCTCTCTTGGTTCTGATCTTGCTCTGGAGAGAGTAATGTCCTGGTGAAAGTGGGAAGGAAAAACCCACCATCCAGTAGGCAGGTGCACTGTTCTGAGCAGAAGAGAGGAACTTTTACTTCTGAAGAGGAAAAAATTTCCAGTAAAATTCAGATTTGGATAGTTGCATTTGAAGAGCTTTAGCTTTAAGCATTTTAGGAACTGTTGATAAAGAAGTAAGTTTCTTATGTGCTGAAAGCTGAAATGGCAATGGTTTGGGAGCATCGAAGGTCTTAACATGAAGACCTTCCTTACTGAAGACCTTGTAATATTATAAGAAATTCCAGCCCAAATGTAGATAACATATTCTCTCCCATCTATTTGTTTTTTTTTTTTTTTTTGTGAGGAAGACCAGCCCTGAGCTAACATCCGTTGCTAATCCTCCTCTTTTTCACTGAGGAAGACTGGCCCTGGGCTAACATCGTGCCCATCTTCCTCTACTTTATATGGGAGGCCGCCACAGCTTGGCTGACAGCAGCGCGTCGGCGGGCGCCCGGGATCCGAACCTGCGAACCCCGGGCTGCCAAGCGCGGACTAAACCGCTGCGCCACCGGGCGGCCCCCCGTCTATTTGTTTTCTCTGTCACTCGTTTGCTTCCCTCCCTTCTTTTTCTTTCCCTTCTCTTTTCTCATCTCATTCTTTCACTGTGCCTTTCCTTCCCCCATCCCTGTCTTGCCTTGCCAAAGGGCCAAAGAAGTGACTGATCTCTGACCTCTTGAATATGGGAAAAAACAAAGCCTTTTATAAATGAGAATGACCTGAAACTGATTTCCATAGTTTTAGCATTATAGCTAAAAAGACTCCCAGCTTTGAGGTAACTGTGAATCTGTACAACCAAGAAGTCTGGTCTGCGAGTGATCCTGTCTTGTAAAAAACACTGTCTGGGTCCCCTTTCCTGTTACACTTCCTGTGTTATGTTCCAGAGGTGAAAGACTCGCTCAGAACCATGGTGGGTACAGAACATCCGGCTCACTGGTTAGCTGCTCTGATGGAAACCAATTTAGGTGCTTATTTTTTGCTTCTCTAATGGGACTTGATAACAAGCCTCAAATTTCCGATTTTTATCATTGGGGTGGGGGTGCTATTAAAATTGTCTTTAACAAAGTAGGTCAGTGATTTATATTTCAAGAAGATAAATTAGGGGACACTAAATGAGAGCATGTTATTTGGGTTAGTTGAACAGCTCCAGATATAATTTTGTATTTATAATGCCAATTAGGGACCTAGAAACCTATTTGGGTTAGGTCAGGGAACTGGGTATGATATCTGAGTCTTTGCAGGTACTCCATCTAGAATTGCCAGGAGTAATATATTTTGGACAAATTTAAATGAGACCTGGATAAAATGGCTTATCTCTCCCTCACTTGAACTGCAAATCCTGTGGTTCACAAAGCCGTTAACACCAAAATAGAAGGGGCATCCTGCCCCTTCTTTTGAGGCACATATTCCCCAATCTTTCTCATCATATAAGCTCGTCATTAAAAAAAAAAAATCAAGCAATCCAAAAACAAACTTGTATTTTTTTTTCTGATTGTATAGGTAATGCATGTTCAGTAGAGAAAATTTAGAAATTACAGCTGAATAAAAGAAGGAAGTGCAAATTATGGCAATAGTACTGATTAGAGATACTCATTTTAGTTTTATCACCTTTTCTTCTCAACCGGTCATGGTCGTCTTTCCATATCATTAACTGCTCTCTAAGATTGTTTTTAGTGCCTTTGTAATATTCCAAGCTCTGTCAAGACATATTGAACTAATGACCTACTTTTGGATAGTTGGTTTTTTTCCTCTTTGTTTTCATGATCATTAACCAATCTATAATGAATGTCCTTATAGACATGCCATCATTGTCTCCTTAAGATAAATTTACATAGGCTGCTCTTATGTTTCTTTCCATATTGTTAGATTTCAGCTCCCGTGTCGCTGCTTGTTCCCCTCTTTTTCCTGCTGGTTGAGCAGAACTTTGGGGACAAAGAGTAGATGTCTTTTCAGTGTCAAAGAATGAAGAGTCCCGTATGTTGAAAGCATGATGTTAAATTTATTTGAATCATAATAATAGTAATAGAATATCTGCCACCATTTAACTGTTCACTGTGTGTCAGACCCTTTTGTTAAGTGTTTTACAAACTTTATTTCATTGAACCTTCACAACAATCTTATGAGGAGTGTACTGCTATCCCCAGTTATAGATTGTAACACTGAGGCCTAGAGAGCTAAAGAACTCTGACGACTAAAAAGTGTTGCAGCCAGGATTTGAACGTTGGTCCAGAGCCAACACTTTTGCTCTTAACTGGTGCTCTGTTGGTTAAGATTAGATAGTCTTAGCACAACCCTTAAATCATCTGTTGCCTCCTTTATAAAATGGGAATGACAGAGCCTTCCCTTGAGAGCATCGCACCACTTAAGTGAGGCATCCGGCACGACTTCACAGCAGCTAGTGCTGCTCTAATGGCTAATGATTTTCACCTTTTGTAAGAGAGGAATAATATAGAAATTTTAAAAATTGCTTTTGGGTGCCGGCCTGGTGGCACAGCGGTTTAGTTCATGCTTGGCAGCCTGGGGTTCGTGGGTTCAGATCCTGGGCGCCCGCCGATGCACTGCTTGTCAGCCACGCTGTGGTGGCATCCCACATAAAGTAGAGGAAGATGGGCACGGATGTTAGCCCAGGGCCAGTCTTCCTCAGCAAAAAGGGGAGGATTGGCAACGGATGTTAGCTCAGGGCTGGTCTTCCTCACCAAAAAAAAAAAAAAAAAAAAATTGCTTTTGTGCTGGCTCCACATCTGAGTCTCTGGCTTCCTTGTTGGGAGGAATCCTTGTATTAGGAATTATCTCTAGAAATTAGACTGGGTCTCATAGTCTGGCCAGTATTACATTGAACTTAATCCAGATGTCTTGGTTTTAAACACATCCAGTCATAAGATTCTGTAGCCTTTTCAGGACTGTTTAGGATGCTGACTTGTCAAAAACAATTATAAAAGTAACACATCACATGGGTGCCCCTTCAATCCCAACCCCAGCCTCACTACCCAGAGGTGAACACCATCAGTTTCTTGAGCAGGCAGCTGGCTTCTCACAGGGAGTTCTTCCTTGAGTCTGACAAAAGTATCTGTTGTACTGAACAAAAAGTTGGCTTTTATGTAAGTGTTGGTGTTAAGTGGAGGATAGTGATCTCCATTCTCTGGTCGTAAATTATCCGCATTCCCAACTCTAGTAGTTTATCTCCCGCCTGCCCCCCCGCCCCCATCACTCTTGTCTCTCAGCAGACTTGAACACTTAGGCAGTTCTGAGGGTAACAGCACAGGCGTTCTGAGAACATGTCTAGGCTGGGTTATTATGGGATCCCAGGCAAGGGAACTCTTCTTTCCTTATGTCTGCAGAATTTCTGAAGTCATTTTAGTCATAACAGTCCACGTGAGAAGCTTATTGCTCTAGAAAGAAATCCAGGATTGGAGACTGGTAGGATATTTTGTTTCTTTTGGGTAGAAGTAAGGTAGGGTCTTGATTTCATTAGCCCAATCAACAAATATTTCCTGGACTCCAAGTGTGTACCAGGCATTGTTCTAGGTATTGGGGCATAGCTCTGAACAGGACAAAGTTCTGACTCTCGTGGAGCTTATATTTTAGTGGGCAGGCAAATTAAGCAAGTAAACAAATAGACAGGATACTTTTGAATAGTGAGCAGTGCCATGATGGAAATAAAATAAGGTTAAGAGGGATGGATAGTGGAGGGTGGAGGCAATTTGACGTTGTGATCAGAGAACTCTTCTCCAAGAAGCTAAATGACCTTATGTTCTGGGCCTACACTCGGTGACCATGGTTGTTGAAAATTGTAAGCTGTCACCTGATGGAGAGACTATGCTGGGTCATATTTTTTCCCTTGGTATTTCCCCTTCTATTTTCATAGGCAGAACCATTCTTATTGGAATCATGGCCAGCCAGAACCTTAGTGATCTTGGTGAAATAGAATACATTCCCCACATGGCAAGCAGGATGTTTTAAAAGACATAAATCTTATGAAGTTTCCCTTGCCCCAAATTTCCCAGTGGCTCCCTATGTCATTCAGAATACAATTTTAACTCCTTACCATGACTTATGTATGATCAGACTTCTGCCAACATTGTCAGTCTCTTCTCTGACCATTCTCCTTCTTCTTCACTGTGCTTAAGCTTCACTGGTCTCAGATTCCTCTAACCCACTGAGCCCTTTCCAGTCATGAGACTTTCCATTGCTGTTTCTTGGAATGCCTTTGCTACAGATCTTCACGTGATCAGCTCCTTCTTCTGGTCCTTCAGGTCTCAGCCAAAGGTCCAGGTCCTGATGACCTGGTCTAAAGTCTTAAGTAGCTGTCCCTTCCTTCCCCCCTCTACACCACTACTCTGTTTTATAGATTTCATAATACTTCCCACCCTCTAAACACCCCAGTGCATGCTGAATGAATGATGTCAAACTTGACCACTTGACTGTTCTAAAGAGAACTCTAAGTGTTCATAGCCTCCCTTGATTTTCTTTAGATTTTATTTTGTTTTAAAGATTCCACCTGGACAGATCAGGTGTGACTGCTCCGGATGGTAATCCAGTCTACCTTTGGGGTAGCATAAGAAATGATGAATTAAAAAAAAGCAAGAATCAGAACTAAGTTGATTAATGCTGTCACCAGTGTCCTCCTTGCTTCCCATCCCTTTGACTGTGTTCACTCTTTTTCTCTCTTAGATCTCTCTGTGTCTCTTTATCTTTAGTCTTATCAAGCAGAGGAAGGAGAAGAGAAATCTAATGTTTCTAAACCTGTGTCATGAGTAGTCCCAAGCAGGAGGTGCAGATCTGCTTGGCTGGTTAACCAATTAACCTTCTATGAAGTGATTTCTTTCATAATCTTCACACGTAGAAGAAATGGAGGTACAGGTGACCCTTAAATTGACAAGGCTGTTTGCCCTTGTTTTTTTCTTTAAAAAGAGAGATTTTGAATATTAGTGTCTATATTCTCCTCCTTACCCTCCCATTTAAAGGTGTTAACTTTTTTTTTTTTTTTTTTGTGGGGAAGACCAGCCCTGAGCTAACGTCCGTTGCCAATCCTCCCCTTTTTGCTGAGGAAGACTGGCCCTGGGCTAACATCCGTGCCCATCTTCCTCCACTTTATATGGGACGCCGCCACGGCATGGCTGACAGGCAGTGCGTCGGCGGGCGCCCGGGATCCGAACTCGCGAACCCCGGGCTGCCAAGCGCGGACTAAACCGCTGCGCCACCGGGCGGCCCCTAAAGGTGTTAACTTTTAATAATCATTTAGTTAGAGTAGCACAGTTGGGAAGGCACCCCTAGAAGCTTCATCATCGATTATAAAGGACTTATTTTTCATTTTCCTCTAAAAAGATTTAAAAAATATATTTCTCCCACTTTTGTTCATGTTGTCAGCCCTCTGTATGTTGTTTGCTGACAGCGTTTCCATGCTGGAGCGCATCTCTTGTTCTTCCAGTGGATGCCCCCAAGGCATAGTTTTCTGTGCAGAATTTTTCTGAAACCCTGTAGTGACTTTTTACAAGATTTACTATCAGTTCATTTGGACAGTTCATGTGGACAAATGGGTCTTAACAGGAATTCAGCCAACAAAAGACAGTGCTTCTCATACGGCCTCTTAATTTTTAGGACTGGAGTCTTACAAAATAGAATTTAAGCATGAGAGTCAGTCTTTTGTCTCTGTCTCTTTCTTGGGCTCTGGTCTCTGTTTTCTGTGGAAAGCCACCGTTCTTAGGTATCTAATTTAGGAGTGGGCAGAGAGAAAGGAATAGTGTCACCTCCTTCTATCTTTACCCACACGGATGCCCTGTTTGATGACATCTAAGCACTAGAGATTCACTGACCCACATTCTTTTCCTCCTCCTCCTCCAGTGTACTGACCATGCAGGGATCTGGTACCACAGTTATTTCTAAAGTGTGTTGCCGAATGCAGAAATCTCCATCCCCACTGACTTCTCAGTTGTTGGAAATTAGCTCATGACCTAGAGACAGAGCACCATGGCTGTGCTTTCAGTGCGGGAATCCTTGGAGGTGGCAGTGGAGTGAGCAGGGTCATGGAGGCTTCGAGAAAATGCTGAACCTAAAACCCAAGCTGGCCTGTGTTTTCCTGACTGTGCACCGTGCCTTTCAGTCCCTGCTGATTTCTACTATCTTAAGAGATAATAAAATTCAAGTCTTTTCTGTGTCAGAACCTTTTCTCCGTTTTTCTATCAAGCGCTTTTTCAACGTATTTTTCATCTGTTTTGGAGGAACATCCATAGCTTAACGTTCATTGAAGGCAAAAGTGAGGGAACTCTAGCCAGTGTAGGGGAGACAGAAACCTGTGGGAGAGCCCCTAAAGACAGCAGGTGCTCTGTTGGCTATGTTCTGCCGGCTTTGTAGAACAGCATGAACCCACCCTGCCCTCGAGTCACTCGCGGGGCCATAAACAGGACATGCTGCATGACCTGGAGGTCTGACATTCGTTCCTCTGCTGTCCACTGGGATGACCAGGCTGAGGCTGGTTGCCCAGCAACCTTGGACAGAATAGAATCAGCCCACCAATTCCCTTTGCCTTTTTTCTCTGTTTTCTCTTCCCTTAGAGGCTTGAGGGATACTCGTTTTGGTGGGAGGGAGGAGATAAAGTGTACTAATTTGAAATATTGATTGTGAGAGTCTTACTGTTTTAGTCTCACTGCTCTAATCAGATAACTGGGTGTTAAATGAGAAGGCCCAACATCTCTCTGAGAGCCCCGTGTTCCTGGAACAGTTGGGGAGAAAAGAGGTGAACTCCCTTTGGTGTCAGCACGGACGGACATGGAGTCTTGGTGAGGAACTTTGCTGACAGTGAAGGCAGCGTTTATTACTGCCATACTCTCAGTTGGTTTTAATAAGACATGTTTGCGGACATGGTGCTTCCACTCTCTGCCACCCAGGCCACTTTCTGTCATGGGGGAGGGAAGACCCAATCCAAGCTGTGTAAGCTGACAAGGAATTTATTGTGGTATGTAGCTGGAAAGCCCAGGGATGTTCTGACTTCAGACCAGCCTGGGTCCTGTGGCTCGCACAACGTCTGCAGGCCCCGGTCTCTCTGCATCTCTCAACTCTGCTTTCCTTTATGCTGACACCATTCTCAGATGGCCTCTTCCCTTGAGTTGGCAAGATGACTTGTGGCCAAGAGTTCAAACTGAAGGCCTGAGTGTGGTTCTCATTGGCTTTTTGTTGAATCACATGCTTGTCTTTGAGATAATCCTTGAAGCTCGCCTGGCCTGAGCCCAGAGTGGAGTCAACAGCATATGAAATAAATGTTCTGAAAGTCAGGGAGGGATGGTTTCCCAGAGGAATATTAGGGTGCTATAAATACGGAAGAAGGGGGGATAGCTGCCAGGCGGCCAAGGCAACAAAATTCCTCCACACTGGCCTGAGTAAATTGAACAGGGTCATTCAGGGAAGAGAAAGGGTTCTACCTCCCAAATAGCTATGGTTCTTCTCCACATTTGGATAAGATAATTTGGGCTCTCAGGCTATGTTTTAATAAGTAACCCTGGAAATTCAGTTTTGAAGGGGGAGAAACAAGAGATGGTTTTGAAGCATTGGGGACCGCCAGGATTGGACAGACTGTGGGCAGCCTGAGAATGGTGTTTGGGAGCCAGGTGCCTAGAGAGCAGGGGGTGGGGTATCAGGTGGATAGGAGGGTGACAGGGACTGCCCCTGCTGGGACAAATTATAAAATGTGAAAGCAAAATGCTATATAAGAACCATTAAGTAATGCAGCAGATCTATAATCCCCAGCCAATGATTGATTGTCTTATAGCTCGGCCAGTTTGAGAACTAGTCTCCATCTTCCAGAGCCTGTTTCCCCTTAATGATAGTTACGGTTTGGGAAACAAAATACATCCAGTAGAACATGTTTTGAATCTGCCGATGGCTAGTGTAGTGGGCTTAGACTACAAGGGTCAACAAACTTTTTCTGTAAAGGGCCAGATAGTAAATATTTTAGGCTTTGTGGGGCACATATGGTCTCTGTCACATATTCTTTTTTGTCTTTGTTTTTACAACCCTTGAATAATGTAAAAACCGTTCTTAGCTCATAGGCCCTACAAAAATAGGCCAAGGGCTAAAGTTTGCTGAGCCCCAGTATGGATTGTGGAGTCAGATAAACCTGGGTTCCAGTCCTGTCCGTGTATCTTGTGAACTCTGTGGGCATTTTAACCCTTCAGAGACTTAGTTGCCCCGGTTTTCCCAGCTATAAAGTGAGTCTGATAAAGGTACCCACCTCATTGGGTTGTTGGGAGGATTGCTCAGAGAGAATCGGCTCTTTGGAATCATAATGTTGACCCTTTACCACTGCACAGCACACCTGGGTGGGTGAGGGTGGGGGTGGGAAGGGGATGGGGCTGAGCTCTAAGAATCTTTGTAATTTCCATTTTTCTTCCTCTTTTGATGCCCTCTTTTTCTCTGTTCTGGACAACTCTTCATCAGGTTTTGGGAACTTGGTGCCAATCTCAGTTTCATTTCTGTTGTGTTCAGGAAGTGACCCACATTTGAATCCGTATTTGGCAGTAACCAAAATAAATTGGCTTGGTTCATTATCAGAATGCAGAGTATGTACTTGTTTTGCTTCCAGCCTGAAATTCCCTCCTTACCCACTTTTTCACTACATTCCAATTTATCAGCCTATCAGGGCCTCTTATAAAAGCCAGAAGGAGAATTGTTTTTTTTCCTGTTTTATCAGAGAGAATGTTAGAATTGTGGATTTTGTTTGTTGGACTTGGTGGGTGGATGTGAACAGTTAGGAAAAGGGTTGAATTTCTCTCCAGAATCTCAGCCCTATTACCCACACCTTGTACAGGTAAGTTATGATGGAATGGACAGAAATCCTATGGCCTTTCAAATCCTCACTATCTTGCAAGCACTCACCTTCTTTAAGTCAGTTGTCACTTTCTCTGTGAGTTCTACCCTGACAGCCCTCTCCCATCCCACTTCTCTGTTCTACTTTTTTCTGTAGTACTTTTCTCGTTCTAACATACCATATGATTTATTTATTATAGTTTCTCTTTTCTCTGTCTCTCTACTAGAATGAAAACTCTACAAGGGCAAGGATATTATCTTTGTTCACTTTTCTATTCCCAGTGCTTAGAATGGCATTTGGTATATAAATATTTGTTGAATGAATGAATGAATGAATGCTTTGATTCCTATATCGGAATGTTTACTACATCCTATTCTCTCTGGCCTAGAAGTCATGAGACTTGGGTTTGAATATTGACTCTGCCACAAATTGCCTCTGTCTTTGAGCAAATCATTTAATCTCTCAGGACTGTAGTTTTCTTATCTTTAAAATAAGGGGTTAGAGTAAATGATTGCTAAAGTTCCTACTAGGTCTGTAGTTCAGTGATTATAATCTCTGGTTAAAAGAGATGATATACTCCTATTAAAATTGCCACAGATATTTCCTAAAAACAGTTTGAATTTCATTGGTGGGCAAAGGGGATTGAAAGAGTTTCAGAAAAAGTTTTTAGAGGCACCTTCTGCCTTCACTAAAACAGTTCTCAAGTATTAGAGTGTGGTTGCTTTCAAGAATACTTCCACTGGTCCTTCTAGGATAAAGTCCAGATGCCTTGATAGGGCTTTCTGAGCCTGTGTGCTCTGGCCCTTGCCTGCTCCCCAGCTGCACAGTGCCTTTGTGTCTATGCTCTGTGTTCCGGGCCTTCTGGATTTGTTTCGGTTTCTCCAATGGGTGATGGATTTCCCAGCTTCACTCCATTGAATATGTCTATTCCTTCTGGTGTCCCTGGTGCCTTCCCCATCCCCCTTGCTTGGCCAATACCTACTCATACTTTAGGTCTCAACACACAGTGGGTGTGGACTTAGGGAGGGTTTGGTAATGGGGTTCCAGTTCCACTGGGAATCTCACAAGCTAAAGACCAAAAAGGGCCAAGTTTGCTCTGGAACTGTGACTAATCTGGGTTGGCTGGAGCATCTATGCAATAAGAATGCCAAGGTTTTTGGGATTAGATTGTGGAAGGCTTGGGTGCCACAGTGAAGACTCTGTTTTCATTCAGTGGATACTGGGAAGCCACTGTAAGTTTTTTGAGTAACATAGTGACATAATCAAAGCTTTATGAACTAAGTAGCGCAGATATACCTCAAAGAGCTTTGAAAACATCATTTCCCTAATCCCTAAGTCATACTTGGAGGGATAAATGCTAGGGTTCCTGTTTTGTAGGTGTGGAAAAGCTGTGACACATGATTAAAGGACTTATTTTGGGCGTCACAGAAAAGCAGTGATTGAGCCAAGTGTTTTTATAATTAGATAGAATTGTGATCTGCACCATTGACAAATGTTGCAAGTGGCTGCGTTTATTTTTCAAGTAGGTAGCAAGGTGAATAGTTGTATTCAGTGATGAGAGGCTCTCCCTCAAAGGTGACTGACTCATGGGTGCTTCTGGAATCTTTGGCAAAGGCTTGGATTCTGTTTAGGAGATAACCAGATATTTCTGGGGGTAGACAAAGGATACTTCTTTGTATCATGGCTGTGGTCACCCTGTGTGGTTGATGTATGTGTAGATTTAGCAAGATCAGGAGCAGGTAGATGCTGATCTTCTCTCCTGGTCAATTTAGGAAGAGAGCTCTTGCATAGCAAGCCTCGCCTGTGATTCCATTTTACTTAAACTTGAAGGCAGGTATTTGGGTTTTGGCAGCTTTGTTATAGACTGTGTTTAAAGCTAGGTTTGAAAATGCAAGACTTCAGTGGTAATGGATGGTCTCTGAAGGCTCGTCCTCACTCTGCGTTGGAGCAGTGCTTCTCAAACTTTCATGTGCATCCACATCTCCTGGGACCTTGTTAAAGTACAGGTTCTGCTGTGGGACTGGAGATTCTGCATTTCCTCCAAGCTCCCAGGTGATGTTGATGCTGCTGCGTTTCCCTTCAGCTGACCCCTCTTCCTTTCCCCTCTGCCCCACCCTTTCTGTTTCTTGGTGTCTCAGACACTTGTTCCACTTTGTGGCTGCTAGTATATGCCACCAGGACACACTTGTGGCTACCCCTCTAGGCAGAATGGTCTTTTCAAAATGAAAATCTGAACACGTCACCTTAGTGCTTAAAACCCTTTCGTGTCCTCCGCAATGCACCCCCGTATCATGGTCTGGTGCCTTGGCCTCTCCAGTTTCATCTTGCACCATCTTGCATTTTCCAGCCACAGGGCCCTTTTTCTGCTCCCTTTGATGCTCGTGTGCCTCCCATCACAGGGCCTTGGCACACTCAGTTCCCTCTGATGCAACACTTGTCCTCCTCCCTTCCCCTAACTATTCTTCCTTCAATCTCAGCTCAAGTGTTATTTCCTCTGGAAGCCACGGTGGGCTTCCCAATCTAGTGACCTGCTGCCATTGCCAGACCTCTCTGGTCTATAGCTGGGGTCAGCAGCAGGGAAACAGGGATTCGGTTGGGGCATTGCTGGATATTGTGCTCTAAATTGTCCCCTCGAATGGAGCATTGTGCATCATTTTAGGAAGTTGTAGATTGCCCAAGAGGGGCCTTTCAAAAGCCACTCTGCCTGGAAGAGTGGTGATGGCGAAAGTGTACTTCATAGTGTGTGGGAGGAAGAGGAAGAGCAAAGGGTTTCCGCCAGGAACGGAATCGTATCATCTAAAGCTGGCTTCAGGGCTGCTGTTTGTTTGTGTGTATGCACTCGGTGAAAGGTCATATGTCCTTCTCCCTACTCTCATACTTCTCTTTTTTCTATTGTTCTTTCAATTTTATAAATGCAGAAAGTATACCCCAAAGGAAGGAATTGACTAGTTCAGGCTTGTAGGATACATATGGCCGAGACAGGAATCCAGGTCTGATTGCAGCCTGGGCCTCTTCACCCCTGGGCTATCTGCATTTGAGCTACTCCTTGAAGCACAGCAGCCTTTTGGCAGCTTCCTGGCCATGCGAACAGCCCTATTTAGGTGATGCTTTTCCTCCCCCAACTGGAAGGCCTTGAAGAGATGCCCTGAATATGTTCTGTAGCACACCTAACAAACTTCACTAATCTGGTCACTTTTCCTGCTGTGTCACAACTCTGACAGCAGTGAACACTCTCAGGAGTAACGACTGTGGGTTTTTTTAAAGGCATAGTTTAATATCCACCCCCCTTCGGAGATTTGTCCTCTGCATTTTGGATCCTTCTCATAACTTATTATAAGTTAGACTGTAAGGCCACTTAGATTCTTAAGCTCCATGAGGACAGAGTCTGTGGCTGTATCTTCAGTCATCTGTATAGTGACTGACATGTACTAGCCACTCCACAAATGGTCGTCAGGAGACACTTCTTAATTTGTAATATGGTGGGAAGTGTCGTCCCTGCCCATCTTTCAGCAGCCCGGGCAGTGATGCTTTGAGGCTGAGAGTATTTGTGTTTGTGAATTCCTCAGCAGGATTTGTTCTGAGAGCTGTAGGGAGTGACATGAGCCACAGGAGCACAGCTGTAATTGGCTTCATGGCTGCTTATTCACCTGCTTGACTCACTGGTCTCATGCAGTGGGATGCACGGTGTTAGATGAAATGGCTTGATGCATTGGGGAAAATCTAAAGGTGGTACCTTGTTATCCTCAAATGCAAGCTCTGAGAGGAGCCGTGCTTATCTTCCCAGAGTGTGGCATGATGATCCAGAAAGCACAGATTGCAGAATAACTAACTATAAAAAATCCAGACCAGGTGGATGAATGATGAATACATTTGTTCTAACTTAAAGGCTGGGGTGTGGAGCTGGGGAGGACCATAGAGACACACAGCTTATTCACATCTGTTCTTTATGACTCATTGGAGTGGCCTCCCTCCCTTCTCTCTCCCTTTTGTTTGGGCTTCTCTTCCATTAAACTGCCATCAGAAGGCCAAGCTCTTTTTCTTGTCTAATCTTGTTATCTGTGCTTTATCATTAATAGACCTGCTTGTGGCGTTAGTTCAGTAGTTTCCCGACTCTTGTCGGGAACCCAGCAGCGTGTTCTTATGTGCTTACATGCACTTTGAACCTCCTAGTTGTATGGCATCTGTCTGCGAGCCGGAAGGTCTTAGCATCAGGGTGGGAGGAAAGTGGGGACTGTGGCAGAGAGAGATCCAAGTGATGCCAGGTTCATTTCTTGATCCAGTGTAAGCAGGTGTCCAGACCTCCATGTCGTACGGCTCCTGATCCTCCCCGATGAGGAACATGGGGTCATGGATGGGGCTCCGGGCAGAGTGTGTGTGTTTGTGTGTAGGTTTCAGTCATCTGCTCACTGCAGGTGCCACTTCCTGTTCTTGAGTCATCTTTAATCGCATGATGGATGGCTGTGTGGTTTAGTTGGTTGGGGCACAGGGCTGATTGGTTTTTCTTTTTTTTTTAAATTGTTTTCTGGGCAAAGCTTTGATTCTTTTCCTTGGTCTTGGAATTTCTATAAGAGGCTTTTGAATTGTGTTTTACACATCATTCAGTTCTACCTCCTGTCATCTCCAAGTCAGCATCCACATTTCTAGTGCCGCACTGGGGAATAGTAACAGTCATGGCTAACATCTGTTGGTGATGCCCTGTGTGCCAGGTCTTCTGTAAATCCTGTACACGCTCTCACCAGATCCTCAAAACCACCGTATAAGGTAGCGATACTGTCACTACTGCACCATCTCCATTTTACAGAAAGCAGTGAGATCCATCTGGAGAGATATTATATGCCCCTTTTTGGTAAAAACAAAACAAAACAAAACACCTAAGCATCCTTTTGAGAAAGAGGAATGGGTACCTTGCGGAAACATAGGCGTATTTTCTAGGCTGCCTGCTAAGGTGTAAGATTTAGTAGAAGGTTTTTTTTTCTTTTTCTTTTTTAGAACTGTTACCAAGGAGATGGATTGCATTCCAAAGGCAAATATGATGAATAATTCCCCCTGCTTTTCGCTACTCTTGTGTTTGAAGACTGTTGCCATATCCAACTGTTTTCCTTACGAGGAATAAGGATGAAAATGCTTTGTCCTGAACTCTTCCCCCCACCTGTCAGGAAAACACTGCATTCTTTAAAAATGAACTTAAACCCATGCCGTTCATGCCCATCTGTAATGCCAGCCACAGGTTAGAGTGACCATATAAGCAGTTCCCTTCTGTCTGGTGAGACTCGAGTGGGTGTGGGTCAGATTCAGTAACCTCGTGGAAAGAGGATAAAAGCTGGACTGAAAAGAGGAACATCAAAGAGGATCTGTTCCCTCTTAAATCCGTGGCAGCTCCAGAGGCTGCTATGAGCATTGAGATGAGAAAAACTGTCCTGTGGTACCTTCTGTATGAATGAGGCATTTGTTTACAACAAATGTCCAGAGAATTTTCTTTTTTACAGGAACGGCTACAATTTTCTCAGTTGTAGCCCAGCCCCGTTGTCATTGGTGACGAAGGATATAAATGGATATGTTGAAGTGGACATTTTTCAAATTTCATTTTGATTCTAGTCTTATTTTCTGAGCATCCTTTAATAGAGCTGATCTCAATTCGCAGGATTTAACTTGTTTAAAGTTTGGTCTCCTTTTGTTTTTCTGTCTGTAATTTTAGTGGCAAGGCTCATGTGAAGTAAAATTGCTGAGATGTGGCAGTAGAATAGAAGAGAGAGAAAGCAATTATAATCATTAACTGAAATGGCTCTAGAGTGTTTTGTGAATTGAAGTTTCTCGGTTTTATTGATGGAGAGGTAGACATTAGAAAACACTTTTTATCAGCTTTATTGAGATATAATTCACATACCAGGGCAATGGAAATTTGGAATTAGCTTAGGGACACCTGAGTAGATAGTAGACTGAGTTTGGGACCCTGGTGAGAGATCCTTGGACTTTATTTTTTGGTTCAAATTAGGAGGCCCAAACTTGAGTGACTCCACCTTCTCTAACCCTCAGTTTCCTCACCTGTGAGATGGAGATATTAGTACATGGGGCCTATCTTGTGGGGCTAATTTGAGGTTTCAGTGAGCTAATAGTGCATGTCAAGTGCTTAGCATAGTCCTGGCACAACATAAGCCTCAGTAGATGGCTATGGAGTTCCATGTATTCCATACCAGCCTCGTGTGCAGATTCTCACTAAATTTGGGAACATTGTCTTTTTGGCCTGCATAGTTTTTTTGTGGTTAAAGAGTCATTTACTGGATTGAAAATGCATTGTCTGGTGTTAGGGAAATAAAGTAGTGATTTGTGGTACCGATTTAATCTAGAGTTACCAGATAAAACACAGGATGCCCAGTTAAATTTGAATTTCAAATAAACAATGAAAATTTTGCAGTATAAGTGCCAAAATATTTGTTGTTTATCTGAAATTTAACTGGTTGTCTTGTATTTTTATTTGTGAAATCTGGCAACCCTAATTTAATCCCATTGTTTCCCCTGTTTGGAATCTTTTGGCTGCCTTTATGATCACTTCAAATGAGTTGAGGAATTTCAAATAGGATGTAGGGATATGATTTTATCTGCATCTCCCCCGTAGCTCCCTTCTTTTGTTTTTGCTAGTAGAAACCTGGCCTTTCATGAATAGCCCCATCATCCACTAAAACACTGGTTGCATAGCAGCCAAACATCTTTGTTGAGAAATAAGCCAGAAGGAAATCTCTCTAACGGTACTTCCTTCTACTGCATGGTATTGCCGAGCGTGTGGTGAGGAGGACGTTGGGAATGGAATCATAAGAGTCCTGCAGCGATGTTTGCAGTGCACCTTGGAGGAGTTGGGGGTCCACAGGCAGGGGCTCCGGTGGCATCCATAGAACTGAGTTCTCAGGCTTTAGGAGCCATTTGGAAGCCTTATCTGTACAGGACTCCAGCAATGGGCATCCCTTGTCTGCAGGCCTAGAGAACACATGAGTACAAAAGGAATAAAAATCCTGGTCCTTGATAACTGAGGAATGTGTAGTTTCATAGTGAGATAGGATCAGCATGTGTCAATAATTGCTGTAATTTACTGAGCACTTCCTTCTCACCACTGGTAGGTGCTTTCAGTGCATTGTCACAGTAATCCTCACAGCAGCTCTTTGAGCCAGATCCGGTGATTATCCCCATTTTCTGCATGAGGAAATTGAAGCTTAGAATATGGGATGGAGCTTGGAGCCACACATAGGTTGGTCTAACTTGAAAGCCTCTGTTCTATCTTGTCTCCTGCATCAAAAATGCATGTATAGGTTGAATGACGTGAAATTACCAATATATATATATACACATATATATATATATTTTTGGTGAGGAAGATTAGCCCTGAGCTAACATCTGTGCCGGTCTTCCTCTACGTTATATGTGGGTCACCACCACATCGTGGCTGATGAGTGGCGTAGGTACGCGTCTGGGATCCAAACCTGTGAACCTGGGCTGCCAAAGTGGAACATGCTGAACTTAACCACTACGCCACAGGACTGGCCCAAAATTACCAATATTTTACCAACCATTTTTGACCTACAAAATGATGATTTCATATAGTTCAACCTAATTCAAAGAATGGCTATATATATATATATATATATATATATATATGTTACATATATATACATACCTACACACACATGCACACATACACACAATTCACTGGTATGTAACTAGTACATATAATTTGCTGAGGCTGACTGGAGTGAATGAAATATGTAGACCTACTTAAGGCTTACCAGAGAGGGTTCTGGGAAATTCATTTTCTTTTTTTTTTTTTGTGGGGAAGACCAGCCCTGAGCTAACATCTGTTGCCAATCCTCCCCTTTTTGCTGAGGAAGACTGGCCCTGGGCTAACATCCGTGCCCATCTACCTCTACTTTATATGGGACGCCGCCACGGCATGGCTGACAGGCAGTGTGTCGGCGGGCGCCCAGGATCCGAACCGGCGAACCCCAGGCTGCCAAGCGCGGACTAAACCGCTGCGCCACCGGGCGGCCCCCTGGGAAATTCATTTTCATTTGTTCACTCATTTGCTTACCCACTCACTCAGTGGGTCACTCACTGAACAGAAACTTACTGAATTCTGCCAAGCATCATATTAAGCATAGTTTTGAGCAGGTTTTTTTTTAAACTTTTTATTATTGAAAAATTTTGCTCCAGCCCTTTTGTAGTCAGTCCTGCCTTTATCCCTAGGTAACCACTAATCTGTTTTCTGTATGCTGGCCTTTTCTGGACATTTCATAGACATGGAATCACACAGTATGTGACCTTTTGTGTCTGGCTTCTTTCACTTAGCATAGTATGTTTCAGGTTCATCCATGTTGTAGCATGTAGAACTAGTTCATCCCTTTTTATTGCCGAGTAGTATTCCACCAGATACATGTACTACGTTTTGTTTTTCCATTCACCAGTTCATAGCTATTTGGATCATTTCTACTTTCTGGCTATTATGTATATTGCTACCATGAACATTCTGTACAAATTTTGGCATGGATGTTGTTTTCATTTCTCTTAGAAGGGTAACTAGGAGTGAAATTGCTGGGTCATATGGTAAACTTATGTTTAACTTGAGCAGGTTTTTGAGGAAGGAGAGTGAAAAATGGGTTTATAGAAGGCTCAGAAGTAGGAATGAGGTTTGGATTAGCCAGCAATTGGAAGAGTTAAGAAGGGCAGCTGGAGTCAGCCAGAGAGATCCTGATGTCCGTGAAGGCCAGTGCTGCTTCTCTTGTCAAATTCGGTTGTGTAGAAAAAAAGTCTTCTCTTTCCATTGCTAGTTTTGGACTCAGGTGTTGAAATACATTTTATAAGCTTTTAGCACTGATAGTCCTTCACAGGGAAGTAGCCACGCCTCCTTTTAGAGGATCAGATCTCAAATGCTGGGTCCTACAGTTCTTGGCTGAGAAAAATATGGACAATATGAGTTTTGCATAAAGCTAAATTCATAGCATGCAGAGCTGTGTGTCTTATTTTGAGAGTGTATCTTTCCTACTATTTTGGAATAGTTAAGACTGTTCTTTTTATATTAAGTGATGATGATACACATTTTTTGAATGGCTGTGCTTGGCATAATAAAATATTGGCAACTGTGTATGTGTGTGTGTTTAGTTTAAGTTAGTTGTTGAAATTCCCCAATCTGGGAACCACTGCTCCAGAGCAGGTTTTGGGAAGGAGGCTGCTGGCACCCATGGTGGCCCTTGTGTTTTGCCTCCTTCCTTACTTCTAATATAGTTTGTGGAGTGTGGGCAACTGGAGGGATGCCCGAATGAGACCAAAATAAAAGATGAGTGAAACCAAGAAAGGACTGTCCCAAACATGTAACCTTGTTACTTAGACATCTGACTCTGTGTAAATACATATAGCTGATGGGCACATGCCATCTTCAATTGCTTGGGTAGTGTAAGGAAGCCAGAACCAAGCTCAGGTTGGGTTTCTTATGCACGTTTGGGGCTAACCGACAGTTGATTCTGTTCAGGGTAAGCGGTTGTTTTCTTTGGATACTCTGCTGAGGCTGGAGGCTCTGCAGAAACAGTGCTGTGGTGAGGGCTGCCAGACGGAACAGCAGCACTGGTCCCAAGGGTGAAGGGGGCCCTCTCTCTTGCTCTAGAGTGCCTATTCCCTAGCTTGGGGTTAGGGAGTGGAATTTTTCTGTAACATGATCCTGAAGTACACATAGCCACTTTTTCCAATTAATAATAACAATAGCAGTGATGCTATACATGAAATTAATAAGAATGCAAAGCACTGAGCCAAACACTGTGCGAAGTGCTCTCAGGCGTGATATAATTTGATCCTAGCAACAATTGTGTTAGGGAGGTGCGGTTATCCCATTTTCGTGTGAAGCAACTTAGGGTCAAGAATATTTAGTAACTTGTTCACTTAACTGGCCACTGGATGAGAGATGCAGAGCCAGTAAGGGGCCGAGCTAGGATTCAAACCCAACCTGTTCTCTTAAAAACCCAAGTCTCTCAGTTCGGCAGTTTCTACCTCAAATCTCTTTCCCGGAGGCCCAGCGCTCGGGACTGCAGAGGTCTTTTTGTGTGAAAAGGGAACTGGGGATGGATTCCACGGGCCATGCTTGCAAGGCCTCCCTGAGGCAGCCTGCACAGCTCTGGTGTGTCTGACACACTTGATTTGCTGCCCGTCTGTGTACAGGCGGCTCTATTGATTCAGCCTTGGGAAGTCTTTGCCCTGGCTGCCCTTCTCACCTCTTTTGTTGATACATCCCTAGAATGTTCACATTCACACCCGCGTTGCGACCCCGGCTCCTAGGGCTGAGGACAGGATGGGAGTGTCTGCCCTGGTGCTCATTGGTGTCTGTGGGACACAGGGTTCTGCTGAGCCACGTGCAGGTGGCTTCCCCTCTGCCTGCTCTTGGGACCTGGGGGCTTTTTTTTTTTCGGTGAGGACGATTAGCCCAGAGCTAACATCTGTTGCCAGTCTTCTTTTTGCTAAGGAAGATGGACGCCGAGCTAATATCTGTGCCCATCTTCCTCTGTTTTATGTGGGACACCTCCCACAGCATGGCTTGATAAGCCGTGTAGGTCTGCACCCAGGGTCTGAACCTGCGAACCCTGGGCCACTGAAGCGGAGTGTGCAAACTTAACCACTACGCCACCAGGCCAGCCCCTGGGAGCTTTTTATATGTTGACTTCATGTTATTCTCACAGGCCACATGTTAAATGCTTTGCCATTTCCTAGTGAGGAAGAAGGTGGATAAAAATTGAGAAATTGGAAGGTTCTCTCATTTCTCTTCTATTTTTAAGTTTAAGAGTGTTGTAGTTTAGGAGAACATTGGACTGAACAACAGTCAAACCTCTCTTCTGCTTGTTAAACTTGAGCCATAGTTTGAGGTGGTGTAATTCCATTCATCTAACTAGTATCAAATTTTGCTTGGTTGTACTTAAATAATTTCTCCCTTCCCCATCCTTCTGTCTCCTCACCTCCTCACCCCTCCACCCTCCATACACAATTCAATGTTTGCTTTAGTTTTAATCCTTAGCAACCTGTGAGAGATGGCTGGTGTTACTAACTTTTGGTAAAATGGAGTCACCAAGGCATGAAGTGGTTGAGGTGTGCAGGGTCTGGCTAGAATTGGATCTAGAAATCAGGTCTTTTGATTGCTAGTCCAGCTGCTTTCCTTGTTATCACTTTGTGGAACAGACTGGCCATTGACACTGAGATCTGAGGATTGGGCAGAAACAGAGGCCCCTCTTAGCTGGTAGTTGAGCTGGTTAGAGCATGGTCCATCTATCTGGGACCAGGGTTGAGCTCCAAGATGGACCAACCAGCCTCACGAGGAGAGAAAGTTCTCTATCACTACAGTGGGTACCCTGGCCCCTATCAGCTGCTGTGGAAGTTTCAACCACTGGAGGAGAGATGCAGAGCAGCTTTTTTGGCCACGGGTGAACTCAGAACATATATTTTATCCATATATGGCACGTTACTTATTAAGCTCATGTCTTTGTCTTTGTCTAATTCTCTGGCACCTCACCCATCAGTGAGTTGCCCCCTTTATAGGATAAGTACCTGTATGGCTGGGTGTTCTGATTTTAAGCCATGAGCTTTGACTTTTATCAAAAATTTACAGCTTGTTTTTCAAAGGACTTAGTTGAGTACGATTGCCTGAAATAGCAGTATTACATTTTATAATGTAGAAATGTTAAAATGGAACTCTACAAAATATGCACTTTCAGTGTCCTTTTTGAATGGTCTTATTTGTGTGTTTTATCAGTTTATGTTAGACAGTTTTTTTCTTTCGTTCTTTTTTTTTTTTTTTTTTTGCAGAGGAAGATTGTCCCTGAGCTAACATCTGTTGCCAATCTTCCCCTTTTTTTGCTTGAGGAAGATTAGCCCTTAGCTACCATCTATGCCAGTCTTACTCTATCTTATATGTGGGTTACCACCACAACCTGGCTGACAAGTGGTGTAGGTCTGCACTCAGGATCCGAACCTGCGAACCCGGGGCATCGAAGTGGAGTGTGCCAAACTTAACCACTAGGCCACGGAGCCAGCCCCTGTTAGACATTTTTATTACTCAAGTCATCTATGTTCGTTGTGGAATGATTGGAAAATTCAGATAAGCAAAGAAAGAGGAAAAGAAAAGAAAAAAAAAATTATATACCCTAAATAAAAGTCCCTGCGGAGAAGCCAGGGTATGAAAGACATTGAACTTCTCAGAAGGAGGAGTCAAGTCAGGAGGGGCAAGTCATTATCATTGCCAGATAATTCTTTTCTTTCCTGTTCTAGACGCTAGAGATCAAGACACAAGTTGGTGTGTCTGAGCATGTCCAGGAGAAAGTCCAAGTAGCATTTGGTTTGCTGCATTCTGCTATGAGCCCAGATGGTTCAGGGGTCAAAATTCCTGCTATTAATCCACCACCTGCTAGGGCTGGCTGTGAAAAAGGAAAATTAGTCCTCTGGGGTCTCCTGTTTATACAGTTGCTAGCTCTCAAGCAGAAAGGGAAAAAATAATCTTACAGTCATACTTCCCTTTCACTTACTCCTCCCAGCATGGAGGCATCCATCCATTCACCCATTCATCCATTCATTCATTCAGTACCTGTTTACTGGGTACCTACTGAGCAGACATGGATTGCATTTGGCTCTGGGGCTGCAACATGAATAAGACAAGTCCCTGCTCTCATGGAGTTTACACTGGATTAGTGCAGGTTGTGGTATCATTGCTTCCCTTTCAGTTTTTCCTTCTACAGCTGTGAAAGCATTCTTCTCTCCCCTGGAGCTGGCCAGACCCCTGGGTTCTACCCTGGAGCTCAGCTCAGCCTCAGATCCACAACCACCCTGAAACTTGATCATCCCCAACAGGGAAGGTGAGGAGGAGAAGGCACCATTTGGCTGGCTGAATTCTTCTCAAAATGGGACTTGACTTCTGTCTGGGAGGAACAGGGGAGCAGATCACAGAGGGAGGGGTTCCTGGCTTTATCAGAGAGAGAAGGCCTCATTGTGTGTTGTTGTTGGAACAGGTCCCAGAGACCTCAGTACAATTCTTTGGACAGGGCTGGGCTAAGCGACCACGCTATAAAATGATAGCCCAAGGAAGCCGTGTGGAGTTGAGGGTGGTATCAAAGGGACCTCTGTGCTGCAGCTCTTGCTGGGCCCTGGGCAGGACTTCAGCCCCAGGCCGAGCCCTGTGGTCAACTTAGTAATGTCTTAATGAACGTGCCTTTGTGTGTGTGTGTCTGCTCACTCTCTCTCTTCCTCTCTCACTCCCTCTCTTTGTCTTGGTTAATCTCTCTGTCTCTGTCTCTCTGTGGCTCTCGTGTATAGTCGTTTATTAAGAGATTTTGGTGGAAAATTTAAAACTTAGTCTCTGTAAATTCTCTTCCTTTTGAACTATGGCATACTGGGGTGGATGGGCAAGTTGCAGGGATAGGGACATTTGACACAGAGAACTTAGGAAGTTCCAGGAAACCAGATTTCCCAAACTTTAGTCATTCATGTACTTCCATGATGATTTTCTGCCTCATGCACATAACACCTGTTCTGTTGTTTACCTTATATTTTTCTTTAAATGGAAGTATTTGTTCTTTTTGAAAGGGAACTCTTTGTTTTAAAAGGGCATTTTATAACTAGGCCATAAATAAAGCACCAGTATAATTTGCCCAAAATAGAAAGTAACCATAAAAATCAATGTATGGAACTGTAATGTTTATTTATGTGCCACCTAAAGTGATTTTGTGCACCACAAAGTGGTATGTTGACCACACTTTGGGAAGTTAGTTATATATTGTACCAGCTCTATCCAACTTATTCCTGGAGAGTTAGGTGAGTAAATCTCCCCCTTTCCAGGAACTTTTCCTCCATCTCCCCTGCCCCACTCAAGTGAGTTACTGGATATGACACAGTTGGTGTGTGTGAGACCCCTGGAGTGTCACAGGTCTGAGGGAGGGGAGCATTCCTGGCTGCCCCTTTTCCTCATCGTCTGTGGGCACTGGCCCCTTGAATAACTTGGCTCCATACTCTGGGTGCAGAGTAACACTGCCAACGCTGAGGAGCAGAAGGTGTGGGCACTGAAATGTGAGTTTTTTCCACCGTCTGTTTAGCAACTTTTCTCCACCCCGTGTGGCAGAGCAGAAGCTGAGTGTGGGATCTGGAGGCCGACAGCATGGGTTCAAATCCCGGGCCTGCTCCTTCTGTGACATTGACAAGTAACCTCTTTCTTCATTTATTCAACAAATAAACTGCGTGCCTATTATGTGCCAGCCACTGTTCTAGGCTCCAGGGATATACTAGTGAGCAAAGCAGGAAGAAAAATCTTGCCTTCACAGAGCTTATATTCTGGCCTCATTTTCTGCTGTTAAATGGGAGTACTAATAGGAGCCCTACCTCCTGTGGTTACTGCGAGGTGTCAGTGAGCTGGCGCGTCTGAAGAGTGCTTAGCACAGTGCCTGACTCAGTGATTGCTTAGTAAATGCTGGCTGTCTAATTAGGATACTTAGGGCCCAGCTCTGTACCAGGCTTTGAGCCCTTTGAACCCACTCCTGCTTTCGCTTCAGCAGCATCCACCTGACATACTCTCTCCTTGTTTCCTAGCTGGTAAGCAATTCTTGAAGCCCCACAGCCTCTAGGAAACGTGCGTGGCTTGGAGCCTCCTTACCTTATCACAGGACTCTAAAAACTCCTGGTCACCCTGAAATAAGCTTACTCATCACCCAGCTGCCGTGATGAGTTGACATTCTCGTGCCCTGGATGACATGACGTTTTGGGGAAGGGATCTCTTGTCCTTCTGTTAACTGAGAACAGCTTCCCTCTCTCCTGCTTTTTCCCCCAGTGCGGCCTCATCCCTTCCTGTGGTGTGAGGGTTGTTTGGGCGGACATCCTGGCCCTGCAGTATGCTGTGAGGATCTGTTGAACACAGTTCTTTATTACTGTATACAGGAAAAGCCCACAATAGCATGGTTAGTGTAAAACAGAGGTATTGGTGCTGGACCTTGGCACCTGTCTTTGGAGGGATTTGACTGCATTTTAATTCTATTCATTTCTAAAAAGAAAAATTCTGTTTATCAACTCTGTAATTAACACACAAACATAAGGTTTTGTCCTGGGTCTCCAGTCCCTGAGAGGCAAAAGTCCCCACTGACTCGAACACTTAGTGGCCTGTCTGGTAGTGACTTCTGTGCCCAGTGGCCGTGCTTAAAGGGCCGACTGCTTCCGAAGGGAAACCAGCCTTCCTGTGCCCTGCCAAGAGTGACAGGGCAGTTGTTAGAGTTTGGAACAACTTGAACAGTGTGCGTTTTAGTTTGCTAGCACTCCCATGACAAAGTACCACAGACTGGGTGGTTCAAACAACAGAAATTCATTTTCTTAGAATTTTAGCGGCTCGATGTCTGAGATCAAGGGGCTGACAGGATCCTTTTCTTCTGAGGCCCCTTTCCTTGGTTTGTAAATGGCTGTCTTCTCCCTGTGTCTTCACGTGGACTTCCCTCTATAATAGTCTGAATCTTAATCTTTTCTTACAAGGGCACCACTTATATTGGATTAGGGGCCACCAGTATGACCTCGGTTTACCTTAATTACCTGTTTAAAGGCTCTGTTTCCAAATACAGTCACATTCTGAGGAACTAGGGCTTAGAGCTTCACCACATGCATTTTAGGGAGACACAGTTCAGCCCGTCACAGTGTGGTTCTGGAATGCAATTCTAAAATACAGTCATATTACCTAGGCCTTGAGCTGCTCAGATGGGTCTTTGAGGACAGTAGGGAGGACTAGAAGGTGAGTCCGCTCCAGGCTTGGGTGTTGACTCTGTGCTGGCCACCATCACTAGTTTAATGAGATCTTAGTGGTGACCTAGGCCAGTTGGCTGATCCTCAGGAGGGTCAGCCAGGCCTCAAGTAGGTGGAAAGTTTTATCCACAACAGGTAGGTAAGCTTTGCTCCTTTACCCTGTATCTTGGCTACTTCCAGACAAGATTTGGAAGAAGGATTTGTTGACAGGGAAATTGTGATGTTATCCTTCAGACGAGACTCAGAATTTGTCAAGAGTTGGGAAAGCCTTGGCTAGAGCTTTCCAGTAATCTGAAACCCCCCTCTCCTTCCGGTTCTATGTACTGTAAACAGCCACTGCCTACAAGAGTGGTTTGGAGTCTGTTGACTTTGGCTGAGATGTAGCCTGAGAAGATTCATCGGTTTCCAATTCCTGTTCTCTCAGGATATTAAGTATTGCAATGAACTGGAAAACTTTTCTTTTATTAAAATTGGAGGAAGAGTTGGGGTGTTTTGAGGGAGACCTAGAACAGGAAGGGAGCTGACACCAGAAGTTTCATGGCATTCCTTTAGAGATTATTTTATCTTTTTTGCATTGTCAGTGTTTAGTAGCTTAAATAGGTGGTGCAAAAAGGGGAGGTAAAAAAATAATATGATTCCAGAAGTGCTGACAGTGTAGCTAGTTTTTGAGGCAGTATAGTATGGTGGTTAAGGGTACAGGCTCCAGAGTCCCACTGACCTGGGTTAGATCCTAGCTCTACTGTTCATCACCTCTGTGATCTTGGGCCAATTATTAATCTCTGAGCTTCAGTTTCCTTATCTGGAAAATGGGAATGATATTGGTACCTGCCTCACAGATTGTTCTGAAGATCAAATGAGATAATGCATGTAACACCCTTAGTTAATGCTCAACAGTTGTTAGCCTCTGCTCTTATTATCAATGCAGGATGATTGACAGCCTGATTCCTCAGTCTGGTGTCCAGCTTCTGATTAAGAATAAAACAGCATTGTTTTACTTATGGAGTTACATGATTTTTATCAGATTCCAACCTTGCATGCTTTTCCATTTCTAGCCAGGAGAACTTACTTTAACCTTTTTTTTGAGAACAGTACTCACACTTAAGGAAGAAATTTCTTTCAAATGAGAAAGAAGTATTTTTTTTTTATTATATTTGGTGTTCTGCTATAGGTATAAGATTGGTTAGTTTTATTGGCTTTTAGTCAAAAGTATGCTAATAAGGTGAGGGTCAGGTATTTGTATTCACTTTACACATTTATTGGACGTCCCTTTCACCTTCTTGCATCCTTCGCCTGCTTCCTTTGCATTCTCCAGTCACACTGGCCCTCTTCTCTTGCCTACCACAGGGCCTTTGCACAGGCTGTTCCCTGGACCTGGAGCACTTTTACCACTTCCCCTTCTCACCACTCATCCTTCAGACTCATCCCAGCCTCACTCCTCTGGCTGGCCTTCTTAGTCCCTCTATAATTCTGTAGGACCTTGATTCTTTCATTCTGCACCACAGAAGCTGTTGCTAACTGTATACTCATTTCGGTAAGATTTGATTCAAGTTTGTCTTTTCACTAGATGGGAAGCCCATAAGAGTGTGAACCATGTCTTTTTTGTCCAGCATTGCATACCAAGCACCCTGTTAACACCTCGGTGCATTGTAGAAACTGGGTAAATATGTGTCAAATGAGTGAATGGATATTGTTTTGGTGAAAAGAGCTATGTTAGGTACCATGCGGGCTGCAAAGAGAAAAGTCTATTCAACCCCTGCTTCTAAGGAGCATCTGGTCTCATACAGGAGAACACAATTAAGTAGTGCCATGGAAGGAGTACACAAGTGAAGCCAGAGTTCACAGGAGGGGGGAATATTCCATGGGGGGAATAAGCAAAGACATCTTGTAGGAGATGCCATGTCTGCACTAGACCTTGGAGAAAGAGGAGTTGGGTCTGAAGAAACGGGATAAAAAGGCACTTCAGATGGAGAGAACTACATGAGCAAAGACTTGGAAAGTACAGCCTGGCTTCAGGGATGGGAGTCACATGGTTTGGCTGGAGCCCAACAGGCTTGCAGGGAACCAGTGGGCAGTAAGTTGGAAGGTTTGTGAGAGCCAGGCCTCTAGTGCCAGGCAAGGCACTTGGGTTGGCATGGAGGAAAGGGGGATGTGCTGTAGGAGGTCCTGAGCAGAGGGGTGGTGTGATCAGCACTGTACTCCAAGATAGTGTCTAGCACGGAGGCGAGATTGGGGCAGGATGCCAGGTAGGAGACACTTAAGTGGGGGCCGAATAGTGAGAAGAGAGAAAACATGGATGGGCCTGGTCACTGATTAGAGGCAGGAGACAGAGAGGATGATGGGATTTTGCATTTTGGGTGCCCAAGACTTGATTCTTTTAAATGCAGGAACATGGAGAGCACCCAGCACCGTGCCTGGCAAGTGTTGGAAGTTTAGTAAATGTTAGTTCTCTTCTCTGTGCCAGAAATGAGGAACTCAGTGGAGAAACAGGTGGGAGGGGAGGGAGCAAGATGGAGGCGCCAGCACAGCAATCAGGTGATGAAACTTGGCAGGTGGCTGGAAAAACAGGCGTGGAGTTGGCAAGGGAGAGGAGTGAGTGTCACTTTCCCAGAGTTATTGTTGAAGCCAGGGAAGAAAGAAGGGGTGTTGTAGTCTGTCCAGGCTGCTATAACAAAGTACCATAGACTGGATGGCTTATAAACAATAGACATTTATTTCTCACAGTTCTGGAGGCTGGAAGGCTGAGATCAGGGTGCCAGCATGGTCGGGTTCTAGTGAGGACCCTCTTCCGGTTGCAGACTGTTGACTTCTTGTTGTATCCTCCTGTGGCAGAGAGGGGAAGTAAGCTCTCTCATGACTCTTGCAAGGGCACTAATCCCATCATGGGGGCCCCACCCTCATGACCTCGTCTAATCCTAATTACCTCCCAAAGGCCCTCATTGGGGAGTAGGGTTTCAGTATGTGAATTTTGGGGGGACAAACAGTCTATAGCAAGGGGTTTGGGCGGAGCTTGGGGGACCATCTCCCTCTGAGAGTGAGAGTAGGAAGCAGGGAGCGAAATGAAGAACAGTTAGAGATATAGAGGGAGGGACCCCGAGAAGAAGAAGCCTTGAAAGCTTTGGTTTATAAAATGGGTTTTCCTACTATAGACATGGTGAAGGCTAAGAGGTCCTTAGCTGGCCCATGGGTGGGATTGGATCTTGGGTGGGCTGCCAATTCAACCAGTCATCTGTGTTTCTCCCATTCTGTGACCACAGACTGCATCCCAATCTGGAGCAGCCGTCTAGTAAGTGCCCACTTCTTATGAGGTGGTATGGACAGATTGGCACAACTTCAGTGCTTGGCGCTGTGCCTTGCCCAGAGTGGTCATTCCATCCATACTTATCGAATTGCTCTGTTCACCCCTCCTGCAAAGACTGCGGACGGTGGATATATCAGCATTGTTTTTATAGGAAAAGCAGCCACGCTAACCTTGAAAAGTTCAGGTGCCTTGTTTAAATTCCTGACCAGACCTGGGATCTACTTGGAGTTTGGGTTGTAATTGATTTGCGAACTTGGGCAGGTTAGTCGTCTGTCCTGGGCTTCAGGTTTTTGTGTTTTTTTGGTGAGAAAGATTAGCCCTGAACTAACATCCCTTGCCAATCCTCCTCTTTTTGCTGAGGACGATTAGCTCTGGGCTAATATCTATGCCCATCTTTCTCTACTTTATATGGGACGCCGCCACAACATGGCTTGACAAGCGCTGCATCGGTCTGTGCCTGGGATCCGAACCTGCGAACCCTGAGCTGCCGAAGCAGAGCACTCGAACTTAACCACTACGCCACAGGGCCGGCCCCCTAGGCTTCAGGTTTTGGAAATGAGATATGAATGATGGGGGTAGAGGCACAGGCTCTGGGGTTACAATTAAGGTTCTGCTTTCTCTACCTTAGTGTGTCATCCAGTCCCAAACCCAGGAATGTGGTTTCTGTTCCAGTATTGGTTACAAGTTCTGATAGTGTGGCTCCTGTACATTCCTTTACATCTGCCTGGCCTGGGAGTGTATCTTTTCTTCCCCCCAATGTGGGACCACAAAGGAGAATGCCATGTACCAATTACTTAAGAAAAAAAAAAGTCACTCTACTTTAACTTTCTGTCTGTGATCTGGGCCAAAGCCAGGCTCCACTGGGCCTTGTTCGGGCCAGCCAAGCCACGCCCCAGCCAGGTGGCACACCTTCTCTCAGCTGCTTACCTTTGTACACCCTTATTTTTTTGGTGCTGCGCCCACAGGTGTGGTACTGCTGGCAGAGGTCAGGGACTGGCACAGGTGGCAGGGGAGGCCAGATCCTTTGGTGGCTGTACCTTCTGCTGTCACTCAGACACTAGCTCTACTTGGGGTCTCTGTGCTGTCCTTTAATATCATTCCATAAAGCAAGGCAACGTGATGGGTAAGAGCTCCGACTCTGGAATTTGGATCCTCTATTAGCTGTATCACCCTGGCAATCATTTAACTTTCTGAGTCTCAGTTTCCTCCTGTATAAAGTTGGGAAAATGACATTACCACCTTCCTTGAGCTCTCAGGAAGAATAAGTGAGATCATAATAGTAAAGAGCCTAGCTCATATGCTAACACACTCGGTAAATGTTAGTTTTGTTTGTGGTCATTCTTATTCTTTCCTCACCATCAGCAGGAGGGAGGAGCTCCACGGAACCTTGTGGCAGCTTCCCCTTGTGGCATCTCTCACTCGGGGTGTTGTGGAGGGGACCCTCATTAGAATCCCTTTTCCCTGTCCCTGCAGTCAGCTTCTAGCCCCCTCTTTTGCGGTGTGTCTGGAAAGGTGCCTGCCCTGGCCCCTGACCCCTGACCTTCCTTCAGCTCCACCTGGTCGTCTGAGCCACAAGGAGTCTCAGTTTAGTGGTGATTTGGTTGCAAGGAGCAGCAGCCTGCTCAAACCAGCTGAAGCCAAGAGGAGAAATTTATTGCTAGGATGCCAGGATGTCCCATGGACCCTGAGGGCAGGAAGTGCAGCTGGCCTGGAACCAGGAATTGGGGAGTCAGGAACCAGATTGTGCATACTTTCTTTCTAGGGCTGCCGGTGCCTCTTCTCACTTGCCTTCACAGACCAGCTTTCTGCCTCAGCATGCACGCAAGGGAGAAGGAGCCCACCCCAGCCCAGTTCTAAAACACTCCCCAGTTTGAATGTCCAGCTCAATTAACAAGCTGTGCCCTGATTACAAATTCCCCGAAGAGAAGCAGATTGGCCCAGCTGGGCCAGATGCCCACCTCTGGTCCATGCAGTGAGTAGGCAGGGCCAGGGGATGGGGCGGGCATGTCTTACCTCATCAGTGAGGCATGCAGGTCACAGAAAGGGCATATGGACAGGTCAGTCACCTCCAAATGTGTTGTATCTCTTGGCTGCCTGGCAGGAGGGAAAAGCCCTCTCTCTTTCTCCCCTAGTCAGCTCTGCCAGGCGTATGCAGACTGAGGCTATTAGGTCATCTGGGGTTTGCCAGAAAAGACAGCCCCCCACATCACAGGCCAGGAGTGCCTCATAAAATCCCCCAGTGGTTCCCGATCTCTGGATTACACAAACCACTGTTTTCTGAAGAGAGGTTGTACTTATATGCAAGTGACACAGGAGATAGTTTTAGGTGATACAGTAACAAAAATTTTTCCTATTGATAATTATGTATTTTATTTGGAAAATTTATAACTATGGATCAAACCCACAGTTTCATAGCTATTACATATAAAATTTCCTTTCCTAGTACATGCAACTAAAAATGAATTTATTTAAAAAATGTAAATAGTATGGATTTGGGGAAAAAAAGTGAAGGTGGTATGTGAATGAATGAAGTTGGGAAACAGTGGTGATGTCTAGATGGGGGGTTTTTACCCGAGAGCCTAAGGGAAGACTTTAGGAGATCTGTGAATCCTTGAAATTGTAGGCAAAATTTTTGTATTTAGTATTTACTTGTCTGACTTTTTTCCTGCGTGGGGGGGGGGGAGTAGGTCTTAGCTTGGTTTAAAAATTTAGTGTGCATTGGAACTTTCTGGAGGTTGTTATTAAAAATTGCAATTTTTTTCCCCAGAAATTTTGATGTAGCAGTTGGAGTGAGCCCAGGAAGGTGTATTTTCACAAGCATTTAGATGATTCTCAACAGGTGATTCTTGGACCTTACATTGAGGAACGCTGCTTAAAGAGGTCCAGGAGACCCAAAGTTGAGAATCCAATTCTGACCCATCCCAGCATCCTTAGGATTGTTGTGCAAACTGTTAAAACTTTCTTGTCAAGAGTTTTTGAGGTCTATGAACAAAAAGTTCCTAGATAAATTTATATCACAAATTATTAAGGGTTTCTTAGCAATGTGGCTCTCTTTTCTCTCAACAGCCATTTTGTGTTTGGGTTTGGCCTTGTTAGTTCAAGATGCTAATAAAAACTAAGGCTTATATTGAACAATGCCAGCCTAAAGCTGAAGGCTTTGCACGATCTTAAATCCAGTATTAGAGAGAGACATGCCTGGCCACAGTGGTTGTTAAAAGACAATCACAATGTGACATAACGAAATGGAAAGATATCCCATGCACGTGGATTGGAAGAATACACATAGTTAAAATGTCCATATTACTGAAAGCAATCTACAGATTCAGTGCAATCCCAGTCAGAATCCCAATGACATTCTTCATGGAAATAGAACAAAGAATACTAAAATTCATATGGGGCAACAAAAGACCCCAAATAGCTAAAGCAATCCTGAGAAAAAAAAACAAAGCTGGAGGCATCACAATCCCTGACTTCAAAATATACTACAAAGCTATAATAACTAAAACAGCATGGCATTGGTACAAAAACAGACACACAGATCAATGGAACCAAAATGAAAGCCCAGGATGAAAACCACACATCTACAGACAGCTAATCTTTGACAAAGGAGCTAAGAAGATACAATGGAGAAAGGAAAGTCTTCGATAAATAGTGCTGGGAAAACTGGACAGCCACGTGCAAAAGAATGAAAGTAGACCATTTTCTTTCACCATACACAAAAATTAACTCAAAATGGATCAAAGACTTGAAGGTAAGACCTGAAACTATAAAACTCCTAGAAGAAAATATAGTCAGTACACTCTTTGGCATCGGTTATAGAGGGATCTTTTTGAATTTCATGTCTACTTGGACAAGGGAAACAAAAGAAAAAATAAATAAGTGGGACTTCATCAGACTAAAGAGCTTCTGCAAAGCAAATGAAACTAGGGTCAAAATGAAAAGACAACCCACTAGCTGGGAGAAAATATTTGCAAATCATGTATCTGACAAGGGGTTAATCTCCATAATATATAAAGAACTCACACAACTGAACAAAAAAACAACCCAGTCAAAAAATGGGCAGAGGATATGAACAGACATTTTTCCAAGAAAGATATACGGATGGCCGATAGGCACATGAAAAGATGTTCAACATCACTAATCATCAGGGAAATGCAGATCAAAACTACACTAAGATGTCACCTGACACCCGTTAGAATGGCTGTAATCACCAAGACAAAAAACAGCAAATGCTGGAGAGGTTGTGGAGAAATGGGAACCCTCATTCACCGCTGGTGGGAATGCAAACTGGTGCAGCCTCTATGGAAAACAGTATGGAGATTCCTCAAAAAATTAAAAATAGAAATACCTTATGATCCAGCTATCCCACTACTGGGTATTTATCCAAAGAACCTGAAATCAACAATCCAAAGAGGCTTATGCACCCCTATGTTCATTGCAGCATTATTCACTATAGCCAAGAAGTGGAAGCAACCCGTGTCCCTCGATTGATGATTGGATAAAGATGTGGTATATATATACAATGGAATACTACTCAGCCAGAAAAAAAGACAGAATTGTCCCATTTGCAACAACATGGATGGATCTGGGGGGTCTAAGGCCAAGCCAGACAGAGAAAGACAAACACTGTACGATTTCACTCTTATGTGGAAGATCAACACATGGACAGACAGAACAGTTTGGTGGTTCCCAGGGGGAAGGGGGTTGGGGGGTGGGCACAAGGGGTGAAGGGATGCATTTATATGGTGACTGACAAACAATAATGTACAACTAAAATTTCACAATGTTATAAACTATTATGACATCAATTGAAAAAATAGACAATCACAATGTATTTTACCACAATGGAAAAGTAAAAAAAAGACAATTGCAAGGGTTTGTGAGGGGCAGGCACCAGCATGATTCTCAGATGGCCGGTGTGTATCTGTGCAGCAGCGGGGTGGTGGGAGCTGGCCTTTGCCCCAGAGATGCAGCATAGCAGTTATGCTCTTCCATTTAGAAAAGAAAGAAACATTTTCTTTTGAATGGATCTTGATCTCTGCATGTTCATAAAGGCCATAATAATAATGAAACATTTTTTAAGCAATTGCAATGTGACAGACGCATCTCGTATGCATTTTCTTATTCTTCCTCAGAACACTATGAAGTGGTATCTATTCCTAATTGCATTTTGCAGGTGAGGAAACTGAGACTTTAAGAGTAACTAGGTAGGAGAGCTGGGAGAGAGGGCTAGCCTTCTGTCCCTGGGTCTAGACTAGAAATCAAATTACCTGGGAAGGCAATGCTATGTGGTGCGATTCTGGCCGTCTTTGCTCTTCTTACGGCAGACACGATGCCAGGAAGGAGGACTCCTTGAGGTGGCAGTCAAGCTGAAGAAGAGTAAACTCTTATCTTTGAGACAGATTACAGAGCTTCCTGGTGTTCTTTTTTTATTTCCCATTTATTATCCCCCGTCTTTAAGGCCTCTTAACTATGTTACCTTGGACCAAGGGAAGAGAGGATGAATTGCTCACACCTGGGCCAGAGTGGTCACGGGGATCCATCCCTCCACCCCACCACCAGCTAGTCTGGTGTTGGCAACAGTGATTGGCAGGCTCCTAAGGCAGAGGTTCTTATCTTGGGATTCATGGACTGCCTCACAGAGGTGGGGAGGCTCCTTTGATGGCCTGTCATAGAATTTTGAAATTTTGCGTGTATGTGCCCATGCTTGCAAGTGCACTCATCCATTTTTCTGGGTAGTGGGGCCCTTGGCTTCCGTTGTACTCTCTGAGCCATCTGTAACCCCGAACAAACATGCCTCATTGCACAGGGGATGTTCATCTCTGGACTATGGCTGGCTGGCCTAGGTCCTTGCTTCTCAAAGTATGGTTTGTGGACCAGCAGCATCAGCACCATCTGGGAATTTGTTAGAAATGCAGAATCTTGGGCCCCACTTAATACCTACAGAATTAGAATTGACATCTTAACAAGATACCCAGGTAATTTGGAACATTAAAATTTGAGAAGTGCTGGTCTGGGTAACCTCCATCTGGGAAATCAATTTCCAATACCAATTCTGTGCTAAGAGGAATTTTTATAAAGAAAAGTCATATTTCTTTATAACTTTGTTTAGGAAGTAGGGTGCCTCTACATGTAATATTTCTCCTCTTTGTCCTTTGCTTACTGGGTGCTCAGCTGATTATAAATTAAGTCAGATCTGGACAAAGGAACTTTTGACTTACGGTGGTTAATTCACGTGCTTTTAGGGTTAGCCATAGAGTGGCATCTGACCCAATCCATTGAGAGAAATAAAAACTTGAAGGTGATAAGCTAATGATCTGCCAAACAGACTTCATTCCCTTTAAGGAATTTCTTCTAAGAGTATCATTGTAGGCTTTCAGGAAATGATCGCATTGACTTCTCAGCTTGCCATGGTTATCTTGGAGAGGTCTTTACTGGTGCGTTTTCTTCCCCTTCTTACCTTTTGCCCAGAGTTAGCTCACTCTTCATCTTTATGTAGCACTCACTTTCTGATGAATTGTCAACAGTAGGCCAGTTTAGTCTTACATTTGCCCAGAGAGATGCCTGATGACTCATCATACTCAGTTAATAAATGCAGCCAGCTGGATGTCCATGCATCTTTAGTTTTGTGATGGTATGTTTTCTGGTGACAGACACAGTGGACTCGTTCATCTCTGAAGGGGAAGGCCAGCTTCATTTTGGTGTGTATTAATCTGGCAGCTCCTCCAGTTAGTGCTGAACTTTAGCCCACTGTTGAACATTAACTGTTTGTGGGTTTGCTGGCAAAAGGTCTGCAGGGTTGAATGTTTGTATAATTCCTATGTAGAGAAGAAATATAATATGGTACCTGATAGATATATTTTTGACCCATGTCTCAATTAAAATTCATTCTACATTATGATAGGGCGTTTATTATATTGTGTGTGGTTGGTTTTTTTTGGTCCTCATCTGGAAGCTTGGACACTAGATTGGTTACGTGGGTGTCTCCCCAGCAGACTGGAGTTGTTGGAGTTTGAACTCCACATCGTTCACTGTTGTGTCTCTAATCTCTAGCACCGTGCCTGGCACATGGGCGAGCAGTCAGTAAATATTTGCTGAATGACTGGTGGATTAACCACCTTGACTGTTCAGGTTCACAGGTGAGCCCCCATTTTTTGAAATGCTGATGATGTTGATAATAGCAGCTGTCTTTATTGAGTGTTCTCTATGAGACAGCACTCTGCTAATAAGCACTTTGAATACATTCTGTCATTTAATTCTCTCAACATCCTTATGAGGCAGGTGGTATCACTATTCCCATTTTACAGCTGAGGAGACTTATAAAGTAACTGGGCTAGTATCGTCCAGCTGGTGAGGGTGGAGGAGGGATTGGACCCCAGGCTGTCTGACTTTGAAGCTTGTGCTAAATACATGAGCATTTAACTCTGTTCAGGTGAGGGCACTGACCTGCAGAGAACAATGGGATAAGTGAGGCCATGGCTTCTACCTGGCTCCTTTGAAATGATAAACAGATGCCAATTAAAATTTGGCTGCCTAGTGCCTGGTGGAACTTGGCCCTTAGCTGCTCCCCGTTGGCATGTTTCTCTTCTTCCCTGCAGAAGGAAAGCCACAGACTGGTGGGTGCCTTCCCAGTTCTTGTCCACCCTAAAGCCCGGTGGTAGGGACTCTGTGACCTTAGACACTGCTCTCTTTGTTTTTGGAATAAACTGTGTCACATTATCTAGTATTAGTGGCAGACCAATCTGAAAGCATTGGTTATGAGCAAGTATTGTGAGAAAAAAAAAATCCTGTTCCCACTTCTCAAGACATTGGATTGAGAGTCTGGTTTGGAACATTTTATTAGATTATCCTAAAATCTGTGCTCTGGGTCTTTAATGTGGATGTCGCAGTGTGCACGTTAACAAGTATTTGACAGCAGTAATTGCTTGTGACAGCTTGTAGCTCGCTGATGGTTATTTAGAGGCAGTCTCTGCTTAGGTTACTTGCCTCTACCACTGCTTTGGGCAAAATGATTTGTTCTTTTCTAAGGCCTGTCACCCCAGAATTTTCACTATTTAAAAGTGGGCATTTAATTTGTAACCCTGAAAAGATCTTTGCTTTCAGTGGTTTACAGATAAATAGTGAAATGGTGAATGGGGTGTTGTAAATAGTTTGCAGACCATTTCACTTATTTTTCTGTGGTCCTGGGCTGGGTGTGACTCACATACTTTTTGGGACAAGCTCCACAATTAGTTTCACATCACATTTTTTTTGTTTTGTTTGTAGAACTCTGTACATGTTTCGAAGTGTTTTTTGGGGTATGTTTCCTGCAGTTCGCCTTCCCTCTCTCTGTGTGTCTTAGAGGTGTGTCCTGGGATATTCCTGTGATCCAGGTTCCTGAGAGTTTGTGTTGTTGCTTCTTGAGCAGAGCTCTGTTGGTTGGTTGTGCATTTGGCAAAATAAGAGTATTTAAAAATCCCTAGAGAGCTAGGTATGGAGTAGGAGGCATAGTCTCTGAGAGTGGCCCGTTATCAAACACATGACCTGATTTTCTTTGGCAGGACAGAGCTGGCAAGTGTGTGGGCCCCGAGGCCCTGGTACCTGCCGTTTACCTGACATCCCGCAGGGCTGCAGCCCTAGCATCAGCAGCTGTATAAGCTCCAGAGTGGGTGTCCTGGCAGGAGAGCCAGACAGGTGATTTGTTAAATTATTACCCATGTGCAGCTTCTGGCCTCTGGTGCCAGGCAGCGTGGAGCTTGGCAGGATTAAAAGGCTGATTACACAGCCAGGAAAGGTGGGAGGTGAGGCTGCTGACTGCCACCATGCTTAACTGTCAGGACACCCACAGAGAGAGGTCCCAGCAGCTGTGTCTCTGTGGGACTTCAGAGCATATAAGAAATGAGAGACCCAAAGACAATACACTGATTATAATAGGATTTCTCCGGAGGCCTTACTAATGGGACAGGACATCAAATGTGCCATAGTAGAGGCTAGGGCTTCAGCAAAAGGTGCAGGAGGTATTTTTTAGGAATTGGGAGGAATCTGGGACTTATAAACAAATATTTATTGAGAGTCTTCTGCCCTCTGCTACTCCAGGCAGAGAAGGAGAAGGTGGGCTGGTACCTTTTCCTGGGATAACTAGTGAACAGCTAGTTACTGGGATAACTAGTGAAAGAGGGCCAGCTCCTCTTTTCATTCATTTATATTTATTCATTGTTTCCTATATGTGAGATCTGTGTTCTACCTTCCCTCCAACACCAAGAGGCCCCCTCCTCTCTCCTTCAAGCTTGGGATGTGGGCTTGGCTAAGTAGTAAAGATAGTGGTGAAGAGTACCATTCCCTGGTTGTGTGATCTTGGGGATAATAACATGACCTCCTTCATAGGATAGTTCTGAGAATTTAAATCAGCTAATATATTTAGAATAAGTATTTAATTTATTTAGTATCTGGCACACAGTACATACTCAGTATTGATAATAATAATTCTGTTATTATTAGTACTACTACCATTGTCATTATTGAGCAGGGAGGGGTCATTCTGGAGGAAGAGGATAGTTGGATGCTCTCAGGAGGTGGCCGCATGGGACAGACAGGCTCTCTTCCATCCACTGCTGGAGGGGCTGGGGGGGCCTCACTCAGTGCCCCTCCTGCTGGAGGTGGGCATGGGGATGGGAATAGGGAGACTGAGAGGGAGGACCCAGGATGGGTGCCTAGGTCAACAGCCTCTTCCAGGAGACTGCCTGGGCATCACAGCCCGAGCAGCATTGGCTCCTTTGATTTAATCCCCTCCTTGCCCACAGGCCACCAAAAGTTCAAAGGGTTCTCATTTTTCTATTGTAATTCCTTAGAGGGATGATAAATTCCTTCTGGGACATTCAGGACATTTTTTTCTCTTTTTGAAAAGCTAAGTTGGCAACACTGACTGAAGGATAAAGCAAGTAGTTAGGAGCCAATATTCTAGAAATGCCTTTCGGTCCAGCAGCAATTCCAGATCAGAGAAGAGAGAACTTTTCTTGAGCCAGAAAGTATCATTTATAGGTGTCCTTGATGGAATCAGTGCTCAGAACATAGTTTGAAAATCTGCTCATGACAATGTTGCTTTTCCTCCTGCAGTCTGTTGGCCTGGGATGTGTGGAATTCTGCACAGGATGTCTGTGGGTATTCAGTTTACAGTGGCTGAGCAGAGATGAGGAGGAGGAGGAAGCAGAGTCAGAGACCTAGATTTTGTTATCGATTTGCTAGTTAATCCAGGGAAATTTACTGCTGTGTTCTGTATCTTTATTTGTAAATTAGAACATCTTTTGAGCTCACAAGGGTATTGATGACCAGTGAGACAGTGTTGAATTTGGGGATTATTTTTAGAGGAAAGGGGTAGATATTTGCTCAAATTGCAGTTCATATGTTTGACAGGCTAAGGAACTGGCACTTCTTCTGTAAATTATCATAGGGGAATGGGGGCTGCTTCTTAGGTCAGATTTCCAGATAACTGAAAAGTTAGCTGTATGGTTGTCATGGTATTGTAAGGTTCGTATCAAAAAAATCTCCTGGATGAAGCACTTTACATAATTAACTCATTTAAACCTCACCACAGTTCCATAAGGTAGGAATTGTCATACCTATTTGCAGCACAGGAAATTCAAGTTCAAAGAGAGTGAAGTAATTTATTCAAAGTTGTGTGGTTTTGTTCACTCATTGAATAATCATGTATTGAATTTCCTCTGTGTCCCAGGTACCAGGATTATCACCATGAACAAACCAGACATGGGTTATCAGTGGGGTAGTTAGGATTCACCCAGGATTGTCTGGCTCCAGGTATGTGACTTATCACCAAACAATGTTCTTTCTCACAGATTTCTAGTGGCTGAAGGGACAGGGAGGCCTGTCCCTCTTGCTGAGCCCCTGAGGTGTGGTTATTTCCCTGGGTCTCTGGCTGCATAGCCGGGGGTTCTGTAGCTCTCATCCCTGAAGCCAGTGTCCTCTATGTCTGTTTCCACCAAGCCCCTCTGCCTCTTACTATTTCAAATGCCAAGACTTGAAAAATTTTAAATACTTGATAAAAACCTGGCTTGAATGTTAGGCATTTCCCTGCTTTTAAAAACAAACCAATTTTTTTTCTTGATGACTCAGGCCTGTCATTATGTGCTTCATTGATATACCATATAATTTTGAGTCTACACTTTCAGTCACTTTTTCATTTTCTTCCCCTCTGTGTTGTTAGTTGTCATCTCACCTGTGGTCACTGAGATTGTCACTGACTGCCTCACTCCCTTTGAATTGGATGTTTCTAATCTGCTGTGAATGAGGAAACTGCACTTCCGGTTTTTTTTTTTTCCATTTTTTGTGACATAAAAAGCAGAAGTTGCTAGGTGAGACCCAAAGAATAAGAGTCAGTGACTTTGTGACAGTCACCTCTGGAGTCGGCCTCCATGGCTGGTTGCAGTGTGATCCTGTGTCCTGTGGTCGTGTTCTTGCTACAGCCCTGGCCTCTGCTGGAGCGATTGAGAGCTCAGGCTCTGGAGTCCAGTGGACCTGGCTGAAATCCTAGCTGCCCCGCAGATTAATTTGGGATCTGAGACAACTTAATGTCTCTAAGCCAAAGTTTTCTCATCCTGGCACAGCAAGCTCTCCATAAATGATGCCCTTTATTATTAGTGGCAATTGTAGAGTTTGTGGTATTGGTGGTGGAGACTGGGGCAGCATGACCAATGCTGGTGTTCAGGTAACTATAGAGTGTATGGGTCAAGAGCATAGGTAGGAAGACCTGGGGTTTAATCCTTATCTCCCCATTCGCCAACTGGGTGACCAGTAATAGAAGGATATGTATAAAGTAGGGGCCAATAGTGGGGGGGTCCATTTCTGTCTCTGCCATTTACTCTCTGGGTAATCCAAGTCTAGATGCTGCTTCGGGCTTCTCATCTCCAAAATGAGGAAGGTGATAGGATCTACCTCTCAGGATTGTTGGGGGTGGGGGGGTGGGATTAGCTTAATGCATATGTGCAGGGCTTCAGATAGTGCCTGGCACATGTGGTGCTCAGTAAATGTCAGCTGTTACCAGCTAATGACTCCCTCTGGCATCCAGAAGTGTCGATGTTCCTTTTATTCCTTAAATGTTGTAGTTTATGGTACAGCCCTCTTTCCTAATCATAATTAATTTTAAGGTCACTCTTCGTGGTTTTTGTTCCTTGGCTTTTCTCAGTCTACCAGGATTGAAGTAGGACTAGGAGATGGTTTGTTCTGGGAACAGTTACACGCCCTCTTCTGTGAGGAATAGATGCTTTGCTTTGTGAGGTTCCTTCATGGGTGGGAATTGTTTCCTTATCGGTCCTCAGCCTGGAACTCCCTGGGAGCCTCTGACAGGTCGTATGAAATACTGGAGATACTCAGAAGACAAGTACCTGTTAAATGTGGAAAGTATTGTCCTGTTTGACATCTCCACCCTTTCTTATGGAAAAAATTTGAGTGCATTTTAGTGGAAAGATTATTCCTGCACTCTGTGCGATTCCACTATTACTCACTTAATTTTTCTTCTTTCGTCACAGTCTTTTCTTGGGCTTATAGCATATGCACCATAAAACAAGTCAGTATGAATTAAGATTGTTTTACTCTTGTTTTGTTTCTTCTAAGCCCAACACGTAGGTGGTAAACTAGGGTCCTTCCTGGCCAATTCTAAAATGGTTGGGAAAATGAAAATAAAAAGGAAAAGCATTGAGAAGAAAATTAACAAATATATATTATTCTTTTTCCCAAAGGCTTTTGTCTTGATGTAGGTTTGCTTTCTTTTTCCTGGTAATTAGTTGTAACTAAAATACTGTATCTTTGATATAATTGAAGAAGAAAGGTTTTGCCCTCATTTGCAGGGGACTGGTGATTGACAGTTGCTGGGAGACTGGGGATGGTCTGATTTCACAGGGATTTGTCATGTGGGGGCTTGCCTCTGTATTTCTCTGGGTTGGTAACACTGGCACTCTCAGCGAGAGATGCTACCTGGTTCTTGTATGGAGTTTCCCAAATCTGGTCTTTGCCTCCCCCACCAAGACTTGGACTGGTTGGTGTGCTGGGTGATTGTGACAAACACCAGGTACCTCTCATTCCTCCACCAGTGTGACCCTTGTCCTCAGCCCAAACCAGCTAGTATAACTGTATTTCTGCTTTGCTTACCCAAGTGCTTCTGTGCTAAGGATCCCCACTATTGGGTTGTTGTTGAAAGTTGGCCACTGTTCAAAAGAAAGGCACAGTTGGATTATACAGGTTACTAAGTGCTGGTTAGGTGTGTGCTTTTGTTGAGTCAAGGAAAAGCTGGTCATGATAAGGAGGGCAGGAGGCTTTGAGGTTACTGTAACCTTTCTGTCCTCTAGATTTCCTTGGTTGAAACTCGGTAGAAGGGAGAGAGAAGGCTGAATATCATCTTCCTACCTGCAAAGGACCTGACCAGGATGACTGTATGTCCTGGGTCACACCTGCTGTCTCAGCATGATTATTAATAGTGCCCCCTTTCTCAAAACTGCCCCAGTTGGGATATGGTCACCTTAGGTATGGATCACATCAGGTTTCTTTGCAACATTTGTCAATAGGAATGCACATCAGCTTCCAGTGGTGTTTTTCCCCAGTAGATCATAATAAGAGTGAGGCTGCCCAAATCAGCAAGAAAGAATGGTTCTATAAATGGTTGTTACAAGTTCCACCCTTATTAACGTCAAAAAGCTACAGATCTGCAGAGCAGAGGGCACTTGGGATCACCATTGTAGGAGAGAGAGAGGTATGATGTGATGTAATTGGTATCTATCTCTTTGACTACTTGCCATACTGCATTAAAAAAGCAAAACTTCAAGGCTAATTAGCTAAAATCAGATGTGATAATTAGGAAGAGCATAAAACCTAAAGGAAATGAACGATGAACTTACCCAGGGTCACCCAGACAAGTAGGTAGTGGTAAATTTGGAGGGGGGTGCCCAGTTGTGTCTGGCTCTCTCCACTGCCCCTTGCTATCTGCTATGTTGGCCTTGCATTTCCAATTTATGGCTCTGATATGATTTTATTCCCAGTCATGCTGGGCGTGAAACTGATTCAGAGTGTGAGCCACTGTTCCCAGTATCTGCAGGTAGGAAGTGGCAGAGGCAGCATTCAAACTCGGGGCTTTATACCATTGTTATTTTGGAGAGGGATAAATGATGGATCTTTTCAGCCTGATAAGAATAGTAGGAAGGAGCACTTGGTATTAGGATATATCGGTGCAGGGTGAACCTTTTTAAATCTATCTGTGTGAGTTAAGTCATTTCCCTAGAATGCTGGCCAAGCCTCAGGATCACAGCACGTGGGGATGTTATTCATGTTCAGTAAATGTCAAACAGCGTCTACAGATTTATGGGTTTGTAAATCCAAAGAAGCTGCTATTGTTAGGGTTTCTTGCAAGCCTAGAATAGCTAGCATTTTTCTAAATTTTTTGCACAGTTCTAATAAAACAGCTCATTACTATCAAGTATGGTTTAAGTATCTGGCTGGGAAAAGCAAGATGATTTATATATTTTTAAATGAGTGCACTTGAAAGCTATCCTGGCAATGATGAAAAATTATTTTGTGGTGATGATGAGTTGTGGTAGAGGGTAGGAAGGGGAAGTGAAGGATTTCCATAACCCCAAATTTTCCCATTTGTGTTAAATTTCCACAGATTTGAGATGTTTCTGAGAGTATGTTAGAGCAATCACTCTATTTTTTTTCATAATTGTGATGACCTGTGAGTCAAGACTTGATTTTTTCAATTAATGAGCTGATGAACTCAGACTTTTTCATTAATATAGCTGCACAGGTGGATAAAAAAAATCAGCCTTCAAAAAATGTTACTAATAGTACGAGTTTGCACTGGGGCTGACCAGACCAGCATGGTTTTGTATGTTTTTCTCCCAAGCAGTTCCTATGGAAGCCAGAGACAGACAGACAGACACACACACGCACAGAAGCCGCTGAGCCACTGGGAGTTAAATCTGTCTGCTAGCACAAACGTTTTGAGCATTGTGATTACTCACCAGGCAGACCACTCCATACTCCACCCTTCTCGGTTTGTATCATTTTCCCTAATATCTGTTTCCACCGACATGCCTGCTCTCAAATCTCCATAGCTACATCAAAATATGTATGAGAGGTTTGTTTTTTCAGACAGGCAAATGTGACCTTGTAGATATGTTCCTTTCATTATTAAGTTTTACATAAATTGCTCTGAATACAAATTATAATAGCACCTACCTTGTAGGGGTGTTTGTGAGGATTAAAGATGAAAATCCATACAAAATTCCTATCACCATGCCTGGCACACACATGGGTACTCAGTCTGTTAGCTTCTGTCTCTTTTTGTCTTTCTGTGGCTCCCTGCTTTGCTTTTCCCACTCTGTTCACCAGCTCACTCAGGGGTTCCACTGATCGCATAGGAGCCAGATCCAAATGCTCTGTCTCAGCCGTTTGATGTCTCTGTGCTCCTGCTGGTACTGAGCACTCTGACCCGGAAACATTTCTTTTCTGGTTCGTGGCACTGCGTTACTCTGATTCTCCTCGTACCTCTCTGGCCTTTGCTTGTCTCCCTCCCTTTGTTCTGTGGCCTCTTTTCTCTATTGTCCAAAGAAGATGGTCTCTGAGTTTCTGTGCTCAGTTCATGTAAGTTTCCTTAGCTGTCTTATTTGCTTCCGTGGACAATATTCAGGTATCCATCTCTGGTCTGACTTTTCTCCTGGGGTTCCATGCATCCACTTCCAGCTGCCTGATGAGCATCTCTACCTGGATGTCTGTTGGCAGCTCAGATTGAGATTGAACATACCTCAAATGCAAACCGCCTTCCCCTTCCTTCTGCAAAGCATATCCTTCTCCTCACATCCCTGGGTCTTTGGATGGTGCAACTCTCCTCTCACCACCTCCTCCCTTTACCTTCACATAATCTCTGCTGCTTTTTCCTTCTCTCTGTCTCTCATTATCCAATCAGTCACAATTTCCCATGGATCTGACCCTGATGATGCCCCTGGCATCTCCTCTTTCCCCTCTTTCCTATACTAGTGCCATAGCTGTTCTTTTGGTGTACCTCATTAGTTGACATAAGGGATGAAGCTTTTCAGGCCATTGTTATGATGGTCAAAGGTAATACTCTATTTTTGGTGTCACCTCAGTGGTCCACTGGTGAGATGAAATGTTGCCAGTTTTCATTTAATAATGATATGGATTAAATTGTGTCCCCCTCCAAATTTATATGTTGAAACTTTAATCCTCAGTGTAACTATATTTGATAGGGCCTATAGGGAGGTATTAAGGTTAAATGAGGTCTTAAGTGTGGGATTAGATAGGATTAGTGTCCTTAGAAGAAGAGACACCAGAGAGCTCTCTATCTCCCTCTGTGTATACACAAAGAAGAGACCTGTGAGCACACAGCAAGAAGGGTGGCCACCTTCTTCTCAGAATCCAACCACGCTGGCACTCTGATCTTAGACATCCAGTCTTCAGAACTGTGAGAAATGAATATCTGTTGTTTAAGCCATCCGGTCTATGGCATTTTGTTATGGCAGCCTGAACTGACTAACACAAATACTTATTTTAGATCTTCTGTGTGCCAGGCCTGGGATAGGTAGGGAAACATGGTCCTTGCTGCTACAGTTTAGGTAAATCCTCTTGTCCTTACCCTGACATCCAGCAGCTTTCAGTCAGAATGTATTGAGCACCCACTAAGAGCAAGACCCTGTTGAGCACTGGGTTTACAAAAATAATGAAGAGCTCACAGCCTAGAGGGAAAGAAAGAAAGATAAATAGATTACTGTGATTCAGTGGGAGTTGAGTCTGCTAAAATATTCAAGATATGTATTTAGTGATGATTTCAGGCAAGTAGTGTAAGTAATGGATAAAATCATAAACGGATACTCAAGAGAAATAGATTATAATGTTAATCATCTTCATTTCAACGTATTTTCCAGTTTTTCACTCTGTTTTTTATCTTCTGATTATAAAAGTAAAAAGTGAAAAATACCTGCACCTTGTAGAAAATTTGAGAAGTAAAGAAGTAGGAAGAAAGATGCTCATAATCCTACCACAAAGAAAGAAGTTCTACTTTTTAAATTTTTTAATGTCATTTTAAATGTGTACTGTTTCTACTTTATGGATATAATATAGTTTCCTAACTTTAAACATTGAGTGTTTCCATTCTTTTTGTTTTGTTTTTATGAGGAAGATTGGCCCTGAGCTAACATCTGTTGCCAGTCTTCCTCCTCTGTTTTTTTGCTTTTTTTCTCCCCAAAGTCCCAGTAGATAGTTGTATGTCATAGTTGTGCATCCTTCCAGTTGTTCCACGTGGGACGCCGCCTCAGCAAGGCTTGATGAACAGTGCATCGGTCTGCGCCCAGTATCCAAACTAGCGAACCCCAGGTCACCGAAGCAGAGCGGGCGAACTTAACTGCTACGCCACCGGGCTGGCCCCGAGTGTTTCCATTCTTAATTATTTTTTTCTATTTTAAAGAACTTGATGGACAATTTCACACATGAATCTTTGTCTCCATTTAAAATTACTTCCTTTAAACAGTCTCCTTGAAGAGGAATTACTTGGTCAGAGGTCATAAACATTGTTAAGGGCTTTGGGGACGTCCTACCAACCACAGACATTTGTTGAGTCTTTTCTGTGTGAACTTTGGTATTTGGGTGTTGGGGCCTGGGGACAGTGAGATGAGAATGAGATGTGGCCTTGTGGAGTTGGTGGGGTCTACCAAGGGAGACATAACCTGTGAGTGCAGAAGTTCTGAGGACCTTCTACTTTGTCAGTGGTTTACACAGTCTTTCTGAAATGATATGAAAATTTCAAACCAGCACTTGAAAATATCTTGGCCTAGGCATTACATAGTTTTCTTTGATTCTGGGGTGGTCTTTAGTCTCATAAATGGGTCATGTTTTTGGCAAGGAAGAAACATGCTCATATGTAACAAGTGATGTTGGTTTTTAAAAGTGGACTTGTGTGTGTTACATTCTTCTCTCAGGAAATTTTGATCAACGGATGAAAAATTGTGAGAATGATAGTCTATTTCCTTTAGCCGCATATCCCTGTTTTTCGAGATTTTGCCAAGAGAGGTGTATTTTAAACAATTTAGAATGTAAGTTTAGCATATATCCAGAAAAGTACACATCTCGGAGGTACACAGTTTGATAAATTATCACAAAGTGAATGCACCCATGTAATCACTACTCAGGCCAAGAAATAAAAATTATCAGCATCCCATAAAGCTCCTTTGTTATCTCCACTCCATCCCTCCTCTCCTAAGGTAACCACTATTCCTGAGTTCCAGCAACCTAGATTTTGCCTGTTGTTGAGTTTGAGAAGTTTTAAATTGTTTTGGAAGCTCATTTTTAAATTAAGTTAAATTAAATAAACCCTAGCTAATCTACCTGTATTCCTTATCTATTGCTGTATAACAAATCACCCCAAACGTTTGAGACTGAGGATGACAATAGTGTTTCTTTCTTGTGACTCAGTGGATTGGCTGGGTACTTCTCTAGGCTTCTCCTGGGCTCTCTCATGCAGCTGCATTCGGCCTGGGACACAGGGCCTCTCCCCATGTGGTCTTTCTTCCTGGGCTTCTCCATGGTATGGCAGTCTCAGGACTATGTTCCAAAAGGGCAAAGGTGGAAGCTTCAGGTTCTCTTGAGGCCTAGGCTTTGGAATTCGAACAGCATCAGTTCTGCCACATTCTCCTGGCCAAAGCAAGTCACAAGGCCAGCCCAGATTCAAGGGAGTGGAGAAGTAGACTCCACCTCTGGATGGGAGGAATGGCAGTTACATTGCAAGGGAGCTGGCATTAAAGATTTATAGTCATTAAACAATGTCCCATACCACCTGAAGAGTGCTATTACTACTATGTAGACCAAGATTATTGTTAATACAGAACTTTATTTACAGTATTGAGGCCACAATATGAGGTTTACCTGGTCCACATGTGAACACTGTCTGTTATCAGAGCAAAGTGGCCTGGGGCAGGTGGGGGATAGATTTTATCTTCAGCTGATATAAGAGGATTGGATCAGAAATAGAAGTGCTTTTAGGGATTGACATTTTTTTCAACCAAGTTTGACCTTTACCAAATCTTTTATTTGTTCTTGGTATTTCTTTTCATTGTTTGAAGTGGCCCCTGCTTATCTCATGAAGTGATGCAAAGCTAATGCTTTACTGGAGTAAATACTTTTCTGGAGTTTAAATGGGTGTTCTTCAGAGCACACTGTACCTTGACTCATCAGAGGAAAGATTTATGATATAGAGACCTCATCTCCTTTCTTCTGGTCATAGATTCCCAGTGTAAGAGAGTGTCAGGAGGCCTTATTTATTTAACTGCTGGGTCCTGGAATCTGTATTAAAATGAAATACTCAAGGTAATATCAAGGCTGTTTAATAGAAGAGGTTCTGACTCATCAAAAATACCTGATTTACGTATAGTAGTCTTCTGTTACCCACCTTCAGCTGAGGTCTGAAAATATTAAATGTAAAATTCCAGAAATAAACAATTCATGAATTTTAAATTGCACACCATTCTGAGTAGCATGATGAAATCTCTTGCTGTCCCACCCTGTCCCTTGTAGGATGTGAATCATCCCTTTGTCCAGTGTTTCCACGCTGTATACACTACCTGCATGTTAGTCACTTAGTAGCTGTCTTGATTATCAGATTGACGGTGGTGGTATCGCAGTACTTATGTTCAAGTAACCCTTATTTTACTTAATAATGGTTCCAAAGCAGGAGAAGAGTGATGCCGACAATTCAGATAAGCCAAAAAGAAGTCGTAAAGTGCATCCTTTAAGTGAAGAGGTGCAAGTTCTTGACTTAATAAGGAAAGAAAAAAGATGATATGCGGAGGTTGCTGAGATCTATGGTAACTTTTATTACAGTATATTGTTATAATTGTTCTATTTTATTATTAGTTATTGTTAATCTCTTACTTTGCCTAATTTATAAATTAAACTTTATCACAAGTATGTATGTATAGGAAAAAACCTATACAGTTATGCACCACTTAATGGCAGGGATACATTCTGGGAAATGTGTTGTTAGTTTTGTTGTGCGAACATCATAGAGTGTACTTACACAAACCTAGATGGTATATTCTACTACACACCTAGGTTATACGGTACTAATCTTATGGAACCACCATCATATGTGGTAGTCGTTGACCAAAACTTCGTTATGTGGAGCATGACTGTACAGGGTTTGGTACTATCCCATTTTCAGGCATCCACTGGGGGTCTTGCAATGTATCCCCCACACAGAAGGAGGGACTGCTGTACTATTACCAAATAAATACCTAATGGATGAATGGATGATTTTCTTTGAATTATTTTTTACCCAGGTGTCCTTTCAGAACCGAGTGAAGGGGTGTTTTTGATGTGATTTGATAATGATAATAGTAAGGAGTGGGTTCCCTTCATGGAGCATTTTCTCTGTTCAGGGAGGGCATTGAGCTTAGTGCTTTATATTCATTGACTCACAAGGCCTTGGAGGACTGAATTAGGCAACCTGTGGTTAGCACATGGGACATAAGAAAAGCTCGGTAATACGTGGCCAACCACAGTCTGAGGTAGGTAATAATGGCTTTCATTTAATTGAGCACTTTCTGTGATCAAGGCTCTTTATTTGTATTAACTCATGCAATCCTCATAAACCCTATAAGATTGGTTCTGTTATTATACCCATTTTGCAGATTAGGAAATACAGACAGACACAGGGAGTTAAATAATTCACAGAGCTAGTTAATGGCAGAGCCAGGATTTAAACCCATGCCATCTGGGTACAGAGCCTTGGTACCCTTTCCCGCTTCTCTCAGGAATGGAATCTTCGTTTTTGGGTGACGTGATGTCTGGATTGTTAGAGAGCAAAGGCAGGATGTCTAACCCTGTTCCCCAGACTCCGCCCTCCTCTATTGTTTAATTCCAGGCCAGGCACCCTAGGCGGTGGTGAAGTCACTGGGGCTCTGAACTGGCTGTGCCAAGTAGCTGCCTCACTTGGTTAATGATCTCTCTGGGGTTTTGGCTTCTCACTGAATCTAGGGTTCATTCTTCCCCTCTGAAGAGAGGAGCTGGCTTCTTTAAAGTCTGACAGTTTTTTCCTCTGTGATGAGCTAGTCCTATAAATCATTTACAACTTTAAAGAAAATTTCCTTTCTCCAAATGTTGGAATTCAATGTAATCCGTCAGGCAGGAGCTAAATGCCTTTACCTGGGTAGGTTTATTAGGCCACCTTTTCTCTCTTCTCTGTTTTGGGCTTCATATGATAATGAGTCTCTTATGTATGGAACCTGGATAATCGCTATGGTTTTCCTGGCATCACTGGATATTTTGACACATATGGAAAGCATTCATTTTCACAGAAGACACTGTCCCTGGGTTACTTAGAAGAGTGAAGATTGGAAGAGAACTGCAGGGAGCCCCAGTTTTTACTCTGCCCACAGAGTTGTTCAATGATGTCTGAAACTGTGCAAGTATAAATAATTCTTTATGGCTCATTTTTTGCTTACCTCTTTCCCAATTTAGAAAAACTTTGGGTCAGGTACTTTGCTGGCATCTCACGTCCATTATTTCATTTATTCTTTAAGACAGGTCTATGATGTCAGTATCATTGTCCCCATTTTATAGATGCAGAAAGTGAAGGAAGATTACATCACTCGCCCCAGGTCAGGTAGTTAGGAAGCATCGTGATGTGGTGCGGGGGTCAAAGCTCAGGGTTTTCTGATTTCAAATTCTGTGCTTTTTCCTGTGTGACTTAACCCATGCCACATGTCCTTCAAACACCCTTTAAATGTCTCTCAGAACAAATTTGAGAACCCAAACAGTTTGGTATAAAATCCATTATCTGGAACTTGCTGTAGTTAATGCTCTTTCTCCTCCTCCTCGTCCTCTTTCCATTTTCCCTTTGAGTCCCTGAGATGAAGTAATGAAGTTTGGAGGCGAGAAGGCCTGGGATTAGGTTCCCTATGAGTTACTTGGCGAGAGAAAACAAATGAGAAACTTTCCTATTGTATCTCTAAGCTCGGCAGAGGATACTCTGTCGGAAAGTTCTGTTCTTCCCATGAGAGGAATTAAGAAAAGGAGGAAAGATCTTGGCGAAATTCTGTTTTTACACCCTCTCAGCTGACCAACCTCAGTGCTCTGTGTTCATTTCTCTCCTTTCCTCTTCTACCACCTACCTAGCAGCTCCTCATTCTGCAGACATCATTTTGATGTGGTATCTTGTTCTTCTCAGTTCTCACTTGAGCTTAACTTTTGGAATGTTAAGAAGACCTACTTTTTAGGTTGCAGTACTTAGCTGTGCCCACTTCTCTCCCCCTTTGCCCTGTTCTTGCCCTTTGGTACTTTGCAAAGCTGAGGAGCATAGGCATGAGCTTTCATTACCTCTTAACTCTCAGTTGAATAAAAACAAAGAAGTGCAAAGAAAATGAATTTTCTAGTGAGAAGGCCAAAGGCATAATAGTGTAAGAACACAGGTATTGAATCAGGTTAACCTGGGATAGAATCAAGGCTCTGCCACTGCCTGGCTGTGTCACCTCAGACAGGTTACTGAACCTCTCAGAGTTGGTTTCCTCGTCTTGTATACACGTCAAGATGGTTGTGAACATTAGAAATAATTAAATGAATTAAGCATCCCAGACAGTGTCTTGCACATATTGGGGGCTTAATAAATGATAGCTCTTAGTTCAGTTGCTACAAATGCACAAAACAAGATGGTCTGAGAGACTTGTGTCTAGTAGTAATGTTGTAGGATCAGTTTTGGAAAAGGAGGCACCTTTGGGATTACCTAGTCTGAAACCTTCATTTTACAGACCAGGAAACTGAGACCCAGAGGAGTTAAGTTCTGTATCAAAGCTGTAGAACTAGTTAAGGGCAAAGCTGAGACTAGAACCTAGAACCTTGGCTTCTTAGCTTATGCTCTTTTTATGGTATCAAGACTGATTCAGTCCAGATATTTACACGAGTATCTCTGGGCAGGGTTTGCTGGAATCACCTGTGGAGGGGTGGGGGTGTTAAGAAAGCAACTTCCTGGACTCCAGCCCAGACTATTATATCAAAATCTCTGGAGGTGGAGCCAGGGATCTTCATTTCAACAGACGCCTCAGATGATTCTTACGCAGCTTATGAATCTACATTTATATGAGTTTGAGATGAGTTGTTGGAGTTGACTGAATTTGAGCCTCATTGCTGTTGTGCTGTAGTACGAGTTGACATTTACAGAGTTATCCCAAAAGCATTATGGCCTCAGTCATAGGAACAAATCCTAATCTAATGATCTTAGTAATAATGATGCTCATGGCAGCCACAGCTTATGGAGTACCCACTGTGTGCCAGGTATAGTCTCAGCAGCTCCAGGCACTTAGAACAGTGCCTGGCATATGGTAAGCACTTCATAAGTGTTAGCTATAATAACCTCATTTAATTCTCCCAACACCCATTTGAGGATTATTATTGTCTCTGTTACAGGTATAACAAACTGATGTACAGAGAAGTCAAAAAACTTGCCCAAGGTTTTACAGCTTGCAAGTGGTATTTGAACTCATGTGTCTGATGCTGAAACCCACGTGGACTAGAAGACATATGCATGTGAAATGTTCTTTCAATAAATATTGAAATTTAAATGATTTTTCTCACTGGAAGAATATCGCTCTAGGTTTGGTTTATATAGTCTGTTGAGACAGACCTAAGAGAGACCTCATACGGGTAAATAATCCCTATTCTGATTTATTCAAAACAAAAAAGTTCTGGAGTGAGGCTTTCCTCAGAGTGAACAAGCTGGTAAAAAGAATTTGTTCAAAAGGGAAATGTTCTCACTTTTCAGTCTCTGTGCAAGTGAAATGGACAGTGAAGGGAGAAAATTGCAGCTGGCTGAAGAGCCAGACTCAGCTTCTTAAAGTCCAAAGAGCTCAAAGACTGGAGAACTTGGAAAAGCTTCGTGTGCGGTGCAGTTTTATACTTTTTCTGCCTTTTGTTTATGATGTTCCTTGATCCAGAAATTCTGGGGTTTTATATACTGAGGCCACCAGCTGTACATGGACTGATGTTACCCCCCTCGCCCCCACCCTCCCATACGACATGGCAGTGAGAACTACAGATGAAGGACTCTTATTACTGATGTTATATGTTGTTCAATCTACTGTGGCTGAAAGACAAACCACCTCCAAACTCAGTTCCAAAACAACAATGTTTATTTTATTCACAGATCTGTAGTGTGGACAGGGCTCATCAGGGACAGCTTGTTTCTGCTCTACTTGGCATTGGCTTGGGTGACTTGAGGGCTGGGGGCTGGAATTATCTGAAGCCTCAGGCCACTTCCATGTCTGCCATCTGGGCTGGGAGGATTAGAACAGCTGGAGGTTGGAGCAACTCGTCATCTCCTTATGTGGTCTCTCCAGCAGGGTGACTTACCTCCACAAGGTAGCTCCGGGTTCCCAAGTCATATGTCCAGAGAGAGAGAGAGAGGGCACACCAGGCAGATGCCATGTTCCGTCTTATGACCTAGCCTCTGAAGTCGTGCAGTATCACTTCACCGTGTTCTTTAGGTTGAGGATGTTGCAGTCCACCAGGTTCAAGGGGAGGGAATATAGGCCCCACTGTTTGATGGAGGAGTGTCTATGTCTCATTTATTGTAAGAATAACATCTGGGATGGGCTGTATTGGTGTGGCCATCTTTGGAAAATATAATCTGCCACATATGTGTTGATTCTACTCTTGGTAAATAGGCTCATTCAGGGCCTGGGTAGTTTATTGGGTCCCTTTATCCTCATAGTGTGATTTATGAATTTGCAGATGTTAAAAGGCTAAACTTAAACAGTTTTTGGGTGGAACCTGAACTGAGTTTACTCAGAGCCATGTGAATATATGATGGGGAGTGGCTGGCAAAACCTTACCTCATCATGAAGGAATAATCCATAGATTATTTTTTTCTTTTAGGAGAGAACAAACCCTTAGTCTTTGACCAGAAACCTAGGCAATCTCGCAAAGCTCATAGTTACTGTAAGTTCTTTTAACAATATTTTAATGGGTGCTAAAATATTCAAAGGGCTTGTGAACAAGACAGAAAAGGTTCTACTCTGAGACTTAGATTCATGCAGAAACGAAAGACAGTAATAAGTAAATGGATACAAGTCTCACATGGTTACAAGGTTTTTAGGTAAACAAAAGGGGAGAGTCCAGGATAAGTGGTCATTGCCATGATGTCATTTGAGCTTAGTTAGTTGGACAATAGAATCATCAGAAAAGACACCCGAGGAGTTTCACTTCGCCCGCTTCTCCAGGGTCCCTGTGTACTCCATTCATAAGCTGAGACAAAATTGTCAAGGAATGGCTAGGATAAGCATAGGCTTGTTCATAAAATCCTAGAATAATAGTTGGATTAGCTACACCTTCAGTATCCACTCTACCATTCTCCCCTTCTCCTTCCAAAGAAAGGTTCAATAGAGGTAATTTAGAAATGTAAAAGGAAGTATTACTTTCACACAATAGATAGTAAACACATGTAATTCATTTATTTTCCCTGAAAGTGTGAAAAGACATATGAGATTTTATAAATTTATGAAAACTGGATCTATAACAAGTTATTTAGGGAAGTTAGTAATGTTAGGATATGTCTCTTACCACTTAAGGATCTACAAGGGCCTCTACGTGACTTTCCTTCCACCATCTTATTCTATCCATATGGTAAATGTTGTGTGCCTTCTTTGTGTCAGTCTCTGGGGGCTCAGGATGCAATGGTAATCAGGGTTCCTATGTTTATGGAGGCAGACAAAAAAGAAAGCAAGCAGACAAAATGACTGTAAGTCATAAAATTATCAAGGAAAGAAACAAATCATGGGTGATAGAGAATGACTTTAGGTGAGGTGTCGAGGAAAGTCTCTGAGGAGGTGACCACAGGTGTCAGTTATTACGGTGCTAAGCCAGCCTCCTAGACTGGAAGGTGTATTGGGCCAAATCCAGGACATCATTGGCACCATGCTTATACTATCATTTAGGAGAGATTGGATGAGAGCTGGGGGCTGTTGTGGTTCCTGCAGTATATTGAGTCCTTATAGCCTTGAAGTTTAATAAGAACCCTTCCCCCTGGCTGGAGGGGTCCAGGGTGACTATTCAGTGACACTGAGTGAGGGCACCTCTGCAGAGCTCCTCCCCTAAGAGCCCAGGTCTGATAGAGACTGTGGATTTCTTGGCTCTGCTTGAAGATTGCCTCACGAGTGCTAGGGAGCAAGAGATGTCAAAAACCTGACTTCATCTTGGCTTCCTATTTTTGTTGGAGAGTAGTTGCTAAGTGACAGATCCCTCTGGCTGGAGGAAAGGAGATAGCCAACTGAAAGGGGTGGAGGCAAGTGGTGTAGTATAGGGTGTGAGTCCTGTTGAAGGATGACTTCTAGGAACAAAAATCCATGGAGTTTCATTTCCAGAGGGAGGTCCTGTTGCAGAATTTCCCACGTTCATTGTGTCTGCCTTTCCCTCCACCTTTCTTTTGATCTCTACTCTTGGTTTTGGGCTTCATAGACTTTTGCTGGCTTGGTCAGAGCCGTGCAAACCTCGAGTCTGGTGGTAATTACTGGAGCGAGGTGGCCTGGTATGTGAGAGTGCATTTACCCTTGTAGGACATTGTACAACTCTTCAAGGGGGAAAGGGCCTTTAAATGGGAACATTTGGTTCAGATTATTTTGATTTGTGTTAATGGGTTGGTTCCAAAGTCATGACTTGCTTTGGGAAATCTAATGGAAAACACTTGCTGGGTGTTATGTGTTTGCTTTTTTACAAGTGATATTTCCCCTGCATTCTTCTGTGATCACCTTTCCTTATTCTACAGATTCTCCATGAACATTTCCAGAATTTTGTTGTCTTCTGAGAAGGCATCTTTTCTTGAAATTGTTCTTGAAAAGAGAGGGGTGTGGAATGTTCTGGGTGTGTCAGTCTGGGGACAAAAGGTTTGTGGTCACATTCCCCTTTCCCTTACCTGTTGATGTCCTCACCTCACATGTACTTTAACTGTGTCATTTATGCCCCTGTCTTGTGTGTTTCTGAGCCTTGATCACCCTCGGGTTAGTGTAGTTTATCTTGAGTTCAGTATGCAGCGAAAGAAGTACTTTGGATTAGGATAGAGTGGAATAAGTTAGTCCTTCCAGAAATATAGGAACTAGGAGAAAAAGATGCCTAGAGGCGCCATGGAGTGGAACCCAATATTTTATCTGAGAACACATAGCATGAGATTTAGAAATCTGTCTTTGTTACCTACTAGTCCTGTGACCTTGAACAGGCTGCTTAACCTTTTTGAGGCCAGTTTCCCATCTGTAAAATGGGGATGGCAGTTCCCTCAAAATGGAATTTTGAGAGTTAGATGAGATAATATAGTCATGTGCTGCATAACGTTTTCGTCAGCAACAGACAACGTGTGTGACGGTAGTCCCACACATTCGCACCATATAGCCTAGGTGTGTAGTAGGCTATACCATCTAGGTTTGTGTAAGTATGCTCTATGATGTTGGCTCAATGACAAAATCGCCTAATGACACATTTCTCAGAATGTTTCCCATTGTTAAGTGACGCATGGCTGTATATGTAAAGGGCTTAGCACATGGTATAATTGTTTAATAAATAAATGGCAGCTATTGTTAATTATTGTTTTATGTGTAGAGACTGAATAGATTGTGTTAGAGATGGTTTATTCCGGCTTTAAAGAGTGGGACAAACTCATGAAAATTATCTTCCTTGAAAAATCACATCAGATAGATGAATGTCTTGTAGGGATAAAGGGGCCATGAGTGAAAAGTCCCCCAAACCTTTATTTTCCCCAAACCCTAGTCCATCAAAATCCTGGCTTTTTCATTTGTTGGCACATCTGGCTCAGAGGTGGACCTGCCCCACCTTTGATAACTTATACTTATTTTCTGTGCTTCTTTCTATGTCTAGAGAAGCTTGCCATGAATATTCCCCACCCCCTATAATTACCTTGGAGGTTTCCAAGACCTCTCGGCACCTTGGCTGTTGTCGGATAGTTGGCTCTGTGACCCAGGCTTGCTCCCAAGTCTTGCTGGCTGCTGCTGCTGGCTTCCCGAGCATGCAATTGGGGGGAGAGTGTGATCACTCCTGGGAGCCAAATTGAGGCCTGTCTCTCACTGGTGTCTGAGAGGGGTTCAGGGTACAGGGAGGTGGGCTCACTGAAGCAAACAATGTGGGGTTCATCGACATAAAGATGGCACCTTCGATTGCTAGGACATGCTATTTAACCAGACTGTAATAATGACAATTATGCCTACCATTCATTGAGTGCTTACTACATGCCAGACATGCATGGAGTAGTAATTTATAATCCCCATTTTTCCAGCAAGGAAATTGAAGCTTTGGGTACTGATATAACACACCAAGCTTTATAATTACTTCCTCATGACTTCTCGGTTTTTCTCTGATGTCTAGAAGATTTCTCAGTATCAGTGTGTGAAGACATAGAGCAGATGGGTAGAGTGGAAAGAGTGTTGAACTGTAAGTCATGTTATAACCAATCTCCCTCCGTTCCCTTTGGCCCTTCCTTCCACCCTTCCTTTTAGTTTATAAGACCTGGGGCTTGGCCTGGAGAAGGTGACACGATGATGTAGTGATTAGGATCCTGAGCTTGAGTCTCAGACATTCTTGGAGTTGAGTCCTGGCTCTGCCATTTGCTAATTAAGGGGCCTTGGGAAGTGATGTCCTCCTCTGAGCCTCAGTTTCCTCATCTGGGGATGATAATTGTCTCCTTCCACTATTATGGGGGCTGATTGAGATAACATATGGTAAAGCACCTGGCAAGTGTCATCACATGTGAGCTAAAAATTAGAAATTGTTTTATGTTATTCTTTCTTTCTCAGACATTTTTGTTTTCCCATAATAAGTTTGGTGGTTTTAAAGCCTTTTTTGAGAGGAGTGTCACAGGCTTTGTTGAGAATCTGATGAATATTCTGGACTCTCTCCCAAGAAAATGATGTTCACCCAAATCATATTCAATTTCAGAGGGTTCAGGACCTTCTAAAGCTTCTTGTCCATGAACTCCAGAAGGAGATCGTTTTAGAGGATTGTAGCCTCCTTTCTACAGAGAACCTTCCTTATCTTCCCTCTGCCCCCTGCTGACCCTTAGCTGAGGCCAGATAATGTAGAGGAGCCCTGCATGAGGGCTGGAGGGACGGTGCTTCCTTTCCTCCTCTGCTCCATTTGTTGACTACAAGCCTCCTGATTTCTTGGCCCTGGTGCTGCTGCCCAGAACAAGCACCAGGAATGTCCTTCAGGAGCTGCAGTTCTCCAGGGAGCTGCCAGGGGAGCAGGGAAAATCAGTCTTTGTCTTCCTGGCTGGATTATTGCAGGGATGAGAGAGGGATGGAGGGGGAGGGAGCAGCAGAGACGCGGATCTCAGGAATAACAAAGCTGCTGTGTATTGATGGCCTGCTCTGTGCCAGGAACTGTCCTAGGTGCTTTGCAGTCATCATTTCTAATCCTTACAAGAACCCTACCAGGTGGAAACTGTTATTACTCCCATTTGACAGATGACGAAACTGAGGCTGAGAGAAGTAAGAATAGCAAGTGGAAGAGGTGGGAGTCAGGTCCAGTCTGTTTCAGTCATGGAGCTCTTCTGTGCCATGCTGTCTCTGAGACGGAGTCAGCCTCCGAGGTGAAGAGTTAACTTCCATTCATGTTGTTAGAGGAAATGCTTTCCCTCCTGGTAGCCAGACATCCGGGGATGCTGGCTTTGTTAGGTGCTCTAGATGGCCTTCTCAGTGCCGAACTGCAGACATGTATTTTTAGAAAAAGAAGAGACTTCTGTACGTACTGTTTATGTACAGAGACGTATCAGTTTCTGAATATTAAAAGCAGCTAAAGCAACCGAGTGTCAGCCCTGCTGGATGTCTGCGTGCTGGTGGCCCAGTCTTCTGGCTGACTGGTATTTGCAATGATGGCTTCAGGGGCAGGACTGACCCTCGGGTCTCTTTTCTTGATAGACTAAGTGCTGAGTTCCCACAGGGATCTGTTTCTACTTTCCCCTAGTCTGGGCTTGCCACCAGCACAGCTCTTGGCTATTGGCAGCTGGCCAGGTGACATCCTTTTCTTTTCTTCCGTTTCCCTGCTTGCATAATCCATTTTTTTGTCTCCCCACCCCCACCTCACCCACACGCCTTTTCCTCCTCTCTAAGACCAACTGCATTTTAAGTTCTTGTTGTTGTCAAAGGGGTGTAGTTTGTGCGCCACATTGAAATTGGCCACCTAAGGTGTCCATGTATGAAACCATGCATTGGTGGCTTGGAGTTCATGGGGCCGACGAGCCGCATGTGGAAGGCAAGGGCAGCGCAGTGCCCTGTTTAGGTCTCTCTGTGTCCCCATTGCCTGCCCACATTTATACCCTCTGTGTCCCCAGTGCTTGCCCACATATCCTCTGGGTCTCCATTACCTGCCTACATTTCTAGCTGACATTCACTGAGTGCTCCTTACTTGCCAGACACTGGCTCCACACTGTGAGGGTGGCTCTGGTATTATCTAGATTTTTCCTGATGGGAAGACTGAGGCTTGGATGGACTGTGACCTGCCTAAGGTCACATAGCTAGGGTAGTGCCTGCATTCAGGGGGAGCTGAGGTATATGTGTGAGGCGAGGACGAGTCAGCACAGAATAGGAGGAGGGTGGGGCATGCCACCTTGATGCCCGTCTTCTTGCTCCCAGGAGGCTGTCCTGTGGAGTGGCACAGGTGAGCCAGAATTTCAGGTCCTCTTGAGGATTAGTCTCTTTGACCTTCTCCGTTCTGGCAAAGAGGATTTGGATGGGATTTCCCTCTACTGAGGATTTTGTCTTAGTGAGGGCTGCAGAACTGGGCTTGCTGCTTCTGGGATGTGCTGTGTCATTCCTGCTCACTCCGCCATTGTGACCTCCCCCACCTCTTCCCCTTTGTACCTGGAATGAGGACTGTATTGGCATGACATTGGGGAGGAAAAGACTACATTTTGTGTTGTCCTGTGAGGATCTATACATCGGATGTTAAGTAACTACTTATAAGACACTTCCTTCTCTTATTTTGGTAGTTTAGCAGATGCCCTTCATTCTTTTCATTTCATTCATTCATTCATTATCTGCTGATTAGTATGATTAAAGCATACACATATGTCAATAGCTCTCCCTTAAAGGAGGTTACCATGGGGACAAAAAGACCAGAACCAGCCAATGTGCTAAGGACTTTGCGTGTATCATCTCAGAACAACTCTGTGAGGTAGGTAGGAAACTGAAGAAAGAGGGCAGTAGAGAATAGGGATTAAGAGAGGGCCTGGCTGTAGGACTGCCAGAGTAGGAGTCTGCTCTTTTGCTTGCTGTCTGTGGACCTCGGTAAATTACTCAGCCTCTTTGACCTTCTGTTTTCTCATCTGTGAAGTGGGGATAACAGTGTCTATCTCATAGGATTTTGATGATCAAATGAGACAATGTTTGTAAATTTCACAGCATTTCTTTGGTATGTAGTAAGACCTCAATAAAAGATGGCTATTTTTCCTTATATTATTATTAGATATCCTTGCTTTAAAGATACAGAAATCGAGCCTTTGGGGAGGCTGTCTTGGCCCAGGTCACAGCAAATACAGCAAAGGATAATAACATATTAACTGTCATTAAATGGTACAAATAGAGTGCCACGAAGGGGTTCAAGGGAGGGAAGTGGCACCTGATTTGTGTGAGTAGAGGGAGATGCTGCAGGCAGGCTGGCATGGGATTGGGGAGGACTTCATGGAGGAGATGACTTTGAAGGACTGGCCCATTTGGACAAGTGGAGATGGGGAAGCTAAATGTTGGTGGAGGAAACAGCAAGGGCAAGTGCTCGGCGATGACCATTGGGTGGTGTTTGAGCTCAGGAACCCTCTGATTCAGAGCAGAAGCAGGGCTGTGTAAGCCTCAGCAGGGAGGGGCTGGGCTGGGTTGGTTCTGACCTAAACTAGTGCCTACACCTGGGAGGGGCTCCATACATAGTTGTTCAGTCCAACTGAATGGCAGTGTCTAAGGTGGTATAGCTTTAGTTGGTGAAGGGGAGTGACTTGAGAGAGAGGAATTTTGAGCTTCAGTTGGAGAAGTTGATTTCTACCCACAGTGAGACCTGGGATTGTTTATTTCTGCTGTAAAATGCTAGCCCTCTCAGCTGCTTTTCTTAAACTGTAAGTCACTCTAGACACTAGTTTTGGTTTTACCTGGACTGTGAATCAGATACTCCCTGAGCTATTGGTACCATCAGCATTCTGATGGTAATAGGAGGTTATAGGACTGCGTGGCCATCTGTCTCCCTGGGGTCGTTTAAATTTGAGATCATAGAACCTTGAACCAAGCAAGAGCTTATTTGAAGTAAATATTGTGTGTGGCCCTGTGGTCTTTCCCAATCATGTTTCTCTACTTTACTCTCTTCCTATTTTTTCTTATTTTCTGTGGTCAAATTCTCACCATAGGTGGTTCTCAAGCTTTGGCTTATCAGCCAAGGGCAAATGCTTCATCTAATGTGTTAGAACATCTCTGTTGTGTAGATGGTGTGGATGCTGCCAAAGTGAGCACCATGAGAAAGAATCCTGCCTACAATTAGTCCTTTATGAGGCAAAGAATTACTTTAGTTTTGAACATCTGTGCCCTAATATATGATTCTTTGTGCGGTTTTCATTCATTGGGTTTTCCGAAGCAGCTACAAGATTGGAAGCTCCTTAAAACAGGCACTTGCTCCCTTACTGTATGGAGTCCAGCCAAGGCTGGTGAGAATTAACCAATGGGCTTCTGATTTATGGACCAGGCAGTCCTTCCTTCCCTCCTGTTTGGTTTCTTGGCCTTACTAAGTAATGGCTGTCAGAGGATGGATGTCAGTGTGTTATAGATCTCAGGAGCAATTAGTTATCTTTGCACTAAGCTGGTTTTTAAACTGGAGATAATGATCCAGATCATCCTTTACTGACAGTCTCTGCTGTGCTGTTTTTTGGTTCCACAGTGATTCCATTCCCAACTCCAACTTGATCTAAAAAAATGGTTTTATCACAAAACCATTTATCACAAAGAGCACTTCAAAAGAGGGCAAAGGGATGGGGATGAATGCGGTTTTGGAAAATGTTTGAAAGATCAAAACCGTTGAGAAGACAGGATAATTTTCACCTTAGCTAAGGTAATGCAAGTAGGTTTTCATGGTGAAGTAGATGTGTACTCTCTCCTCTCTCTAGTTTCCTCACCCTTGGGTGAGGCAGGTTCTCATACAAAAAAAAAAATGTAACCCACAAGACTTCAGAGCAGGTGAAGCAACTGCAGCCACCCATTTTGTCTATCCCCCCCAAAGCCCTCATATTTGTAATTTGGCTTGTCTTCCAAAAAGATAAATGGCTCTTGGGAAGGTGTGTGTTTTCAAATATTACCTGCCATATGAATTTTGAATATCATGTGCTGTATGGCTGGAGAGAAAAGGGAGCTCTCTCCTGATGGTTAATCACCCTCCTCTCTGGGGCTAACCTGCCGGCACTCTCAGTGCTCACCCTCTTCATCGCAATCATCTTGCCTTTCTGGACGCTTGCTCCATTAATTTAGTGCCCCATAGCAACCCCCACCAACAGTGCATCATTAGACTCACCTCCCTTTTCTTCATTTGTCTGCAAACATGCTGAAGTCTTTATTATCTTTAAAACGGGGGGGAAAAAGTGCCAATCCCAACAAAACTTCCCTTTGTACTTCTCTTGGTTACGTACCATCCTATGCTGATGCTTTCACAGCTAGACTGCTTGAAAGAATATTCCGTATTTATGGCCTCTTGCTTTACCAGCGAAAGCTCTGAAGTTTGGCTTCTGCCTGAAGTTCACTTCTAAATCTGCTGTCTCAAAGTTCCGCGGGACCACTCAGTTAATTAAACCAGTGATTTTTCTTAGCATTCCTCTTCTTTCTCAAGACTCTTCTCCTGTGCCTGCATTGACAGTGTGCTCTCCATGGTTCACTTTGGCCAGAAAGATAGAAATTAAACTGTACTCCAGCAATAAAATACAGTTCTCCTCCTCCTTCCAGAGCTTGATAAAGTAATGATAAGCACTTGTGCTAGAGGGTTCTATAGGTTTTCTGTGAAGAGGCAGGTAATGCTGTGCAGATAAATGTTAATGAGAAGAGAAAGGGTCTTGTGAGTGAGGGAAGCAGGAGGGGAGAATGTTAGGGGATGGTTTACCAGGGAGGGGCTCTGAGCAGCCAGAGGTAGTTTGGAGGAGGCAGGTCTCAAATGGAAGTCATTTTGCCTTTGAGACGTTATGGGATGTTCACACGTGTTGTTGAGGGGACCCCATTGTCCTTTGGATCTGGATTCTTAAAGCCATCTTTGTATCTCTCACTAAATACAAAAAACATGGTTTTTTCATGGAGGCTGTCTTAGAGCAGATTTATTTTATTTTTCCCTAAATGACTCTAATTATAGAAGTCATGCTATTAATACAGATGCCTATGGCTTGTAGCCACAGGGATTTTTATCCGCTGCTCACATGCATTCTCACATGTTGATGCATTTTGGCTCCTTGCTGCCTGTGGACTGCCAGCAGTTGGAGTGATTTTACATGATCTGGTTGAGTGTCCTGGATGGGGGATGGTGGAAAGGTTCTTTGATCCAGAGGAGGTCTCTCTGTTCCCCTGGACTCACTGTCATCATTACAACCGTAATCTTGCCTGGTAAGTTTGTGTCTTACAAGACCAACAAAACAAAAAGTTTACCAGCCAGAAGCCCTGGGTGCCACTCTGCCTGCAGCCAGAGAATTGAGCTGTTTTTCCTTGGCCCGTTGAAGTACCATGACAGTGAGCCCTTCCTTTGGCACAGAGAGATTTCAGAGTCAGTCTCTCTCTTGCAGAGGCTTGCTGCTCTGAAACCTTTGACCTCCTTCACTTCTCAAACTTGCCTTTGTCAAGCTCCAGAGGTTGTGGAAGTACTGATGGGGGAGGGTCAGAGAATCTGCTCAGCAAAGTTTGCACAGGAAGAATTGCTTAGAGTATAAAGTGGCTTTCTGGGGCAATTGATGGGCAACTTACCCCTATGGTGGTGTAGCTTAGATTTTAAAATTGTGGGGTCTAGAGTCAGGCTCCTGGATTTATATTTTGGTTCCATCACTTACTGGCATTTTCCCATTTGTAGAATGGATTTAAACAATAGTACCTACCTCAAACGGATTTTGGAAGACTTAAATGACATAATATCTTTAAAACATTTAGGGGCTGGGCACATAGTAAGCTTTCAATAAATTGTTGTCTATCGTGATGTTGAAAATCCTTCCGAGTAGCCTTGACTCCATGTTCTGAGAATGCTGCAAGTCCTTCTCGGAATGTAGACAGCACTCATCTTCTCTACTTGGTGCCCATTTGTAGCTGCAAGCTCCAGGAGAGCTGGGTAATTCGTGTTTTTGTTTGTAGTATATTGGAGAACACAAGTAGACAGTACCTGGCCCATAGTACGTGCTTAATAAATCCTTGTTGAATGAATGAATGAAGCTGTGAACAGATGAAGAACAGGAATATGCTGGGTGGTATTTTTGGTGTAGCTAGGTCATTTTTGTTAGTCTATAGCTACAGGAACCTTCATCATCCTGGAGATCATGAGAGTAGGTAGCAAATTTGGGGGAATTTTTTTTTTTAAACAGCTTGGCATACAAAAAATTGCACGTGTTAAATTATACAATTTGATGAATTCTGACATGTGTATACACCTGTGAAGTCATCACCACAATATTAAGGGAATTCTTAATGCCTGTCTCAAAAGTCTCATTTCTCTGTAGCTGATAAGCCACCTCCTCCTCACCTAGCATGTGGCTCCTGCTTCATCAGGGAGGGAGGGAGAGTCTGCTTTCCTTCTTTTCACACTATTCCTTTCTAGCCATCATCTGCATTTTTACATTCTTGCCACTGAAATTTTAGATGATTACAGTGTGTGTGCATCTTGGTTGAGTGTCTGTCTTTACTAGGTTGCAGGTTGGGGAGCATAAGGACTGTATTAGTTTAGTTTGGTGCTTTATTCTCATTGCCTCCCATAGTCCCCAGCACATAGGAGGCACTCAGTAGAGAGGTAAAGGGTGAATGAATGAACCTATTACCAGAATAGGTATATGGCGCTGTAAAGCCTGAATTGAGAGCAAAGAAAACTGAACTGTTCTCAGAGACTCAGTTATTCTTACCTTCATCCTAGAGAAATCAAAGGGAAGAAAGGCCTCCTAGGCTCTGAATTACTTTAACCTCATTACCTGGGTGAGACCAAGGAGGCCCTGTTAAAGCAGGGAATCTAACATGACACAAGCCAGACCTGAAGATGAGGCACATGGGGACCTCCTCTGTCATTCTGAGACCTAGCTGTTCTATGCAAGGTTAAATGTTTATGTTTGGGCTTTGTTAGTTTGTTTTTTATTGCAAACTGTTTCTCTACTACAGGCTGCCATAGAAGGGAGCTTTAACTAGATATGCTGTTAGAAGGACCCCCAGATCCTTTTTTTTCCTCTCTCCAGCTTGTGGTGTATCTCCCTCTGCCCCCAGTCATAAACGACAATGGAGTTTTCAGAGTCAGCTCTGATTCCCTCAGAGAAAAGTGTCTCTTAGGCACTAAAGGAAAAATTGAAAATAATAATTAAAAATGACACAACCAGCTAGTGGTCTGTGCTGGGCATTTTGGCAAGAGTCAACGTTTTAGAACAGTAAAGACTCCACGCATGGTGGAGAAGAATGGGCAAAACAGGCTTTTAAAACCCCATCACAGAAAGGAGGTGTGGGTGGGAAACAAGAGAGCATATTTGTGTTGGTAAAGCTGATTTTCTACTAAATGTTTACAGAAGAGGCGAACACCAGACTCATTTAGAGTTATTATTTCTTTCGGATGCTAGGAGGCAACTGGTTGGTTTGGGATGAAATGAGGTGGTTCCAGAGGTACCACTTAAGAGGGCTCTGGCAGCTTTTACACTTTTAAGTTTTTTGTGCACATTTTGTCCCAGGTGCTTTGCTCCTTAGATGTCCATCCATCCTTCCTTCTGTTCGTTTGTCCCTCATTATTGATGGCCTGTTATGTACCAGGCAGTTTTCATTTTTCCTTCTTTCCTTCCTTCTCTTCATTCCTCCCTTCCTCCCTCCCCACCTCTTCCTTCCTGCTTCCCTTCCACCCACCCATCCCTCCTCAATCTACTCGTCCTCTAGCCATCCAGCATTATTGATTGCCTATTATGTCCCAGGTACTATTCTAGGCTCTAGGGATCCAGAGTAGGAATAAATTAGCAGAAGAGACAGGCTCATGAATGAGATTGTTTTATTGTTTTTCAGCCTTGATGTGAGGTTATTAATGACTGATTTACATCCCCCACCATTTGAATGCTCTGAAGACACACGTGGTGTCTGCTTTTTGCTTACCTTTCTCTCTCCAGTGACTAGTATATTGGGCATGTAGGTAGTCAATATAGAGTTTTTTGAATGAATAACAGAATAAATGAGTAATTTGTATAGTGTGGGACATGCTTTAACAGGAATATAATCACAGCTGTGAGAAGTTCCACAGAAGACAGAATTTCTAACACCCCATATCTGGGCCAAGTAATGAAGAATGAGGGATGACTCTGTATGCTGTTAACTATTTGTCCACTGTTGGGGACAGGTTTTGAGCTGTTTCCATGTACCAAGCTTGGTGAGCAGTGGGCTATCATGGGGCACAGGACAGACATGGTCTTGGCCCTCTTGGAGCCGCCCACATTGCCCAAGTGTGGGACGTGCTCAGAGAGGGAAATCCAGGTGTGTGGGCGCACAGTGGGGGCCAGCCTGGGCCTGCAGAGGGATAGCCAGGGGGGTATGTCTGCAGCTGCACCTTGAAGGGTTCCCTGGAGGTAGCCAGGGGCTGGTCATGTTGGGTAGGGAGGAAGAGGGCCTGTGAGGGTGCTGATCTGGGAAGGAAGCTGGGATGGCCAAGTGTGGAGAGCTGCTCTCAGTGAGCCAGGGCCAGGCCATCTACAGTGTTTGAAGAACAAGCATTCCTTCTTTTTGTTGTTCCGGAACCCCTAGATTTTGGTAACAGTGTGACTTAAAGGCTCAGGCTTCCTAAGAAAGGAGGTGTATTAGTTTCCTGGGGCTGCTGTAACAAATTACTACAAACTGGGTGACTTAAAACAACAGAAATTTATTCTCTCACAGGTCTGGAATTTAGAAATTTGCAATCAGGGTGTCGACAGGGCTGTGCTCCCTCTGAAGGCTCTAGGGAAGGGTCTTTCTTTGCCTCTTCCTGACTTGAGTGGCTCCTGGCAGTCCTTGGTGTTCCTTGGCTTGTAGCTGCATCACTCCAATCCCTGCCTCCTCCCCTGGGTGTCTGTGTTCTCTCTTCTTATGAGGACACCAGTCATTGGACTTAGGCCCCATTCTAATCCAGTATGACCTAATCTTAACTAGTTAACTAGTTCCATCTGCAAAGACCCTATTTCCAAATAAAGTCACATTCTGAGATTCCGGGTGTACATGAATTGGGGGGGACATTATTTATTCCACTATAGGAGGGGCCGTTGACGTTGGTGGAGCAGTGCTGGGAGGCTTCCTATGGGTCTTCTCATTCCTCCAGGTTACAGGGTTAGGAGGCAGGGAGACTTGGTTGTGGGGAGTGTGGGCCAGCGGTGACTGGGATTCCAGTCTCTGGTGATGACTCCTGGGTACAGGATTCTTCTCAGATGCCTACAGAAGCTGTGAGACTGTGAGAGGTGGCCCTACTCCTGCAGTCCCCCTGGCTCACGTTCACCTTGTCCTTCTTGCAGCAAGAGGGAGATGCAGGATTTCTTACTGACTGTCCCTGGAGCACCTTGAGAGAGGAGGAAGTGTCGGGAGAGTAAAATAGCCAGGATAATTAATGACCCTAGTCAACAATGGCCTAGGGTTTTTCCATGGTCCTTCTCTTCTCTGGGAACAGTTTCCTGCTGCTTTCTTGGGGGCATGTTGCCAGGGGCTTTCCGGGTCTAGAGGACATTGCTTTCCTTTTCTTTCTTGTTTCTCTGCTTTCTCAGGTTCAGTGTCAGTAGCTTCTTCCGGTTCCCTGGTATTTAAACAGATTACTCAACAGTGTCTTCCTGTAACAGTGGTTCTTAAACTTATTGTGATTTCCAGATTTGATTTCCAGTCTGGAAATTTGATTTCCAAATCTGATTTCCAGAATTTCTGATTCAGTAAGTCTAGGGTGATCTGATTCAGGTGAACTTCAAAGGCCAAATTGAGAAGGAACCCTTCCCCAAAGGGTATTTGTGTGTGTGTGCCTGTGTGTGTGTGCTTTCCCTCAAGTGATACCTGATGTATTAGAAAGGATGGCTTCTGCATTTACCTGATGCTAATTGACACAATTTGTCACCAGATTATATATTTAAAATTCTGACCTCGAAATGCTGTCTAGATACACAAATGCAAATTCTTCTATCATTTGCCTATAGGCAAAGTGGTACCTTGAAACTGTTATAGGCATACCATTGGATGAGGAGGGAAGTGAGTGAGGAATGTGTGTTTTGTGGCTTCAAGGCTAAGCCTAAGAAATGGGGTTCCAGTTGTTTTGTTTTGTCTGTGTAATGGAGTGAATAAAGGGATGGCTGTTGGGTCTTTATTTCTGTACCTAGCTTTCCTTTCTGTAGAAAGGGGATTGCAGGGTTTGTCACTCTCCTGACTGAACTCTTAAAAAAAGTCACGTTTCTATTGGTATATTCATTTGTTTACTTAAAAACATTATTGAGGGCTCACTACATGCTAGAACTGTGATGGCTATCCTTTTATGAACAAAACAGACATTGGCTACTGCCTGCCTGGTGTTTATAATGTCAGCGGGGTGGTACACATTAAACAGTCACCAAATCAAAGCAAATACGTGCAAAGGGATGGGAAGGGAAATTCTAGGGAGTGACAAGAGCTTACCATTGGGAGTGGGAGGGGGATGAGAGGAGGATGCTTCCCTGAGGAAGTGACCCTTCAAGTGGAATCTGAAGGTCAAAGGGTCAGTAACTAGGTGGAGAGGGTTGGGGGAGTGCTGCCGACAGAGGAAACAGAACACGAAGCACCAGGTTTTGTGGCTGGAGGGGTCCCAGAACATTTGAGGATCCAAGTTGGCCAACTGGGCTGGCGCACTGAGGGAGGGCGAGGCCAGTGGAGTGGGCAGATGAGGCAGGTTTTGTAGGCCTTGGTCAGATTTGTAGTTATCTTGAGATGAAAGAGAAAAGTTATAATTGGGGAGGGTGTAGAAGGGGCCGTGACAAGATCAGATCTGCTTTTTGAAAAGGTCATCCTGGGCAGCTGAGTGACAAATGGTCTGGAGGGGAGCTGGGAGGAAGTGGGGAGGCCAGTTAGGCATCTAGGCCAGAGATGGTGCCGGCCTGGGCTCTGTGATGCAGCAGGAATGGAGGTCTTCCTCAGGGTACCAGACGGAGGAGAGGAAAAAGTTAATGAAGGTGGAAAAGCAGTCCCAGGTGTTCCTGGGCCCAGGGCTGGCTACTTAAACTGTGGGACTCCTTGTTCATAAAGCACAAATAAGTGCTGTTAAAGGTATTAAAAGATAAAGCCTTTTCTTTTATGGTCTCTCTCTTGACTTGTCATTGTATTTTTTACTTGCTATTTAATGCTATTAAAAAAAGAAAAATTAAAAATGTAAACTATTAGTACGAATTTTACTGTTCATCTTTATATTGTGCAATGCCAATTTTAAAAGTAATTATAAGATCAGTTGACTTGTGTTTGGAATCACTGAAGTTACACAATTAATATTACATAGTTCACATGCAGGTTAGTTTTGTCCTTACCAGAACGGTGGAAATACTGTGCAGACTACCTCAGCAGTTTTGTTTTTTTGCAGTTTTTTTTATTGAGGTATACTTGACGTATAACATTATATTAGTTTCAGGTGTACAAAGTAATGATTTGATATTTGTATATATTACAGATGATCACCACAACAAATCTAGTTAACATCTGCCACCATAGTTACAAATTTTTATTTCCCTTGTGATGAGAACTTTTAAGATGTGTTCTCTTAGCAACTTTCAAGTTTGCAATATGGTATTGTTAAATATATTCACCATGCTGTACATGACATCTCCATGACTTATTTATAACTGGAAATTTGTACCTTTTTACCTCCTTCACCCATTTTGCCCACCCTCCACCCCACCACCTCTGGCAACCACCAATCTGTTCTCTGTATCTATGAGCTCTTTTTTTTTAGATTCCTCATATAAGTGAGATTATATGTTATTTGTTTTCCTCTGTCTGACTTATGTCACTTAACATAATGCCCTCAAGGTCCATCCATGTTGTCACAGATGGCAAGATTTCATTCTTTTTTTTTTGGGTCACTAATACTCCATTGTATATATACACCACATTTTCTTTATCCATTCATCCATCAGTGGACATTTAGGTTGTTTCCATGTCTTGGCTAATGTAAATAATGCTGCAGTGAACAGGGGTGCATATATCTTTTTTGAATTAGTGTTTTTGTTTTCTTTGGATAAATACCCAGAAATGGAATTGCTGGATCATATTTTTATTTCTATTTTTAATTTTTTGAGGAACCTCCATACTGTTTTCCATAGTGGCTATACCATTTTACATTCCCACCAACAGTGCACAAGGGTTCCCTTTTCTCCACACCCTCACCAACACTTGTTATCCCTTATCTTTTTGATAATAGCCATTCTGACAGGTATGAGGTGATATCTCATTGTGGTTTGATTTACATTTCCCTGATGATTAGTGATGTTGAGAACTGTTTTATGTACCTGTTGGCCATCTGTATGTCTTCTTTGGAAAACTGTCTATTCAGATCCTCTGCCCGTTTTTCAATTGGATTGTTTGGGGATTTTTTGCTATAGAGTTGAGTTCTTTATATATTTTGGATATTAGCCCCTTAACAGAAATATGATTTGCAAATATTTTCTCTCATTCAGTAGGTTGCCTTTTCAATTTGTTGGTGGTTTCCTTTGCTGTATGGAAGCTTTTTAGTTTGATGTAATTCCACTTGTTTATTTTTACTTTTGTTACCTTTGCTTTTGGTGCTAAATCCAAAAAGTCATCACCAAGACTGTCAAGAAGCTACGACCTATGTTTCCTTCTAGGAGTTTTATGGTTTCAGGTCTTACATTCCAGTCTTTAACCCATTTTGAGTTAATTTTGTGTGTGGTGTAAGACAGTGGTCCAGTTTCATTCTTTTGCATGTAGCTGTCCAGTTTTCCCTGCACCATTTATTAAAGAGACTGTCCTTTCCCCGTTGTATATTCTTGTCTCCTTTGTCATAAATTAATTGACCATAAACCCATGCATGGGGTTTATTTCTGGGCTCTCTATTCTGTTCCATTGATCTATGTGTCTGTTTTTAGGACAATATCATACTATTTTGATTACTATAACTTTATAATACAGTTTGAAATCAGGGAGCGTGATGCTTCCAGCTTTGTTCGTTCTTAAGATTGCTTTGGCTATTCGGGGTCTTTTGTGCTTCCTTAAAATTTTGGGATTCTTTGTTCTATTTCTGTGAAAAGTGCCCTAACTCAATTTTTATTTCACTTCTTGGTACTCCCATGTTCTACCAACACTCTGTACCTTTGCCTTATTGATGAGTAAGGGAAGACTGACAGGCAGGGACCGTGGGTTGCTCTATCTTTCCCTGTCCTGTGTGATCATGGTTAGCGGAAGGGGTTCACTTATCCAGGGAAATAAACTGAGTAAGAAAGGCTATGACAGGGTTTCCTGGTCATTCATATTTCTTAGAATGCTTTTGCCTTCTTTTTGCATTTGGCAAGTTCCTGTTCAAAAGGAAAGCATGGTCTATCAGGGCTGTCAGTGTTTCTATTTACTCAGCTATAAACACAACACATTTACTTGTACTCGCTTTTCATCTTGCTCAACTCCCACACATCACGGGACCACCAGAGTTCTGTGCTCATGGGGCATCGCAAACACCATAGGCACACAGGCCACAAGGAGCCCTAGTGGACGTGCATGGCACTCATGTTGTAGGTCTCTCCTCTGCTCATGCACATGCTCTGCTGTCCCACTTCATTTACTTCATTTACAAAACACAAGTTTAACAATAAAATTGTAAAGAATTTTAAGATAGTGACAGGATAGTGTTAAACCAAGCAGGCCCTTCTGAGTGTGGGTCCCTGTGTGACTGCACAGGTTGCACACCCGTGCAGCTGCCTTTCTGTGCCTTAGGTATTCCATCTCCCAGCTGCCCTGTAGGCCTGTGTCCTAGGTTCACTTGAGTCTGTGTGAGGTTGACCAGTTGCAGGCTCAGAGAAGATTACTGGGCGGAGCCTGTATTGGCAGCCCCAGCCCAGGCCTGTGGTCCAAGAGTGCTTGGCTTCTCAGGCATTGAAGGCGCTGCCACTTGTTTGGGAAGCCTGGTTCCAGATGGGTTTCTAGGCAGTCAGCACCAGGGCCATTCAGCAGCTCCAGGTGCCATGAGCAGGGTCTGTACAAATCAGGCCCTAAACAGAGCTGCCTTCCTAGTTGGCTGTGTGGGCTTCAGAATAAGAAGCGTGATTGAGAACATTTTTGGAAAAAGGCTCAGGGTTCAGAATTTGTGACTTTTAAATTGAATCATGGAGTTCCCTCCTCCCACCTCTACTGTCACCTAGATTTCTTCTGCTATGAGCATTAATTGCCTGCTTCGGGAACATTTGTAAACCTACTGTCAGGAATTAGAAGTTCCAGTTTGCTCCTTGGAACTCTACCTTTGTAATCTGGAGAGGTTCCGTGATTGGTACTGGTACTAGCTGTTCTGAGGATTTAGGTGATAGCAGTTCTCAAGCTTAAGCATGCATAAAGATTGCCTGGGAGCCCAGATTCCTGGGCCCCAGCCCCAGAAACTTGATTCAGGTGTCTGGGGTGCGCTCCCTAGGAGAGTCTGTCACAAGTGGTGCTCAGGCTTATTTTGAAGACCCCTAATCTTTGGCCTCTGATATTCTGTGATGGTGTGGAGTGAAGGGGTACTCTGAGAACTAGCTGGACCACGATTTCTTATCTGGTCTGGGGGCCGGAGCTGCAGAGGAGACAGTGTTGGGTAAGGAGACAGTGTTGGGTAAGGAGGCAGTGTTGGGTAAGGAGGCAGAATGGCAGGGAGCCTGGGGATTTCTTGGGAATCTGAGAGGAGAGGGAATGTTGCCCACCTGGACCTACCTGCTTAGTCCTGGGAACACAGCCTCCCCTGAGGTGCAGCAGGGAAATGGCTCATTAAGCAGGGGATAAAAGAAAGTGAAACTAATTCCTGAGAACGTTGTTAGGTGTGGCTCTGTTCAGAATTGCTAGGTACCTTTTTTTTTTTTTTTAAGGAAACGTTAATTTAATCCAGGAAGAGATGGGTAGACTTTCTTTTTTTTTTGGTGGGGGGGGAAGAGCAGCCCTGAGCTAACATCCGTTGCCAATCCTCCCCTTTTTGCTGAGGAAGACTGGCCCTGGGCTAACATCTGTGCCCATCTTCCTCTACTTCATATGGGACGCCGCCACGGCATGGCTGACAGGCAGTGCGTCTGCGGGCGCCCGGGATCCGAACTCGCGAACCCCGGGCTGCCAAGCGCGAACTAAACCGCTGCGCCACCGGGCGGCCCCTAGACTTTCTTTTTTTTTTAATTGAATTTATTCTGGTGCTGAGGAGCAGCCTCTTTGCTTCCTGTGGTATCAGTGGGGAGGAGGGTCTGAGCTGTGCCCAGGAATTAGGTTGATCTGTTTAGATCATTAGGATGATGGGAGGTCAGCAGGATGGTGGGGCATAAAGGTGGGTGGCAGGAGGCCAAGTAGCTTGGCTGTCCTCTCATCTTTACACAGAAATAAATCAGCCTGACATTTTATTTATTACGTTATTGGGTAAAACTGTACACTATTAATACCTATTGTTTTTTGAGTGCTTGCCGCAGGCCAGGCCTGGTGATCTCTTTTCTCACAGAAATCCCCTGAGACAGCTTTCCCTTTATCTCCATTTCCTACAGGTGGAAATGAGTAGAGAGACCTGGGAGGTGGCTGCGGAGGGATTTTGGACCTTGTGAGTTTGTTCCCAAAGCCCAGCACTTTCTCAGTATTCTAGGCTTATTTGGCTGGTGGAAGGCCTCGATTTACTCATCATGCCTTGTCTTGACTACCCTCAAATTCGTCTTAGCTGTTGATGAGAACAAACAGAAGTGCATCTGATTTTGCGCATTATCTCCAGGTTCTGCTGTCTGTGACTTTCTTAGTAAATAACAGTTGAATGCAAGTTAAGCCCTGATTCTTTGGGCTGGGTTTTCGGTTTGTTTGTTGTTTTTTTTCTTTTTGTCCTTTGCTAGAAAAGGTTCAGGGATTACAGGGAGGTGACGGGCCTTGGCTTCTCTTTTCCTGCTTTTCAAGTGAAGTTCTTGCTTGCCTGAATTTGTTCAGTGCAAATGTGGTTGCACAGACCCCAGAGGAGGCAGGGCTAAGGGTGTGGAAAGACAGTAAGTTATAGAACTTAGAGACGCTGCATTTTTTCTTCACAATTCCAACTCCAATTTAAAGGCCTTGGAACAGAAAGATCTGTATCCCTTGATGACCTGTGGAGAAATGAATGTGGCTGGAAATCCATTATCAACCCTAATTTACTATTTTGGAATTGTCCTCTTTTTATTTAAAACCTTTACAATTCTTTTGGTAAATCTCTCTGGAATCTTTTCTGAGGTAGCAGTATTCATTTTCCTCTCATTATATACATGAAGAAAGGCACAGAAAGAGGACAAAATGGCAGTTGCTTGGTAACTCCCTGGTAGAAGTGGTGGCACTCAGATCTGTAACTGTTGAAGCAAGTTCTCGATTCATATCTGGTGCATGGGCCCTGTCTGTGTGGCCCTGGGACAGGCAAGGCAGCCCTTCTCCAGTTCCTCATCTACTCAGTTTTTCTGGCTCATTGTGCTTTCTTCGTTTTATTGGCAATGCCATTCTTTTACTTATAAACCTCTCCCAAGAAGGTCTGGCTTTCGCTATAAGTTTATGACCATAAATTTTGAGACGGTACACGTCACCCTCTTAATCTAATTGAGCCAGCACATCATTGTGAAGACATCATTTTATTTGGGGGGTATTAGTTGCTATGGTTATTTGCTGAGACTCACAGAGCCTGTGTTTTCTCAATTGGATTTTTGGAAACTGCTGTCTGAGAATGACGGAGGTGTGCCTCGCTATAGGAATATCCAGGATATACCCTCGCCATTAAAATATTTTTTTTAAAAAGGCACAGAAGAAGTACTGTGGGTGGAATTTTAGAGCTAGAAGGTACCTTCGAGATCAAGTGGTTCAGCCTCCCGGTTTTCAAATGAGTTCTCTAAGGCCCAGTGTGTTAAGTAACTTTCCATAGGTTCACATGCATAGTTGGTGGGTGAGCAAGGATGCAGCCCAATTCTCGTTCTTATTCTAGGTTCTACTCTATTCTTTCTGCAATAGTTTAAGTCTTCTCAAGGCATCCATTCTTCCAGTGTATGCTGAGGTCCTGAATGCTCTAGGTGCTGTGCTGGAAGGATAAAGACACTGTGGTCTCTGCTTTCAGGGTCTCCGGTGGGAATCCCAACCTTTGCCTCAGAGTGTGGTGCCTGGACCAACAGCATTGGCATCACCTGGAAACTTGTAAGAAATGCAGAGTCTTGAACTCCAGGCCTTCTCAGTCAGAATCAGCATTTTGATAAGATCCCCAGGTGATTGGGTGCACATTAAAGTTTGACAAGCTGTGCTCAAAGAAGGTGGGACATTCTAGAAGCAAAAGCTCTCTAAGTCTTGAGGCCCAAGCCAGGATCAACTGCCCCTCCCCAAGTCTGCTCCTCTGCTCCATGTCGAGCATAATCGTAAAGCTGTGGTGTTGACCCAGAGAAATGTTCACCTTTCTCAGCCTGCGCCCCAGCTCCACCCCATCTGGCCCCTCCTGGTCTTCCCAGCCCTGGTCTGACCCAATATCCCTGCAGACCCTTTGGTCTGACTTGTGTGGTCTTTAATTAATGTCCCACCCCCTTCTAAAATGTGCCTATTTTAGGGGCAAAGCACAAACACCGCCGTCTCAGGAAACTAGGCATTTCAGGCCTGTGAACCCTGTCAATCCCGTTTATCTTGGATGTCACGTTAGCACTCTCATTCTTTTATCTGTTTCATCTGGGGCTGACCTCCTTCCCCTGGCAATTGACAAAAAGGATTCGATGACACCCCTCTTTCCCCAGTGCATTTAAAAAGTACCACTTGAGTTTAATAAACTTCTCGAGAAGAAACCCATACTGCTTTGAGTTACAGTTCAGTTAAAAAATAGTGTTATTTAGTCCAGGGTTTTTGCCTTTCCTTTCTTTCGTCTGCGGGGGTAGGGGTGGGGATTTAAATTTGTAGATGCAGTAGGGTTTTCTAAGCATCTGAGGAAAACCCTTAAGGATTCAAATGTGTGTTTAGTAGTTCACTAGAATGGAATTATTTGATTAGTTTGGTGAATCAATGAGGGAAAAATTCCTTAATTCTTGTGCTAATTAAGATTCTCCTTTTGTTGATTCTCTTCTCTCCAACCTGCAAGTAAGCTTCCACTCAGCCAGTGCTTGTGGGAAGGAGAGAAAAACAGCATCAAAGGGCTGCCCTGTGCTCTGCTCTTCCATGAAGGGTTTTTTCATTTTGAATTCCCACAACCTTGTGAGGTGCGTATTATCCTCATAGTTACGTAAACGTTGGGAAAGGTTCGGTAATTCCCCCAAGTCATACAGCTAGTCATTGGCCAATCCAGGGTTTGAACCTATGTTTGCAAAGTCCATGCACTTTCTTACTCTTCTGAATTGTCTTTAACTTGTAATGTGTGTGTGACATTTGTACTTGAACTGCTCGGAAATACCCTTTCTTTTTTGCTCTTTGACTTGATTAGTCCCTCTCAAAATGGATTTCTTTGTTTTATCTAAGCAAATCACCACTGTTTTCCTTGAGGGAGTTTTTCCTGTGCTGACCTGCTGTCTTATAAGGTCTTGGGGTATTGTGTGACTGTAATTGTTCTGAATCCCGTACCTCGGTTCTCTGTGTCCTTGTTCTGCTTCGTGTTAGGGCTGAGTGATTCAAGTTTGGTGCTGGGCTCTTTAGGGCTGGAGTTTTCATCAGAGATCTGATGCTGACGTGATCATTTAATATAATGGTATTGATGCAGGTGTTTATCAAGCACCTACTATGTGACATGCACTGTCATTGTTAGTCCTTCATTTCTCTATCTATAAAAGATCAAGTGCTATCACTTAAAGCCTCAGTGTTCTTATGAGGAAAAGCAGATATAGCACTTTGAAAATACAAATGTCTTTGTAAACATCATTTGTATATAATTATGTACATTTGGTGAAGATGCTATGATCACTCATAATCAGCCGGAACATGGAGTTTCAGTAGGAGCAGAGTTTCTTTGAATCTCGCATACTGTCCTTATCTCCTGGCCAACTAGTGGTCTGTGTTCCAATGCCCACTTTAAGAGGTGTCATCTTTCATCGTGTCATCCCACAGGGAGGAAGCTCCTTGACTGTGGTTGCATGTTCTTGCAGTGAAGTGGGATGGGAAGTCAGAGTACAAAGTCCCAAACTAAGTTCTGTGCCAGCTCCTAGTGAGAGGCTTAATTATGTGTTTAAGTTGATCTTGTCTCTCTTCTATATAAAAATCTAGTTGTCATTTCCTTAGGGATGACGTCAAATTCCTTAGTCTGGCATTTAAGTCCTTCCATGGTTTGATTCTAACCTCTCTTTCCAGTTTTACCTCCTGTCCATCAAGCTGAACTTCCTGCTATTTCTGGGTAGGTCCTCTGCTTTTGCATCTCTTCGCTTCCTGTTCCTGCTTCTAGAATACCACCTCGTGCCTGTCTCCCCTGCCCTGCACCTCCTCCCATTTGTGCATATCCAAATAGTCCTGAACTTTCAAGGCTCAGTTCAAATGCTATGCCCTATTCTTTTCTTCTGGGAAGCCTCCTCCACTGGCCCCAGCTGGAACGATATCCCGCTTGCACTTCTGTACCTATTTTTTTCTATTCTCTGATTGCCTTAGCATGTTCTACCTCAATTTAAAAGTTTGTATACACAGATTAGGATCTTCTAACTGTATTCTCTTCAAGGATATGGAATGTATACATACCATCTTTTTATTCTTTGAGTACGTTGATGCCAGATTCTTAAATATTGGAGTAAATTAGGCAGTAAAGTGTAGTAGTTCATAGTTTTGGAGTCAGAGGGACCAGATTTCTTATACTACCACTCATTAGCTGTGTGACTGTGCCAGGTCATTTAACCTCTCTGAGTCTGTTTCCCCATCTGCACAATGGGAGTAATAATACGTACTCAGTAGGATGATTGTGAGGATGAAATGATTTAAAGTACTTCATAGGTACATGTTACATAGGAAGTACCCAGTAAATTAATGCATAATATATTTATAGTTATTTTGATACAGATTAAGGTGAATTTGGGTCTCCCATATTATGCTTGAAGGATCTTTCCATGTAAATAGAATTAGAAACCTCATCTGGAAAAGGGTGACACACCTTTCTTCTATTTGATTTCATTTTTAAAATCAACTCTGAAAATTTCATTAGCCTTAGTGCTCTGGTTGGAAAAACAAATTCTGTAGAATCAGTGCTGCTATGGCCTCATTTAGGAAATATAGTTTTAGGGAAATGGCCTCAGGAAAAGCATGCAGATGTATAATCAGCATGCACATTATATAACGTGCCATGGTTGACATGGTTGGTGGGCATAGCATCCTCTGGTAAGATGAGAGGTTTTCTGAGTCTGCTTCAGCCAGATTTGAAAGAATGTGAGAGACATGTTGGCAGTGACTTCATCCTTCCAGCCCTTCTCCGTGGCTCAGGCTTGAATGGATAAGATGAACACAGACACTACACATGTATTGGAGCAGTTCCTCCCCCATGGAGGCCAGGGTCCCTCCCTCCATTGGTGATTGAGCGCCCACTGACATTTTGCTTCTTGGGTGGGTGTCTTCATCAGCAGATCAGGATCTGTCTCCAGCAATGCATGTGAGGCTGGCCCTGCCCTTTCTCCTTGAGTCTTAGCACACCTTCTGTGGTACAGTCGATTGCCACCTAGTGGCCACAGGTAAGACCATGAGTCACAGAAACTAGACAAATACTCTGGGGAACTTTGTTTTATTGTATGATTTGAACACGGTCTGTTTCCTTTTGCTCGTATAATGCAGGGGTTCAGGCTGTGGAATGGCATTTAAACAGGGAATGTCACTTGCTTTTCTTATAGTTAAGCAATGGAACTAGGTTTAAATGCCACATGGATACTTGGGGAAATATGAGTAGGGGGAATTGCCTCCCCCAAGCAGTTTCTGTTAGGATGTCTTCTCAGCTTGCCCAGATATGGGGAAAGTGAGAAGAAGGGTCTCTGGGACTCTTCCTTCATCTGTCTGAGCTCCCGGCTTGGGGACGTGCTGAGGACGACAGGGGACACATGGCTGTGGCCGAAAGTTGTGTTTATAACTCATTTCTCCTGGTCTCTTGCTATAGAGAAGGTTTTGCCTTATGTGCTTGCTGGCGGCTCTCTCTCCAGCTCTGTGGGAATCTTCTTCAATAGATAGAGGAGGTAGCTTTATGTTAACAGTAAGCACAGTCTTACATATACAAGCTCCAACCCGACTTGCTTAAGTTGGAGAGTTTCTCCTAACATATATAATCTGCTTTTTTCCCTTGTCAAGCATAGAATTGGGCAGTTCACCTTTGATGGATATAACAAAATAGTGGGGTGGCCAACTTCCTCTCTCTCTTTGTTCTTTCTTTGACATCTGCTCTCAGCCAGGTAGTGTGCTAGGTTCTGAGGATACAGTGGTTAGCATGAAGGGACACCATCCTCACCTTTATTGAACTTACTAGTCAGGGAGATAGTAATCAAAGAATTACCTGAACAAATATAAAATTGCTTTGAAGAAGAGATACATAGGACTCAGGGAGTGAAAATAGGGTAGGGTAGGGGTTGGCCTGGTTAGAGAAGTCAGGGAAGGCTTCTTGGAGAAGAAACTTCTGAGCTGAGGGCTGCAGGTAGGAATAGAGCATATTCCAGGAACTGGTAGAGGCCAGGGCGTCTGGAGCCCAGAGAGGGAGGTGGGGGCCCAGACACTGCAGGGCCTCTCACTCCTTGGGAGGGACTTTGGTCTTTGTTCTTAGAGCTCTGGGAAGCCATCAAAGGACTCATTGCTGGAGCTGATACGATTGGGTGGAGAACTGACTGGAGGGACAAAAGTGGATGTGGGGAGACCAGAGAGGAGGCAATTGCAGTTATCCAGGCAAATGAGGGTATTTGGTTTAGGGATTGGTGATAGTGATGGGGAGGAGTGTGCAGAATTGAGATTCTTGGGAGGCAGACTGGACAGACTTGGGAAGGAGACTGTGCTGTCAAGGATGATGCATAGGTGCCTGACTCTGACTTGTGTGGTAGACAAATGGTGGTGCCTTTTGCTGAACTGGGAACACAGGAAGAGGCCTTTGGCTCTTTGGGAGAGGGTAAGAGAGGAGAGAGAATTTGATTTTGAGCATGTTGAGTTTTACCTGGGAATGGGGTTGTGGGATAAAGCTGCAGTCTCTCGGGGGGTCGTGTCCACCTTCCAGCTCTTATTATGGGTCCTCTTCTCTGGGGAATCTCAGACACTCCACCCATAAGCCAACTTTGTTGCTGTGCCTGATCAGATCAGAACAACAGGTTTTGAGGGCCGCTTTGTCCAGCCCTGTCCTAGGCACTCGTGCGTTGTGATGTGAAACCACTCATGAATAGTTCCAGGATCATTCTAAACACAAAGTGATGAGGCTCAAAGAGTAATTGTAATTGGCCTTTGGAGAAGGGAGAGACTGGCAAGGCCTGGGTTCTTTGGTGTTTGTGTGATTTAAGTAGCAAAGAGGCCAATCCTGTTTGCAAGTGTTTACCTCGGCAGTTGGTATTTATTAACTCTGATCAGTTTTTAAGTCCAGGGAGATATGACAGAGTACAAAAAATTCTAAGGGTAGTTATATACAATTTTGGTAACTTTGGAGGTCAGAGAAAGGCAATAGATGCACTGAAAATAAATATAATTGTAAGGTTACCTTGAGTCCTTCATTATGTGGGTATCCATATGCATGTGTGTTTGTGTGTGCACATGTATGTTAACTTTTACCCAAGGAGAAAAAGGAAATGGCTTGACGTGTGGTATTACTGGTAAAATTTGTGTAAATTAAGGTAGATTCTAATTTTTTAAAAAAATATAAGCCTTCCATTTTACTGAAAAAAGGATGGTACTTAGGTTAAATTCTCTTAAACTCTGTGCAGATTAGTATCCACTGTGGCAGAGCATGGCATCTCCAGGGAGAGAAGGGCACTTTCCTTTGGTCCCCTAGTGAGCAGACAGCTTTGGGAGCAGTCTCTCAAGGCCCAGACTTCTAGCTGCTTCCATATCGTTTACCCACCTGGTTTCCTCACTCAGAAGCAGAGCCTACTTACTCTGTAAAGCAGACATTTGTCCTCCCCAGAGGCTGCCAGTTATGACTTCTCTCTGTTCTGGCCAACATTCTGCCTTTCTAGCAACAGATGTTTCTGCAAAGTAAATATTATTGGCTCTGTTTGGCTTCTAGCTGTGTCTTGCACTGCTTGAACATGGAACAGTGGGGTTATATGAGCAGGGTGCTGCGAAGCTTGGCATGCACCCAGCACCATCACTGGCCTCTCCTCCTCCTCTTCTCCTCTTACCACAGTGTATGTGTTAGATTCCTATGTGTCTCAGAGTGAAGGCCCCAGAAATGTGCACCTGTGCATCTGTGCATCTCTGTGCATCTGCATATCCAAGGTGATCATCTACATAAGATGCCACCAATCCTTTTGGGTTGAAGTAGAACAAGAAGCAATGGCTCTTGGGTGTTCTCTTTTTGGTGTCCTCTCCATTGTCCCAAGTAACAGAGAGGCATTTATCTTAATCAGGGAGGCAGCCTGGTGTGCCCATATGCCACAGGGATCTCAGTTCAGAGGACTTGATTGAGTCCCAGAGCCCCTGTGTGCTCTTAAGTCAGTCGTTTAACTTCTCTGAGGTCTCCATACAGGTAGTCATGTGTACTCCCTGGGTCCTGTAATTGGAGGATTCACATATTAGGGAAGAATTGCCCAGCCTTGCCTGGAACTGAAGCTTACAGTGTATAGAATGCTTATTATATGTTGTGTCTAACTGGATCACCTGACAGCCTTGTGGGTTAGGAATGGCTGACGATTTGTGTCAGATGAGAGATGATGGAGACTCTGACTAACCCAGGGTTAGTTGCATATCTGGTAAATGATGGAGCTGAAACATGAACCCAGGAACTAGTGGAGGTTGGGGTGAGGGCAGAGGGCTGGGGAAGGGGCTGATCAACCTGGTGGGAGGCTCCAGTGCAAGTGGAGAAGGGAGGTTCTCCAAAGCAAGCTTGAGATGCTGTCCCAAAGACTGGGGGAGTGGATGCTGAAAAAGCAAAACAACAGGTGTCCACTGCACCTTAACTGAAAGATTTCTCTCTTAAGCATGAGTCATTCAAGCCTATGGTGAGTTCCTTTTCAGATTCCAATAAGTAGGATTCTCACTCTTCCCAGCTGTCTTCACTGGCCTACAGCCCAGTAATGACTCCATACTAGTACTCATTACCTAATCTTCCATCAGGGGGACCGGCTTCTTTATCAGCTTTGTGGGGCCAAGATCGCTTCTCAGGTTTGTGCTGTGGCGGGGTGTGCTGTGTGCCACTGGACAACGAAATCAGGTTACCTCTGGTCATAAGCTAACAGGCCCTGTTCCTGGTTAAATGGGTCCTCCTGTGAAAAGGACCCACAAAAGCCCTGTTGTGCATTATTAGCCACTCCTTTATCCTCATTTGCAACTGCCTCTGGCAGCACAGCTCTTCAGGTGCGTTCTGGGAGCTTTCCCAAGCCTGGCTTACATTTCACCTTTTTTCCACTTTGTTGAGATGGTTGTCCAGCTTGAGTCTGTCTTGCCCTATTGCGGAGGCACAGGAAGATTGTTAGGTGGATGAAGAAGCAACCCTGTTCTTACGCTTTGCTCAGGCGTTTCTTTGTGAGTTCTGAAGTTTCGATCACGAGAACATTCTGACTAAAGTAAGACTGAGTCCAACCATGGCCACGTTCCATGCACTACACACCTTGGGCCTCTTGGAGGGCTTGTCTTCCACTCTGAAAGATTATTCTTCCTTTTTTTCCTCCTGCCTGCCTGTGGCCTCCTGTGTCCTTTGTCCCCTCAGTGTTCTGACTCTCCAATACATCTGTTTCTTTCTTGACTTGCCAGGGAGAGATTTGTGTTCTCAGGGATATCCTCAGGCTGCACTGGCCAGTTTTAAGAGATGCTTGATCCCCCTGCCAGCATCTTTGGACCTTTTGTCAAGGACCATTCCATTAAAGTGACGGAGCCAGGGAGAGACTGGAGACTCTTGGCTATTGGCTCCTATGTTCTCCTTGTCCACTCCAAGTGCCTCCCGCTTTCGATGTAGAGCAGAGGGCCTTACACAGGTCACAGCTCACCCTGCACCCTTGTCATGCGAGCCTGTGGGAGGGCCATCCTAGAGCAGGAGCCGCTGGTATCCTTGTGCTACCCTGAGCCCCAGACCCGAGAACAGCAGGACAGCCCAGCCTGGCTCTTCTACTGGCAGCCATTGCTTGGAATGAACACTGGGCTTGGAGAGCTGAACACTGGGGGTTGGATTTGTATACAGTGCCCCCACCACACACACATTATTCACACACTGAGCAGGAAGCACTGTCAGGTATGTGGACAGGAAACAAACAAAAGCAAAAGATGGAAAAAACATGACCCCTAACTTCAAGGGACAAATCTGGGAACTGAAAAGAAGTGCTGAGGATCAAGGACGCTTTTATTCCAGTAGGTGATGTTGACCTGTGAAGCCAGAACCTCCCCCTCACCCCTAGTGTCTTATTAAAGCCAGGCCTTGTTGTCAGTTTGGCCTCATATTTCCCTCCTCTGGGAATTTGAACATAATGCCATTTCCCTTCAATGAGGGAAACATGTACGAGGGTAATTTGAATGATTAGCCTAATCTGCAGGAAGGCTGCGCGTGGAATTAAGTTAAGCATATTTGTACCAAGCAGCCGTATCTGTCAGGCTACTTAAAGGTACCTTGGTGGTTTTATATCCTTAACAGAAGTTGAGGGTTCAGGAAGGATCATTGGCTTTTATTATTGTCTTAAATGAAACCTTATTTTTTAAATTTGACAAGGGCCTCCGAGAGCTTTCTTTATAGATGCCACGTGTGGGGTGTGTTTTTACCCCAACCCAAGACATTGGCAGGGCTTTGTTCTGATGGCAGTGCTGGAGTGTGGTGACCCAGGGAAATGGCTCAGGTGGAAATTTTTCAGGCTGGCCGGCCACTCTGCTGGTGAGGGGAGGCAGGAGGGTTCTGGGAACTCAGGCCTCACGTATCCTTGAGCTGGAAGAGGAAGTTCAGGTGCTCCTGTGCCAGGGGTACAGGGCAGTTCCAAGCCCTTTCTTCCAGCTCCCTACCAATGCTAGTTTGTGGTGTGAGTTGGACCAGGGGAAGGTATTATTGAGTCTGATGTGGGGGCAGCTTTGCTGACCACATGGAGGGTCGGTGGTGGAGCTGAGCGGTAGGGCTGCAGATGCTAATGTCAGCTCAGACCCACTCTTCCTCCCCAACCTCTTTGGGCAAGTGAATTCCCACATGTGTCAAATGGAGATGACAGGACTCACTGTGTGGCTTGAGGAATTAGAGATAGGACCAGAATTGTTAAAGCAAATGTAACAAAAATATTAACTTCTAAAGCAAATCAATATTTCATGTTATAAACAGGTATTCACTATTTTGAATTTACATTCTTTTGGGCTTTGAAATGGACCCAGGAACAAATCTGCTAGTTGCTATATTAGTAGAAGAACTGAAAAGTGCAGTAAATATAAAAGTCAGTTTATCTCAGTAATTCATGTTTTTTACTCTTTTCCTTGCTAGATTTGTCTTCAGCAAAGCGGAAATTTGCAGATTCCTTAAATGAATTTAAATTTCAGTGCATAGGAGATGCGGAAACAGATGATGAAATGTGCATAGGTAAGTCATAACTGGGTATAAGGTAAAGTTCGCTGTTTATCACAACTTTTAGTGTCCTCGCTGACCCTTTTTCCTGGGATAGGAAGTATCTAAGTGTCATAAATAAAGAAATCCATAGTAACAGTGGAGGGGGCAGAGTTAGGTCAGGCTCAGGGGCCCGGGGCTGTTCTGGGATTGCCTCTCTCACCCTCTGGCCTTTAGGAGAAAGTTTGAGGATTTGTGGTAGGACTCTTCTCCGTTTTTCTTTAGCATTCTTCCTCTGGCTGGTTTTGTGACGATCTTCCCCCCCAACCACAGTACTAAGAACTTAGAACAATAGCAGAATGCACGTAGACTGAGGGAAGAATTAGATCAGAGGTTGCAAAACAGTAGCTCCTAGGCTGAGATCAGAATGCAATCATGTTTTCTTTGGCACTCATTTTTTTAAATTGAATTACCATATAAATTGAATTTATGTAAAGTTCCAGTTTTCTAGCTTCTTGGAAAATTGGAGAATCTGATCAGCTGGCCCCACATTCTGACCTGGCTATAGTTGGCTGGAGCTATGTAACTGCCACTGCCTTCAGGTGGAGGGAGGTGCTCAGTGTCCAGTTCACAGTGTTCCCCACTCTCCCTTTTATTTCTTTAACAAGAGGCTGAGGGTGGGGTTACCATGTATCACCTCGCTGTTGCTTCCCTCTTCTCCATCACCTGTCTGTCTTCTGTAGGCAACTCTGAGCACAGAGGATTTGCAATGTCAAGACACCTTGCTCTTCTTACATTGGGCATCTTGATTGACTCCATTAAGTGAGCAAGAATTGAGAAAGTTATATTGAATTAATTAAGTCATCAGATGCTTGTGGAGTGCCAGGATCTGCGATGCGCAAAGGCGGTTGGGAGACAGCTGAGAGCAGTGAAAATGCATCATTGTTTTAACTCCTGAGTATATGGATGCTTTTCCCAACATTACACAAATGTCCCGAATATCCTCAGGGCTATTGCTCTTAATGCCTGTTGCCTTTTGGAATAATTCTTTTGAAGGAGATTATCCACGCCTGACCGCCATGCTGCAATCTGCATTGCATTAATAAGTGGCTTGAGAACTCAAAGAGGAAGAACCCAGGGAGAAGCCAGAGACGTGGCTTCTGATGCCAGCAGCACTGTTTGTTTAGTTCTGGTGCCAAAGAAAAGGTTGGGTTCTGACGCAGCCCTACAACAAAAGTGGAGGAGGTCAAAACCTGGGCAGGAAATCCTTCAACTCCTAAGCGGAACTCTGCCCCTTCCAGTCCGGGTCCTGGGATCCAGCAGCGTCTCATCAATCCTGGGTACTCTTGGGGACAGGCAGGTCTTTTCCTTGAAGGAAATCCTTCCCTGGCTAGAGTGCCAGGTGGAATTAACCTGCGTTTCTGGGTCATCTTTAATGGTTAATGATTAAAAGATAAAGGAGCCTTGGGAAGCAGTTGACTTTAGGTTTCTGCGTGTGCCAAGGGATTTCAATCCATAACATAAAAGTTGTGTCTGGAAAGGCTCCCGAAGGCCCATTACTTGATTTCCATTCATGGCACCTTTCTCTTTTCCAGCAAGGTCTTTGCAGGAGTTTGCCACTGTCCTCAGGAATCTTGAAGATGAACGGATACGGATGGTGAGTATGGGTGGGCTGCTCTTGCTTCCAGTGTGGTCACATCGAGGGAACACAGGATTTGTGGTCAAAAGAACGGAGATCGAGTCCAAGCTCTGCCGCTTGAGCTCTGAGCAAGCCTCGTCTTCTCATCTTTGCAGGGTTTGAAGCCTTTTGTAAATGTTAAAGCATTACCCTGGATAACTTTCGAACCACATCGTTGTCCTGCTAAAGATTCACTGTAAGGTGTATACATAAGGTATATGACTTAAGGGTTGATCTTTTGAATTATTTAACTTTTCGGGGCCTCAGATTTGCTACTGGCAGAATGGGAATGAACGTGTCTCACTCTGCTCTCCCCCTCCTCACTTTATTAACCCCCTCCAAGAACTCTTGAAGGGCAGGGGTCACTCCTTCGCTTTTAATTCTGAAGCACCTAACCCAGTGCCTGCCATGTAGTAGGCACCCAGTGAATGGTACTTAGTAAATGAGGGTAACTAGAAGAAGTTCTTCAGCAAGACGCTGTGCAAATGGAAGAATCACTGCTGATCTCCAGGTTCTTAAGAGAGATCTTTTGAACCAGGATTTATTCTGATGTGGTTCAGTGTGAACAGATGAGGGATTCCACATCCACAGGAAGTTCTTTTGCATTCTACCCCATATCCCTAAGATGTCAGGAATGAAGCTTGATTTGAAACCCTCTGCTGGCACATGATGATTTGTCCCCAGGAGGGCTTGTCTCTAGGCAGCAGTGCTCCAGAGGAATAGGGAAGAGTCCATCACTGAGCACTTTTCTTCTCTTCTACTTCTCACAACTGATTGTTTCAGCACTAAGTCTACCAGCTGAATCTCCTTGGGCTGCCATAACAAAATACTATAGACTGGGTAGCTTGAACAGCAAACATTTATTTCTCACAGTTCTGGAGATTGGAGAGTCTAAGGTTAAGGTGCTGGCTGATTTGGTTCCTGGTGAGAGCCCTCTTCCTGGCTTGCAGACGGCTGTCTTCTTGCTCTGTGCTCACATGGCAGAGAAAGGGGTCGGGGGGAGCGCTCATGTCTCTTCTTGAAAGGGCACTAATCCTGTCATGAGGACTCACTCTTGTGCACTAATTACCTTCCGAAGACCCCATCTCCAAATACTATTGCACTGGAGGTGTTAAAAGATAAATTGAGGCATATTAAACTTTTTTTTTTTTTGATGAGGCCCTGAGCTAACATCTGTGCCAATCTTTCTCTACTTTGTATATGGGATGCCGCCACGGCATGGCTTAACGAGCAATGTGTAGGTCCGCGCCCAGGATCTGAACCTGCAGACCCTGGGCTGCTGAAGCGGAGCATGCGAACTTAACCACTATGCCACCGGGCCAGTCCCTTATTAAACTTTTAAGAGTTTATTTGAACAAAAATTGATTAGGATCAGGCAGTGCCAAACCAGAAGTAGTTAGGAGTGCTCTGCCTACAGGAGCTAGAAGAAAGACTTGTAGAAAAGATGTGGAAGCAAAGCAAGGAAACTATTTGGTGAAAGCTTAAGTGGTTGCTTTATTTGGGAAAGCCTAGCTGTTTGTGATTGGTTGTCCTTAGGTGTCCAAGGCCACTTGGACACAAAGGTTGTCCTTTGATTTCTCATTTTGAGGCATTTACAGGCTTAGGTGTTGGTTTTCTTATGTAGGGTGCTAAGGCATTAGAGCCACCTCAGTCTAATGGCCTCCTCATTTAATTAATTTAATAGGGGTTAGGGCTTCAACGTATGAATTTGGTGGTGGTGGGGGGGGCAGGGCACAAGGACACAATTTAGTCCATAGCATCTACCAAGATATTATATAGCCACACATTTTCTATTTTAACTCTCATGATGACTCTGCAGGGTGCTACCTATATTATCCCCATTGTCCAGATGAAGATACTGAGGTTTACAAACATTAACATGCCCAAGATCACACAGTTAATAAGTGGCACAGTCTGGATTCAACCCAAATGTGTGTTATACCAAAGAATGTGGGAATTTCTTTAAAACTCCCAACAGAGTGGAAGCCTCGCACCTTCTTGCCCTGCAGAGAGAGACACTATTTCCCTTGATTGCTCACTACTGAGCGCTTGAACCAGAATCCAGAGGGTGGTAACGGCAGCAGCAGGGTTGCTGTAGGTGGAGGCTGGGGAAAGCTTGTGTGTTTGTGCACGTGCTCATGCCTGAGAAAGGGAAGTGATTCTTTTGAGTCTGATTCTTGGCCAAGTCAGTATTTGGGGGTGGGGAGTGTGGTGAGCACATCACGATGAATACCCTGCAGATTGCTATGGCCTGTGGTCAGGGAACAATGACTGGATTATACTTTCCAGCTTGCCTCTGCAATTTTATTATTAATGTCAGTAAATCGAGTTTCTACCATCTGCATCTGAGTATCTGGCCATCACAAGCCCCTTCCCTACCTCCTCACCCTGTGACAGCTTCATCATCAATTCAGCTCAATGTAGCAGAGCTGCATCTTCTTTGAGAAGCCCTCTCTGACTTCCTGGGATATTTGGCCATCCTTTGTATTTTCTTAATATCCAGTTCAGGCCTCTGGTTCTGCATTTACCACATTGTGTCCTGATAATCACTGGTAAATATTGGAGGTAAATCACTGGTAAATCTTGGAGGGCAGAGAATGGGCTACTCTTCTGTGTCCCCAGTATCAGCATCATGCTTGGAACTGAGTAGAAGTTACACAGTTCTAGAATCTTAGACCCGGATGGACCTTACTACTTGCAGTCCCTCATTTGATAGATGAGAAAACTGAGGCCTTCTGAAGGCTGATAGCAAGCAGAGTAGGACAGGGACAGAAACTTGGGCGTCCTGATTCTCAGGTGAGCAGTTAGTGATTCTGGATATTTAGCATCTACTTAGGGTTGGATTCTCAACCATGGATCCCCATTGGAACAACTTGGGGAGTTCAGATACTGCTGCCTGGGACTAAATACAGAGATTCTGTTATTAATTGGTCTGGAGTGTGGACTGGACATTGGGATTTTTGAAAGCTCGCTGGCTGATCCTAACATGTGGCTAAGGTTGAGAACCACTGACTTAGGGGCTCAGCACACCATTGTGAAACTTACAGTTGATTTGTGGAAAAGGCTTTAATAAGTGAGTCAATCAAATAACAATAAAAATCAAATAACTATAAAAATCAAACAAGTTAAACAACATTGCAACACTTTAGTGTTAAAATGCTCTCTTCTAAAGTAAGTGCTCTCAAAACTGAGAAAAGGGCAAAAATTTGGAGACCTGTCGCCTTCTGTCCTTCACATTGTCCAGTTATTTCTTTGCTGTGTCTGTCTGTGGCTTCTGGCATTTACTCTGTTGGTTTCATTGCGATTGACATGCATGTGATTTAGAAAAATAATGCTTTGTTGCAACGAGATTCCTGAAATAATTAGTTGAGCAACGAGTGAGCAGTGAATGACTTAAAAGGAAAGATTGTAAGATATTGGATTGCCTTAGAAAAGATGCATAGAATCTTAGAGCTGGAACAATCCAGCCCACTCAGTTTGCAGATGAGGAAATTAGAGCCCAGAGAGGTTAAATGTTTTGCCCGTGGTCACACAGTTGGCAGCCAATCAAGAAATAATTCATTCATTCATTTAGTCATTCAAAAGTATTTGAGTGCTCCATTGTTTCACACTCGTCTGTGTTTTGGGGATAGTGGTGGACAAGTGAGCATTTATAAGATAGTGGCGCGTGTGTGCGTGTGGTGGTGAGCCAGAAAACTTCAGCTGGAGTTTCTTCTGAAGAAAACACTTGGTGGGGTGGTGGGAAATTTCTTTGGATTATGTTAGTGGTCAGGGGGAGGACTCCCTAAAGAGGTGACCTTTAAGCTAAAACCTGAATTACAATAAGTAATGAGTGGTCCATGAAGGATTTGGGGACAGGTCATCTGAGGGAATGACCAAATGCAAAGGCCCAGGAGACAGGTTTGGTACATTTGAGGTGCATTGGGGTGACGGTGTGGTTTGGAGTGCAGACCTTCTGGCGTGAGCTCTGGAAGATGAAGTTGAGAGGCAGCCAGTGGTCAGCCAGTGGTCAGATGTCCTGATCTCAGTCCAGTACTGGTAGGGCTCCACAAAATCAGGCTTGGAAGGTTTTCATGCCACCAGATGTCCAAAGGTGTTTTGTTTTTGTTTTAACCTAGACTTAGTGTTGATCTACTTTAAATATATCTACTTAAATATACACTTACAAGAAGATGTCACCTGAAGCTTGAAATTAGACCCAACTCTGTTACCAGTTTCACTTTGCCTTCAGATGGTTGCTTACATTTTTAGAGGTCCTCATTTTTATTTTTAAAGTATCAGTCTTAATCACACACAGGAAGAATATCATGTTTTGAACTGATGACTAGATTTTGATAGGACTTGCTGTTAGTTCAAGTATTGTGAAGAGTCGCCACATGCACAGTATTGCATACTCAAATTTTATACTGAGAGAGGGGGAGGCATTTTGTGCCAGAACTGCTGTAATTCTTTACTGATACTGCTTTTGTGTCTTCCCCACCCCCGTTTTTCCTCACCAGATTGAGAATGCCAGTGAGGTGCTCATCACTCCCTTGGAGAAATTTCGAAAGGAGCAGATTGGGGCTGCCAAGGTGAGAGTTTTGCAAGCCTTGATCTTGGATTTTAGGATGGGAAGTCTGGAAAACACACCACCTTCTTCAGAAAATCTTCAGAAAAATCTAAGCCCACCGTCTTCAGAAAATCTTGGGCTGATAAGCCTAGAGCCTATCTCTTCTGTTCTTCACAAGTGTCTGAAGTAAGACTGAGTGGTCAGCCCCAGAGCAGTCATTCTAATATTTTGTTATCTAATCATTCTGTGCTAGTTCATAAATCTTCCAAAGGTAGAAACCATGCCTCCTTTGTGTTAGTGGATACCTGTGTGCTTGGACAATGTGGAACTGTATTTATTGCGGATGTCCAGGGCTCAGAGCCTAGAACAGGGGTTGCAAATTGGGCCCTATGGGTGTGGGAACCCTGTTCTTAGCCCATTTTCGCTGTGTGAAGATGAGCGCTCTGTTGCTAGATCTTTAAATTTTTCAAGAGAAACTGTAAAGTCGGAGTTTTTTTATAAAATTTCCTGGTTTTAAAAAAATGTTGGCAAATAATTTAAAAATATATGTTACACACTGTACGGGTCAAAAGTGGGACTGCTTCAACCCACAGGTCACCATTTGTCATCACTGATCTGGAGGGACTGTAGCTGAAACTTAGCTGATTCTAATGTGTTACAGAAAGACCGAAAAGGAAATGGTGTTCTTTTTTAAAGGTGGATTCTCCAGGGGGTTCCCCTGCCCTGTGATAAATCACTAGGAATCCTTAGCCAGTTTGACCTTCAGTGGAGTGTTAGAAGCTACCTGCAGGGAAGATCTTTTGGAATCTTAATGAAAACAAAAGGATTTTCAAGGTTTTCTTCCTGTTTTTCGGGAACTGAGTCGTTCAGCTGCAGTCCCTTGCGCCACCTGCAGGGGGTTTTGGGCAACATCACCCTCTTACTTGTTCAGACTGTGGATTTTACTCAGTTGTGAAATGGCCTTGAGAAGTGCCTGTAGGTGGGAAAAAAACAACCGAAATGTAAAGAAGTGGGGCCTCGCCCCCCACCACCAAGTGCATCTGCTTTCTGAAAATGAATATGACTAAGGTCTGAAAGAGATGATGCTCAGTTCAGTCAGGGTTATTCAGAGGGATGGTTGGCCATAGTTTGAAGGGGGGATCATGGCAAAGATTTTTCTTCCAGTTCTATAGTACTTTTCTACCAATTTTACAGTTTACATTTTCTAAGAAAGTGGATCTCATTGGTTTTGTGTCATTGATTAAGGAACATTTAACTTGAAAGACTTTTGTCCAAGACTTTGCAGAAACCTAGTGATGGGTGAGAAAATGCCAATGGGGACCCAATGAGCAGCTTCTCTGTAGTGGCCGTGAAGCCTCTGCCTCCCATTCCTGAAGACACGTGGCAGTGGCTCTGGGGGCTCTGAAGAGCTGTGAGGCAGAGGCAGAGCAGGCCTGTTTATTAAGTCACTTCTCCATCTGAGCACAGACGCCTCCCACTCTGGCCTCTTCCCTCAGCACTGGTTTGGGGGTTACCACAGTTACCCTGAAGGAGGAGCAGGAGTCTGAGTGGGCTCCCTTTGGTTAATACCAGGGATTATAATGGCAGGAGCAGGTACTTTTCCCAGTGGGGGAGAGAGGATTATAGATGGTGAGAAATAGAAGAATAAAAAAATAAAATAGTCGCTCACCAAAACATGTTTCCTCTCACACATACTCTCTTCTCTGGTGCCTGTTGAAGAATGATGTGATGACATTGGGGATGGTTTCTCATCCCTCCCCTTTTGTCATTTCTTCAGTATACCTGTTCCTCTCCATCACCCCCCCCCCACATTTGTATCCTAGTATTATGTACATTTAAGAGAAAACAAAGAAACAACAAACCCTCTACTAGGCAATTTAGGAACAGACTCAAGAATACCTAAGAGCCAGCAAGTGCTCTTTAGTGGCCAACTGGAAGTTTCTGAACTCTGTCTGTGTGATGCTAAAATTACCTTTCCTCCTCTTCCATCCTCCGGTGCTGCTTCGTTGCTATAACAACCTGTTGCTACTTGCAAGAAGCAGAAGTTAGAGTGTGGGGTGGCGGCGGGAACAAATCCTGGGCATTCTTGTGCTAATGTGGCTGCTCAGGAGTAGGGCATGACCCTGGAGCTTGGCATAACCATGGTCCTTGGTTTAGATTTCTGAGTTGGGGGGGGTGGGGTATTTTGCCTGCAGCCGAAGCTGGGCTCTACAGTGAAAGTAGAATAGACATTAGAGAGCAGTGGTTGAGAGTGGGCCCTAAAACTAGACTTTTTGAGACCAGATCCCACTTCTGCCACTTGCATGTAAACTTGAGGAGGTTATGGAACCTCTCTGTGCCTGTTTACTGAGCTATAAAATGGGGAAAATGATAGTATTTACCTCATAGAGTTATTATGAGGAAGAAATGAATGAATTCATATCAGGTGCTTAGAACAGTGTCTGTCGTATAGCCAGTTGATGTTAGCTCTTATATTCAATAAACACAGTTCATTCATTAAAAACATATGTGAGAGCCTGATCTGTGCCTGGCTCTGCACTACACACTGATGTGTGGTGGAGAACAAGTGCAGATGGTTCCTATGCTGGTGGTGTGATTGGGGAGAGAGACATTAGACAAGAAGACAGAAACATATACTCTCAAATTGTGGTAGGTGCTATGAAGGGCTACCGACATGGGACATGGAAAGCAATGGTGTTTTTAATAAGAAGGAAGTAGGTTTAGATGATGGACCTCGTTATCGTGATTACCACAATCTCAACCACCACCATCACCATCACTGATTTTACTGAGCAGTTTCATGTGCCAGGCACTCTACTATGTGTATGGTTTATCTCATTTAGTCCTAACAATCCGAGGAGGAGGTGGGTGTTATCCTTATCTTGTTAGATAATCTCTGAGCTGAAAGAGGAAACCTGAGCATTACTTCATCCAGCCATCCTCACTTTATAGATGAGGGAACCAAGTCCTGGAGAGGGGCAGTGATTTGTTTAGAGTCAGTCCATACATAGTTCGGAATAATTTCTAGTATCCTAACTCTGTCCGTTATCCATTTAGCCACCCACAGTGGACTCCCTGGAAGGTGACCACCATTTTATACCCGAGTAACTGAGTAATACCACCTTCCCATCTTAAGAACGTTATCCAAATCTTAGTAGAGTTATTCCTGCAGAGGTCTTCTTGCTGAAAACTGCTTCCCTTTCCCTTTAGCTTTGGCTCTCCTCTTGAACATGGAATGTGGAGGCTTGAGTTGCCAGAAAGTCACAAAATGCCAGTGACTCATGTTCCCTGGCCTTTTCTCATTTCTGGCCAGCTGGAAGATCCCAACACAGGGTTCTCCTTTTTGGGATTGCTGACAAGGCTAGGGGAGTGGCTGTGCCAGCATCAGTTGGGGCTGGAGCCGCAGCTCCAAGTCGCCGATGTCTGTGAGGGAAGAGAGGTGCTTGAGTCAAGAGTCTGGCCTGTACCTCTCCTCAAATTTGAAGGAGTGATGTCTCCTCGGGCTCTTTCTTCATGTGTTTCTGCATGTTTAATTTTTCTTGTATGTGAAGACAGTGGGCTCTCTGTATCTGTGGGTTCTGCATCCAAGGATTCAACCAATCACGGATGGAAAGGCCTACTACGATGGTTGTGTCTGTACTGAACATGTACAGACTTTTTCTTCTTGTCATAATTCCCTGAAGAATACAGTATAATGACTATTTACATTGTTTTAGGTGTTACAAGTAATCTAGAGATGATTTAAAGTACGTGGGAGGATGTACGTAGGTTATATGCAAATACTATGCCATTGTATATAAGGGACTTGAGCATCAGCAGATTTTGGTATCCATGGGGATCCTAGAACCAGTCACCTGTGGATACTGAGGGACGACTGTAGCCTTTCAAGCATAATTCAGATTTGTAGAAATGGATGTTAGCTGAAATGGGTATATGATGACTCTACCCACTTTGTGAGGCTTAGAGTCTTGCTGTTGACCAGATAGGTGATGTTCAGACGTGATGGGAGCCTGTCAGAGCTTCAGGCGACGGCTCTCTAGTAATTCCTATGCCGGTTAGGCTCAGTGCGCTGCCCAGAGCATTTGCGCTTACTGCTCTCCTGCTCTAGAAGGCCCCACTCTGCCCGCCCCCGCCCCCCCCCCCCAGCTGTGATGAGCAGGTCTTAGCTCACACCTCCCCACTCCAGTGCGGCCTTTCCTGAACACCCTACCTGCAGAATCTCTGTGACTGAACCTGTTTATTTCCTTCATAGCATTTGCAGCGATCTGTAATTATGCTGTTTGTTTGCTGGTTAATTGTGTTTTTCCTTCTACTGGAACAAACATCCCCACCGTGAGCATAGGGACCACTGCTACCTCGTATTTCCAGTGCCTAAAGGAGCCCAACACAGAAGCTTGCTCGTTATGCTTTTGTTAAATGAGTAGAGATGTCTCGGAGCTTCCTTATTCGGCTACAAAATTTTTTTCCTCTTGTAGGACTTGGAGTTGTAGAAAAATATTCCTGTGGGCTCCACATGAGTCAAAAGCAGGACTGATGCACTCACTTAGTAAATTGGATCCTGTTTACCAGGCCACTGTTGACCTTCTTCCAGCCCCCTTGCCTGCCTTCCCTGTTGGAATGTGGAAGGAAGAGAGACTGCCTGTGACAAGGTGTCTCAGGTGTGGGTGAGAACATGGGCTTTGGAGGCAGCTTATCCTGGGCTCAGATCCCAGCTATGTCACTCTCTGACTTTTTACAAGTTAACCCCGCTGGATCTAAGTTTTCTTATCTCTAAAATGGGGAATAAAAATAGAACCTCAATGACTCAGTGACTTGGTGGGGGAGGAGGGATTGTTGTGTGTATTATGATATTTGTATTATTTTTCATTTTGAAAGCAATAATAAATGATAAAAATTTCCCAAATCAAGAAAGAAAATCACCCATTATCTCATTTCCTTAACTCAGATATTTTCATTGAAGTATTTTCCCATCTAATCTTTGTCCAAAGGTAGACACACTCTATGTAGGATGTACCAAGTTTGTATCATGCTATTATTACTTTTCATTATGTCATGAGCATTTTTCCGTATGACTATGTAGTTATAGTTATTGAATGTCCCATACTTTAAATAACCCAAATCCTATCCTTGGTAGTGATGTTGCTGCTGCTGCTTTTTTTCTTTTGCTATTATAAATGATGCTGCAGTGAACACATTTGTGAAGATAATGTCTTCTTTGTTTTGAATTATTCCTCAATTTAAAGACTTATATGTGATATTATTGCATCAAGATATGTTTAGGTCTATATACTAAGAGGTACTTCTTGAACACTATTAAAGCTGGATCTCCCTTAGTCTAGGCTTGCCCTGTTTAAGCTGTAAGTAGATCTTCCTCCTTTGGGATTAGCTCCATAGGTAACTTCCCGCCTTTGTCTGGCTTTGAACATCCTTGTGAGTTAGAAACGAGAAATTTCTGATTTACAATCGAAGTTCTTAGAAGGTAGATTCTTGGCTTTGCCACTATTAAATACTGGTATTTACCCCATTTCTGGCATTGTAATAGTGCCTCTGTGATAGACACTCAAAAGCATCGGACTGTTGATGGGTGGTTGCTTGATTTAATGGGCATTATTGGAAGAGTAGGAACTGGGTTGTCTGTTGTTCTATGGTCTGAGGGAATGATGAATCTATGAACATGAGCAGAAAGATCCTGACTGAGGTTGTTTTGTTCCTGTAACATTTTACACTTTTTCTCCTCTCCTTTCCTTTTTTGCCAGGAAGCCAAAAAGAAGTATGACAAGGAGACGGAGAAGTATTGTGGCATCTTAGAAAAACACTTGAATTTGTCTTCCAAAAAGAAAGAATCTCAGCTTCAGGAGGTAAGAACCTTTACTAGTATCCTGAATACAGTGTTTAATTTTTTTCATGGTGCTGTGGATATGTGCTGGTTGCTCTTTGCCAGAAAATCCTAGGTTGGAAGAGACCTCGGAAGCCAGGATCTTGATCCTGATCCCTCATCTGATATCTGACGACCGATTGCCTTTCTGTCTTCCCACCCACACCAAACCCTGTGTCTGTGCAGCCTGTCCATGGCAGAGGAACATACTGCTAGTCAAGATCACTCACCTCCTGTTGGGCAGCCCTAATTACCAGAATGTGCGTCTTCCTTTCAAACTGAGATCTGTTTTCCTGTTTCTCTCACCCTTGACCTTGATTCTGTACTCTTATTACCTTACCTTTTGACTTCCTGCCTTATATCAGTAAATTTGAAATGTTGGCATCTGAAACACTGTGATCATCCTTTCTTAATGTTGATTTTTTTTTTTTTTAAAATTTCAACCAGTACTTGACTTTTTTTTTTTTTTTTTAACCAGCATTTTAGTGTCACTCATATGGTTTGCACTTTGGTAACCTTGTTTCAAAAGTTAAATTCTCTTACCTGCCCCTGGTCTTTTGGGATTTGCATGGGGTCTTTTTAAGAGTAGCTCACTTGGAAAGAAAAGTCAGCTGTGCAGCCATGGAACTGTGACCATTTTTATTTAGTTCATAGAGATTTGCATGGTGAGGGAGTTTCTGTTTCTGGGAGACAGGACAGTTTCCTAGTGGAACTCTTAATTTGATTGCACGAATGTCATCTTATTTAACTCTTAACAAGTTGCTTGACCTGTCTCAGGTATGTGCTAAAGAGAGGCTGTGGCTTCCAAGCTAGCCCTCATTCTTAAATTTCTTTTCTTTTTGAGAAAATACCATGCCGGTAGTTCTGTCAGGTGAAAGTTCAGGTGAAAATGGCAGGGTCAAAGATTGAAAGGTGAAGATAACTCGGGAGACTGTGGAGTCAGTCCCCTTCCAGCCAGGATTGGTTACACATCCTCAGTTAAGAATGTGTTGTTCTCAGAACTCTGCTTTGAAATGAGTGTTTAAACCAGTTGTGTGAGTGATGAATGAGGACTTAACAATTACTACAGCAACAATAAGTGTTTCTAATGGGCTTTGCAGATCAGCTCTTGGCCACCCAACCAACGGCAATTGAGTATTTGGTGTGAGCTGATGAAAGTAGAAAACACTAACCTTTTCTTGAAGGTCTTGTGCCTGAGTAGGGAAAAAGAAGCAAATGCATGAGGAGGTGATTCTTGAAGTAGCATAGCTACTCAGATAAATCTTGTCAAATGAGATTGAGAAGGTTAAGGAAATGCTTCTTTTCATTGGATGGTATATAAAAGGCTATTCCCAACCCTACATGAGGATATGGGCACCTGGAGATACCCAAGGATGTGTAGATTGTCCACGATAAATATGTAGTTTCCTTTAGGATCTCTCCTGATGCCCTCACTTTTTAGTTATCGTTTGGCATTTAGGGTTTGAAAACTGGAAGGGGAGTCTTTTTGGCTGCTGCTCACAATGACCAGATCTGCCCAGCGCTACAGTTTCTAAGCAGTTAGATGACCATGCACTATTAGTGCAAGTATTCACAGGTGATCAAGTGTGGGATTGTTGTAGCATCTACTGTTATTGGGAGGCCCACAGTACAGTTATCCTACAGGCATGGTGTGCCCAAGAGTGAGGGCCCTTTTCCTCATGGTCTGTTCTCTCCGTGTCTGGGTGTTGCTGACTTGGCCTGGGATGAGTCCAATATTTTCTTTTAGGGCTTTGCCAATACCGTCTGCCCCTGAGATAGCACAGTGTAGGGACCAGAACACTGGGCTGGCAAAGAGATACCTTACTTCAAGACATGCTCTGCCGTGTATTCGCTGTGACCTGGGACAAGTACTTAGTCTCTCTGAGCTTTAGCTCCTTTGTTTGTAAAATATTCATAAAATACCTTCCTGCCTACTTCATATATGAGAAGGCAAATTATAGCTGCTACACAAATATACAGTATTATCCCCACGACTAGACTGTTCCTCCCCATCCCCTGTTCCCAAATTGGATGACACTCTTCCTGACTGCCTTAGTCTGTTTGGGCTGCTCTAACAATACCCAGAATAGACTGGGTGGCTTATAAACAACAAATTTACTTTTCATAGTTCTGGAGGTTGGGAAGTCCAAGATCAAGGTGCTGGCAGATCTGGTGTCTGGTGAGGCCCACTTCCTGGTTCATAGAGGGCTGTCTTCTTGCTGTGTCCTCACATGGCAGAAGGGATGAGGGAGCTCTCTTGGTCTCTTTTATAAGGGCACTAATCCATTCTCAAGGGCTCCATCCTCATGACCTAAGCACTTCCCAAAGGCCTACCTCCAAATACAGTCACACTGGGGATTAAGTTTCAACATATGAATGTGGGGGTGCCATGACATTCAGTCTATAGCACTGACTCTGCCAGTGTATATCTTAGTGGACATTTTTTCATTATGCTCTTTTGTTACAGTTCTTTGTGTTTTACCATTCATTCTTTTTAAGTACTTTGAGGGCAAGGAGTGCGCTGCAGGTTTTTCTTGCGAGTCCTGGTCTGTTCTCAAGCATTGCTTTTTAGTCATACTTGAGCTGAATTAAGTTGAATAAAAATCTCATAATGATAACAGCAATAATGATCATACTTTCACTAACAACAACAATAGCAATATTTATTGAATGCCCATTATTTACGAGATACTGTGTGGAACACTTTACTCTATCTGTGAATCATAGGTGTATTCCCTCTATTTACATACGAGGAGAATGAGGCTCAAAGATGTTAAATGGCCTGCCCATAGAGAGTCAGCGAGGGTTTGATCCCTGTCTCCTGACTCTGGAGCCCTTTCTCTTAACCCAGCATGCTCTTGGACTTCTCTCTCCATCTTGGGAGGGAGGGATGTTGCTCTGCAGCCTGCCAGCCATTATTATTCAATGCCAGTGTCATGCAAATAGACTTGGAGAGAGGGAGCACCCTTGGTGATCATCTAGTTGACCCTCCTGTAATTATGGTTGAAGGAACTGAGTTCCTTGCAGAGATCAAGTGATTTGCTCAAGGTCTTCTAGCTATTTAGTGATGATTTTCTTCACATTTATTTAAAAATCAACTTTTTTTCCCTTTTTATTGATGTCTTAATAGTTTATAACGTTGTGGGGTTTTAGCTGTACATTATTTTTTGTCTGTCACCATGTGTAAAAATCAACTTTTAAGAACATTATTAAACATCTATCTAGTACCCCTTTAATGAAATCTACTTCCTTTGATTATCCAGAATTGTTTCCTGATTGCAGGGCTCTTAACTAAATACTTTAAAAGTCTAGCCCATCCCTAGATCCCTGGTAGGTGCAATTACAGAGCAGTGATGTGGAATAACACCGCCATCTAGTGGATAATTTTTAAAAACTCAATGTATTCTTCAGTGGCTCAGAAGCTTGCTTCAAAGACAATATTCATTCGTTCAACAAATATTCATTGGACACTTCTGTGAAAGTCTGTTCTGGCATTGGGTGTATTTGGGGAGTGAAATGAATGATCTGCTTTCATGGAACTTACAGTCTAGGAGAATGCCTCTTTTCCAAGAAGATAGAATGGTTGGTGGGTCTCACATAAGCTGGTAAATTTAAAGTTTCTCAAGTAATAAGCAGGAGAACTCTTTTGAGTGGCTTGCTGGGTAGGTTGGAGTTCCATTGCAGGGTGTGGTCTAAGGATGTGATGAATTCTTTGGCCCAGATAAGAGGGGCAGTGGCAGGAGAAATATACCATTCCACGTGGGATTTCCTCTAACATTTCCTTTGGAAATGCGTTGAATTATGCATTTCTTCTGAGTGTTGGGTCACTGATGGCCACAAAGAGATCAATTCACTCATTCCTCAAGTATCTGTTGAATGCTTATTATGTTCAGGTGGAAAAATGAGACAAGGTCTTTGCTCTCGTTGACTTTATATTCTAGTAGGCAATACCCAAGAAAAGAAAGGAATAGGTAAGAATTTCACATTGTGATAAGGAAATAAATTGGGAGATAAGATAGAGACTCCCTGGGGTAACGTATCTAAAATAACATGGTCAATGAAGCATTCTCTAAAGAGGTAACATCTGAATGAGACCAGAAGGATGAGAAGGAGCAAGCCAGGTGAAAAGCTAGGACAGTGTTCTTTCAATTGTGGGTGTGTCATAAAAATCTGAATTACTGGGTCATGAAATAGAGTAGAGTAGGCTAGAACAGAATGAAAAATATGAAAGTGTGTTGCACTTAACGTATGTTTATTGGGTCATTATGCAAAAGCTCTTTCTTATTGTGCACTGTTTTAAAAAATTGAATATTTATCTAGGGGAAGAAGTTTCCAGGCAGAAGGAATACCAAGTGCAAAGGTTGAGTGGAAAGAAAAGAGTTTTGGGTGTTAGAGGACAGGAAGGAGGCAGAGTGGCTGGAGCACAGCGAGGGTGGGTTAGGGTGGGAGGGGTGGGCAGGTCACCCAGGGCCTTGAGACCATGGTAACAGGGGAAGGCATTGAAGGAGCTGTGAGAACATCTGATTTAGATTTTAAGAAAGGTATTCTGGCTGCTGGGTGGAGACTGGATTGGGGGATGGGGTGGGGAGAGAATGAAAGCTGGGAGACCAGTTAGAGGAGTGTAGCCCCCAGAGATGGTGTGGCTGGCTTAGGGTAGGAGCAGGGATTGAAGCCCATATTCTCTGCCGCCCCTGGTGATAACAACAACCAATGCACAGAACACTTCCTGGTTTTCAAATTGTTCACATCCTGTAGCTCATTTTCTCTTTGAAACAGCTCTACTCAGAGCAAGGGCAGATATTATCATCTCCATCCTCCAGGTGTGGGAAAGAGACCCAGAGAGGATAAGCGACTTGAACAGGTCTCACCAGCTAGAAAATGATAGAACTGCAACTCCATCCCAAGTGTTGCTCTCCTAGATCTCTGACTGATGCTGGACTCGCTGTTTTTCTCGGAGGAGTTTCCTTCTGGCTCCTTCATCCCTGCCTAACTGCAGGAGGCATTTTGCAGATTTTCAAAATGACCCTTTCTTCAGCTGCAGTCTCAGTTGGCAAGCTCAAGCAAGGAGGATGTATGAGGTGTGTGTGGGTGGTCAGGGGAAGTAGATGCATCCCTTGGTGTAAGTGGGTTGGATTTGCACTACAAGGAAATTAAAGGCTAGAGGAACATATGGGACTTAGCTGGCTGGAGCCCAGGTGGAAGGTGTGTCAGCCCCGTTGTCTAAACAGCCACACCTTGAGGGGGAGGGGCGATGCAGCACTTTCTGAAACCCTGCCTCCAAATAAAGATCTGTCAGTGCTCAGATTATCAACTTCCCCTGCTTGGAGGTTTAGAAAACGGCCCCCAGCTTAGCCCTTCATTTTGGTTTCATTTAGCTGTTACTCAGCAGACTGCCTCTGTGTATTAGTAAGCTGCGCTGGGAGGAAGTTGCTATCAGGAGACTTGAATGAATTATTTTGGGCTCTTTTATAGTGCTCTATCCTTTACCAGAATCTGTAATTTCTGTTTATTTACCTGATTATTTGATGAATAGCTCTTTCCTTCACTATGCGATGAGCTCCTTGAAGGAAGTTTCTTTTTGCTCACGATGGGTGAATGAGTGGGTGATTTGATTTGCCAAGTCCTTCAGATGTTGGGGTTACAGTACTGTATTTGGTATAATGGAAGTAAAGTTCTGTCCCAAGTTTCTCCTGCAGGAATCTTGACAAAGGAAGAAATTTGTGTTAGTATGTATGTTATAGAATTGTTTCTGATTCCTTCATTTCTGGAGAAAACAATGTTCTGTTTCCTACCAGCAGGATATTCATTTTTATTTTTTTAAAAATTCACCTTTTTTTTTTGTCCTTGAAATGTGCTTTCAGTGTAATTATCTGCTTTGAAAGAATGAGTTGATGTCGTTGCACTGTGGAAAGGGTAAGAGCTTTATAGTGATAGTTGAGGTACTTCCCAGCAGAGCATCTTGTTACTCCATACATACTTATTTTCTCCCCTGGGTTGTAGATCCCGGATCAGTGGCTTAATTGTACCCAGGTGTGGGTCTTCCCAGGCCACACACCTGCACAGAGGGAGGTGAGGTTCAGAGGGAGAAATGTAATTATTCTGCTTGGGATAAAGTGACAGTTTATCCTTGTCACAAACAAAGTATGTGGGCCTCGTGTCCTTTCCTGAGGTCCCCTGCCCTCTAACAGCTTGTTTTGCTCATTAGGAAGGATGGGACAGGGATAGCCCTGTAGGTTGTCTTTTTCTCTTTAAAAATCTGTCTTCCATGGAACCCAGGTCTGCCCCAAGGTGTGGGGAGGCATTGCAGCCTAGTGGTTAAAGGACAATCAAGGGTCTTGGAGGTAGATCGAGCAGGACAGAAATCCCAGCTCTGCCCTGTACCAGCTGTGCCAGTTTCCTTACTATTAGCAGACTTCATTCCTCCTGTAAGTTAGATAATATCTTCTCTTTAGGAATCTAATGAGGATTAGATAACTAAAATTAATGAGGTTTGAAAAAGGTAACATGCGTACAGCCATGGGCGTGGTGCCTGGCACAGTTAGTGCTCTGCTAAGCATTATCATTATTCTTATCTCTGTTTCATGTTATTTGATTTATTTTTAAAAAGCGTCTCCAGAGATTTTTCTGACCTGCTTGCTGAATGCTCTCTGTGGGCAGTGACTTGATTTTTCTCTTAAATTCCTTCTTGTTTGTAGGCAGACAGCCAAGTGGACCTGGTTCGGCAGCATTTCTATGAAGTATCCCTGGAGTATGTCTTCAAGGTGCAGGAAGTCCAAGAGAGAAAGATGTTTGAGTTTGTGGAACCTGTAAGTAGATTAATGATGTACCCATACTTTCATCCCCACCCCTCATTCCAGCTACCTGGGTTACAAAATGCTCTGAGTTGTTGATGAAGACGTTGACCAGCCCTGATGATGCTGTGCCTTCTTGCTAAGTAACAGTGCTTTGTCCATCTGGCTACCCTGGATTCTTCCCAGTAGCCATTCCTGTACAACCACAGTGAGGGAGATAGCAAATTCAGCAGTAGTTGCTCCCTCTAGCCACCCTTTGTTGTCCTATTTGGTTTTTAGGTAGAAGTAGTGGGAGGAGGGGAGGGGAGGAATTTTCATCTTGCCAAACAATAGTAATTACACCTTAACTCCCCTGCCAAATAATCCAGATATAGTAGTAACCTAAAGAAATAGGGAAATATACATGATACTTTTCCCTTTTTGCCATCTGAATTCAAAGCCCCTCCTTACCCATTCATGTATTAAAAGATTCTATATAAAGCGATTTCTCACTGGAGAAATGGAGATTCTGCTGAGTGGGCCATGGTGGGATTTGGACTTGGGCAGAGTGTCCCAGTGGGCATGAAGGGTTTAGTGTGGGAACAAGTCTGGCTGTAGTTTAGGCCACTCCAGCATGTTGTGGTTTCATGCAGACGTGGTGCTGCTCCACCCGCTGTGGCACTGGTGTTCAGAATTCGCAGCAGGAAGACTTCATGGAAGCACCAAAGAGTATATGGGCTTCAACTTAAAACTCTTGCAGACCTTTTCAGCCAAAATGCAGCCTCTAATTTAGACCCAAGCCTGGGGTCTCTATACAAATCAGATTCTTACCTACCTCGATTTTAGAAAGCATGATTGTTTTTAAGCAAATAAGAATAAAACTATAATAAACTGAAAGAAGATGACTACTCTTTTTAGTAAAGAGTGTTCTGTGCCCCATTTCTTATTTGTAAACTTTTGGGGTGCTTTTTAGGCATGTAGATTTGCTAGCAGTTTCATCAAGACTCCAGTTGGCTTTGGAATCTGATGCCTACAGCTTTTACTGCATTGGAACTGTGACCTTGGGTTTCCACTCCCAGCTACCTCATCTGGCAAAGTCTTTAATTAACTCATTCTTCTTATCTGAATATTGAAAACTTGAGTGCCAAGCAGTGGACTCTGTCACAGTCTCAGGTCAAAATCCCCATCCTTCTGAAGGGTCTGTGAGATAGGAGAGGCCATCTGTCAGAGAAAGCAAGCTTGTTGGTTTCCCTGCTTAGGGCACAGAGGTGTTGTAGGGCCAGCATTTCCAAGGTTTACTGAAGATTCATCTCTTGTGGTCACGGCAGGAATTCAAATGCTGTCACACAGAATTAGCCTTTGGCATTTTTATTTGCTTTTACTAGAATTTCTAGAGGGGAAAAAACAGTGCAATTCTAATAATATTTATTTATTTATTTTTACTATTATTATTACTATTTTTTTGAGGAAGACCAGCCCTGAGCTAACATCCGTCACCAATCCTCCTCTTTTTGCTGAGGGAGACTGGCCCTGGGCTAACATCCGTGCCCATCTTCCTCTACTTTATATGGGACGCCGCCACAGCATGGCTGACAGGCAGTGCGTCGGCGGGCGCCCAGGATCCGAACCTGCGAACCCTGGGCTGCCAAGCGCGGACTAAACCGCTGCACCACCGGGCGGCCCCCTTCTTCTTCCTCTACTTTATATGGGACGCCGCCACAGCATGGCTGACAAGCAGTGTGTCGGCTGGCACCCGGGATCTGAACCTGCGAACCCCGGGCTGCCAAAGCGCGAACTAAACTGCTGCGCCACCAGGCTGGCCCCTCTAATAATCTTTGTGTACACATTGATTGATATTATTCTGCAATTGCCTGATTTTGATGAGTTGGTTTTAGTTGGCCCATCCTACATTTTTGAGGTGAGTTTTCTTTGTTGTCTGTTTTCATCTCTCAGTAGGTGTTCCTAGTTAGTGTCAGGTATTGTGTGTGTTAACTTTTGCTGGGTAACAAATAACCACAAGAGTCAATTCAACAAAAGTCATTTATTTCTTACACATCTGTGGGGTTCAGCCAGTCTAGGCTGGGCTTAGCTGGATGACTGCTGATCTAGGTGGACTTTTCTTCTCCTCCTCCTCCTCCTCCTCCTCCTTCTTTTTCCTGTCTCCTCCCCCTCCTTTTCTTCCTTTTTTTTTGTTTTTAAGGAAATGTACAAGGATTTATCTTTCTATTTCCTGGCATTCTGTTGTAGTATATAGTGTCTTGAGTTTTTTGAGAGGCAGTATAGCATCATTGCTAAGGACTTTAGAGCCAGACTGCCTAGGTTTAAATCTCAGCTCAGCCATTTTCTAGCTGTGCCTTCTTGGGGAAGTTAGTTATTTCTCTGAGTCTCAGTTTCCTCATCTCTAAAATGGACATAATGATACCACCTACCTTATAAAGATGTTATGAGAATTAACTGAGTTTATCCATGTAAGATGCTTAGAACAGAGGTAACCTACTTAGCATTCAGTTATATAATTGCTAACTAGTGCCCAGTTATCAATTATTTCTTATTCTGAGGGAGAGGTTTAATCTATCAGCTTTGACTACCCAGGGTCTTCTCAAATGAGCAAATGAGTCAAGTCCCAATATTAAAAGGGCCTACCTGTTTTAATATAAACAGTCTTGGTAAATCTAAAAGCATTTATTTACTAAATACCATAGAAAATGCTGAAGACCCAGCTGTTATGTCTGAGTTGCTCGCAGCCTCCCTAGGGAGGCAAGATGTCTGTAGTGGAGAGCTAGCCAGGGTAGCAAGCAGTTCAGTGCCAGGTGGGACAGGATGGGTGATGTAGAAGTGCCAGAGGGATTTAAAGTGTAGAAAACATGGTGGTTTGCAGATGTTTTTCAGGTCATAAAGTGAGGCACCTGGAGAGCTAGTGACAAAAGTTTCTGGTCTTGGGGTCGAATGAAGAGAAAGTGCTAGTAACTTGCCCAAAGTTAAGTTAAATGAGTTGGTTGAGAGGCTGGATGTAGGATTCAGATATTTAACCTTCACTTTTCTGTAGGAGTTCTTGTTTCTGAACACACTGGTTTGTGGCTTCAGGAGCTGTGGATTAGGAGAAGAGATTGATAACCGTGAAAAAGCTGCTGACTAGATCAGTGGTTCTCATAGTCTTAGAAATACAAATTCTCGGGCCCTACCCTAGACCCCAAATTTGGGGGTGGGGCCCAGTAATCTGTATTTTAGTAAGGTCCTCAGGTGATTCTACCGCACATTAAAGTTTGAGCCACTGGCCTAGAGTTTTCAAGAGAAGCATATGAAATAACAATTGATGATATTAACAGAAACTGTGTCATGTACTGTGCTAATAAACACTTTACCTGCATTATGTCTTTCAACACATATAACATCTCCGAGAGTAAGTACTGTTTTTAGATGAAGAAATGGAAGCACATTTATTTACTTCTCCAAGGTCACATCTAGTAAATAGCAGAACTGGAATGATCTGGCTCTTAATCTGTATGAAACAGCATTGGATTGCTTACAGGTAGAAAGGAAACCAGCAAGAAATCTATGGAATTAAATTCCTGGGGTACCTGGGGTGGGTATTCATATTGGTTGCAGTCAAGGGAATCTTCCAGCCATTCAAGGATCTTCCATGCACAGTGACTGTGTTCATTTGTTTCTTAGAAAGTAACTTCAAGTACCAGGATGTTATTGACCTTCAGAAAAAGAAACAAAATTTTAGTGTTCCAAGGAAGGAAAATCAGACTTCTGGGATCTAAACCATGTATTTTTTTTGTGCCCTGGAAGCCTTTATTTTTTTTTTGTTGAAGTACTAAATGTTCTGGAGATTTGGATTGCAGATAATGGCATCCTGACCTCATGAAGGTGAAGCCACGTTCCGTCTGTTCCCTGGGTGTTCATAATTGAAGGTTACCTAGTGCTACGGAGAACTCATTCTCCACCTTTGTCAGGCTCCGCATCCTCTGAGCTGCACCTCCTGAATATTTCTTAGCGCCGTGCCTTCCTGTCCTTTCTTACCCCTTCTGCCCCATTGCAGGTCTTCGTTCATTCCCTTTGGTCTGTTGCATCCTTTCCTGGGCCTCCCCCTTCTCCAGACTGGCCTGGATCCTGTCACCATAGTGCATCTTCTAACACATCAGTCTGATTATCTCTCTCTTGCTGAACAGCTCCTGCAGGCACTCCTGTGCTAAGCCCCTTATGTAGATGACCTCAATCTTTACCACAACCCAATGCAGTAGTAGGTGGCACTGTTATCTGCCTGTAAAAGATGAGTTCAAGGGAGACACATGGCTCACTCAGCTCAGCTTTTCATCAGTCTATTGTCTGTCCTTCTTTTTGTTGTTTGAACAAATGATTCTTGGTAGCTACATTTGTCTGCTAGGATTGCTGTAACAAAGTACAACAAACTAGGTGTCTTACAACAGAAATTTATGGCCTCATAGTTCTAGAGACAAGAAGTCCAAGATCAAGGTGTCAGCAGGGCCATGCCCCTCTGAAACCTGTAGGGAAATTACCCTTCCTTTCCTCTCCTGGCTTCTGGTGGTTTGCTGGAAGTATTAGGCATTCCTTGCTTTATTGATGTGTCACTCCTATCCCTTGTCTTCACGTGACTGTCTTCCCTCTGTGTGTTTCTCTGTGGCCAAATTTCCCCTTTTTATAAAGACACCAGTCATTTTAGATTAGGGCCTGATGGCTTCATTTTAACTTTATCTCTGTAAAGACCCTATTTCCAAACAAAATCACATCCTGAGGTACTGGAGATGAGGACTTCAACATATGTTTTGGGTGGGGGACACAAATTCAACCCATGACAGTAGCTCTATTCTTTGAATGGAAACAACCTAAATTTATCAGACAGTCCAGAATGATGCAGCCAGCACTAAATGAAGCAATTACATTTTTGCTTACTTTTTTTTAAACTTATATTTATGTTGTCAGCTATGATACAGGAATAGATTTTTCTTACAGTTATTCTCTGAGGAAAACAAGGATGGAGAAAAGGCAAAGGGAGGTAGGGAAGTCTTTCTTGGGCATTTCCTTTCTTGTGCTCTGATTCTGTGTCCTGACTGTTCAGGGAGGAGCCCAGGTGGATGTGCTGACTTCTCCTAGCTGATACCCAAGGTGAGGCTACAGCAAGCTCTGTGTGTTGAGTCGAGGTATATCTTTGAGGCAGGTAGATCCTTCCTTCTCTGGAGTCCTTCTGTGGGCCTCGCCCAGCCCTTGAGGAGTGGACTTTCATTTCCCACTGGGTAACAGGTTCAAAGGTTCATACAGTTTGTGGGAAGGGGATGTAAGGAGGTGGGGGAGGGGAGAAAAGATGCTGTGAGGGGAGAAGGAAGGGAAGTGGGCCAAAGATAACAATATCTCAGGAATCGTTTCCTGTAGAAAAATGGACAATCAGCCATGAAACCAAAGGAAGTGAAACCAAAATAAATATTAGCAACTCTCTGCCTTTGGAGCACTTATGTGTATGCCCAGGGGGTGTCTTAGCTATTTGAGAATATTTAATTACCCTGGGCAAGAGAGGCCCTGTTGACTTTAAGTGAGGGATAAATCAGAGTTAATAGGAGGACTGACTGTAGAATTAGCTGCTTATCTTCATTATTCTCCGGTGGAGGATGACTCAATGCCTTGGAAAAGTGATGGGGCATAGCATTCAAGGACAGCGGGGAGAGAAGAGATAAGAAAGAAGAGTTTTCATTGTGAATACTGGCACTAGGTTTGGCCTAAGAACCCCTTCTTTACTACTGGAGTCATCTAGAAGGAAAATTATGGACCTTCCTCTCAAAAAAGTATTTTATATAGAGTAAGTCCAAAGGCTTTGGTCATCTCTGAAGAAAAGAGTTCATAATTAGTCTTTGGTGACTCTGGGTGGCTTACCACTCATTCATTGATTTATGCTGGAGATCTATACATGGTGCCACTAGATGTTTTTATAGCCAAAGGACCCAGCAATGCCTGCTTCCCCACTTCTCACGAAGATCTAAGGGGATAGATGCTCTGGGGCTAATGGTAGTGGGAAAGGTACTGTAATATTATAGACTGGATTTTGTCTGCCTTCGCAGTGTAGAGCTCTTTGATAAACTGAGCTGGGCATGTGGCTTTGTCTGAAGACAGGTCTCTCCTCTGAGCTCAGGTAGAGTAGCACATACCTTGGTGCTTACCAAGTTCCTGTCACAAGCAAAGTGTGAGAGTAAGGGAGAGTTCCCTTAACCATCATCATTAGGGCTGCCTCTCAGAAAAGGAGAGTTAGGTGAAAAAAAGTGAGATTATGTTTAATAAGTAAAGGTATGTTCACTTAGGACCTGGAAAATTAAGAAAAGCAATATAAAGTAAAGCAACTGTGTCTTGATGTAACATGTTAAAGGCAGGTCAGGGAGGTCAGAGTGGGCCACTCAGAAAAAGAGAGTCAGCACTGAGAAGTTCAAGTTAGAACTCGGATAGTCCCCAAATGCAATAGAGCTGAGCTTGTGATGGAGGTAA